>OY970775.1:18458046-19762105 GCA_963853795.1 Xestia rhomboidea
AACTTCTTATCATTGAATGTTTGCGATACGTGCCTCTGTACGCGTGTCGAACTTTTGACGACTAGCGAAACAAACGATCTTTTGATAAAATATCAATTTTGTGTCCGTGCTATTAACCGTTACTCCTCAACGGAGTTATCCGGTGAGGAGGTGATCCTGGATGCAAGATCAAGTGAAATGATAAAAGTGAATATAATCAAGTCTGTCATAAAACGTATTGTCACCGGAACCAAAGGTGTATGCAAAATTTCAGGTCAATCTGTTAGGGAACTGCTTTGAAAATCAGTTGCATTGCATTGATTTGACTAATACACACCAACAGGTTAAATAAAGCTTATAATATTTACAAGCATGCCACCAGTCTCCACCACGACGCGACGAATGTATTGATACGCGCGCGCGTGTCGGTTGTAGACAGTCATCACCAGAGGTCGTGAGCAGTACTTGCGATGTAAAACTGGTTGGTAGTTGCGTTACGTGACGTAATAAGTCCGACAAAAACGAAACCTATAAAGTTGCAATTTTTTTAAAGATAACCCAGTATTTTTTATTCTCAATCAAGAATAACCGAAAAAAAAATAAAAAATATCAGGCTGTTATTCTGTCGGATTACTTTGCAATGAAAATATTTTATTTTATTCCAACACGGATTCATTCATCACACATCAGGTTTTACACAAACTACCTATTCTGATATATGTATGTGTTGTATTTTTATGACACAGTGCTTCGTTCAGATTATCAGCTTTGATAGCCGCGCGCTGTAAGCGGCTTTATTTTCGCTCAACCCTATAAGAACGCGTTCCAATCTAAATCAACGGAACATTTTTCGCATAAACTTTTTGCGAGATAGATCTTTTGGATCTTGGAGTCATTGGTTCTACTTATATAAAATAGAAATTTCGCTCAACTAATCTTGAAAAATAAATAGATTTTTTATTTGTTTTACCCATTTTAATTCCATTAAGTACTGAATGCTGGTAATCAATTTAAATTTATATGGGTCCACATTATTCAACCTAAAGTAAAAGTACATGTCGTTACATTCCACACATGTAACCTTTTTAAATATTCATAAGTTACTTATTTTAAAACAACATTAGACCGAAGGGTTAGGACTCT
This sequence comes from Xestia rhomboidea, assembly GCA_963853795.1. Lineage (NCBI taxonomy): Eukaryota > Metazoa > Arthropoda > Insecta > Lepidoptera > Noctuidae > Xestia > Xestia rhomboidea. Next base: position 18,459,169 of record OY970775.1, read on the forward strand.
CTCGTTATTACTGGCAACACATTAAATATTCAGCCGTGGTGTACACTGCGGTGGCACACGCCTTTCTGCGTCCACATTAACCCTCGCCAGTGTAAACCTAGCTTTACTTAGCGCTTGTTACAAACTGTTCTAGCTTGATATTTTATTCATTACCGTCCAGTTTGACACAAAAAAAAATTGAAGTCAACCGTAAATATGACTTAAGTACTTGAAGAAGAATGACCTAAAAAGTAGGTAAAGTAACGCCATTTTTCATAATAAAGTTCTTTGTTTACTACTTAAAGTATCTAAATAGTTAAATACAGCCTCAAAATATTCTTTTGTTCGCAAGTGATTTATATGGCGCCGTCGGTCTAGACTCGTGTGCCGATCACCTTGACTCCCTGAACCTCGTGCCAAATGTTCACCGATAATACCCTTTGACAAAGAACACTTTGGCTTACTCCGTCCCAAACTCAGGTGAAAAGCTCTCAAAGAATTTGATGACATATCAATATGGAGATAACTCAATTTACCGAAAAGTGGTTACTTTTTGTTAGAAAGACGTTTTTCGGAATCGAATTCTTTTTTTTACGCCAGAATAAATGGCACAAGTACACATTAAGAAAAGTTGCCACGTCTCAAATTGGGAACGGTTTTAAATTTAAATATAACTAAGTCAATTTAAGACCGCTGCTGCGTCGTTCCGTACTCGTATCACAAAGTTTGTGCGGCATAAGGAAAAGAAACATTCCCCCCAACATGGACTATTACTGGCAATCTGTATATTTGTCCCGGGGGGCACGTTCACCGTATATATCAGGTGGTAGGGCGCCTCTAGCTGTCTGCCCGGCTAGACGCCTCGTGTGATATTAATAACACTAACTGGTCTGGACTTAGACGGTTGAACTCTCCGACAGTTGCTCCCGACGCTCACGCGATTGAGACTTAAATAACACTTGGAACTTTGTGTATCACTAAGCATTTGAAACCTGTTCCTATCTATCTTTGATATATCTTTTGGCGGTTTGTTTCAGACGCTTGAATATTTGCATCTGATGTAAAGTTTATTTAACATAATTTGTCATTTTAACACATGCATTTTCTCGTCCACAGCAACACTTCGTCATCACAAATCATAGTTACAAATGTAACAGTGAGTTCACTTTGTTAGCATAAACTAAAACTTCCGTCGCTTCAGGCGGCTGTTATTCGAGCACGAAATAAACTGTGGTGTACACTGTACCGTCCGGTCCCGCGGCTGGAGACTGAATTATTGATTACCGCGATTCAGCTCACGTGGCGAGCCGTGACGTCACTTCTAATTTTGCGCCAAAATTCTCCGCTTGTGTGTGCAGCTTTACCACCGCCGCCCCGGTCCGGCCGCGTTTCAGAGCTGCTCGGCGTTTAATTTTTAACATTAATAATACTTTACGGAATGTTGCCGGCCGGCTGTCGAGGACCGTTTGAATTGTTTCTTTTTTTGTTTACGGTGAATGCTTTGACTAAACATTGCCGGCCGTTTTAATTGGAATTATTTTGACGAACTTCGAATGTTTTGCGTTTATGCGTTAGTTGCGTTTTTTATTTAGAAATTAAATTCAATCAAATCACAGGGTTATTTATTCGTTTGTAACGTTCCGGATAGCAAACAGAACGATTCCCATGGTAACACAAAGTACTTCAAACTGGAACTATTTACTTTTACTGAGGCTCGACAATGACCTTTACGGGCTGGCAGCTGATGTTTGCTTGATAAATTATATATGAGTTAGTCTAATCGATGGTGGACGGTAGGCGCTGGAAATCGATTGAAACTGGCACTACAGCGCGTACTGAACTCGCCAGTAGTATTAAATATTTGTAACTTTTGACTGGCTTTTGTATTTGTTTGATGCGGTTTAGGAAGCAGAATTGTATAAAACTAGATTACTTATCGTCTACGCCGTAGGAGCGTAGCGCTCGTAGGCATGTCGCAAGCGTAAGCAGGCTTAGAGCTGTAAACAATTGTTTGGATAAAACTGGCAAAGTATTTCAACTTTCTCGACGTATTTTTGTCTGCACCTTACCTTTGATCATTACTACTACTGCCCAAAAATACTGACCACGGAAGTACTCAGTTCTGTCTCAGTTTAGTCAGTTCTACGTCTTGATAAAAGAGTGGTTATATTTCCATTACTCCTACAAATGGTCGTGACATTAATAGATTGAAGGCCTCTCAAAAGTCTTACGTAACAAATGGCTGAACATTCGGCCTCTCTGGTGAACTTGTGCTAATATTGAGGGTCGCTCACAGTGTTGGTAGGCGGATCAACCACCGAGTACCGGAACGACAAGATCGATTCTCTGTAGTCACGACATAGGGGCGATAAAAATTGTTGAAGGTTAGGCTGTTCGAGGTTTTACACTTTAGGTAAACGATCGAGAGAATTTTAATGGCATTTTTTTAAATACCTGTGCGTCTTTGAAGTCCATCTATAACTTGACTAACAATAATTCTTTCGCTCATTTAGATGTACTATAATCAGGTTACAATGTTCTCCCTCCTCTCTGTAAGAAGGGTAAGCTATAAGCCACCACGACTCAATACGGGTTGGTCGATGACGTCTTCGAGTTTTTAACCGACTTTAAAAGGAGGAGGTTCTCAATTCGATTGGTATTTTATGTGTATGTACACCGATAACGCTCAGATTTATGATCCGATTTACGTGATTCTTCTTCAGTTTGATGTGCGGAATAGTTGCCATTTGGTCCCATAGAAATTTAACATAGTTTAGCAGTAGTTGTCATTTTTTGAACATTTTTACTTCAGTCTCAGTTTTATGTATGTTATTTATTTATTTCTTCGTCGATTTCTCCCCCATTTGTGGAGCGATTCTCATTTTTTTTTATTTGTAAGAATATACTCCTGAGGTAGTCTCATTATAATTTGGTGAAGATCTGATGCTGATCTTCGGAGATATACAAGAGAACTCTTCAAAAATAGACGGTAAATCGGGCGTGATTGCTGCAATCGCTTTGATGTTTATTGGTTCAACATCATGACGTAACATCACGCCTGTATGCTCTGAGGGATACGCAGATGTGTACAATACACACAGATTTTGACAGTTTAGGTATGTTAAGTTCCATTTATTGGGGATAAGCCTATTACCATGACATGTATTGTTATGCATAGCAAATATTTGTATAGGATATTACAACTAAAAATTTAAAAATAAAAAAAAAACCTTTTTTCAAAAAATAAAACCGACTTCAAAAGTAACTTTAGCTTCAGAAGTCGGTGACAAAAAAACAAAATAAATCAAACAAAGGTTTTGGTTCTAAAACATGCCAGTTTCCTCATGATGTTTTCTTTCACCGTTTTTAGAGCAGGGTTGGTGAAGAATCTACACTGTCTAGGGTCTTCTGTTTTTGTACCATCATAACATAACATAACCCAGATGGGTTAGGCAGAGGAGTATCTAATAGCACACACGTTGTTTTACAAGTTATGTAAATGACTGTAAAATCTCAACAACCTTCAATCTTACTGTGTCATGGTAACAACCACCACTAGAACGAACTGCCTGCCAAGGCTCCACACCCTGGCAACAAGCCGAATAATGTCATAGCCATGGCCTCATAGTCACAGGCAAGTTTACGACCTCTTATGATCGCATAGCGACGGCTCTCTGCAGGATGTTACGTCATAGCTGACGTCACTTCTACATCACGACATGTGGTTAGCCCGCGGTTGATAGTTTGAGGCTGAGCTATTTTGGGATGGCTTTTTGTCCTTTATAATAGAAAATATTCCCAGAGCTTGCCAAAGGTATTTATAGCTTTTTTAGCTTTCCAGGATGTCTGATAATAAGGCTTTGATTTTTTGTGACGCATTCATGACGGAATGGATATCAATTTAATTTGGCATATAGCCCTTACCTAAGTTAGGCATATGGTTATCCTGGAAGGATGTTCCCGTGAGATAATGTTCGACCTCCACGCCAACGGAGCCGCGGCCGGCTAAAGCTTAGGGATCGTATTCGCAGTGCTTGCTAAAGGAACGCTTGTTTAGCTTTCCTAGAACTGATCATTAAGTCTAGAACATTGTTGAATGGTATGCCAAAACAGAATACAAAACTTCAAGTCATATTGCAGTATTCTAATTGCAATTACAGTTTTTATTATACTGCCAGCTAAATTAAAATAGATCTGCTGATATTATTACGAATTACAGAGCATCCTATTGTTAATTAGTATTATAAACAGCACAAACCGTTGACTCTTTAATGAGAATTATAATTAAAATTCTCAATGTTTTGTGCAAAGGTGCAAATTATTTGTTCAAGCACAATGAAAGCAACCCTGCTATAAAATTTCTGTTTCATTGAGAAAGGGCATTGACCCCACCGATCTTTTAAAATGCAAGAGATAGGACACGCCTTCTGTTATTATATTTTATTGTTTAATTTATACTGGTGTAGTTTCATTTTTTAGCTGTATAATTTAAATATAAAACTAGTAAAGAACTACCTTACAATTAATTGTAGAGTAGTCCTACATAATACATGGTCGTTTTCTTTATTATAAGCTTTTTACTTGCTAACAAATTACTAGGTTTAGCTTTATTTAGTAGCCTTACTAATAACCATCATGGCATGTGAAACCTTGAATAGAGGCATTTTATTTAAACAGGCTTGTAGCACTACCAATCGTTGTCAGTTCAATGTCAATGAAGTTAGATAGCAATACAGAACAACATTTTAAATAAAGGGTGTAAAAAACCTCTTAACGAAGCCGAAAGGCACTTGTTCTCCTCGTCATTGCGATCATTTTTTTGTTCTACACTATACCTGGAAATCTTCTAGTTACGGAGATATTGGGGGTCAAAGTTCTAACTTTTTTTTAAAATACCTACAAGTTTTTAATGTAAGATTTTTACCGTACTATTCAATCCATCCATCAGCACAATGTTTTGAGTGCGTTACATTGAGTTTTACAACAAAACATGATTTTTCACCCCACAACAAAAAGTCGTTTCCCAGTAATAATCTTTGCATAAAGTTACTTAGTTTGATGTACAGAATGCTTGGTTGACGGCTTCGTGATAAGGTTGTTTACACCCCGTATAAAGAAAGAAAGTGTTTATTTGACTCGCACAAGAGAACACAAAAATGCAAAAATAAAAAAAAACTACCAAATATTTTTTCTTTTAAATAAGACGTACATTAAACTAAATTGTTCTGGAACAAAAAAAAAACACATGGCATCTCAGCATGGTGCTGTAACATTAAAAAAAAATATCACAGCGCTGGCAGTTAACATCTGGTGTTCTAAATTGGCTGATTTTATGTATGAATCATAATAGGACAATAATAATTATGAATTAAGTTACAATTAGTAAAATGGTATAGAGCAACAATTCATAATATTAACTGCGTCTGTGACCATTTTAAGAATTTTAAAGTGTGTTATGATTCTGCTGAAGCGACTCCCTGTTTAGTTTATACACAGTTGTATAACATCTTTAAAAAAACAAATTGATATATCTGACACACAAATAGTCCAAACATTGACATTCCCCTCAAAAACAATTGAAGCGTCATCCTCTGTCATCCACCGTTCCCTCTATTAACAAACAATCAAAACACACAATGGTACTAGTTTATTTTTATAAAATCCGGCTGAATGTCCCGCAGTTGCATACGCACACCACGGCATAGCGAGTTATACATTTCCAGTATAAGCTGATCTCGCGTTTTTTAGATCGGAGGAGCCAAACTCGATTTTCTATAGGATCATTAATAAAACTTGAGCTGTATGTTTTACATGACTGTTATACCGCTGGTTAATTGGAAGACTGCCTCGTTGATCTAGTGGTATTAAGCGTGACTGCGGACATGTGGTCCTGAGTTCGATTCCCGGGTCGCGCAATTTGTTTTTGGTTTTTACCATCAGGAATTCCTCAGTCACGGAGTCTGGGATTTGTGCCTGGTGGTAATAGGCTAGTCTATGTGACTTGGGGCTCGTCCCCTATAACATGGCATTTAATAACTGGCAAAATGTGGGTGTACTATTAGGTACACCTCTGCCAAACCCTTCTGGCATTACAAGCGTGATGTTATTGTAATTGGGAGATTTGTTTGGGCTACAGCTTACTAGTATGTTAGGTAAATCGTGAACAACGACGATAAGAAGACAAGTATGGGACGCTGACTGGTTGATATGAACGTGATGCACCCACAGGTGCGCTCATTGGTTATCAATTAATTCTTAGATTAGCTAATAAACAATCAAGCTGCAAAACGTTATGTCTTAACAGAAGTTTCCGCAAAAATACTAGGATTCTCGCAAATAATAAATTGCAATTATTCCAATTGACCTGCGACATATAAGACTGTCAGCACAGTTAGAGGTCAGCATATACTGGCCTACAGCTTGGTATTTTGTCCTGCATGCATACTGTTATTTCAGAGGGTTTAAAACCGAGGGTTGGGGACTCGACGGAGTTTAGTTTTTAGTTTAGCTTTGCTGCTGCGGTTTTAGGAGGGTTATGTTTTGTGTTATTTGGATTTTTTATGTCTGAACCGAAGTTTTTTATCGCTTCAGAGTTTTGAGTTTTAGTAAAGCCAAAGTTTCTGTTTGAGTCGGGTGGTAAAATGTATATTTAAGTTCTACTGTAAAAGTGGTGGAATTGATAAATTATATTTATTTCTACCTAACCACCTACCACCAATTGATATAATTTGGATATTGTCTTCTACAAATTCTTTGTACTCTACGAAGTTACAAAAATTAGTTAGTTAAGTTCTACTTTTTCTTGAGTCATTGATACTCTAATAAATAAAATGCTATTCTATTATAAATCGTTTCGTATTACCATCCATAATATGTGTAGCTAACCTACTATTTCACCTTCTGGAAACTTTGTCATGGAAAAATTGGTTCTAGAATATTTTTAAAGGACTCAGCAAAAGTACTTTTTGTGTACCTAAGCTGTTTTTTTTATAAAAAAGGGTTCATCAGAATTTGCTTCGTAAGAACAGAAAGTCATTAGCGACGTGACAACGCAGCTTTTTAAATATTTTTTACACACATGAGTTAGGTTTTTGGTGTTAGGGTTTTCTTTGAACTTTTTAATTTGGGCACGTACTTATTTTCTAAGACATAATAGTATTTATTAGTTTTAGGTAGATGCAAGTTAAAAAGAGTTCAGAAAGTACTTATTCATAGTCCAGCATAAATTTTGCCGGTTGGACGGTTTTCTAATGTGGTTTTGATTCATATTTAATGGTTTTCTGAAATTTAGGGTAATCAGATTCAAGGGATTTAAGTGCGGCGCTTTTGTATTTTTAACGAATCGCGTTCGATGTTTCAACACTATAGTGTCTAACACATGTGTCCTCGTGTTTATTCTCGTGCCGTTTCTCATGTCTTGTCTCGTGTAAAAAAACGGTTTACGGACGATTATATTACGTGATAACGTCATTTTTCATGATACTAGTGATTTTAACTTAAAAAAACAAAAGGTCATCCCCTATTTCACCCCCTTATCGATTGAAATTCTGACAAGATCGTTGCGTTAGCTTCCAACCATACGTCTAGATATTGATTTTTGTGACTTTTACTTTGAAAATTAAGGAGTTTCCATACACGACGTCATCCCTTTTTTAACCCTTTGGGGTTGGAATTATCCAAAACGCTGAGACACGTATAAATTAATTTTCAATCGTCAGCCTAAACACAAAATTTTAAGATCATAACTTTAAAACTGACGGACTTTCATACAAACTTTCATCCCCTATTTAACTCCCTTAGGGGTTGAATTTCGTCCTTCCTTATTCCTTGTCTACATTATTAAGGGAAACACTGTGCAAATTTTCAGTTTTCTAGGTCCAAAGTTTTGGGCTGGACGTTGATCGCAGGATTCGTGACACTTTTTCGGTGTTCATCGATTTATAAGACGTTATCACGTCAAAAAAATGGAAAAACGTATAAAGTTATAACCAGTCAATAACGCTCTGTAAAGCTCCAGAAACTCCAAGAATCAAGAATTTTGTGCAGACATCATAAAAATGCGGGACCGCCCTCATACCAGCGGTAAATTCAAATAATAAAAAGAACGATGGACATAATTCATTACTATTTATTGCCAACATTCCTTAGTTCTACGCCGTAGCGGCGCTGCTACGGCGGCGTAGAGGTCATAGACATGTCGTGGCACATACCTGGCGCTGATTGTCTGCATATTATAGTGAATCTTTTTCTTTTAAACGATTAATCTTGTACGAGATTTTTTTCTCGTTAAAACATTTGTGAAAACACAGATATCGCACTACTATGTATTATAAATGCAAAAGCTTGTATGTGGAGTTGTTACTCCCCAACGCCAAAACACCGGGATGAATTTCTATGAAATTTTGTAGACAGGTAGGCTATGACCAGGAATAACACATAGTCACTAAACCGTATTTAACGCGAACCAAGTCGCGGGCAAGTGTTAACAAATAATGAATCATTATAAGTTCTTGTTCTCGTTAAAACATTTCACGTGAAGCTGAACAGATACACAATAAAGATTTTTTAACGAGGCCAATGTCCTCACTAGCTGTCCAGGACACTAGCTTCTACGAAGATGTACAACTGAATATTAAAGATATAAGTCGAATTTATAAAGAGAAGTAAAAATATATTTGTATGAATAAAGTAAATGCCAATGAATAAGATTTATTTGAAATATCGTAGAATCTAGGTTTTATATTTAATGTAGATACCTGAATTAATGATGGCCCCGTATAAAAGTTTTTTAAACATATTTTCGATCAAAAATAAATTTAATCCAAGTATTACGATCGTATTGGATTTGATTGAAAAATCTGCCTGAATGAATTAGCTCAGCTCGAGTAATCAGTACATGTAGTAACGTAGAACCTTTTTTAAATGACTAAATATATGTAGGGACTCGACCCACAATCGGTTACCCCGTGTTTAGTCCCACATCGAAATTTTACATTGATAATTTGAAAAAAGGGTTAGGACAGATGAAGCCAGAATCATCACGCAATGATGATAAAGAGACCGAGGGAGGCCCAAGAAACGCTGGCGTGACGATTTGGACTCATTCTTACTGATTGGCCAGAGAAGGCAAAACACCGAAAGACTTGGAAAGGAATGAGGGAGGCCTTAGCCCAGCAGTCGGACGAAGAGCCTGAACAAAAAAGAATCTGTTGTTTCATACATTTTGACCTTGAAGATATTGCTGATTTTTATTTCATTATCGATGACATTTTTTATGTGAGGTTAGGAATGAACTGAATTCGTAGTTACCGTTTGTCAGTCGATGTCCCTTCCACTCTATATACTGTAATACAAAGTTCTTGTCCAATTCATATATTATTGCATGCAGTAAGATGTAGAAACAGTCGCAATTAAATCATCATTGAGTAAAGACGTTTGTTATTTTTTCTAAAACACCGTTCCATTGTCGCAAAAGAAAGTGAACGTTAAGTACATAAACAGATCTTAAGGCACTCGAGTGACATTTTCAAGGTTGTTGGTGGTTGTTCTGTTAGTTCTACCCAAACATTTGTAAATTTGTATTTGTCCAGCTGTGGGGCAGAACAGGCTAACATAAAAAAATGTTGGAAAAATATCATGGCGGCATTAGTTCAGATTATTCAACGCGTCAAAAGATCTGTGCACAGCCTTAAACCTTACGTATAAGTAATTCCTTTTAAAGGACAAATAAATGGCTAACATTAGATTTGGTCGCCCGGCTTTTGTGTAGTCGGCCTTTTCCAGGTACATTCTTATCTAGATGTATGGTTTCACACAAAAGGTCAGTTAGACCCAGGAACAGGTATTTTTATTTTTGAACAGTTCGTTAAGGGTTAGCCTGCGTTGCTGTAATGTGGTTGAAAATAGCTACTTTATGGAATGAGGTTCGATGGATTTGACCAGGTGTTCATCAGATTTCCATATTTTGCTTGAGCACCCACTGCAACGGTGGTTAAAATACAAACATTATTATACCAATATTCTAATGACTACAAAAGAATGAGTTTTAATTCGCAAAAATAGAACAAACATTTTCCTGAAAGAAATGTAAATTGCCCACTTAAATCCTAATTATTTTCCGGATATCTGCCTCGGAGACATATCCATACATTACGTTTTTACTCATGCATGTAAATCCCGCAATTAATGCACAGACGCGCACCCGACGCGACGTGAATATACACAAATTGGTGTCACTACCTTAACACTACGTGCCTACGTGCTACGCCGTAGCCCCCTACGGCGTAGCGCGTAAGTTACGAGAGCTACGCATTCGTAGCAATGATTTATGACCCGTTATGCTTCCGGAGAAATCCTTGGAGGCTGTATATTTTATTGTAGATATAATATAAGGATTCCACAAAGGAAAAGTAGCGGCTTGTATAAAAGAATAGAAGGGACTTGCGAAAATACGATTAAGTGGTTTTTTTCTTTCATAAAATGATGTTCTTTCTTAGGTTTATTACAATTTACTACTTTGTGTATTCGTATTAGTTTTTATTTATGATAAAACACTATTTACAAAAAATGACCAAATCTATGTTTTTGTTTCAGGTAAACGAGAGGACGAACAGCGAAGTTATTTCGGTGAGTATCAATTTCTTTATTTTTTTGTCCACAATTATTTCGACTACCAATTTATACGTTTAATTAAATCATTACTTACTCACGGGTATACCATTAATTTATTTATAGAATCCTGAAACTTCAAGAGCTTTAACTTTTTAAATCTTTTAGTTTTAAAATGTCGGTTTTTATCCGTCGCAATCTTTTCTTAGAATAAAGTTGTTCGTTTCCAAAACAATTTAACTTTGTCTGAAGCACGTGGAGCGTGACGGGTTTGTCGATGTCCCTCCGATAGACATGGGAGGGGTACCAGTTATCGGCATTCGATTAGAGATAGGAAGATAAAAAATGTAACGTATTAAGTGATAGGTTTTAAATTAGGTAAGATAAATAAGGTGATATTTCTGAAAATGTATATTTGGCAAAGCAATCTGAGTGTCTATCATACTCGTACATGTTTGAGTAGCAACAATGTTTGCATAATACACTGCAGTTACATACAATCACGACTTCTTCCCATGGGAGTAGACAGAATCTACAGAGCGCTACCTTCTAGGATCTTTATTTGGCTTCTCGTATGGGGTGTAGAGACAGGTGAATACTACACACCAGACTGAACATCATAGTTTTTAATTCCAATTAATCTACCCCATCATATTTTTTAGAGGTAGGTAGATGTTCAAAAATATATTCAAAAATTCATTAAATAATATTTATTATGACACCTATAAAGAGTATCATAATAAAACGCTCCCCTCCCCCTATCCCCCTCCACGGCTTTATTACTCTATGAATAATTCCTTTTATTTCTCACCTTTGATGTCACCGCGCTATCATTATGTCTTTATAAATAAAACATGCATCTTCTGTCTCTTAATCATAATCGTACCGAAGTCTGTTTGTGTTTCATTCGCACTTGTTAATTACTTTACTCCAAGGGGAGGATCTCTAGAAGGAAATTGCGTTTGTATCATGGTGTGATAAAGAGCGTATGATGTCATGTGTTTGGTTGAACACGGATGTACGTCTCCGATTTTCGAGAGCAACCCGAGTTGAGTGAGTTATCCGAGTAACGATCATAAGTTCATTTGACTGAATTAAATATAAAAGTAGAGTCTTAAGTCGATACCACCACCTGTAATAGCATTATTATTTGAAAATACAGTGTGAGAAAGAGACAAGGTCGAGACGAGGGGAGGTTAGGTCCCTAGCACAGGGCGTATTTTAAACGCGCAGATGACGCGCGTATACACGCTTCAACCGAGATTAGAACGCAACCTTGTAACCGGAGCGATCGTGAAACGCGCGTCTACTGCTTGTATACGCGCATATACAGCGATACAGAGGTGCTGTAGTCACTCGTAGCTTCCGCGTTTTGGTCAGAGACTCCTCGTCAGTTGTACAATGGCGTCGGTTGAGGTATCGCGCTTTTCGCGCTTTTTGTTTTTAAAACGACTAATTTTCTAGAATACAAGTACCTAGTTATTTTGACGAAGTTAAGTTGTTCTTCGTTATTTGGACGATTACTGATTAACCCATATACTTAGGTATGCTAATAAAATATCCTATAATCTATTATCTGATAAACCAGATTTATGCGCAGGTACTTACACACTAAGTAAATAATTTCACAACAGCAATAAGGTATAAGGGTCGTTAGAATATTTTTATTCCGCCGCAGTGGACCCGGCGCCATTAGAGCGGTTGTTAAATTTCACGTCGGTCGTTACTGTCCTAATGTTAGGCTCTCGGTTACTGAATTGTTGTATCATACAGACCAATTTAGTACATTTATACCTTGGTATTCAAATAAAGTTGTATAAATATAGATTGCTGTTGTTTTAAGTGGTAGTTCCAGTCTCACCTACAGTTTTTTTTTTGCTCGGATAACTTTTTTTTTCCATAACTAATAACAGTTGTAAAAACACTGATAGAGATTAGTTTTTCAAGTTCGTTCCAAAAAACTATCATGGTGCAGTAAAACTTATTCAATTGAACTTTTGTACTACGCTGCGGACAACGTCAAAGTGGTTTTTTTTTGTTTTGTTTTTTGAGTGTGGAGCCCCAACACATGATATGCCACATCTTCTCTCCTGCCCGTCATGCACAACTAATTGCACCCTCCGGGATTTGAATGAGCCAAACGACAGAGCTGTCGAGGTTGCTACGTGCTGGTCGGACAAATATTAAGTCATAGATTCGAGATGAAGAAGAATGACAGTTCAATGCTTCAAACTATCATTTATTACCCACGTCCAAATTCTTTCTCCAAAATGTTTTAATCAATCAAAGTGAAAAACCCTATAAATTGTTCTGATAAAATGAATTGCTACTTCGTCAACACAAACTTGATCAATCATCCTACAACCACAAGGGATTTATACACCTTATCCAGCTCTCCTACAATTTTCAACCTGAAAGCTAAAGAGATAAAGTTCAAATTTGGTCGTAAAATAGTGTGCAGATTTAGACACCCTTCAAAAAGGTGTGTGAAAAGGACAGAAGATAGTTGATAGGTTGAACAATTTGAAGACAGCGATGAAAAATGGGAGGGATTATTTAAAGTAAGTATGTAGGGATGCCTCGTATTTCATTTTGGCCATTGAAAACTGCCACGGACACAGATATATTGGTAAAACGTTTTTACATTACTTTTTTTGTTTAAAGTTTGTGTCTTAATTTAAGTTTAGCTGTGTTTTTGGCATAAAGCCAGGATAGTAGCTGTGTTTAAACCACATGTACGTGAAAAATACAGTAGACTTAATTTATGGGTGTAAGTTAGAAAGCAGCTAGAATACAATTAAAGAAATGTCGTTCATTTCTGTAAGTAGATCCACTATTTTTTACACTTTTTTTTCTATATTTTAAAACAAGATAATGCCGTCATTTTGCTGATCCCTATTTTCTTTTAAACAAACATTATTAATACTTCATATATTATGTGACTAACAATGCAGGGCCAAGTCAGGACGTTGTTTGCCGATAGCTTAGAAATGCCCTGTTCTTAGAATTGTGTTTGACCTTTCAAATCGAAGTTGTTTACTGACAGGAAAGTTCTGTTAGAACTTTTCTGTCAGTAAACAAGTTCGGCTCACCCTAGAAAACAAACTTATATCCAGTAACCATTCGGAGTCCATCAGCGCAGATTAATATGTTACCCTAACCACTGAGTGTAAGAGACACTGCAGATACACTGGCCGGTAATTGAATTGCCGACTGTTACATAGACCGGTAACATGGTTGCGCTTCTGTACTTACATGTAACTGTGTGCAGTGGAAGTCGTTCACTTAGGTAACTAGCAGTACCCATTCATGTTTGTTATTTAGGTAAACGTAGGCTGCGTCTTTTTCAGTGTCGAATACATAAATATCCTTAAGAAAGGTGCGCGGTCCGGCCTGAAAGCGTTAGCGGAATGAATCGGCTGGCTTATAGGATAGACCCAAAAAATTTATAAAGGAGATAAACATTTTATTGGGTTTTTTCATCAAGAATTGCTCAGTAGCAACCACGGAGTCTGGATTTGTGCTCCGTTGATGGTAATAGGCTCGCCCCCTATTACATAGGACTTAAACATATCTAGCGAAATGTGGGTTTGCTATCAGGTACAGGTCTGCTTTACCCTACGAGGGGATTACAAGGAAAACGTGATGTTATGTTATGAGTGAGCAAACAATTATAAACTCTAGGATATGGATAGTAAAGTTAGAAAACTTTCTTATACGCCTAGAGACCAGCGACTAATAAAAATAAACAACAGTACAAAAATTGTGATTAAAAAATTCACGTTTTATATTACACAGACAAAGTCTTAACAGTTTTGTATCCACAAAAACAGTCTGTTTCTTTTGTCCCCATGTGTAGGCTTTATCAATACATTTATACAGAAGGCTTTGTGCTCGCAATATTGCTACTATTTCCACTTTTATCACTATTTCCCGCAGTTCTGCTATTTTCTTATTTGTTATCTGTCGCGTCTGTGTCTCGAATTGTTAGGACCGCGAGCTTTCTTTGAGATTAAGATAGAATAACAATGTGGACGAGAAATAAGCATTTTTACTAAGAAATTGTGAAATAACTGAGTTTATTGTGGGTACTTGAGTGTAGAGCATACAATGTGACTACTTGTGATGCATATCGTTTTCAGTGGAATGCTTATACTTTGCTTCACTACATAGTATAAAACAAAGTCGATTTCTCTGTCCCTATATCCCCATGTATGCTTAAATCTTTAAAACTACGCAACGGATTTTGATGCGGGTTTTTTAATAGATAGAGTGATTCAAGAGGAAGGTTTTAGTATATAATTTTCGGGCGGGCAAAGCCGCGGGCATCAGATAGTGTATTATATTTTAAATTATATTTCTTACTTACTCATTCTTCTAGCCTGAACAAATTAAAGATGCCTTTGCCCATTTTTCGTAATGTTATTAGTTCTCACTCATGTTTTCATTTAATATCCCTTAGCCGTTTTAAAGGGTAGCTCAAAATAAAAGAAATTAGTCGAGACAGCTAGCTATGCTATATCTGTCTGCTAGCCTAAAATATTAGATTTAGAAGCATTATGACAACGTGACCTATGTTACTGTCGTGCGAAAATGTATTATTGCGTGCCAGACCACCGTATTATTATATTTTTGAGCACGACATATTTTTTTGTCTGTCTCTGCCTATTTTGGTGTTTTTAAAGGGGTAAAACCTGTACATGAATGTCGCTATATGAATGTCAGGGTGGATGATTTTCTAGGTAATTTAGCCAATAAATAGGTAGGTTATGTTTCAGTTAGATATTCAAACATGAGTTTGTTTCTATTAGGGCCTATTCCACGATGTCCGAATTGCCACTACTTAGCGAATAAATTAAAAAATGGAACATAATTGGCATGAATTTTTTTGCCACGTTATGGGGAACTTAATTGTAGGTGGTGAAACAGTAGGGCCTTAGACTTTGTAGATGAAAACTTTAAACAAACACTCTTCAAAATGTTCTTCTACGTAAGTGTTCTTTCACATCTGCCTATCTCCAACGTAACCTAAGCTTAAGCAAACGTAACGTAAGCTTGTAACATCAAGCAAATATGTGCTGTAACGTAATTTTATTAATAACTTCTAAGATAAATATTTTCGTAATATCGGAGCTACTTATCGACCTGCGCAAGTCATGTCGCCTCCTACGACTCATGTCAACCCCCACACAATTATTATACTCTTTATTCTTTGATAAAATATATAATATTTATGCGTTATGTAAGAAAAATTAATTCACCCACACTTTGTTTTTGAATATTATACTCTGTTACCTACGTAATCAAGTAATTAGAATTGTTAATCTTTTTTAATATTTCAGGCGAATTAAGTTCTAATGGTTTTAATCGTTGATGGTTTCAAATTAGATTAAACGTTATTTATATCTTATCGATGTTTTTTCTTGTTCTATCGCAGACTACTTGGCACAAAACTAGGGTCTTTATCCTATTTATAAAATGAGTTATAGTCCTGCTTCATGGTAAAGGCCTTTCTTCAGACAAAAACGAACAATCATACTGGGTCACTGACTCCATGTTGACTTTTTAGGGTTCCGTAGTCCTGACAAGGAACCCTTATAGTTTCGTCATGTCTGTCTGTCTGTCCGAGATTTTGCCAAGAGACCGTTAGTACTAGAAAGCTGTAATTTTGTAGAGGTGTGTATATCAATAACAAAGTGGTAAAATAAAATTTTGGAAAATTATTTTTTTTAGGGTAGCTCCCCCTACATGTGAAGTGGGGATCAATTTTTTTTTCATCGTCTACCCCATTGTGTACGGTATCGTTGAAAAGGTCTTTTAAAATGACATAGGAGTTGCTAGAACTACTTTTCGATTTAGTGCTTCATTTACGAAATATTAAACTTTAAAAGTGCAAATTTTTGTTCCAGTAGGGCGTCCCCCCCCCTCTCTAAAAGCTAAACTGCTGGCTTGAAATTAAAAGGGCACAAAGTATACAGTTATTGTATACTTTGTGCCCTTTTAAACAGTTTCATAAAACGTCCACTCCACGTCTTTCTAAATAAACAAACTTCCACTGGCCGCCCATTTAATTCCGCAGTCCAAATTGCGTATGAAATATGCAAACGTATCAAAAAGTCGCGCGACTAACATGGAAAAGGACTTAGTTAGGCTTAATTATTTACGACAGTCTGGCGACTAATTTATAACGACAGTAATAGTCTGGATGTTGGACTGTGTGTAATTGTGACGGTTGCCACACTATTTGCGGTTCCATTGATGAGCACTTTGTGGTTTCTATCTCTTTTTGTTCTATAAAGTCTGTTGGTTGAGCTTATTGTGCGGTTTTTGATTAATTGGTACTTTGGGCGTATTTAAAATGTCAGCTTATCGGCTGAAATGTCTGGATTAACTAAATAACGATGTCTAAGGGAGAATTTCACTGATAAAATACCGTTCAAAAGCTGTTAGTGTCAATTCAGCTCTTGAACTCGGTTTTGGTGTGTCTATCGCTCTTAGTTTCGTTGTTGATACTCGAACTTAATTACGTAAAGTCGATATTGTTTAAACTTCGGAATGATCTTGAAAACCACAGGTTATAGGTACACTCAACCCTTTTAGTGTTTCGTAAGTCTTCAAAACAATCTTTCAATTAAAATAAATGTTTCTGTCTTTATTATGTTCAAGATCAAGGGCGAATTCGTAGAAAACTGTAGTAAAAAATTTCTACTATTATTCTAAGTATTGTGGACACAAAATTCTTAGAATTCGTTAACAATTATTTCGACATAAAAATATGAAAACCGACTCGAAAGAAAGTCTTATTGTAATGAACTGAGCTTGATTAATGAAACCTCAAAACGTAAAAAGTAGAACGTCTGAAAAATTTAACGATAATTAAGAACGATTCAAATTTAAGTTAAAAATATTGGAGCAGATTTTTTATTATTGGAACATTATAGTCTGGTAAAATTACAATGAAACTTTTTAATAAATAATAGACTTGAGCCAAAGATGTACGAGCAATACTTTATGTGGTCCATACTTCTGCTATACCTCCTCTTCTGTCCACATAGATTATAGAGGGTATGGATAATTGCTTTATAAATTCTAGACACTATAATATAGGAAACCTCGTACTCAAATTATTCTGCTCCCTAAGACTGCTGGATCTATAAATCGTCACACTTCACAATTCTGTAGTCTCAGGTCAGTTGGCCCTCCTGTTGTTAGGCTTCATAATACAAACTAGTGTAGCCTGTAGTCTGGGGCTTAGCTGGTCAGCCTGTAGAAGTCACCTGCCAACTCCGTGGCTGACAAAGATTTGGCAAGCTTACCTAAATAACGTGCGTATGTGGACTTGAACAACAGGATTTTGATATATCGTATTTCAGCAGCTCAGGTACTTTACCTCATAGTCTTTCATTTATGTGCTTGGAAGTGGTTGTGCGCTAACGATGAATATTTAACCTGCTGAGCTCGCCCAGACTTCGCTTTTACGGTTTGTTTCGATGCCACTTCCTAGTTTTAGGGCTTATCTCAATTTATTTGCGGTCGGCGCAGCATGTCCTCTCGACACCTCCTTTCTAGCCATATCATCCTTCACGCAGTCCATCCGTCGTTTCTTTGGTCTTCCTCTACTCTTACAGCCATCAAAATTCATACCCAAAAGGGTCAAGGGGTTTCAGGGTTTTTAATATTTTTGATTAATTTTTTCGCCACTCAGTAGTTAGTAACAAAACATCTTTAGATAACTCTTCAATAATATAATGCTTCAAAATCAATTAAGGACATAACAAAGTGTAACTATTTCAGTGCTTCTTCAGGCGAAAGGCACTCGTTAAATAAATCTTCAACTGCACTTGAAAACATCGAGGTATACATTCCAGCTGCAGTTGTTTTAGTTAATATTTGCAGCGATAACGATGATACTACAATGAAACATGCCTACTAAGCAATAAGGTTCTAAATTACCGAACTTATTATGAAGAGTTACACAATACAACAAAACTGTAATTCAAAGTTCTCACATGTCAGTGAATACTGAGCCGTATGTGGGGTAACATGTAGGGTAAATAACCCCTGGGAGCTGATCCGTCCATCCTTGCTGTATCACTAAGGCTCATCCATCGAACTTTGGACAATAATTCGTTTTGTTTCGATAACCCGAAAGGTAATTTCCGGTCAGCATTAGTGGTTCAGATTCGTAGAGTAACTAACGTCTTTGTATTCTTCTTTTAGGTCTGTGTTATGAGTAAACGCTCATTATATTTATCATTTCGTCAACATTTTATAACGTCTGAAATTCACATGTCTTCCACACTTATATGGATTTTGTGACTGAACTTGCCAATGCATGTAAGCGGTCAAGTACGGAACTGGCCTTCTGCGAAATATCTACTAACAGAAGAGGTTTCACAAACATGTTGTTGTTAATTGTTGTTACAGGCAACAACATCAACACAATCCCCACAAACTCCGTCAATGTCAACTGCTGTACTAAACAAACAGAATACTTATAAATCAATCAAAGCTGCCTGTTTTGTTAACGTTTGATGCGGAAACCTCCCGATGTTTGCCGCCCTCCAGCCGCGATACAGCTGAGGTAAACGACCTCCCGGCCTCCCAGCCCGGCCCTCTCAACTTGCGCAGAATACAAAACAGCTGATCCTGTTTGCATTTCATTGTCAGATCAATATGAACGATCATCATTTTTATGGGACGTTAATTTTCAGCATTTTTTTTTTTCGGCGACTGTAAGACGCTGGCGTACGTTGTTATAAGGCTTTATATGGCCACGTTAGAGTAAACAAAGTTTATTAAGGGATTCTGTATCAGTTTGCCGTGTGTTTTGCAACCTGGAGCATACGCAATCCCTTCCTTTATTTTGCTCAAGAAGTGGATTCTTGATTATGAATGTATAAGTTGACAACTAAGTAGGTATTAACTGCATGCGTAATTGAACTACTCACAAACCACCCTAGTATTTTCAAGTGATTTTTCAATTAGACACGTTCTCATTTTTGATATTTTTTTCTGTCGCTATAATAAATATAAATACCGCTGGACACACAGCGCCATCTAGTGCCACACTAAGCAACGAGGCTTGTGTCGTGGACACCAGATAGTTGATATACTACTTAGATACTTTTTGGTTGTAAATACATACTTATTATACATATTACATCCATGACTCGGAAACAAATTGTCCATGCTCATCACACAAACATGTGCTCCTACCGGGATTCGAACTCGAGACTCTAAGAACGTAAGGCAGCTTCACTACCGCTGCGCCATTCGGGTAGTCTATTTTAATAAAAATGTACTATGGCAGCACGATACTTACACCCGGTTTGAAGAATTTAAGGCGAAAACTTATCAAACTCAATTTTAGCATTAGGTAGGTACTTAAGTTGATTACTTTGAAGCGCGGGCTACATTAAACGAATCATTAAGTTAAATGTTAAAGTACAGTTTGACAAGTTTACAATTTAGAAACAGGTTGTTAAAATTGATTGGTTTTGAGAAATTGACCGACAGATTATTTTAGAAGTTTTCGTCTATAAATCATACTCGACAAATTCTACAGGTCTATTTCTAGCAGCCTACGAATATCACGAACAATAAGATTTTCTCCTACTGTATTGATTCACGTTTTTCTCACGTTCTCACAAACATAGTATTTTTACGAAATAGGTCCTCAAAGGAGAAAATCGCTCTTGAATTTTGCTCAGTGTTTACATGTCATTGCTGACCGTACATGTAGCTAGACGAATTTGTAAGATCATAATTCCCAGTACTCGCAGCGCATGATCACCTGCCAGCGGAGGCCGGCAGCTAATTGAACTGTTGCTCAGTGCTGTGCTGGCTGTTATCTATAACTAGTTTCATGCCCCACCACTCCAGGCTTTGTGGGGAATGCTTACTCCATTTTGTTTTTATAATTGGCCCGTGGTTTATGTATTGGAGAGGAAATTGATGTGGCGGGATTACGGTTTGCCTTTTGTTGGTGTTTTTGTGGGATGTGTTGTTTCAGTTTGTACATTGTTGCATGAATTTTGAAGTCAATCCGATTAAAAATATTTTATATCTCTAAAGAATAATTCACAGATAAACTTTGCTAAAATAAATAGGAACTACTTTAGAATGTATTATTATCATGTTTATGGAAATCTCAAAACACATACCGACTACAATTTTATTTAAGTAAAATCAATTGCAGGAAGGTAGAATGCTCTTTATTATGTACACCATACAAAATACAGGTACTCCAATGTCCAAGTGACACAATTGGCGGTCTTATCGCTAAAAGCGATCTTTTCAAATTCTTCAAAACTTACAAATCTTTTCAAGTACTTTGCTTTAACATCATCTAGAGCTAAATCTTTGTAAGTCTACAGAAAAGTTTTGCTTAGTAGCTGTTCCAGTAGTTCACTAATAAGCACTAAACATTCTACAAGCAGCAGACCCATGCATCAAAACTACATCCCTTCAAAATTAACCGCATGTACAACTAAAATGGCTTTCAAGAATCACCCTAATAAATTCTAAAATTCGTTCCGACCATTGCTGGCTCAGCGAGGAGGGTACTTGTATAAATCCTGGCGTGTGTCATAAAAACTAATTTCATATACCGGCGGACTGCTGCATGCTGTGGCGATAGGGCGCATTCGAATCATACGCTATAAGAACGGAGATTGGCTGTGGAATGGGTTGTGGTTCGAGTGTTAGCGAGTTAGATGCACACCTGTAGATTATTTTAGTTTTCCTTTACTTTTCTCAGACAAATTGATGATTATCAAAAAGTCATAATCAGCAGCTAGATTAGAAACCGACTTCAAGACATTTGGGAAAAGGCTAGGTAGATTATGATGAAATTGATGGTTTTAGCAGTTATTGAAGATTCACTTAGATAAACTTTATCGTTGTCATCAATCATTATTATTATTATTGAATTGTCAATTTCCGGTTCCTCACTTCGAAATTAACTAGGCCTCGGGCTTCTAATAGAACACAGAACAATAACTGAAAAGATGACTATTTTACAACTATGTAATTTGAAATTGTACATGTAATAAAAATCAGTTTGTTCCTCTCTCACCCGCTCACAGTAACACCACACGTCCAATTGCCCCGACCTGGAAGCTGCAAGCATTAGATTATTTTATTACGAGCTTTTTACAGTTGGCCGACTCTCCGCTATATTTTATGACTAACTTATATTTGCATGCGACCTACCTGTCGTGCTGAAGTTTGCTCTTTCAACTTTAATTGTGTATTTTCTCTGGCATGTAAATAAACTTTATGTTAGGTAAAGTTGGTTAAAATCTGAATGTGTAGAATTAGGTCACTTGTTGATTATCCCATGTATAACTTTACAGTCGTTTTTGAATAGAGTTTGTAAACACGACTGTTGAGCGTGGGGTCCTGATGTCTATTCCTGGGTCAGGCAGTTTCATTAGAGTATTATTCATTACAAACTCCCAAAAGTTATGGTGTTTGTTAAGTAAATTGACACCCTACGTGTACGTCAAATATACGATGTTGTAGTCATTTCATAAAACCGTCAAAGACTGACTAGTGTGATTTTATATAAAATACAAACAATTCAAGTTTGTACTCAATTTACTTATAAGTTCATCATCATCATCTGCCTAGCCTTTTCGCAACTACGTTGGGGTCAGCTTCCAGTCTAACCGGATGCAGCTGAATACCAGTATTGTACATGGAGCGACTGCCTATCCGACCTCCACAAACCAGTAAGGACTGGGTAATACGATAACCCTTGGTAAGAATTTACTTATCAGCTCATTTCTCAAAGAATTAGCTACACCTCTGCTTAACTCTTCGGGGATTACAGGCGTAATATGTGCCAAAACTACCGAAAATGTCATACATTTCATACAAATATTTCCACAAGTAAATAAACGGTAGAGCTGCGACATCAATCTTGTTAATTGACCTATTAATGCCGAATATTTACCGGCGCATGTCGAGCCTACATATTATATACTTTAAATACAATGTGTGTACCTATGTACATATCAACGACCGTTATCGAAACAAATGGATCGTGATAACTGCCCAAACGAACCGTTTATTATTCACGAATTCTGTTATTACATTTATTTGAAATTGTTTAGGTGGAAATTTTTAGTAGTTTTATAATTACGAGCACGGTTAGCAGCAAAATACACTGAAAACAAAATGTTATTTTTTAAATATTATAGGGTCATGAAGAATTAGCTTTGGAATGAGAGCCAGGATCTGCACCCGTTTGATGGCAATAGGCTCGCACCCTATTACAAGGGATTTAATTATAAATCATGATCTGAACGCCATTGTTTAACTATTGTGTTTACTTAGTGGACAGATCATGGGATAAGTGGCGAAATATGGATGTACTGTAGGCACACCTCTGCAATACCCTACCGGTATAACAGGCGTGATGTAATGTTATGTGAAGAATTAGGTATCTTAAACTAAGCTCTCATTCCCAAGAGCTATAACTTCAAACAAATCCATTTCCTTACGAGATATACCTAACTAAAATATACGTATCTAAAGATGAAACAAATCCACCTTATGATGGAACAAACTCAAATAGAACACGACAGGTAGGTGGTAGTGTTATCACATGTCCCCGCGAGAGGGCGCTCGCCGCTAAGCCTGTAAAGTGTATCCGCCCGTGCCGATGGATTTTCAATATTCTATCTTGTAAATATGATTTGACGCGGCCGAGGCGGCCATTATACGGAGCCTTTTAAATTAAGGATTAAAAGTGATTGTGGATTTTATGCTTGTTTTACTTTATGGACTGGAAATGATTCGGTTATAAATGATGATAAAAGTTGGACGTTTTTGGAGAAGTTATGAGTTATATACTGTGACCTAATTCCTCTTGCGAGATTCTCGTTGTATCAGCTCACAAGCATCATCATAGCAGTAATCAACGCGATATATTCGAAATGGTTATATTTTTGCTAGGTTTAAATAATGAAACTAAATTATTTATTCTGTAGATAGGGTATTAGAATTACTTTTGCACGTTATACTTGAAACATTAGTCTAGTTATACGACGGCCCTCTGAGTATAAAAGGTGAAAAAAAAACTCAGGAGCAATGGCGAATTAAAAAGGTTTTTCTTTCCTTGATTCCATTAGTACGAAAGTCGTTTCTTGAAGGTTAACGAGAATATATTAATAATTCCACTTTTTATATAAATAATCTATACATATAATAAAATCGTTGAGACCAAAAAATCTGTTCATTGAAGATTAAAAAAAAAAACCAGCCAGGGTGACTTAAAATAAGTAACAGAACATATTAAATCCATTTAAAAAATTTTTGTTTGTTTGTTTGTTTGACCGCGCATCACGTAAAAACTACTGAACCGGTATTGTTGAAATCTTCACAAATCTATTTAAATAAATTCAGAATAACATATAGGCTATAGTGTTTTTTTTTTGAAAAAGGGGGTGAAAAGGGGGGCTAAAGTTTGTATGAAAAAAAAATTTAGGTTGTTCTAGAATCATGAAACTCAGAGTAAATACTTATTAATAAAAATAAAGAAATACCTGTTTTAGCATTTTTTTTAAATCTTATCCAGAGACGCAAAAAAGAGGGTTTTGTGTTTAAAATTAATAAACTTCAAACACCTATACAATCAAAACCAGTGAAGTGTAACCTTTTAAAGTTGCTACATATACTTCATATCTAATACAGGTAAATATAATTTCTCAGTTTTCTTGAAATTTGATTTTTGAGGTAAATAGTGGAACTCAAGAAAATCAACTTTCTTCGGTAAAAGTAGTTGCTACGAAATGTTTGTGCGCGCATCACGTCAAAACTACTGCATAGGCTTCTTAAATATTTAGGGTATATATTATCACGCTACTTCCTTAAGGGGGTAGGCAATTTAACATTATGTCCGTATACTTCAATTGTATGACGTTTCAGTCATGACGTAAGTACATGAGAACGGCTATTTGTAGCTTATGTCGACGAAGTAAATAGCCTAGCGGTTTCATGACCGCTCTGCAAACTACGGGGCAGGTTCAAACCCCGCAACGAAGAACACAATCATGCTGCGCCGACCCCAAATAAATTGGGATAAGGAGCAGGAGTATGATGATGATTTCTCCAAAAAGTAGTATAGCGAACGGAAGCCTGATAAATAATTCACGTGTTCTTGACGTGCAAGAACTATGCTGTGCATACGCAGTTTACGTAGATAATATTTACAGCTATATTGTTATTGGCCTCATTCCATGCATCTTGGTGAGAATTTAAGACCTGCCTGGACTGTCATCCAAGGTCTGACGGTGGAGACAAAAGTCAGTTGCAAGAGGTTCGCAACAGTTTGCAGCAGCTAAATCGTGTTTGGGCTCATTTCATGGACCTTGATGAAAACTTTAAACTTAGCTAGAGTATGACCTTCATCGAAGGTCGACGATGGAGACGGAAGGCAGTTGCAAGAGGTCATCAAGAGTTTACAGCATCTATATCGTGTTTGGGCTCATTTTATGCACCTTGATGAGAACTTTCGATGTAGATGGAGTATGACTGTCATCAAGTGTCTAAGGATGATAACGTAAGGCTGAGGAGGCTGGCGAGGGAAGCCCTTATTTAGAAAAACTGAATATTTTAGCGATTAATGCAAATATTTCAGAGAAATTAAATTGTTACCTACTTGATTCTATACTATACCTAATATTATAAAGCTGTGTTTGTTTGGTTGGTTGAACACGCTAACTTCAGGAACTACTTACTGGTTCGAGTTGAAAGTATCTATTAATGTTGGAGAGCCCATTAATCGGGGAAGGCAACAACGAACAACAACGTTACAACGTTTATATAAAATCACGCTACAATCAATAGGAGCAGAGCATCAATGAAAAATGTTGCAAAAAAAGGAAAAAAAAATTCTTTTTGAGATCTTTCGTTGCGTGCGCTGCGTAAACGGTTAAAGTTACGCAACAATCGTGTATGACGGAAAAAATTCTATAAAAATCCGCGATAGCATTATTATGTCTATCTTTTAAGGGTGTCTCACACTCTCTCTAACCATCTCTCTGTCTCTCTTATATAACGCAGACGAAGTTGCGCGGGTCAGCTAGTTAATTAATAAATGCGTTCTCTATGGGAGGTACATAAAGCACTCAGATACGCTGTGACTTCTCAAAGTCCTCCCTCAAATCCCTCCTCCCAGAATCACCGGTAAACACTTAATTAAATAAGTTACCGTTATGAAAGTGTTAATTAACTAAGTAAGCTAATTAGGTGAGAGCACGAACTTCGATAACTCCCACAATTCAATTACTTCAGATTAAGGAGTTCGATCTCTGATGGAAGTGCTGGAACAATCATCTTTCAATTATTTGGAGAAACTTTGTGTGTTTATTTGGTAACTTGTCTTTTGATTTGACTTGGGTACCTAGTGACTTCCAAAGTTGTGTTCAAATTATAACTTATTGTTACTTTCTTCAGAGGAACTGCAATCCTTGAAAACATCAAATAGTCTACCGTATTCTTCTTCTTCGTGTCGCTAGCTCGACAATGTTTATATTTTGTTAGCCCAGAACTTCGCCACTTCCAGCGCGTCGTCGGTGGCAGCGCAAAGATCACTTGAGCTGCATGTTTTTGGGCTAAGAGGGCAGGATAGGAGGTGGAGCATAGTTTGCGACACAGCTCCACTACCACACTCCGGTGCGGTTTCACCATATTAAAATGATAGAATATCAAGCAGTAACCACAACACACAACTTATGCTTGTTTTGTTTCTGTGTGTTTAAAGGTACATTCCAGGATACGCTTCTAAATGTCAGATAAGAAATTATGTAGGAGCTACATAATTTCTTATCTGACATTTAGAAGCGTTACCTCTGAAAATACATACCTTATAGCTATGCTTCGACATTGTTCCCAACAAACTTGTACGCCCCTCCTGTATCTGATTTAACACTACTCTCAGATCTAATGAACATGCTGTGTATAAATGACCTTTTCGTAAGCGAAAAGGTCATAATTTAACCTTATCCTAACCCTAGTCTAAACCCGACAGGCTATATTAATCTAGAACAGTCCTAGAATATTCAACATTAAACATTAATAACAGTGCAGCAAGCTCATCTCTGTTCAAACAAGTCTTGTTGACTCGCAAATAGGGTTACCAAGTGCCTGGATTTGCCCGGATATGGCAAGCTTTTTAGTAACCGGCCTTGTCATTTGTTCGAACTTTTTAAACAAAAAGGATTTTTGTAAAATAATCTTCGGTGACAACTTACTTAAAAAGTTGATGTTAAATGAACAGACCTTTTTGCAAAGGTTTGGCTTTTTGGCAGGATATTTCGAAATGGTAACCCTACTGGCAAAAGGCTCTCGTTTGTTGTTGCACTCGCTTTGTTTGACGTTGCACTCGCGTCTTCATATCGCTGTTTGCATCTTAGCTGTTGGGGTATTGACGCACAGTTTTAGTTTAGTGTATGTGTGTGAGCTGCTTGTAGGGAGGCAACGTTCGTGTTGGCCGACTGTAAATAGGTAGATATTTGGATAGATTGGCTATCGCTTCTTGTATGACTTGATGGTATGATTACGGGATGCGGGAGCGCAGCATAATTGATAATCATGGAAGATATCCCGTAAGTGACAGTGTATGTTTAGTTACAAACCGTGAAAGCTTAAAACAGTGTTTGAAAATAGAATCTGTTGCCCAAAACAAGAAAAGCCTTAAAAATTTAAAAGTTATATTCAAATAATAAATATTTAGTGTAGTATAATTTTTTTAGTTTTCCTATTTATGAGTATGCCGAGCAAAACCTGCGAGTAAATAGGTATTTACCCTGTATACATACATTCTCATTACACAAATGCACTGCATATGCATATCCCGATATGACCGTCCATATAAACTATACAGACATACATACTTGCACTATGGAAATTGCGTCCATTTCCAGCTTGCAATTTTGGAGGAATCATATGTATTTTGTTTGTACACTATTTCCATCTCAGTTCTCACAGGAAATATTAAATGGAACATTTCTACATAAACATGCAAATAACGTTCGTAGGTATGATTTAATATGCTTTCCTTACAAATTGAAATGAATGTTTTGTGGCGTGTGATATTAGTTTTGGATATTATACTGTGTGCGAACAATATTGCTTTGTTTGATAAACTCTGAGGAGTCTTACCTAGGGGTATCGTATTACCCAGTTGCTGGGTTGTAAAGGTCAGATAAACGGTCGCCCCATGTTGATTAATGTATCTAGTTAGACTATTAGCTTTTACGCTAACATTGTTGGGGAAAAGGCAAGGTAGATGATGAATGCAGTATCGCGTGGGACCTATCCTTTTGGCGCAGCCGTGGGGGCACACAGCACATCTATGTTTTCCTCCTTATTTTGTATCTTTTTTATATTATTGTATGTGTGCTCTATTAACTGACGTCAAATAAATATTTTTTCTTTCTTTCTTTCCATCCCATCGACCCATCACTGCAAGTTTGCAAATGGTTCGGGCAAAGTGGCATCTCTCAACGGTGATGGAAAAGTCAAATGTATTCGATTGACATAAGCTACCGAAAAGCTAATGTAAATTGTGTTGAAAGTCGTTGTAGAAACTCGAAAACCTCTGAAAACCACTAAAAAGTGTCTAATTTTTCTAAATAAAGATTGAGAACCTCAGTCAACACTGACCGTATAATTTTAGCCGACTTCAGTCTAAAAGCACATGAGATTATCCCAGGCCCAAGTTTCACTACGAACCGCTTTTCTGTGCTGCTACAATGAATGAAAATTGTTTTCCTTAAAACAATGTTGTGGAAGTTCTAGGGAATGTACAAAACTTTATTGTTCTTAAAATTGTTACGACCGTGCCGAACGAAACTTAGTATTGGACAATTTATGCACTATTCGGATCGGGCGGGCCTCGCTTCGGTACACAAGCCGGGTCTCGATGACCCGTTATAGCAGGCAGAGTGTTACGCCCGAGTTTCTCGCTGTTTGTACAGTTATTATTTTTCTTTTTTGCTGGTTTATTGTGCGTGTATTTTCAGTTGAGTTCTTGGGGTTAAACGACTGTAGTTTTACTTTTTATGCAGTAAGTTTCAAAGCTGCCTGAACGACCAAAAACTGATAAATAAAATTATAGCATAATCAGCCCTAATGCTCTTACTGCTATTCACCACACCCAGTTAGACCCGGTGTAGGTTTGTAAGTGTCACATCTCTGAGGTTTTGGTTCGGGCACATGCCGGATTCCTCGTGAACAGACATTATGCCACGATAATATTACAGCCAGGTCACGGGAAATTTGCTACTGCGAATTTCCCTGGCAGTTACTCGAAGATGAGGTTGCGTATCAACCGTAAATTGTTGTCAAACTTTCTTCCCTATTTGACAATATGGCAGCATGCACATGGGACTTTGCAGGAGCGGTAAACATTCGGCACGCGCCGGTCTCAACGACCCATTACCGCACTCAGTGTTACGAGCCCCTGGCAAAGGCATGTTTTGTAAGCACAGTTTTTTGCTGAAAATATTTTTATGTTGATTACAAAATTTTCCTTTGTGAGTTTAGTTTAACTACGCCGGCTGAATTTTATTGAAAAGCGCAGCGTAAGGAACTTAAATGAGAAAAGTTGGATGTATTTAGTCGGGCCACTATTTTATACGGAACTTTATATTTCTACTTGTGCTTTTTACTCCAGCTTTATTCAGTTTTCGCTAACCTTTACATAAGAAATGTAAAGTCGTCTAAAAAGCCGTTTCCTTTTTGCAATGGTTCCAATAGCTACATAGTCAATCGCTTTTTATGACTTATTTTTGTGCAAATGTTAACAACTATACAGTACAAATAACGAGTATTTTCCCGTACATCGTTCGCTCTTGTGTTCATTTGGCACGCCGCGCCGCGGTCCCAACGACCCATAACTGCAGGCGTAGGGTACGGAACGATACTGTTTTGTTCTTAACCGTATTTTGTTTTAGTTGCTGTTGCATATTTTTACGGTCACGAAAGCAGGACAAAAATGTACCCAGCAAAGACATTTAAACATACTTATGATAGACGTCACAACAGGAACAGAATTGTTATCTGCTTGCAAAAGCAGACTTAGTTACGGTTGCTGTCGGTACATTTTACTTAGTAACTTAAATTTACTTTTTTACATTTTAATCTCTTCCACATTTCTCTATTCTAAAAATTTGAACTTTTTTCGTTTATTTCTGAAATAGCATTCATTGTTTTCATTTCTGTTAAGCTCTCTTTAAAACTAATTTGTTTTTCGCAGAATGATACTGAAGTTTCCACAATGCAATGGAGCGTTCTGAAGTGGCATTCCATGATTTTGCTATTCAGGTTAGGTCTCTTGCATAATATGTTTCATTATGCCACTCACCCGGCCAACACAATAAGAACGTTGTGTGAAATTCTGAGCGGAAATTCATTCTCTGAAGGCTTTTATTTCGAGTAATTTGAAAATTAATAGAGTAAAGAAAGCGCGACGTGGTAATTTTTTTAACATAGTGAGCGTTTTCTTCTTTACAATCCATGTATAGGTCCGATGACCTGTGTGGTAGATTTAGTAAGCTCTTTGAGTGTATTGAGAAGATTTTTATGTTGGCATCATGTAGTCAGAGGCCCATGGGCGGCTTAAAAACTCTGACGCCAGGTTAGGCACTAACCACACGATAAAGAAAGAAAGATCATGTAGTCAGAGCTCTAAGAACTGTTTTTTTTTAACTGACTTTGATTCGCATCTATCAAAAAGATTAAACCTGTCAAATGCACTTTGAGAGAATCTTGGACCCAACAAAAAATAAAAATATCAAAAGTAACAAATAAAATTGCGCAAACACTTGCATCTTAGGTTTGAATTATTTGTCTGACCATCATCGGAAATTACGCAATCAATGTTGGTGAAGTGAGAAAATGAAAAGCATTGCCACTGACTGTAAGCGTGTGTTACGCAATCGCCGCGCAGTTTATTTGTCCAAAGCCATGTTTCGAATGATGATTTAATCAGCGGATAAAATGTTTTAATGTCACATAATATTTTTCATTCAGCAATTCCGTGAATCAGAACATTCAAAACTGATTTTCCAACACGAATATGAAACAAATATTCCGTGTACATATTCCCTTTGTGTACAGTCCACATACGGCCGTATTGAATGATACTTCACATACTCATTCCATTTTCGATTCAGCATAGAGTATTCACTAGTGGGTAACTGGAAATTCAAAATATGAAAGTGGGTAAAAATGTTATTCAATGTTGGGATGTTTAAATGGTATTTTGTTGTAATATAGGATGAGAAAACAGAATATGTGTGTTTATTTATTAAAGATACTATAATTGACCAGAAATATGAACGTGGACGACGCAAATACCCCTTGTATTTGAGAATTGTTGGAGGTTCTGCCATGGGAAAAAGCGTGGTTTTATAAATGTGTAATAGTATTGAGCTAGGTCGTCACTTAGCCCCTTGGTATTACATAAGAATTAATATTTGTTTGATGCGTTTTAAGGCGTATTTTTCCCATTGAAACTACCCACTACTTTGTTCCAATGTCTTCTCTTAAGCTCAATAGACGAAATCTTTAAATTCAACACAATAAGAACGTTGTGTGAAATTCTGAGCGGAAATTCATTCTCTGAAGGCTTTTATTTCGAGTAATTTGAAAATTAATAGAGTAAAGAAAGCGCGACGTGGTAATTTTTTTAACATAGTGAGCGTTTTCTTCTTTACAATCCATGTATAGGTCCGATGACCTGTGTGGTAGATTTAGTAAGCTCTTTGAGTGTATTGAGAAGATTTTTATATTCGCATCATGTAGTCAGAGGCCCATGGGCGGCTTAAAAACTCTGACACCAGGTTATGCACTAACCACACGATAAAGAAAGAAAGATCATGTAGTCAGAGCTCTAAGAACTGTTTTTTTTTAACTGACTTTGATTCGCATCTATTAAAAAGATTAAACCTGTCAAATGCACTTTGAGAGAATCTTGGACCCAACAAAAAATAAAAATATCAAAAGTAACAAATAAAATTGCGCAAACACTTGCATCTTAGGTTTGAATTATTTGTCTGACCATCATCGGAAATTACGCAATCAATGTTGGTGAAGTGAGAAAATGAAAAGCATTGCCACTGACTGTAAGCGTGTGTTACGCAATCGCCGCGCAGTTTATTTGTCCAAAGCCATGTTTCGAATGATGATTTAATCAGCGGATAAAATGTTTTAATGTCACATAATATTTTTCATTCAGCAATTCCGTGAATCAGAACATTCAAAACTGATTTTCCAACACGAATATGAAACAAATATTCCGTGTACATATTCCCTTTGTGTACAGTCCACATACGGCCGTATTGAATGATACTTCACATACTCATTCCATTTTCGATTCAGCATAGAGTATTCACTAGTGGGTAACTGGAAATTCAAAATATGAAAGTGGGTAAAAATGTTATTCAATGTTGGGATGTTTAAATGGTATTTTGTTGTAATATAGGATGAGAAAACAGAATATGTGTGTTTATTTATTAAAGATACTATAATTGACCAGAAATATGAACGTGGACGACGCAAATACCCCTTGTATTTGAGAATTGTTGGAGGTTCTGCCATGGGAAAAAGCGTGGTTTTATAAATGTGTAATAGTATTGAGTTAGGTCGTCACTTAGCCCCTTGGTATTACATAAGAATTAATATTTGTTTGATGCGTTTTAAGGCGTATTTTTCCCATTGAAACTACCCACTACTTTGTTCCAATGTCTTCTCTTAAGCTCAATAGACGAAATCTTTAAATTCAATTTCGTATTAATAGTCTTCATCAATATCTGAATAAGACAAGCAAGTAAAACAACAAACTCGATGGTACTTCTACTTTCTAACGACCATAGAAAATAGAAACTCCAGGTTTATTTAACTCTCTCTCTCTCTCTGCGAAGATTCAAAGTTAGACTGAAGCAACCCACGAAGTGCTACTCAGTCTAACAACTGTAGTCTAACACTAGGTTATAACAACTTCAGTATAGCGGTATAATGCTTAGCTTTGTTACTCTGTGTTATATTCTTGATTCCGCGAAGCTGAAGCACTTTATGTTGGTGTGTTTATTTTAATAAGGCTTATACAATGTTGTTGATGTTTATGCCATGAGCGTACAGTTCTTTTAGTAGGAAATGTACACGTTCAAGTAAGTCTCTTTAATGTTTACTGCCGAACTTAATATTTCTTTAACAACATTAATTGTTTAGAAAGGGCCGAACAAAGAACGTTTTAAGATTAAGCAATGTGTGTTTAACCAAAATTAATCTAATGTTTTTGAAATAAAAAGTTTTAATTTTTTTTTTTTAAGAATAAATCGAAAACTGATCA
Source organism: Xestia rhomboidea (assembly GCA_963853795.1). NCBI lineage: Eukaryota > Metazoa > Arthropoda > Insecta > Lepidoptera > Noctuidae > Xestia > Xestia rhomboidea. Next base: position 18,492,125 of record OY970775.1, read on the forward strand.
CCAACTTAAATTGTTTGTGTGTCAATTTTTTTTTACAATTAATTACTCTAGTCGTACGTGTGTTGGCCTGTAGTCGATAAACTCCTAATATTACGTAATTCTCTAGTTTTCTTTTATTTTACTTTCCAGTGAAATAAAAACAAAATGTGTAGTTTTATTTCGTAGCCTAACAAATTCATCGCTATTATTCAGCGATCAACTGAAATTGGAATAAGATCGCCAAGATAAGTAAATAAGTATCGCTGTAAAACAATATATATACCAGTGAAACGACCTCAGAATGGCTACGTATAGCCGTATAGCCAAATAGTTTCCTTCGTTGACGCATTAGGCGCAACCATTTCACGTCACCCGCTACCCTTGAACCCTTGGATATACAAATTGGGGGCGTCCAATTTGTTACAAAAACCCTCCGCGGATGTAAATCACAACCTCTCATAAATTACTTTTTATTTTAACCTTCGAACGCCATTATGGGTCGTTAAGACCGTGTGTTGATATTCGGGTTTTCGTCAAACTTTATGTTATAAACCTAACCGCCAGGTCACGAGCTCAACGTATAAGCGACAACGGGGATAAAAAATTTACAGAAATTTCTTAAAGAATTCCGAGTCCACGATTCTCCGCGACTCGATGGTATTCAAAGGAAACGCGCGAAAGTGATAAAAGCGCGTGTCGCATCGCCTGAGGTCGTGGACGGGGCGTAACTAGCTAACTTTTTAAAATAAGTTATTTTCTTATCAGCGTCTCATAGGCTATAAACTACAGCTTAAGGCTACAACACATTCCTCGAGGTGGCGATCGGCGGCGGCGACCTCTCGTTTCCGGCCCTGGTCCAAGCCATGGTCCGGAGCAAGACGGAATGGGACGCCGTCACCTCCTTCTGCGAAGCATTCATGCTAGCGAAGGAGGTGGCGGAACGTGAGAGGGAGAGATCCTCACGTCCCGGCCGCCGCGGGAGACGCCCCGGGCGTCGGGGGCCACGTGGTGGCTTCCGGCCACCGTAGGCGCAGGCCTGTGGACGGGGAGCTATGGGCTAGCTCGCCGTCCGTCCGTCTCATGACGACAGGCCGTGTCGACGGCGCGTTCTTGTTCCACGCGAGCCTCAAAGAGAGTCAGCAATAACGAAGGGGTCCGCAAGGGCCGAAGCCTGCCGGGGCTGCGGGACTATTCGAAAGAGATACCGTGGCCCCGGAACACAAAGGGCGATGAAGGAACATGGATGGGTTTTAGTCAGTAAAAGTCTGACACTCCCTCCTGCTCCATCCAGAGCGGGAGGAGTCATTTGATGATTTCTCATCCGAAAAAAAAAAAAGGCTACAACACATCGCTTCAGACCGCATAGATTGCCTTTCCCTGGTTGAAGCCAACCGATTGGAGGATATTCGAATTTTCGTTAAACTTAAAAAAATAACATATTTTTTAAAAATAAGTTACATTCTTATCAAGTTTCATCTGATATGCGTTAAACTACAGCCTCAGGCTACCAAGCATCACTTCAGTTCGCGTAGATTAAGCCTCCCGGTTAGATTTGTGGATATTCGGATTTTCGACAAACTTTTATAAGCTTACTTTTATAAAATAAGTTATATTCTTATCAAATGTCGTCTGATATGCTATAAACTACAGCCTCGGGCTGCCACACGTCGCTTCAGTTCGCATTGATTGCCCCTGTCGGCTTGTAGCTAACCGGTTTGAGCCGGAAAATTGCGGATTTTTGCGTGGTATGTTACAGCTATATCCGTGCGTCCGATAGCTTTTTGTTGTAGTTCGGCGTCATAAACATAGCCTTTCATAGAGGTACTTTTCGTGCAGTAGATTTGTATGGACACATTTTCGATCATAAATTCTGACAGAATTGCATTTGAATTACCGACACCATATTTTTTTTTCGTTAATGGTTTGAACTTGCAGTCTATTATAAATAACCAATGCGGTGTCGGATGTCAAAGCACTGCGCAAAGCACTTGCTTTTATGAATTTTGTATCAGTCCCGTTACATATGTACCCCTCTTGTTAATATTTAATGTACCTTGTTTTAGCAGCCCACAAATCAATGTTTGTAACAACTTCCTTTCAGTGTCTGTTCTATAAAACATTACGAATTTGTATTGATGTGAATTTTATCCGCAGGAAAGCCAGTTTGTATAACTTGAAAATACCCAAGACCCTACGTCAACAAATCACACACAATTTAACAGAAACTGCACGCACACTACTGTATACAATTTTATCCAATTTCAATAAAAAGCAGAATCATTGAATCCGCACGAATCATACCAAAGCGTCCCTTGGGCCCGCAATCTGCGAGGCGTAGCAATTGATCGTAACAAGTCCGCGCAGTATAACCACAGAGTGGGTAAATACAGACTCTATTTTATTAAGTGAATGTAATATCGAGTTTCACAGCTTAATAGATTTTAAAATATGCCTTGTCTTTCACACTAGCGTCTGTTTCCATTAGTGCGCTTTTCACGTGTTCTAAATTGAACTTTTGTATTTTCTTGTTTAGGGAGACATTAAGGGTTGTCTATGTCCAGAGTAGGGATGTCTTGCATAATTCGGATACTGCGGCAATACAATGCGACGTTGCTAGATTTCTCGAGCTGTGAAAGCTGTTGCGGTTACAACTAGCTGCATTTTATGTCTGGAATGTGTCAACAATTCGCAGTATTGTTAACAATTGTTTATTTCAACCCACTTCATACGAAACGCCTAATAAGAAGTAAATGTAACACTTGTAATAGTACTGAATCCTGCAGATGTGCTATTGGTAAGTTGAACTTAAGTGCGTATTACTTTAGTTGTGACCCACATCTCATCTTAGGTCAAGCAGTTTAATTAACACCATCTGTGCGCACGGTGCAAGAAATAATGCAAATCTTAGCAGTGTGCTTACGTCCGGCAAACTTTAACTCCTTTAATCTCCAAGAGCAAAAACAAGCTTGAGATTATAACAAACTTTGCAGAAGTTTAAAATTAAGCGTTTATCGCTAAGTAATCTTGTTTACTGCGGAAACTGTTTAATTTTTGAGTTAAAAAGTCGATAAAACTTGTCTGAAGGTTGTTTTTACAGGAAGAAAGTATTATTCTTCTGCTTCTGGAAACATTCCGAAAGACAGCTTTCAATGTCAAGAAAGCTCAGTTTTCCTTTTAACGCAAAAATGCTTGTAGAAAATGGAATTGCATGTATTATGCAATATTTCAAAGTAATGTGCATTTTAAAGCGCATCACTACCGCAGTCTAATAGCGGTCGAGAATATGTATTTGTATTTCTATTCTATATAAACAGTAAGAGGAAACATTGGGAAAAACATTCGCACAATAACATTGCACAAAAACAAATTAACCCTACACATGTAATCCTGTATTCCACACCAAAATCTTGTGACACGTGACATTTAAATAACATAACAAACGTCAGTCAGTGAGTGACGGGTTAATTCTTTTTGACAGCTACGCGACGTGACTGCATTGCAACGGTTAATTGTCAATTTGCATATAGATGGTAGTATAGACCGCGAGTCACGGGGAGGGTTAATGAATGCCCTGAGGCGCACAGCAGTTGAATCGAACAATTAGATTAATCCCCGCTGATAAGTATTGGTGGCAATGTTTTGCAGTGATTAATGGGTAGTATTGTTTGTTTCATCAATGTGCTAAGAGTAGGGGTGGAGGGGTAATTCAAGGGCTTAATTCAGATTTTATCACGATAACGTGAACTGAAAAGTACAGAATATATTATACAATGTTAGTTATTGTTGTGTCTCTGTCTTGTGCACTTATCGAAATGGGAGATTCTACATAAAGTACGCAATTTCTCAATCATCTTCTTACCAAGGTTCTGGAAAACAATAAACCTACAATTACCAGCTAACAACACGTAATATTTCAGCCCTAATATCTTATTATCTCTTTGCATGAGAGTAAGTACAAGTGTACCAAGTCCACCGCTATGTTGAGCAGAGCCCAACAGCCCAACATGGCCGTTAGCCAGCAATTATTCCGCTCCGACGCACATCGCTTTATTGAAAGCTCAACCCTCGATCTTGCGCCGATACTCGATATCTGCACCCGTATAAATATCCTGGAGACTGGATGAAACGAACTTTTATACGCTACAAATGTAGACTATGTTTGATGCTAATGTATTATGTTGTAACATGACGTCACGACTGTTATCAATGAAGGGTTTGGCAGAGGTGTTTCTAAAGCTCACCCACCTTTCGCCGGTTATCTTAAGTTCCATGTAATAGAGGGTCATACTTGCTATCAACTGGTCACAAATCTGCTTCTGCGGAGTTATTTCTGATGAAAAAAAAAACAAAACACTTTGCTCGACCTGGAAATCGTTTCGAAGACCGCATGCAGAGCAGACCACCAGACATTGACACTCACATTTTCCAAATTCTTATTCTATTCTTATCAGAATTTGGAAAATGAAGGAATAAATCTTAAATTACTACTTTGTGAACCCTTTTTGCCAGTACTTTCATTTGCAAGCTCATAATACTAAAACAACTGACTGTTCAACAACATAAAAGTCCACCGGTAGGACACGAAGGGATAGTATCCACCTGGGCTGGCAGTCTCGACAGAGTTAACGACATTATCGTTAACTTTCGATCGCTAAAATAACAATGAAAAAAACAGTTGCAATAACGATGCTTGCGAGAAAAGCAAGTCTTTACATCCAAGATGCTTTTCTCGCAAGCATAATTAGTTCAACTAAATTTATTCGTTAGTAATCGGCGATCGAAAGTTAGCGATTTTGTCGTTATCTCTGTCGAGACTGCCGGCCCTGAGGCCCTAGCACAAGCGCGGTGTCAATGTAACGTAATTAATTTTAAATATTGCTTTGACATAACATTTGATTTCATAATTTTTAAGAATTCATTCATATCTATGGCTGATACTGATTGAGCTTTTTGCAAAAAGTTTAATTCTAATTATTATTTTAGATTAATTTTCAACGTGCACGGGATGTTAGAACCGAGGTTTTATACAATTACTTTAATGACAATTTTAATTTGAAGATTACGATTGAATCTGCGGGAAAGCAGACCGCATAAAATCGGATAAAGCTGTGTGAGACATAAGGCCAGCTTAAAATCGTTAAGTGTCTTAAGTTTGCTTGAATTTTAATTACGAATGATAAACGGAAATGTGTGCAGGTCGTAGATTTGTTTCCCAGTCCGGACAAACTGTTATTGCGATTCTCAATAGCAGCCTAGAGTCAAGATCTGTACAAAGTTGATTAAGAATAAGAAACTTTTATTTGTAAACATAGGTAGTTACACAGTGTGTGAGATGTTACAATGTAGAACTTAGATCCATAGAGGATCTAAGTTCGCCCTTTTGCCGTGAAGAGTACAAATATAAACAGACAAATATATTGATTTAAAACAATATTTTTTTCTGGAAGTCTTCCATGCAATCATCACGAAGAAAATGCAAAACTAAAATAACAATTAATCAAAATAATATAAGCCATTAAGTTTGTGTCCTACTACTAAAACATAACTAGCGACATGTGAGGTACATCTCCGCCTAACTCTACGGGGAAGCAGGCGTGATGTTATTGTATTCACTTAAGATTTCTTTAAGAAACACACGACATCACATCACTCATTCTTTACATCTTTTCAGCCAAGCAGATCCACTGCAACCTTTTAATCATTTATACAAGGTCAAGTCAAATCCACATCACTTCAAAGTTCCTCTTAGATGACCGCGTCGCTTTGACGAAGCAACCCGGCCGAATTCGGTGTGTGCAGTGAAGCCAACCAAGTGAATGCGTTTGTGATGCATCGCAAACGAGCCGGGTAACCTCTGGAAATAGCCGCGTCGGCAGCCTTCGTACTGAGTGATGCTTTGAATTAAGGCTTGTGAATTGTGAAGGTGAAAATTCTATCTTCCTGCATGTATGTGGGCTTTTGAATGAGATCATCTGTCAAGCCTTCTCTTAAATATGTTAAGGTCGATTTCCAGTCTAACCAGTTGCAGCTGATTACCAGTATTTTACATGGAGCGTTTCCATGGAAAATACTGCCCATCAGACTCTCTGAGGGGTCTCGATAAGTTATGAATGGGTACCTCTCGGACCGATCGTGGGAAACGTAGCTTAACCTTCAATCGACCTGTGCAAGTAGTAACAATACTACTAACGAGCCCGTCCTAAAGTGATGTACTTTTGGCCCACAACAACGTTGAGTACATAAAGGTGTATTCTAGAATTCATACTTTCAACTATTTATGGACCTCAAAATATATTGCCAGATCTTAGAACCTTATCATAAAAAATAGGATCCAAATTAAAACATACTCATCCACAATTTATGTCAGGAACTATATGACCAAACAATATTTCCTACCCCATAACTTCACAAAGCTCCTTAAAATCAATGTTTCCAACAGCAGTATCATTACGTGCTCATAAAATATACATAAACGGTCCGAAAGAGCATTAAACTGAATAGTGGCTGCTCGTCAAAAGCACTTGTGTCTGTGTGACTCTGTATCGAGTCCGCACGGACTACGGACTTGCCACTCCAGGCGGGATTTAATCCCAGAATTGTAACGTGAAGATAGTCGGGATGGAACGTAAAATACGCATAAATAGGGCTGCTCATTGAGATTTAGAGTGGTTAGAGTTAGTTATATGAGTAATGTTTGTTTGTCAGATTTGTTGAAACAATGTCACTTCTGTCAAATCTTTATTTGTTATATATATGCATATATATAACAAATAAAGATTTTGTAGAAGAGCTGTCCAATAATAATTTGGGTGTACATATTGTTTTTGTAAGTTCAATACAAAGTTTTTGAAACTAATACGTATGTTTACGCGGTTGTGGGGCGAGTACCGTGTCTTTCTATCTTGCAATTATACAAAATATTAAGTAGAATTTTAGTCAGTTACAAATACTACCCGTATTTGTGTTAATTGGCTGGTCCATCGACAATGCAATTTGCATAGCACTGCAGGAGTAAGCTCGTCGCAACATTTAACCTATTGGCGAATCTTCTAAATTGTTATCAACTCGTAATATTTCTTACTGCGGAGAATTTTCTAAATAATAATCTATCTAGAGAAGGCGTACAGCCTTCGCCAGCCCTACATAGTACTCAAATCAACAGTATCCTCCTGTCGTAAAATTCTTATTGAGCTCATTATGATAATTTATACAAAGGGGACGCTGCGGGTGAGCGGAGAGAGGAAGGGGGATGAGGGTCCAGGAGGTTTGCTCTCGAGAAACTGTTATTGTTGGCAGAAGCCGAGTGATCCTCGAATCTTTTAATTAGGTGACATTATCTCTCCCTTGCTCGTCATTAGAGGTACGGTTCGGTTCTCTGCAAGTGTCTGTAGGGACTATGTTATTTTTAGAAAATAATTATGAAAATGTATTTTCGTTAAAAATTATAATGGTCTTGTTTTATGATACATACATAGGAAGCAAAAAAAAAAACCGACCACGCCCATGTCAATTACACCAACTAAATTGTCAGTTCTTGGAGATGTGCTGATCTATTTTAAATTTCATATTATTACGGCTATATTCTTTTAATTTAAGATCAAAAACAAAATCATTCCTCAGTCACAAAACGTAAATAAAAGTAGTCGTTTCTTAATAAACCTTGTTTATTCCAGAAACAGGATATTACTCCTAACAAGAAATTAACAATATTTATTCATACACACGTTGCTACAAAGAGAATCTTGTAACTAATTGCAATTAGATTCCTTATCAAGGAGGTTTAATACGAGGAAAATCATCCAAACGGAAATAGGATGAAAGTAATGAACGCTTGCCTGTGCTTAGAAAGAGAAAAAAAAACGTTTATCTCCGCCATCATGGCGGGAACTCAACAATGGCGGAATAATTCTATTTTTAAATCCTGGTACTTCTATCCTCATTTCTTTTCCTTTCATGTTCGAGGGGATGAAATGAATCGATTAGCATGGTTTCTTTTTTCTCGGATTTGCTGCACACCATAGTTTGCTTGGATTTAAGATTCATATTCATTTTATTTAGCATACATAAGTTTAAAAAGATGTTACAATGGGCTTACAGCTAAGAACAATTATGGACCCTGTTAGGGCACAGCAATAAACAAGATTAACATTCATTTTTATGAAGTTATTAATAGATACTATTTATAAACAGAGGGACAACTACACGATAACAATTCTACTGCATACTTCTATTATCTTTATCAGTCGTTACGGCAGAGACCCGAAAGTCAGACAACCAGTCTTACTAAAGGGTCAGATAGGCAGTCGCTCCATGTTGAAATCTGGTATTCAGCTGCGTACAGTTTATTTTATTTTTTCATTATGAACCTATGTATTTTCACTGCTTATAATAAAAAATCAAGATGTTTCTGCAGAATACCAGTATTTCACATGGAGCGACTGCCTATCTGACCTCCACAATCCATAGTTAGTAATACGATATTTTATTATTAATTCCTTAATTAATTATTTTTAATTCCGCACAAACACACACACACACATACACAAATAAACGCGCACACACACACGAAACACATACATGAAACACACCCACACACATAACTGCATGCTACATTTGTTTTTATTAATTTTTACTTATTTTTTCTTTTATTTAATCATTGTAGATTTGTTCTTGCTTAGCAGTCTGTTAATTATCACTTTTGCCAATCTGCACATGTAACACGTACCAGAGCCAATTAGTACCTAGGGATCGAAACTGTGTCTCCTAAACACAGGCTATTTTGTAGCCTAGCTAGGAGGACAGAGCTTCACCCACCGTGTTGTAGAATACAATTCTGTGTTACCTGCTGTTTAATGTAAGTATCTAATGTAAAAAAGTTGTAAATCTACAATCTGTTTATTTGAATAAATTATTATTTCGTTTATTTATTCTATAACATATTTTTAAATTTTTAAATATGCCTAATATAAAACAATATAAATAAAAACATTTAAAAATATAAAAATAGTAGCCCACCAGCGCTGGGAACAGGGTCCGAGCTGCCGGTGGTCAGAGCTCTTGAGAGAGGAACCTCCTAACAATACGTGCCGTGTCCAGAAGTACTGCTTTCTGAATCAAGCCCTTGATCCAGCTGCCAAGCGAGAGCCTCCTAAGATGTTGGTCGAGGCTCTTGGCTATTAAGCCATTGGCCGACACGACTATCGGCACAATGACTGCTGTACTCACGTCCCACATGTCAACAACCTCGCGAGCCAGATCTAGATATTTAAATTGTTTATCTTTTTCTGGTTTCACGAGGTTCTCGTCATGCGGGACCGTTATATCAACAATCATTGTGCGACGCTCCAATCGATCTATCACCACAATGTCAGGCCTATTGGCAACAACAGTCCTGTCAGTGATGATAGGTCGATCCCAATACAACGTGATATTACCATTATCGAGAACTGGGTCGGGCGCATACTTATAGTATGGCACTTCTGATTCCACAAGGTTGTACTTCAAAGCAAGTTGCTGGTGGATAATCCTGGCAACAAGGTTGTGTCTATGCAAGTACTCTCCGTTAGCCAGACTAGAACACCCAGAAATAATGTGTCGGATCGATTCTCCCGGACGGTGGCATGCCCGACATATGTCAACCGTGCCATCTTTCACAATGTATTTCCGGTAGTTATTCGTCATCATAACTTCGTCCATTATTGCACAGACAAAACCTTCGGTTTCTCCGAAGAGGTCACCAAAGCGCAGCCAGGATACGGACGCTAAGAAGTCTACATCCGGGCCATGTAGGGCCCGGTAAAAGCGTCCGTGAAGCTCCTTGCCCTGCCATTCCTCCTTGCGGTCATTAGTGTCTAATACTTTAGGCTTGCGCCAGTTCTCGTTAGCCAGGAAGAGCGGGGTGAGGCCCTTGTCCACTGAGACCACATCTCGGTGCATCTCCCCGTCGGCTTCTAGGAAGTATTCCTTGAGACTGCATACCTCACGGTTGTGTAGGGTCTTAGCATTTAAGAAGCCACGACCCCCGCACTTCCGCGGGATATACAGTCTCATCACCGACGACCGTGGGTGATGCATTCGATTTGCAGTCAACAGTGTGCGTACCCTCCTATCCAGGGCATCAAGTTCCGTCTGAGTCCATTTGAGTATGCCGAAGGAATACATCAAAACCGGCATGACCCAACCGTTGAAGGCGCGCACCTTGTTTCCGCCTGACAAAAGACTGCCTAGCACCTTATTCAGGCGGCCAAAGAAGCGCTCCCTCAACGATTGCTTCATGTCAGTCACGTTGATGCCTAACGCTTCCGACATACCCAAATACTTGTAGGTTTCTGTTGAGGAGAGGGATCTAAGGTGTATGGAATCCGAGAGTTGAGTTCCCACGGATTCCATAATCTCTCCTCGCTTTACATGCATGACTGCACATTTGTCCACACCAAATTCCATCCTGATGGCGCTACTGAAAGTTTCTGTTACCTTCAGTAGCTTCATCAGTGGCAAATTGTTGGGGGCAAAGTGTTTCAGATCATTCATGTAAAGAAGGTGAGATATGACCTGACCATCTTTCCTCAACAGATAGCCTAGACCTGAACGCTCCAGCAGTGTGCTGAGAGGGTTCAAGGCTAGACAAAACCACAATGGACTCAGACTATCACCCTGGAAAATACCACGCTCGATCCTTATCGGTTCGCTGTTCCCTTGGATCTGTCGACATCCTGGATAGCGAAGAACCGTTCTCCAGTGCCCCATACATGACATCAGGAAGGTACGTAGAGTTGCATCTACTTTGTACAACTCCAGCACCCTCATGAGCCATGTATGAGGCACGGAATCATAGGCCTTCTTATAATCTATCCAACATGTAGACAGATTCTTTCGGGAGCGGCGAACCTGTTGGCTAATGGCCATATCAATGAGGAGCAGCTCCTTAGTGCCGCGGGACCCGTTTCTACATCCATTCTGAGAGGCAGACATGATAGAATTACTTTCAATATGTTGGTTGATTTTAGCTCTCAAAATGGATGTAAGAACTTTATAGACCGTTGGTAAACAAGTGATTGGTCTATAATTTTTGGGCTCCGCAGTACTACCTGATTTATGGAGCAGGTGGGTAATTCCTGTCGTCAAGAACTGGGGCAGCGACCCTGACTCTAAGGCTGATTGAAACTGGGACGCCAAGCGAGCGTGTGATCTTTGGAACCACTTGATCCAGAAGTTGTGCAGCCCGTCCGGCCCTGGAGATTTCCAGTTAGGCAACGGACGGACCGCACGAGCTACGTCTTGGGGGCTGATGATGATTGCCTCCATTTCTGGTATAGGATCACACACTTGTTCAACCTCCCGGGTCCAATCGCCCTCAGTGTGACTGACAGGCACCGACCAGATGCTGCGCCAGAATGAACACATAGCGTTATCATCCGGCAGACGCGTGTCAGTCACACCTTGGTCTGGTCGCTCCCAAGCCCTATATACCCACCTTTCATCGCTTTGGAATGTGCGATTCTGAGTGTACCGGTCCACTCGCCGCTTGTACCGACGAATACGGCTTGCCCATGCACAGATCTTCTGCTTCAGGAAGTCGATACGCTCTGTGACGCGGGCCAAGTAATCTCGAAAACTAACATCAGTTCCCGAGAACGCCCGCCTCACAAAACGCATCACTCTAGGGCGAGTATTGCCCTCCCTGAAGCAGATTAACTTGCCGATGAGTGCCCTAGCCTCACCGATACGCCGCTCAATCCTGCACTGCCAAGCTGGAGCAGCTAATTTTGGTCGTGTAGCTCTGTCGTTGTTGGGAAATTTGACGCGAGCTACACGACATGCCGCCACAGCTCCACAGTACAATATTGAGTGAGTATCGGCGAGGTCTTTGCTGCTGTCAAAGCAATTTGACAGCTGCGAATCCAGAGCACACATCAGCGCCTTGTTTTTATTGTGCATAGGCAAACGAGGCAAACGTGGTCTAAGTTCAGGCGGTGTGGAACGATACTCCCGGAACGCACTCTCCAAAGCGCTCCTCAATTGTGCGTTGCATTGGGTACTCACGGATATAACTTCGTCACCATCCTCTTCACCATCGTAGTTGGATCGCGGTGGCGCACTGGGAATATTTTGTAGCTGCACTGCGATCATTGGCGAAGCAGGCGTAACTAGGTTACTCCGTGATTCGGAGCGTAGTCGATCAAGTACGGTGTCATCCAACATATGGTTACGCTGGATGACCCGCACCTGATCCGACAGTCGTTGTGCTTCTACGCTGACAGCCGGCTCTAGTACCTGAAACAGAGAGAGCATCCGACCACGGTACGCAGTCAAGTTGCTTCCCCCCTCAGTAGCCCCATAATATGCGCGCATCACATTTTCATTAATGGACTGAGTCCAACGCATGCGCGACACATTTCCACCGGCAGCGGGGACCCTGCTCGGGGCCTGTTGGCCTCGAGGTCCCAAGCCCGCTGGTGGCCGTCCTCTTCCTCGTCGTCGTCCTCTTGGTGGTGGTGGTGGTGGTGTCGACGGCGGGGAGAAAAACTCGTCGCTCGAGCTCGACGCAACTGCAGCGACCGGTGACACGGTGCTCACGGGTGTGGCGCATCCCGGCGGCTGCGAGGCGGAGCTGGGCGACGAGCCCGGAGATGGTGGGTGTGCCTCTTTTTGTAATTTGGCCCGGTGCCTTGTCAACATAGGTGACATTTCGATTATTTTGAAGTGGTTTTAACAAGTTCCATAGGGTCCATTTTTATGAAATTCCAGTTGTCCAGTATATTTGAGGTTTTTTTTTTCTTTATCATTGTATAATGTTATTTTCCTGGTTTAAATTGTTATAGAGTAAATTAAAATTCGGAACGGGAAAAATTTATGTCTTGTCAGTTTGACACTCGGGCCACAGATTTAATAAATTTATTATTATTATTTTCTTATTTCGATCTGGTCAACAGTGTTGAGTAGTACGAATTAATAGCTTATTTATCCATAATAAGGAAATTTTGCAAATTGATCATTGGCATATCTTCATAATGGTTATATTCCTTTAACTATTAGCCAAGACATATTCCTGTACCGATATTTACCCGCAGCAACAACCCTAACCGAAGACAAACATTATTTCCCGTGGACTGTGTGTCGGCGGTGTTTGCGCTAATCCCGCGCTTTCAGCGCTGAATACATCACAAGTGGCTCGCTGAATGAAGCGCAAATAGGCTGAGAGGGTAGGGGTACCACTGAAGCGAACAATGTTTTATTTTTGTTGGAGATCGAGTGAGGAGCTGTGTCGTCCTCGGTTAAAGAGGCAAGAAATATTATCCTCGAATATATTGAGAACAGTGCCGCTGTGTATGTAACACACAGATTCAACTCAAGCAGGCACTTTTCGTTGTGTAAATCTCGAAGACATGTGTTGTTCCACGGCCTTATTATGTCTACTCCATTTCATATAGCGGAGGCCAGTGCCTAGTAAGGAGAACGTTTCCTGTGGAGGCGACCCGGCAAAAAACTTCGCGGGTACTCAATGAGGAACCAAGCCGTTCTACGAGTTCCTTTCTTGTTGGTCGTAAAGTTTTTAAAAGGAAGTGTTTCACATTTAATCAGAAAGCGTGGCACTGACTTCCTCGTTGTGTTAGTATAGGAAACAGGACCGCAGTTTTGTCGAATTTAACCAAAATCAAACAAATGCGTAGCGCCGTAGCTATCTCTCATCGTCCCGGGGCTACGCCGCTACGGCGTAGGCGGCCTACGGCGTAGCGCTACGAGCATACAACTGCATTCACGCTACGAGATTTAGGTCAGATGCTTTGGAGCGTTATAGCAAGAAGTAGGTACTATAGGAGCTGTCCTTACACAGCCTTGCCTTTTATTTGGTGTGGTCAAATACCAAAAACCGGACTACTTGTACAACAAGCTAAGTTGGATAACAAGTAGGCGGGAATGTGGAAGAAGACAATGCTCCCAACAGCTCTCAAGTCAGTCGCATAATACAGCTGCTTTCAGAGGCAGCTTTCGTTATGCGGCTTCTAAAGTATGGAATAACCTGCCACCACCAATAAGACTACTCAACACGATAGGTACTTTCAGAAGTCGTTTGCGGCAGTTCCTCATAGAAGCGCAACGTAAGCTGGATATGGTCGCTCTAAATCAATCGCTAATATGATGAACGTCCCTGCCTACCTAACTTATTACTCGCGTCAAAAAAAAAAAAAAAAAGTTTTTTAATATTATTTACAAATGTATACCGTCACACTAAATTATTAAATAATCCTTATGCAATATCGATGTTGTTAACAAGCGCTTACCTCTTATAACCTCCTTTTTCCTTAATCTACTTCCACTTTCACTTGAATACACTTCAACGACCTATTTATGGATGGCACGGTGCATAGGTAATTTAAATTAGTCTGTCGCGCTCGGCGGCTTGCAGCGTATTGTGAACGAAATGAACAGGTTCTTTTAGCATGCTTCCGTCCCATTTATGTATCTTTCTGTTTTCTGATATATATATATATTTCTGTTTTGTTTTTGCACTTTCGTTCAGTCACTCTAGTTTATTTTTTCTAATAAGTAATTTATTGTTTTTTTTTTTTTTGTTATTTTATTTATTTTATATACAGATCTATTTCACATATTTATGCTATTCACCACCACCATTGACACAAAACATAAAACTGGTTCACATCCGTAACCTCACTAATCCAGGTTCAGTTGAAAACCAGCGTCGGGCACTAGTTGACCGGCATTTTGCTGAACTGGGCCTATTTGGCGCAGCCGTGAGGCGCACAGTGACACATTATTATTATTTTTGTTAAGTTTTATGTTTTTTATTAATTTTTATTTTTATTTTTTTGTAATTTTTTTATACTGTGTGCACTTGTGGCGTGTGCCAAATAAATGTATTTTCTTTCTTCTTCTTTCTTTCTTACAATATGCGGTAAGGAGCTCATGTAAATACCTCTTGTTCGTACTATCTAAGATTAAGGATTGACGTGGAAAGCCTAGTTCACACGGCATACAATTGTGAGATCATAATAGCAGTTTCATCTGCATTTATTTTTAAAAATATAAACAGTGGGATGTTGACGTATGAGACCAATTTTTACCTTGAAATATTGTATAGGACAAGGTATTTGTCTTTCGTTGTGTGCATACTTGAATCAAAAATGTGTTGTCTTGTATGAAAGCAAAGATGCACCGTACATTCTGAACGAAACTGTCCAATATTGAACTTTCTTAATCTACCGAGAACTATTTTGACACGCAACCAGACTAGACACAAAAAAACTGTTGTGAAACATTTCCATTCAATTAAATATAATACTTCTATCTACCACAGTTAACGTAAACCTATACTTTTAGTGTTACGTATTTAAATAAACCACATTATTTATAAGTAACTACTATTCAGCAACGGCTTCCAAATCACGTAAACCAAAACAAAATAAAAAATCCAGCGAGAAAAGCAATAACAACTATCTGTAGGGTATTAAATTGAATAGGTCAAGTGGCGCCCGTGTATTGAGAGCGCTGGTTCCGTAGTCAGGGATACCTCTCAAACAGACTCAATAGGAGACGATTATTAATTTAAACTCAAAATGTTGTTTTCTACTGCCAAGTTCATTTTAATAGTACTTATAAAGGTTATAAAAGCGAGAGAGATCTGACATTTGGAGGAAAGTAAAGTTCAAATTGGTTTATTTAAATTAGTAGACACACTTAACATAACTTCACTCCTGTATTTTTTGTAAGGGTTAGGCAGAGGTATACCCACATTTCTCCGGTTATATTTAAGTCCCGTGTAAAGTAAATACTTTTATATTATACGCTTAGAAGGAAAAATAGATTACTAAGACATAACTCTTGATAATATGAAAATTATCAAATCTATTAGTCTGTTCGGCTGAAATTCGTTTTTTTTGAGCTGATATTGTCTTGTGCGTACTGACCTAGCGTGGTGGATCACTGCCCATATCTTCCTACAGAGCCAAGGCCTGTGTCTCAGTAGTGGTCAAATTAGAGGCTGATCATACAACGTCCATTGAAAAACTAAATCATTGTAAGTAATTGTTAAAACTGCATATTTGACTGCCTCGTTGGTCTAATGGTGGCAAGTGCGACTGCTGTCAATGAGGTCCTGGGTTCGATTCCCAGGTCGGGCAGTGTTATTGGGTTTTTCCAGCAGAAATTTCTCAGTAGCAGCCACGGAGTCTGTCATTGCCCTCGGTTCTTCTTCTTTATCGTGTGGTTAGTGCCTAACCTGGTTGATGGTAATAGACTCGCCCCATGTTACATGGGACATAATAACTGGTGAGATTTGGGTGTACTATTAGGTACACCTCTACCTAACCCCTCGGGTATTACAGGTGTTATGTTATGTGTATGTACGTGATTACAAATTGTACTTTTTGTACACCTCTGTTTAACTCTTCGATAATAGGCGTGCAGTTAATGTTATTCAGATGTCCCCGACAACCCTAGTAATAGTCCCTAGTATTCATATATATTTATAGTATTTTATATATCCTTGTAGTTTACCTTAGTATTAATTAAATTATTTTCAGATGTACACCTACCACTGCTTGTCTCTGCATCACCCAAAGGTTGACTGGTAGAAAATGCCTACGGCATTAAGTCCGCCTCTGTACTTTGTGCTTGAAGTGTTAAATTAATAAATAAACCCTAATCTCAGACCTTTTCTTACCTATTATAGGTCAAGCAAGCGACAGGCTGCGAAGAATAATTCTAATTTAATTTATTGAAACCGTTTCTCCGCGTAATCCGGTCGCTTCACTAAGAGCAATCGAATAAATTATGACAACAGATGGCGCTATTAGTAGAGAATTATAAACGGCCGAGTCAAGGGGAAACCTTTACCTATAAAAATGTGTTTTTTTTTTTTCATTTAGTAAGTGAACGTAAATCTTAGGAGGTGTACGTGGTATAAGGAGTAAAAGTAGTTTTTCGACTGAAACTAAAGTTCTGAGTTTTGATGCTTCCTACATAACATAACATCACGCCTGTAATCCCCGAAGGGTTAAGCATACGTGTATCCAATAGTACACTCACATTTCACCAATTATATTTAAGTCCCATGTCAAAGGGGGCGAGCCTATTGCCATCAACCGGGCAGAAATCCAAGCTCTCAATGCTGAGACACACGCCTCCTCGCTGTGTACGGGATTGGCCCAGTGCAGGTTTGTGGACTTTTCTAAGCCAGCCTACTAAATACGTTGTTTTCCTCCCACCGTGCCTGTCCCATTCAAGGATGAATCTGGTTCAAGTTTTCAGTTGTTGCAAAATACAATACAAAATAGGTTTCGGCTCGAAGGACCGGGCCCTTTTTTTTGACGGCTTGTAATAGTAGATAGGTACATAAATAAATCAAAATGATAAAAGAAATAATGTACAACATTATCGTGTATTAATTGATCTGCGTGTCCATTGGCCATTATTCACACTGTCCCAGATTTAATCTGTGGCTACAAACGTCAGTGTACAGGCATAAAATAGAAAAAGTTTCCACCAGCCTGTGTTCGGCGGTGACTTTAATAAAATATAGCCCACAGTTACATTGCGTGGAGTTTTGTTATTTTTGTAGCACATAAGTTACGGTGTCAATGTTGTGTCCCAGATTTTTACGAAATACGCACACGATATGTAGATTCGGCTCAATATGTGAATAATTATAAAATATAGCACTCTGAGGGCCTTAATAAAGTAGCATTAAAAAGTAAAAAACGTAACGTAATCTTATCGTATGTCGATCTTGCTGAAAGTCATTGTTCAAAGTTAGCTAGGTCTCCTAGGTGGTTACTAACACTAATGTTCAACATCGAAAATGTTTGGATCAAAGCAATTTTAGGCTTTAGGAAATGCTTACTATGTATTTAATGTTGAAATTTTCAAATGATAACACCTAAGCAAATAAGCATATAACTTTATTTTACCGACTCCCCACCTACACTGAAGCCGTGAAAACAAAGTTATTACCGAAACTTTCCCTCAACATAATTTTCATTTACCAAAACGATGATTGCTACATACCAACTGTTACATAAACCTTATTTACTTTGGCCAAGCTCGTTTTAACGTCACGACGTTTGTTGCAGAGGGTGTGAGCATAACCGACGCCATTTTGGTACAACATGAGCGCGCGCAGCTTATGGTAAGTTTGACATTCAGTTGTTGCGTAATACTTTATTACACTGACGGAATGTGCTCGTAAACGGAGGAAATTTAGTGGAAAATGTGCTCTTTATCGCTGTGTGGTATAACAGTGTAACATATTCGTTCGTAGTCCCCATAGACAATTTGTTGAAGGCGTCTCAGGTAAACAAAGAGAGTCTTAGCCATTATATTTGCTTTTGTAAGCAAAATATAAAGTTTTGACGGTAAACATAAGGGCAGTATTTTCTGTATCAGATTTTCTCTTTTAAAAAAGCTATTGTAACCTAACCTAACGTTCTGAACGCAATAAAAATCAAAGATAAATATGGCCAGTTCTCTTGTCTATTATGTTTTTCTAAGTATTCGTTGGCACAGCAAACTTGGTTACCCATAAACAGGGAATATTGGCGTGTAACTTAAAAAAAAATAACCCTGTTTTTACGGTCGCGTAGTCTGCTAAAAATCTAAATTAAGAGCTTTATTCCTGGAACCTACTGCGGAACGCAGGACTAGCCCTCATACACAAAGCGAATTATACGACAGATTAGGTCTCGAAGAATAAATAATGTTCAATTCCTCGTAATACGTCGACGTCAAGCAAATATTCAATCGAGTCAAATTCTAAGTTATTGCGCTTAATATCGTTCCAATTGCGCCTATTTGAACAGCGATAACATCACCCCACTTGCTGTGGAATCTAATACTGTTATCAATAGAAAGTGGCTCCACTTTTATGCGTTCAAACTCATATCTGCTTGGCCACGAGCTACGCGCTCAAACGACATGCGTG
This sequence comes from Xestia rhomboidea, assembly GCA_963853795.1. Taxonomy (NCBI): domain Eukaryota; kingdom Metazoa; phylum Arthropoda; class Insecta; order Lepidoptera; family Noctuidae; genus Xestia; species Xestia rhomboidea. The sequence goes on from OY970775.1 coordinate 18,511,041, forward strand.
TTACGACGGCGACTGCGGAAAAAACACATGAAAGAAGTTGCCGTGCTCCACAGCACGCGTTACAGCGATGCGACGATACGCGTAGGAAACAAGTTAAGAACGCGCGTGTTGCTTGAAGTAGTCGCATCGCATGAGGTCGTGACCGAGGACATCTATCTTTTTACCTTTAAAATGACAATTTATATAAAATAAAATTGGGCATCATTTCAAAATCTCGAGGCATAAATAAAAATATGTCAAAAGAGTCCAGGCTCGGTGCTCCCTAGCGACACGATAATCATCGATAATACGAAGTAAGTCAGATTACATTCTGAACGGAGGCTTGAAAAGGGAAAATAAATTATAGAGCAGGGCTCTGATAAATCGAGCCTTCGGTTCGATACGGCGGCGGACATTTTTCCTCTCACTTTTCGGGCAGCTTTTGAATTTAGCTGCTGATTTTTTAGACAGGATTCAGGGTGACAAGTTGTTGATGAAATTAGGTGTCTTGTTGGGGGTATTTATTAAATGGGCGATTATATTTGAAGACGAAAATGTAAATGTAAGCTTACACACTGTACTCTGTCCAGTTGCTAATCTGTCCAGCTGCGAAACTGTCCAGCTGAGAATTTGTCCAGTTGCTCCGGAAGCACACACTATATTGTACATAATTTTCGTTGCTGTTAGCTTTGTACGCGTATATTAAACACATTTGACCAAAAATTGATGAATGACACTACACTCAAAAGTCTAAGCAAAATTATTAATTAAATGTTCCTAAAATGAATGAGAAGTAATTCAGTTGAAAGTCAACAAAATCAGTTCTCATCTGTCTGATGTAGAAGCGCTTAACTAAGAGCAAGTGCTCCGTAAGCGATAATCTGGAATGGACAACGTTGAAGCAATATGTCGCTGCTAACTTGACAAACTACAGCAACTATGTCAGAACTAAGCTGACCACATGTTAGTCGCATAGTTCTAGATTAGTTACGGGACAATTCATATCAGTAATGGGTAGCACTTAAGCAAGAAATCAGTCTCGCTAGACTATTCGGAAAATCAGCCAAAACTCCAACATACACGATTAAATTTCGAATCGTTCGATTTTTGTGTAATTTATGAACATCACTACTCTGAAAACTCGCCAGGAAACCGGCTTGTCCAGGAACCTAAAATATGTGATATCTACCAACCCGCACTGGGCCTGCGTGGTAAATCTCTATCTCTCTCTCTGACTGGAAGACTGTGTCCCAGTTGTGGGAAATGATGAACTACAAATGAGACTCCGAAAACTCCATCAAACACCCTACCTAGTTCATCATTATCATCTGCCTGACCTTGTGTGTGACCCATTCTACTCGGGGTCGACGCAATACATTTCGTTTTCTTCCATTCCCCCTGTCAGACGTCACGGCATCAATTACTCTTTTCTCATATCATTCCTCTAAGAATCCCTAGTTCCCTACCTAGTTACGTGATTAAATAAAAAGTCGCTTCTGTACCAAAATTCGAATTCAAAGGCACTTATGTAAGCTGATAAGCGTAACAGGCTTAATCCTAACCGAGTTAATCAACCCGAGCTGCTCGTTAATGCCAGATTTAAATTAGTATTCGGCCGACGCTGCGACGTTTTACAGCTTACATTCCAGGCCTAGGTATAGACTCAAGTGGAACTAGGTTTATTGGGTCACTCATTCTCTGGTACATTGGTTTTATTTTATTGTCGGTTTATACGGGAGGTTAAGGTTCTATAATAGTAGTAAGTGCGTCTTGGCATCAGCGTTTTCGCGTGTTTTCGGCTCCTGACTGACCTAGCAATTTGAAAAGGTACATACAACAGAATATTTTATCCGGCCATTAATCTCTTCCTTAACTTTGTGTATTTTTTCCAACATAAGGACGAATCACACCAATAAAATTCAATGAGATCAGCATATCTTAACCGCGTTCAAGAGCCGTCAGTGTTAATATTAATTACAATATTTCACAACAATGATAAATGACGAAGACAGCTGCTGAACGCGTTCAGTTTGGTTGGTGAACTTCTCCTTTAGTTTTAGACAACCCTTTTTAATTGGAGTATTGATTAACAAGCACACCACTGAGTGCTAGCCTTCAAAAGCGCGACTTGCAAACTAAACAAACTTCAAAATTGACAATATAGCTTTTACACCCGATGACCCGAAATATATTTTAAGCTCTCAACCCCGAAAGCTACTGCGACTTAGCGGGATTAACCTTAGTTATCGCGGATTTGCGAGCAACACCTGCGCCTACGCGTAGATTAGAACCAGGAGCCGAACTAATCCCCGGTGCTTATAACATGCTGATATGTGGACAGTCATTTTGTTTGTATCCTGTGAAGTTTAAACAATTACAGGACGTTTGTGTAAGTAATAGAATGGAAGATTTAATAATAAAATACTAACTTAACAGACTGAGAAGTTTGGTGTCCCACTTGTTTTCAGCTAAAACACTGTGAAGGGTAGATGGGCGTTTAAGATAGCACTTGACTTATGTAATTTTGACGTTCAAAAAGTCATCATTTTCTCTATTATTCCTAATTTGAACTAAAGCAAAAGTACCTAATCATCTATCAATCAATAATTATTGCTAATTGCATTAAATATGCTATTGAGCCACATATTTTGCTTTACTTTTGTTATTTTGTATATTTTAATTTATGTTATATGTTTTTCTTTTATTTTTATAATTTTAGTTACTGTAATCGGTTTTAAACACAACCGTTGTAAATAAAAAAAAATTAAGAACTTTAAATAGACGAAATAAAGTTTATAGATCGCAAAAATGATTAATTTTTATCCAACCATAAAAATAATAAGCCTTCCGCCTAAAATAGAAAGAATAATAATCTCAAATTAATCGCTAAAACAACAAATTACAAGGTTTAGTTATGTCAGATTTGTATCTACGAAGGTAATAAATGGCTGAGTATTTGTTGGAAGGCCTCTGATCAATTGAAGGCCTACATCGCTTGGAAGCCACCGGTCACTTGTAGGCCCATATCCACGATGTGTTGAACAGGGACGCCCTACCCTTATTCGTTATTGTGTCACTGGACACTGACAAGCTTGATAAAAAAAAGGATTTTCGTTTGCCTTAAAATAAAGGAGGACAAAAGTAAATGGAGCATTTTTAGGAGTGGTGGGGATTTTTTAAATGTCGGCCGGGAAATTTTATTGTAATGAAAGGACTTCTCGAGTTCGAAATCAAAGGACTGATTAAGTGGTAATTCGAATTTGAAACCTAATTAGCCATTGTGTTACATTTCGAGTGGTATATCTTAAGTACCTACTACGATACTAAAGTGTCCCTTTAGGTTTGAAATAGGAAAAACACATTCACTTCAAGAAACACGCATTCATTAACGATTTAATTATTTTTTCCGATATAAATTTTCATCAGACCGATTAAGAACACTAAAACATTCCCACTGCGACCGCAGTCGAATAAAAATTTTACAGAATGGTCGCCAACTTTGATACCTAACTGTGCGACGACGTCCAAGAGAATTTAGACTCTAATTTCGGAGATCTTGAGTTGAAAATCCCCGCGTGGTCCAGGTTTACAGTGCATTTTGCATTCATTTCCCTGGGCGGTTCCATGGAACTAGGACGGTAGGTTATAGCTTAGAAATTATAAATTAAGGCCACAAAGTGGACTAATACATGACATATAGCCCCTGAACGACTATTTATTTACGACGTTTAGCTGTGCCACATACTAGAGGCCGGCCATATTTATTTACGTGTCGGTTTTCGGCTAAAATGGCTCTGTAATCGACAATTAAAGCAAGAGCAAAGCGATAGGTTTTCTTTCTCATAGTTGAAGGCCTAAACCAGTGGTGGTCGCTTTCAAAGGGTTTCATTTTTCTACAGCTAATGTCAACAGGATTGACGGAAGTTTTTCGGTACCTAATGTCAATCGTATACATTTTTGAATTATTCATCATGGTTAATCTGTTATAGAATGACATTTTGTCTAGGCCTAGTAAAATTAAGGTTTCCACTGCGCTACACTTGCTTTGAGAAACGATTCTTGCAGTATTTTTCAGTAAACTTTAAATCGAGTTGTAAAGGAAATTGTTGTTGGTTCTACAACACAAATTACTTCTCTCTCTAAATTAAGTTTACACATTGTGTTATTCTTCCATTTCCTTTTATTTAAAAGACCAACATTCAGCAAACGAGCCCACCTTAAATGTAAATGTGTAATGTAAACACAGCACATTTATCGCGTAAGCAAAGCCCAGCCTTGGCACTTGGCGAGCCGCCAACGTGGATAGCACCTTTCTTTCAGCAGCTGTTAGGGGTGGCAGGCTCTATACCGATATATTTGGCTTAGAAACACTTAGAGCCGGTTAGTTTGGCTCCTGTAGTTTGGGCCCCTGGTCTTTTTGTATTTATTTGTTTATTATGTTGATGGATGGAGATGGAGAGGAAGGCCAAAGAAAAGATGGATGGATTGTGTGAGGAATGATACGAAGGAGAGGAGTAAATGATGCCGTGACGTCTGACAGGGGAGAATGGAAGAAGAAAACTTGTTGCGCTGACCACAAGTAGAATGGGACAAGAGCAGGTAGATGATGATTTGTGTTTTGTAGTTATGGCAGGACCTTACATAATCATCAGCTTGAGTGTGCCGGCTGCTTGGACACAGGCCTCTTCCATGAGGGGAGCTGTGGTGTTCTGCGTACACTAGTTAGGGTTTAGAGTAAAACCACCATATATCAGTGTGGTGTCTTTGTTCAGGGTAGTACAAATAAAACACTGTTTCCAATATTACGGCGTTAGACGTGCTGTCGCTACGACCGTTCAGACTAGACAGAGCTCGGTACATTGGCCCGCGCTTCCTCTAGCGTGCATCCCTACCACAGCACGCATAACTCATTTATTAAACACCACATCTCTTCTTTACAAAATATAAAGAAATAATAATAAGATATTTTATCTTATTTTTCTTATCTGAATGATTGATTGATTTTGGTTCTTTTGTTTTTAATATTCATTTTATTGGTTGTTATTTTATTTTATTTCTGAATGATTTATGACTTTTGTTTGATTGCCATCACTCACTGATGATTTTAATATGAATTATTTGAATTACGCATGTTCATCTTTTCCTTATCTTTTTTTTTTTTTTTTTTAATGTTCATTAACACTAACAAAATTCACTTATCCTAAGATACATTAACACACTAAAATAAAGACTTTTTGTTAGGCTAGCAGTTCGCCTTTCAAAGCTTACAAAAGATTAAACTGCTAATAACATATTAACACACAATAATATGGGTCTTTATTGACAAATGTGCAAATTGTTTAGTTAATTATAATTCACTGCTTTTGTTTGCTTGTTTGTATAATTTGTAACTTGTGTTTTAATAAATTGATTTATTTATTTATTTGCTTATATAATAAATGGCTGATTTAATCTTAACTTATTTGCTCATAATCAAGTTATAGTAAATTTTGAACTTCTCGAGTGGTTTAAATGAGGTTATTTTTTCCAGTTCGTCTTATTTATTATTTTCTTTGATTCCCAATGAAATGGAACTCATTTATAACTGACAAGTAGAAGAATTGTTCCATAAAACCATAAAATGAAATAGTGATTTTAATTTAATATCTTTGAATTTTTAGTTTTAATGGATTGATGATGTTTATTTTGCAAGTAGGTTTTTATAAACACTTTAGCACGGCATTTTATTAAACTAGATGGAGCCGGTGTTTCGTACCTGACTACTCTGAGAAGAAACAGCCGAAACAAACTCAGAGGTCATAGTCTCTTTTAACTAGACTACAGACATTGCTCAATTCACACGAGGACAATGCATATTAGTGTCTGATATGGTATTTTGAAGAAAGAACCACACAGTTTTGAGTGGACCTGTCCAGTCAGTGCAAGCATTTGTCAATTATCGTGTGGCTCGGCTTAATTCAATTTGTAATATTGACTTGAGACCCACTTTTACTCGAGAATTAAATAAATGACCCAAGATGTAGGCTCTTTGGCTTTGGTTTTCTTGTTTGGGCTTCTCTAATTTGACTGTGCTTGTTGTTTTGCAAGATTAGCACTCAAATGTATTGAGAAAGAAGAAACTGTGGTTATTTTAAATTTTGTTACTGTTGTGCAATTTAGTACTCGGCTGCTAAATATTAGCATTTTATTATGTCACAATTTTGAGAGTCCACACTCACATTCACTGCTGACTATTTATGTATCAGCACATACACATATATATATTTTCCACACACATTTACATATATATTTTTCGACACAGATGTCTATGTATATGCATAAATATTATACATATACACAATCATCTATGTATTTCTTTTTTCTCTTGTTCTGCAGTACTTTTAGTAATACCATTGAAACTACATTTTATGCAATCTGCATTGATTGCAGGGCCGGGACTAGTATCACCTTTGTGATTTTTGGTGCCATATTTAGGCATTTTATCACCTTTGTGATTTTTGCTGCCTCATTTAGGCACTTTATCACCTTTGTGATTTTTTGCTGCCACATTTAGGCATTTTATCACATTTGTGATTTTTGGTGCCATATTTAGGCATTTTATCACCTTTGTGATTTTTGCTGCCACATTTAGGCATTTTATCACCTTTGTGATTTTTTGCTGCCTCATTTAGGCACTTTATCACCTTTGTGATTTTTTGCTGCCTCATTTAGGCACTTTATCACCTTTGTGATTTTTTGCTGCCACATTTAGGCATTTTATCACCTTTGTGATTTTTTACTTTGTAGCATATTTTATGCGATTTGTATTATTTGCAGGCTTCAACCACTGACAGTCGTTTTGTTATATGTTAAGCTCTCTATAGTGAGATATTTGGTTGCATGTCAATTTTATTAAGGCGGGTACTTGTTGCCTTTGTATTCTGACCATCGTGGAACTTGTTTAACGGCCTTTTTACGGTTTTAGATTACTCCTGTTATGGTTTTATATTATTGTTGTATCACGAGAATCAATATATTCTTTCTTAAACCAGTTGAACGATAGCAAACATTTAAAACTTGTCTCGTCGAATTCGTATTAGGTTAAATTATTTTCTTCAAGACGTTAGTGCTCCTTAAGTATTTTTTTTTCCAAAAGAATCCTACAGGTATCAAGTTTTAACCATGCATTGGTCGTATCCAGCCAATAGCAAAGAGTTCTGTGGGTACCGATAACGTGGCACTTAAATAAACTGTAGTTTGAAAGTTTCACCAAGGGTTCTATTATAAGTGCCTGTCAAGTGTAAACTAAGCAATACGGCCACTTGAAATGATACACGTCGGAGCTAGGGAATATACTATAGGTACTTGCATCGTATTTATTCCTTAATTTGTTTTTGATGACACCACAAAATGCATTTCGTCAAAAATTATCATTAGCCCTAATGGATTTCATGACACTTGTTCAGTTTTAACAATAGGTGAGGTAATAATTACCTCCATTGCTTCGAAATTATCGAAGGGGTACTTGGTTAAAACTGGAATTTACGAGGAATGTTTTCGTAGGGCACGTTAGTTTTTCGTCAAAATTTTCATGTGATACATCAGGTTTTGATCGAAAATAATTTTTGATTAAATTATAGAAATTGATCTAGATAAATTTTTTATTTTTTAATTATTTTTTGCTTTTCTGAATTTCTTTCGAAATATATTTTTTTTTTGTAGGTGCGACGTATTTCATCATTTGTTTTTATTTTTTTTTTCTATATTATTTTATTATTAATGTCGAATCAAACAACTAAATTTCGTAACTACGTTCCGACATTCAGTCGTTTGAGTAAGTGGCGTAAGTACTAGTTTTATTTTTATTTTTTTTATTTTGTTTTTTATTTATTACTCAGTTCATCGATCCATGCTGCACAATCACATTCCTCAGCTTATCGCAGACGATCGCATATGCGATATTATTTATGTAACAATACCTATATCATATATTAATAACAAATTGTGGATCGAAATATAACACAATGAACAGTATTCGACTAACTTCGCTAACAGTTAATGAATTAAATACTGATTTGTATTGTACGTAATAATGTATTTTAGAATGATTACATGCTTCATAGAACAGAATGGAATATTCATGTACTGAACAGTAGATTTTTTTTTTCATGTTTGGTGACAGTTGTTTGTTTTCCTGAGTACAATCACGTGTTTACATAATAATATCGGTTTATGTACACCATACAAGTAACATTTTACACAGGGTGATAAAATGGGCGGTCTTATCACTAAAAGCGATCTTTTCAAGACTTATGTAATTATTTAGTTAAATAGTTACAAAATAAACAAAATTACGGAAATAAAAAAAAAAAACAAATCACGATTAATACTAAATTTTGCAGGTCCCCTTATTATGTTCTTGGGACTTGGTTAAACATAACTAGCGAAATGTTTAAATATGCACATTTAACAACACTAGTTGACTCGCCAGCGTACCACCGTACGCTGGCGAGCACAGGCCGACAGTTTGACAACGACTCACTTTTAGTTCAGACCCGTGTTCGCCTGGTTGGTGATTGTTTTGTTATTGTGCTTTCGTGCCACTGACTACCTTTAACGACTGTCAAAGATCCAATGATCATTAATGACAGCGAGACCAACGCTCAAGGTGCCTTCCGAGGCACGGAGGAAACCATGTAATGGGCAGTCACCCACAGACCAACCCAGGCAAGCACGGCTCAACCCAAAGATCGACCGTTATTATTTTTGAAACTGTACCTCACATAATTTCAAATCACTGCTTAAAAGCTTCAATTCAGCCAATGAATGTGTGTGATTTACTTTACATTGCTCACATTTATCACGTCAATTTAATCACCAATAATGCTGTTGAGGATATAATTCCCCTGAATATTGTTAAACAGTATCAATTAAATCACCAGCTATGCTGCTTCCGTATCATTACAATGATGATGTCTTAATGATCAGTTTATCTGTAAATAGGTACTGCTATACAAAACCAAAAAAATAGCTTTGTTATTTCTTTCGTGTCAGTAAATGACCAGGCATTACGCCAGCTTACTTGCTTCATTATGTTTTGAATCACTACTAATAAAATAACCAAGTTAATCGTTTCTAAAAACTGTTAGCAGTACAGCTGTGTTCCGATCTAATAAGTCATAGCACATTCCATCGTAAACAAATGAGAAATTCTATAGGCTGTTGTCGATGTCGCCTCCGTTACATTTTAAATTGTTTTGGTTACTTGAATCATAACATCTGTTTGGTAATTGTAATAACACAATGATTTAAATATGGTGATTAGACTTACGTGAGCTGTTTTATCATAGCTAAAGAACTACACTGACTTTAGTATTCCTTTAGTTATTATAACACTATTATTTCACTATCTCACTACGGGTTTTCCTTTTTTTTTTTCACTAAACACACTTTCACTAAACACTTTCACTTTTACACTTAAAAACACAAACTCTGTATTTACACTTTACACGTTCACTTTTGTAGTTTTATCCTCGTCGCCATTGTGGTGTTCTGCGTACACTAGTTAGGGTTTAGAGTAAAACCACCATATATCAGTGTGGTGTCTTTGTTCAGGGTAGTACAAATAAAACACTGTTTCCAATATTACGGCGTTAGACGTGCTGTCGCTACGACCGTTCAGACTAGACAGAGCTCGGTACATTGGCCCGCGCTTCCTCTAGCGTGCATCCCTACCACAGCACGCATAACTCATTTATTAAACACCACAGGAGCCTTAATCCACCTCGTGCGTGTTGGTAGATATACACACACACGCACACACACAGGCACACAATCACAGCAGCAGGCACAGGTAGGCAGGTCACATATCTTCGTATTTTTGGTTCTAGGACGTGCTGGTTTCCTCTAGATGATTCACTTAACTAGCGGCCTACCATATCTTAAGCAATATTGTTTAAATCTAATTCCAGAGTGAGATGATAAATTGTGCTAAACAGGACGTCTAGCTCCATCTCTACTAACCTCTTTGTTTGTTGTTGCAAAACAAAAATCGTTGTAGGACCATTTTTGGTCCAAATCTTATCTTAAATAGAACAAAACCTAAAAAAGGACTAGGCAATAGGCAATTGTACTTCAAAAGGTAATGGCTGAACTCAGCCATTACCTTTTGAAGTAACTCTTATATTTCTAACCATTAAAGGATTCGGAAATACTTAACATAATACAAGTTGCAGAGGCAAATTTACCAGTTATATTCATGTTATTTCTGATTTTTCCTCATCTCCCTGCCAACCCTAGTGTTGGTTACAATCGCGTTAGGCGACACTCGATGTTGAGTCTGAATCGATTGTTACGTAACGAGTTCTTCTTACAATTCATCGCTTTTATATTTGGAGAGGACTTCAGCTGGTTATATCATATTGCCGATAGGATAATAATATTTTACTTTGAACAAAATCTTCGGATTGTTTTTCTGTACGATCAATTGGATGAAAAAAAGAAACCCGATCTTTAAAACAGTTCAGTACTATAGCCTTGGTTCTTGGGAAGTGCTTTTCTTTTTGCTTTCATTGACCGAGGATAGTATGATTGAATATTTCAGGAAGTATAGTGAAGCTCTGAAGTCCAAAACATGTTGTTGAGCTTCAGAAACGATTCCACAATAAGCGAAATTATTTATTTTATTATTTTATATTTAGTTGAATAGATGGATTGATGATAACGTGACCATTGACAGAAGAGAATGAAAGAAAAAACGTGTTGCGCCGACCTCAAATGACATGGGACACGCGTAGGAAGATGATGATTTTATATTATATTTACGAATTGACTACAAATTGCCAATTAGAACCGACATCAGCTTTTATTCACATTTCAACAGAAAAAAGAACGAGCAATAAATTTTTCAATTGCGAACCATTACTAGGTCTGCCACTAACAGCTCCTGGTTCGCCAATCACTGAGCAGTTATATCGCCGGCGTGATTCCATTCACTCCCCAGGGCCCGTTCACTCGCTCGCCAATAATGGCGGCGAACGAATGAGCTATGCTCCACTCCATCCGTCGGGAGCGCTCGGGGAACGTAATTATTTATTCAGAGAATAACCCCAACATTTTTGCGCGTTTACGTAAAATGTTAGCGATGGTACTCACATGTTCGATTCGGCACAGCCTGGCGGCAATACGCTCCGAAGAAAGCTACTCGGTTAAGATCGAATTGTGCCGAAGTTACATAATACAAAATAATGTAGTAGGTAATTGCTTCGGAGCGGCGTTTTGTTCATCAAATTCTGCCGAATTCAACGAGCTGACCTGAACATTCGAGTAGCACCCCTTACTGTTATACCCTTACTATATTGGGCAACTCACTTTCACAATGGTCAACTCACATTCATTTTGAAACAGTCTAGTTTTTTTTGCAATAAGTTGATTTATTGATCAAGAGATTTACTGAAATTGTTGATAGTAGTAAAAAATAGGATGTCTGAGAAGATGAAATAGTAAAGGATGTCATTAATTTGGGTGAGAACCTCCATATATAATAGAACGAGGTTAGCCCATTAATCATTTGCTGAGCGTAGTGATTTTTGGTACAAAAAGATTTGGCACAATATGTCTATATGACCCACAAAGACTTTCTGAAGGTTCTTTCCGAAATAAATTGTCTGAGCCTTAGGAATACCTATTCAAGAATTGGGCCAAAGCTAATGAAAAAAGTATTCTCGAAGAGAATTATGGTTCGGAAAAATATTTTCTCTTTAACTGGAGGATTTTTGAAAGGACACCAGTAACTTGTTGGACTAGTCATCATCAGCCTATTAATGTTCCCACTGCTGGGACACAGGCCTCCTCTCTATGAGTGGAAATGGGCTATAATCCACCACGCGGGCCCAGTGTGGATTGGTAGATGTCACATGTGTTCGAAATTTTGGTTCTAGGACATGCCGGTTTTCTCACGATGTTTTCCTTCACCGTTTTGAGAGCAGTGGTGATGAAAAAATTACACAAAATAATGCGCCTGCCTGGGTTCGAACCCACGACTTACTGTTCGTAAGTCGGGACCGCCACCGCTGCTCTCCTCCGTTGGACTAGTAACGAAACTTAAACCTACCACGGCTACATCTAGTAACATTCAGAGCTTTGTTTTACTATTTACTATACAAAAGTAAGCGTTTGTGCGGCCACAAGGCGAGCTACTTGCCTCTGAACTGGCGCTGAAGTGGCCACAACGGTGTCGAGAGCACGCCAGTACGAAGCGAGTGCTGTGTAATTGGAGCGAGTCAAGTCGGCGCGCGAGTAGAGTCTCACTAACTACTAACTTTATTTTATTTTTATGTTGATAGGGAACTGTCACTTGGACTACTGATATTTTTACGTTTATGCGAAAAGTAGAATATACGGCTTGCTTTTCTACTCAGAAATCTTTCTAGCAGAAAGAAGCAATAAGAAATAAAAATAAAGAAAAAGGAAGGCATGAAGCCGCATCGCGTCAGTGGATAACAAACTGACCATCATGTTATTGTCTATGTTGGCTTGTCAACTAATCAACTCATTTTCAACTTTTTCTTCTTTTAACAAGCTTTTATTTAGTTTCACCTGTTCCGGTGTCTGTAAAGAAATCTTGCAAGTTAAATTTAACCCACTTTAAATTTTTTCTTCGTTTAAATTTGTCCCTTTGTCCCACCGCTATCTTCTCAGCGATATTAAGCATATGTGTCCACTCCAACAAGCCTTCTGAAATAATCGAATTCCGCATGGAAATATGAAACGTATGTAACTTGCTTATGAGCGCGGGTTCCCATTTGACATTTATATGACATCTGTGGTGCGCCAGTCCGAGCCGACTGCTAGCCCTTAACGGCTATAAATTAGCTTTTAAATTAAATTGTAACGTATCTACGAGGTCTTTGGCTTCTAATTTGATGTGAGTTAAAAATGGTTTGATAATTTTGTGTTCATTACATTTTCAGAGTACGTTAGTCTGTGTCTGTCTGTCTGTCTGTAGTCTGCTAAAAAAGATGAATGGGTTGTGTGAGGAAATATAATTATGAAATAAGGGAGTGAATGAGAGCGTGACAGTTGACAGGGGAGAAAGGGAGATAAAAACGTGTTACGCGGCTTTCAAGTAACATAGAACAAGGGCTGGAACATAATGATATTTTCAGAGTCCAAGGTTTTTCTGGTAGCCATAGCACCCTATCTAATTTTTTAATGTGCGAAATAATTGATTCCCAATTGTGGTTCTTATTGAGTTGGTCCTATCCAGAATCCAGACACTCAGTGACCGCAAATAATGTTTGCAATTCACTATCTCTATTATAAAACATATGGAAACCGGTATTTATCGCGAATTTTATTTTTTTTCTTTATCTCTATTCTACCTCCTCCTTCCTCCTTCTATCCTTGTTTAAATAAATACTCGTAAACACAAATTTACTATTGCAGTGCTTGATTTAATTTAGTAATATCAATTAAAGCCAAGTCGATTGTTTGACTGACTCAGAAAATTATGATTATATGTAGATACGATTCGGATTGGTAAAGTTACGCTAAGGAGTTAACGAGAGCCCGAGCAATCACTATAATTGAGGCTCAAGCACTCATTATTATCTAAATCTTGACTTGACTAATATAACTTTATTCATTTCCATTATTTTCCCACAGTCATTTGCCTAGCCTATTCCCAACTAGCAGTCGGCTTCGAACCGGATGTGGCTTTATAACAGTATTTCACATGCATACATATCATCATCACGCCTATAATCACCGAAGGGAAGGGATGTATACGCACACTTCGCCAGTTATGTTTAGGGTTCTTGTAGTAAGTGCAAGACAGACATGTCCAAATGTCATCAACCGGGCACAAATCCAGATTTGCCTTGTAACGTTACTGATGTGAAAACCAAAAAGGATTCTGGGGATTTTCCTTTCGAAAGCCTCATTTGGTTACACTAAATCTATCTGCCTAGCCTTTTTCTATGTTGGGGTCGGCTTCGTGTCTTGTCGGATGCAGCTGAATACCAGTATTTCATATAAAGAGACTGAAAGAGATATTTGACCTTCATAACCCAGTGGAAATAAGAACACGATACCCATTGGTAAGCTAGTTTGTCAAACTTCTGGGATTCTGACTACCCGTACGACTGTCAAAGTTCTACGGATGACAGCCGTGACCGAAGCAAGGTGGAGTCTATATGTAATGTATGGTCACCCATCGTCGTAATTCAATCGACCCGTACGGCTGTTATTGTGTAGCCACAAGCTAGTTAGTACTTAACCAAAGCCGTTGTTCAGTCAGACTACGTAATGTGTAGTAATTACAATTCCTAATTCCTACATTTACTATGTATGAACTTACTAATGTTACATAAAATCGAATGTCTAACTCCTTGCCCTTTCGCCGAAACATTTGGCGTAACATTCCTCATTTAAACTTGTCCATTGTTGTTCAGATCTTAATAATTCCACCAGACATCCTGGGTCATTGTGTGAATGCCCGGACCACGATCGGCGATATAGCCCCATTGTCTGGCTGTTTGCTACAACAAATGTTTGTATTCGGCTCTTCAGCTTGACTTAGATTTGGAACTGTTTCATATTATTCAAGACATTTAAATATAAGATAGAGAGACAAATCAAATAAGTATAAATTAAGTGTCCACACTAATAAACATTTAATATCGTTTGTTCCGTTCCCACAGACAAACCGTGAAAACGGTTTTGTGGGGGTATAGTTCGTAATTATTGAGTTTAATAACTTTTTTAATATAAATAAACAAAGAAAAAGCGGACAACATCGTAATCTGCTTGCAATAAACCAAACCAACTAGTGTCGTTAATAAAAGTGGCAGCTTGTCAATTATTTGCTGTTATTATCTGGGATCACAGTTTTTCTAAGATTTTTTAAATAGGTTCTGTAATTCTGTGTGTCTGAAATGTCTTTGCGTACTATTTAAATATGAGAGGACTGTGTATTAGCACTTCCAACATTTTAAATTATACACCAAACCAAGCGACAAACTTTTAGCATAAAATCTAGATCCCACTTCGAGTTCACCCTGGAAAGTTTAATCCATACCAACTAAGTACCTACGTATCTATCAGCGACCTACTGTGAAAGTGACACCAGATTTGTGTGAATAGGTTTACAGTTCACTGCCCACCCTCCGAACAAGCCCGGAGCGTCCTCACTCACCTTTACAAGCCTATGACACCCACGCCGTATATGAGTATAAAAATTTAGCCCTGAAAATTGCTGAATCCCGTAAATTCGCCGAAGTTTCACCTTTATAAGTGACTTGTGGGCGGGCGTTCAAAGGATAATATAATAATGCATTATTAGAAGGTTTTTTTTTGTACTCCTTATAATGCCAAATTATTTATTCGTAGCAATAGGCCATTATAATGTTGCCAATTTTTGTATAAAAATAATTAAATCAAAATATTTTAACAAAAGGCTTGAATGCCAAAATTAATCGCAGGTGTCCCGATTCCAAAACGACGCGACGGATATAAATGAAGACTAATAGCCTACAAGAAACTGAACGTCTACCAGTACCACTAAGTCCAAGTAGAACATTTATAAGAGGAGTTCGTTTTACTGGGGTTAGCAGAAATGGGAGCTAGATCGAGCATTTTAAGGTCAATGGTGCATACGGTACGAAGGGTCCTTAGCTACCCTTGTAATGTCTAGATTAACTTATGTATAGGTAACTTCCAATTTTTCCAACTGAACTTGAACAAAAGTATATGATTCATTTCTGCCCTGACACGCACAACTCTTTGTTTATTTGATCTCTAAACATATTTTTTTTTTGTCAACAGACGTAATTGTCTGATCTCCCAATCGCCGCGCTACAGGCCTACAGCCCTGAGTGAGTGAAGCCGTGTGCGCCGACGCTGTGGACACTACACGCGCGCAATATATGGACTGCGCCGCACTCGTCACATATATTCACGAAAAGTAAGTGTAAATCTACATGGTACTTGACAAAGATTATGTCTGAACTTAAAAAGATTTCTCAAAGTAGTCTTATATGAAACTCCGACCCCGTTCAGAAAAATAAAAGATGTTTTTCTGCAACCGATTTCCAGTAATCTAAACTTTGCATCACACCCTCCTAACATTCTATACTCTTGTGCCGATGGGTATTAAAACTTTAATAAGCAATTGATCCTTTGATGTGCGCTCAAAGACGAGAGTGACAAAAATATAATATTAACATCCCTATGTGTGTATAGGAAAGGGGAGCACCACCTCTTCAGAAGATCAACGAGAGATTGTTTTTGATGTCTTGAAAGCTATCCAATAAGTTGTCACACTTGTCACTTTTCTGTGCAACTAAAAACATATTCTTTGCTTTGAATTCCCGTGTTGTCTAAAGTTTCTTCATGTAAGAGATTAGATAGCACTTTAGCAAGAGCGTTAATTACACCATTGCATGAATGCGATCAAAGGCCCAAACACGAGCGTGCGGTGTAAATGTATTTCGGTTACTATGTCGACTAGACCGTTGCGTCACCGACCGACTAGTGACCACAGTCCCATCATATTTGCCTAACACGTTCCTTCCTAGCACGGTCATGGTATGATACAGTGTAGTGGGCAGACTGCCTAAATTGACGGTTTTGTCCAGCCTGCAACTGTTAAAAAATACCATCTTCTTGTCTCCTCAGGTAGGGGTGGTCCATGCCCCACGCG
This sequence comes from Xestia rhomboidea, assembly GCA_963853795.1. Classification (NCBI taxonomy): domain Eukaryota; kingdom Metazoa; phylum Arthropoda; class Insecta; order Lepidoptera; family Noctuidae; genus Xestia; species Xestia rhomboidea. The sequence goes on from OY970775.1 coordinate 18,527,701, forward strand.
GCGCTCCCAGCCTCTGCCATGGCGGCCCCGCCGCGCCACCCTCACTTCTACACCGTCGAGGTCGGCGACACACGCTTCACCATACTCAAGCGCTACCAGAACTTGAAGCCCATCGGATCCGGTGCACAGGGAATAGTATGGTAAGTCTACAACTAAGAACGTAATATCTGCTGTCTGTTTTAGTATAATGTAGATGTTAGAATTAGAAGCTATTACAGTAGGGGACTCCTCGCACTGCGCGGCCACGACCAAGACTTGTTATATGATCGACCGCTATCTTGAACAAAACTGGTCGGACGGCTGGTCGTGCGACCAAGCTTTCTTCCTGGTCGAGACGTCTGCGGTCAAAATAACAGCCGGTCGAGCGACAAGTCGCGGTCGTGGCCGCGTAATGGGCGAGGTCACTTATTAGTCCTTTTAATTTTAGCACTAAGCTTTTATAAAAGCTCTTGAGTCAAGATTCGGTTAAACCGGTACAGAGAAGTTGTGAATAACGTATAGTGTAAGACACGGTGTTCGGAGCTGCGTGCTGCTCTGTTTCCATTCCACACCAGTTTGACATTCTTAAATGTTGATGCTCCATGTAGAAAGTATTTTTATAGTAGTAGAAAACCCTTGGAAAATTCTTGAGCGGTTTTAAGTATTAATTTCAATTAAAAATAAAGTAGGTAATATTTGTTCAATGTTCTTAGTAAGTTCAATGTTAATCTAAGCTAAGATTTACGAATGAGTTATATCGTTTACGTTTAAGTTGGAATTTCGAAATTATTCACCGTGTCTAGTGTCTATTGAAGCTCTGGTAACCATTCCGAGTAAAATCGTTTTAGTTTGTTTTAATTACACGGCGAGGTGTCGTTTTGAATCTTAAGTTAATTCCTCAAGAAAATCTTAGTAAGATTGACAGTTCTCCGAAAGTTGAGAATTTAGGAAAACCTTGCCAAGTTCCCACGATGTGCCGTGGGCTGTAAGTTTTCTAATTACAGGGCCAAACATTTCTCATTCTCATACTTTGTAACTAAGTATTTCTCGGCGTAATTATTTAATTAACTCGCCTCCTCATTTACGCAACATAATAATAATGTTTTAGCAGTTTCAGTTTTCGCTAACTATACATTTATATGACAAATTTAGGCTTAACATCACTGTATTATACTCAAATCTGGGATTTCTATGAAACCTTCGCTTTGTTCTATAAATACAAGCATGTTAGTCTATAAGTACTTCATGTTTTCTTTTTTCAGGAACATACATTAATATACAAAGACTTGTGTAGTCTATAATTACTGTGTCCCAAAATGTATTTCAAACAACGCACTCCTATATTAAAACTTTTCAAACTTCGCTACACATGTATCCATTTTTTTAAATCTCTATACCTTACCGCTTTACTACGATATTTACACGCTCAAGCGACACATGCGTCTGGCGTCAGCGACCCGACTAAAAACAAATGAAAGAAATCATACCACGAGTCACCGCGACGCATCAATACTCGCGCGCAGGCAACAAGTTACGCAAGCGCGTGTCGCTTGACGCAAGTCGTATATCCTGAAATCGTGAAGGCCCGTTAATGTAGTACCTTAACGGCTATAATATAAAATATTCTTTTCAAGTATAGCACCCAAAAGCGTGTGAACAAACCACGCAACTCTATGCACCCTGTTCGCACGCACACTCGCATGCATTGCACAGAACTCTGATACATGACACGTTACGCTATGCACTGTAGTGGCTTGTCAATGTGGGCGTAGCCAGAATATTAATACTAAGGCTACATGTGGCCACAAGGAGGTACATCTACAGTTGTGCCTTACCTTTGCTATACTCTGTGTAGGGAACATCGAGACATTAACTGTTTTCATGAGTTCCGCACACGATTCTAGTCCTGAAGATACGAAAACAAACACAGCTGTTTCATGCTTATGTGAAATAGCTTTACTATACCGTCAGAATGTGTGGCAACGGAGTTTTTCATGACCGATGTAAAATTTCTTAGCGCTGAGGTTTAAAATCATGAATTCACTTCATGGTAACAGCATTACGGTATTACGTTATACTGTGGTAACTGTATGCGCGTGGATGTTCCTTACACCCTGTATTCTCCTTGCCACTTGGAAATTGACCGCTTTTTCCTCTCATTCTTTTTCTTTCGTGACTTGAAACTCTTCTCGTCAAATGCAATGTTGAAAGGCATGACTGTATCACACTATTCTTCAAGAACACGCTCCAGAATCGACAAATACTGACCCTACCCTGGTTACGCCCACAGTCACCAATATAATAAATGTTTCTTTTATAGCTGATCCAGTAGTGTACGTTAGCCGTTAGAGATGGTTCAGTTTTACTCAGTCACACTCGGTGACAGTGTGTTCACGATACCGACACGGTACACTGAGCTAGTGAGCCGCGGCGCAGGCGCACAAGGGATGGTGTGGTAAGACCGGGCGCCATCTTGCAAACATGGCCGCCGCTTTACATGTTTCCGTCTGCTTTGGTTTTAGGATTAATACTAATATTGACACGACCACTATTCCAAACATTTAGAGGGTGAATCTTCGAATCTTCAAAAAGTCAATCATCAGATGATGTCGATATTAGTAAACTTTTTAATGCGCCAATGATTTTATCGTACAGTCCAATAATGAGCCACCATCGGGGACAGGGGAAAACAGAATAGTACTTTTCCAGATATACTTTCAGGTTTTCTCTCCGTCACAGTAAAACCTGAGTTCACGACACGACACAAATCAAATTATTCTTCAGAATCATTTCAAATTAAGGAGACATTTGAATAAATTCAATCAATAAACTCTGAATCGAAAATGAGATTAAGATATTTGAATTATTCATGTTAAAATATTCATTTATTTCATCTTGGTGGTTTGGGTTTTTGTGATTTTTATCATTTCATGGGAATCATCATTCATTATGGTATAACAAAGTAGAATTTTTTCTCGGACAAGGAATTTCATGAACATAGACTGAATTAACAACTATTTAACTTTGCATAGTGAATACTAATATAATATTAACTTTTTGTATATCTATCTAAAGATCAGATATTTTCTCTTGTATCTAACTGCAGAACTAATATTTTGCGCATTAAACTAACAAATAGTAACTCTACTGAAACAGCAACATGTTATGCCTGGCTTCATGCATTAGGTTATTCAAATTCACATGTTATTTGTATTTTCTGTTTGGTTTTCCTGTATGAAAAACCGATATCAGACGCTATTCACTCGGGTGAACGGTTGACTCGAGTGAGCGGTCATTTTGTTATGTACTACATTCAATTTTGATACATTTTGTGTTCAGACTTTTCACTTCAAGTGAAATATGCCGAATGAAAGGCAAAAATAAACAGAAACTGAAGCGTCCGATTTCGGCTAATAAAACTCGTTTGAAAGCGACATCTTCTATTCTTCATTATCCATTGCTTGCTTGCTTTAGTGAATGATGATTATGTTTGGTTACAGTGCCGCATATGACACGGTGACACAACAGAATGTTGCCATCAAGAAGCTATCAAGGCCCTTTCAAAACGTCACGCACGCCAAGCGGGCGTACCGCGAGTTCAAACTTATGAAACTCGTCAATCATAAAAATGTAAGTAAGACTTGAAAACTTTCTATAGTTAAAAACTTTGTCGAAGTTGGTTTCTTTTCTTTTCAGTGCTTTGTACAAATTATTTATTTCATTCCCCGAGTTCTTTTAGTCCTGCTTTATTGCTTTCTCATTTTCTTTTCTTTTCCTTTTGATGCTTCCAAAACTATTTTAAAAGAAACCGTTTAAAAGTCGACGCCCAACAACTTTCAACATCATGATATAGTCAAAACTCATAGACAATTTAATTTTGACTCCTCGAGTGATTGATTTGTAGATTAGTTGTATAAGTATCGCGGGGGCCTTCTATATGCTTCCTCTTACCGAGGAAAACTTGAAATAATTTTCAAAACTCAAATCATTTATTTCAATTAGACCATTACGGCACTTTTGAATGTCAAAAATACAAAAAAAGCAAAGCTACAGTCACAGTCACAAGGCATAATAACTTGAGAAAGTACTGTAGTTGCCCATTCCCTAACGTAGATCTCTATGAAGAAGAACGGGCAAGAAACTCCATGGACACTCTTTTAAATCAAAATATTGTTACAAAATCTTGGTTACATCATTCATGTTGAGATTATATATATATGTGAGAACGATGTAGAAAGACGTGCACATTAAGAGCGTCCAGAGTAAAATAATAAATTAAAAAATAAAGTAATTAAAATGAACGAACCGTGGCAGCTAAGAGATGACCAGTCCCAACTGACAGCGCCCGTTCACGAACATGACGCATGTATCGGCACCATTCAACTCGACCATATTTAAGGGAACTAAGTGTTTCTTCAATGCTCTTCCAGATAATTGGACTTCTAAACGCGTTCACGCCTCAGAAGAGCCTGGAAGAGTTCCAGGATGTTTACCTGGTGATGGAGCTGATGGACGCCAACCTGTGCCAGGTCATCCAGATGGACCTGGACCACGAGCGCATGAGCTACCTCCTGTACCAGATGCTGTGCGGCATCAAGCACTTGCATCTTGCTGGGATTATACATCGGGTATGATTTTGCTTTGTCTTTTTTTCTTCTTCAGTTTCCAACCTTATCTAGATCAAATAATAATTCATTTCATCAGATCAGATATATATATTTTTTTACGTGTAAAACTATTAGCACCAGTTTACCAGATAAAATGTATAATTTATTAATAGAACAGTGTATTTTCTTTTTTATTTACGATGAAAAAGTGAGTAGCCTGTTATTGTAAACGCTTCTCTATGTTCCCGACGAGAAAAGGGTCTACCATTACGGAATACAACTCTTCCTGTCATATTTTTCTATTTACTAGTAAATAGTGTACTCATTCAGCGAATGATATAATAAAATAGTCATTTCTTTTCTCTCCTTGTTCTGTAAAATTCTAATTTCATTTCTATTTTCGTCAGAACTATAATATTCTCGTGTTTATATCAGGACTTGAAGCCGTCCAACATAGTGGTGAAGAGCGACTGCACCCTCAAGATCCTGGACTTCGGGCTGGCGCGTACAGCGGGTACCACATTCATGATGACGCCCTACGTCGTCACGCGGTACTACCGCGCGCCTGAGGTATGTAACAGTAAACAAACATGGCTTTCTACAAGGATCTCATAGAGGTTCTAAGGCTGTATTGATATCGAAATCAAACACTGATTTTCGATTCCTCTTCATCATCTCGTGTTTGTATAATACGTCTTGTTTGGCAGGTCATCCTGGGCATGGGCTACACGGAGAACGTGGACATCTGGTCGGTGGGCTGCATCATGGGCGAGATGATCCGCGGCGGTGTGCTGTTTCCGGGCACCGACCACATCGACCAGTGGAATAAGATTATTGGTCAGTTCATGAAGTTAATACGTGGTGGTTTACTGTAACAGATAAGAAATTAAAAAAAAAAAAACGACAATAAAAGTAGATCCCTATCGGTCTTCGAAACCTTCCTTAATATTATTATTTGCGATCCCGACCGGGGTGGCCCCGACCAGTAGTAGAAACTAGTTGGGACCGTCGCCTAACTTCAGCAATTTAAGTGCAAATTTCACAACAATCATCACGACTTGGTGTTTAAAATTAATAAGTTTCCCGTTGTCAGAGCAACTAGGCACACCATCTTCGGCATTCATGGCGCGCCTGCAGCCGACCGTGCGCAACTACGTGGAGAACAGGCCGCGCTACACCGGCTACAGCTTCGAGCGCCTGTTCCCGGACATCCTGTTCCCGAGCGACAGCAACGAGCACAACCGGCTGAAGGCGTCGCAGGCGCGGGACCTGCTGTCGCGCATGCTGGTCATCGACCCCGAGCGCCGCATCTCCGTGGACGAGGCGCTGCTGCACCCCTACATCAACGTGTGGTACGACGAGGGCGAGGTCAACGCGGTACGGAACCACTCCACTATACTTTGCTATTCTAAGGACTGTGGGGAATTCTAAGGAAAGCGTTCTACATTCAAACCAATGGCTGCAAGATCTGAAAAAATGTTGACATTGTAGTGGTGTCACATCTACTTATTCCTAACAAATAAAAAAGGTAAAAGTAGACTGAACAATTAAATACAGTTATTTATATATAAATAAGACCTACCTAACACGCACTCAACGTGAGGTTGAAAGGTGATGGTAAAATTGATTTCAGTCATAGTTTCTAAATGATTAATTCTCATAAAACATTTTTTTTTGGGAAACTATTCACCAGGATAACTATTGTGATATTTGTGAGTTTCTACTGTAGCGGTACTACAAAAGTACTACGGCTACATTGGACAAAAAGTACTACACTACTAAGTAAACACGTCAGAAATTCTATATCGCGCAAGCAGAGTTATCTGCGACATAAGACTACATACGAGAACCCAACAACAACTGTCGGGCAGCGGCCCACCACACACATAACACCCGTCTGGTCGGACGATTCTCCCTTTTCTACGGGGGATAAACAGCTTTACACCCTGTTCTTCATTACCCCCAAACTACCTAGTGTACGTCGCAAGCTTCGTGTAGACGTGTAATGAGATGTGATACATTCCAGCCGGCGCCCGCGTCGTACGACCACTCGGTGGACGAGCGCGAGCACACGGTGGAGCAGTGGAAGCAGCTCATCTACCAGGAGGTCGTGGAGTACGCCGCGCCTCCGCCGCCCAGCACACACCAGCCGCCGCCGGACCACAGCCAGCCCGCGCTCACTACATAGGTAACCAAACGGAATTGCATCTACAGAGGTTTTTTTCTGCATCATCCAAAGGGATCCTGCCGTTTAGCCAAAAAGATTTTGCAAAATTTTCATTACCCAAACAAATTTTCACAACCTTTTTTATAACAATGCAATATTTGGCATGATTTTAGTACGCACATTTTCATTTGATCAAATTATTACTCGGCAAATATTATCAAGGATAATTTCATTAAGGCATGTGGTCTTCAATCAAATGATATATTACAGCAAACAATCATTAGACAAAAAACATTTAGTCAAATGATTTGTTACAAAAATCCCCTCTATTGTTGGTGAAACATTTGTGTTAGGCCGGTTAGGTTAGAACAGTGTCCGCCGAGCGCCAGGTCTCCTCTGTTGTTGTGGAAACATTTGTGTTAGGTAGGTTAGGTTGCCGAGCGCCAGGTCTCCTCTGTTGTTGTGGAAACATTTGTGTTAGGTAGGTTAGGTTGCCGAGCGCCAGGTCTCCTCTGTTGTTGTGGAAACATTTGTGTTGGGTAGGTTAGGTTGCCGAGCGCCAGGTCTCCTCTGTTGTTGTGGAAACATTTGTGTTGGGTAGGTTAGGTTGCCGAGCGCCAGGTCTCCTCTGTTGTTGTGGAAACATTTGTGTTGGGTAGGTTAGGTTGCCGAGCGCCAGGTCTCCTCTGTTGTTGTGGAAACATTTGTGTTAGGTAGGTTAGGTTGCCGAGGGCCAGGTCTCCTCTGTTGTTGTGGAAACATTTGTGTTAGGTAGGTTAGGTTGCCGAGCGCCAGGTCTCCTCTGTTGTTGTGAAAACATTTGTGTTAGGTAGGTTAGGTTGCCGAGCGCCAGGTCTCCTCTGTTGTTGTGGAAACATTTGTGTTAGGTAGGTTAGGTTGCCGAGCGCCAGGTCTCCTCTGTTGTTGTGGAAACATTGGTGTTAGGTAGGGTTAGGTTGCCGAGCGCCAGGTCTCCTCTGTTGTTGTGGAAACATTTGTGTTAGGTAGGTTAGGTTGCCGAGCGCCAGGTCTCCTCTGTTGTTGTGGAAACATTGGTGTTAGGTAGGGTTAGGTTGCCGAGCGCCAGGTCTCCTCTGTTGTTGTGGAAACATTTGTGTTAGGTAGGTTAGGTTGCCGAGCGCCAGGTCTCCTCTGTTGTTGTGGAAACATTTGTGTTAGGTAGGTTAGGTTGCCGAGCGCCAGGTCTCCTCTGTTGTTGTGGAAACATTTGTGTTAGGTAGGTTAGGTTGCCGAGCGCCAGGTCTCCTCTGTTGTTGTGGAAACATTTGTGTTAGGTAGGTTAGGTTAGAACAGTGACCGCCGAGCGCCAGATCTCCTCTGTTGTTGTGGAAACATTTGTGTTAGGTAGGTTAGGTTGCCGAGCGCCAGGTCTCCTCTGTTGTTGTGGAAACATTTGTGTTAGGTAGGTTAGGTTGCCGAGCGCCAGGTCTCCTCTGTTGTTGTGGAAACATTTGTGTTAGGTAGGTTAGGTTGCCGAGCGCCAGGTCTCCTCTGTTGTTGTGGAAACATTTGTGTTGGGTAGGTTAGGTTGCCGAGCGCCAGGTCTCCTCTGTTGTTGTGGAAACATTTGTGTTGGGTAGGTTAGGTTGCCGAGCGCCAGGTCTCCTCTGTTGTTGTGGAAACATTTGTGTTGGGTAGGTTAGGTTGCCGAGCGCCAGGTCTCCTCTGTTGTTGTGGAAACATTTGTGTTAGGTAGGTTAGGTTGCCGAGCGCCAGGTCTCCTCTGTTGTTGTGGAAACATTTGTGTTGGGTAGGTTAGGTTGCCGAGCGCCAGGTCTCCTCTGTTGTTGTGGAAACATTTGTGTTAGGTAGGTTAGGTTGCCGAGGGCCAGGTCTCCTCTGTTGTTGTGGAAACATTTGTGTTAGGTAGGTTAGGTTGCCGAGCGCCAGGTCTCCTCTGTTGTTGTGAAAACATTTGTGTTAGGTAGGTTAGGTTGCCGAGCGCCAGGTCTCCTCTGTTGTTGTGGAAACATTTGTGTTAGGTAGGTTAGGTTGCCGAGCGCCAGGTCTCCTCTGTTGTTGTGGAAACATTGGTGTTAGGTAGGGTTAGGTTGCCGAGCGCCAGGTCTCCTCTGTTGTTGTGGAAACATTTGTGTTAGGTAGGTTAGGTTGCCGAGCGCCAGGTCTCCTCTGTTGTTGTGGAAACATTTGTGTTAGGTAGGTTAGGTTGCCGAGCGCCAGGTCTCCTCTGTTGTTGTGGAAACATTTGTGTTAGGTAGGTTAGGTTGCCGAGCGCCAGGTCTCCTCTGTTGTTGTGGAAACATTTGTGTTAGGTAGGTTAGGTTAGAACAGTGACCGCCGAGCGCCAGATCTCCTCTGTTGTTGTGGAAACATTTGTGTTAGGTAGGTTAGGTTGCCGAGCGCCAGGTCTCCTCTGTTGTTGTGGAAACATTTGTGTTAGGTAGGTTAGGTTGCCGAGCGCCAGGTCTCCTCTGTTGTTGTGGAAACATTTGTGTTAGGTAGGTTAGGTTAGAACAGTGACCGCCGAGCGCCAGGTCTCCTCTGTTGTTGGGGAAACATTTGTGTTAGGCAGGTTAGGTTAGAACAGTGTCCGCCGAGCGCCAGGTCTCCTCTGTTGTTGGGGAAACATTTGTGTTAGGCAGGTTAGGTTAGAACAGTGTCCGCCGAGCGCCAGGTCTCCTCTGTTGTTGGGGAAACATTTGTGTTAGGCAGGTTAGGTTAGAACAGTGTCCGCCGAGCGCCAGGTCTCCTCTGTTGTTGGGGAAACATTTGTGTTAGGCAGGTTAGGTTAGAACAGTGTCCGCCGAGCGCCAGGTCTCCTCTGTTGTTGGGGAAACATTTCAACACATCAAACGACGTTTTTCAACACACTTTTGAAGAAATAAAATAAAAGAACGAAAAATATTTTTTGTCATGAATTAATAAGAAACTATGATTTTAATTTTCTTTTTTTCCGCGCTTTGCTTTCGCCAGGTTGAAGGAAAAGCAACGGTATGAAGCAGCTAAACAGCCTAATATGAAAAATAGAAAATTTTAATATTGTTGTGTTTAGAACAATAAATGTTAATTTGTTTGTAAAAGTAAATGTTAGGTTAAATAATCATGTTTATCTATGATATTCTATTTATAAACACAATTTGAATATTCAAAAAATATTTACGCCGTAAAGACGCATTATTGCTTTGCCAAAAATAAAAATAAAAAAACATTCACCTCCGACTTTATGCATTGAACCAATTTGGACTAAGTATAGGTATAGTTATCTGTGGCAATTTTCATTCCCGCACACGTGTTGGAAAATGAAAAAAATCGCACGTGTGTGAAATACATTGCGTGTTGAACCTAATCGTAGTGCGATAAGAACCAGTTTTCGAGGAAGTGTATTGAAAAATAAATAAACATACGTCAGAAGTAGCTCACGCCATTAAAATATACCGTGCATCAAAAATCTATAAAAAAATAAAATTGAGAAAAACATGCACAACCATTTTATGCGTTTAGATGGTTTTACCCATAGCAAAAAAATGCATACAGGGGCACCAGAACACGTACACATTAGGCTTTATTTTTATTCTGCACTGATCTGTGTGATCAATTTAAATACACAAAAAGCATTATAAGAACAATTCACCACGATAAAATGTTTCGCCAATTCACCATTTTTATGTGATGTTGACTCCCGCCGTTTTTTTGGGTTGTCAACGTACCTTTTAAAAATTCTACCAAAATGTACTAAATCATTTTTTTCATACCCTTTTTTATTTTTCACAGGCTTCAGCAAAGCTGACCGCCGAGATCTAATCCACGAACACAGTGCAAGGACAATTTTCAACGCGTAATACCGAGACGTGTTCGTGAGAGGCTATCCGCGGTGTAGCCACCCGGCGGTAACAGAGCTACAAGTGATCGACATGTTATACATACAATAACTAACTGATGTATATATTTATCGTGGAAATGTTATGTGCAATACTCGACGGAATGAAATCAAGTGCAAAGTATAGGAAAAAGTAATTTGATTCGTTCATTTTCTTGTGTACGGAGAGTGAATGTTTCAGACACTACGATTATAAAATTAGGCAGCATAACAGAGAATAACCCGTAGCGTAGCTGAAGTAAATTTGTACTCTATTATGTACTGGTTTGTTTGTATTATTTTAAATACCGTTATGGACTTGTCTATTTGTAGTTTCTTCCTGTTTCTTATGATATAAATAGTGATAAGCTGTAATTTTAATTTTACCAATATGGGATGCTTTTAAAATAAGCTCAACAGTTGAATGATCGGTTCCTACACGCCCCATCCGTGTCACACGACTTTGGACAATTAATTTGCATTAAGGAGTGCCTTTTGCGAATTGCAAAAAACATAAGTTGGTGATTTTCTGCGTATGGACTGACTTTGATATGTTTGAATATTTTTGTAATAAAAATACATAAATGAATAAATGACTTAAGTGATTCCCTGTTTAAAATAATGCAATATTTTATCTATGAACTTTTTATTTTGATTTATAATATTATAATACTGTATGAATTATTCGTAAATATTAATAATAAAGAGTTGAGCTTATACTGTTTTATTGTAAAATATTATGTTCAATTTAATTGTGCAATTATGGATTTTTATTATAATTTAATATTACTTAATGATCACTATTGCAAATTTTTTTCATATCCCAATTTGCCAATAACTTGAAGAATTTCTAAACGAATTAATAGTACAGTGCCATTCACAACCTTTTTGCCATAGGTAGGTACTCGAGTACTGTGAGTTTTGTAAGAATTTGCAATTTTGTGAAGTAAACAATTAGTGATTCATGAAAGTGTATTATAATTTGTTTCTTAGCCATACACATCGTCTGATAGTTACTCGGGATTTTGTGATGTTCATAGTTTTTTCGTAAGTAGACCCTAGTTACGTTGTTGATAATATTGTATTGAGTGTACGAGAGTAGATCATTAAGTACATTTCTACCTAATTAGTCTCATATAGGTCACCTCACACGTTGCTGAAGAGAACTGAAATCGAAATACGTAATAGACATCGAGTTCTCATAGAAATAGTTATTGATCACATTTTACAAATACACAGCCGGTAGCGCCGGCGGTTATATTGAGGTTGTTAATCCCATTTCGCGGGAAATAGTTAACATAAGTGAATAACGTTGAAAATTTGCCTCGAAAGGTTCGCTTTGTAGAAACATAATAAGTCTCGTTAGGATTAAATGATAACGTCGTGGAATAGTTCTGGTCTCTTCTACATTAGGGTTTCAATAGTACGGATTTTATTTCTATGACGCTAGCATGAAGTGATTTGTTTTACTCCTCATCAAAGGCTTAACGTGTGAGGGATTCGTAGGTTATTGTTTGAAACCTCACTAGGTGATATAATTATGAATAAGGATAATAAAGAATGAGTATAGTCGAGCGGATGGTTTCAGCAAATAGCACAATTTATTAGCTATAGAAGTTAAACCAGGACGGTAACATGTTTGTGATGCGCGCATCATTTTGTGTAATCGTTAATAATGTTATTACGAAAGCAATAATACATCATTTTCTCTTCGCCTTCGTGAGCGATCATACATCAGTGTTCATATTATTTAATGATTTCGGCTCTAAACATATCACGGACGACACAATAGATTTAATTTTCGACAAGATTTTCATTAAACGATGAAGTGATCGCTCGTACTTTTGAAATGTTGCTTTACTTTTGTTCCATAACGTTTTATGTATACATGAATATTAAAAGTAAAATATAAAAAATATAGTAACGTCGCTTTTGTCAATTTCGCTACTCACATTGAAACATGAGGTAGGCTTCCATAAAAATATAAATCTACAATCGCTAAAAAAGAACGTCAGTAAAATGAATGATATTGTCTATTTTATACATTTCATTGAACTTTCACTTGTTGGCAATGGTAGTACTATAATCTAGCTAGACTAAAAAGGGCCGCTTAGCGGCATTGAGATCTTGAAAGCTTAAGACAACTGTGTGAAAAAGTAAAATGATGAAATTATAATAAAATTGCGAGAGTATACAATAATATTTAATATTTTAGGTCTAGTATAAAATCTGTAAATACTAACACTTAATATGTATGGAACGAAAGTGAAGGAAACATGCTGTGTAACCTTAGAACATTCTGTTTATCACTATAGTAAATAAAAAACCACAACTGTACGTCCAAATTGTCCATTTATATGTTAATGTACCTATTACAAATTACAATAATATAATCATTAGAATGTATTTTAGTACACTTGGTAAACAAGGTGTTAAGGTAGTCGCCATGTTGAGACGCAGGCCGCGCGGCTTCTAGCGATATACATATTTGAGTTAACACTTCAATGACTATCTAAAAACTTATTTTTACTGTACACGTAAGTTATTTCATATTTTAACTGAATAAAATCGAAATGGTTATTATAAACAGTGTGTTTGATTTATGAATTGATCCAAATAAAAACAAGCTTATTGGGTCTTTTTTTTTTTTTTTAGGATGGGCAATCATCAAATGACTTCTCCCGCTCTGGGCGGAGCAGGAGAGAGAGTCAGACTTTTACTGACTAAAACCCATCCATGTTCCTTCCTCGCCCTTTGTGTTCCGGGGCCACGGTATCTCTTTCGAATAGTCCAGCAGCCCCGGCAGGCTTCGGCCCTTGCCTTGGACCCCTTCACAGTTGCTGACTCTCTTTGAGGCGCGCGTAGAACACTCCTGCGCCGTCGACACGGCCTGTCGTCATGAGACGGACGGACGGCGAGCTAGCCCATAGCTCCCCGTCCACAGGCCCGCGCCTACGGTGGCCGGAAGCCACCACGTGGCCCCCGACGCCCGGGGCGTCTCCCGCGGCGGCCGGGACGTGAGGATCTCTCCCTGTCCTGTTCCGCCACCTCCTTCGCTAGCATGACTGCTTCGCAGTAGGAGGTGACGGCGTCCCATTCCGTCTCGCTCCGGACCATGGCACGAACCAGGGCGGAAGCGAGAGGTCGCCGCCGCCGATCGCCACCTCGAGGACACGGCGGTGCTCCACCCAAGCGGGGCACACCTCCACCGTGTGCTCCACCGTGTCCTCCGGTCGATCCTCACAATGGAAACACCCGGGCGTCTCCTCCCGCCCGATTCGGTGCAGGAACTTACCGAAACATCCGTGCCCGGTAAGAACCTGCGTCAGGCGTAAGGTGAGGACGCCGTGGCGCCTCACCAGCCACTCCTCAAAGAGGGGACTTACCGCCACTATTGTGGCGTGCCCTGCACGGGGTTGCGACAGTCGCTCTCTCCATGTCGCCATGAGATCCCGCCGGAAGTCCGTCCGCTGAGCGACAATTTGCTGCGGCAGCGGAGTTTCCCCCCGGCGTAGCGTCTCCGCGCGCCACTCATGTAGGCGCGCGAAGACTCGCCTCCAGATCCCATGGCGGCAATCCGGCAAGGAGGTTCGCCGCCTCACGGGAGATTGTGTGGTACCCCCGGACCAGCCTTACGGCTACCACCTTCTGGGGCGCGTTCAAATGGTGGGCGGCACGCCGCCTCAATGAACGTGCCCACACTGGGGCCCCGTAAAGGGCCATGGACCGCACGACTTCCGCGTAGAGCCTCCGGTAGGAGGCGTTTGGCCCCCCCAGGTTGGGCAGGAGCCGCCTGAAGGCAGCCCCTGTCCGCTCCAGTTTAGGGGCCAAACGTCGGAAATGCTCCACGAAGTTCCACCGGCTGTCGAGGACAAGTCCCAGGTACTTCAACGTCGACGCCGATGGAAACCCCTCCTGCCATCACTGAGGATCCCGGAGGTGGCGCATTCCGAGGCCCATGAAAGCACATGGCCTCGGACTTGTGCAATGCCACCTCGAGACCCAGTTGCCGGATCCTCTCAACGACTATCGCAACCCCGCGTGTCATAACTTCGGCCGCCGCCTCGTGCGACCCCCCCTGTGCGAGCACCAGCGTGTCGTCTGCATAGCAAACCACGCTGACGCCGCTAGGGAGGTCGGCGCGCAGCACCCAGTCGTAACCGATGTTCCACAAGGATGGGCCTAGAACCGATAAGCTTATTGAGTCTAGGATGTTGAATCTGATTTCTAGATAAATCAGTTTAATAACTAAGCTTTACCTACTCCTTTTTACTTCCTGTTTCATTCTGCGAGTCTCAAAAGCTAGTCACGTGACTCAAGGCGAAGTGACATAATTATTCGGAATTCTTACATTAAAAAAAAAACATTGGTTCGCCGTGGTAGGGAGCAGAGTCAAAACTATCAGTGGTTACTGTGGTTAGGGCATAAGGATTATTATTTAATATACTGGTTTCGGACTGTTGTCCTTTAGAACACTATTGTTACACATACGTGACAAGCAAGCGCGTGCCCTGTACGCCAAACGACACAATTAAGTGACAAAATAGTAGTTGAAATTGTGGCTTGGCGTGGGGGGCACGCGCGTGTGTTTATGCTCCAGAGCATTCAAATGGTTAAACAAAAGCCCTATTCGTGAGCTATAATGAGATATCACGGACGCTTCTACGAGCACTAAACATAACGGTTGCTCAGCTCGATTCCAATATTACTATTCTCGCTTCGAAACCTTTATTTTTCTACTCCTCTAGTAGTAATTTTACTGATGTGGCAATCAAGTTAACGTTTCGTCCAAAAATTTACTCGTGATACACCACAATCCGAGTGTAACATACAAATCTTTGTCATACTATTGAGGGTTTGGCAATTAATAATTTAACCTTTACTGTAATATCTAGTTAGGTGGGTGGGTGGGTGGGTGTGGTGGTTGGGTGGTTAGTTTAGTTATTTTTACAACATTTCCATCTAATAAAATATTAGATGCACCAAGTTATTTCCAACGAGAATTATTTGTGTACGTTTTCTAACGTTTGAGGTCACGTCAATTTCAAATGACACATCCAAAAACCAAAATGTCGTCTACTAGCTGTCCCTGTCAGTGTCAAGTCAATATTGAAAGAAAGCAAATCATACGGAACGAAAGCGATCAATAGTAAATAAAGACGGTATATAAATAGAATTTGATCAAGTATTAAAAGTCCTAATCTTAAATGGTATAAAAGAAAATTGATAAGCTACTTAGTCTCTCACAAAACCGCAAATATGTCTGAGAAAGACAAATCGAAAGTGAACGTCCAAGCAAAACACATACCAAAGGACGCTCAAGTAATCATGACGATAATGAAGGAGGTGGGTATCACAGACTACGAGCCTCGGGTCGTGAACCAGCTGCTTGAGTTCACGTACCGATACGTAACATCGGTGTTAGACGACGCGCGAGTGTTTGCAACACACTCGAAGAAGAAAACAATTGACCTGGAAGATGTGAGGCTGGCAGTACAGATGCAGTTGGATAAGTCGTTCACTAGCCCTCCTCCCAGAGAGGTGTTATTAGAGATATCTAGGGTGAAGAACGTCAATCCTCTGCCAATGATCAAGCCTCACTGTGGATTACGGCTGCCGCCAGATCGGTGAGTGAAGTTGTTATTGTGTCTAATAAAGTCCTTTCATTATAAATGAACTCTTGATTCTTAATTAACATTTTCAATCTAATTATTGAGTTTCACCAATTATTTTTGCACCAAGACAGAAATGACTGATAATAATTTAAGCAGCAGCAGCCAACTCTGCCTATTTATCATATTATCACTCCGAAGTTGACGAAGTATTTGAATTACCTAGTTCTTGTCTATGTGCTACTTGCTGATGTACCATTGATTCTTCATTGAATATGGCCACCTTCTGGGCTCAAAAACAGTGCAGTCAAACCAAACTACCATTAACATGAAAAGAAGAAGTTTTCTTGCTACCATTATTTACATAATAAACCCACCCACTTTCAGTTACTGTCTCTCATCCTGCAACTACCGCCTCAAGCCTGCTGTCAAGAAAGCAGCACCAAAGCCCACAATCTCCGCAGTGCCCAGCCTGAAGACAGTCACAACATCCAAGCCCCCCCCTTCACAGAATGTGGTAGTGAAGAGACCACCAGGTGCCATTGTCAATGTGGCTGCACCCAAACCAACTGTTATTCCTAAACCTGTTCTCAAATTCACTTCTGGTACTAAGGTAAGGTTTGCTAAACAGGAATTTCTTTGAAAATTAAAGCTAAGGTTCAGAAAAATATAAGTGTGGTTCCAACCACAACTTGTTTTGCATATAGGTGACGGAGCCAGTCACTCTCCTATCACCAGAGATTGGAATAAGTAGAGTCTATTTACCCAAACTCCAAGGAGATAAGTGATATGTGGATTATCTGTCCCTATAATTTAACCATTATAATATGAAACAGTACAGGCTAACAAAAAAAAAAATGAAACATACTATTTCAGGATTTTAGAGGAAAGTAATATCTAGATGTTACTTCCTTAACGTTTTGACAAATAATACAAAAAACAATAATACAAATACTCTACTCTATCTTTTCTGATCTCTGCTTTTGCCTATTGATAGTGATAAAGCAGCAAGGTATTTGTCAGAAGTTTTACAATCATACTCTAGCCAACTCTTCTATGTAGGACTATCTGTGCCCCGTGGCTTTCATCCACGTAAAATTATTATAAAAATATCACTTAAAATGATGGTAGTCAAAAGATTTCAAGTCTGCAATCAAAACTGTGCAGAAATAAAATGCTTAAATATTTACCACTTTCTAAAACGTGCCTCTCTGTTTCCAGGTGGTAGCCAAACCCGCAGTCAGAGTAACCGCAGGCCCATCAGCTCACACACCTGTCAAGATGGAGCTAGAAGATCAAGTGTCCCAGAAACGGAAGCGCGATGATGATGACTATGATACGTAATTTAAGCTATAGTTCTATGTGATAAAATTGATTATTGTATTTTTATTATCAGTGACGGTTTATTTTATAGTGGTAAAAATACTAATTATGTTGTGTTTTGTTTCACGAATCACCTCAATCATCATCGAATCACGAATCACCGAGTTTAATGTGTTATCAATGTATCATCCAATTTCGCACAGGCATTCAGTTTACTAACCGCGATTTTTAAAGTTGATAGTCCATCTATCATGAGGGAGCCACAAGCTCTATATGGTCTGTGGAGCCACAGTTGTGCACTAGACAATTTTCCCATAGATTCACCGGCACCATTTGGTTATTATTATGCGACTACAGTGAAACCAAAAAGAAGGGTTATATGATTTTAGCAGTCTATGTATGTATGTTTGTATTTCCTAAGTATGTTCAACCGTAGCGCCTAAACTATTCATCCGATTTTGATGAAAAAGGTGTAAATCAATTCGTTATGGCCCGGGTAACTTAGGCTATGTTTTAGCAGACTTCAACAATAGCAGTCGATTTTACCTTGTAAACCCCGAATTTAATTAGAGCGTGATTTTTCAGTGGTAGGGTTAGGGTTAGTAGGTATACCTCACAAATTCTTGTAGGTATATGATGCTCTGTGCGCTAGATACAAAGAAGCCATCCCATTTCGTCCGCTTGAAGTTATTATAAAATATTATATTGTTCCTATTTTCAAGGGCTTTAGTTTTTTGCATGGAACCATACATCCTTTTTCTACCATAAATATTTTTGTAAGCATTTATTATTACACCTGTTTTTGAAATTACAGACACTTCTATTTTATTCTTCTTAGCATGTCGGTACAAATTTATAGGTACCTACTATTGAGTCAACCCAAAAAATTTAGAGACGAGTTTTGTACTTTCAGTAGTGTCCATCAACTCCTGTGATGTGGTTAGGTCACTCGGGAGGCTCTTTTCGTGCACCCCTCTAATTTTAATGTTTGCTGACTTAAGCATTGTACTTGTACTATTTATTCTGTGCCGTAGGTTGGGAACTAATATACTACTGATAGACTAGAGCTTGTATTCAATAAATCCGTTATTTTACAATCACTGGGAAATTGTCAATGTTTCCCACTTTCCAGGTAGCTTCTCGATTTCACTGACATCCAGAATGTTGACACCCTGTCGATCTCCCCCAAACCCACAACTTGGCAGTATTCCAGAATAGAGCATAGTCAGGCTATATAACATTGCTCTCGTGGCCTGCTGGGGCATAGGCTTGCTTCCCTCCGAGGAAGTGAGCCACAATCCACACGTGCCCAGTGTAGGGGTTTGACAGTGGTAGATGTCACAGCTTTGAATATTTAATTGCAATTTTTCTAATGGAACCAAATATTCTTTGTACAAGGGCCAAGGTACCAGTAGATCTGAACTGAAACAGCATTCAAGAGCTGTTAGTGTCAATATCCGGTAGTAATTAGCCACCCTCTTGAATGTAATTCAGATGTGCTGATCATGTTCTGCTCCAATGGAGAATCCACCTTATTAATTGAAGGTATAAATTCAAGGATAGTTGCCAAAAAGACAGAAGTAAAACAAACAAATGGGTTTTTCTTATATTTTATTGATAACCACTTCACTTCCTCTGCACATTCTGTGGGCGCTGCATGTCCCTAGGGAAGGTGCTCTTGGGTGGCGTACGGATCCTCCTGTCCTTCTTAGACCTGTTGCGCACCACTTTGCTGTGGATTGCGCAGGAGACGCAGTAGTGGAGCTTTGCATACAGCTTGGGCAGCTGGAATGCTGTGGAATAGAATAAAAGTTTATTGTAAAAATTGGTTGGTTCACAGCTGCAATATCAAGAGGACCTCAATCTAGTTTCAGAGGGAACCTCTTTAAGGCGAAACATTTAAAAATAGAACAGATACTGTTTATAGAGAAATGATTTCACGGTCTTATCTCTTCCAGTGGGTGTGCTTGGCAGAAATTTGTCCACTAATTAGGGGGGGAAAGGCTTATTGATGATTCATTCAGCTGCTAATGTGAAGTTTACAAGATCCTATCAACACCCTGCTTTCTGGTCAGATCAAAAGGAGATACCTAATGTCAGCAATGCAAGCCAACTGATGTGCAGTAGGCTTTGTATAGCAACAGGTCGCTAAAATGCAGAATCTGAGAAGTTCTATGTTCATGACAATCAAAGACAGAGTTTATCTACTACAAGACATTTTAGGTTATGAATGTTTGTTGATTTTCACTGTAGAACATAAATGTATGGAATAGAGGCTAAACGATACAGAACAAGCGAGAGATAAGATACTTACACGCATATACGGAAGCTTCGTTGATATCCCTGACGGCGGCTGCTTCGACGATATTCCTAATCACAAACTTCTTGATAGCCTTGTCCTTTGGCACGCAGCGCGCGCAGTTAGTACATCTCACAGCCTTCACGTGGCCACGACCGTGTTTGGCCCGTCCTCCATTACGGCGTTTGCGAGTCTGGAAACAGAAATCATCTCCTCATGAAGCCACATGCTCAGAACGACAAAGGCGACGCGTGTATTTTAAAGTTCTTACGAAGCCAAAATAAGATACATTAGCTGAAAATAGCTAACTCAAAACACTACAGGTTTTGTTCCAGTTGATTACCGGTTATTTGCACTATTGAGTTCATATTTATTTCGAAAAAGTTTACGCACCATGTTTCTAACCTCCGAATCTGTGAACAGAAACCGATGGAAAAGAAATTGTCAGCATAGACAATTGACTCGGTCAATGATGACAGTGAACGATTTCCTATTATTCAATTGCAATGTTGCCACGTAAAAAATAGAACTATGTTTTTAAAAACTCCAAACAAGCTTCATTCTTTTCAAAACCTTTTCATGAGCATTCTAGTTTAGCAAAGTTGAAAAATACCTGTAATCAAATAGAAGAATTGTATTTGGGTATAAAACTAAATTATTATAGCGTGCTGTCAATTGTAGAATAAAGTGAAAAAAGAAAATTACTCGAATCCATCGACAATGTAAAGTTCCACGTTCCGAACGGTCTAATGACTCATTCATTGATCATTCCATTCACCATCAATCAACAGAAAAAAAAATAATCGTCTGTCACGAAGAATTTATTTCACTGTAATATTATTTTTGCTGCAAAATAATAATAAATTAGTAAAAATTTCCTTTGTTTTTTCCTATTTCGCGTGATTCATACAATAATTGCCACCATGTTAGATGTTTTTCCGTAGCAGTGAATTTAACTTTACTCCGTCATCGTGCGATTGTCCTGAGTGCTCCGTGTCATAGTTAACTTTTGTGAAAACATTTCTGTGAATTGCGATGTGGTGCAGATAGTCAATTGTTGTGTACCGCGTGTGAAATGTCACAACATGGATGCCCTGAGAGACTGTCGAATAGATCCAAAGGTTTCCAGGATGACGGCCCGAGTCAGTCTACGATGGAGGTTCTTGTGGAGACCCTCACTGGAACCGCGTTTGAAATGACCGTGTTGCCCACGGACACCATATTTGCCATTAAATCGAAGATATTCAGGGTCGAAGGTGAGTCGTGTGTCTGATTGAGCATTAAACAACTATAATAAATGTGTTATTTGACAGGGTAGGCTTGATCGTGCGTCATCCATGCTCGACAAAGGATGTTGTGGTGTTAGTGCGTCGTAAGCGGCGATACTTAGCTGATAACCTATGTTGGGCAATGAGAAACCACTGTACACAGTGACATTACACCACACTCATTAAAAAGAGGAAGGTTGTAAAATTACAAGTAATTTAATTAAAGTATTGTGTAAGAGCTAAGTCCAATGTCAATGTAAACAATATTGTATGTAGCTGTGTTCTGCACAATACTCGTGTACTCATACAATGTGAAGAAACTTTTGTTTGGACAACAAATGTCAAACAAACCTGTATTGAAGACTTCCCTTCACACTTTCTAATTCAAAACTTATGTATTCATTCTATTTTTGGGCCCATATGTAATGTTTTAGCCTTCCATATTCTCAGTACAGCCCTGCCTGGCATAATACCAAAAAGACAAACAAAAAAATTGGTATTGGGGTAGGTTATGGTCACATTACAAAAAGTGGCATTGAGCTATATTTGCCCTGCAGAATTTTATGGCTTCTGACCAGTATTTTATGGTATCTATACCAGCTGGTTTTATCTAAGTAATAGTCTATCAGAATAGCCATGCATGCATGTTTGAGCATGGACAAAAGGTTTTTTTTTCTATATCTATCATCTGCCCTTTTTTGTTGCAACCTTTTTTCAGCTGCTGCTTTGTTGGCTGATTGAACAAACAAATTGAAACTTTATATGCATATTTATATTTTTCCAGTAAACAATTACAAATCCTGTTAATAAAACAGTAATCAAGATTCATTGTGCCTACTTGATGTACTATTAATAGAAACAATATTTTTTTATGAACATTCATGGATTCTATTGTTTTGTCTTTTCAAGGTTCTTATGATTGAACAGGACTTACAGGGTGTGTTCATGTTAAAGATTTTTTTCCAGGAATATTTTCATCAAGGTACAATTTAATTACCAATTACATGTCTACATTTGTCCCCAAACACTAATGAAGCCCATAAACTTGATGTGGCCTACTAACTTGTTTACTGATTTGGTCAAGGTTAGTAGTTTCTAAGAAATGAATCCAAAGTTCATCTTGTTCAATTGTTGGCCAATTTAAAAATGTAATGCATTCAAATGTTGAATTATCATACTAGAACAATGCTTAATCATTAATTAAGATTTAATGAGGAGACTGAACATGTTTTATGCTTGGTTAATTAAATATTAAATGGAAGCATAAACATTCACTGAGGTGTATCATGTAAATTCACTGATAAAGTG
Source organism: Xestia rhomboidea (assembly GCA_963853795.1). Lineage (NCBI taxonomy): Eukaryota > Metazoa > Arthropoda > Insecta > Lepidoptera > Noctuidae > Xestia > Xestia rhomboidea. The sequence goes on from OY970775.1 coordinate 18,550,102, forward strand.
AATTATTCATTGATTGCATCATATTCATTGACTTAGAAAGCTCATAGTTGTAAGCTGCCAGGCTACAAATGCCCTTTTATTTTATCGTTTCATATTCGTAATATTGAATAGACAAGCCAGGTTAGGTGCAAAGTTTTTGCAACTGGCGTGCCTCAGACCAAATTAAAAACCAAGACATAGCGCTGCGAACAATAAAGTGACGCCAGTTTCGTAAACATGTGAGCATATTTTTGGCATAGTTTAATTGTAGTTTTATGTAAATATGTGCGTGTGAGCGTGTAAGCACAGAGCGGAGCTTAGTTTTGCACTGGCTTTACTTTATTTGTTTGCAGCGCTATGTTTTGGTTTTTTTATTTGGTCTGAGTGGCATGCATGTAGACCAGGCATCTGAATGTGGACGAAGCAAAAGTAGTATGAAAGGGATCATAGCATGTGTTGTTTTGTAGTCTCAGTTTTATTTATATGTATATAAATTTAATTAAAAACAAAATCACCTAAATTCACAAGTTAAAAAGAGACTCTGTTAGTCCATTCTAAAAGTTGAAAGCTCTTACCTGTTATTCATGTTCCAAAGTGTGAGTCAGCTGTAAGTGATAAACAACCTGGCAATACCATAGACGTACTGTTAGTTGGACCTTTAGAGAGTTGCGGAACAAGTTGTGCTGATAATGTTTCTAAATATTTCAGTACAATAGCTTGGTTCATAACATTGCATTCTATCCTAAGCTAAGTACACAGAAGCTATAGGATAGGTTTTTCTCATGTATAACGAATGTTTTCATACATTCACCAATAAATTTCATTTAAATAAATTTAAAAAATAATATGGTTATTAAACTGTGGTTTATGTAAATTGTAAACAAATTAGGAAAATGGGTCAATGATAATAAATGTGTTGAAAATGAAAAACCCAGTGAAAGATTTTTCTATAGCAGATTTTTTTTACAAAAGACTGGTTGATGAACAATTAGACATATGAGCAAATTTATGCATACCTACTATGAAGACTGATGACCTTCTGCTCATGTTTCATTTTAAATTTCGCAGCTGTTGACATACGGACGAAAAATATCGTCACGAAATAAGTAGGTATATATGATATTGATTTTGTAAATTGGCTGTTAAGTTGTCCAAATGAGATGGAGTCACCGTTTCATACAGGACTACTCTGAGAAGAAACACCCGAAACAAACTCTGAGGTCACAGTCTCTTCCGGGGTTGCGGGACTATTCGAAAGAGATACCGTGCCCCGGAACACAAAGGGCGATGAAGGAACATGGATGGGTTTTAGTCAGTAAAAGTCTGACACTCCCTCCTGCTCCGCCCAGAGCGGGAGGAGTCATTTGATGATTTCCCATCCGAAAAAAAAGGTCACAGTGTCTTGTACATATTATGTGTGACTACAGTCCACTTTTAGAGTAAGCTTAAGTTCTGCTCATGCTGTGTTGTGTTTAGCATGGACAATTGTGTGGACACTTGGACAGAGATGTCTTCACCTTGTGAGGAAAAAAGTTGAACAGCACATAAATTGTTTTTATCTGTTTCAATGAAATGGCTTTGTAATCTGTTGCTTCCTTCTTCGTTAGAAGGACATTCTCTGTAATATTGTATTGACTGACTCACTCCTTTTTAGTGTCATTTAAGCATAAGATTACTTGTAATTGTGGAAATAAATATTTGGGTTTTTCCTCTTGATAAGGGTTATTAGAATTACCCAAGTTACTATTTTTTATTAGTTTAGTAATGTGTTTTCTAAGAGGATAATAAAAGTACCTACTAGAGAAAAAATCAAGTTGTTAGTTTCGTGTGTGGGAAGGTAAATTGTCTTACATGTAAATAGCCAAATAGGTACATATTTAAATAAAATATGAATAATTTTATCAATGTATTATTTACTGCTTCACAATTATTTTCAACTTTAAGTGCACATATCTTCTGTAAAAAATATAAATAAGTTGTCAACAATCAGCTTATTATATTATGTGTGTAATGTTGTAAACAGTAGTAACTTAATAAGATTTTTACTTCAAGAAAGTGAGCAATATCTTTATTTTGAACCTAAAAAAATAAAGTGTAAGCCAGCTTAGCTTTGGGCCAGACAATTTTGACTGAAATGTAAATTTAATAAACAGGCCTATCTTGACAAGGCCACTGAAATAGTTTTGATTTCAGATAAGCTTGAGGAATTTTTTATATCTTAAATGTCAATCTCAATTACTATCAATCTCTCTACGTCCCACACAACGAAGCAATGAGCAAACGATAATAATACAAATTAAAGACAACAGCTTCAAAATCTGTTTTTCTAGGTCTCAATGTTTATGAGTCAACAATTCTCGAAAATAAACTTTTATTTGCTCATTGCTCTAAATAACGCGGCCTTATCAAATTCAAGATGTTAGATGATTTTCTGTTGCAAATTCTATTTAATCTTTAATCTCCGTGTCACTAAGTTCGTACACGCTAACCACGGAAACCACTCAACCAATTTCAATGAAGTTATCTCAATGTGTATCGTTAGTTCCAGCTTGAAAGGTAGGATAGATTTTTGACCCCATAGGTGGTGCCGTGCGTCAGACGCTCCTATCATATAAAATACTGGTATTCAGCTGCATCCGGTTAGACTGGAAGCCGACCCCGACATAGTTGGGAAAAGACAGGCAGACGATGATGAGGTGGTGCCGTGCGAAGCCGGGGCGGTCGCTAGTATCAATATTTATTAAATACGAAGAGTCCTTGCGGAATGAGTTTAATTACAAGTTTAATTACAAGTTTACCCAAACAGCTGAATGTTATTTTAAGGTATAAAGGTGTGTTCACATCGTCGTTTCCGAAGCGCGGGTCACCGGGGTTTACGTTATTACGACGTTTGATGTCGTGCCAGAACGATCGCTCTGAGATATGTTATGCGTTGCCCGCACTCATATCGTTTATCGCGATTGATTTATTGCTATACGCATTCAGAATTTGCGTGGAATCGGTTTAATGGTTGCCGATTCGAAAATAATATTTGTTTGTATCGAGGCACCTGTGTTGTTTGTTAAGCGATGTGAATATACGTTTACAAAGGTCGGGTTTCCACCCTCATGATCATATTATCACCCACAGCTGGGTAAAGGCCCCTCTTTGCTTGTGCCAAGCTCCTCGTTCCTGTGCCAACTACATACAAGATTTACCCGCGATAGCAACAATAATCAGAAACGAATTCAATCTTCTTAAGCATACTCCTGAATCCAGCTTGACAAGGCGATACTGCTACTGGTTCCCAGTGTTCCCACGCATCACTCCTTTATCGGAGCTCTAAAGAATCTCTTGTCACTTCGTGAGGCAGTTGCTGGGATGGGCTTACTAGTTATATACTAGGGTTCGTTAGACGTAACTTCACTCGTAATGGGTTTGACTGACTAGTGAAATTAGAGCTGTTTCAGGCCTCATTACACTTCCAGTCTAACCAGAAGTGGCTGAATACCAGTATTTTACTTAAAGCAAATTACACTGATACTTTTGAGGCAACTTGAATATATGACTTCTAAGGCTACCGCACACTATAGACAAGACTGTCTTAAGACAGACAATAGGGAATATGCACGTAATTTTTTCTTCACATAAATCAATAAAATACAGTACAAAGTAAGTAAGTAGGTAGTAAAAAAGTAAAGTAAGTAGTAAGTAAAAGTTAGGTTCAACTACTGCTTGTCGCAATAAAATAATATTAAACTCCTGCAATTTTCTACGACAGTTCAAACATCCGTAGCTGTCGCTGCCATGATGTGACGTCATTATCCACAATCTACCTTGTTTGTACATCTAATTTTTTGGCCATAATAAAATAATTTTACCAATTGTTTGTGCTTTATTCAAGTAAAAATTGCAATAACAATATTATAAAAAAAAATAGTGAAACTTTTTGCACTTTTCAAATAAAAGTGTTTTTTTGACACAATGAACTTCGACGTCAATACCGGCGATATCGAGGAGGGTGTGTTTTGACAGTTCGTTCCGTTTCACCAAAAACATGCTACATAAAACAGTAAATTGTAAAATAAGTAATGTATTAGAAACTTAAACAAGTGTACCACAATGTTTCTATGCGCCAATACAAGGCATTTTTCATAAATAAAAAATGTTATGTATTTCATGCATATTCATATGCATTTGTTTCCGAGTCTATAGTAAGCATGTATATGTATTTACAAACAAAAAAGTATCTATGTTGTATATCAACTATCTGGTGTCCACAACACGAGCATCGTTGCTTAGTGTGGTACTAGATGGCGCTGTGTGTGTAATGTCCAGCGATATTTATATTTATTTATTCCCTATTACCCTACTAGTGCGAGCCAGACAGACCTATGTATTCTCGCTCGCACTAGTAGGGTAATTGTCTGTCTTAAGACAGTCTTGTCTATAGTGTGCGTTAGCCCTTAGATGTTTATCATCTAGTCCACCCCAGTTTGAACTGCTCAGGATTGTCCTCCTCCTGCGCTCTATGTATAAGTGTGTATTTCGTTGTAACTAACGTGACGAACGCATACAGTGCGACGTAACCGCACGTGTATCGGCTGTGTGACGTAACCCCGGCTGTGTCGTCGCCTCCGCGTCACTTCATTAATCTCTCTTGTGTTGCACGTTCGCGGATTCGGTTCGTTCTAGAATAATCTAAGGAATGTTTTCTTTAGAAAATGCTAACGGTGGTACACATGTTCGGTTCGCACAGGTCGGGCAACGACATTGATTATGTATTTTGCTGCCCGTCTGTGCCGAATCTCAGCAACCCGAACAAGAGCGCAGCACACCTTGTAGGCAATCAAGCCGTTATAATTACATTAGTTTTTTTGTAATTTTGTTGTAATTTGGGACAAAGCAGGAATTCAAAAGTGATGTGGGACGAACTAAGAATTTCTTGGAATGTGGGACTAAACTTCGGGACGAACGAAGAATAAATCGTTATTTAATCTCAAATCTTGACGGCCTTGTCAAGTGATAGAAGTATCTGGATGTTTATCGGCCAGTTCAGTTATTGTTTGTTTACTGTTCTAGGTTCAATAGTCTCGGCTCCCAGGTTAGGAATAATATAAGATTTGTTTTGAAACTCAGTCGTATCGTAGGTAAAGGGGTTTTGTATTTAATTCTCGTGAAATTCTTTGCTGATATCGCCATTAGAAGAAGGTGGTTTGGAAGGTCATTCTGACTGCTATCGTCTAGATCTCGTATGGTCTTTCTCCAACTGTCAACTGCCTTACGCTTGCCACTAGAATTATTTATCTACACATTCTCAACTCCCCTCGCACTCCCTTACCAATAAGGAAACAGTTACATGATGTAACTGATGTAAAGCCAAAACATATATCGAGTCGTAAAAACTTGTCTTTCACACAACGCTACGTATGTATTTTAGTTTGTAATCGTTTAAAAAAAGAACACATTGAGTATTGGTTTAGCTCTCCTCCCTTGCTTACCATACCGGCAAAACTGGCACGATGTAACTTTTTTAAAATAAGAAAGAAAGTAAACATTGTAAGTCTCCGTAGTGACAGGATTCGCTTGGCCGTCCTCCAGCCACATGATTCACGCTGCCACCGCGCGGCCATCAGCCACTTATCTGATGCTTTACTTGTACGAACTCATTGCCAAATTCGTTAGGCGCTGTTATGTCGTAGCATCGTAGCACGTGTCGCTTCTACAAGTGACGTAATCAGAAACGGTGTTACGATTATGCACAGTTTAGGTAGCGTGTGTTTATGAATAATTGCGTAGGTTTGCAACGTTTTTTGACTTAGGTAAACGCTGCTATATCAAAGATCCAGAAGCTTACTAAGAACTTCATCTTCCTGTCTTTGTCCTATGCCAACTAGGTGTAGGTGCACCAAGTCTTTTCCTTACATTCTCCCGTAGCTAGACGCTTACTTGGAATAAGGTTACGATTCAAAAGATACGGTTTAATTATTGGATGCAAGAATAACAAAAACGAAGTTAGTGTCTCCTTGTATCTCTTGGCATCATCTTGTCTTGTTGTAAATAAATATTATAGTTTATTACCGCGTTACAATCTCAGACCAAATAAAAAAGTTAAGACGGAACTCTGCGAACAGAGAAGTGAGGCTGGTTTTGTAAACATGTGTGCATTTATTGAGACGTAGTTTCATTGTAGTTTGATGTAAATGTGTGCGTGTGAGCGTGTATGCACAGAGCGAGACGTAGTTTTGCGCCGGCCCCACTTTATTGGTCGCTGCGCTATGATTTGGTTTTTTATTTGGTCTGAGGTTACAACGACAACACCAGACGAAATCTTAAATGCTTGTATTCTTGAACGCTCACCAAGGACATTGAAGATCTGGATTTGATACGATTAGAAACCTAGAACCGGAGTAAGAAATAATAACTACAACAAAAATCAAGAATTAAAGAAGAAAGATACAAACATTACGAAAAATCATACGAGTTAGAAAGAGATAATAAAAGTGGGCCTTCTTCTCGGAAGATTTACATAAACAACGTATTAGACAACCGTGGTCATTTCCTGTGGGTACTTTCCAATGGGTTCCAGTGGGACCAATGTGGCTGTAATCGGTTTCTTCTAGGTAAGCGTACTCCACCCTAGGCCTCATCATCGCTTCACAACAGGCGAGTTGTGGCCAAATATTTCGTCTAAAACAGCAATAATCGTACACGATGCATATCAGTTATTCTTACTACATAAATAAACAAATAACACATTTGCCATAACATTCCAGGTATCCCGGTGTCCCAACAGCACTTACTGTACAACCTGGTGGAGCTGGACGACTCGTCCTCTCTGCGGGAGCATGGCATCGGCGACGGCGCGCGCCTGCGCCTGGTGCTGGGCATGCGCGGCGGGCCCATCCCCACGCGCCGCCTGCCGCCGCCGCCCAACGCGGAGCCCTGGAGGGACATCGAGAGGCTGCTTGATACTAATAGGTGACGAATCCAACAGATAATGTGCACTTACTCTTATGTTTTATTAGGTCTTTAGTGGTCGAGACGCCATTGTTTAACTATTGTGTCTACTTCGTGGACATATCATGGGTTATGTTTTGTAAACGAACTAATAATAAAGCCATCATTACCGTTTATTCTGTACTAAACACGGAAGCTATCACATGCCATCATGATAATTGTTGTACGTTTATTATTGATCCATTGTCGCATAACACCATAGTTCATGTTTAACACCCATTATTTTATTATAATAATAGGAGGCGAGCATAGTGCCATCAACCGGTCTGCTGTCTGACAGTTGTTGGGTTTCTGTATAAATTTTAATGACCAGTGGACTCATGATGGCGCTACACAGCCTTTCTCAGAGACTGAACGTTATTGTTAATGATATTGATGTTGGCAACAATGCAGAGACGACGCGGAGTGGGGCGGCAGCGGCTGCAAGGTGACGGTGCTGGTGTTCCGCGACGGAGAGCGAGTCAACATGCTGCGCGTCAAGGAGAACAACGACGGCACCTACTCGCCGCTCGACCACAACAAGTGTACGTACCGACTCCTTGTTCATCTTCCGCGGAAACTAATCAAAACTGTCACGATATAACTTCGTTCCTGGTGGGGAATTCATCATCATCATCATCAGCCATGCGTCCACTGGGACATGGGCATCTCCAATTGTACATCATTCATCTCGATTCTCGGTAAATCTCAGCCAGCTGCTACCAACCAGCCTGCGAAAGTCGTCGCTCCACTGAGCTTACTTCAGAACTAAAATCAGTTATTCAAATTGGGCTAAGAACCGGCAAAAGGGGATATGCACGTAATTTATTCTTCAGTTAAATCAATAAAATACAGTACTATCAAACCCAAGAAAAGTATTAAAAGTTAAGTTCAACTACTGCTTGTCGCATAAAATTAATATTAAACTCCTTCAATTTTCTACGACAGTTCAAACGTCCGTAGCTGTCGCGGCCATCATGTGACGTCATTATCCACAATCTGCCTTGTTTACATCTAATTTTTTTGGCCATAATAAAATAATTTTACCAATTGTTTGTGCTTTAATCAAGTAAAAATTGCAATAACAATATTATAATAAAAAATTTGTGAAACTTTTAGCACTTTTCAAATAAAATTGTTTTTTTGACACAGTGAACTTTGACGTCAATACCGGCGTTATCGAGGACGGTGTGTTTTGACAGTGCGTTCCGTTTCACCGAAAACATGCTACATAGAACAGTAAATTGTAAAATAAGTAATGTATTAGAAATTTAAACAAGGGTACCACAATGTTTTTATGCGCCAATACAAGGCATTTTTAATAAATAAAAAGAGTTTTGTATTTCATGCATATTCCCTATTTCTGAACGTCAAAGTTACATAAGACAGTTCCCCAAAACTCCTAGCCTTCATCACTTTTTTTTAAGTGTTTTAGCTGACAAATAGATGTGGCACTGAAATCACCCCAGCTGAAATTTACAAGACACCAAACTTAGCACCCGAAGATACAATTCTGTCAAATTTCAATGAGAAAAAGGAAACAATGCTGAAATGATTTATTCTGTCATGTAGAAGTGATTACATCATATCCTAGGATCAATATCTAATCTGATAATCGTCAGTACGTCATATTTGTTAAAACTACAGACCTTTAAAAGAAAGAGCACCACTGTGAGCGCACTTTGGCACGTGGCTATCTGTATACACGTGTACATCCTCCCACAGTAGCCACGGGGCAAAGTGGCTCATCGATTGCTTTAATGCTTAGAAAGTCCATCGACTATTCACGCCACTTTTGTTACGTCCATACACGAAAGTTGACATAATCATCAGGTTGGACAGAGCTTTGATGATCTTAATCTTTATCCTCTGTTCCTCAGACTCGTCCACGTCGTCCTCGCTGAGCCAGCTGGTGGAGCGCGAGTCGGGGGCGGAGGGCGGGGCCGGGGGCGGCGGGGCCGGCGGCGGGGCCGGGGGCGGGGCCGGGGGCGGGGGCTCGCTGCACGACAACGCCGTCACCATGAGCAAGATGCTGGAGCTGCGGCGCCGCATGGAGACGCTGTCCGTGCAGCGGAGCCCGCCACAGAGGAATGATGACAGAAATGGTATGTGCAACAGTAGCTACACGATCTGCGGTCATTAACCCTAAAAAATTAAACATCAAATCGTTATTTTTCCGTTTTAATGTCCATTTCCAAAAATACAGTGATGAACGCATATTTTTTGTTTCCAGATAAAGTAGAAATCCAGAAGACCCGCAGCGAGGAAACTTTATCCGTCCCTAGTTTGTTAGACGACAGCTCGGAGGGGCTGACGCACCGCGCGGGCTCGTACGCGCCCTTCGGCGACGACGACGCCTTCGCGCCGCTCTACGACGGCAACTATACCAGATACGACTACGACTGCTCCTTCACTGACAGGTACAGTCTAGACGAAGCTTTATTTTAATTAGACTTATCCAAGGTCAATAATACTTCTAAGGAAAAAAGTCGAGATACTTACAACATAAATATCATGAATATGAAAATTATTAATATTGCCGCCAACACTTCATCATTGCATGTTCAACATCATTTTCCCTTCAAAATTTGTGTAATTGTATTTATTTATTTATTTGCTCTCATGCACATCACACATGTAGTGTCTCATGACCTCCCAAATGTTTATCAGGGTCAGTCTCTGTCCACGTCTCTGAAAGATCGTCTGGTATGAAATGCTCGGTTGATGCGCAGGTACACCCTGCTGCCGCCCATCGGCACGCGCGCGGCCGGCGGCGTGCCGGAGCAGGCGGCCGGCTCCGTCCTGCTGCAGCGCGGGCCCGACGGCGCCGCCATCTTGGAGGAGTGCCTCGACGGCGAGCCCGACTCGCCGCAGCTGCAGGCCAAAAACCTACAGCCCATACAGGCCGAGTATGGTAAGTCTTAGCATTTACTACATTTTTCAAGGGTTTTTTTTATCGGGCGAATAAAAATTTAATTGGCGTCTAATATACTGAGAAAACTTCAAGGACAACACTAGCACCCCTACTCGGACAGGTTTGGTTCCAAGGGGATGGCGGGGTCTAGTGAGTAAGTGTGAAGCGCGCGAAACAAGACCCCGGCATCCCCTCCGTGTTAGGTTACTTTAAACCTTGCACACAGAAATAGGACACTAATTTCACACAATAGGACTAATTTCACCACGTCTTCTGATCTACTGGTTAATAAGCTTGTTTTGAAAAGCTTTTCGAGAAAGAAATTGTTGCTCCAATCGAAAACCATGAGATGATGTAATAAAAAACCCGCGAATAATTGAGATAAAAAAATGAGGAAATTTTTAAGTGTCGGTCCATCTTACACTTGCAAAAATCGAATGTTGCAAGGTATTTGAAAATAGGGAACAGTATGCATGTATTTTTCATCTCTTCTATTCGAAAAGTGTCGTTTGTTCCTCTACGAGTATAAGCGGGAGCAAAGTAGCTCTTTTCTCCACTAGACTTTTTAGCGGGCAGTAATAAGATTTGAATTTGGAACATGAATCGTTCATTGGAATCGAACGCAAATTGTATAAATTACTGGCTGAAGTGTTGGCTGTACGGTGCGAGGAGGCGCAGTAACTATAAAAAAAAAAAGCGCGCGATTTACTTCCCTGTTCTTGTAATCGGTACGGACATTGTATTTTGCAAAAAAAAATAGTTCTACGTCGAGTTCTGAAAGTGATAGTGCATTAACTCCTGAAACAATAAAAATAGAAGCTAATAACGTCATACAAAACTTAATATCTACGAAATCCCGGAAGAAATATTTCAACACCTATGACAATTTCATACTATGGAAAAATAGAAAAGGAGCGAAGACATTTTCGGAAAGTGTATTTTTGGCCTATTTTCAAGAATTAGCCAAAACTAAACACCTACTCTTTGAAGTGTATACTCAATGCTTAAATCTACAGTTAATAACAATAAAGATATTAAAATTGACAGCTACTTAAAATATTTGTAGCTTATCTGACTGAGAGACTGTCTGAAGGACACAAACCAAAGAAATCTCGTGACGAAGAAGTGAGTACCTTTTACTTATTTCATTATAAACTGAGCGTTTTATAACTTGTACGTATACGTACTGTACCTACTCGCCTGATTCCCTTTCTGTTTTGTTACAGGTGGCTTTAATATTCGGGGTACATGGAGCTTGTCGTGATAACGAACATATAAAAATAACTGTCGATGAATCACTCAGCAGATCAGTTACTTTTAGTAAAATTAACTGACACAAAAACAAAAATTGATCGATCGTTCATCATTCGTGGAGAAGTTGCCTGATAGCAAGCTGTACACAGGACATTATTTCGCCGTACGTCCGCTACACTTTTGGCAGATGCTGCAGCGGACCTTACTGTTTTGAAGCGGCACGGAGGGTGGAAATTTAGTTCTATAGCAGAGGGTTACATCGAAGATTCCATCGAAAATAAGGAAAAAATCAGCACCCGCACTAAAGAAAATATTAAATTAAGAGCTGCAGATAATTCGCCCATAACATTGTCGCCACGCCCTTCTACATCAAAGGAATCAGTGCCTTTTCCTGAGCACCAGCCAGATACTGAGAATACATACACTCAAAATATAATATCCACAACTATATAAATCCCAAATAAAACAGTGACAATACATTATCAAAATTGCGCCAGTGTATCAAATATAAATTTGTAATTCAATTCAATTTCTTTCATTCATGTCATTTTTTAAAATTAAACTTATTCGTTAATTACTTAAAAGTGTCTCTTATTTATTTTCTCATAGAAGGAGATGAAAAGTAGAGTATATAACTCGAGATCAAAAGTATTTTTCACTCAGGCGATGTACTTTGAATCCTTCGCTTCGCTCTGGATTCAAAATAGCGCCCTCGCCGTCATCTACTATTTTCTTCACTTAAGGTGGATGCTCCAGGATAGCCCGCGAAATCATACGTTTTTTGCAATTTTCAGGTCAGTGTCAGGTTGTATGTTGATCAAAATATGATTCGCGGCTGTAACACGTATGTAGTTACAGAATTATAATCATCAAAATCGTCAATACAACCCTCCAAGCGCATAAAGGTGCAGGAATGACTTTGACCTTGAAAACGTAATTCCGGAATATAAAGTTTATAACATTTTTTAGTTAGAAACTTTAAGTAGTTTTCAAATAAAAGTGTTTCTTTGACACAAAGCATTTGACGACACTACCGGCGACGATGGTGTTTTGAATTTGCGTTCCGTTTCACCAAAACCACGCTACATAAAATATTAAATTGTAAAATAAGTGTTGTCTAAGAAAGTTAAACAAGTGTACCACAGTGTTTATATGGGCCAATACAAGGCATTTTTAGGGAATAAAAAAAGTTTTGTATTTCTTGCTGATCGCGGCGATAGGTCGTGGTGAAGCAAAATGAAACGTAGTGGACTGTATAACAAGAAATATTGGGGAATAGAAATTAAAATACCACGTTCGGTAGGAATCTGACAATAAGAAATTAAGAAACGAGTCGCGCGCAGCAGTGCGTGGAGGCGTGCAACAGCTGAGTGGTGCGGGGCCCGCTGTCCCCGCTCCCCGCGTTCACTGCGGCGGTGTTGAGTGTAGCGGTCTCAACACTTGCATATTCCCTATTCGTTCGTTTCGTTTTATAGGTCCGCTAGTCTGCGGCTCGTCGCGTTCCTGGGTGTCTCTGGGCGGCGTGCAGGCTCGCTCGGGTGGCCTGCAGGCCCGCGCGGGCGGCGTGCAGGCCCGCTCGGGCGGCGTGCAGGCCCGCTCGGGCGCGCACTCGCACTCCGCGTCGTCGCTGCACGTGCGGGCTCCCCCCCCGCGCCGCATCGCGCCACTCTCTGATGCGCTCTTCTCCTCCTCCACCTCCGACCTGGAGAAGCTGAAGAGGAACAGGTATGTAGTCCCGCACCGGAACCCGGACCGGTCACGTGTAGACCATAACGTTTGGTTCTGTTCGCAGCCGCATCCTGCCCGCGCTGTCCCGGCACCGGCCGCGCGAACACCTGCACCTGAGCGACGAGCGCCTGGACGCCCTGCGCCGCTCGCCGCCGCCCGCGCCGGTGGCGCCGGTCGCGCCGGTGGCGCCGGTCGCGGTGGAGGCGGAGCCGGCGCTGGTCCCGCGCCGATCCCGCGCGCGCTGTGCGTGGTGCCGCAAGCGGCTGAGCATCGCGACGCTGCACCGCTGCCGCTGCGGCGCGGCGTACTGCGCGCCGCACCGGTACGCGGAGGTGCACGGCTGCGCGTACGACTACCGCGCGGCGGCGGCGGAGCTGCTGCAGCGCGACAACCACAAGGTGCAGGCGCCGAAGCTGCCGCGCATCTAGCGCCCGAGCCGAGCGAAGCCGCCCGAAGCCCGCCCGCAACCGACGCTCTAGATAAGATCAAAATGTTCAAAAATCCTCCACCACGTGTGTGTTTTGTTTTCTTTTTCTAATGAAATCGTTGTGGAAAAATCGAAAAAAAAATGTAATAATTATTCGCTGTAGTTAACATCGAGGTGCTTCACTCAGTGCTAGGCCGCGTCCTACTCGGTATGGTTTCTACGCCGAGCGCTCGCCGGCTCCCGCGTCCTACGGCGACGCGATCGGCCTCAAATTGTTATATTTTATTACTAGAACCGATTACGCGCCCCAAATATAAAAGAGTTAATCCAGTACAAATGAAAAAAAAGAAAAGCAAATTGTTAAAAAGCAAGTTTATATAAATAAGTAAGTCCAGTACAAGGATGTACAAAGTTTCGCCTGTCGAAAACCCTCCCTTGTTGTTATAATGCGGGTCCTATTGGCCCCTTGTTACGTGTCTTTTGTAAATACTTTCATTATCTAGTACTCGCGGTACAGGAAAGTATCTGTATTGCAAACAAAAGACTGCGATTGTAAAATAATACGATGTTATAATGATACAGGTGACGCTCGGCTTGTGCTGGAGTTACAGCTGTTGTTGTTGTTGTCGCCCGGTGAGCACTCGGCCTAATTTGTTGTTGTATAATACATTGTATAACACTAGGTTAATTAATGCTTAAAACATATTATTTTTTATGGAATATCTTACTTGCCTGCTCTGGAATGCCAGTATATATGGTGTCTATTGTTGTTAGCTCTGCGTCATCGGACACCACGCCGACGATATTAATTTGTTCGCGGTTCAATGTTTGTGATGACAATCGCCAATCTATGTTAACGTTGTTCCAAATTATTAATAAGTAATATGTATCACTAGTAGGTACTAACCAATTTTAAAGTCTAACATTTCGCAATAATAGATTGTGCATCACAGACGTTTCTCTACGAGCAAAGTACTGTGTTATGGCCTACTGTAAATATTTGAGTTCTATGGTTTAGAACTGATAGGTATATTTTGTTTCCATATAGTATACAGTTAGTGGTGAAGGCGGTGTGTCCGCTGGCGTGGCGTACTCACGTGATATAGTTGTGTACCGCTGCTCTGTGCGGAGTGCGGTGCATATGCGTGGCGTACTCACGTGATATAGTTGTGTACCGCTGCTCTGTGCGGAGTGCGGTGCATGTGCACTCATTAATCATTATTGTCGGCTGGGTTTGCCAACTTTTCGTATTTGATTGTATAATCTAAGTTTATAGTTAATGTTTATTTGGGAGAAATAATTTTGGCTGATTTCGATAATAAATATTTATAACGCGAAAGCGTCAAACGATTTATTTATATTTTTCACACTTATATTAATAACAAATATAAAAACTATTATTTGGAATAATAAAAATCTATTTAAGTACTAAAATATTTTGACTTAGCATGTCCCGAGGAGGAAACACCTAATGAATGGAATTGTTTACAAAATTGAGCATTACGTTGAGTTACACAAGACTGGATTATTATACAATCTCTATAACAAACTAGGTCTTAACAAGATTATTTTAATTAATTCTGATATACATATCATTTTACTACGATAAATTATCCTAAAACAGCAAATTTTCAGTTGGCTAATTCGAAATTCTAAACACATTTCTAGCATAGTTTACAATACCTTATTTGACACATTGAAATACCACTTCATACCGTTCTAATGATCGCATATACTGTATAATTCCTACCAGGACATCCAATAAAGTGGGAAATCACATTTTAAGCACATGAAAGTTAAGTACATAGTAATATCCCTAGCTCTTCTTCTGTATATTGGTTGCTCACATACAACACATTAATTTTATTACAAACATCTGGATCTGGAGCTATCTCTTGCTCATATCGAATTTAAGACCTGTAGTTTACAAGATAGTCTCTCAACCAGTGCGCATGGTGCGTCACCTCTCAATAGTATTATTTATAAGTTTTCAAAGATAGAAGTTCACAAATTGTAAAAAAACAACTATAAAATGTCTTCTTAATACTGTCTCTAATGGTCTCAAAATACACACTTCAACTATCAAATGATTTGATCATCAGTTTCTCTGAGAAAGCACTCGAAGATCTCCACGAAGCTGTCAACGCCTTCTCTGAAGTTTTCATCAATGTCCTTTTCCTCTTCCTCATTGAAGAAGGCGTGCGCAAAGTCGATGACCTTCACCGTACCCCAAGGATTAGGAGTAGGGGAGTCGTAGGACAGCTGATCGAGCATAGCTCTGTAGTTCATTTTGATCTTAGATAGCTTATTCTCGTAGTTGTGTTCGAAGGAGTGGTTGTGATTAAAGCTGGCGAGGGCGTCACTCCACGGGGAGCTGATAGGCGGTGGGGTCGTGAAGCTGGAGTGAGACAGCGTCATGGGAGTGATAGGGACGGGCTGCAGCTTCTTGTAGACGGGGCCCTTGGAGCCGATCTGTCCGCTGAAGTTGGAGCCCGAGCTCACGCTGTGCAGCGAGTGGCGGCGGCGCGGCAGGCTGGCCGGCCGGCAGCCCGAGCGGCCGCTGCACGGTAAGGGATAATATGAGGAACATGCACATAACAAGAACAATATATATTGCCTTTTTATAAATAATAACAGAACAGGACTACAAATACGAAAATTATTATTTCATTTTATCTCATAACTGACCTATTGCCAGATTATTTCCAAATACTCTCACATTTCCAGTAAAATTTCTATACAAAGTCGCGACACTAAAGAAAGAAAATAATAGAACAAAGAGTCTAGGTATTAATATCCTGTCCTAACTTCCTAACTAAAAATAATTAAATGCGAAAGTAATTTTGTTTGTTACGTCTAAACGACTGCACCGATCATCTTAAAATATTTAGAAACCATAGGGTGCCTTTCATTCCGAAAAACCGGCCAAGTTCGAGTCGGACTCGCGCATGAAGTGTTCCGTACCATCGGAGTAGGGGAGCCCCCTTTAATTTTCAATTTATTTTTATTATTTGTTAAAGCGGCAACCGAAATACATCTGTGAAAATTTCAACTGCCTATCTATCATGGTTCACAGCCTGGTGACAGACAGACAGACGGACAGTGGAGTCTTAGTAATAGGGTCCCGTTTTTACATACGTTCTTATAATAATCGCATCACATCATGATTGAATTATATTATTAAACTAGCTGATGGTCGCGGCTTCGCCCGCGTGGATGTCGGTTATCGCGACCAAAAGTAAAGCTCCCAGACAGCTTATTTTTTTCCGACACCTCCAACAAATATCATTATATTTTAGCCAATATACAAAAACTTGACAAATTATATAAACCTTCCTCGACAACCACTCAATCCATTGGTGACAACAGCATGAAAATCGGTGCAGTAGTTTTTGAGTTTATCGCGAACAGACAGACAGGCTCGGCGGAGAACTTTGTTTTAAAATATGTAGTGATAGTTTGTCATTGTGTTAATGCTTAGAATTTATTAATCGTCAAATTCTAAATTAACGCGAGCGAAGCTACGGCCATTATCTAGTTATATATGGGACTGCGACTTGCGACTGGGAGAAGGGTCTAAGGTCCTAAACCCTTCTTCCAGTTGAGTTTTCCAAGGCTTATACAGAGGAGACGCCAGTACTTTAGGGTACTAACTGTCTCTCTGGTTCAAAAATTATGTGTTGGGTATGTCTTGATAGCCATACCCCACGCGCCCGAAGGCGCATGTGTCATAGAAGCGACATACACCCTTTTTATTGGACGCTCGTCACGGACGGTCCTAGTACTCGGCCGTGTAACGAAACCATAGCGAGATTCAGGAATCGGCTCTTACCTAACAACGCCATCTATCGAGGCCGTTGGAACTATTTTTTGTATGGAGTTCGTTTGTTTTTTTTTTTGTTAAAAGTTTGGGGAAAAATTAAAATGATACTTTCGTTTTCGCCTCAAACGAGTTGAGTGTTTCTCAGTATTGTTTCCCTTTTGCATATTATTTGAATAGACCATGTTAGATACTTTTGTTGTTTTCATCATCATTCTCCTGCCTTTTTCCCAATTTATCTGAGTATGATTATGATATTGATAAAATCATTATGAAATAAAAGCGTATTGATGTCTCCCACGGTTTAGTTAAAGATGTCAATTTCTTGAAGCCGGTTTTCAAGTGATACACAAGCACTTCTGTATCTTGTCTATATAAGAAGACAAGGGTACTCACGTGAACTCCTTGTTCTGGCAGCACTCGCGCAGCCTGGCGCCGTCGTACACGAGCAGCAGGGACGCGGAGTACAGGCGCACGGCACTCTGGCGCCGCGCCCACTTCTGTATCTTCCACAGCTCGGAGAGGAACTGCAGGAGGAGGGCGCGGCAGAGACTGGTGCCGATGCCGTTCAGGTAGTTACGGATTGCTGGAAAGGAATACCATCAAGTTATCAGTTTTGTTTATAGATTTTCAGATAATAACTATTGTATAAACGTGGCCTCTACTCACAGGTGAAGTGTGCCTGTAGTTTTGAATGATTTCACTTTAGAAAAATATATAGTTTTGCTGATTTTCGCGATTTCGTCTGCGTTTTGTTTTTCTTTATACAAATCTGTAGAAGTATGGATAATTTGATACTAACATATTTACGTCTTGCAAAAAAATTGCCTAATATGGAAAAATTTGGATCATCAGTCATGTACTCATGCCTTCATAAACACTACTAATTGATTCGTGACTCACAAATTTTCATCATTGTCAGTGCTCAATAAACAACGTTCGAAAATTCACGTTGCGATAATATATTTTGTACATGCAGTTATGTCATCATAATGATATCGTAGATATTAGATATTATGTGTTATTATACTGTTATATACTATACTATATGTACTGTATTATGTGTTATTGTACTGTCAGAAAAATTAAGAGGAGTGGAGATCAGAAATTATCTGAAAAAGACGATTAAATGTCCCGTGGTGATACCGCTGGGCACAACTATTTATGATTAATATGGATTCTCACCATCCTTCACAGCCTGTCCGTGTATCCTCTTGCCATAATCCTTGTTGTACTTGTGCAGCTTGCCAGTGCTGAGCTTGTACACCTGGAAGCCTGGGATACAGAAGCTGTACTGCTGCTTGCTGAGCTGATACTTTATCTGCTCGTTCGCGATCTTCTCCTCGGTGGCCAGGGGGTCCCATGTTCTTTTGCCTGGAAAATATATGACAGTTGTGGTAACAGTGGTGGTGCGATGGTGCTAGGAGTCGATGTATGCCTTTGCATCAATAATAACCTAGTAAGTGAACAAGCAATATGTAGTTGGAGTTTGGTCAGTCAGAAGTTTAGTATATTATTATAGTTTTGTATGATCAATTTTAAATTCTATTTTTCAAATAAGAGGTGAAGCTATAGGAGTATTTGATAAGATACGAAAAGATTGATAACGTTCGGTAATGTCTATATTCGGACAATGTAGCTGCACAAAAACAGACCTTTACGAACATTATAAGATATAACCTCCAAAGATCATTTCAAGGCAAGAGCAATAGAGTTAAATTCATAACTAAATATATATTTTTTCCTTTCTTACTAGGCTTTTCCGATGCACACTAATATTTCTGTTTTCTTTTAACTTTTTTTGTGAATTCGTGGACAATGTTGTGGGTTAGAATAGAATAGAATAATTAGAATAATAGAATTATAATCATCAAAATCATCAATTCAACCCTCCAAGCTCATAAAGGTGTAGGAATTTACTTTTTCAAGGTCAAAGTCATTCCTGCACCTTTATTGTCTTGGAGGGTTGTTCTATAACTACATACGTGTTACAGCCGCGAATCATATTTTAATCAACATACAACCTGACACTGACCTGCAAATAGCAAAAAACGTAAGAAAATTTGAATTTCGCGGGCTACCCTGACGCTTTCACCTTAAGCTTGGCATGTAACTGTTTTTGTCCTTAACAAATAAAATAAAATAACCTCCTCCTTTTGGAACTCGGTTAAAAACCACGTATATTTTGAAAATGAGACATTCATCAGGCGGCTGATGGATGATGACTTAATTTCGACGATAAATCGCTTGACCAATAAGAAAATGCTGAGATTATCATAAATCAGCATTCGTTTGACAAGATACTTTATTTATTCCCTGTCTCAACTTCACTTACCGATCTTAACATCCATGATACACGGCTCTAACATCCTCTCCGTGAGGTCCTCCAGTATGATGTAGTCCTGCTCGAAGCCGCAGTACGTGTACTGGCGGCAGCCGAAGTACTGCGCCACCAAGCCCCGCAGCTCCAGAAGCTCGGCGTCCGATGTGCTGGACAGGCGCTCGTAGAACTCGACCTCGCGCTTCTGAGCCTCCTTAATGATGGGCTTCATTATTGTGCCGTTGTTGCATTGCAGAAGGCCTGGAGAGGAAATGTCTAGGTTTTAAGATAGGTAATGCTTTTTCGTTGTGTATCTGATTCAGGAAACCCACGAGTTATTAGTAAGGTGCATCCGCACCGAAGTTACTTTTTTTGGAGCAATGTCTGTAAGTGTCAGTGGGCAATGACAGATAATAAAAGATAAAGCGACAAAAGTCAATGATATCCTTAATGGTAATTTCGGTGTAGATTCTGTTTCGGTTTAAGTATTTTGAATGGTGACGAAGAGTATTTTGGTTAAAGGCGTAAAGAAACAAATATTCAGCTGCTTTGCATGCATTGATGACCTGAGAAAAAGCTAGGCAGTTGCTGACGAATATCTGGGAATAGAGCGACTTACAACTCGACCAAGCTAAGTTTGCACCTCGCTGGGATGAAATGGCTTTCATGTACCTATGAATAATATAATGTTAAAAACAATAAATGCAAAGTAAAATCTAAAAAACATTTGTTTATTTTTTTAAAGTCATAGCGAATCCTTTTTTTGCAGACCGTACCTAAGCGTCGTAATTGACGCGAGGTGCAAACTTAGCTTGGTCGAGTTGTACCTCCATATGACGTACTAACCCGACAAGATCCACGTTGTATCAAAAAATTTAACTTGCGATCTCAGATCAGTCGTAGTTTTTTTTTTTTTTCTTTTTTTTGGCCATTCACACTTGTTTTTCCAATTCACTCGACATTGGCAGAATAGTCGACATCGGCTTTACTTGCAATTAAATAAAAATAGAAGACTCAAAAGCAGTGATTTAGGCAGTCCATCTCTCAAAACTGGGAATGCTGTTGTTATCCTTACATATATTTAACGAACTCACCCAAATACTTGGTATCCTCGGTCTTCCGATGGCCGGCCACCTGCAAGGCGTACGCCTGTATCTCGAGCGGGCTGGTGGGTGGCAGCAGCGGCTTGGCCGACATCTCGCCGTCCTGTCGCTTGATGCTGTAGTGCACCTGGTAGATCGAGCGCTGGCGACGTGTGTTACGCCGCTTCGGGTTGCACGATACATCGTTCATTTAGTCGTGGGCCTGGAACGAAGGGATTCTTAATGTGGCAAGAAGTCACTATGGGTGGATGGGTAATGGATGCCTAAGTCCGTGTAGGTCATAGCTATCGCTCTATATACAATACTGGTATTCAGCTGTATCCGGTTAAGACTGGAAGCTGAACCCAAGAACCCAACATAGTGAAAAGGCTAGGCAGATGATGAAGGGCAGGAGAATGATGAAGTCAAAAAGCCGACAGAAACAAATACTGCATACTTGGTTATGGAAAATACCATAATGCTTGACTTACAATAACTAAATAAATACCTACGTACTAAATTTTGCAACCACGACTGGTTCGAATAGTGTCCTCTATTTTATATTTTCCACAAATAATCCCACATGATTTATAAGGAAATTAAAACAAACACACCAATACCTACTGCACTTCCTTCTTTGGTGCCTTCCTTACGAACAACAACAAAAATAAACGTAAGCTAATAACTAGATACCTAGGTAACTATAACTAAGTATACTTTATTACTATAAGTATAGTAATTTTTTGCAGGTAAACCGCAACTCGCAACGACCTTACCTAATCGCTTCCTCAATAAATCGTTAAAACAATTAGTTACAATTTACGGTTACTTGTAAATTAGTCACTTTATCGCTTAATTATGTTGTTAATAATATTATGGTACCTCATCATGTTACAATTTATGTGAGCTGTTAGCTGTTACCTGCGGTGTTACTAGTCTAGCTAGAGAAACCGACCGACTACACAGGTATTTAAAAATTAAATAAATAGACAGAAAAGAATGGAAAAAAATTGTGTTGCGCCGACCCCAAGTAACATGGGATAAGGGCAGGGAAATGATGATGATTGTTTTTCCGATCATTCTCAGAAGATCCATTGGCCAGATCCATGATGGATATAGTGAGAATTGATTTTCTCATTAGATCTATTTATATAAAAAAATAAGTAAAATGGATCTAATGAGAATTTTTGATGTGAAAAAAATGAATGTTACAAAAACAAATAAAACAAGTGAATATCACTAATTTCAACAAATTACCATCCTGACTCCTGTAATGGTGGAAAAAAGTCATGAGAACCAAAAGGGAATATGAGGCTATGAATAAGGAGATGAGGGAATCTGAGATCTAAATGGGTGCCAAGTTCAGTGGTCAACCGTAAAATTTATTTATAACAACATGAAATATGTTATAACAACTTAAAATAGGTATCATTTCTTCTTTTAGCTTAGGACAATATAAAAAAAAACTCATTAAATCTATCATGGATCTGGCCAATGGCTCTTCTGAGAGTGATCATTCTCAGTAGATCCATATCTTGAAATCAGGATACAATGAGAAAAACAATTCTCACTAGATCCATCATGGATCTGGCCAATGGATCTTCTGAGAATGATCGGTTCTTTCTACAATCGTTGCACTGTTCAATTCAAACAATTAACACATGCCAGGATACAAAAAACAAAGTGCTGGAGTGTAGACCACGGACGGGACGGAGGAATGTGGGAAGACAACCGCGCGACTAGGTGGACTCACAAAACCGCCAAAAGTGGAAAGGTTTGGAAGAGACTTAGACTCGGCATTGGGTGGCCAAGGGTTGAAGAAGAAGAAGGATACAAACCCAAGAAGAGGTAGACTCACTCAGCACGACAAAAAACAACATTATTTATATGCACAGTATCATTATAATATTCCAGGTCGCAGCTAAATTGATCCCAAATCCGTTCAGCTGTCGATTACAAATATCCACAAAGTCATAAACTTACACGTTTAAACATGCACATTTTCATGCAATACGTGCGCAAAGTTTATCATTGCACTTGAGAAGGCGAGGGTTGAAATTGGAATCGATAGTAAACACTTAGAAAAAAAATATCTAAGTATTATAATTATGTAATATCTAAACACAAACACCATACCTACCTACTGATGTTTAGCAAGAGCCGGGACCAACGTCTCGCACTAGTTTATTTCACAAAATTATATGAGGCTATGCGGGTGTTTTCACATTTGAATGGCTAGCGAACTAATGATTCAGAGGTTTTTACATAATTTGTTTACTCTACTTTGTTATTCATTGCTAAGTAGAAAAGTAAGTTATTTCAATACCTACCTACCTACCGTATTAGTTTATTAGGTACATATATATTATTTATTTTGTTGGTTTACCTAAGTTATTAGAATATGCTTCGTCTGTAGAGGATAAAATATAATATTTCACTGATAAGTATCAATATTTTATACTTAGTTATCTGTAGGTACCTAAGTGACCACATGAATGATTCAAGGAGTATTTTCCAATTCACTATCTACCTATAGTAGATCATATCACTTTCATTATCATTAACACTAAAAACGGGATATTTACTGTTTGTTTTGAGTTTCCGATATCCCGTTTTTAGAGTTAAATGACAATAATGTTAGTGACCATGACAGTTTAAAAAATTACTTTCTATCTTTAAATTCAACAATTTATTTATATTTTTTTACTTATCCCTATTTCCAGTAACGCAACAATAATGATGTTATGATCTTGTTCAACAACACAATACACAACTTTTACAAGGAAAAAATTGCTGACAATGACGAAAACAAAAACAATGTGAATTGATGAGTGACGACGACACAATGACGACGCACAAAATGATTCTAAAACAAACCACAAATGAGTGGAACTTCACTAATTATTGTATACCTCTTAGCGGCGAAACACAGCGTTAGGAAAGAAACTCGAAGCGCAACTAAAAATATTCGCGACAATAAAGCACATTCAGGGATTTTACATTTGTTTATCTAATCAAACTTATAAATCAAGATTGACTTGTGTTTATCAATTGATATATTTACGACGTTCAGGATGTTGATAATAATATAAAATGACGGTTTTCGTTGATTTTATGCTTGTTTCGTTCACTTCTTCGAAATAATAAAATTATGGCACAGAATAAATAGAACATGTAATTATGGGTGCAGCAGATACTTCTCGACCGGTTGACTGCCTCGTTGGGTCTAGTGGTCGCAAGCGCAGACTGCTGAGACGAATTCGATTCCCAGGTCGGACAAACTGTTATTGAGTTTTTCTATCAGGAATTTCTCAAATGCAATAATGCTTTGTTGGAGTTTGACCGCTTGGCTCAACACTGAAAGTTGAAATCCTAACGAGGCGAAATGAATATTTAGGCATTACAGTTTACAGTTATGAGGAGGTAAGTACTTACTATAATGAAATAGGTACTCGTGTACCTATCGAGTACTGTGAAGGTAGGTGATTCATCATCCAACGGAATGGAGTACCTTCACAAACAACCATGACAATTGATACCTAAAACGTGGCATTTTTAAACTTGAATGATAGTCGGTACCTACTTATGGTTTTTAATAATAACAACAGCGTCATATTGCCCTACAGTAACATTAATGAACTTTCCTTGTAAACTCTCAGAGCATAATTATCACCTATAGTTATTCAATTATTTTATTTTATTTTATTGCTAATTATTATTGCTTCTCCCCATTCCACAGAATACCTGCCAGAACCGGGCAAGACGAAATTGAGGCGGCTCTTCGTTTTTGCCGATTGAGGTACGGAACCTAAAAATTAGATTGACAATTTATGCTACCGATTAGCTTATTTACTAAGTCCTTTTGAAAGTCGTTGCAGGAACACGAGACGCTTGGGTAGCGACTGTCTGTCTAGGCCCACCTGAAGCTGGGATAAAATCAAACGACAAGAACATTAAAAATAACTAGTTTATTATTCGATTTCAACATTACTTCTCGTACTTATAAAACCCCTCCCCACTCTTTCTCCCAAACTTCCCTTCGTTGACCAACTTGTCCAAAAGCGGAATAGGTCTAAACACTGGATGGCCTGTCTTATCATACATAATTCCTAGAACAAACTTCTTGGTATCCAGACCTGTGAAGTCAGACAGTTCTAGAGGGCCCATCGGGTAGCCGGCGCCGAGTTTCATCGCGATATCGATGTCTTGCGCTGACGCATCACCTGCAAAGCGATTGATATCGTTATTATGGTGATAAATATAATGAAATAATATTTGATTGTAAAAGCAATGAATCTTGATGATTAATTGATTGAAGGAGATAGAGATAGAAAGAGGAATGAGTAAGCAGGAGTTATGTAAGGTTTGGTGTGGTCTTTTGATTTGGCTGCATGTTAGAACTGGCCTATCAAGGGGATGATATTTATAATATCAGTTGAAAGACTTCCACTACTGAACATAGGCCTCCCCTGAGTCACCAAGAGGTGCTGGGTTCATCTAGCAGTTTCCCGCGGCCTCCACCTGGTGGCAGGCCTCCCGGTGGTGCGCCTTCCGATATGTGACCCCCTACGACCATCATCATCAATCGTTCATCGCACCATCGGTCCTGTCCACTGCCACTACGAGGGTTCAAAATGACTTACACCCAAAGAACTTATCATTGATTTTAAACTAGACTTAGGTAATAGATATCATAGAGTTGTTTATCTGGGAAAAATACTCTTTCTGAAACACTTCAGTTCAGTTCGATAGGCTAGAGATTATAATGTACCGTGTAACTACAATGTTTGGATAACATCTCGCTGTTATCTGCCGGAAACTGTAGTCTCTTTTTCCCAGATAGGTATCATATCTGGGACATGGGTATTTTATGAAGATTCATGGAAGTTTTTAAGAGATACGCCATTAAGCATTGGAACTATCGGGCAATAATATTATCTTATTATATGTATAGGTATTAATGTTATATGAAAAGCGTCTATAAGTATAAAGGGTGTAAAACACGTCTTAACGAAGCCGAAAGGCACTTGTTCTCCTCGTCATTGCGATATTTTTTTTTGTTCTACACCATACCTAACAACCTTCTAGTTACGGTCAGTTACGGAGATACTATGGGTCAAAGTTCCAACTTTTTGACAACGTTTTTTTTATACAAGTTTTTAATGTAAGATTTTTACTTTAAACACCACGACCCCCGTACTTTCCAATTCATCCATCAGCACAATGTTTTGAGTGCGTTACATTGAGTTCTACCACAAAACATGATTTTTCATCCCAAAAAAAAAGTCGTTTCCCTGCAATAAGTTTTGCGTAAAGTAACTTAGATTGATGTACAGAATGCTTGGTTGACAGCTTCGTGATGAGGTGGTTTACACCTTGTATATAATATGGTATGGTGGTGAAACAAAAGACGAGTTTAATGTAAAACTGTTATTTTAGCAAACTAAAGAGAGTGTAGGTAGGTACTTTGTTTTACCACAAACTCTCTTTTCTTGTTAGTTAGATTTATATGTAGAGTCTATCTAACAGGAAAAAATATCTAAAATCTCGGATAAGAACAAAAATACGACAAACATCAAAGTACTTACACTTATTTTTAATTTTTTATCGAAACACATGTATAAACACGACACGATAACATAATATTATTACATAAAATCATTATGTACGGTCAGCATAAACTGATAATTGTACAATCAGCAACAAAATTTCATGTTAAGTATTTTATTTTACGAATAAATTATGACTAGGTAGGTTTTTTTTATTTAATATTGCACGATTATGAAAACATTATGGTTTTTCATAATTGTGAATATTTATGTGACCAAAAGGGAGATGGCCATTAAGTTAAAAAGGTTGTCAATGACAATGATGAAACTTTTATGACTTTTATGCTGTCCATACATGATGACGTCACTCTCAACACCACACTATGTTAGTATCGCACTATCGCCTGATAACGTTAATCAAGTAGGTACAAGTACCTAATGGAGTTAATGCAATAATTATTATTTAATGGATTAGTTCTTTGTGACGCAGTATTAGTGGTATGACTTCATATAATACGGCAGCGCATATAAAAACACTCGTAAAAGTATTGCAGCAGTCATAAATATGTAGTTTCTATATGCAGTTGTGTGTAGATAATAATTTTGTAGTTGTAGATAAATTTATCATTTATATGGTTTCTTGTAATCTTGTGTTGCTCAGTTTCTTGGTGGTAATTGTCAAGATTAATTTGTGCAACAAAAGTAAATTGAGAATAAACAGCGTGATTAACATGCTGTTTTACTTATTAAAGTAATAAATCAAAAGTCAGTTAGTAAAATAAGGCTGTGAAGCACATTTGAACGTCCAAATTAAATGAAGCAGTCCCCCGAAAACGTAACATAAAGGATTACAATAAAAAAAAGAAAAGTAGGTATTTAAAAAAATATATATTTCAACTGCATCAATAACAAATTCATAACAATTATTACTTTTAATAACATTTACATTTCCGAAAGTTTGGCAACCAGTCTTCAAAGTATAACTTGGTGGGTAGTCGTTCCATGCGAAATACATGAGTTTAGCTGCAACCGGGTAAACAGAAATGGCAAGACAGACGATATTACTTCTTGTTATATTTATAGAATCCTTCCCCAGACTTAATTCCGTACTTCCCCTCCTGCACCATCTTCTCGAGCAGCTCAATGGGCGCGAACACTTCGCTGTTGGTCATGCAGTACAGCGCCTGCTGCGCCAGGCGGTTGGTGTCCAGGCCGGTGTAGTCCGCCAGCTCGAACGGACCCATGGGCAGCCCCGCGCCCAGCTTCATGCCGATGTCGATGTCCTCCTGAGTGGCATCGCCTGGGGGACGAATAGTGTACACGGTAAACTTGCGTTTTATAAGGAAATGGTATTTTATTTGAGTCACAACTGAAGAGCAGAAAAATGAAAATATGAGACGCACATGAAGATTTTTGCGGAAAATGGCAATTAATGAAGAATTTTCTACGATTATTTCAAACTCAACGTTAGAAACAAGTAGATATTGCTAAGTAAAATATGATAAATATACTTACATAATATTATATACTCAAACCACATATATTTCCCATACATCAAAATAATAAGATCTCTACAACATAATTATGTCTAAACAGGGTAGGTAAATAAACAAATAACTAACTGAGTCCACTGAGCAAAAGTGTGATAAATCATATTTTTGGGCAACTAATTTAGTAACTTCTCATTTAGCCGTGACGATGTAGCACACAGATAATTAATATTCCCTTCTAAATAGTCTCAATCCCAGCCCCATTGTTCTTGGGCAAGCGTGGCCAGAAATTGCACAAAACAGAGAGGTTTGGAGCGAGAAATGGGAGGCCTTTGCCCAGCAGTGGGACACAAGCACAATATAGGCTATGAACAAAAAATAGTCCCATTCGCGTAATATGAATGAGTGTTCCTACGAATCAAATCAACCTAACTTTCTTGAACACTGTTTTCACTACTTTCCCAAAAAGCCGAGAAAGTTATCACACGATGGTGTGAGTGTGTGTGTGTAAGCTCAAGTAACCAAACCAAAGAGAAATTAAGCACCCACCACCACCACCACCAAAAACCACCAAAGCCACAACTTTGACTTGCGAAACATTGACATGAAACATGTTGGAATCTCTATTCCTTTCTCCTTTCTTCCCTTTGGTTTAATTTTTTTATTTTATCAGGCAACATATTATTATGTGAATGTTTCGCCATTGAGACCGCGCATGAAGCCATACAGACCTCTTTCCAACATCCTGATAGCCTCAGCAGAGTACGGCCCCAGCAGTCTGTTGACCACAAACCCGGGCGTGTCCTTGCAGGTGATGCAGGTCTTGCCCACGGCCTTGCCCCACTCCATCATAGCCTGGTACGTCTCCTCGGAGGTGTCGTCGCATTTGATCACCTCTAGGAGACGCATGACTGGTACTGGGTTGAAGAAGTGGAGGCCGCCATATCTGGAATTGCCATGGTGGAATTTTTAGTTTGCATTTGTAGTTGTAGTGAAAAACAAGAATCTTTTGTAATCCGCTGTGAAATCTTAGGGGTACGGAACATTTATGTTCCAGCACATTCAAGTCTGCAGTATATACCTACTACGACCCGAAGCTTTTGTTCAGCTCGTGCCGATCGGCAAACTGCGTTCAGCATCTACATCCAAATTCGATTTATCCGATCGATTTTTCCGAATGATTCTGCCTCCCGGTGGTAGAGCGAATCATGTCGACCCAAAAATTTGTGTAGTACTGTGTAGCGCTTATATCAGCTGAATTGATGGGTAGACTAAAATAATGTCCCATCATCATTACCATACCATAGCAAAAATACAAAAAATTGCGAAGTTAAATTTTGCTCCTAGCAGATTATCTTGTTGTAAGTAATAGAAGATGATGATAAAGAATGTAGAATATGATTTCAAAAGTAGAATCTGTCAAATGTAGACTAAACGGAAAAGACTAAAAATCATTTCACCTGTCTTTTCTTTTGATTCCTGACCCAATAGCATTGACTGAGATACAGGAAGTGTTGGTCGCGAAGATCGTGCGGCCGGGGGCCAGCTGAAATTGAACAAAGATGATGTCATTACCCATTACTAATTGTCAGGTAAGGTTATGTGCAACTTAAAGCAAATTAATAGTTAGATTCACAAAGTTGTATTTAAACATAATTTATTCTTTAATCATTTCATAACTTCTTTTTCAAATTTCATTTATTGCAATTAAAAACAGCTAAACATCCAGTTGGTAATTGCAGCTTATTATTATGGGACCTTATTATGGGACCCTATTACTAAGACTCCACTGTCTGTCTGTCACCAGGCTGTATCTCATGAACCGTGGTAGCTAGACAGTTGAAATTTTCACAGATGATGTATTTCTGTTGCCGCTATAACAACAAATAATAAAATTAAAAATTAATGGGGGCTCCCTTGCTGTGATGGTACGGAACCCTTGATGCGCGAAACCGACGCGCACTTTGCCGGTTTTTTTTATTAGCTTAAGGGGACTAAGAACTATTTAGAATTTGTTTCTAAAATTCCTTCCTTACCTCTAAGCCCACGTACGTTCACACACGTTATTGGATATCAAGCTTTTCATTTATGCTCCGCTCCTATTGGTCGTAGCGTGATTTTAAATATCCTATAACCTTCCTCGATAAACGGACTATCCAACACAAAAATAATTTTTCAATTCTAACCAGTAGTTCCTAAGATTAGCGCGTTCAACCAAACAAACAAACTCTTCAGCTTTATAATATTAGTATAGATAATAATTCATTTAGGCTCTAAATCTTACCACATCAAGCTTATTGAACAGCTCCTGCTTAACATCCAGCTTCTCCACTATAGCCTCCACAATCAGGTCCACATCAGCTCCATCTTCCAGCTTGGTAGACACCCGGATCCTCTCAGCGGATTCCTTCACGAAGCTGTCGATCTTGGCTGCATCGCCCTTGTACAGCTTCTTGCCGACCCTGGTCAGGTTTGTCTGGATGGACTTCTGTGCTTTGTCCAGGAGATCAGCATTGATGTCTATGATGGTCACTGTCTGGCCGGCTTGTGCTGCAACCTTTAGGTTTAAGTTAGTTAGTTTACCCGTTTACCAAAAAAAAAGAAAAAATGTTTACCTTTTACTTAAGTAATTTTTGACACCTTATGAGGTTACTCTCTCTGGAGCCCTGATACCGGTGGGTAGTTTTGTTTGGGTTAATAATTTGTGGATTGTGTGTATTTTGATAATTGAGGCAGTCAAGATTTACCAAATGTTTTAGTTCTCTTTAATTTCGTCCTACTCAAATAGGACAAATGTGTGGATTTATGTATTGTATTAGGAGGATGCTATGTGCAAGTTTTTCATTTGTGTTCCTGCTTCTGCATAGGAATTACAGAATTTTTTCATTTAAGTTTTGTGTGTCAATGTCTATTACATAATGATAAATAACATAGTTGTTATCAATAACTGTTTATTGGATTAGTGGATTAAAGATAAATTTTACAACTACAGTACTAGAAGTATGACTGAAGTCAATGTTCTAATGTCTTTTTAAGTTTTATTTCTACTTATAACCTAGAGACCAATTTTCCTGTTCTCCATTTATTTATTTTTTATAACTTTTATCTTATGAAATACCACACTATCTTTAAATACATATATCTCATCTCTACCTTTAAAACTTTTTAAAAGAAGTTTTATGAAATATATTTAAATGTAATAATTAAAATAACATAATTTTATTGTTTGGTTATAAATAACTTAAACTTGTTAGTAACCTACTTACCCACCTACTATGTGAACCAGACAAACAAAAGATAATGTAATGCAATGACCTTTGTTGTACATTGTTTCACATTATTAACTCCAAAACAATGTATTCAACTGTTTTACATAAACAATTAACTGTGAATAACCAATTAAATAAATTATTATGTTGTAATTCAACAGATATATAACTTTAATAAGAAAACTCTGATAATTTCGTGTTCATACATCAAAATGAATACAGTGAATGTGTGAATAATGCAAGAATGTGCTATAAATAGCTAAATAAACAGTTCATGTGTATCATAAGTTTTGTGTAGTTTTTTTGTGACTAATAATTATTAGGGAAGTTTGCAGTTATTGCATAAGTAGTTGAGTTTGAATAGTTAACTAAATATTTATGTTGATTTAAACAAACATAAGTGCACTTAAGTGAAAGTTTCCAAACGGGCCTAAGTATCGTAGGAGAAGTGTAGAATTTCACTTACCTGAGCGATTCCAGACCCCATAAGGCCTCCGCCGACAACAGTAACCGTTTTAATGGCATTTAAAGACGTGGAGGACGAGAAATTTCTCGTTATACCGATTAATTTGTTCATATTAAAAGTTTTGTATGTGCTAATCGAGCGAAAGCCGGCCGCGGAATGACGTAGAGAAATAAACAACTCGGAAATCTTCAAGACACAGAACTTTGCACTCAAACTTCAAACTACAAGTCATTTATCATCAAAGATACGTAAAATGTAACCGGTTTGTTTGACAAATTTATCAACGCAAACTTATTTTTGTAGGTATTCGAACATCGCTAGGACAAAGTGCAAATACTGATAAAATAGTAAGGCTTATCAAATATCTCCAGGCACCTTACTTTTGCTATCTTACATACCTGCTATAGAGGGATCTGCTGCTTGATATGATAGCACTACACATTTTGAAAATTTGTATTTGTAGAAGATGTTACGAAAATCCTAATTTTGGAAAATGTAAATGTTTATTTATATGTCAACGTTCCTTTTCCTCTGTCTATTTTAACATACGAAGTAGTTTCTCGTTTCACCGATGCGATCTTCATCTTTCATTTTTTCACATTCTGATCAAATATAACCTTTTACTAATCAAATTTTATGGTAGAAATCAACAAAATAATAGTACTGCGTTTGTATAAACCATTGAAGCTAAAAAACATTTTTCTAATACGTGTAATGAAACGCATGTCAACCACATGTTGAATTTGACATTTTGGCAACCACTAGAAAGAAAGACAAGAACTACACTACACTAGAAACAAAGACTAGTTAGAAAGCAATAACTTTTTTAAAAATTCCATCTGTTGCTGTGCGACGGGCGTAAGTAATCCATCAAATATTATTATAAAATTGAGCTCAATTAATAGCCTTTCTAATTTTTGTGAATGCAAAAGATGATTTCATTCAAATTGGATTAACATGCTCCAGTTTCTGAACGATTCTAAAAGCTACTATATTAATTTTTCTCACTCGTTTTTCGTTTGTATAAAGAAAACTCACTTTAACTTTCACTATTTTCTTTACAAAACCTCAATCAAACCAAATGCCCAATCGTTTTTATTAAGTTTTTGAAATATTTGGTGTTGATTAAATTAATCTTTTTTTGTATGGCAAATTAGCAACATAAAGAGAAAGTAGTGAGTTATGAGTTTAATAATCTAGGGGGAGCAGCTATATTTGATGACATTAATAAAAATGATTTAAGCGATAAATTGTAAATTTATTAACGAGAATAATTCTCTTTTATTAAAATTAGCTTTTTATTCATAAATGATATAAAATTGCAAATTTTAATACGAGAACATGGTAGCCATATGGTAGCGACTCTAGCGACTGGCAACTAGCAAGTGTGGCAAGTACTTTTTATCTGACAGCCGGGTTGAACTTTGGAGTTTTAATTTTATAACTTTCGAAAAAGTTTGCCGGACGCAAACTGTTATTTAATTCTTGTTTAATTGTAAATAATTAATTAAAAAATGACGAAACTGGTTCAATTTGGCGTTATTGCCAGGAATTTCTCTAGTTCTTCTGCAATGCAAGCTGCTATCAAGAATGTTACAGTTATCGGCGGAGGTCTAATGGGCTCCGGCATCGCCCAGGTTTGTTTTGACTTTAATTGATACATAAGTACTTTATTTTACTAGTAAAAGAAAATAGACCATCATATTCAATAAAAATATTTATTTAAAAAATTAAACAACCAGCAGTTTTGGGCTATAAATATTAAGCAAATACCCACTAACAGTAAGCAAATAAACCACATTTAACAAAGTACTGGAATGTCTTATGAAGTGTTGTGTGACCATACCACATTCAGACCACAAGCACTATTAATTAGTTAGGGGACAATTTTATTGACTGTGAGTTAAGTAATTCAAAGGTCAATTTACACCGATTCCAATTTCATTGTTAGGGTATGTCGTCCTTGGTTTATTGGAGCGCCAGATACAAATAGTTTTATTATTATTCCTTCACATCTTCCATAAAAACACACTTACTTAATTATTTTTTACAGGTGTCTGCCCAAGCCGGTCAAAATGTGACCTTAGTAGACTTGAGCTCCGATGTCCTGGCTAAATCCCAGAAGTCCATTGGAGCCAACCTCGGCAGGGTTGCCAAAAAGATGTACAAAGACAAGCCACAGGAGGGAGAGAAGTTTGTTGCCGAGTCTATGGCCAGGATCAAGACTAGCACCGACCCTGCGGAGGCGGCCAAGTCTGCGGACCTGGTTGTTGAGGCTATTGTAGAGAATATGAGTGTCAAGCATAAGCTGTTCACACAACTTGATGGGGTAGGGACCAATTCATTTATAATTCCATGATAAATTAAAAAGTGTTTGTATGCTGCACTACTGCTTACCCCTCAGGGGGGTTAAACACAGGTATAATGTAATAGTAAAGAAACGATGCTTTTGTTGCATTTGCTAATTTATAAGAAGTAACTTCTATCATAACTTTAATCTATAGGAAGTAACTCATACATGACAGAATTAACTGGGGAATTTGTTCTGCCACATCTTCGCCCCCGTTTTGGGGACTGTCTTGTGTGAGTGACATTCAAATAATTTGATTGATTTTTAGCCTAATTTAAATAAATGACTTTTGATTTTGAAATTTAGTGCAGAATAGTTTATTTTTTTTTAAAGTTGAAGAAATCCTTAATCAAAAACATATTTTTTTTAACAAGGAAACAACCTAAGATTCTCAATTCTGAACCCAGCTATTAATGTTGAATTTAGAATCTTAATTTTTGTGTCCTCTGTTGCAGGTAGCACCGAACCACACAATCTTTGCTTCCAACACGTCATCATTATCCATCAATGAAATCTGCTCAGTAGTCAAGAGGAAAGACAGGTAATGTTATCAGACAGTCTAAAGCAAGTCTTATCACTATCAGTAACTTATTTTGTTTATCTAACCTTTGTTGGGCTGGGGTTGTAAAGCCTGATACTTATGTAATGTCAGGTTTCAATTATAACATAATGCATTATAATCCACTCCTAATAAATTGTTAATAAGTAAATAATATTCAATTAAAAGTTACCGAACTTTGTACCTTTGGTCACTTTGGTGACAGAAAATTGTTGTTATGAGAAGAGGTTTATATTTTCCTCATTTTCTTGCTTATATCCTATTTTATTCGGTTCGACGCAACACGTTTCTTTATATGTATAATTTCCAATATCAACCACATGCTTGTGTAAATCGGGTTAACATTTCAGAGTGACTAGTACTATTGAAAAAGTCAATAAAAAAAAGATTTAGCACAAACTAGACTGTGTGTATGTGTAGGTGTTAAAGTAACTTTTGCAAATTGCCGTTTATTTGTTAACACAATATAGTTTCCAATGACGTAACCAGATTTGGCGGACTCCACTTCTTCAACCCAGTGCCCGTTATGCGCCTCCTGGAGGTCGTACGCGGTGCTGAGACCTCAGACGCGACCTACAAGACTATGATGGAGTGGGGCAAGGCCGTGGGCAAGACCTGCATCACCTGCAAGGACACGCCCGGGTTCGTGGTCAACAGGCTGCTCGTGCCCTACATCTGTGAAGCTGTAAGGCTGTATGAAAGAGGTCAGCAACATATCAACCTATGTATTAGAGCCATTATCTAAGTACTGCACTGCCGCGCATTACCTTTTGACCGCGCGTTTAAGCTCTGGCGATTTTAAACGCACGCGTGTGCTCCATGCCAAGCTACAATTTCAGCCACCATTGTAACACATAGAGGGTGTAAAAAGACTCCTAACTACCTATATATAAAAAATTCTCTTAACGAAGCCGAATGGCACTTGTTTTCCTGCTATAGAAGTCTTGAGATTTATAAGTTGCATCCACTAGGTAGGGTACAACACATTGCTTCGAGAAGTTTTGCAAGGTGAATTTAATTTATTACGACCTTGGACGTAGCGATCATTTAGTTATAGGTTATAGCGACGTTAAATCCCTTGAATAAAGCATACAAAATATGACAAAAATGTTTTTAATGAATCATTTGTAACAAATTCCTCAGGAGATGCATCAGCCCGCGACATCGACACCGCCATGAAGCTGGGCGCCGGCTACCCCATGGGTCCCCTCGAGCTAGCCGACTACGTAGGCCTAGACACCAACAAGTTCATCCTGGACGGCTGGCACAACAAGTATCCCGACCAGCCACTGTTCAACCCCATCCCACTGCTGGACAAGCTGGTGGCTGAAGGCAAGCTTGGAGTGAAGGCCGGAGAGGGCTTCTACAAGTATGATAAGAAATAAAATAATGTATGTTCACTGTTGAGAATCATGTTCAGTAAAGTTTATATCCATGTTAAAAAGATATTATTGTTAAAATAAATAATGTTATTATGTTTAGATTTTTTTTTCTGGTACACCAATTGACGGCGGATCACTGCTTGATAAGATAAATGTAAACGAGATATTAAGTAAATATCATCCCTAAAAACAAATAGATAGTCTTAGTAATTTATATCAGTTTTATTTATGTATAAGTACAATACACAATTTTCAGTGCGACAATATCATACTGATACTATAAAATAATCAAGGAATAAAAGCTGAGAATTTAATAAGAGCAATACGTAAGAACCTTAATTAACTGATTACAATTTTAATAGGATGAACTATTGAATATTTAATTAGTTGATACAAAACTTGGAAGTATTTAGCTAAGATAATGATTAACAAAATATGTCTGTTGAAACAGGAATTACACTATTGCTATGGTATTAATAAAGTAACTACGTAAAATGGCAAACACTATTAGAGCGCGGCCACACGATACGGTAACGGTGCGGTGCGGCACGGCAGTACATCGCCGTTTACCGCGGTGCAGCGCGGCGCCGCAACGTCCCGTAAACGCATAGTGTGGCCTCACTCTTACTTGAAAAATTTGGATAGCAGAAAACTTGAAACATTCCATTTTATTATACTACAATACACTAGTCTGGAATTGAGTATATGTAAATAAGCATTATAGTAAGCAAGTAATTTGCACACAGACATGTAAACCAACATTGTTTTTCACACATAATAAAACTAGTATTGGTACAGCAATTCAACTTGAAAACCTTGACAGTCCGTATACTTGTCGAGTATAACTAACACCTTATTTCAATGACTTCAAAGTCGCGTTTTTGCGTGCAAATTACTTGCATTATATAAACATGGGTTTGAGGGAAAAGAGCAGTAAAAGGCAATACAATGAAATTAACATCAACTATATCAAAGGTGCGTGCGTCTTGGTGCTGCACAGGATCTATTCCTGCTACGTAGCTACGTGCTATGTAGCATTTGAATGGCCCACACATTTAATTTTGTTCACAGTCTAAACCTATGTTCTGCGAGTATAAAGGCACCCATAACAGCTACCTAATGTAGTCTGTGTGGCTGGTTAATAAAATATTATGAATCAATTCCACAGATTTGAACTACGAATCCAATTTGAAAGGTATATTTGTTTAAAACAAGCTAAAAATTGCATTTAGGATCTATTTCTTCATTGTATAATAGCTTCTTTTTCGAGCTCCTGTCATCAGTTGTAGTGATCTGACAATTAAAAAATTGCCCCTAAATTAAACTAAAAGTAGGAATAATCTGCTTTTTAATTTTAATTTTAGGACACTGGCAAACAAGCTACTAGAGACAGCCACAAGGACTTTATTTTGATTTTAATTATAGCTGAAATCCTTGTAATGAAAATGTAAAAACTTTACGCCATTAACCACTACCACAAACAATTTCTTTTTAGATCACCGATGCAATATCCAAGTTGTTAAAGAAATACATTTCTCTATTAACACTGCTTCCTCTGTATGGACATAAAATCGTGGCACCACTTTCTTAGCTGTCTGCGGTAACTTGTTTGCCGTGAATTCTCCATTAACTCTTAACATCAAGGGCCAGCTATTTTATAAATGGTTTGCGGCAGTTTCTGCATGATAGGTTTGTCAGCCATCTCAAGCGCGTGCTTCAGGTTCTTCTCAAATACCTTTTTAGCATCACAGAAACCTTGTTTTGTTTTACCGAAGGAGTTTGGTCCCGCTGATGTTGGTGTTTCTCTGGAAAAATAATAAAAAAAGAGTTTAAAGAAATGTTAGCTGGCTTATGTATGAAATAATGAGGTAACTGTTGTTGCATTAAGGCATTTATAGTATCCAGAGCAAGGAAAATTACACTATTGAAGCATGTCTTATTGAAAGTTAACATGAATTTGCATTATCTAAATGAGTTCATGTCATAGTAATATTTGCATTATTTTAAGTAAGTGCATTGATAGTAGTTGGAATTCAATGTGTTAGTACAACACAGAGCATAATTTTATACAATAATATGCTTTTAATTTTAAAGTTCATTTAGCACCTCACCTTCCAATATTCCTCATCCTCATGCGTGCTTCCGCTGGCATCTCTTCAGGTTCATCGTCATCATCAGCATTGAATACTGACGCTATTGTAGGTTTGGCAACCGGCTTGGCAGGCCCACCAATGTTCATCTTGATGGGAGCCTTTGGTTTGTTGAACCCAATAGAGATCTTGGTGATGCGAGGGGGTGGAGGCGGTGCTGGCACATCTTCAGGTTCATCCCAATCTGTTGCAATTTTGTGACTCCTATCTGAAATTAAAACCATTGTAGGTCATTAGGTTACACAAACAATGCAGAGAGGAAGGGACAGCAACACACAAACGATTACCACATCTTCAGTGCACCATTCTGAACCCCCACAAAAGTGCAATACCCACAGGGTCATTAGTTTTGTATTGAACAGCTGTTTTGTTTTTTAAATTAAGTACTCACGAAAAATTTCGATGTGTGAGATTGCTGCCATAATGGAAAAATCCTTATGTAAACATAACATGTTGATTTCTGTTGCGCAATTTAGGACATTAATATTTACATGCTGATGAATGCTGTTTACATAAAAATCATCATGTTCCTACCTTCATAATCCCTTCTGTCTCGTTCTCTACTATTCGAGGATCTGCTGGGTGAGTAGTCACTGCTCCGCGCTGGTGGTGACCATCGCCGTGGAGATCGGGACCTCGAACGCCTTCGCTCAACCCTTTCCCGGCCTTCACGCCTTTCCTTGTACGGCCTAGAATCATCGCGCGTGGATCGAGTCGACCCTGCCAATGCGAAAACACTGGCAAAGATAAATAAAAATACTTATCTGAGTAAACTAATACTAAAAGTGAGAGTATTGCTCTGAGGGGTAATCAGCAAGATTTTATGGAATATCTATTCACTTCATGACATTCTAATACCTTTGTCGTAATCCCGATAACGCCCGCTCATTGTTGATTTGTTTTAATGCGTTTCTGACATCAAAATCGTTCAAGATAAACACAAATTTGATATTTTTTCATTTGGGGAATCACTATGATATGAAGACGGCCATTTTCCTTTTATTGCTTTTTTCTTGATATTGATGAAAACGTTTTGTTTTTAGATTAGTAAACAATTTTTTTTTAAATATAACAAAAGTCGTAGCCAAAAAAAAGAATCATTAATTCTGATAATGCATTTAGATTATAAAACTTTACAGATCTCATCAGACAGAGAGAATTTATTTTATACCGGTCTCGGTCTAAGTAAAAGTTCCGTGCTTAAAAGAGTACACGTTTAGTTGTTGCCATCGATTCTGAAAATCTTGACAGAGGTGATTCGACCAAAATCGAAAGGTCTGTAATTGGTTGGTTTTCGTACAATTTTCTTTTATACTCGTGTTTAAAAATAGCTACCCAATTTAGTAGCATTTCTAGTGTCAGCTGACACACTGACAGCTCTGAGCTCGAGGCTGACAAAATAATCACAATCACAAATAGTGTAGTTGTAGGTTACGTGATTTTATGTTTCATAAAACTACACGACCTTTTGTGATTAGTTTTGTATCGTAAAAATTATTATAATGATATATATTAGACGCTTAAAGCATTTATCAAAGCTTATAGATAATGCTTCTTCGAGTAATTGCCGATGTTACTCAGATAAATATCGAAAAACTTCAATCACAGAAAAAATAAAACAGGGGCCCAGTTTAAAGGATTTTATAACTGAAAGTTCTGAACCTGTTCTCATAGATCGTCCTTACATACCGTATTTGCTTGAAAATGCTAAAATAAAGACGAGGAGGAAAGTTTTCTTTGATGTTTACGGTTGCCAAATGAACCTCAACGACACCGATATTGTTTGGTCTATTTTGAAAAAGGAGGGCTTTGAGAAGACGTTGGTGGAAGAAGACGCTGATATATTCCTGGTGATGACTTGTGCAATCCGTGAAGGTGCGGAAACTAAGATCTGGCATCGTTTGGACCACCTCAGAGGGTATAAAAGACGAGCGAAGGATCGCTCTGTAAAGATCGGCATTCTGGGCTGTATGGCTGAGAGGCTAAAGGAGAAACTTATTGAAAAAGAGAAAGCTGTTGATGTTGGTTAGTATATTAACATTCTAGAATATTATTTCAATCAGAAAACTTTATTTAAAAATTGAAATTTTTACTCTTGGGTACAAGAGTTTATAATGAAGGGATGACTATTTCAAATCTATGTGCCTATTTATAAGTACCTATTTATTGATTTCTATTGCAACAGAACTCATTTGAAATTAAAAGAGACCAAAACACAACTTTATTCAAGATATTAAACCAAAAAACCTTTAATTTGTTTCAGTGGCAGGTCCAGATAGTTACCGAGACCTTCCCCGTCTGCTAGCTCTCACACAGAATGGCCAGCCAGCCGTTAATGTGCTGCTGTCCTTAGATGAGACATATGCTGATGTGGTGCCTGTCAGGCTGAATGAAGATAGTGTGTCAGCATTCATGTAAGTTTGCTGGTCATCATCATCATCATTTCAGCCACTGCTGGACATAGGCCTCCCCCAAGTGTCGCTACATTGACTGGTCCCGTGGGACTCGCATCCAGCGGATTCCCGCAGCCTTCACCTTCCTTCCTTTTCCTTTAAGTTTGCTGGTAGTTAGGGTCTTCCTTGGAGTTTTGTGTGTCATTATTAGAAAGTACCTAATACACTTAAAGTACTTACGGGATGATATCCGTGATTTTGTTTTTGTTTTTTTAAGTACCTAATAGCCTAGGATTTCTGAGCTGAACTCAACAGTTAGGGAATATGCACCAAATACAAAACTTTTTTTATACATTAAAAATGCCTTGTTTTTAATTTGCTCATAAAAAACATTGTGGTAAGTACACTTGTTTAATTTTCGAATACAACACTTAATTTACAATTAAATATTTTATGTAGTGTGTTTTTGGTGAATCGGAGCCCAAACTCAAAAACCATTGACCTTCGATAATGCCGGTAGTGTGTCAAATACTATGTGTCAAAGAAACACTTTTGTTTGCAAATTAGTTAAAGTTTCAATAAGATGTTATTATAATATTGGTATTGTAATGTTTGCTTGAATAAAGCAAATACATTTAGTAAAATTATTATATTATGGCTAAAAAACTTAGATACAAACAAGGCAGATAGACGGAAATGACGTCAAATACTATGACAAGAATGGCCGCGACGGTCTCATAATGCCGGTAGTGTGTCAAATACTATGTGTCAAAGAAACACTTTTGTTTGCAAATTAGTTAAAGTTTCAATAAGATGTTATTATAATATTGGTATTGTAATGTTTGCTTGAATAAAGCAAATACATTTAGTAAAATTATTATATTATGGCTAAAAAACTTAGATACAAACAAGGCAGATAGACGGAAATGACGTCAAATACTATGACAAGAATGGCCGCGACGGTCTCGAACATTTGAACTGTCATTGAAAATTGTAGGAGTTTTAAATTTTTTTGAGCGACAAGCAGTCGTTGAATTAAACTTTTATTTATTTTCTTGGGTGGATAGCACTGCATTTTATCGATTTAAGTGAAGAAAAAAATACATTCATATTCCCTATTGAGAAACTGAACTCATCATCAAAACAGATCAGATGCATCCATACATGTTGGGCATAGTTCACAATTTTTTTTCATGAAGTCTATAGTTTTAATTTTAAGTTTAACTTTTGCCTTCTTCATCATCAT
This sequence comes from Xestia rhomboidea, assembly GCA_963853795.1. Taxonomy (NCBI): domain Eukaryota; kingdom Metazoa; phylum Arthropoda; class Insecta; order Lepidoptera; family Noctuidae; genus Xestia; species Xestia rhomboidea. Next base: position 18,591,458 of record OY970775.1, read on the forward strand.
GCTGATAGAAGACACACCGGGGCTGCGGGACTGTTCGAAACTGATACCGCGGCTCCGGAACACAAAGGGCAAAGAAGAAACATGGATGGGCTTTAGTCAGTAAGAGTCTGACACTCCCGCTCCGCCCAGAGCGAAAGCGGTCATTTGATGATTTTGATTTCCCATCGGATATAAGAAGGGGGTAGGAACACTGTCAATTTGAGCAGGGGTCACCAATTAATTACTTTCATTTGGGGTCCGTTTTTTAAAATAATTTGACCGTCGCGGTCCGTAAGGTTTAAGCCCTCCCCCCCGTGTATTTACTTTGTTAAAATTGAAATAGTAATTTTTATTTAAATTTTATTATTATATAGGCATTAAATACGGGTCTTTCCCTGTCCTCCGATCGGAACTCCGATTGGTAGGAGGAGCGGGAATATTTTTTCCCATGCCTCCGATTGAATGGGTTTTGTTTTTATCACTTACTTTACTTAACCAAAAGTACAGTCAAGGCCATTATACTGTATTTTTGACCGATTATCCGCGTCGATATTAACGATGTCGACTGTACAGTCAATGAAATACAAAAATGAAACTTAATTTTTACTCTTTCTAAATAATGTTCTATGCTAATTTCACCAGTGCTAAGCATCATTTGACAATTTATTAAAAATTCATCTCGCATTATGTGCTCTTTTGTCTTAATTTTTACTTCTAATCCTCTCAGTATGGGTGTATTTACTAGCATAATATTTATTATTAACAGATTTATAAATAGTATGCCGTTAATTATTTAGTTTATTGATTTGTACTAAAATAATTGAATGTAAGCGATTAAAGTGAACAGTTAATAAATTAATAGATAATAATATTACATAATTTATTTTGTACTAGACTGTACCTACAATGTTGGAGGCATGGGAAAAAATATTCCCGCTCGTCCTACCAATCGGAGTTCCGATCGGAGGACAGGGAAAGACCCTTAAATACATACCTACTCAAGTAAATTATATTGTACTGTTTACTTAAGATCCGCACATGGGCATGTTATGAGGAGGGATGAATCGCATGTGACTAAAAGAGTAATCAATATAAATGTTGACGGATTGAGAATGATAGCGTGACGATTGACAGGGGACAATGGAAGAAGGAAACGTGTTGCGCCGACAGCAAGTAACATGGGACAAGGGCAGGGAGGTGATGATGACTTAAGGTCCGCACAAACTATAGGTCGGCGGTCCGCCATTTGGTGACCCCTGGGCTAAAGCTATTTTAGGTTGCAGTATTACTTTAGTTGGTGAACGTCAGAATGGCTGGTTGTCTGTATCGCTCCGCGCCAGGCTGGTGACCAAAAATTGCTACCTATTTGCTACCCATTGCTACCTATAGTCAATTAACTGCTACCTAACTTGGAAACAAAATAAAGGGACTTCAAAATGACCAGCCATTCTGATATCAGGATGGCTGGTCAACTCTCCGTTTGCGTAAACTATTCAAATTCGTGTTATTATTTTAACTTGAGTAATTGCTACCTGATTGCTACCCTCACGTCTTTCAATGTCCACCTTGTTGCTTTAACAAGTAAAAAGTTATGATCGCTTGAAATGTTTACAGGGACTAGATTTAGGTTATTGAATAAAATAAACAATAAATAAACGATTACAACAATGTTTATTGTTATTGGAATACACCGACTAAAGCTTTTATTTACTCCGAGGTTTATTTTCCTCTTCTATGTGCATTTCATAAAAGGTTTTTAACTAATAATTTTGTTTTCAAATGTTAATACATAATTATGTACTGATAACGCATAATTATCTCAACACTTTCGTATCCGTGCTATTAACCGTTGATGACTACCCTCTTTAGGAGACGACCCTTTTATTTTTTCGGATGGGAAATCATCAAATGACTCCTCCCGCTCTGGGCGGAGCAGGAGGGAGTGTCAGACTTTTACTGACTAAAACCCATCCATGTTCCTTCATCGCCCTTTGTGTTCCGGGGCCACGGTATCTCTTTCGAATAGTCCCGTAGCCCCGGAGTCGTGCAGCCCCGGTGAGGAGACGACCCTGAGTTCAGGATAGAAATCTGGTTTATCCATCAAATGTGAACGCGTCTACAATTTTTTGTATCCATGCTATTCTCCGTTGAAGAGTTCCCTCGTCAGGAGACGATCCTGATGAGAACATGATAGAAATAATCTTTAGCTATCAAAATTGAACGCCGATACAAAGTTTCATGTCCACGCTATTAACTGATGAGGAGTTCTAGATCTAGAATAGGTAATGTCTGTCATCAAAATGTATTGTCATCAGAAAGGTGTGTCCAAAATTTTAGTTCAATCAGTTGGGGGAACTGGTTTGAAATTCAGATGCAAGATTTGACCAATAGGAACATCCTAAATTCAGTCCCTGTAAAAATTTCAAGTGATCATAACTTTTTACTTGTTAAAGCTACAAGGAATTAGGAAGGCATTGAAAGACGTGAGGGTAGCAATCAGGTAGCAATTACTCAAGTTAAAATAATAACACGAATTTGAATAGTTTACGCAAACGGAGAGTTGACCAGCCATCCTGATATCAGAATGGCTGGTCATTTTGAAGTCCTTTTATTTGTTTCCAAGTTAGGTAGCAATTAATTGGCTATAGGTAGCAATGGGTAGCAAATAGGTAGCAATTTTTGGTCACCAGCCTGGCGCGGAGCGATAGAGACAACCAGCCATTCTGACGTTCACCTTTAATTGTTCTGGTTGGATGGTAGCTATGTAAGCCAGTAAGCTAAGGATACATTTCTAATATACATTACATCCATCTTTAAACCTAATTGAAACATTTTCCCATGTTTCCCAGTTCAATAATGCGCGGCTGCGACAACATGTGTACATACTGCATCGTCCCGTTCACGCGCGGTCGGGAGCGCTCGCGGCCGGTCGCGTCCATCGTGGACGAGGTGCGGCAGCTAGCCGAGCAGGGCGTGAAGGAGGTCACGCTGTTGGGACAGAACGTGAATAGCTATCGGGATGTCTCGCAGGTGACGGAGAAGGTTGACACTCATATGGCGAAAGGTGAGCATTTAAGAAAAGCATATTTGTGTAAAGACAGAGGATTAAAAACCAGCCAAGTGCGAGTTGGACTCGCGCACCGAGGGTTCCGTATAATCTTGTAGGTATTTTGTTATTAAACTACATATTAACGGTTTTCGGATTTTTCCCTTTACATGTGCTGTAAGACATTGCTTCTCATCTAGGTCAATGGGAACTACCATATTTATTATACCGTACGTCCATACGTACGTATTATACCGTAGGTTTTCGACCCAAAACCTATAGGGTACTTCCGGTTGACCTAGAATTGTCAATTTTGGTTATAAGCAAGGTCTTACAGCACAAAGGGAAAATTCTGAAAAATAAAAAAAGTTGAAAATTAAGGTAAATTTTGGTACTTACTTTTAAGTTTTCGCGAAAATCTAAATTTGCCCATATCTTGTTATCGTGTTGACTCAGGACCTTGATTTTTATACACCTAATAGGGACCTCGCTTTCTGGTATAAATTTCAACTTGCTAAGTCCACCCGTTCCTGAGAAAATCGGTAGTGACACACGGACAGACGGACAAGAGACTGATCATATAAGGGTTCATTTTTTACATTTTGAGGTACAGAACCCTAAAAATGGGCTAAACCAGGGTCTAAGAACATAAGAATGCTTTATACAAAGAGCATGAGGTTTGAAGTTTTTCCATCAGGAAAATGTCAGTAGCAGCTGAGATGGTGAGGTGTCTGGATTTGTGTTAGGGGTAGATTTTAATTATTCGACCTCATTATAAGAGTGGTCGAGGCCGTGAAGGAGGTCACGCTCTTGTGCAGGAGATGCCTCGCAGAATGTTATTACGGTTGACAGTTTATGACACATAGGATACTTTTTCCCGGTAATACAATCCCGTGGGTATCCCGTGAGTATCCAACTCCACGCAAGCGAAGCCTCGGGCATAAGCTAGTATTTCATATAAAAGCCAAACTCCAGCTAAAAGAGCATTAAAAAAGCACAATAGGAGGGATAATCCTAAAAAAATCGAATTAGTCCGTCAGATATATTTCTAAAAAATATTTGACACGTATTTTTAGGGTTCCGTAGTCCTGACAAGGAACCCTTATAGTTTCGCCATGTCCGTCTGTCTGTCCGAGGTTTTGCTAAGATACCGTTACCAGTAGCCCACTCGTAATTTTCATGCGTTTTATTTTATTTATTCGGGAAAACCAACAATAGGCATGACGACAGTATCAAAAAATTGCGAATCTATTTAGTCCGTCAGTTAGAGTATTGGAAATTAATGGACACGTAATTTTTGTTTTTGTAAATCAATGAATATTGACAAAAGATAAAACGCATCAAAACTCGTAGCCCACTCGTAATTTTCATGCGTTTTATTTTATTTATTCGGGAAAACCAACAATAGGCATGACGACAGTATCAAAAAATTGCGAATCTATTTAGTCCGTCAGTTAGAGTATTGGAAATTAATGGACACGTAATTTTTGTTTTTGTAAATCAATGAATATTGACAAAAGATAAAACGCATCAAAACTCGGGCGTGGGGGCTCGTGACGTCAGAACTAGCTAAAAATTATACCATGGCGTGACGTATTGAGAATTTTAAAAGCGTCGTATCTTCGTCAATTTTGGTTTACGTAACAAAAGAAAAAACACGGGTCAAATATTTTTTGATAATCTAAGTGACGGACTAATTAGATTTTTTTGTCGTCTCGCCTATTACACATTAAATTTTATCGTCGTAAATTTTTATTGAAATGGTAAACAGGACGGACTAAATAAAATCATAGTTTTTTAGTCAGGAGCATCCCCCATTGCCTCAACAGTTTCAGTGTGTGTGACATGCCTGGCTTGGTTTCTTTTTACCTTTTTTCTTTCCTTATACATATACAGGGTGATTGTGTCTGGATAGTCGCCATAGCAAATTCGCATATAGAGGAGGTCATTTGCTAATTATTGGACTATTGTTGGAAATCACACCCAACAGACACGCAGACGGCACGCGCAGGCGACGTGACAGACCTGCGCAGCCAGCGAGCGGAGCTGTGGCGCGGGGAGCCTACCCGCGCCGGCGACACTCGCTTTCTCGGAGCCCACCGCGACGGACGATACTCTCTGCGTTTACCTAGATACTCATATATATGTTTTGTCCGGGACAGTTGTAATTGTTAGAGTTTAAACCGGCAATATACCAAGCCTTTTTATCATACAGTCCACTACTTTTTATTCACCCCAACGAGCAAGTCGAACAACTATGGTTACTTTAGACTTTTTAGTCCAAGATTTTTTTTGTTTTTTTTTTTGATAGCATACTATCTTATTTTTTAACTTTAGTTTGAGGGAATATCCGAGGTATTTTAATCACCAATGTTTATGACTACTAACAAATAATAAAAAAAAACTATTAAAATAATGCAAGAAAAAAAGTTTGGAAAAATCTCATTATAGTATAAAAATTGATATATCAACTATAAAACTTTGGCTGAGGAAAGTAGGGTCCAATAATTAGTAAATTACCTCCTCTACAAGGGCGTCGCCAGCCGATGGCGCAGGGGGGGGCAAGTTGACTTTACCTACTACAATTCATACTTTTCTCATTCTCTATGAATGAGAAAAGTAGGTATGAATTGTAGGTAAAGTCGACAGCACATGAAGCTCTTCACTTGTACTACGAGCCTTACATCTACAGCGATTGTAATAACAACAGTATCTTAGTACTATATACATATATATTCCGTGACAGTACAGAGTCCAATGTGTGAAGCTACACGAGCATGAGCTCTTGACTATGCAATAAAAAACTTGTAAATAAGTTATAATAACATTTATTAGAAAAATAGAATAAAAAGGAGTTTGAATTTGAATAAGTGTACAGCGTACAGCGTATTTTTTTTTTTTAAATTACCAGATTTTAATATTAAAGTGGTCGTTGTTTGTTTATATTAGGTTAATTAAAACATAATTTTCGGGGATTCATTGTAAACTTCTCGACCACTTTATTATTAAAATCTTGTAAGTTTCCATGTATAAGTTTACTTATTACCACCATGTATAAGTTTAATCTCTAGGGGGGGGCAGCTGCCCCTCCCTGCCCCCCCTTGGCGACGCCCTTGCTCCTCTATATGCGAATTTGCTATGGCGAGTTCAGACTCGATCACCCGGTATAAACAGGTCATCCTGGAATGTGTCTGACTTGATGGATTGTTTTATCACAGGATTCCAAACAGTTTACAAAACTAAGAAAGGCGGGATGAGATTTGCTGATCTTTTGGACAAGGTGTCGGCGGTACACCCTGAAATGAGGATACGCTTTACTGCCGCTCATCCTAAAGACTTTCCTGAAGAGGTAATTCATTTCAAATGGACGTTACTCAAATATTAAATGCAGCCAGTCCTATTGCACTGATTCAAACTTATGTTCTATTTATGGTAATAAGGGCCCATTTTTTAGATAAGGTTTGGTTAGCCATCATTCCTTATGGCCAACCAAACCTTATCTAAAAGATGGGGCCTGACATTGGTCTGTTCAAATTAAAGTTGTGCTGTAGATGCCATCAGTGAATGGACTTAAACGTTGATATAGCTCATATCTCGGAAACGTGACACTTTAGAACATATTTTGTCTAATACAAAACTTGTATACCAGCTATTGATTAATATAGATCTAATGCGTGGCCGCTACTTTGAAAAAAAAAAATACAAAATGGAGAAAGTTAATCCCGCCACGCTTCATATAAAAATCTTCCAAACCCTTTTTACTTCTTTGAAATTTGGGTAGGCATATTACCTGTACTTTTGTTTGTCTAGTTTATACATATATCTCAAAAATGTTTATATCTCACTTAATTTAATTATTAAATTAATTTTTCCAGGTGCTGCAAATAATCTCAGAGCGTTCTAATATCTGCAAGCTGCTGCACTTACCAGCACAGTCGGGCTCCAGCGCCGTCCTACAGCGCATGCGCCGCGGGTACACAAGGGAGGCCTATCTGCAGCTCGTGGAAGACGTCAGGAGGACTATACCTGGAGGTGTGTAACAGTGCAAACTCAACTCTAAGGACTTATATAATATAAGGTTGACATCGGTCCAAACATCCATGACTGTGCTAGATCGCAAGCACCGTGGGTACACAATGAAGGAATGGGGATAAGAGGTAGCGACGCCTTTTTTTTTCGGATGGGAAATCATCAAATGACTCCTCCCGCTCTGGGCGGAAAAGGAGGGAGTGTCAGACTTTTACTGACTAAAACCCATCCATGTTCCTTCATCGCCCTTTGTGTTCCGGGGCCACGGTATCTCTTTGGAATAGTCCCGCAGCCCCGGCAGGCTTCGGTCCTTGCGGACCCCTTCACAGTTGCTGACTCTCTTTGAGGCGCGCGTGGAACACTCCTGCGCCGTCGACACGGCCTGTCGTCATGAGACGTACGGACGGCGAGCTAGCCCATAGCTCCCCGTCCACAGGCCCGCGCCTACGGTGGCCGGAAGCCACCACGTGGCCCCCGACGCCCGGGGCGTCTCCCGCGGCGGCCGGGACGTGAGGATCTCTCCCTGTCCCGTTCCGCCACCTCAGGTGACGCCGTCCCATTCCGTCTCGCCCCGGACCATGGATTGGACCAGGGACGGGAGCGAGGCCTTAGGTTTAAATTGTTATCATGAAATAAAACCCAATGGAAGCATCCGTTTAACTGCCTAACTTTTGATTTGCTATTTTACATTTCATCATTATCTGGTGGTGATTTCTATTATACTTAATCACCATTTTATATCGTTGTCTTCCAGTGGGTATATCAACGGACATGATCTGCGGCTTCTGCGGCGAGACGGACGAGGAGTTCCAGGAGACGCTCTCCCTCATGGAGATTGTGGACTACAACATCGCGTTCTTGTTCCCGTACAGTATGAGAGAGGTAAGGTTCTATTTAGACAGCACGGTTGCGCAGTGGTTGGGCGACTGGCTGCTGCGCTGCTTGTTACGGGTTCGATCCCCGCACGAAACAAATATTTGTGTGACCTGCGGGTAGTTGTTTCGGGTCTGGCTGTTTGTGTATGTGAAAATGTTTGTAAACGCACCCACGAATCCCACGATACGGGCGAAATTCCTAGTGTGGGGCCATAATCGATTAATCATCTTCTTGATTGACTTTAATTCAGCTATATGTGCTTTGCGCTTCTCTAGTACTTACTCCTAAACATAACCTCCTTCTTTAAAAAAAGTCTGTTAACAAAATAGAAAAAAGTCTTATGAGGGAAAGCGTTTTCTCTATGTTGTTGATGATCTAACAACCAGCAATTTTAGAATAACGCTAACAAGCTTTGATATTATATACTTTGCGGTTTCAAAATAAATAAATCCAGTTATATCTTCCACAGAAAACCACAGCTTACCGCCGTTACAAGGACGACGTACCCGAGCTAATAAAAAAAGAACGACACAACCGCATGCTAGAGGTATACAGACGAAAATGCCAATTACTCAACGAGGCAGAAATTGGCAACACTCACTTGGTACTGGTCGAAGGGACGGCGAAAAAGTCTGGCAACATTCTAGGAAGAAATGAATTATATATGAGAGTAGTGTTTGAGCAAACGGACATTTTAGCCGAAGATGGAGGGAAAAGGCAAGCGAAACCGGGGGACTATGTAGCTGTGAAGATCGTGGGGGCTCGGTCGGCGACCTTGACGGGAGTACCGCTTTATCATACGAGTTTGAGTTACTTTTATAGAGATTATCAGTGGGGAGTGAGACGGGCTGTTAATTAGATGTAAAGAATGATTTAATGTTAGTTATTGACCGTTTGTTGGTTGTTTTTGTTAAAATGACTCCTTTCCTTTTGACTTAGCTGTAGTTGGGTTAAAAGGCTATGTAAGGTTCCTAGCAAATGGGGCGGTCTTTTCTTCAATTATCCCCTATAATTGGGTATGGTCATGGGAATTGTTAATCAAATTGACACACTTCGTAATTTGACGTGCTTTAGCCTTTTCTTATAACTGTCAAGGAATAATCGAACAATTAAAGTAGGTAGTCAACTTGCTTAACAATTAGGGTCAATTCACACCGAAATGGCATCGGTCGGCAGCGCAGTTTCACTGTCAAACCATTTTATACTTGTTATCTCCATCTGCATAGACATAGTTTCGTTTGAAAGACACGCGGCTGCTCGCGACGCCGCGAGACGTCGCGCGGCGCGTCACAGTGTCGCATTACATCTAAGGGGCAGCGCAGACGACAGACTTTTTGTGTGCGACAGACAAAAACTGCGACAAATTTTGCGTGATTGATGTGTTTGACTATTTTTTTGTAGTCAAACACATCAATCACGCAAAATGTATCGCAGAGTTTTTGTCTGTCGCAGACTTGTCTGTCGCAGGAACATATTCCCGCATTCCCCCGGGTTGAAAAGAAGGCTTCAAGATGATGTTGAAGAATCCGGCTCGAAGGACCATATGTTGAGTATCACGCTCCAGTTGTGCTGCTGACGGACATTTTCGAGTCGCCGATATACTGACGAAGAAAGGCACTATTACACGTGCATACAACAACATATGCCCTCTCCCAGTCTCTTCAACCCGGGGAAATTTATTTTATTTTTAATTTCAACAAAAAGTTACATAGGATTATTTCACAAATCTTCTGCCAAACTGCAGGACAGTTTGTCGGCAGTGAGAATATGTTCCTGCTTCACATCTTACCACACGTCGTGGATTTTATTATCTGTGCCGTCGTGGCACAATATATATATATATATTTATAATGTCTATATTTTTGTATAAATCTGTGTAAGCGGACTCTGCGCGCCACTCTCTCACCGACGCCCTTTGACGTGTGCACATATCGGCAATCTTTGTAACCACCTATACTATTATTATCAATACAGTCCTATAATATCGCAGCAAGTAGTTTTACTTCATACTCTTCAATAGTCAAGACCATCAGCAGCACAACTGGAGCTTGATACTCAACATACACACACAAAAAGTCTGTTGTCTGCGCTGCCCCTGAGCGTGTCAATTGACCCTTGAGTTCTCTGACTTTACGTACACTATCTTGTAACCTGTTTCTTTAATACCAATAACACAAGAGGTTAGTTCAGTGACACTTCAAAAGTGCATTTTATTAGAGTCAATCAATCAGTACAAAGTTATCAATCATGAACAATATGCAACACAATAAATATAGACTATATTACACAGACTACATAATTTGTGACTTTATTCCTATATAAAATAAGGCTCAATGTTATATTGTGCTTAATTTACATTAACATTGTATGTATAAAAGTTTTTTTTTAATAATTTCATATTCAGCACACCAAACAGGGTGGAACACATAGTTATAGGATAATTATGTAAATATTTTAAATACTTCCTACAGTCCAGTTTCAATTAAGTAAACAATAGTATTTGAGTATTTCTATTACATGAATTCTTTAATTTTATCTAGCATATCGAGATTTGTTGACTCTAAAATATTCTCGATAAAAATACTCCAGAATTCTAAACCTATATTAAAATTATGATGATCCACCCTTGAAAAACACAATAAAACATCTTTAAAAACCTGACTGAAAACAAATAATAGTGAGATGAGTATTTTTACAAATTAAAATTAAGAGAGAAACAACAAGACTTATTGCTAATTAATATTAATTACAGTTACTGTGATACATGGCATCGTTAAACCCTACATTAAATTTGTACTTTTTGCAAATTTCATTATTGAGTTACATATTCGCAAATATTTAAATACTTAGATTTACCCTATTTTCTTCGTGACACTTTTGACAGAGAAATTGTGCCTATCACGTAGCGACTTCTGTATGGGGCAGATGTGATTGGCCCGCAATACGACGCTGCGAACGGGACGAACGCGATCAACTCAACGGCATACCCTGCTTGCGGCCTATACGAGTATGGCAGTTTGCGGCGGGACGCGACGTAAGGATCAGTTCACACCGAGACGGGACGCGACGCTGCGCGCACATTTTAAAATATAACTCGTTTCTAAATATAACTCGCGACGTTGCGATGCGTCTCGTGGCGCAGCGCGAAATATCAGTGCGTACTTGTTTTGAGGTTTGTACTGTACTTCTCCTTGATTCGAGAAGTAATGACCAAAATCACATAGGACATTTGTCGCGTATAGCATCGCGTCGCATTGGACCGTGCCGTGTCGCGACGCGTCGCGTCGTATTCGTCGCTCAAGCAAGACACTGTGTAATACGGTGAGGGCACATCTAAGGATTTATATTTTTGCATTTTCGTCAGTTCGTGTACCTATTTGTGAAAAATGTGACTTATTATAACACGGTTAACGTGCTTTGTGATTTATTATTATTCCTTACGATTGTGGCTACAAATATTGGATGCATTTTTAATTTAACACGTATTAGTTCGGTACAAAATTTGAACACATTACAGTAGAAGCAATCGTTTTTAACCGGTGTAAATTATGATTGTAACATAAAACTATAATTACGTAAGAGGTATTTTGATACATTTCTGCGTCAGCTACTTTCATTCTGTTACGACATTTTGACTGCATTATTCGAAAAATGCTTTCCTCTCTTTACATTTCAGATTTCTTACATTGTCGTTTACAACCATATTTTCTTAGTCTTGAATTGATTAAAAACATTGTAGAAGGCAAGTTTATTTGTTCCCATTACTCTGCTTCTTTTATTCATCTTTCCGTCTCAAACTAAACTGGACGCTCCTATCTGCCCTCCCATAATCTTCCCGTTGGGCACAATAGTAACTCTCTGCCCAGACAAGTTATCCGAGCCCTCCGCATGGCCTGACAAGCTTGGTGACGGTCCCTGAGAGCTTCCATACACCTTTGTACTATAGCCCGAATCGTTGTGCGACTCCCTGTCTGTTTGACTCTGGGTCTCCGTCAGATGGGTGTTAATCGCTAAAGACTGCAGTCGACTGTGTAGTAAACTGTGGTCAGGATCCGGTTTCCTCGTCATTCCATGCGGGTTCCCCCTAAAATTCGGGTACATCGGGTCGTAACACATCCGAAAGTCCTTCTGGTTCGCGATCTCCACCTCAGTGTTCTGATCTAAGTGGTCGCTGTAGCAGTGCGGGATGCGCTCCATCTCTCTCATGATATGGTCCTGCATCATCGCATCGAACACTCCAGTCTGGTGGTGGTATAAAGGGTTCCTGTTTCGCGGTTGTATTTGATTCGGCAACCCCGACTGGTTGTAGTCGTATTGTGGACAAGGGAACTGAGGCACTGGTAGACCACTGTCCATGTATGGCATCTGTCTGTTGGAGATGTCGTGGAAGTAAGCGTCTTTGGGTATCATAGCTCGCAAGTCTTGCGAATAAGGATTCTGAGTCGACATTTGAGCTGGTGATGGAGATTTTGATACAGTCTCGAAATTAGGCATAGGTAAAGTTTGCAGCAGGTTGGTGTTCCTCATCGGTCCTGGCTGCATGGAACTTCTGATTGGGTTGTCTTCCTCGTCACTACTTTCAGAGTTGTTGCCATTTTCCTTCGGTGGGTTCTGGAAGGTTTTTCTTGTGGGAAACGGTATGAGATTGTGTAAACTGAACCGTTTGCTCTTCGGTGGTTTCTCTTTCAAGACGGGAGCTGGTCTTTGGGGCTGTTGTGGCATTTTCAAAATGCCGGGGTTCTGTTGGCTTGTCGACGGTACAGTTTCTATGTTTTCGGTGGGCTGTACTTTTCTAGTTATGGGTTCTGGACCTGGAGATACGCTTCTTTGCTGTTCCACTTGTGCTACTAATTGTTGAACAGATTTTCTCTGCTCTCTTTCTATCTCATTTGAATTCTGATAGCTGCCTTGCTTTCTTAGTTTCACGTAGCCATCTTGTGAAATGTCTAAAGACTTGTTAGTTCTGGACATTACATCTACCATTTCTTTCTCGAAGGCTACCCGCTTTCTCATGTCATCTGCTGTTCTTTGTAGCACCTGACTTTTCCATAAAGGAACATTTTGGTCTTTTGGACTTCTAACGTCTTCTTCCAAGTCACTGGGCTGTTTGTTACTACTGCTCGGTGACTTAACATCTGAATGTCGACTTGGAGAGCGATACCTTTGAATGTGATAACTTTCTACTTCCATAGACATTGGTGATTGTGATACTGACACTTTGTTCGCTTTTACATGAATTTCTGCTGTGACATTCTGATGATGGCTATCCTGATTTTTCTTAGAAAAGGGAGGTATTGAAAGTCTACTGGGTCCAGCATCTAACTGATCACTGCTCTTGGAGTTCTTCAGTAGATACCTTCGTCTGGGACTGAGTGGCTCTCTACTGTCCAAAATCTCTGTGCTCTTTGACGTGGCTTTACTATCATTCAGGTCTTTGGCATTCGTTTCGTAGTGTTCAGCGTTTTTATTGAAGCTCTTTATTATCCTGTGGACTTTGTTCCACTCTTCAGTGTCAGCATCTAGTAACTCTAAACTTCTTGTACGTTTAAGCGGAGGTATGTCTAAGGAGCCTTTAGGACTGAAGTCTAATTTCTTCACTCTTTCTGACGCTCTAAACATCATACCTCTTGTCAACCAATGCTCCAAGTGTTTGTGTCTCTCTTTACACATAGCTCTTTCGGCTGCTACAAATCTCGTCAACTCTGTTATTTGACCTTGAGTTTTCATTTCTAAATCGGTTACCTTCTGATCTAGCCTGTCGTGAGCTCTATCTATATGCTTTTTCAAGTCCTTCTTATCTTCATTTAGTTTATCCTCCATATGTTTGAAGAACGGTGCGCAGTAGCAAGTGTACCCGGCACCTATCGGACCCTTTTTGATGTTCCCAGCCAAATCTAAATAGTACTGCTCGCCTTTTCTAAGTGGTTCGGTGGGTAGCGAGCTTAGTTTTGGTTTGGGGAAGAATTTGGGGTCGGGGTAGTAATGACAGCCGTAGGGGGACCACTGGACTTGTGGGGGGTTCTCAAAGTGCACGTTTTTCTTCTTTTTGTCCTTGCCTTTTTCTTTATCCTTTTCTTTCTTTTTAACTGCGTCTGGTTCGTCTATCGTTCTCTCTTTGCTCTTATCTCTGTGCTTCTTCTTGGCTTGTTTGGCTACTGGGGTGTTGAGTATGCTAATGATTTCTTCTAGACCTTTCCTTGTGGCTATGTCTCTTGCTGTCTCTCCTTGATGGTTGCGTATGGACTTATCGCAGCCAGCTTCTAGGAGTATCCTGGTTAGTTTCCGCCTGCCCATGGCTGCGGCGATGTGTAGTGCTGTGTCTCCGTTCTTGTTCTGTTCGGAGACGCGGCACTGGGCGGAGATGAGGATGCGAGTGACGCCGGCGTGCCCGTACCGCGCTGCCGTGTGGAGGGATGTGTCGCCATACTGAAAAGTGAAAGAGGACAAATTAATCATGCATTTATTTTGCAATTATCGTGGGTTGTGGTTTCTATGAAGAAGCTTTTGACAAATATTAGGGAACTAAATGAAATAAGAAATCTATAGGCTATCCAGCTGGGATAACATCACGCTTGCCTGAAGAGTTAGTAAGTACCTCATTAGCTGCATCCACATTAAGCTAGTTATGTTCAAAAGTACCATGTAATAGAGGAAGACCATATGAATCCGCGCTGCTACTAAGATATTCCAATATGATGAGAGAACCCAACATCCATTAGAGTATTGTGCTTACATTGTTCTGCAAGTCGGGCGGCGCGGCCGCCAGCAGCAGCTCCCTGCAGGCCTGGTTGTGTCCGTTCTGGCACGCGAGGTGCAGCGCCGCGAAGCCGGCCGCGTTGCGCGCGCGCAGCTCGGCGCCCGCGTGCGCCAGCAGCGCCGCGCAGCGCGAGTAGCCCTTCCACGCCGCCTCGTGCGCCGCCGTGTTGCCGTGCTGGAACCATTAATGCTATATTTAGTGAGATCGTTCATTTCGTTGGTTCTTCTTGTAGTGCTTACTGTAGGAGGATTGTACGTTCTTACAGCATTGCAAATTCATCTCCGAAATATTTGTAAAGAATCATTAAACAACCAAGATTGATCATGCATTTCTAGAGCACGATAAACATGGTTTCGTTTCAAAAATGTGCTTAATGAACTCATTTTGTCGCATTTGCTAGTGCGTGTAGCAGGTCGTTCTGTAGTTCCTGCCTATACCACTATGGCAAAACCCGTGAATTATGTTTATAATAAGATCGAGCAACTATAATAAAAAGGCGCTTACCACGTTATCCTGCTTGTTGGGATCGGCTCCATGTTGCAGCAACAGTTGCACGACCTCGACGTGGCCGTCCGCTGCTGCGCGCTGCAACGCTGTGCATCCATTCTGTAACAAGGTATGCAACGTTACGTCATCTTCAAGAAGCTAAATGCCGTTTTTAGGGTTCCGTAAAAGGAAAAAACGGAACCCTTATAAGATCACTTTCTTTGTCCGTCTGTCAACACCGATTTTCTCAGAAACGGGTGGACCTAGCAAGTTGAAATTTATACCATGTACTGAGGTCTATAATCCCTATTAGGTGTATAAACATCAAGGTCATAGGTCAACACAATAAAAAGATATGGGCAAATTTAGATCATCGCGAAAACTTGTGAGTACCAAAATTTGCCTTAATTTTCAATGTTTTTTATTTTTCGGACTTTTTTTTCGCTTTACTTGTGCTGTAAGACCTTGCTTTTAACCAAAATTGACCATTCTAGGTCAACCGGAAGTACCCCATAGGTTTTGAGTCGAAAACTTATAAGGTAGTTCCCGTTGACCTCATTTAATTATTGTAGTTGAGTCACGAAATTTGGTAAAAAGCAAGGTCTTACAGCACATGTATAGGGGAAAAGTCTGAAAACCGTAAATATGTAGTTTAATAACAAAAAAAAAGCGATTTTACTATTAAAAACTTATTATTTGCGGTTGGAGCAATTGCCGTTTCTAGGGATCGAACAGCAAGGTTAAGTTTGTCCTTTAAAAAGTTTGTACGGAACCCTCGGTGCGCGAGTCCGACTCGCTCTTGGCCGGTTTTTTATGTACCTAACTACTTAAATAAAAGTTTTATGAACCAACATAATATGTTCACGCAAAACAGAATGTTTTTATTTTTACCATCTTCTTATGTGCAAAGTCATTTCACAAAAAGCCTGCATCAAAAATTAATAATTCATATAAACATTAGCTAGACCAGACTTATAAATTATCACTTTTATATAGCCACGACCAATTACACCAGTGTAAGGGCCTGGGCAATTTTAATTAACGCATAGCTGGAGTTGCGACATTTTTAATAAGAACTGAGGCAACGGCTATCGGCCATAATGGGAACCCGATCATTTTCTGCTCCAATAAATAGGCAAGGTGGGCTATTTTTATTCGTTATGAAACTGGCAACATTGCAGGAAGTAATGCGATGCGTTCGCGGAAATAAATTGCCATTTGCGCGGCAAAATTATGTAACATCACTGTTTCCCGCAAGGGGTTAGGCAGAGGTGTACGTATGGTAGGTACCTACAAAATAAAGGGTGAGCTGAATGCCATCAACCGACAGACAAACCCCCGCTCATTGAGTGAATGCTTTTGTTCATCGGTTTTGTCCGCCGTGCAAACCTATTGTCTTAATATTGTCGTTTTATTTCCTGAAACTCGAAGAAATCAAATGCATTTCCTAAATTTTGAGTAGGTTATGTAACTATCATATACAGTTATTAACTATTTTACGGTCTGCGACATATCAACTTATGAAATCAAGCAATTAACTAAGTAAGTAATCGCTATATCAGTGGCGCCAACGCATTTAATGAATACTGGTACCCTACTGTGGTTTACTACTTCGATTAAATAAGATTTGCTTTTCCTACGAGGAAATGAGAACGAGCAAATATTTTACTAGATAAAGATTACACTTGACTTGCTCCAATTAGGAACTACATTGCAACATGGCTTGATGAAGCATAATGTTAGAAAGTAAATTGAAAAAGGGTTTTGAACACCTTGACAGACGGACACCATAGTGATTCTACAAGGAACCCGCTTTTTCCCTTGGGGAACCCTAAAAAAAGGAAGTGCCAAACTGACGGGAATGCAGGCTCTTTTATAACAGGAATCCCAAAACTTTTAAAGAGTGGCCAACGTCAAGAGCTTTTTTAAAAAATTGTGTCATCCTTTTCAAAAAAATAAATTGGATTGTTTTTGAAGAATTCCTGAACTATGGTATTACAGATGTACCCCTATTCATAGGCCGTAGGTTTGTTCGTCATCTAAATAATAAACAACTTCGTATTGTATGTATTAATTTTAAAACCTATCACTATCATTCACCGTTTGACGCAGTTTCATAAACAGATAAGCTTCGGAGGGGGTAGACTCAGTCAGATTTATAAGGCCCCATTTTTAATTGCAACTCTAGCTTGTTTTAAAATACGATTGAAACCTCTTTAGTCCTTAGTTTAATATTTATGCTGTCCATTCATAAGATTTGCGACCGACGTAATTGGGTACTAAATCGATCTAAACCTAGCATTTGCCCTGTATACTAAATGACTGTATTACAAAAATTATATCTGCAATTTCATAGCTAACGGCCTTACTTCGTAGGACATAAAGTTTACAATTGAACAAAAACTTGCTCAGCACCTGTTGGTCTAAATGAGGCTATTGATGTCAGAGCTTTTGTGATATTCAAATATATTGGCACGATTTGTCCTAGAATAGAAAGATTTCGTAATATATAGTGTTCATTTACTTATCAACAGTTAAGTAGATACCCAATATTATATAGGAAATAAATATTACGGCAGCTGGAGATTCATCAGAAAAGTTCAAACACCTCATTTATATCGTCCTCTCGTGGCTGTCTGTCTATTCATCCGTGTATGTAAATACCAGCAGAAGTCAAAAGATCTCAGACACTGAGCCTTATGCTGAGAGGCTGTGCCCTCAATCCATCTACCGGATCCAATGAGGATTTATAAAAAATATTCTCACTTTATAGAATTCTTAAAAAAAATACGTTATCGAATCTTCATTATCACAACGTACTGTCGGCCACTTTCCCGCCTAGAGTTCCAGTAACTGTAGTATTTTTAATGAATTCAGTGAAGCGGCTTCATCTGGCGCATGCCGGTGGACCGGTCGACCGAGTCTGTATTACAGACCCTAAGAAGTATGAATGTTGTCGCTGTTTTACAATGAGATTCACTTGATTAGCATCAACATTTTTTTTTATTAGACAACAACGCCTGTGATCCCTGAAGGCTTTAAACAAAGAGCAGCCTATTGCTAGCCAATAACTTAATTGAGCTTAGATTGCCATTGAAGGGTTCAAGACTCCGGGCTGCTACTGAGAAATTCCAACTGGAAAAACACTTTGCTTGCCCCTAGAATCGAACTCAGGACCTCGTGCGCTCAAACCCATGGTTACATGTACCCTAAATCTATGGCTAAAAGTGGTAAATGATGTGATCACTATTTAAACTATGTCTACATTAACATAAGATTTAAGAAATATAGTTGGTGCCAGATCGATCATCTTTCTTTGGCAGTAGTTTATTATACCTGCTCGCGACACGCACCTAATCAGATAAAATTCTTTTGCCCCGCTTCCGCGTGCGAATCATCGAGAAAGGCGAAGAAATCTATGAATAGGAGCTCTTAATGAGTGAATCAAGGTATCAACCATGTAACAACCCACTATGTCTATGCCTTTTTATGATCCTTTACGTATAAGATGGGCAGGACGTGTGTACCCTCCGCGATTTTAATCAACTCCCGTGCGTATAAAAATGTCAACGCAGCCATTTTGATTAGTAATTATTGAACTGAGCAAGTTGTGGGAGATGGATTACGTTGTCAGTGCTAATAACGGGTTGGAATAAATTGCGTATCGTAAGACTTTTAGTGGACTATTAATTTAAGGAGTTATTAAAGCTTGGGAACTTTTTTCACGAGCTTGTGGTTCGGTGCGATCTCGGTAAATTGTAGGAGAGTCTCCTAGCGAAATTCGACTCCATTCGGTTCGATCGGCCTCGGTTCGGGATTTGTTTTTCGATTTCGATTTGACATTTCAGAATTTCAAAATTCATAAATAACAAGGACATTCAAATATTTACGAGCGACAGACGGGACAAGACAAAGAAAATCGTAATCCAAATACTTGTTTCTACTTAGTAACAAATTGTTCTGACTAGTGTCAACGCCCGCTTGTCGGGTAGCATTCTTGTGTCAAAACCTAATTCTTTTAAATCTCTTTGATAAATAAGAAACACGAGAATTCTGGTTGGCTATACAAAAAAAGAGTTTCAGCAATATTAGACTTTCTGATACAGGCACAAAAATTGTTAGATTGTACGATCCATCGATGTTTTAGTAACAATAAAAGTGATGGATGGGGGCAATGAAAAAAAGCGCGTTCAGAAGATGCTTATTCACTATTGCTTTGTAGGCTGTCGGGTCAATCCGTCAATTGGGTGGAAGGGATCAAGGAAACAGACACTGGCAGAGTTCCATAGGTACTATTGAGGACACTTCCGCCTGATCACCACTAAGCTAATTTTTGCTTGCACTTAAAATATAGAAACGCTCTCTATCCCCGCCCCGTTGACTTTATATATAAATAATTAATGAAAAAATACCGATCGGCGACACATGCCAAACGAGAGTTATTGATTTAGCGCGCCAAAGTTGACGCTTTGCTAATAGGCCTAAAGTTTAAGGTGGAGTGGCTCGGCGCCTCCGCATGATTTAAGCGAAAAAAAATTTAACTGATCAGGCGGAA
Source organism: Xestia rhomboidea (assembly GCA_963853795.1). Classification (NCBI taxonomy): domain Eukaryota; kingdom Metazoa; phylum Arthropoda; class Insecta; order Lepidoptera; family Noctuidae; genus Xestia; species Xestia rhomboidea. Next base: position 18,611,186 of record OY970775.1, read on the forward strand.
AAGACCACGACTGTACTTTGGCCGTCCGCATAATAAATGAGGACTACAAAGGAAGGACGATGCAAAGTTTCAGTAAGGTTAAAAATTACCGATTTGGAATTGTAATCTCTCAAATATCGCGCACCTTTCTGGATCTAGGTACTCGTGATTCTATGGCTTTAATCTTGTACTGTGTTATATAATATCTCAATACACATTATTATAGGATAATTCGAGATACAAATATCAACATGTTTCTTGTAACTGAAGATAAAGTGAAAAACGTCGTAAATCTCCACGACTGAAGAAAGATATGAAAGAAATGGCGAAATAAAAACGTGAAGAAGAAAACGTTTTGCGCCGACAACAAGTAAAGTGAGACAAGGGCAGGAAGATTATGATGTCTTGTATATCTCTCCCGGTAATTTAGATCAAGTGATGTTAGTCTAGTAAATACAATCGATCGTGGGGCTTGAGCCTGGGGTCTTGTTTGTTTTTATCATTTCAGCCGTAAGATGCCCTGGAAATTCACTTTCCCTTAAAGTTACGGTTAAACACGTTTGAGTCTAGTCTCGTCTAGTCTTCATTATTCTCACCAGATCCGCTTATAAACTCTATAGTGGTGCTTTTAATTGCCCATAACTTCAATAATACGGCCTTTGACGATTAACTGTTTATTATTTAAGTACTCATTGCCCCCAATTGGTTTCAGACAATACAGCTACCGCTAGATAGTTATTATACAAAGCCGCAGCAATGCATAAGCACTCGGATTTGCAAATACTGCTCTATGAAACACTAAATTTAGACTAGCTCTCTAGTTTCGATATTAAAATTTTAGAACCGGGATCCCATTCCCAATACGAGTATTTTTATACCTGTAGGTATATCTCTTATATCTGATGAAATTCAGAAAATTCTATTGCAAGGTAGGTAAACCAATTAAAACTATTAGTTACCTTATCACTCTATAAGATGCACCTACTTAACAAATTCGTAACAACTTTCACATAACCGAATCAATTAACAGTTTCCCACAAAAAACTTCACATAGATATTTACATACCAACCACGTTTTTCCTGCAACTCATCGACAGGCGCATAGTAATGACCAGGCAATCATGAAGTGGCGGAGATGCGCGCAGTCATCAAACACCGTTAAGATGGCGACAATCATGCAACAGATTTGCTATGAAATGTGCGGTTGTGGAAAAAGAATATAACTGGAAATGCTGTGGAAAACATTGTAGTAAACATAATTATGTACCTATAACGATCGAGATACTTTTAAGGACAAGAAACACTAAAGGCAAGTGCTACCTCAAAGGAAGAACCATTTTATGACTATGATAGAATATTGAAAAGGATGATAATTATATTAAAAGTTTAGGAGCGAGAATGGTTATAATTTCCTAAATCTTTCGACAAAGATTATAAATGCGGAGACATTGTATTCGATAAATTCTGTGTGGATTATCGTCCTTTCTAGAATAAACGCACATAGTCTGGTATATCTATAACTTTATTTTCTTAATTTATTATAATGTTAGTCCTAACATTATAATAAATTAATACCCCATGAATCGAATGGCTGTAGAGTCTAGAACATAGAACCTATAACTTTGGAAAGGTCCTAAGGCTGTATGCAACGTTTCAGTTCTGCGTATTTTAAGGTTTTATTCCGAGGTTATTTCTATTCTTAAAGCTTTTAAGATTTGCATTTCGGTCAACGTATTTTGTTTTTGCAATTCCGTCTATTCTTACGATCGCCGCTTTTGAACTGTGACTGCAGTCTACAACTCTACACCGAAGAATAATGAGGATTGCACAGGCGAATTTGTGTCTTGGTGGGTTTGGTCGCAGTGGTCATAATACGTTGCAGTTTCCTGGAAGCAATTGTCTCGGAACGTGGTTGTACAGGGCCGAATGGACACGACAGAATGGCTGGGAGTCGTGCGCGGTGGAATGCCCCGACAAGGGACGACTGTTACGCAAACGATTCGCGGCCCGAGGCGTCGTGCCAGCGATACAACTCTAGCTGGTGATGTGAAAATGTCGATAAATAGTCGATGTCTTGACTTTCGATTTATAGGTATTGTTGCTTCGGCTGCTGTGATAGGTACTATTTCACTGCAGGGTGCTGGATGGTCTATTTGGCCCTGTTTAAGTAAGAGGAAACTATAAGTAATGGAAAGGTGTGCTTCATCCTGCGTGCCAAATTATTGACTGTGGATATGCATATTACTAATGAAGCTTTTGTTTGAAGGTTTATAAGTTACTGGAGACTAGGACAGTTCTTCAGTATCTGTTCTAACAGTTCTTAGTGTAGGTATCTTTCTTACGTTATTTATTTTTATTCTTCTTATGTTGCTGATAGTAACCCCATCTTTTTAATAGCTGAATTTTAAAAGTGGGTTTTGTATACGTTTGTCGTAGAACTGGTTCAATAATTTTATTGATAGGTATGTCTTATTGTCCAGACATCCATAAATCGGCATGTAGGCGAGAAGCTGCCCTTTATTCACTTTCCAACCCGTCGCGTATGAATTTTCATAAAACGAATGATTCACTCGTTCTCAGTGATACATCATAAAAAATACCTCCACATCTCAAGAACATGTCAACACCTCTATCGTATATCATTTTTATCACGTATATGAGAACCTTACTGGCATTTCATACTGCGTATCGCCCTTGCCTCGCATCACTAACAACATGGCGGCTTTTGCGCGCTCTTTTTTTTCGCGGTAAAATGCCCTGTAAGTGACACGGTCCGTGTTAATTAAGTAGCTTCACAAAAAATGAGAATGTCCCACGGACAGACGAAGTTTGTTTACGTACGTGTAACAATTTCGAGCTAATTTAAAATGTTTACAAACACATTTAGAAAATAACTCGAAATCTGTGAGTAGAGCTGGCATAATTTATGATCTCATGACGTTTTATCGCAAAGAGATTTGTTATGTAATTGGACGATAAAATGGTTTTATCACCTACCACTTACCTTTATTAATTGCTCCAGTTTAAACGTTGTTAAATTAATATCGATTTTATTACTTGAGACGTATATAATGTAATGCTCGTAGAACAGCGGCGATTGCTACCTGTTTACGTGTTTTATGAGGCTGTAAAGCGTGTTGGGTACTAACAAATGGCTTGATAACGGAAGCATAGACGTAACCAGCAATAAACAAATTATTACGAATGACAACAAGCTGTAAAGTAAAGGCTTCAAAAAGAGCCTAACTTGAATACTTGACAGTGAGTGCCGCCATAGATGTCGCCGCCCACCCAAGTCTTGGAAACAGGCTCCTGGTGTTTTAGAAATTACGATGGAAGTGTAAATTGTGGCGTAAAGTTCCGTTTACAAGGTTTTCACTTGTGTAGGTAGGTACTCGTAACAATGACTAATTTTCATCATAAAGAGCTTTTTTCGAGTCTTCCGAGATAATTAAGTTTAGATAAGGAGGTAAAAGCGATTTTAAACCTTATTAAGGTAAACTTCAAAATTTTATTATAACACTCAGTACCAAAGATGGAATGTTGGCATTTACCAAGCCTAAATCTACTCTACATAGTGTTGCTCAACTTTAAAAGCTGCAATTCGATTTCCAAATTCCGTTTGCTCTTTTCTTTTCTTTTGACCAATGATCAGAACATTCTGACACTACGTTCCATCACACCACCTGTCAGAATTGCGGTTCAAATACCGAAGGCATGTGACCTCCATTCTACGCCACAACGGTTTTCTGACAAACGGTGTAGCCTCATAAATCTCTCAAATAACTGAAATTAAATCTAGCAAGCCCGTAACGACTACACCAAATTATAGCTTCCTATTTTTAACGAGGCCGATGCTTCAAAAATAGTTGTAAAGTTAATCAATTTTAATGTGAAACAGGATTGTGTCCGGCTAATCATTGTGCTTGTAAAATAAACCAACAATATAATCTGTGGAGGATTTAGTGGCGATTAGTGGGCGAATCGAGAATTGAGAATGACGGAACGGATTGGGTCCGTGGATTTAAAATTGGATTCGCCTTTTGCCATTGCTGGAAAGAAGGTTACCTATTCGTACGATTGTTTATGCACCTGCCCCAAAGTGTAACCTATTGTTACCTCACGTAAGACGGTCCTTTAGAGAATAATTAGGTACCTATTTGTATTTCTGGGAAGCTTTTTCTTTCAGCTTCTGAAACGCTAATTAGTCATGATGATGACATGATGTCAACATAAAATATTTCGTAGGTACCAAAGACGAATAAATAATGCTTTGATTCTAAGTACTTAGTGTGGAATTAGGTATCGACAATTTTGGTTGATGGTCAATTTATTGCTGGACAACAAATTTTCCTGACTTTACGTGTAGCATTTAATTAGATATTTACTTCAAGATTTTCCAATGTAGGTAAAACTAAGAAGTTGCGCTTAAAGTTGTTCATAGTTCTAAGAAAAGCTTTTAAACAAGTTTCGAATGATTTGCCATAGTAGGCCGCCCAGCTACATTCTACAGGTGGATTATAAAAGTGGACATAGACAGTTTTAGTCTTTTTTTTTTGCGAGGCAAGACATGACGTATGTATGTAGGTACAGGTCTCTTATAGAGTCCGGAATGCAATTGCAACATAAAATTGTATTGTAGGAAGTAGGAACATAATATTTTATAAAAATATGTTTTTAACCGACTCTTCCGTGTCTGATGCTGATGTTGTTTTTACTGAGAAATAAGCATAAAAAGTCAATAACCAATTACCTCCATGAAATATTACCTAAAATGATAAAAATGCTATAAACTAACATAGCTTATCTCTCATTTCGAATAAAATTTACGTTAATGGCTTTATTAAAGAAGAATTTATAACATAATTTTAGCTACTTGCCTAAATGTCATAAAATATAACATTAAGCATTGTCGATTTCTCGTTTGGAATCTTGATCCGTAATAATAAAATAATAATTTAAATTATTGATACATAAGATGATGCTTTGCATTTTAATAAGTAACAGTTTATAATTGGCCAGCGTATTTTTAATCTTTCGCAGTTTTATTCCTCCTATTATATACTTACCTTCATAATTTTGACCACTTTTCAATTAATAAGTCAAAGAGTCCATCTTCTTCTTCTTCTTCTTCTTTGCTCCATCCCACACTCGGGGTCGGCTCTCCTAATTTCCCTGCGCCATGACGTTCTGTCTAGGGTTGTCGGGTCGGGTAGTTTTTCTTTATTTATGAGGCTGGTCATACTAGTGTACCATGTGTACGGAGGGCGTTCTCTACCTCTCTTTTGCCCCGGTAGATTTAAGGCTTTTCTAACTATGTAGTCCTCTTCTCTTCTCATTTCGTGTCCATACCACCGCAAACGACTTTCATTGAGCTTTTTGGCTATAGGGGTTACTTTAAAGCTGCCTCAAATGTACTCATTCCTTACTTTATCTAGCCTTGTTACCCCTCCTGACCACCTTAGCATTTTCATTTCAGTCGTGTGAAGCTTTTGGACGTGTGTTTCTTTTACAGGCCAGCACTCTGCTCCGTACAAGAAAGCTGGTCTCACTGCCATCTTGTAGATCTTCCCTTTTGTACGGATGGGCATGCTTTTATCACACAGCACTCCTGTTAACGAACGCCACTTTTGCCAGCCAACGTTCACCCTATGCGCCACGTCTTCCTCCACACTGCCACTTTCTGTGATGACTGACTCAAGATATTTAAACTGTTTCACTTTTGGGACCATTGTTATATCTGCGTAGTAAATATTGGATGTATGTGAAGTTTTGCTTAGTTTGCACTCTAGGTGTTCTGTTTTAGACCTGCTAACTTTGAGTCCTGCTTCTTCCAGGGCTTGAACCCACTGGTGTAGTGTAGCTTGTATTTCGTTAGCTGAATTCGCAATAAGAACGATATCATCTGCGTATAGATTATTCCAAGGAAGTACGGCCTAGATATGTTCTGTTATAAGGTTCATTACCAAGTTAAATAAAAGTGGACTGAGTGCCGAGCCCGGGTGGACTCCAACTTCTGGTTTAAGAACTTTATTATTCCTCATTAAGAATTAACAATAATTCACTTACTGAGAAACTAAATTTAAATACAATATCTACGAGCGTACAGATTCTACGTTCATTGTAAAAAATAACAAATATGAGGGTAAGCGATCACAACAACAACACAAGAAAGAACAAATGTACCTGTTTAGTAGTAGTCACCAACCAAGCAAACACGGATGTAAACCAAAAGTAAGTTGTTTTACTAGATGTGGCAATACATGGCAACAAAGTTTTTATTTTTATTGTTTTTATTTGCTCATTATGTATGATTTCAGCATTTTTTTTAAAACAAGACATACTTTTAGCTTCTTTAATAACCATCGGTATTTTATTGTACATGTTAACACCTTCAAATTCAATATTCTTTTTACCGTATTTAACTGTTCTGGGAGGACGCGTTACTAGGTGATTGTGGTTTCGAACTTTGACTTCGAAAGCTTCGCTTAGGCCTGCTGGGCTTTTTACTTTAGTAGTGACGTTTCGGTACATGTCTTGTATCAATTGCACATAAGTTTCAGGCAGGTGTTGTGCTCTCAGTGCTTGCCATACTAACCGTCGCGGACGCGGTACTCTGTCGAATGCTTTCTCGAGATCTATAAATATGAAGTGGATATCTTCCTTGTTCAGTCGGTATTTGTCGGTCAGCACACGGATTGCTTGGTTTCGTCGGTGGTTGATTTTGACGGCCGGAACCCGAACTGATTTGGAGTCATCGTCGAGAGAATTTGAATGCGGCTACTTAGTATGCGCTCCCATATTTTGAGTGTGTGTGATGTCAGTTTAATGCCGCGATAGTTTCCGCACTCTGTAACATAGCCTTTATTTTTAAAGAAAGGGATGAGGTGGCTTAGTGCTAAGAGTCCATCCATCCATAAATTAATGGACTCTGTGACAGTTTTCTAACCATTAGTTCTAACAACTTTATGCTGTAAAACATGTACGTACCTACATACATAATTATACATACAGCACACAGGTCTAATATTTATATGAGAAAGTACCTAGGTACATGTTTTGCCATTTAGGTAGCTACCTATGGCGTACACAAATGTTTGACTAAAAACTTAAGGTGAACCTTATTATAAGTAAATAAGTACCTATTTGCAAAAGAAGGACTAATTTACATAAAATAGGTAAACAACAGTAGGCTGCTAGTTACGCGTCAAAGTAGGTACTTCTCCACACCGCTGTCATCCGGAAACGTGCTAAAGCTTATATAATCTTCTAAGTACTTAGGTATTTAGTAGATTCCCAGATGCTTGTTAACTTTTGTTAAGTCTGTTTCACGCTTTTTGTATTGTAAGCAACGACCTATTGTCGGGCCTACGCTGTCCTAATATTGTAATACCAAATGATTTGAAAAGAGTAACCATGGAGTTTCTTGCCGGTTCTTCTCCATGGAAACGACCAACGCGAACCGTGCACCTTTTTCGACGTTTTATAAGTGCCCATCTAGGCCTATGTGAAATAAAATATTATGATTTTGATTTTTGATTAGACTTAGATAGCTTTTTTCCGTAAATCTTTTTATCTTCAGCAATAAAGATTGATAAAAAATAGTGTTAGTTCTCACACATATTTTAGCAATTTAGAATCGATACCTGATTCCAATAATGCTAATGTCGCTAATTTATTTCGGATACGGTATCCATTAATTTTATCTTACAAAGATCGTCTGGCGTTTGATTTACATTAAAGGGGGCGATGTTGGTAAACATGTCAGACATTATTCCGTGGAATTGTATTGAAAAACAAAGTGGCCGCGTCAGTTCTGATTTGGGCACGCGCCAAATACAACTCCTGTCCTTTAATTTTATTTTACATCTGGTTTTGCAGTACTGTACCTAATTTATCATTATTCTGATTGGGTTTTTTTCGGAGGTAGAATAAACGATAAAAGGATCAGTATGAACTATGAAGGAACTATGAAACGACTATAAACATAGGTAATTTGCTGTTTGCTTTTGTTTTTTAATCGACTACTAAAAAAGGAGGAGGTTATAATGTACCAGTATCTTTTTTCTTTCATTTATTTAGCTACTCACCGATTGCTCCGTAATTACTGGTTTTCCGATTTGAGCGATTCTTTTTGGAAATCGGTGGCTAAATGTCAATGAAACAAACAAGTCGCCGATTTCCAAAATAGAAGTTATTTTCCAATAAACATTTTTTTTAATTTTTCGGTCCTTTTGTGTTTAGTCCGTTAGGTCTTTTGCAAAAAAGATTTAATCTTCCTGGCCAATGTTTATGTGTGGCCCCTGGCCACCTACCTTTTCAGCCAGTGTGTATAAATCTCCCTTAGCATCACATGTCAATTTAAATGAGTCGCTGAGAGTCTGCGACGTGACCGCGCATCTCAAATACATGGCCGATGACTTATTAGCTTTGACATACGGTTTGAACCCGTGCGGAGTCAGGGAAGGCCAAGAGTTGGTCGAACTTTGTATTCAACTAGAGGTTCATTCTTCCTAGCTTGATAATTGTCTTTTTTGTTATTCAGCAACACGAAAACCCGTTTATGACGTCTCCATTAAGTAATGTAATGATCTAATCATTTTATAATAACATCACGGCCTTATATCCTTAAGAGTGAAGCAGAGGTGTACCTACCGGTGTCCTGTAGGTAGTACATCCACATTTCACTAATGATATTTAAGTCCAATGTGGTAGAGGGCGAACCTATTGCCATCAACCGGCAAAAAAAATCTGGTAAATCCCAATAAAACTTTGCCCGACCTGGGACCTGGGAATCGAACCTAGACCACACGCGCAGCTGTAGCGTTTGCGAGTTTTGCGACCTACTTCTTCTTCTTAGCGTGTCGATGGCAATCTAAATTGTGTCGGCCCAGAACTGAGCGACCAGTTTGGCGCTTTCGGTAGCGTACATCAGTTCCTGCAGTGAACAAACAACAGGACACGCAGGACACGATATTAAGTGCCCCATCGTTTGTGGAACAGCACCACATTTACACTCCAGGGCAGATTCATTAATGAATCTCCACCTGAGCAGGTTTTCCTTGCTGCGACCAACCTGGGTTCGGAGTCTATTTAAAGACTTCCAGGTCAGCCATGGCAACTCATGTCCAGGTGGGAGATTTTCAGCAGGTGGAACAAATGGGATTGGTAAGGATGCATTGCCTCGCCACAGCTTTAGTCTTTCCTTGGAGCGCTCGCCATTGAGTGGGGTGACACACTTCAGAAAGCTGTTTCGGCTTTTCAGCCTTTGCGACAAATATTTATTTTATCATTAATTTGTTCCCGTTGTCCCAAAAGCACCTACCTACCTGTTAGCCCCTGGGCTACGTTTGAGCTACCAACGTACCATGATTATCAAATGAAATCATGCATGTTTAAGCAATGTAGATTTTCTTGTCAGTTAGTCCAAACCACTTGGTAGGTACTATCGAGGACACTCCCGCCTGATCACCACTAAGCAAATTTTTGCTTGCACTCACAACATAGAAACGCTCTCTAGCCGCGCCTGGTTGACTTTGTATAGAAATAATTAATGAAAAGAAACCGATCGGCCGAGCGCACTGACGGCGCATGCAAACGAGAGTTATTGTTACTTTGCGCGCCAAAGTTGACACTTTCCTAATAGGCCTAAACTTAAAGGGGGCGTGGCTCGGCGCCTCCGCATTATTTAAGCGATTTTTTTTTAAACTGATCAGGCGGAAAAGACCACGGCTGTACATAACCTATTTACACACCACTTCGTCTAAACGTTTAGAAACATAGTTATTTTGACACCACAGATGCAGAATAGATAAAGTTGGGTCCAACAAAAAAAAAATAGTGCGCGTAACAAGAGGGACCGGTCCACAGAGCGGACTAGTTTGTTAATGATCTCGAGCACCCGGTGAGGGAGGCTCGGTTGCTCAAAGATGACAGCAGATAACGATGCTGATTGTGAATACATTAATTGTTTGGAAACTTTAAGACAGCAATCTCTTTGGAAAAAATTTCAGAAGTAAGCACACCGCTCTAGTTGAAACTGGTTTAGTAAGTCACTGGCTGGTTTTACAAATTATTTATCTTCGCGCGTCACTTTTTTTTTCTTTGCTTGCATGTGACAGCGTCGGGTTGTCTACTGAGTTGATATTCACGGTTTGGTGTCTACCTGAGATGAGGACTTCTGTTAAATTAACTTCCATTAAGTTCTGCCAATACTGCCAGTGGTCTTTTAGAACCTTAGATTTTAGGGAGAATATTGTACTCTCTGCATAGTATCTCTATTACAAACTCCTGCTTACTCGAAAGGTGGTTTTGGTTCGCATGAATGAGATCGTGAGGTTTAATTTATGTTTAAAATATATAAGCTAGTAGTAGGTTATTATGATTCAATCATAAAACTTTATAACCAATCGGAAGGCGTAAAATAAGGTCGTATGGGTTCGATGATAACAATCAAATGCAGTTATAATAGTAAGTTCTTAAGGTTTAAATTTCTGAGCCCCAGAAAGACATAAAATTATAACGTTGTTGCAATATGAATATTTAGTAACTATTCAAGCCAAGAATTTTTATGAAACATAAATTAGATTTTAAAATAACATACAAAGGATGACAAGTCAATTCAAAGTTTCTAGTAAGTGTCTGAAGATATAAATAAAAAAGCGCTTTCAGAGCTAACTTCAGATCGTTTTCTCCATAGAAGAGAAGACTAGAGACTATAAAATAAATTCACAATTTACGATCAACCAACTTTCTACCAAGCGTCAAATAAACAACCAAGAAACTTGAGCCAAGCAATGTAACTTGCAACACTGTAGCAAAAGCATTAAAATACTGTCAAGATCCCTGATTATGTCAAACGCTTACTCAAATCGAACACAGTGACCATACTAGGCTGAATAAACACATGCCATGATCAATCATCTCCGTAAGAGAACACGAAATGATTAGTTTCCGCACGAATCGTGTTATGTCAACAATTTAAAATGGCGGGCGACTACTGGATTAGTGTTTTAACGAGGGACTTGTGTCACCTGTTTCGAAGAAACTCGTTATTTACGAGCTATCAAAATAAATAATGTAATACGTCCTGTTGCGTTAGGTTTGTGTAATACTTCCTGTGAGTTAAAGCGTGTACAGAACGAATGTTCACCGATTTTGCCGCGATACGGTGGCAAAGCCAAAGAGGTCGCGAATCGCGATGCTAACGCGGTGCAGTAGCTGACCTTTGGCTTTGGTTACTAGAGTTAGAACAATTGTAATTCTGTGCCTATTATTACACTTGTGCTATACAAGAAATACGAATAGACTAGCCAGCTGCGAGCATACTATAAATGTAGTTACAGACAAGACGCAAAAAAAAATTTGGTCAGTATTACTGTAAAAAGTAGCATAAGAACTGTTAATAGACCATAAACTTAATGAAGCCTTTTTCATAAAGAGTTTTTCAATGCCGCCAGTAATCAGTACAAGCATAAAAAATAAATTAACAAATAAAATTTTAACACTTTAATTATTTAATTTAACGCGTATGCGAGAGCAACGACATCACTTTGAATGGCCGTATTGTCTGTTATTGTCGTAATTAACGGTAAATCTTTTGAAATAAATTGTTATAGAATATGACGTAATTACCGTGTTCTATTTTTAATTGCCTGTACGCTGTTCTCAACGGTCATTTTGTAAAACAATAAGGAAAAAAATAATTGTTCATGGTTGTGTTGGAAAAACTGGGCCTAGCCAGGTAGGTAAGTTCTTTGATTGATGATGCTGCGTCGTGGGATCCAATTAGCTCGCTTGTAATATCTATGGATGGACAATTACGATTGTTTACTTTTTTTGTTAGTAGCAAGAAGTTGTTGAAAGCTGCCATTTTGGCACAATAATGAGTCGTGAACAAAATCGAGGTAATTACGAATTTAAACGCGAAAAAAACAATTTTTGTTTACTAAATTATTTATTGTATGGTTGATGTGATTGAACCACAAAAAGTATTGAAACTTTCTACAAAATCATGCTTAGTTTCTTCTCTTCAGAATTCAAACAGGTTCTCACATTAATTTCTAATAAATCCTGCCTACTAATCAACTTTGCTTGCAAATCCATCGTATGCTCCGTAGTCGATTAGACTCCCTCCATGTTCATTAATTAAATTAATTACTTATTAACTATGAAGCGGGCCTTTCGTATGACGAATGGACCGATGGCTGCTGAAAACACAATCTGCACAGCTGTCTCAAGTTATTTTCTTCTTTATTAACTGAGCAAACAAATTACAATATCCAACCAGCCTGTAGCGACACGAGTAGATAAATCGGCACCGACGCACGATATATCGATGCATTTTAATTATTTATTAATCGATTCCGAAAGGGACAACTATGTGGACGATGAGAACACACTGGCCATAAATAAAACGCTCCATAGAATCACTTAAGATGCTGTTGAATTACAAACTTTGTTGTGGTGATTTAGGGCTTAAATTGGTTCGCGTGATAGGTACATTAATTTCGCAAGGTATTAATTTGTTCGCGGTTGGGTGCTGACTCGATGTTGAACGATGCTACTGCGTGGAATGGAACGCAGCTGACATTGTTGGGTGAAATAGCGCGCTAACGTTTATTATCCTCCCGCCATTTATCATAAATACAATTTATTGCCTTTTGTATAAAATATAATTCCTTTTGTACGTCGGTATTATTGTGAAGTTGTTTGTTGTTATTTTTGTTATGGTAACACTTTCGTTGTGTTGCCTGTTCAAAAAATAATATAAAAGTGAAGCTCTTTATACCTATTAGCGCGTGGGCGGTGCGGCATCCGATACGACTGGGAAAAAAGAGCAAGAAACATTTTTATGTTTTCCGAGACAGCTAATCCATTTATTTATTCTGACAAAGAAGATAAATCTCGGTTAGAAATCTTTTTATTATCGCGTTTCCTGTTATAGTTGACTAAAGCGATATATCTAAGTCATGCTCCACATTAAAGTGGTATAAATAAGGAACCATGTTGTGATGAAAGCCCAATTAAACAGGCTGTAGAATTCACACTGTTTGAAGTGGCTTTAAATTAACTAGTGATGGCATTCATTAGTCTTATCAACTGGCGCTTAACTTCCACAGCGAAATCTGTTTTAAATTTGAAGAATCTCTTATTAGCATAACACCGGTTTTGATATATACATGTCTCGACTGCTACAAGCGCAATTTAACAAAGGGCAAGACAATGTGCCCAATTGTAAGTCTGACTTACAATTGGGTACTGACTACACCTTTTTGTGCCCTTTATTAAATTGCGCTTATAGCAGTCGAGACATGTATCTATCAAAACCGGTGTTATGCTAATCAGAGATTCTTCAAATTAAATATAATCACTACATAGTATAAAACAAAGTCGCTTTCTCTGTCCCTATATCCCTATGTACTTATGCTTAAATCTTTAAAACTACGCAATGGATTTTGATGCGGGTTTTTTAATAGATAGTGATTCAAGAGGAAGGTTTTAGTATATAATTTGCAGGCAGGCGAAGCCGCGGGCATCAGCTAGTAATACAATAAAGCTTCTTTGACTTAAACTATGTGCGTGCGTATGTACTGTTGGTGCACCTATTTTAAACAAATAAAATAAAAAATACTTAAATAAATAAATAATTAACATCCCCAAGAAAAATGTGGGAGGAGATAACCCTGTAGTTGCCGCTGAGACGGCAGTAAAAATAAAACACAACGATTGTCTAGTACTGCCATTCAAAGTCTTTAGTTTCTATAATTATGTCATTAATGTAGATATTAGTCCTAGTAAACGGCGCTTGGATGGTAAGGAAAGTGTTGTCAATGCAGCCGAGGCGTCTCTCGTTTAGCGACCAACGGCAAGGTAAAACGCACGCCGATGCCATAAACACGTTCGGTTACAACCCTATGTAGGTAGATGGTAATGCTCGAGTGTTTACCTCGTCAGTGACATTGATGTCCCTTGAGTCCGCGGTCAGCAAGCTCGCCAGCCGGGCCGCATCACCGCGCGCAGCCGCCTCCAGCAGCGCCGCGGCCAGACCCATACGGTCTCACACCATCACTGGAAGAAAACAAAAGATGGAGTTAGTTTTCATTGAAAATTAGTCCAGATCTCAGAACAAGCCTCCTTAGGCCTAGACATAGTGACATTCTTTTAACGAAAACGATGATGGAATAGTGACCAAGTGCATTTGACGGACGTGTAGAAATACGAAACGCTTTGAAAACAATTGCACTTGTCTATGCTCCGGACCTAACAATGCCCCACCTGCTGGAGTGTCCCAGGTGTCCATTTACCTGCACTCTCGACGACCTGTATAGCGCCTTTACCGCTGCAATAAACGTTGCCACCTACTGGGCCCAAACCGTGTAATTGTGGAAGGAACATCGATACGAAAAGAAGAAGAAGAAGTCTTGAAGGCCGTGAACCCACGTTCTCTAGCTCTACTTAGCGCTCACTCATGACATCTTCTGAGTAACTCTTCTCTTCTTCAGACCACTTTTGCTGAGGCTAGTCGAGCAGATTACATCTCTACATGCTCTATGGAGATGTAACAGTTAAAGTAATCTGTGGTTAACGGTCGAAAATTGATTACGTAGGTATTCACAATACTCATTTTAATACTTTTAGACATAGTAGTAACGCCCACCTTTCACTGCCTCGCTTCGTTATTAATTAAAAGTTAAAGCTTTCAACAGTTGTTATAAAAAGCCAAACTTCAGATCAGTACCTAATTAAGCTTGGATAGATGAAGTAATCTTTGGAACTACTTTTAAGATTTCCAAAATTCTTTCCCTAATAACAAGCTGCACTAGGATACCAATTTGTGTTTTTTGTTAAAAATAAAACTTCACGAGGGCTACGAGAGGCTACTAATCAGTAAAGAGGAGCATTTAATTCTCGTGACAATTCCCTGTTTCTATCAGTAGGAAGGCTCTCATCTCCTGCTGCGATGTAAAAGGTGTTAATTGCGTCTTAAAGCGATGACAATCTCAGGCAATTAACGTAACCCGACTATGTTAACGGCTGGGAATAACAGGAGCCAAGGGCCAATAACTGTACCTAGCATGACAGTCTACAGGTACAAACTACTGACAGGTACAAAGTCGCACAAGAAGTATCTTTAGCGCTTTGCTGTAATGGAAACTATGGCCGCCATCATGCTTTTTTTAAATCTTTAACAAAATATTACTTCCATTTCAATTTCAATAAAGCACCAAAAGACTGTGGCAGTGGTTTTATTGAAAAGAGGTAGGTAAATAAACAAAGAAAAAAAATTAGAGCACAGTTAATCTCAAACTATTTAACAAGAACGCAATAAACAAAACAACGAGGTAAGATGCTTATTAGAAACTCTCATTTCTAAAGGGACGCCAGTAATCCCTGTCCCACACAAATGATTACACAGGCATCCTCATTTGGATCAAAGCGCAGTGTTTTCATAAAAGAGTATCATTAAGCCGACTCAAGTCAAATAACACTGCAATAAGGCTGCCTGCCTATTCGAGTGGGGAGGCCTGCCTATTTTGTGTAAGTGCCCGCGTCGGCGTCGCGTCGTGAGGGTTAAATCATAGGCTGCAATTTTATAACATCAATAGAAATGAGTGTGCTGTTACGTTTTATTGATTTTTCTTTTTTATGTATGCAGTTTTTTGTGCAAAAATCCACGGATTATTCCACAAATCCCTTCCAGTGGGGATCGTTACTTTTTTTCCAAATAGACGTGTGAATATACATATAACAAGTAGATCACTTTCTTCCAGTCCGTCTGTCCCAGGCGGACAGACGGACAAGAAAGTGATCTTATAAAGTCTGTCCGTCTGTCACCACCGATTTTCTCAGGAACCGGTAGACCTAGCAAGTTGAAATTTATACCAGATAAGGTCTATAGTCCCTATTAAATTTCTATATTTCCTAATAAATCAAATTTAGATTTTCGCGAAAACTTGCAAGTACCAAAATTTACCTTAATTTTTATGTTTCGGACTTTTCCCTTTACTTGTGCTGTTAGACCTTGCTTTTAACCAAAATAGATAATTCTAGGTCAACCGGAAGTAGGTAGTTAATAGGTTTTGGGTCGAAATCCTATGGTAGTTCCCGTTGACCTAGAATCACGAAATTTGGCACAACGCAAGGTCTTACAGCACAAGTAAAGAGTAAAGTCTGAAAACCGTAAATATGTAGTTTTATAAATAAAAAAGATACTATTTTACTATTACAAACTTATTATTTGCGGCTGGTGTATTAGCCGTTTCTAGGGATCGAACAGCAAAGTTAAGTTTGTCCTTTAAAAAGTTTGTACGGAACCCTCGGTGCGCGAGTCCGACTCGCTCTTGGCCGACTTTTTTACCATTGACGAAAATAAATAGAATTATAGTATAATTTTTAACGTTAAGCCAATTCGGTCGATCTTCAAGGTCGGTCTGTGGATGGGTGAACACTAATTCATTACATACCGAGTTTCCTTCGTGCGTCGGAAAGTAGGTACTATCGAGGACACTCCCGCCTGATCACCACTAAGCTTA
This sequence comes from Xestia rhomboidea, assembly GCA_963853795.1. Taxonomy (NCBI): domain Eukaryota; kingdom Metazoa; phylum Arthropoda; class Insecta; order Lepidoptera; family Noctuidae; genus Xestia; species Xestia rhomboidea. Next base: position 18,627,700 of record OY970775.1, read on the forward strand.
TTTTTGCTTGCACTTAAAACATAGAAACGCTCTCTATTCCCGCCCCGTTGGCTTTATAATAAATAATTAATGAAAAAAATACCGATCGGCGACACATGCCAAACGAGAGTTATTGTTATTTTGCGCGCCAAAGTTGACGCTTTCCTAATACGCCTAAAGTTTAAGGTGGAATGGCTCGGCGGCGCCTCCGCATGATTTAAGCGAAAAAAAATTTAACTGATCAGGCGGAAAAGACCACGACTGTACGTAAAGCCCTTGGTCAATCTTTCAAAGCAATTTTTGAAATTCAGTGTTATATTGATGTCGGCACGTTTTATTGTTCCAAATTCAAAATGTTTTAATTCACTCATTGAGTAAAAGAGCGTTTTATTCACTGTTATCGACCTTGGGTAAAAGAGAGTTTTATTCACTGTCATCGATGAATAAAATGCCCTTTTTCGAGTGACGATGGTAAAATAGTAGATTATACAACAAGTGAAAAAAAGGGAATGTAATTCGAGAGACTAAGCTTGATCCCTAGAGCAGCGAAGGCGCAATCTAGAGTAGAATCTCGAGCGTAGCAAGGGATTCTAGAATAGAATCCTGAGCGGAACGAGGGATACAAGAACCGAGATTATTTCAATTTCACTGTTCATAATAACACTCATTAGATTTTAATACACCGGTTTCTACCGCCATTTTATTATCAGATAATATAGAATTATGGTTAATGACCACATTATCGAGACAAGAATGGAGTCCCATGTGCCTATAACGGGTTCCATTTTAATAAAATATGAAGCCAAAGAAGGCTATCTCAATCGGTTCAATTAACTGCATTCTGCTTTGCATTAAATTATTATTATGCCTTTCATTCTGCATACAGGCTATTCAATTCAGTTTTGCTAACGATGAGCATCATGCAGGCATGCGAAATGAAAATAAAAAGGTGTAAAGAATTATTTATAGATACGTGTCTCTTTAAAGCACCATTACGGTTTTGAAGGCATTAAATTGTCTATGACTTTTGAAGATAGAGTTTTTATTAGAATAGGTACGGTTGTTGATACCTACTTTTAATGATATTCTTATTTCGTAAGTTCATCATTAGGAAATAATACGTATTTTTGTTGATAATTTAAGCTTAGGTACCTATATAATCACTGTTTCTTTTGTTTAATTTTATTATTTTGTTAATGTTAATACAATTAATTAAAGAAGAATTACGGTATTATCTATTTAGAAAATTTGCTGCCAACTGCTATCTATTGCTGTTAACATAGTTACAGTAATATAATATTATGACCGTATCGGTGTAATATCAATTAGATACATAACATGTTTTCATAATTTTACAACGTAATCAATTTACTTAATCTGTATTAATTACCCATAATATTTATTTCTACAGCCAATTTCTCAATAGATATTAATTCTATGATTTACATAGAAAAATATGTATTGCTCAGTTACGGATTGTGGAAGCTTTAATGAATATTTAAAAACATTGAAAGATATTACACGTTTTTCTTGTATAATTAAACCGAAGAAAATTGTTTTAAATGAGATACGCATCATTGGACCATGTGTTTTAATTACATAACAATCTGAGAGTTCCGTAATAGGTACCTACCTATTAGTTTCCTTTTCTCATGATTCTTCGCAGAACGTAAATTAGTCGTAAACAAATACTTTATTAGTTTCATTACATTTTTATATACAGAAGCAATTATAATTTATCATATCGTAAAAGTTTTTTGAATTTATCACCAAAGTCATCATGAAGCGTCATGGTAAATTCAATTTAAAGTTTCTGTAACAAATACTTTACAATTTTAGTTTCATTTTATCAATGAATTGATCACTATCTACTTGTTTAAAAAAAAAGGAATAAGTACTGGCTGTTTTCCTCCAAAAAGAATGTGAAAATGCCATTACATTATTTTTTTATTTTTTTATTTTTATTGACGTAAGTAAGTATTTGTAGAATTACCATTGGCCATCATTCAAATAGGTGTCAAAGCCCGATATAGGGACTATTTTGCTCAAAACTTTTTACAACTTACTTGAAACCCCAAACGTAATAAAAGCTAGTTCAAGAAGACACGTGAACAAGTAAAGTAATCACTTGCAACACCTCACCGGCACACGAGCCATCGCGTGCGTTTAGGCCGACTAAACACTAATACTTGACTATCAACATACTTGTCTTACACGGATACATGTCGATCGTTACGATACATCGGCTGTCACACGCTGTGGGCGGATAGCGGAATGTGCGTGAGCGGGATTAAAAAAATAATTAATTCTTGGAAACTGGGTGGTTCCCATGCCTTAGTTGTCTGAAGGAAATGGCTTGATTTCAGCGATAAAACAGCCGTTTAAAACACTCGCACAGTACCGTATAGGTACTTCAAGCACACCCAATACTGCTTAATCAGCCTATAATGATCTTACTGCTGGAACAGTCCACAGGTATTCTCTCTGTAACACCATGCTTAAACCTACGCGGGCCCAGTCCACAAGTTGATGGATGTCATATTATGTCTTCGAATTTGGTTCTCGGACATACCAGTTTCTTCGGGATGATTTCTTTCACTGTTTTGAGAACAGTGGTGACAAAATAATATAATTAAGAGAAAGTAAAGTGCCTGCCTCGGTTCGATACCAAAACAAAAGTCGTGGTGGTTATACGGTATACCTCTGGTTGCTCTTGCAAGCATGGTGTCTATGAAAAATGATTATTACTTCACGGCCGTTACATAGCGATATAATTATCAAATCAAATCTCATAAAATTAATTGCTTTGCTAATAAATATTGTTATGATTAAATGCTCAATAAAAAAGATAACAGCAATAATTACGAATAGCAAAGTGACATGGAACCTGCTGATCATTTGTTTAACAAGATAATGTCACCAAGTTACCGTTTCAATACATTTTATTGAAAGATCATATCAATTTGAGCATTTATTTGAGTGGTGCAGTTGAGTTACGATTTGATTGTGTGCTAATTTGATACACTATTGTTCTTCGGCAAAACATACATAATGCACTTCGGAACTTATCAAGTTTATAATCTCTTCTGCGGCTTTAACAATTAGTGATAAAGCCTTGATTAAAACCTTGATTGGAATAATGTAATGGGTGAGTGAATATACATTCCAATGCCTAGAGGCCGTTTTTGCGGGCAAGTCTCTTACTAGATATGAAAATAAACTATCTTTAACTTTTATTTGGATTGTCGTATTGATTTTGAAAAGTCTTTTACGCACACACACGCAATAGTACCAAGATGCTGTCAGTCAAATTATAGCTCAATTAAGAATTCATCAGTTTTGTAAAATATTGAAATGAAATACACTATATAACCAGCCGTATAAAACGAAACCGCTGATCGCTCCCGCTCCGTTCACCATTCACCCTTCAACAGTAAACAATAAGCAATTACGACCGCTCCAGTGGCTCTGCCCAGCCCTTCCGCTGCTTAACGTCTTGAGGATGGACCAATAAGTCAAGCACTTTATGTAGTCCGCTTGTTTGTGGAGATGTACATGGGTACTTGGTGCTACTTAGTATGCAGGTTTTATGTGCTTTGTTCTGATTAAATGGTTGCTGTTTTCATGGGAAGTGTAGCGTGAAAGCGTTCAATGTTGTTTTGTAATGTTACTCCCAAGATACCAAATGTACTGTTTCGTCAATGATAGTTTCAGATTAGCATACATATAATCAATTAGGAGATTTATACGCAAATTGGAGTTGGTTGTGATTGTGAAGTAGAATGTAAAAGCGATGTCGCGAGACGGCTGACAGATGTTTAAAATTGGCATGTGTTCAACCAAGGGTTAAATAAGAGGGAGCTTAGCTCAGCTGTACAATTGTAACGACTAGGGGCGAATTTCACCTTAATGAACCTGAACACGATCAGTACTGAACCTCGTTCAAGAGCACTCCATGTTGCTTTTTATGCACTGCGCTGAAATAGCAATGACAGCTCGTTTTTTAGGTTCTAGTTAAATTCGCTCAAAGTGAAGTTGAATTTTAGCAAACGTGTTAATTTTCAGCGGTTCAGCGTGGACTGCGCGAACATTATGTACAAGCATCTTGGAGACTTTTCATCCATCTCATCGACCCGTACGTTTGTACATATTTAGGTACATTTCTGCACATACATACATACATGAATTAATCCTCTTATTTATCGTGAATAGCGGCAGTTAATTGCAACACGACAAGTGACAACATGGTCTTGCAACAGTGTCCAGTGTCGGCTGTCCGCCACTTGATACCGGCTTGTTATAATATTACAAGCTACACCTAGGTGCCTTAGGGCTGTGGATATTTTCTTTAACATTCATTCATAGTGTCGATAAGGAAGACAATATAAGTTCTCTTTTATTTTAGTTTGTGTATGGGAAAATCTTGTGCACACTGTTTAGTGAAATAGGTATAATAAGTGGGCTGGCCCTTTGCTGCCGTCCCCAGCGACGCGCTAAGCCGAGGCTCGTACCTCACAGGGGCGCCCCCGTGCCCTAAGCGCGCGGTCGCTTAGTTTTAAGTTGTATGTTGTTGCTGCCTGGAGGCCTTACTCTCAAGGTACCCACAGGATAGTCTGGTTCAGCTGACAGAAGCCAGCCTCATACGTTGACCTGCGAGATGACAAGTCGAAAAAAATGAGGAATTGAGTTGCCGAAGTGAGTTGTCAAGCTAACACTCTAATATTTGTTTTCCTAATTAAGCCGTTGTTTTATGAAGCAATTAAACACAATGCACTAACCCTGTCATAATGTCCGTAAGAACATGAAATAGCCGCAAGGTGCCGCCACAATCGACAGATATTTTATAACACTAGTATACAGTCCCTCGCCGCCAAGCAGTAATATACAGGAATATATTGTGCGATTACACTAGTATTGGCATGTAATAAATGTAATAATATGCGAGTGCCGTGTGGCCTGTAGTCTATGGCCAGAGAGGTGTCGTGGGTGGCAGGGAAAGCGAATAAGGGATAGTTTTATTAATGATTGTGTGTGTGCAAATAAACGAAGTTGAATTTCGTAAGGATTTGATGTACGGAACGGTGTACATTATTATCATTTAGCAGCGTTCTTATTTTATTATGTCATCACATTATTTGATAGAAGTGAAGCAAGTTAGTGATTAATTTGTGCATTCAATCAGACAGAAGAAGCACTAGATGGAGACAAACCAATAGTTTGCTTAGAATACGGAGAACATAGAACATGCACATTGCCACAAGCATCAACAGCGTCCTTGCTAGTACTATCATTCCACCAAAACCCACTCTAACAGCTACACCACATGCGGTTGCGAAAACACCAATTCAGCAACACTCCTGCCTACCTCCCTCACACAAACTAGCGCAATACACCCTGAAGTTGTCGTCCGCGTCACTTCCGGGTGTCACGCCCACTGAGCACCGAGCTCTCAGTAGTACCTTTGCTGCTCACCTACATTCGCATCTGTCGCTGATTTACAACCTTAGTGCTGAGTTGTGGGTGGCGCGAGACAAGCGGGAGCGATAAGGGTTATTGCCACAAAGTAAGTTCGCCACAGAAAAAGTATGTGTCACGTATTTTGGCTTATTAAGGGTTTGTTTCATTGACATTTGAATAGTATTGTCTCGCTCCCTCATACAGAAAATCATATCTATCGTTCCAAGCGTGATGTGCGATGTAATTTTATTCAGTGTGAAAAGTTTTGTTTTTCGACCCGTGATTGAGATTGGTGAGAACACATATTGATTGAAAATCCTTGACGAAAATAATAATAATAATAAATCTTTATTCAGAATTTCAGAAGATAAAAATAATAATATGAATCTAAAAACTAACAATGTAGGTATACAATATTTAAACTGAAACAAGTGCATTGTGTAATACTGGATTAAGGTATTCGAAGAAAATGGATCCCAAAAATTTAAAGAATGCCTTGCCTGAACGCACGCGCGTGCCCTCCGAGCCAAGCCACAATTTCACCCACCATTTTGTTACATATTTGTGTCAGTACAGTGTGTTTGTACAGGGCTCGGGCTTGCTTGTCACGTATATGTGACTAGGGCGTTCAAAAGGTTAAGATTGCTTTTTAAATAGCTACTCGTCACAAACATTGTTTGAGAATCAACAAATTTGTCTCTGTTTTCGATATTTCAATAAGATCGCTGCTTCTCATGACTTGAACAACTCGCCACAAAAACAAAAACCACTCTGTACCTTATTACGTGGGTGTTAAAGTAAATATTGTCTTATTTTAACCGCAAACAAGCCTGGTGTGCTATGCTAATTTGTTTGGAAACTCGTGCACAGTGTGGTAAGGTAACACATAACACAAACACCTGCGTGTTACATTTTTAATTGAGAATTATTTTGAGAACTGATTAAGTTATTTTTGGGCTATATTTCTCATTGAAATAGAATTCAACATGAAACAAATAGTGGTACACACTATCCCACCTCTGTAATGTTGTGTAGGTATTAGTTACATATCTTGGAAAGGGTTCAAAAACTTTTTCAGTGGCAATTAGCACACTCTTCCGGGATAGCTAAAATGAAACCATCGTAAAAAGCGAGACTCTTGCATTTCAAGATGATATCCCTACAGAAGAGGAGAGATTTTCTGGATTTAGCATTTTGATTTATTTGTCCCCAATTATTGAGCATGATCAAATTCCGTGTGCCCACGAAAAGCCCACGAGCTCCTATAACGCCCTTACGTCCTCCTCCTCGCAGAACCGTGCTTGGTGCTAATTCGCTTATCCCCCGCCTATGTAAATTATTAAACAGCTGCAGTAATCTCGTAGATCTGCACTCTGACTCACTTACAGAACTATTATTTACAAAAAAATGTAAAATCATCTTATGTATAAGGCATGCATGTATATTTAATGTTTAAAAATTTTAATTTTTATGTTGATTTTGGTTTTAATTTTAATTTGATTGTAATTTCGATTTTGATCTTATCTTTATTTGATTGTAATTTTGATTTTGAAAATGATTTTAATTTTGATTTAATTATGCATTTAAAAACCAGCTGAGTATGGTGAGTCCCTACTTAGGTACTTAGACACTCAACGACAAATGAGTAGTGCATGATGTGCTTACCTGTAAGAGGTTGTTAAACTTGTCTGTGACTCTATTTAATGTATCTTGTATCTTTGAAGCAGTGTATTCAATTGTTGGTGAGCCAAATAAAAAAATTAACTGTCATCATCATCAGCAGCCTACAACAGTCCACTGATGGACATGGGTCACTGATTCTCGGCAACTCTCACCCAGTTGCTACCAGCCATGCGAAGATGTCGCTCCACCCAGCCAGCGGACGTCCCACCTTCGCTTGCCGAACATAACATAAACGTAGTCTAGCTAAAACACTAGTAAGTGGGTTCCGTTCTTAACGAGTTTGTCTCGCACTTGGCCGGTTTTTCAATATCCATGTATTATTACATGGATATTGAAACCCTTATGGGTTTCTTGGACCCCAGGATCTATCAATATCAAAGCACCACTTGTATAAAAGGGTACATATGGAAAGCTCAACCTAATTCTTATAGATGACTTTTGATTTCGACAAACTTCGAACATCAATTTTTTTTCCCCACATGACAACATAATTAAATAACAGTTACTGTATATCGCTTATATCGGTCATAAATTATCCCACAGGAAAGTATTACCGCGATAAAAAGAAATCATGGTCTACCTGGGTGTCAAATTCCATTTAAATCTGTTTCGGCGTGAAAATATTAATATTAGATTTTTATAATATGAGTATGGATAACATTGATAAGGGCGGTAACATCTCACACAAAAGTACCCATTCCTTACTCAGCAGGGAACAATCCAGCATTCCTCCCGCGTTAATTGTCATAGATACATTATTCATCATGGCGCATATGGACGCCATGACAGAATGCCTTCCGGAAAACCATAGCTTTGGCTTCTAGCTTTTTAAGATGCCTAGGATAACTGCGCGTCCGGTCTAGATTTCCTTTTTCCTTTATTAAGAAGGTTCATTGGTTGGTGCAGTTATAATAAAATACTAATTGGTCTTTCTTGACTGTCGGATTGTGGAATTACAAGTGATTATATGAAATAAAAGCCGATTGCGTAAATACTACTGTGATAGTAGTGATGAAAAATTAAAAGCCGACAAATTGTAAGTGCAGCAAAAAAAATAATTGAAGTTTAGGATCCCTTGGATTTTCTTTTCCCTAATGTAATAATTGTGAAGTAATTAGCTTGTAAAATTGTCCAAAAGAACCCAGATTACCACGGATGTTTATACCTAACTTCAGTTGAAGAATTCTCCTGTCTTTGCCAAGAAGAGTTACTATTAGGACCTATGGTGGCTTCAAATTTGGGACAAAGCCCACCATTAACTACTGTGTTATAGTTCTGGTATCCTCAAAGTTATAGCCTTTTATACGTATGATTATACGGCTAGACAGGAAGTGAGAGTGACTGCTGAGTTGACGAGTATTAGACAAAAATATGGCAGAAGAAGACATGCAGCGCCGACCCTAAATAAGTTGGAACAATGACAGGAGAGTGATGATGACTTTAACCCGTATAAACACATCACTCAACATCAAGAATTCCATCTCTCCTCTCACATCAAAGGTGTCAATTTAAATAGCGCATCATTGTTTTTACGTCCCACAGACAATCACAGCGACTTCCGCGTGGCTGCGCGCGCGCCGGCATTTTAATGAGTTTTTTAACGCACATTGTATCGGATAGTTTCTTGACGCGTTATGCGTAGATTGATGATCTGTGTGTCATTGTTCTGGAGTGAATGGCGTTGTGTATGTTGATGTTGTTATTATTTAGAACTGTATCACTTTGTATGTTAGAAAAGATTAAAAGCTCGTTTTGATAGAATTCGATCTTGGGGCCTCTACTTTGGAATTGCTACATAATGTAGATGGTGAGCGAAAAGTTGTACACATCTGTCATTTCTTTTACACTTTAAATTCAAAAGAGCGTTCAATTTAATTATTTTTAATTTTTTATGAAAATTTGATGAACTAAAATATGATGAACTTTTAAAAGTCATAGAAAAAAAGTTGTTGATTATGATGTTAGTAACACAGTCCTGAGAGGTTGTCGGTGTTTTACAAATAACCCTGTACACATATTTTTTTTTATATATTTATTTTTATTTCATTTTATTTTATTTTCATTTATATTTATAACTGTAATCTACCGTTTAGTTATCATCATCTTCTTGTCCTTGTCTCGTGTTACTAGGAGTCGGTTACATGTTACGTCGTACTGCAGATGTTGAAGTATGTCCCGTCGAGGTAATACCTTATGTGGCCGTAACCTTCACACAGTTAAGAATTTTCACAGTGAAGTAAAGAAACTACTAAACTTACTTAAAACTATTAACGGTCCAAGCTGTACGCTGTAGCTGTATTATAAGAATAACGCAAACAACACAGCTTCGTTCATTACTCCAGCGTGCAGCGGGTAATTAACATAAACAAAGCAGCGTACAGCTTGGACCGCTTCGCTTGCAGCTTGAACAAAGAGCTACAACTTACGAGCACTCAAGCACCACCAGCTTGAGTGCTCGTAAGTTGTAGCTCAGGGTCTATGCTTAACTTTGTTGAACAGATGTTATTTGCCCTGCTTTGTGTGTTGAGCGAGGGAACGTGTCAGTGCATATCATTATATTATTTACTTTCAGTACCTACCTGTGTAACCCCTGTGCTGAAATGCGTAAATAGATCTTGAATTTGTTCTGTTGGTGGAAATAGCTAGGCTCGCCCCTATTTCATGGGACTTATTCTTCCACGGATAAACCTCTAACTAGCCTAACCCTTCGGAAATAGGTGTGTGTGTGTGTGATAGGTATAGGACCAGTGTTATATTTAAAAAAGTTAAAGTATTAATATATTAATACTTTAACTTTTTAAAGTTAGTCATCATAACCGAAAATGAGCTGTTCGTTTGACAAACGAGACACATGACTGAAATTGTTTTTTTATTTTCAGCCATGGAACTCTGAAATTGGTCATTTAATATCTAGAAGATTGTTGTACTAAACTTAGAGACCATACAGTCGAACCGCATTATCAAAGATCACTTAGGGCTTGCGCAGACGAAGGACTTATGTCCGTAGACTACGCCAAAACTGTTCATTTTTTTCGTTGACAATGAGATTTAAGGATAAAAATCCCTGGTCTGTGCAGGCCGTCATTAACGTCATTTAGTACGTACCCTATTAATAAACGATATAAAGTACATAATTATTATTATGCACTGTAGGCTCACCCTGTAGTTATCATGATGAGCTGTTATTACCAAAGTGCGAAAGGAACTTACTTTGTTGTAGGTAGTACTTAACTTAATGTTTAAACTCTAAGATAGACTTTATATTCTGAGTGTGCTATAAATAGTTACTTTATAGCGTCCAATGTAACTTAGTACGATAATTATGGTGCTGTTTGCATAGGGGAGGCAACAATGTGTGAAATTCAGATACCTAGCATATATAAGAATACCTGTATGTATGCCCTAGCTAGAAGGAAATGCAAGGTTGCACTATAATATCACACTATCACGAGTACTAATATTTCAACACTAAACAACTTATAAAAATGTTTTTCTCCTACTGTTCTGATTAAAATTTCATGTTGTTACGAAAACATAATAAAGGGTGTAAAAAACCTCTTAACGAATCCGAAAGGCATTTGTTCTCCTCCTCATTGCGGTCATTTTTTTGTTCTACACTATACCTGGGAACCTTCTAGTTACGGAGATTTTGGAGGTCAAAGTTCCAACTTATTGACAAGTTTTTTTTTTTAAATACAAGTTTTTAATGTAAGATTTTTACTTTAAACACCTCCACGTATTATTCAATCCATCCATCAGTACAATGTTTTGAGCGCGTTACATTGAGTTTTACCACAAAACATGAATTATCACCCCAAAAAAAAGTCGTTTCCCAGCAATAATTTTTGCGTAAAGTAACTTAGTTTGACTTAGGTTGTTTACACCCTGTATAGTATAGTATACTGGAACTCATATTTTTATGAAAAACATCCTATCTCCAAGTTACAATTATTTCTCGCGAAAATTGCTTTTAAATTTTGGAAAGTATGAAGTACATAATTTGGTGCTCGAGACTGTACTTGTGCAGCTCGTTAGCTTTAAGCATAGTGCAAACTTGGCAATCATTTATTTTGTTATTGCTGACCAATTGTCATAAATTGACTAGGCGTTCTGGAGACGTAATTGGTTCCCGGATTGTGGCCGAAACTCTGGCAGCCAGTCTTACCACGACGTTTCGTATTACCCAGTACTAACTGGGTTTTTGAGGTCAGATAGGCAGTCGCTTCATGTAAAATATTGGTGTCCAGCAGCTGCATCTGGTTAAACTGGAAGCCGACCCCAACATAGTTGCGAAAGGACTTACTAGGCAGATGATAGACGCAGCATGCTAAATGATGAGAAATGTTGGTTTAGATACTTTAAGGGGTACCTTAAAGTACCTAAACCAACATTTCAAGTTGCAGTTTTTCCTGAAGGAGTTAGACTGTATGGTAATACAGGCCTCAGGGAAAACTGTAACTTGACATCGATCTCAATCATGAGAACAGCCCATTCAAACATGCCGCGAACCTACTAAATTCTTGGAGCTCCTAATAAAATCCGTGATGCTATGTTCAATACCTACACTCCAGTCTGACCCAAAACCAGCTCATTGTAATTCTTGGCGTTTCTCAGCGCAACGTTATGCTCTAGTAACGAACAGTAACACATGCACATAACAAACAGTATGTAATTAAAAGTATCTAAGAAACACAAGGTACTGTTGTTGGCTTAAAAGTGAAACTTGGTGTTGATGGTGAAATTAGAGGGAATACTGATAGCAGTGATAGCATAATGTGTTAACAGCTGCGGAGGTTCACTAGCAAGAGTAGCAAGTATCTACGTCAACATTGGTATAGCTTAAGGGCCTGTTTCACGATAACCAAATAGCCACTACTTAACGAGTTAATTCAGAAATGGAACAAAATTTGTATCAAATCACCAACACACAACAAGTACAAGTAAATTAACGGGCACTTAATCGCAGGTAGAGAAACAGACCCATAGATTAAGGGATATTATCTTAATTATAGCAATGGTGGAAAAGATAAAAATGAAATAAGATACCGGAAAGCTTAAGTAATCATGTAGATATAGAAAGTTCTTTAAGAAATACTAATGAGAGAGAACTAGTCTGTTCTGCCTAGACTGGACAAGACTTTTAAAGAGTTCCAGGTCCCCAGAAAACATTACTCCATCGATAAAGGTTCTGCCGTTCTTTAGTACATTTTCCTGCTCCATTGTAACTGCTACGTTGGTCTCGCGGTCGCAACCACGACTGCTGAGCAACCCCGACCTCTCTCCGGTTGTGTCAGATTGTCGTCCCTGACGACTAGGAGAGTCAGGGAAGAGAGAGCGCGCCTGCGTCTGCGCACACACGCGTGCACATCTCCCGCGCCGATAGCTAATCTCGGAAACGGTCAGGAGGCCTTTATTAGTACATTTTCCAAGTTTCCACTAGCCTAAGAGTCCAGATAAACATCTAAGTTAAACCATCAGCTATCTTACTCACTTGTCAAACGGGTCCCTTGTCCACCCATTCCCATGGTGTGAACTCGTCTCAGAAAGTGTGCGTACAAGAGAACAATGTTCTGTCTCAAGATACAAGGGACCGTTACAACATAGTCTATGGTCACATAGTGCATAGCTGTTGTACAAGCTTAGAGCCAGTTTCTAAGGTTACCGCTGGTTACCGCACACTTTATCTTATTTAATGCTGGTCTGGATAGAGAACAGTGTCATGACCATGTTTGGGTTTCGCTTTGTATTTATGTTTGACATTACTTTGGGAGTTAGTGGGAAAATAAGCAGCTAAATTGTAACGGGTTAGGTATAGACTGGTGCGAGAGTTCGAACCCCGCAAAGCCATTCTTGGCACAGGTAATAAAATTTGTTGAAAGTGTTATCAATAATACTGGCAAAGAGCAACTATTAATTCTCGTAATTAAACAACAATATGATGCTCTCACAGACGTTATGGAGAATGATCTGGGAGGCTACAGAGCAAAACATACATACCTCAGTAAAAAACCATTTGTAAAACAAATTAAACATATTACGACGCACTCAGAACAGGAACCCAACCAACATTCTTAAATTTGTTTACTAATTAAGCAAAGTACCTATAATATGTACATTTATCAAAAGAGTAAAGGCGCCACTACACAGCAGCCCACGGCTATAATACCTAAGCTGCATAGCTTGTTTACACGACGTAGCATAGCAGTGGTCGGTCGATTCTTTAATTGTGCACCGAAGAAATAGACAATATCTTTACTTTACACAAAACTAGTAATTATTTTAAACATAAAACACACTCAGACAACCCATAGCATAGACTTACTACCAACATTCTGAGCACACACATAACAAGAAGTAACTTAAATCTAAGTTAAAGAAAACTGCCTGCTTACTTGTCTGATTTGTTGAGTGTACAATGTTTGAGTGAGCCCCCACTGAGCAACTAAACGATCTTCAGTATGTAAACACACGCTTCAACATACACATACTGGTTCTAAGACGGAAGTCATGTCATTCTAATGGGCAGAAAGGGAGAGGATGTCCAAGATGGGTTTGTGAATGAATACTTAATTATCAACTGAACTGAAAGTAGGTAATCTCTTTGCAGTTGGGATTATAATTTGAAATAAGCTTATAGTATTGTCATTAGGACGTGTGTAATTTAACATAACCTATTTAGAATAATCCTCAAAATAAACTCATTGTCCGCCTTTTCCCAACTACTTTAAAAAAAGTCCATAAGCAAGGCAAGGTTGTTATTAACAAGAATTTTGCTTCTAACGAATGTTAGTAATTAAAAAGAAAATGTATACCCCATCTACCCCTGAATAATAGGCTCAACGGTCGGTATTAGGGTCATCTTCCAGTCTAACCGGATGCAGCTGAATACCAGTATTTTACATGGAGCGACTGCCTATCTGACGCCCTCCACAACCAGTTACTGGGTAATAGTACGATACGCATGGCTATTACCCACAATGACTTTGTAAAAATAAGTAAACAGAGATAATTTCAGCCTAATAAAATGGCTTTGGTTCTGACATTAATTTAAGATTATTGAATTAATCTACTCTACCTATTTGGTTACAGCGTGACATCCCATAACTTATCTCCAAATAACATTAGCTCAAATCACACGTTTTTATCTCATTTATTACCATATTTACTACATATTTGACGCCATATACATGTCCAAACTACATAGTTTGACCTTATAATACCCCTATAAATATGTATTGACTACATATACTACATATATTGTAGCCAACGATGAATCTTTTATATAGCCAAGTTAAAAGTTTACGATTTGGAATAGTTATGCTAAATTACTTTTTGTTATACAAACCACGACTGGAATGTATACGTGATTTAATGAGCCATAATCTCACGAGTATTTAAATGCCATATTGAAAGGCGTTGAAAGAAGAAAATATAATATTTCAGAGGGATAAAGTTGGCTCTTCATTCATTACAACGGACCATTAATGTAAGATAGGCCAGGTTCATAGTACTTGCAACCGGGGCGTGCGTATGTGACCAGGCCAGGTGTATGAACGTGAACGAGGCAAAAGGAGTATGTTAGGATCGCAGCAGGTGGCGCTCTGTGGTTTCTGCTTACCCCCATGGGATAAAGGTGTTAATGTATAGGTGATAAAGGAGTTTATGTATTTTTGGTTTCAACTTCTGTTTTCCCAGGTTTTCTGCTACCTGATGCCCGCGGCTTCGCCCTCGTGGATGTCGGTTATCGCGACCAAAGGTAAAGCTCCCAGACGGCTTATTTTTTTCAACACCTCCAACATATATCATTATATTTTAGCCAATGAATACAAAAACTTGACAAACAAATTAAATAATAAAACCTTTCTCGAGAACCACTCTATCCATTGGTAAAAATAGCATGAAAATCAGTGTAGTAGTTTTTGAGTTTATCGCGAACAGACAGACGCGGCGGAGGACTTTTATATTTTTTTTAATATGTAGTGATGTTTTTGACATGACAATAATGACCAGTTTACCTTTTATTACAGAACTTTATTTAATTAAATACAAACAAAATAAACGTTCCACATTAAGATAAAGCAATAAATTAGTTTAATATCTCCATCGGTCACGCAACATTTCAGACGAAACAATAAAAATGGCCGCCGGCCGATATGAGGCGAAACAAATAAAATGTTTCAAATGTTAGTTTACAACTTAATTGCTTTTACGATACGGTATCAATTATAAGGTTTGTGTTATATTACATTAATGTTATAGGTTAACTTTGGTGTTTATGGCTAATAAAATACATGTAATTATATCCATTATTATCTTACTGACAATCCCCTCACCAACCCTAAATCAAGATCTGTCAAATGACCAATTTGTTCGAGACACCATTGTTTAACTATTGTGTCTACTTCGTGGACAGATCAAGGGATAGCATACAGTGTAAGAATATACTTACATACATACAAGACAAAATATATAACAGAAATATAAACTAAAAAATAGTATAAAATAAATCATGATCTGTCGAATGACCGATTTGGTCGAGACAGTCTACTTCGTGGACAGATCATGGGCTAACCAAATAGTTTCCCGTTTTTTTATCTATTTGTTTTGTTTACATGTAGCATTCATTTTGCATCTTAGTTATTGATTAGCAGATACATACGATACGAGTTTCTTCATACAATAAGAATCAAACACAATTCTACATCTACACCTTTTGTGTGTAAAAGGTGCAGTGTTTGGTTTGCTACAGTTTTGTATTAAATAAGTATGGCGTGATTCAGTTGGTAAAGAAATAATTATTTATATGAATCTCTTTAGTAGACCAACATACATCAATGTGCTATGTGGGAGTTAACGTCACCACACACTGGAAAAAATGGGAAACGTTAAGTTATCGCGAACGAGCCATTTTTCCAATGATGAAAACTCGCATAAGGCCCACTGAAGTAAAAAAAGGATCTAACTACATTAACTCATGATCTGTCCACGAAGTAGACACAATAGTTAAACAACGGCGTCTCGACCAAATTGGTCATTTGACAGATCATGATTTATCAGAGTTAGAAGACTAAACATGAATTCAAATTAGTATTAAAACCCTGACTCTACTCAGCCTCTCAATTAGATGAGATGGTTAAACCGGGATGCTGGTGGCGCACATTCTGAAGAGTGAGTCGCCCGGCGCGGCGGTTACGAGTGCCTCCCATTAATGTGAAGTATCACTCCTGCGCCCAATGCACCGACTCCTTAATTACTAGCCGAATAATAACTAGGGCTGGCAGAGTAAGAGAATGCGTCTTTCATTCTAAATAAAATGTTGACATTTGTGCAACTTTCCAATCTCGTTATATGAAAATGAAGTGAGAGGAGTATGTCTGTAATAAATCTTTGAATTTGAAATGAACTTTCAAGCATTGTGATCCGTGGCTGACTAGCGTAGCTTTCAAGAACAAAAAATATGAAGAATGTATTTTTTTATTTCAGTGTTTCCTGATAAAAAAACTTGCAAAATTGCCTCTATTTCTCTATGTGCGAAATATTTAACTGACACCAGTGACACCATAATGAGAGCATTATGGTGTCACTTAAACTATAGTTTAATTTGAAAATGTTTTGATGAGAGAAAGGATGAGACAGCCCTAATCCCCGCATAGGTAGATGGGATGAGATTTAACCGTTTTAGTGTGTTCGGAATGTGGACCAGATATTAATAATGACTCAAATATTTTATAATTACCACTAAGCTTAACGTCTGTTATGATCGGTTTTTATATATGGCCATTAGGTTTTATTCTCATGGACGCAATCATTATGATATTTTAAAGATTTATCGCTCAAGCTTGCATTAAGAATAACTTACTAATTAATGAAGATCACTTTTTTTGTAGAGTTTTAGATGCATTAAAAATACGATGAGCAGAAACGTAAATTATATAGGTATCTAGATAATAATAAAAGAAGACATACTTTAATATACTGAATGTGGAGAAGTAAGGAAGAAGAAGACGTACATGCTGCGCCATACTCTAAATAAATAGAGATAGGGGCAGGAGAATAATGATAGTGAATGTACCCATAGAAGCGGCTTATTATTCTTATTTTTACCGTCACAATTTTGCAATTTTACAGCTTATGTACAAATGCGAGTTTATTCCAGAATTAGGTTCTTTTACAGCAAATTTCATTATCTTTACATAGTATAAAATAGTCGCTCCCGCTGTCTGTACGCTTAGATCTTATAATCAACTACACAACGGATTTTAATACAGTTTTAATGTTATAATTCAAGAGGAAGGTTTTTATGTACATATGTATATACTGTTTACATTGCACCCGTGCGAAGCCGGGGCGGATCGAATAAAGAAATAAATAAAGAATTCATTTTACATATTAGCATGTTCATCTACAACAGTAACACACTGGGCGGAAATTAGAACCTTTTTATGGGAGCGATAGCAGACACAAGAAATAAAAATATAACATATGTTCTGTCGTGCATTCTGGGATCGAATCAATCATCACACAGATCACACTATTCGTACATGAACCCTATCCAATATAGTCTGTCTACCATCTGTTTCTGTGTTTTCACGGTTTAACGGCTAAACAGATTTGGATGAAAGCCACTCGCATACACCATGACCTGGGGTCTAGGTCACAGAACATAGCATACTACTTATCCTGGTAAATTCTGGCTCAAAATCAAGATTTTTAAATGAAACCTTTAAAATTGTCAAGAAAGCGCAATCACCTTCATAATAGTACATTATGATATAAGAGCGGTAAGTTGAAAATTACAGCCGAGGCGATATTGCTAGCCCGAGCCGTAGGCGAGGGCGATAAAAAAGCAGAGGCTAATAAAATATATAAAACAAATAAAAACAATACAGCGAAAAGAAAAAGCGTGCGGAATAATTTTTACTTGTTCACAAATTAACGAGCCGCGCGCATCAGCGCTTTTTTTAAGGCAAAGACACAAGAAACAGCGAGGATTACTAATAAAGTAAATTAATATTTTTATGTTTTTGTTACAGATAAATGGTTGTAATTTATTGTCAAAATTAATTAAATTAAAGAATTAAATGTTTATTTATTATATTTCATCCCCCAAAGTTAATTTTATTCATAAAATGTTGACCACTTTTCTGACATAAAAACTCTTTGCTAAGATTTAAAAAATAAAACCGACTTCAAAAAAAAACACAAAAAAACCACAAAAAAGTGAAAAATAACTTTATCTTCAGAAGCCGGTGACAAAAACACCAAATCAATCAAAAAAAGGTCACCGACAAAGTTTTTTATTTTTCCATTTTTAGTTCCCAAACAAATATTTGCCATGAATTTATTTTTCATTGTTAACAATACATGTCATGTAATAGGCTTATCCCCAATAAATGGAACTTAACATACCTAACTATCGAAATCTGGGTGTATTGTATACCATTGCGTACCCCCTCAGAGCATACAGGCGTGATGTTACGTCATGATGTTGTATAAACAATAAATATCAAAGTGATTGCAGCGATCACCACAGATTTGCCGTCTATTTTTGAAGAGTTCCATTGTATATCTCCGAAGATCAGCATCAGATCTTCACCAAATTTAAATGGGACCACCTCAGGAGTATACTTTTTCGAATATTTTTTTTTTTTTGAGAACCGGTCCACTAATGGGAGAGAAATCAGGTAACATACATACAGACGAACATATAATCTCCTCCTTTTTTGAAGTCGGTTAAAAAAGTATAAACCGTGCATTTTACTTTACAGCACAAGTACGTAATGAGATACATTACGATATTGAAATTGGTGAAATAAGAGACCCTTTACGAGCAAATGTGTTATAAACACATAATCAACACATATTTGTCTCAAAAAACTTCGACCAAATGTCCAAAACCATTCGTCTACCCGACCACACGCACACTGCTCACATGACACAAACTCACGTAATGCCGGTAACGGTGTATTACCACATTACCACCGACCACCGCACCGGTAACCATGGCAACGCTTCGTCAGCAGTAGGCGCCATGCGCCGACCAAGACGTGGGCGAACGGCATTGTTCCGTTTCACAGATTTATCGCGAGACTGTTTTGGAGTTTTAGTGCTGTTTAGACTTCTGTTTAGATGAGGTTTTTGTTGACATAAACGACTGTATTGGTTAAATAGCATAATTTTTCGGATAGGAAAGTCTCAAACAGACCTAGCAAGTTGTAAGAGGGTGTTTATCATAATGCAATGCAGTTTAAAAGTTCGGTCTTTCTTGATGACTATGTTGATATAGGACAAACTTGAGCTTTAACAGAAGATTTTTTTATCTCATTTTTGTTTTGGTTAGTTTGACTGATCATTAAGTATTTGAAAAACCTGCCTACCTGGGATTTAAATAAAATGGCAAGTTTCTTAAACCTATTGCTCCAAGCAATTCAAGCTAAGTATAAGTAGGTTTATTCTCAAAGAATTTTTTAAGAAGTTCGCCTCAGAACATTATTTTATTACTGTCGACTGTTCAAGAATCCGGACCACCTGCAAGCAGAAGGCTACACGTCTACACCACAAAAGCCTTCGCTCACAGTAAATGAACCCATTGTTTTTACAAACACAAAACTCAACGGATATTACGTCTGAGTGTCCGACCGCTACCGGGGAACGTATTGACTTTCCATTTGCTATGCTCGTGTAAAGGTGCGTCCTCATCGAGAGTTCCTGTGAAAGTTTCTTTAGAGCGATTTATTTTAGAACGAGAATTCGTAATGCTAGCCCATCGATAACTAATAGATCGATGTGCTAGCCGAATAAGTTCTAGGTAGAAAAGGTATGTACTTTTACTATGGAAGCCGGTGATATGTGATGACTTTGCCATTTCAATTCTATGTTCTTTTTGAGTCGTACCTTGTAAAGTAACCTCCAATTTTATAGACGATGTAACGTGCTATAAATTGGAATAAGGTGTGGTCTTAAGGTCTTTAAGTCTATTTTAGCCTGTATGACATTTAAAAGGTAATCTGTAAATTGTAAACGCGCACGTTTTCCTTACCCGGCGACCGTCGAGCGAACATTGCATCAACACGCATTAACATGCGCGCTGCGTGCGCTAGAATTGCGTTATTGTGTGCACACCCTAACATGCATTAAAATAACTCGCCTCACACAATAATAAATCAAAACCAAACAGTTAATGAGAAAGAGCATGCATTGCTTCAAATAAAAACAAACATTACCAAAAAAGTTATAATTTATTATAATTTTAATACACATTCAATTACATGGTCACCGGATGCGCCGCGTTGCATGCTACCTATGTTCAATTAAACATTTCGACCAACATATGCAGGCGGCAATACACAGAACTAACATTGAATGAATCGAATTTGACAAATTAATGCGTTTTTTCTTGACAAGCAGCGCCACCTCAAACCGCAAACTTAAACTGGTAATAATGTATTTACGTAGGAACGTATTTTCGTTTACTTTTTTACCGAATCTAAATGAAGTTTGGAGTTATATTATATCGTGTAAATAGTAGGTATTAGTGGGTAAGTAAATATTGTGGTGTAATATGGAATGATTGGTGAGCGAGGTCACGCGAGGCCGAGGCGAGGTCGGCGTGAGTTTTTGTGAGTGATGCCACAATACATGGCCGGCTAGTGGCTACTGTTACAATAAGTAAGCAATTTGGCAGGATGTCAGTAAAGTTGAATTTTAATTTAAAATCACTCTTTTAACGTTACTAAGTAACTAACTCTACATAATTAATTAGAGGTAGTAGAGTCCGACCGAATTTTCACATTTTCGACCGAAAATATCGAGAACGAAAATCACTTTTTTTTGTTATCTCGTGATTGATTATGTAAGAAAACAGTTATGGTTTCCAAATGGTCTCTTCTCTTTTGGGAGATAGATCTTAAAAAGGTAATGTAAGATGGAACATAGGGGGAAAACATTGCTCAAGTGAGACAGTAAAAGGCGTGCAATAAAATAGTTGATTTTACCTAACGTGGATTCTTTTGGTCAAAGAGAGGAGAAAAGTATCCCAGCAGTGAGAACCTCCTACCTAAACTGATTATGACATACTATGCGGATAAATAACAATAACATCAGCTTCCTACATACAAACTACAAAGGAACGCCTATTCCCCTACAATCAAGTAAAGCCTAGGCAGTGTTTCATAAAGCTGATCGCCATTGTCTGATAGCTCGATAGCCGGGGCCTGGCGGGGGTCAGGGGGGTCAGGGGGGTCACGGGTTAATTGCCCGCGCGGCTATCTCGCTCAGATCTCGCGCTATGGGAACTTGGGGTTATGAGCAATTGTTGTGGAGAATGTGGATGGTGTGTGATTTTATGGGTTAAGTGTTGGAGGGCAATTTAAGAGACAAGGTTGTATGGGTTCAATAACAAAACGTTACGCGATGTTGTATGGCCCTTGCAAAAGAATAGAGAGACGGCCGGGGTAACAGCCAAAATTGTCAGCAAGAGATGGTTGTTGCTACGAGTCACTTGCGACAGTAATTTTATTCCTCAGAGATTCAATAATAGAATGAGTCCCAAGAAGTCCCAGGTTAAATCCAACTCCCCTGCCGGGGCTGCGGGACTATTCGAAAGAGATACCGTGGCCCCGGAACACATAGGGCAATGAAGGAACATGGATGGGTTTTAGTCAGTAAAAGACTGACACTCCCTCCTGCTCCGCCCAGAGCGGGAGGAGTCATTTGATGATTGCCCATCCGAAAAAAAAAAAAAAAAGGTTAAATCCAACTCTAACGATTTGTCAAAGTATTCCTTACAAAAGCATATTTACATCAGAAACAGTTATAACGTGTAACGAATGCTTTTTCGATCTGTTTCTGATATTTATTCAATTTGGCTGACCGAAGATCACACTAACGAAATGTGCGAAGAAATAAAGATACAACAAGACACTTCCAGTAATTTATAATCATGTGCAAATGTTATCTCCGGAACGCCCACATACAATGTACTACACGCCTTTCGTTTTAGTACCAACCCAGTACAAGACCGAGGCGAGGTGTCCATTACAGCAATAAAAACCTCCATAACAATTAATTTTAAAGCCTATAACTCTCAAGTACGGATAAATTACATACATGCTAAAACAAAACTTGCAGTGTACAAAAGTGAAAGTAGAATAAACGACTTCAAAACCATAGCCGGGGACAAACGACTTCCAAAGGCTTTGTTTTAAAACTTGAATTAATTGCTGTGGTACAGTGCACGGCTTGATCGCAGCGGGTAACGAATGATTGGAGAAAACAAATGAATGATTAATTCAATGGCGGTGTTTCGTAAATAATTGGGAGCTCGGGGGATTGTGAATAGAGAGAATGGAGAGGAAGTGAAATCTAAAACCTTGATTGGGGAAGGAAATAGACGTGCTGACAAATGAGAGCATAATTTGAGTGGCATGCCACACGGCTGGATAATGATTCAGTTTGCTCGTGCAGTTCTATGTGTTAGTGTAAACTAGAAGGAGGTAATAAGATTCATTTTGAACTTAAATCAGACACCTTATTTAAACGAATAACAATTTTTGTCTTCGTAGTGTTTAGTGTGACGGTGGACGGAAAAAATGGATTTTATGTAATATCTATTTTCAGTCAGCATTATGCGGTGTGGTGTTATCGCTAAGGCCTCGGACACGAAGTCAGCGGAAGCGGCGCCGCTGTACCCGGTCTCGAAGTCAGCGGGCAGATTGCGCGGCGCTAGAGCGGCGTAGTGTTGAATTACGAGAAATCAATATCTTTATTCCTTTATTATCTAAACAGCGACGACAACATCTTTTTGATTAATTTAATTGACTAATTCCTTCCTAAAGTTTGATTTAATGTGGACAAAAGAAGATGTAAATTCCTACGTCAATGCAGACGCACGGGCACCGCTCCAGCTCCATATAAATGTACGCACTGCCCGCGCCGCCGCCGCGCCCGCCGCCCCGCTCCCGCTGACTTCGTGTCCGAAGCCTAAAAGTCTTTAAAGCCCCATTTCAAAATACACTGGTAGAAAACTAGTAAAAATCTTGCTAGACTAGACTAGAAAAAACTAGAAAACTAGCTAAAACTGGTAACAAACGCTGATTTCCATAGCCTACCTAACCTTAGGTCGATGACCGCAGTGTCGACACTCTCTCACCGATAACATATTTGGTGCATCTCTAAGTTTTCTCATTATCATTGTATGCTCTCGATTTCTCATAATCATAACTTATACCTACCTACCTACCCATGTACAGTCGAACAAGTAATCTGGTGTACGGGCAAAAATATTAATCTTATAATAATAACTTTTTAAAGTATGGGATAGAGTACTTCTGAGAGTGGTTTAAAAGAACTTACTAGGTGGTTAGGTACTCGGTGCACTCACAATTGTCACTTAAACCTGGGCCCTATCAGATACCAGCGCTATGAAATTTGTTTTAAATGATACAGTACCATGCTGAGATGCCTTTTGGCCTCGTACGGGACCAATTTTAGTTTAATGCATTTCTTATTGTTAAGTTGTTCTTAGAATATTTTTTATATTTTTGGTTTTATTGATAATTTTAATATTTTGTTTTGTCCTGTGAGACGAATAAATACTTTTTATTTCTTCTTTCTTTCTTTGTCACTGCTTAATCCCCGTTTTTTTTAAGACTCAGCAATACCCACATGAATACCTAAAATCGCGCTGCTAGATTTCAGGACGTTAAATATCCAGCAGACCAGCAGCAAGCTTTTGACTAGGTAAAGGCATTCATTAAGGTGTAGTTTTAGTGAAGACGGCTATATAAGTTACAAGTTAGCTTCCTGTATACAAATAGCTTATTTGAATATACATATATGTGTAATATATGCTAATATATGATAGTAGAGCCGTAGAGCAGCTCTCTCCAAACCAAACAGAGAGCGAGCACTATTTAACGAGCAAACTCCACACAATGGCTCTTTCAAATGATTGAGCTAATACAGCCTTAATTTAAGCGACTTTGGACGTTAATGAGTTACTCTAAGATACAGTTTTCATGGAGACTCGTTTGTTTGATTTTAAAACTTATGTTTGAAGTGTAATTAATAGTGGAAACACAGAGAATTAGAAAATGGAGTGCCAATGTCGAAATCGAAGAATCAAGTCGAATTTGAAAAGAAACTGCTTCTTTATGATAAAAGCATTATGAGTTCTATGATTTGTCTACACTTGACGAATGTAAATCTACTGAAATCTGTTTTGCCCGAATTTATTAAAGGTAGGCTATTAGAAGAAAGGTAATCCCATTATCACAGTGACACTGATCCGAATAACATCTACTTACAAGTTGGTACTTTCATTATAAAGCTTGGCTTGCCCTTTTCAACCTACTCTTCATGGTGTTAGGGTTTCTAAACACTAAACAGTCTGCTTGCCTTATAGGCTTGCTGTATTGTTGGCCACTAGGCACGCAAGTAGATTTTATTCGCGTTGTCCCTATATTGTCTACTAAAACATCTGACCAATAACTACAAGTTTACAACTCTTTCGATTTCGTGAGCGAAACAAGCCATTAAAAAGATATGCTAATCTTTGAAGCCGTAAAACTATCGTAAACGCCCCTTGGGAATTCGTTGTGGCCAAAAGTTAGAGCGTTTGACCCAACAGATATGCAGATTAGCGGCATAACATAACATCACGTTAAGCAATGGTGTACCTTATACCGTCGCATTTCGTCAATATGTTTGAGTCCCGTGTAATACGGAGGAAGCCTATCACCATGCAACGAGCCCAACAAATTCAGGAGGAAATTCAGCAGTTCTTGATGGAAAAACTAAATACGAATCTGCCCGACTTGAACCCGGGAAGGTTTGATCCCCAGACCGGGCATTTTGTGGTCGCAAGCACTACTGTTGTGGTCTGCTGCTACTGATGATGAGACCCTGTGTGTTGCAGTACTGCAACTACTAGACCAACGAAGCAAGTCATAGTGAGAGGTAAAATATGAAAAATAACAACTTTTTTACAACTTTCTATCGACTTCGTGAGCAAAATAGCGATAAAATAGATATGTTATCTTTAAAACCATATAAATATCGTTAACGCCCTCAGAAATTTGGTGAGGCTAAAGGTGAAAACATTTTGACCCAACAGAAATCTGTTTATTAGCTATCCATCTCTTATTTATTCCGTGAGTGAAACCGAATGCGCAAGCGCATGGCAGGCTCTGTTTGTAGAAACGTCTGACTAAACAATAGTGGTCTATTGTTGGATGTTATCTGATGGATCTGTAAATTGAGTTGATGTAGGTTCCTGCCTTTGAGAGTATAGCGTGTGTATTAAAGGTTTATCTTTTAATTGAGTTCAATTATTTTCAGAGGGGTACTGTATTCGACGGGCACTGAAGTTGTTCTTGCCAGAATGATAATGGGAAAACTTTAAAGTAACTAAGTTTTGGAGAAAACTTAGGTGTTGTGGAAACTTGTTTTATTGTAACGGCTATTCATTTTTAAGGTGTCCGTCTCATGACGACAGGCTGTTTCGAAAGAGATACCGTGGCCCCGGAACACAAAGGGCGATGAAGGAACATGGATGGGTTTTAGTTAGTAAAAGTCTGACACTCCCTCCTGCTCCGCCCAGAGCGGGAGGAGTCATTTGATGATTTCCAATACGAAAAAAAAGGCGTTTTCAACATGATAATTTGTTTCTGTGATTTTATCGTCAGTTAAACATTACATAAGCAACATAGTGTGTGCCACCGTCCCATCAGTCAACACACTACATGTTGAAGTCTGCTCATATCCCCAGCTCAATCAAGCGTGCACATACACCGCAACGTCCTCTCTCAGAGGACGCAGGTGCACTCAAAGCCGGCTTGTGCCCTTTACATCCCCTTGAGCACTTATGTAACGAACACATTCCGATCTCCGGCAGAAAAAGTGACCAAATACCACCACGCAATGGGCATCGTTTAGTGGCTGTTGCTTGTGGTTGAGAGAAAGTGGTATTTTGCTGTTGAACTTGTTGCTACATAGGTGCTTTTTA
Organism: Xestia rhomboidea; assembly: GCA_963853795.1. Lineage (NCBI taxonomy): Eukaryota > Metazoa > Arthropoda > Insecta > Lepidoptera > Noctuidae > Xestia > Xestia rhomboidea. Next base: position 18,653,825 of record OY970775.1, read on the forward strand.
TGGTGCTAATAAATTAAGAATGATTAAAGGTTAGGTGAAACCGGATTACGAATTGCGGACGCGGTTCCGAACGTACAAATATTGAAGAAACTGTGTCCGATGTCCGCAGAAATTCCGCAATTAGTCCTATCAGTTTGACTAGTTCCGAGGAGTATTAATAATAGTGGAGTAATATTAATAGTACTTAGGTATTATCGCAAATTCAAGTTGGCGCTAACGTTCTAAATACACAAATGCCATTTCGCAACATTCACATGGGCGTAAGGTGAAAAATGTATCCACTGTTCATTACTTTTCTGTTACAATAGTTCTTGTAGTAACGAAACGGCCAAGCCACATATTTTGACTAAGGTGTAGAGTTTGTGAATTTAGACCTTGTAGAGTTAGGGCGTGTAGACTTAGGAGCTTGACCCTACATGAGTTCTGATAACTTTTTGACAATGCGAGTCATATGGTCTCGTCTTGGCAACATTTTACATAAAAATGTATTTAGTGGGATTTAATTTCTTTTTGTAAGTTGCTTGTGACAATTTTTTTCTTATTTTTGGGTGTATTTCTTGCACTTCAGAGGGGCCTATTTTTCAGACCTCTAGCGTCTAAATTGCGAAATTCTCATGAAAACTTTCATCCCCTAGTTTAAGGGGTTGGGGGATAAAAGTTACAAGTTTTATATTTTTATTATTATTTGTGTACTAATAATAGCTTACATACCAAATTTCAGCTTTCTAGAACATTAGGAAATACTCTAAGAATTTTGATGATCATCAGTCAGTGACGAAATCAGGGTTTTTTAGATATCAATAAAATCTAAAGTATAAGAGCTATGCAATTAAAACTTTATATATTATAAGTCCGCTATTATCCCGAGAATTTTGTTTATCTGGTATAATCCAAATCCAAGTTATAAGGATTCACGACGAAGCGCTTCGAGAAAAGGTAGGTAGTGCCCTTGCGGTTCGCTTGGCTCGTCTTGGCAGGGGCACTCCCGTGCCCCCAGATAGTATTTTTTTATTAAGGATCTTGGATATCTTTACAAAAGCACCGGAACTTAATGTCCGGAGATAAATTATCTGAAGCCGGATAGCAGGCCGGAACCGGGGCACGCGTGTGTGACATAATACTATTCATACAATTTAGAACTCTATTCATTTAGTACCAGTGTCCGGGATTACGGTTCGAGATCCTCTCGTTTCTAATTTTGTAATTTCTTTGGGTTTTATTTGTTAGTATATTATTCCACTAGGTTCTTAACACCTAGATAACCAAACAAGCTTTTAACACAATACCACTCCCTAACATTCTAAAATACTTTCCCATGACAACGCTAGCAGCAGATTTCCAAACGGATGTCGTTTCAATCAAAACAAGGTGTTGTGTAATATTGTCGCTTATGTACATATACTCATATTTTATCGTATGTACATATGTGATATGTTATGTAAATCATAGGAAGGCGGACGACGTGGGCGGTCGCTAAGTTTACCGGCGTCTGATTGGCTATCCACGGTTAACTTAATGACTAACTTAAGATTAGGAATGCTTCTGTAAGTTACGGAAGTTAAGTTAAGTTAAAGTATTTGTAATGGGAGAGATATTTGTAAGGAATTGGTATGCTCATTAGAATTAGTGAAAGTTTTTATGTTTGTTGCTTTATAATGGTGCTGGTTGTATAGATTTGGATATAATTTGATATAGACGGAGTATCTTGGATTAGTATGAGGAGACTCGTCAGTTAAGTGAAGTTTATAGATATAGACGAAGGTTGATGTTATACTTTCTTTAGTTATTGATTTAAATTTTTAACAAAACGGAACTTCTTTTTTTTTCATAAAAATAGACGTCAAATTGGTATACAGATGAACGATAGGTGCCAATCATTCTATAAAAACCAAATATTATCTAACTCAAAATTAATTATTAAGTATTATTCAGATAACCAGAAAAATTCTATTTCTCCCTCTCTCTTCATCATTATTTAGTCTTTTCTTAACACTTCATAATACCGTGATAGTCTGCATATCGTCTAGTATTATATCAAGATCAGTTTCATCTGTGCACAATAATCCCCAGCTTAAACCGACGAGACAACGAGAGATAGATCGCATCAGATACATCGCAGCATTTGTTACAACAAATAAAATTATAAAAACTAGGCACAATCTCTTCTACGACTTGTATGTGTTAATAACAGTATTTCAACTTTACCGCTACAGTAACAAAGTCCAAATTACTATAATTTCGAATTTTAATATCAATTTCGCTGAACCTCACTTGCATTCAAAGTCTACTAGTTCAAGTTTAAAAGATTTTTTACCTTATTCTGTGAGTATTACAAGTGATTTTAGTCTGTGTTTATAATGAGGCTGTATTCGTATCGTTATCGCATTTATTGGCGACATTGACGTTTTCATGGCTTCATGAAACGCCGGAGGTATGCAAATAACCACTTTTTAGGTGTTCTCGAGTTTAAAATAAGATATTTAAGAGGTTATTTGGGATTTGCTTAAAATATAGCAGGAAAACATAATTTTGGGTGATTTACTTCTAATTTATTGCGCAATAAACATTTTAAGAGCTTTAAAAACTGTCGAAGTTTCGGCTTAAAAACATTTGACATTTCAATTTAATTTTGAGAATGGATTTTGTTATAATAAGTTTGTTCAATTTCGGTGCTGTGGATGCGACACTTCCTCAAAAACAAGTAAGAAGGAACATTTCCAAATATGTATCGTAAAATCGACTTGATTGGCTCGTTGGTCCAGTGGTCGCAAGTGCGACTGCTGACCATGAGGTCCTGGATTCGATTCCCGGGTCGGGCAAATTTGATATTGGGTTTTACCATCAGGAATTTCTCAGTAGCAGCCACGGAGTCTGGATATGCACCCGGTTGATGGCAATAGGCTCGCCCTCTATTACGAACTTAAACATAACTGGCAAAATGTGGGTGTCATTTTAAGTAGGACCTCTGCTTAACCCTTCGGGGGTTACAGGCGTAATGTTATGTTATGTATCTTAAAATACATGACATACTTAAAAAAAATAACTAACATACTTAATATTATCGCGAATATAACTTTCCATCACAAAAATCCTGTGTGAAAATATGGCATCTTAATGTAGCGAGCGCGTTGATGTCTTTTCTTAGAGAACATCTTAGATACGCGTAGTACTGTCTGCTCAGGTATGCCAAATGGCGTAGTGTCGTAGTCTCAAGTTCATATTTAATTTATGTTTTGTTTCGTTCGACTTAACGATCTATTGTCGCTAACGATTTTATCGTGGTTATGATTAATGATCTGTATTATTAATACAACGCTGATGTGAGAGATTTTTTCGGTTCAACTACTTCGGTTATGTAAGGCGAAGAGACTACTATTTCCTAATGACTGTTTTTCTGTATGGAGTTATTTTGATTGTGTATTTTTTTATTTATTATGTTAGATGTTAGAAATGTTGGAATAGCCATTCAATTCTTCTGATGGAGAGGAAAATCAACTTATTTTCCTGTTACGAAAGTAATTGTAAATATTTTAAATACAACAATGGTTTTGATCCAATAAGAGAGCATATTACAATGTAAACAATAAAACAAAAATACTATACCTCTAGCAAATCCAATAATCATCACCGTGAAGCAACACGACAGATGAAACACAATCAAACACTGCACTGCACTGTTAGTACACGAGTACACATCCAAACACGCACGACACACAACCTAACCACACACACTTCACACTTCAGTATATTATCACTTTGTAAAAGAAAATGTATTATTTAGTAAAAAAATATAAGAATCACTCGACGCTACTGTCCCCTGCGTAGGTTTCCGTCGACTGACGCGATGCGGCGCTGCGAACACGGCGCGCGCGCACCTCTCGCACTATCGCTCCTTCTCATTCTCTCCCATACACTCCCCCATAAGCGGCTGCAACAAACATACAGGTATGATTAATGTATACAACTTTGATGACGAGCGAAAGCTTTTGGTAAAAAAGTTGATTTGTAATTTTATGAAGGTTCGCGATGGAGACAATCGGGTCTCGCTAGTTCCAGCCGCGACTGTGTGTCGCATGAGAGCCATAAACACTTGTTTTTTGGTCAAGAAACTGTAATTACATGTGCTAATCGATTTTTATTACAAGTGAAGTTGACAGAAATAGCATCATGTTTCTTGTAAGACAGTTATTTTCTTCTGTAAGAACCTGCAACGTTAGTTCTTGCTAATATCTTAAGAACTTATGATGATAAATGTATAATAAAATGATGTTATTATTATGATGGAAAACTTTCAGAAAAGTTTTTAACATCTTACAGAGCCACAGAGCTTGTACAGAAACTTTCCTTAGTTTTCAGTATAGCACTCATAAAACAAGATGCGACTCTATGCACGAGCATTTGAAAATGATCTCACAAACATAAAATTGAACCTAAAAGAAATTCTACGTCAGCCATGAGAACCAAACACCGAAACAATGACAAAAACCTATCTATACCTAATTACTGCCGACAAACAACCATCTAAACATTAATAGACCATTTGAAAGGCAGTTGTCAGCAAGAACGGTGATAGTTACCATCACCTCCCAACTGACAGGCTAGCAGAATGACTTCATAGACGGAAAAACGAACCGCACACTTTTATATCAATAGCGGCTTTTGTCTATGGTCTATCTTGCAATTGGAAACTTTCATAAATTTTCAGTATAGCCTCATAAATAATTATGCAGTTGGAAGTTATTTAACGACCAATGGCTCTATGAAAGAACCAGAATTTCTCATACAATGGTTTAGTTAGTGCTTATAAATAAATTAAAACTAAGATATATTTAACAGTTGCAAGTAACGATAATGTTGAAAATGCTTTTACAAACATAAAATTCAATCTAATTTAACACCTAAGCCATGAAAACCAAGCACCAAAACCTAATGACAACAAAAACCTAATTACTGTCGTCACCAACAAACAACCATTCAAAGATTAATAGACCATTTGAAAGGCAGCTGTTAGCAAGAACGGTAATAGCTGCCATCACCTCCCAACTACCAGGCTAGCATGAAGTGGAAGGCGGTAAAAAGCGACCACAAACTGTTATGATAATGGCGGCTTCTGTCACTGCACTCGCTGCTAAATCACTCAATGTTAAGCAGCTGTGACGGTGTGCAGTGTTCGGCAGTTTTTTGACTCCTTCTTTGAATACATTCTTTGGAAATCGATGTGGAGGTAATTTGCGAATAGGTTGGATCTATTTAGAGAATTTATATTTATGCTATCAGTAGAAATACTATTGCAAGTAGCTGCAACACAGGCATTTCTCTCAGCTTTATTAAAAGCTCCTTTTGATTAAAATATATTGTTAGTACAACTTTGAAAACTTTGAACAGTTATAATTATATTATGTTAGTCTTCAAGGAGGACTGCGATAAATAAACCTATCCCGTATCCCACATGTATGTAACGTATATCTAATTTCTCTGGATCTGGGACCAACTGATCTGATGTTTGAGTTAAAAACCTTATTGGATTGAAAACCCATCTTAGCTTCAATTAATTTTGGTACATAAATAAAGTAGGACTCTGTGTAAAAATACTTGATTCAATCAAGTGCCATATCAAGTCAATATCAAAGGAGGTTGTTCTGATATTTTATTGGCGCGCACAGAATCGCATATCGATTCAGTACATGTTGTGAATCGTAATAAGGTATCTTACTTGTCCGTAAGCTTCGGCGTATCGTACTAACTTATCGTATAATCTCGGTTGCTACACACTGCAGGTTTTGGATTTTCTCTCGACATTTACTACATTTACCACTGCAATGGTCCGGAGTTCGATTCTCGGGTCGGGTAATGTATTACCAGGGATTATTACAGGCTGTTAGTCTGACTAGCTGTACTTTAGGGTACACCTCTAGGCTTTCGGGTATTTCAGGCGTATTATGTTATTTATTTGATTGCTGTAAAATGGAATGAAGGAAAAGTTGGATGGAGACTAGAAAACTTCCCCCGACAAATAAAAGTAAACCATCAAATAACAATACATTACAGTTCATTTTCTACTTGTACTCAACTTGTACACCCTCAAAATACATCTTTTGAAGCGCCGAAAAGCAAACAGCTTTCTTAATAATACATTTTCAACTAGTGTTACACTACACGCATTATAACACCCTACCGCTAGAGTTATCTCTATGTAATTTATGTGATAATAAACGTAGGTTCAACAAGTAGCACTTTCCTCGACTCTATCGGTGTTGAGTAAAAAGCGGCGCGATAGAGTCGCACGTGCGCCCGCGCTTCGTAAATAATATCAGATAACGACTCTACATTACATTGCCGACTCTACTAAGTGTTGTGGGATACTAATTTAATTCTTACTAAATAAGGATTGTTTAGTTTTCAAGAGATGATAAAAACTTACAAAGGCTTGGTATGGGATGGCTTGTAACCAAAGCCACAAATGTATAGGATTAGGAGAAAATTTGGTTTATCTGTCTACTTTGAAGGCTATACAAAGTTGCCGTGTCGACGGTGCGTTCGTGTTCCACGCGCGCCTCAAAGAGAGTCAGCAAAAGGAAGGGCCGATGCCTGCCAGGGCTGCGGGACTGTTCGAAAGAGATACCGTGGCCCCGGAACACAAAGGGCGATGAAGGAACATGAATGGGTTTTAGTCAGCAATAGTCTGACACTCCCTTCTGCTCCGCCCAGAGCAGGAGGAGTTATTTGATGATTTCCCATCCGTAAAAAAAGGCTATACAGAGTTTCATGTCGGTGCTATTAACCGTTGAGGAGTTATCGAGGAGTAACTAGTGAGGAGACGATCCTGGCTGCAAGATCACGTCATTTCATAAAAATGTATTCACCAGAACCATAGGTGTTTGTAAAATTTCAGCTCGATCGGTTGATGAGAACGGTTGGTAGATTAGACCAGTAGATAAACCAGTAGATTTGACCAACACATACTAACTAGCCAATCAGGTAAGTTAAATAAAAGCCTATAAATAAAATAGTCGAAATCGTAACAGGTAGATTTCGTTATAACCTTAATTCGATAATTCTAGCTGTTTTCTGTTATCACGTTTTCCATTTTACTTTTAAGAATAACAAACCGTACGAGCATAAAACTTTTGAGATAACTCTTAGTTCGATCATCCTAGCGGCTAATCGGCTAGCCACTCACCAAGTTTTTAAACTTTTTTCGTTCTAAAAACTATCTGTCTTGACTGTACTACTATCATCGACCTCTAAGAAGTATTCCTGCACAAAAAGCTGAGCTATTTTCGCCCCGTTTTACATTTTATGTAAGGTCTGCGACCACACGCTCAGACCCGCTCACCGACTCGACACCATCAACTCGATGGGAAACGCGGACATTATAACATAATGCGGGCGAAACCGCAGGCCGAGCTATGTTGGACTTGTTTCTGTGCAATATATTTAATAGAATAAATAAATTCATAGCAATAATAGAAAGAAAAAGTATTTATTAAACTCACACAGGACATAATAAAAACAAAAAGATAGAATTATGACAAAATTATTTAAAAAAGTAAACGTGAGAAAAATATTAAAACAATCATATTGGTCCTGCTGAGATCCGAGCCTTCTGACCTTGCGTTAGAAGGCTCCTATCTCAGCAAGGTGCTGTGACATTTAAAAAAAAAGTCACAGCGCTGGTATTCTGATAGGGCCCAAGTCACAATACGTTTTTTTATTTTAAAAAAATGCTAAAAATGGGTCTTTAACGCTACTGTGGATTGACATTTGTGTTTGTCAATTATTATTTTTGAGTGATTTATTAAACCTCCCTAACGATGATAACATAACATCACGCCTGTCCCCGAAGGGTTAGGCAGAGCCGTTTAAGTCCCATGTAATAGTGAGCGAGCCTATTGTCATCAACAGCCACGGAGTCTGGCTTTGTGCCAGACTCCGTGGCTGTTACTTTAGAAAAACCCAATAACACTTTGCCCGACCCGGGAATCAAACCCTCATGCTCAACAGCCGACCACAAGACCACTGAGGCAGGCTACAGATGATAGTCATTTGAAAAGTGAAGTTATTTGGTAACTTCACGTTTTGCCGAATATTTTTGAATTAGATTTTCCTAACAAAATTACAAACATTTGTAATTGAGGCTTTACATCAAAAAGTATCATTATGCAGGTGAAACCACAGCTAAGCTTTGTGGTTCCAAGCACACTTATTAAAAGCTCTCTGTATGCGCAGGAGTCGAGCGGCGCGTTTCAAGTCTTCTAAGGAAATGTTTGAACGTTATTGTTTGAAGTATGGAACAATAGTTTGTTAGTTTTAATATTTCTGGGTATTTCTGATTTAGGTACGAAGGCTTTTGATATTTAAATTGCCTTGTAAGGTTTTATAAGTATGTAACTGACTTTTCACCTTTAACGTTTTTAACTAAAATTGCTAGAACTAAAGATAAAAATCGTTAGATAATGGCCTTCATCCCTCATTGTACTTAAGTCATGCGAAAAAGTATCCCCACTGAGAAAAGTTAAAGTTAGCTGGTAGGTAGCTCGCATATCCCGTTTGAGACGAGAAAATACTATTCTAATGACATTGTCGGGCGTTGTAAGGGCGATCTAACGATTTAAATCATTGGCTAGTACTCAATCAGGTATAATGACAGTGTACTAGCACTGCAGGCATCAGAAGCATCTCTCGGTTCACGGCTAATGGCCACCTGCCCCTGAGGGTCGCGCCAATCGCGGCCATTCCGCGAACACATGACATGTATGTCTCATTGCGAGCGGGTTGACGCTGCACAGCGATGCTTTCCAAAGCCATTTGCGGAAATATGTTGTGAGGTATCTAGCCAATGTTCTGTACTAATAGAGTATGGATTTTAGAAGAGGCTGGGGACAGCAAAAACTGCTACTTCTAAAATGCGATTGTGTCAACCATGGGTGTCATTAGACAGAACCCGTCAAAAACTATATATGGTTTACCTTATGATTATTGCAAACCCTATGGTTTTGATATCATATTTTTCAACTGGAGAAGTATGCTTTATTTTCGGCCCAGTTGGAACCAATGAAGCGGTTAACTGCAACTACTACATATATCATGATAGTTTAGCCTACCAGATTTATTAAAGAACTTGTATACCTAATGCTAGTTATTCTTGGCACTAACTTCGAGCACCGGGCATGAAACTTTAGCCCTGCAATAGGGGCCTACAAGCTCCGCCCCATAAAATATCAGATTGCCTAATCAAGTGCAGGATGCAAGCTCTTGCAACTGATAATATATCACCACCATCGTCACGTGTGTATTACGTGACCGAGTAGCACGGCTGGGAGGACGTGACAAAAAATGTGTTAGCACGATGTTGTATTGATCTAAGGGAGCCGATATGCGTGATAGAAATATTGACTAAAGTGTTGAGGTGCTTGTTTGTTTGGGTAAACTTTATGATCGTGGAAGTTATTTTACGAAATCTTGTCTTCAAGTTCTTCAATAGTATTTCAATCTATATTCCACATCTTATTCTTAATATTCTCTTATACTCAAACATGAAGTAAAAATTACCTCTGTGCTTCCTCCGACGAAGCCGCAGAAGTGGCAAAATTTTGGGTCAACCAAATATGAAGTGCTGCCAGCAGCGTTTTGAAGAAGATTTTTAGCATCCTATGAAGCATCAATGACACTTACAAGAAGAAACTGACACTATGTTTTTTTATTGTAATAACAGTAAAATAGCATAGTGTTAATTTCTTATTGTCTGCTAATAAGCAGACAATAAGCAATAATCTCTTAGCAGTCCAGGGGATAGCAAGCAGTGAGAGGTTTCATTGGAGCCCAAACAGAACGACATAATATTTTAGAACTTAGGGGCCAGCTTATCTCTTTAAATATAACTTAATGTCTCACAGAATCACAACAACTTCAAACAAATTACTTAATTAAAGAATCATCATCAAATTATTAAAATTCTCGACAACGTCGAAATCAATTTCCTCAAAATTCTGTGAATAACATCGTATTCCATAATATGAAAAAGATCGCGCGCGGGGAATGAAGCCGTGCTCCCCCGCTGCGCAGTCATCGCGGCTCATAAGCCTACTAATTACCTAATTAATAAGAACGTTTAATTAATTCAGACATAATCCGCGTTAGCTCAATTAGTGAGGGAACCTGCGGTGGCTTTGAAGTAAGGCTGGGTTCAGATGGAGATGTTTTAGTGGTTGCAAATGTTTATTGACTGAAACTTGATTAAACTAAACTTTCTTGCGTAACTGTTAACTGTCAGGGATTTCCGCAAATTGACGCCTTGTTATGAATAAAATTATCTTCTGTCGTTTGAGACATAAACAGGCTTTACAATAAGAGAATGCTTGGTAAGCTTAACATTAATCAAAATCGAGTGCTTAGATTACTAATAATCATATTTCAGACTATAACAAATGTCAGCAAAAGTAATAATTATGTCCTAATATCTACAATTTATGTGTTGTGCCACTTTGAGGTTAATATGCTATTGTCATTCGGAGGTACGAGTACTCCTACGCATTTTCGCAAGTCCTAATGTCGACTGAGAGAAAGGGATTATGTGGTAATAGTAATAAGTATTATGAAGGTCCGAGATAATGATAGACTGTCGTAGATGTTTGTAGAAAGGTGTCAGTATGAAGAGTTGTAACTTGTAACCCAATTATGTGTTGAGCCATACCTACGTACGTATATGTATTAAGTTCTGCGTTCAATTGCCAGGTCAGCCAAAGTGTTATTGTTACACGTATTTTTTCCAGCATGAATTCCTCAGTAGCGGGCCAGATTCTTCATCTTTGTCTGGTTGATGGCAGTAGGTTAGCCCCTATTTCTTGGGACATAAAAAAGCTGCGAAATGTGGAATTGGATAGTAAATCTTATACCTACTGTGTTGTTAATTTGTGTTACTAATGTTGGCCCCATCTGAATCAACCTTTACATCTGCCGTGATTTCTTAAACAGCATTATTACTAAGCGGAATTTCATGCTGTTTACAAGATAAAACGATTCAATTGCTTTCCGAAGTCTGCTTTTAAATTAACAACACTATTTATGGCGTCCGCGTGGTACAGTTATATTTTGATGGATAATAAATTGTTCGATAGCGCAGTTACCTCATCGAAGTCTGACAAAACCAGATAATTCTTCTCGTTAACAGCTAATGTAGAACATGAATCCTATTAACCAGTAACAGGGTTATGGAGGTCCGATAGCCGGTCGCTCCATGTAATCTATTTTAGTATTTAGCTGCATGGGTTAAACTGGAAGCCATCCCAAATACAGTTGGGTAAAGAGTAGGCAGATATCATCATCATCAGATAATGATATCAACACCATTTTGGTCGCATGGATCGTTGAACGAAGCTTAAAAATTATAGTAAGGAATACTTTCTACGCTTACATCGACTTCAGCTTACAATTTACGACCCTGCTCAAACAATATCACGCACAAACTACTCGCGCCGATTACAGGCAGATCCGCGATATCTACCGATCTGTTATTACTAAACAATTACAAGTCCGAGCAGCACATACATTACACTGTGGTGCATGCAAATTGCAGGGGAACTGATCAAGGGCTTGCTTGTCACGCCCTCTAGGTGGAACATACAGTGGTCTGCTAACATGGGGCCTGGAGTTTTGTACAGGATTATTGTCGCGAATTATCCATTATTGGTGATACTTAAATATATACGTTCAGTGTAACATGGGCAGTCATTCCTTCTACCATACTGCCGTTGGTCAATATTTCTACCATATATTCGCTTAAAATTGAGTGAGCCGATACCAGAGCAGACAATAGACGACAAGACGAAAGGAGAAATAGACGGAATGTAGCTTAAATATGGAAATGATTGAAAAAGTGGACTTATCCTGAGTTTAAGCGGAGAGTCCAGCGCAAAAGACAGAAGGACAAAAAGAATGAAACAGACCGAAGGACAAATGGCATCGCGTTGTTGGATAAGAATTTCTTGTCTTTAGAGGCCATACTCCTGTTTTGACTCTGTTCCCATCGTCGCTGCGGTGGCCTGCCCCGTTTTTTTTAATCCAACTTACACGCCTGTCATCACAATTCCCAAAGACCTTCATCTCTGCTTACCTGTTATCTGTAGATGTGCTTGTAATTAATTTGACGGCTACTGTCAACAGTGGCATGAAGCCCTCGAGAGTGTAACCTGAGACGAGACTGACTGAGGTGACGCGACGACCACCCGGGGGGGAGGAGATTTGTTACCTGATAGTGGACTAAATGGGTGCTTTATGATTGGTTTTCGGTGATTAGGTGTTAGAGATTTTAGGGTCTCTTAACTTAAAAGCGAAGCGAAGGTTTTTGTATGGTAACCTTAATTCTTTAGATATGATTCCTGAAGTGATGACGAAAAAATTAATTGATAATTAATCCTCTTTTTGAGGCCTTCAGGTAAAAAAAGATAATCGTATTCTTCGATCAATAATAGTACGTATTATTATTTCAAGTAATACGAGTATTTAAAGCGAGAGTTTCGTTATAGTGGTCGACGTAGTCGATGGTCTATCGAAGAACGTACTCCAGCAGCATTCGATTCATCTGGATTTCTGGAATTTAGACATTGTGGTTTAGGGATCATATTATCTAAACCTGGTTGTAGTCCTGTATTTTTGGAGACAGAACCCGTGGTACCCGAGTCCGACCACATTATTAAGATAATTTGACGGTTGTCATATTAAGTTACGTAACTTTCTAAAAGGAAAGTGTTTTATGGTTTTCTTGAACATTTCTTTTTATGGCGCTGTGTTGTCTATGGCTCCGATCTTTATGGTATGTTTGAGTTCATTAATATCTTTTAATTGATCGTTGATTAGCCTTTGATGTTTGTAAAGCCGCTCCGGTTAAAGTTTGAACCTGCGGGTGTAAATAACTAGGGAAGTTACATTAGGAAGATACTAGGTTAATTAGTAGGAGGAAGCTGGGCCGCGATTATATCATGAAATCATGATACAAGCTGTGTGCTCGGATGGGTTTCCTCATCGCGGCGGTAACGACTAGTTTCCATACAATATGTGTAATAAAAACAGAAATAAATAAATAAATATATTTTTTAAGTATATAATGTGTTTTTTTTCCTTGTTACACGACCAGCTTAGACATCTTATTTGCATAATATTTATCAGTGTAGACATAATATTATACAGAAGCATATTTGTTATATCATCTAGTCATTGTGGCTATAATGGTGTTTGGGATGTGCATATGCCGAATACTTAATCATATTAAAATAAATAAAGTTCCACACCATGCTTGTTTGTTAGTCCGTGATTTTCCTCGGAACTTTTTACTGAAAGTATTTAGATGCAATTGATTCGATTAAATAAATTGGGCTATGCTTGGAATCTCTGAGGGATCGCAACCGGAACGAGGTGATCCGACAGAGAACCAGAGCTGTCGACGTAGCTCACAGAATTAATAAGCTGAAGTGGAAATGGGCCGGTCATGTTAGCCGTAGAACCGATGACCGTTGGGGTAGACGTGTTCTTGAGAGACCGCGAATCGGCAAACGTAAGGTGGGACGCCCTCAGGCTCGGTGGAGAGACAATCTTCGCAGGGTGGCTGGTAGCGGGGGTGCGAAGTCAGAAGTCCTCCACGTGTGTCCGGCGGCTGCTCGTCCCTCTCGATACGTCTGGAGGGAAGAGCAGCTGCTGGGCCGGTGCACCCCGGGCGCGGCAGTATCCTTCTCCGGGGAATGAGGGGAAATGAGAATTTCCTCTTATCCCTCGGGGAGTGGTACTGCCGCGGCCAATTATTCTGACATGGGTGGGGTCCGACCCGGACCAAAGGTGCGTTCCTTTGCGTGCCCTCTGATTAGCAGAGGGCATAGCAGAGGAGTGAGGGCGGGCTCGGTGTGCACTTACCCTGCCTCCGAGCAGACAGAGAAGGATCGTCCTCCTCTGTCACCGCCGGTCTCGTAATCCCACCGTCGAAGTGTCGTGGATCAAGTCTCGCGGCTTCGACAGGGACCGAGGGTCTTGGCTTAACCGCCCGGACCGCGAGGTAGACAACCTCTATAAAAAGTTACCCCGAATCCCAAGCGGCGACGCACCGCGAGGGGATGTATGGCTGACGGGTGTTCATAGAACGAATCAGTCGCTAGTGCGCTCCTCGCCAGGGTACCTGCAGACCCCCTGGCGAGTAATAAATACTAAGAATCTGCCCTTCTAGGTACAGGGGTCTCTGCCTAGTTAGGAGTATATTTCCCCCATACTCGTGGGTTCAATTATGGAAGAAAATAAACAAAACCAAAAACCAACCGCCGGCAACGGCAAAAAAGAGGAGAGGCAGGATGCGGGGTCGGAGTCCGACGCCGCATCCAGCGTGAGCGCGGGAGGCTCAGAGAGCTCCCGCTGCGTGAGGACCGGGACTGCTGCGGAGAACAGAGAGTTCTTCCGCAAGCGGTCCAGGAAGGAGGGCGACCAAGGGTCGTCATCGGAGGGAGAGCTGGCCTCGGCCCGGAAGATCCCCACTAGCAGGCGCGGTGGGATCCGAGGCAAGAGGGCGGGCCTCTCTGCCTCTGAGCGGTCAGCGAGGCTGGCCGAAGAGGGACGCCACCCGGGCGTGACTGCTCCTGGGTCAGGCGAAGAGGCGGGTGCACCTGGCGGCTCTGATGCGGAGCGTAAGGCCAGGTTCACAAAGGAGGTAGAAGCCGCAATTAGGGGCGTGGCCTTGAAGATGAAGACATCTTCAAAACTCAGGGCCATACCCGCGGCTTCTGCCTCCATAATGGCGGCAGTTGAGGCCAACTTTTGTGGACCTCCTCCCCCTCCTCCTCCCCCGCCTACGACGGATGGAGAGGAGCTGGCCAAGCTGCGGGCGGAGGTGGCCCGCCTGTCGGCCGCCACGGAGGCTCTCCAAAAGGAGAACGCCAGGCTTCTGGCAGACCTGGCCAGTCTGAGGGAGTCTGGCTCCTGCGTGGCGCCACAAAAGGAGGGCCAGGCGCAGCGACCCAGCCAGCCCGAGCCGGTGGAGAACCAGGTTCTGAACCTGGTTCGCCAGGAGCTGGCTTCCTTCCAGGCACGGTTCTCCGTCCTGGAGGGAATCGTTCTGCGCCCCCCTCTGGCGGCAAGCAGGGCAGCCCCGGGGCCGAAGGCGATATCGTATGCGGCTGCTACAGCTGCCGCACCCGGACCGGGGCCGTCTAGCCAGCCCTCGGGCAGGCCTGCGGTTGCTCCCCAAGCAAAGCCGGCTCCGGCGAAAACGGCGCCGGCCAAGAAGGCGCCAAAGGGGAGGAAGGGCAAGGCAGCTGCACAGGCAAAGACTGTGCCGGCGCCAGTCCCAGCAGCAAGTGGGCCAGCGCCGGCGGCACGTCAGCCGCCACCGCCGCCACCGCCCCCCCAGCAGCCCCCTACACCTCCCGCGGCTGAGGCCGGATGGCAGGTGGTCGGGGAAAAGGAGAAGGGGCGGAAGGCGGCCAAAAAGGCCCGAGATCGGGAGCGGCAGCGCCAGTTCAGGGCGCGAAAGAGCGCGGCTAGGCTCCGCGCCCCGAAGACTGCGGCTGTAGTGATTACACTACAGCCAGACGCGGAAAAGAGGGGCGTGTCCTACCGCGACCTGCTGGCGAAGGCGAAGGAGGCGGTGGACCTCGGGGAGCTCGGGATCACCGGGGGCCTCCGGCTTAAGGTCACGGCGACGGGGGCTCGAATGCTCGAGATCCCCGGGGAAGCCAGCGGCCCGTCCGCTGACGCTCTGGCTGAAAAGCTAAGAGCGTCCCTAAACGCGGACGAGGCCCGAGTGTCCAGGCCCGTCAGATGCGCAGACCTGCGCATCTTGGGTCTGGACGACTCGGTGACCAAGGAGGAGGTGGTGGCCGCCGTCGCCAGGTCCGGTGGGTGTCCTGCTGAGCAGGTCAGGGCAGGCACCCTACGTCCGGACCCCACGGGCATGCATACCGTTACGGTATGCTGCCCTGTGACGGCGGCTAAAACTATTGTGGAGGGCCGAAGGCTCTTGGTGGGATGGGTGTCAGCGCAAGTAAAGCTGCTGGAGCCCAGGCCTCTGAGGTGCTACCGCTGCCACGTGGGACACCACGTGTCAGTCCGGTGCGCCTCGGAGGTGGACCGCAGCGGTCTGTGCTTCCGCTGCAGCCAGCCCGGGCATGTGTCCGCAGGTTGCTGCGCCACGCCGCACTGCGACGCATGTGCGGCGGCTGGCAAGCCGGCCGACCACCGGGCTGGGAGCAAGGCCTGCGCTCCGCCCACCAAAGCCACTAGGGGGAAGGGAAGGCCCTCCACCGCCACCGCCACCGTCGCCACCGCCGCAGCCACAACCGCCGCCGCTGCCGCTCCCGCTGTCGTCGCCACAGGGGGGCCCTCACAGGGGGCTAGGGAGGAAGCGTTGATGGAATGCCAATAACGGCTCCACTTCGCTTCCTCCAAGCGAACATCAACCACTGCGCCTGTGCTCAGGATCTGTTGCTCCAGAGCATGGCGCAGTGGTTGATCAACATCGCTGTGGTCGCTGAGCCGTATTTCGTCCTGCCCAGGGAAGACTGGGTGGCGGACCTGAGCGGCTCAGTGACCATAGTGTCGTCGGCCGCCGCCGGCACCCCGACCCTTGAAAGTGTCAGGAGGGGTCGGGGGTGCGTAGCAGCCCGGTTCGGGGAGATCGTCGTAGTGGGAGTCTACTTCTCCCCGAATCGAACTCTCGCCGAGTTCCACAACTCTCTCGCAGAGTTGAGTGTCGTCGTCGGAAACCATTCCCTCCCCGTGCTTGTGCTCGGGGACTTCAATGCCAAGAACTTGGCTTGGGGTTCCCGTTGCACAGACGTGCGGGGAAGGATGGTGGAGGACTGGGCCCTGGAGAAGGGCCTGGTCGTCCTAAATCGGGGTTCTGTCGCCACGTGTGTGAGGATGCGGGGCGAGTCGGTGGTGGACATTTCGTTCGCTAGCCCCGCCCTGTCACCGCGTGTCGTTGACTGGCGCGTCATGGAGGGGGTGGAGACCTATTCCGACCACCGGTACATCCGGTTCGACGTCTCCACCCAGACCTCAAGCGCGCCGGTCCAACAGGCCCCGAGTGGTCCGCGCTGGGCGCTTAAGCAGCTGGACCGGGAGCTCCTCCTGGAAGCCTCGATCGTGCAGGCCTGGGTGACATCACCGGACAGGCCTGCCGACGTTAACGATGAGGCAGGGTGGTTCCAGGAGGCCATGTCCGATATCTGTGACGTGGCAATGCCCCGAGTCCGGCCAGGAAGCGCCCGGCGTCAGGTGTACTGGTGGTCGCGTGAGCTGACGTCTTTACGGGAGGCGTGCGTGGCTGCGCGACACCTGTACGCCAGGCACCGCAGGCTCCGCATTCGCCCACCGAATGCGGCAGCCATTGAGGCGGAGCTATATGAGGGCTACAGAGCGGCGAAGACCGCCCTCCGCGGGGCTGTCCTGCGGGCCAGGGATCTGGCCCGCGAGGAGATGCTGGGGGCTCTCGACAGAGATCCGTGGGGGCGCCCTTACAAGATGGTGCGGGATAAACTCCGCACCTGGGCCCCCCCGCTGACGCAGAGTCTCCGGCCTCAGCTCGTGGAGGACGTGGTGAGCGCTCTGTTCCCCTCGCGAGGGGAACACCCGCCCCCGCCTATGGCTCTGCCGGCTGCGGTGCCGGAAGCGGACCACGAAAGCGACGACGACGACGCTCCGGAAGTGACCGGGGTAGAACTGAGAGTGGCGGTACGCAGGCTCAGTGCCAAAAATACCGCCCCGGGACCCGACGGCTTGCCTGGCAAAGCCTGGGTCCTGGCCTCGGAGGCTCTCGGTCCCCGACTAGAGGGGTTCTTAAGCGCATGCTTGGAGAGGGGCCAGTTCCCGCTTCGCTGGAAGACGGGGAAGCTGGTCCTCATTCGGAAGCCGGGGCGCCCGGCGGACTCTCCGTCCGCCTACCGGCCCGTGGTGTTGCTCGACGAGGTGGGCAAGCTCTTTGAAAGAGTCATTGCAAACCGCCTCGCCGAGCACCTTGCGGAGACGGGGCCGGACCTTGCGGAACACCAATATGGTTTCCGCAAGGGGCGCTCTACGGTGGACGCCATCATGCGCGTGAGAGCCCTCACGACGAGGGATGCGGTGTCCAGGGGTGGGGTGGTCTTGGCGGTGTCTCTCGACATCGCCAACGCCTTCAACTCCATGCCCTGGAGCTGCATAAGGGCGGCACTCCGGTATCACCGGGTGCCGACCTACCTTCGTCGTGTGGTCGGGGACTACCTGACGGATAGGGCCGTCATTTACCCCGGTCGCAGCGGAGACTGGAACCGGCGAGAGATGTCGTGCGGTGTTCCACAGGGATCGGTTCTGGGGCCGTCCTTGTGGAACATCGGGTACGACTGGGTGCTGCGCGCCGACCTCCCTAGCGGTGTCAGCGTAGTTTGCTACGCTGACGACACGCTGGTGCTGGCACAGGGGAGGTCGCACGAGGCGGCGGCCGACACTATGACACGCGGGGTTGCGATAGTCGTTGAGAGGATCCGGCAACTGAGTCTCGAGGTGGCATTGCACAAGTCCGAGGCCATGTGCTTTCATGGGCCTCGGAATGCGCCACCTCCGGGATCCTCAGTGATGGCAGGAGGGGTTTCCATCGGCGTCGAGTCGACGTTGAAGTACCTGGGACTTGTCCTCGACAGCCGGTGGAACTTCGTGGAGCATTTCCGACGTTTGGCCCCCAAACTGGAGCGGACAGGGGCTGCCTTCAGGCGGCTCCTGCCCAACCTGGGGGGGCCAAACGCCTCCTGCCGGAGGCTCTACGCGGGAGTCGTGCGGTCCATGGCCCTTTACGGGGCCCCGGTGTGGGCGCGTTCATTGAGGCAGCGAGCCGCCAACTATTTGAACGCGCCCCAAAAGGTGGTGGCCGTAAGGCTAATCCGGGGGTACCGCACGATCTCCCGCGAGGCGGCGAACCTCCTTGCCGGATTGCCGCCATGGGATCTGGAGGCAATAGTCCTCGCGCGCCTACATGAGTGGCGCGCGGAGGCGCTACGCCGGGGGGAAACTCCGCTGCCGCGGCAAATTGTCGCTCAGCGGACGGACTTCCGGCGTGATCTCATGGCGACATGGAGAGAGCGACTTTCGCAACCCCGTGCAGGGCACGCCACAATAGTGGCGGTAAGTCCCCTCTTTGAGGAGTGGCTGGAGAGACGCCACGGCGTCCTCACCTTCCGCCTGACGCAGGTTCTTACCGGACACGGCTGTTTCGGTAAGTTCCTGCACCGAATCGGGCGGGAGGAAACGCCCGGGTGCTATCATTGTGAGGATAGGCCGGAGGACACGGTGGAGCACACTGTGGAGGTGTGCCCCGCTTGGGTGGAGCACCGCCGTGTCCTCGAGGTGGCGATCGGCGGCGGCGACCTCTCGCTCCCGGCCCTGGTTCGTGCCATGGTCCGGAGCGAGACGGAATGGGACGCCGTCACCTCCTTCTGCGAAGCAGTCATGCTAGCGAAGGAGGTGGCGGAACAGGACAGGGAGAGATCCTCACGTCCCGGCCGCCGCGGGAGACGCCCCGGGCGTCGGGGGCCACGTGGTGGCTTCCGGCCACCGTAGGCGCGGGCCTGTGGACGGGGAGCTATGGGCTAGCTCGCCGTCCGTTCGTCTCATGACGACAGGCCGTGTCGACGGCGCGTTCGTGTTCCACGCGCGCCTCAAAGAGAGTCAGCATCAGTGAAGGGGTCCGCAAGGGCCGAAGCCTGCCGGGGCTGCGGGACTATTCGAAAGAGATACCGTGGCCCCGGAACACAAAGGGCGATGAAGGAACATGGATGGGTTTTAGTCAGTAAAAGTCTGACACTCCCTCCTGCTCAGCCCAGAGCGGGAGAAGTCATTTGATGATTTCCCATCCGAAAAAAAAAAAAAAAAAAAAGGGTGGCTGGTAGCAACCTATGGTAGCAACTGGATGAGAGTTGCTGAGAATCGAGTTAAATGGCGTGCGATTGCGGAGGCCTATGTCCAGCAGTGGACTGTTGTACGCTGATGATGACGATGACGAAATAAATTGATTCACGAGGAACGTTTTAAGATTAAAGTGAAAGAACGTTAAAGATTTTGATTGGATTTTCACGATTTGATAGACTGAAATATGAGAAAGAATTTATAATTCATTTCGAATAGTGCGGCATCGCCTAGAATTAGTAGGCGATGCCGCACTATTCGAAATGAATTATAAATTCTTTCTCATATTTCAGTCTATCAAATCGTGAAAATCCAATCAAAATCTTTCAAGTATTACAGACATGGATAAGTGACTTGGTTTTATACTACTTTTGTTATTAAACAGCGAACTACTTTAACTTAAAATACCGGTTAAACATATCCATTTCAAACGCTTCAACGCGAAACTGGGCAAACGAGACGGGGATGAGCTGCAGGTGGGGCAATGTGGAGTTGGACGTCGGAATCGCCGGGGTCACCAACTGGCTAGTTTTATGGAGAAGGAGGGCCTCTATATGATGAACTCCTTCTTCAAAAAGCCTGAGCACAGGAAGTGGACCTGGCAGAGCCCCGATGGTGCAACGAGAAATGAGATTGACTTCATCATGTCTACCAAGAAGCAAATGTTCAATGATGTCTCTGTGATCAATTCGGTGAAAACCGGGAGCGATCACCGCATGGTAAGAGGCACATTGAACATCAATATCAAGCTTGAAAGGTATCGACTGATGAAGTCTACGCTCCGTCCAGCACAGATCCAAATCCAAAACCCCGAGAGCTTCCAGCTTGAACTCCAGAACCGTTTCGAGTGCCTAGGAAGCTCAGTGGACGAATATAACGATGGGTTCGTGGAAGCTGTCCATGCCACCGGGTCTAAGTTCTTCAAGGCACGTCGTACAGATCAGAACAAGAGACTCTCCCATCACACTCTCAAGCTCATGAAGGAGCGGCGTGAGATGGTCCTGCAGTCTTCAGACGAGGCGTGTAAATACCGGCAGCTCAATAGACGGATCTCTAAATCCATGAAGAGCGACCTCCGCCGCTTTAATACCGAGCGTATTAAAGACGCGATTGAGCGGAATAAAGGCTCCAAGGTATTTGCAAGAGATCTGGCTATTGGGCAGAGCCAGCTCACGAAACTGAAGACCGACGATGGTAGGATCTTGTCCGCCAAACCGGAGCTTCTGAGGGAGATCGAGAGCTTCTATGGACAGTTGTACACGTCAACCAATAAACCCGTCGTAGATCTAGCAAACGACCCAAGAGCTAGACTGACCCGACACTATACCGAAGACATCCCGGATGTCAGCCTGTACGAGATTAAGATGGCTCTGAAGCAACTCAAAAACAACAAGGCACCGGGTGATGACGGAATTACAGCCGAACTCCTGAAGGCGGGTGGAAAACCGGTTCTTAAGGCCCTTCAGAAGCTGTTTAATTCCGTCATACTTGAGGGAAATACGCCACAGGCATGGTGCAGGGGTGTGGTGGTACTCTTCTTCAAGAAGGGCGACAATGCCCGGTTGAGGAATTATAGGCCCATCTCACTTCTAAGCCATGTCTACAAGTTGTTTTCAAGAGTCATCACGAATCGTCTCTACCGAACAAGCCGGTTTCCGAAAAGGCTTTAGCACCGTGGACCACATACATACGCTGCGGTAGGTTATACAGAAGACCGAAGAGTATAACCTGCCCCTCTGTTTAGCGTTTGTGGACTACGAGAAAGCCTTCGATTCGATCGAGACCTGGGCTGTACTGCAGTCTCTCCAACGGTGCCAAATTGACTATCGGTACATCGAGGTGTTGAAGTGTTTGTACAAAAACGCCACCATGTCAGTCCGACTTCAGAACCAAGCCTCGGAACCTATCCTCCTGCAGCGAGGTGTGAGACAGGGAGACGTCATATCTCCGAAACTATTCACCGCTGCACTGGAGGATGTCTTCAAGGTTCTGGACTGGAGAGGGCTAGGCATCAACGTCAATGGCGAGTACATCACTCACCTTCGGTTTGCCGACGATATAGTGGTCATGGCTGAGACCATGGAGGACCTCAGGACGATGCTCGATGACCTCAGTAGAGCTTCCGGAAGAGTGGGTCTTAAAATGAACATGGACAAAACCAAAGTCATGTTGAATGCCCATGTCACACCCATTCCTATCAAAATCGGAGACTCTATACTCGAAGTTGTAGACGATTATGTGTACCTGGGACAAACGGTCCAGTTAGGTAGGTCTAACTTCGAGAAAGAGGTCAATCGTCGAATCCGACTCGGCTGGGCAGCGTTCGGGAAGTTGCGCGGTATCTTCTCGTCCAACTTACCGCAGTGTCTCAAGACGAAAGTCTATGACCAGTGTGTGTTGCCAGTGATTACATACGGGACCGAAACGTGGTCGCTCACAATGGGCCTCATCAGAAGGCTTAAAGTCACCCAAAGGGCAATGGAGAGGGCTATGCTCGGAGTTTCCTTGCGCGATCGAATCAGAAATGAAGACATCCGCAAGAAACTCAAGGTTACCGACGTAGCCCGAAGAATTGCCAAACTTAAGTGGCAGTGGGCAGGTCACATTGCTCGCAGAACGGATGGCCGATGGGGCCGAAAAGTTCTGGAGTGGCGACCGCGATGACCTGGTGAAGGTTGCGGGAGTCCGCTGGATGCGAGTCGCATGGGACCGGTCAATGTGGCGACACTTGGGGGAGGCCTATGTCCAGCAGTGGACGTCTTTCGGCTGAAATGATGATGATGATGATGATGATATCCATTTCGACAATATCGCACGTTTTGAGGTTATTGTTAGATTCACGTTTTCATTTTCGAATTTCTCAGCATTCCGGTTAGACAAGGCTTAGCTAATATTACCACTGTAATCTAGAGATTGTAAGGAAAAAATCAATATTCTTTTCATTACTAAACGCTACAATTTAAGAGGTGGCCTGTTCTCCAAACAAAAAAAATTGTCTCCTTTCACGTTTCTGGCCGCAGCAGTTTAGGATGTGCGTTGTCTTGTCTGTCAGTAAATGAATTCATTTAATACTGACTAGCTTATGCCCGCGGTTTCGCCTTTGTGGAGTTGGATAATTGTCCCACGGGATCGTACTACCGGGATAAAAAGAATCCTATGTGAACACATAGGTTATAAACTATCTGTGTGCTGAATTTCAACCAAATCCAGTCTGTAGTTTTTGCGTGAATGATTAACAAACATCCAGACATCCATACATCCTCACAAACTATCGCATTTATACTCGTAATATTAGAGTAGGATTTACCATAGTTTTTACAAGTTTTTCTTTAACTTGCAATGTTTGTATGTTTGTTAAGGTCAAATATTGCAACTGAATTTTAAAACGGAAATCCTTAACTGATTGAGCTGACATTTAACACACACGTTTAGGGTGATGACAAACCATGGTAAGCTAAAAAAAAAATATGCGCCCCTATATGGGTATCAATTAAAATTAAAAGGGTTTGCAGAGAATACGAAAAAGAAATTACGTCACACATACTTATATTTTTGAAAGCTTAATTGTTTTTGAAAATGATGAAAATGTCGGTAGGTAAAGTAAGGCCGATCGTATCTGACGGCGATGTACTTATTATTAAACAAGGCCATTGTTTAATAATACTTTGCAAAAGGTCAAGGCATACAACCATAAACTCCGAAATTGTATTTTTCGACAAATTTAATAAAACTTGTGTGATTTTTAGGGTTCCGCACCTCAAAAGGAAAAAACGGAACCCTTATAAGATCACTTTCTTGTCCGTCTGTCACCACCGATTTTCTCGGGTACGGATGGACCTAGCAAGTTGAATTCATACTATAGTCGAATTTATACCATATACTGAGGTCTATAGTCCTTATTAGGTGTATAAAAATCAAGTTCCTGAGTCAACACGATGAAAAGATATGGTCATATTTAGATTTTCGCGAAAACTTGTAAGTGCAAAATTTTCTAAACTTTTTCATTTTTCGGACTTGTCCTTTTACTTGTACTGTAAGACCTTACTTTTAACCAAAATTGACAATTCTAGGTCAACCGGAAGTACCCTATAGGTTTTGGGTCGAAAACCTATATGGTAGTTCCTGTTGACCTATAATCACGAAATTTGGCAAAAAGCATGGTGCAGCACATGTAAAGGAAAAAGCCTGAAAACCGTAATATGTAGTTTAATAACAAAAAGAAAAGCGATTTTACTATTACAAACTTATTATTTGCGGGTGGTGCAATAGCCCTTTCTAGGGATCGAACAGCAAAGTTAAGTTTGTCCTTTAAAAGTTTGTACGGAACCCTCGGTGCGCGAGTCCGACTCGCTCTTGGCCGGTTTTTTAAAAACTTTTATGACATTTTTCAAAACATTTATGGTGTAGGTATTAATTTGTGATTTTATGTGAAATCTTTTATCGCCATCGAAGAACTAAAAATTTATTGCTATTTGACGCCCACCATGTTTAAAGAATGTCTATGGAAAATATTATATTTATGAATGAGAAAGTATCATAATGATAATTTTATATTGTGTTTAGCATAAGAATAGGCTTCGATTATGAATTGAAATATGATTTTTACAGCTACGTGGAAATATTGCAAAATTATTTATTTTTATTTTAAAGGTACCTATAGTTACCCACTAGCAATCCGCTTTTGCTTCGCATAGTTTTCACGACTTCATTTACTAGAGATTTGTTTACCAAATTTGAATTTGATGTACTACAAATAAATTCGAAAAAAAAACTGCATCAATATCTATTTTGAAATTGATGCCTCTATTCAATCAATTTGTTGGTATGACACCCTTGTGCCTTTGAAATCCGGACTAGTAACCAAGCCAACAACCAACGGCACCACGTACGCTTGATCGCTCCTCGGTCGTGTCGGAGTGCCGTCCCATTGGACTATGAGAATCAAAGAACAGAGAGCGCACCTGTGCCTGCGCACTCTGTATCTCCTGTCCACCTCCTTGACTAATCTCTATTGAGATTGATCGCTGTGACCGAATTCCATACGTATTTTATACCAGACTCTCCGACACTAAAACAAAACAAAAAAACAAATATGTCAGATACCCATGTCATACTAATACCCTCGTCCATATGCATGTCAACACAACACTTTTTATCTCAAGTTTTGCATATTAAAGTGTGCTAATCTGCAAGATGTATGGAGTGAGAGGCTTCACACCTGCGAGTAGGATTACCATACGTCTGGATTTGTTGGCCCTTTCCCCGGCCGTTG
Source organism: Xestia rhomboidea (assembly GCA_963853795.1). Taxonomy (NCBI): domain Eukaryota; kingdom Metazoa; phylum Arthropoda; class Insecta; order Lepidoptera; family Noctuidae; genus Xestia; species Xestia rhomboidea. The sequence continues at coordinate 18,679,005 of OY970775.1, forward strand.
TCCGTTCTAGTCATTTCCTAGAGCTTAAAGTTTTTAGAAAGTAATTACTGCCGAAAAAAGAAACATTACAACGTAATAATGTCCGGTTTTTTTTGTAATTTTTTCCGGTTTTTCGTCTGGACTTTTCTATGGTCACCCTACTTGCGAGCTGTGCCGCAGCGCGAGTGTCTTATTGATGGCCGCCGTACTTTAATGGCACTTACAATTAATTACGACACGATTTATCTCGGTTTTTGGTTGTTTTTGTTTTATTTATGAGACGATAAAGCTTATAGTTTTGGGATGTAATAGGATTCTTTAAATACATGCACAAAACTCATGCCTTTTTCCCGTGAGGTTGACTGTAACTTCAGAACCTGCTATGATCCTTACTTAGGTTGGTACTCTTTTTGCGTCATTCACATTTGTACATCTTTCTATGTTAATATTTTTTGGAGCAGTTGACTGGGCTGATAGAACGCTTTCCACATTATGAGCCTTAAAATGACATAGAAATACTTGTCAAAGTAATATACAGGGTGTAAACGACCTCATCACGAAGCCGTCAACCAAGCATTCTGTACATCAAACTAAGTAACTTTACGCAAAAATTATTGCTGGGAAACGACTTTTTTTTTGGGGTGATAAATCATGTTTTGTTGTAGAACTCAATGTAACGCACTTAAAACATTGTGCTGATGGATGGATTCAATAGTACGGGGGTCGTGGAGGTGTTTAAAGTCTTACATTAAAAACTTGTACTTGAAAAAAAAGTTGCCAAAATGTTGGAACTTTGACCCCCAATATTTCCGTAACTAGAAGGTTCCCAGGTATGGTGTAGAACAAAAAAATGATCGCAATGACCAGGAGAACAAGTGCCTTTCGGCTTCGTTAAGAGGTGTTTGACACCCTTCTCGGATAGTCTATAGGTACTTATTACTACCTCTCGATTAGAAAAGCACAAAGTAACTAAATAAGTATAATAATCTTTAAGGCATTGGTTTTAACTATCCCTAAGCAGTATACTTGTATAGTATAGGGGTTATTTATTTATTAAAAACCAACGTCTTTTCAGAATCGAATGTACCTACTGGGATTGACGTCAAAAGTCTTGTTTATTTTAATGTTTACAGATCGCAGAATTATTTCGCCTTTATGCAACTTTCCTTAATATTACATTTCATTTAACATTATATAATTATATAAACTTTATATAATGTTAAATGAAATGTAATACTAATCTTTTTACACCCTTTATATTATAAAGGGTGTAAAAATACCTCCCCCCCCCACGTCATTGCAAAAATTTTTTTAGGAACCTTTTAGTTACGGAGATATTGAAGTCAAATTTCCAACTTTTTCACAATATAATATTTTTTTTTTTAAAACATACCTACCCACATGTTTTTAATGTAGGTAAGAATTTTAAACACCTCCACGACCCCCATAGGTACTATTCAATCCATCCATCAGCACAATGTTTTGAGTGCGTTATATTGAGTTTTACCGTAAAACGTGATTTTTCACCCCAAAAAAATCATTTCCCAGCAATAATTTTGATGGTGATGAGTCCGTTTACATCCTGTATTTAATATTTCATTTAAAAATCATGTAACATTGCGTTTAACATTTCTTTTAATGTTATTAAATGTGCTAATGTTTGATGAAGTGTTTAAATATTGTAAAATTAAATGTAATATTAAAAGAAATTTCTATAACTACTTCTACCAATACTTTGATTTTCTTATTACCAAGCGATAAAAAGCTTGTAACCACATTTAGAAATTCCTTTTACAATTTTTATTGTAAAAGACAGAATACAAACTAATTAAGTACCTAGCTCAGCAACCAATAAAATAAATAAACGTTCCGTCCATATATCACGATGTTGCTTGTCTCCGATTGAAGAAATAATAATAAAATGGACGTTTATGCCCAAATAAAATATAATATTGGTATTTGAGAACTGGTTTTTGAATTTTGTTATGTCTGAGTATTTTTAGCTAAAGTCTTAACTTGGATATCTTTGTAATTCGCCGATTAAATAAATATGCATATAATTAACTGTGTGTGGTTGTTGTTTGATCTAAACGAACTGAGGAACGGAAAATTGAAAAAATGAAAGTAGGAAAGTCAACAAAGACAATAAAAAATCTGCCTCGTCAACCTCTTTGCTTGAGGCCTAGCCATGTAAGCTGTAGAAAGTCAGTTTCATAACCTAACATCAGGCCAGGCGGAGTGAGGCAGAGGACACCTAGATTTCACCAGTGAAGTAACAATATTATGTAGAAAGCGTTTGCAAGCGATTTGGGAAAAGCACAACGCATGTTACACGGAGCTTATACCCAGCAGCGGGTGGAGGTCGGCTGAGAATGAGATGAGAAATGAAAACCTCGGCAAATTCCAATCTCTAGCACTATACTATTTAAATAAAAAGCTGATTGTATGTTACGATAAGAAAGAAAAATTGTTTCGTGTCTAGACATTTTGGCATAAAATAAGACCAATCCGGTTTCATAAAATTTATGGATTTCACCGACACGATGTGATAAATCTCTCATTCGCATAACCTTATGTTTCGGTCACGCTTTCAAACAGTAAAGTTAATAAATGTTTGTACAACTATCGTAATAGATAAACGTGTGAATGTTTGTCTGTCTGCCCGACTGTGAAATCAATTACTATTGTTACTAGAAGTGGCGCCAAGAGTTTCCGTAATTACTCGCTAAATGTTATGGGAAAATGGAAAAAAAACTATTTGTTTGTAAGGTGACTTCAGAACATAACATAATGGACAGGACAGAGGTACGTATGAAAAGACATTAAAGTGGCCATATACTCAAAAACGCCAAAAGTTGAGAAATTTGGAAGAGACACACAGCATTGTGTGGCCAAAGCTTTGAAGAAGAAGAACTAAACACTGTAGTCTTGGATCTATAATAATGTATACCACAATATAACGCCTGTATTTACCCAAAAGGAGAACAAAATACATAGTCTTAATAGACTATGTATTTTAAGTAAGAGATGATCAGCCTTTCTCATAAGCGCCCTACAACTACTTGAATACCCTAGAGGAGTCTGTAGACACATCAATGTAAGTAGCACATAACTTAATATAACTGAGAGCATATAATTATAATATGAAAATAAAATTGACTTTAAGATCAATTTTAAAGCCCCGACGTGCTACAACTTTGATCCAAACAGCTGATAAATTCTCTTCTTTCCTCTCGCTAACAAATAAACACAGAACAACCATTCGCGTTGGTATTCCACGTGAAATAAACTGCGTTGTACTTTACTGAAGCATTCCCATTTCCCATAGCATACGAGCACAAAGCATGCGCATTTATCACGAACAAAATAAAACAAAACTTGTTCGGCCATGTCCGCCATGCAAAACTATAGAGTTGTCAGCCGGCCGAATTTGAATAACAACACACCAACATATCTCCAACACAGGCCCATTTGATAAACTGCCTTATTGTTGGACACATAAGGTCCTTGATGAACGCATTATTATGTCTGTGCTCATACAATGGTATGTTCATGGTCTTATAACAAGGATTTTTTGGTGTTCTGATTTGGACTTTAAGTTGCTGAAGATAAAGTCAAATGTTATGGGTCAGCAGTGGGCATATGCATAAAGTTATGCATAATACTCGTACGTACGTTTATACTATTGTAGAAACACATGGGCTATAGGAATTCAGACATTTCAAGCTGAGGGTCATATATTACCGTACGTTGTTGGCCCTGCACGGACGAAGCCCACCCATCTTCGAAAGAAATCCAGTGAAGTTTATTCCGAAGAAAACTTTACTTCCTCTCAAGGAAATATGGAAATCACAAAATAAGAAAACCATTGACTATGTAGTATGTTACGTCATGCTCGTCAGTCACTGCCGACCGACGCGACGACGCAATTTGCCTACGAAGTATGAGTGCATTTGCTTTATGATCGCAACGTCATCTTCAATCACTAGATTTTCCTGGTTTACTGAAATTCTCGCTCGAATTGCAAAGTTGCAAAGCAGTAGTAAAAAGACTTTACAAAATGTCATTGTCATTGTTGTCAATTTCTATCAATTCTGTGCACATCGGTTTTGAACTTTGCAAGTCATTATCTCTTGCAAGCCAGTTTGCGGACTTCTTTCTTTCTTTACCGCGTGGTTAGGTTAGTGCTTAACCTGGTGTCAGAGTTTTAGGCCACCCATGGGCCTCTGACTTGGCTTTACATGCCGTCGAGAAATATCTCTCAGGCATGCTGGTTCCCTCACAATGTTTGCGGTTTAATCGTTGGACTAATTGCTGGTCTTGGGTTTGATTCCCAGGTCGGGAATTGGCCAGTAGAGACTTGGATTCGTGCCCGATGGGCGGCATAGCATCGCTCCCTATTACATGAGACTTGAACAAAACTGGCGAAATGCCCTATGTACCTAATGTACCTACTATAGGCAATTAGTCAGACCACTGTCTGGCCCTACGGGTATTACTAGTGGCTTTATATACAATGTATGTCATCTCAAATCTCGTCTAAACACCATACATCACGACATCATTACCTGCTACGGAGTGACTGTAACGTTAGACCGGCGCGGGCGCACGGCACTACACCGGACCACGATCAATTAGTTCCGAATTTAACGGATATCGCGCTCAGCGGGGAACATACGTCAAAATATTAAGACGGGTCAGATTTCTGTCAAAATGTGGCTGCTTAGAGCCGCTTAACTATTTTTATTAATATTGATCAGACTCATCAACTAACTCCAGCTCTAATTTCCGAATTATCACAGTTTAAAGCTTTTTGCTCAGGGTTAGTATTTGAATTAACATCTCTTATACCTCGATTAAAACATCAGTTGATTAATCCGCTAGAACTCTATAATTTTGTTTAGGTTTAAGAGAATAAGATAATAATTCATTTAAAAAGTATTACAAAAGTGTACATTTAGGTGCAGTAGTGTTATTTCTCAAACAATGGTATTATTCGTGCATAAAAGTAAACTATAACTAGAACATTTAACAGTTGCAAGAAGCGATAATGTGAAATTCGAATGTTTGGTAGCGACCTGCCCGATCTAGGTTTATTTAAACCTGTGTTTCAGGCCATCACTTTACATAGCACAAATTAACTAGGACAGTAAAAGTTATGAAATAAAAGAAATCTATTAACAAATATAAGAATAATCAAATTGGTGCAAATAACATTAAACATTAACATTAAAACTAATTTAAGTAAATACATATTTTACAATTAGATACGAGGGAATAACATAATCAAACCAGGACTTCTAGAAGTTTTTCTGTGTCCGTGTAATTAAGTATCGCTAAATAATCCGATATTACAAAAGGTTAATCTGCCTGCGGTGCAGTAGAATAGAAAGAGCCTTATTTTTACTTGAAGGCAGAAAACAGTAAACACCTTAATCATTAGATCAGGACATTCGGTAATAAATACCGACGTTACAACGAAAGTTTTCCACAACGTTACAGTTTACGACCAGCTCAATGTTCATAAATAGGTACCAGAACGTCCTCACGATTCCCAATCGTGTCTCGTCCCGTGTATTTTCGAACCCCACAGGTTAACTTTCGAATTCGGCTCAATAACGGTCGTTAATGCGCGTGCGCCGTTTTTGTTTGCCATCCGAGGCCTGCCCCACCGACCAGGAGGCAGCGACTAGAGATATTGTCAATTTTCTCGATGAATAAAAACAACGTATAAGAGATTGTACCACTTAAAGAGATACATATAATAAATCGCTGACTGTTCGCAACTTCTATGGGTTTGTTGCATCGACAAGCAAGAATGAACACCCGTGGTGCACACGCTGCTCATCATCACCATGCACAGCCTGGATTCACCCACTGCTGAGTAAAGGCCTCTCGTTTTTGTGTCAGTTCCAGTGCCAGCCTCATCAGTTTACTCCCCCGATGGCATCAACGTTGTCTGCCCATGTCGTCACCGCCCAAAGCCACTGGGACACAATTTTACTCTCTCTAGTTGTTGTTTGATTGTCATCAACTTCTTTTTATTTACTATCTCTACTAGTTGTGTGTCCTCGCTAATCGCTGGCTGTGGGACACGGGCCGAACAAGTGCGTGTTGTAGAACATAACTGTCATGGCGTGAGGCGTGAAAATGACAGCCAACTTGAGGTTTGGGCATGATATTGGTTTAGAGTAAAACAAAGAACTGATTAAAATGTATGTAAATATTTAAGTGTGGATACAGCGCTATTAGCCATGTCATTGGTTATAAGAATTTCTCATGTTTACACCGCCTATGGTGCATAGCAAAACGACGCGGCGAGGTAAAGTCATTTTAACAATTTCATTGTATTTATAGCATTATTAACATAATCGAGCAAAGTATAGTCCAAAAATGTTTTAAAATTCTTACTGTCACGACTACAACTATACAACCCACGAGTATAAGCGCCATAACACTTGAATGCTCTACAAAATACTTAAAATGTCACTTACGGGATATCTTCCGTGATTATTGTTTACTAGCTGACCCGCGCAACTTCGTCTGCGTTACGTAAGAGAAAGAGAGAGGCTTAGAGAGAGTGTGCCAACCTAAAAAAATGCAGATAATATGCTTTAGCGGACTTTTTAAGAGGAACAATCCCGTCATACATGTATGATTGTTGAGTAACTTTAACCGTTTACGCAGCGCACGGAACGGAAGCTCTCAAAAGCAATACTTTTTCTCTGTATTTGCAACAATTTTCATTAATGCTCCGCTCCTATTGATTGTAGCGTGATGTTATATAACGTATAGCTTTCCTCGATAAATGGGCAATCCAACACTAAAAGGTGTTTTTAACTGGAATCAGTAGTTCCTAAAATAGCGCGTTCAACCAACCAAACAAACAAATTTTTCTCCTTTATAATGAGTATAGATTCAAGTAGGTAACAATTTAATTTCTCGGAAATATATGCATTCATCGTTAAAATATTGTACTATGTTTTTCCAATTTGGGGCTTCCCTCGACAGCCTTAGGTTTTCATCCTGAGACACTCGATGACAGTCATACTCCAGCTAGGTCGAAAGTTCTCACCAAGGTGCATGAAATGAGCCCAAACACGATATAGCTTTTTTTTTTCGGATGGGAAATCATCAAATGACTCCTCCCGGAGCAGGAGAAAGTGTCAGACTTTTACTGACTAAAACCCATCCATGTTCCTTCATCGCCCTTTGTGTTCCGGGGCCACGGTATCTCTTTCAAATAGTCCCGCAGCCCCGACAGGCATCGGCCCTTGCGGACCCCTTCTTTTTTGCTGATTCTCTTTGAGGCGCGCGTAGAACACGAACGCGCCGTCGACACGGCCTGTCGTCATGAGACGGACGGACGGCGAGCTGGCCCATAGCTCCCCGTCCACAGGCCCGCGCCTACGGTGGCCGGGAGCCACCACGTGGCTCCCGACGCCCGGGGCATCTCCCGCGGTGGCCGGGACGTAAGGATCTCTCCCTCTCACGTTCCGCCACCTCCTTTGCTAGCATGACTGATTCGCAGGAGGAGATGACGGCGTTCCATTCCGTCGCGCTCCGGACCATGTATTGAACCAGGACCGGGAGAGAGAGGTCGCCGCCGCCGATCGCCGCTTCGAGGACACGGTGGTGGTCCGCCCAAGTGGGGCACACCTCCACAGTGTGCTCCACCGTGTCCTCCGGTCGATCCTCACAATGGAAGAACCCGGGCGTCTCCTCCCGCCCGAAAACACGATATGAGGCCTAATATAATAACAATTTAGCTGTAAATATAATCTACGTAAACTGCGTATGGATTATTGATTATTGCGTATAGCATAGCACAGTTCTTGCACGGCATGAACACGTCAGGCTTCTGATGTTCGCTATACTACTTTTTGGAGAAATCATCCTCATCATCATACAAAACAAATATAGAAAAGCACACAATTTAAATACAAAATGAAATATAGGAAATCTCACAAATCAAAAAAAAAATTAAACAAATCACAAAAAAATAATGTTAGAGGGTTTTAACCTGCAACCCCGTAGTTTACAGAGCCGTCATGAAACCGCTAGGCTATTTATTTCGTTGACATAAGCCACAAATAGCCGTTCTCATGTACTTACGTCATGACTGAAACGTCAAACAATTGAAGTATACGGACATAATGCAAAATTGCCTACCCCCTTAAGGAAGTAGCGTGATAATATATAGCCTAAATATTTAAGAAGCCTATGCAGTAGTTTTGACGTGATGCGCGCACAAACATTTCGTACCAACTGCTTATACCGAGGAAAGCTGATTTTCTTGAGTTCCGCTATTTTGTGCGTATTCACCTCAAAAATCAAATTTCGAGAAAACTGAGAAATTATATTTCTCTATGCTCTTCGATATCTGAGTGCAAAAGTCGTTTTTATCCTCTAGAGGATAAAGTAAATTGAATTTAGAACATCGTGTGCACTAAGTTTGTGAATTCAAAACATCATTAAACCTATTTACTTCTACCTCCATGGTGCCGAATTTATCATAGGTACAACCTTTTTTAATTTGTTAAAAACTCAGACTCGGAACCTTCTTGGTGTACTTTTATAATTTGCTTTGCGCGCGCCATTTTCTTGTCAGGTCAATTTTTAAAACCTTAGGTTAAAAACGTAAAATAAGTGGTTTTGGCGACGAAGAAGTTTATTTGACGCCAACAGAATTGACTGAAACTGTTAATAATGCGCAAATGAGCTTTCTCCCTCAACAATCACGCGAGAAGGATTTGAAACAGTACGATATTAAAAAAATTGAAAAAAAATTGGTAGAAAATGCCCAAGGCATTAAGTCCGCCTTTGTACAGTTTTTACTTGTGCATAAAGTTTTAATAAATAAATAAATAAATATTACACTCAACTTAACTCACTGTAGCAACGTTACTTTAAATTTTTCTTAATTGTACCTAAGTATTATTTGTTATAATTTAAAGATTATTCTGTAATACTTACCTATCATAATGTAGTAGTTAACACCTAAACTGAAATAAAAGTATCTTGTGATTGTAAATGTTTTTTTTTTGCATTTAGTAATTTCCTCGCTGAGGTGGGATGAAAAGTTACGTGTTGCACTCGAGTGCAAAGATTTTTCACCTCGTGCTCTTTTGATTCCCTCGCTAACGCTCAGGATTCTAATTTTTGAATCACTCGCTGCGCTCGTGACTCAATTTTAGAATCCTTCGCTTGCTCGGTTATCAAAATTGAGCACGCGGTTAAAAAGCAACTTTGCACTCTTGTATAACAAATAACTATTACCTGTATTAGATATGAAGTATATGCAGTAACTTTAAAAGGTTACACTTCATTTATTTTGATTTTATAGGTGTTTGAAGTTTATTAATTTTAAACACAAAACCCTCTTTTTTGCGTCTCTGGATGATATTTAAAAAACATGCTAGAACAGGTAAATCTTTATTTTTATTAATAAGTATTTATTCTGAGTTTCATGATTCTAGAACAGTCTAAAAAAAATTTTTCATTCAAACTTAACCCCCCCCTTTCACCCCCCTTTTCCAAAATTTTCCAAAATTTAAATAGCCTAAATGTTATTCTGAATGTATTTAAACAGATTTGTGAACATTTCAACAAAATCGGTTCAGCAGTTTTAACGTGATGCGCGGTCAAACAAACAAACAAACAAAAAATTTTTAAATGGTTTTAACATGTTCAGTTACTTATTTTAAGTCACCCTGGCTGGTTTTTTTTTTTAATCTTCAATGTACAGATTTTTTGGTCTCAACGATTTTATTATATGTATATGTATATAGATTTTATTATATGTATAGATTTTGAGCTCCCGATATTTCGACGCTGTTGCAAGCACCATGATCGCGGGTCAAAATGAACAATAATCACGGAAGATATCCCGTAAGTGACATTTTAAGTTTAGTTATGTATGAACCGTGATAGCTTAAAACAGTGTTTGCTCTACATTAGTTTTGCTACTACTTACAATCTAAGCCCAGTAGTGGAGCGGGGGTCAGAGCTCACAAACGTTAAAGTAGTTAGAAGGCTATCAGTACCATACATCGCTATAAAAGCGTGCGCCTACTAACGGCTACTTGTAGCCTGCCAGCTTGCAAAGAAATTAAATGGATTATATCAAAATCATAATCCAGCGTTGTGTTGTTATAAAACAGTGCTCTTGTATTTTGAGTGCTGCCATGTGTAAGTAGTTAGAGAATAGCCAGGACTTTCTTCTTAAGAGTTATATGTACTAAAGAGCACATAAAAGAGCAGCGCACTAAAGAAGCTCTCGACAACCACCCTCGAAAGCCGTCGAATGCAGTCGCTGTGGCCGAAATCGGCTCGATGCCATCATCATCATGTACCTAAACGGTTTCAAGGATGGTTTTCAAGCTAAAAATACTCCAACAGCATTTAAATCGTGAATTCCAATAGTAAATACTAAGTACTGTAACAACTTTGTTATAAAACCTGCGCCGGCGCAGTCGTAGATGTGTCAATAACGATAGCGAGCGCAAGGGATATCGGAAAGACGCTTTAAAATCAAAGTACAGCAGGTGTACACCAAGAAACGTAGTAAATATTTGTAATTCGATGTCAAGCAGGGTGTTCCGGGACATTCAGAGGAAAACACACCTCCTTCTGCTACACCGGATAAACTTGCCATGAGGGAAACACGGAAAACAGTTCGTGTCCTCGCCATGCCTCACTAGCTTAGGTACCTTTTTCCTCGAGGTGGAAATCCTCGTCCTTCGCCCTGGGGAAAACGAAAGGGTCTGTCAGAATCATACTGACTCTCCTCCCGTCCCGTGGGGAAAGTGAACCCCCGGGGCTCCGTTAAGCCTAAGGGAAGCGCTCGTCGAACACCCGAATCCGTCACCCCGTCATCTCCGATTCATTTTTCATTGGCATTCCCGTGCCTTGGCCACCTCGCGCTACTGATGCAATGTGGCGAGGGTCTTGTCTTCCAGGTCCCACGGCGGGGATCCGGCCAGTACACAAGCTCGTAGGAGATCGTGCGATATCCTCTTCGTCTCTGAGGGTCATCGCAACGGCTGTCGAGCACCAAGAGCTTAGGTACTTACGGCAACCCATGCCTATTATGAAATATAATGTATATGTCACTACTCTGGGGATGAACCCGTCCCTTAAAGAATAACCGAAATTGCAGTACTATTGAAAATGTGAATAAACCTTCTATATTTTCTTAGCAGATGCTAAAACGGTAAGAAATATCGCTAAACCGCGCACGTCGATCGTGTAACAGATATATGTCGAGCTCTTATCTCCGTAACTGCTGCACTGAAATGTACCTGCCTCGAGTATTTATTGCACAGTAACCATTGCCCATACAAATGGAAATTAAACAACGGAAATGTATAAAACTTAGGTTTTACTAAGGAAGTAGAGGATTTGACGGTAATAAATGCGAATGCTTGGGTTTTTGTCTCGTATTTTGCCAACAAATCGCGAATTGTGGGCAGGCACGGGTTCGGTGATTCAATTTCATTGTATAAATATTATCGACCGACCAAATCTCATCGGCTTCGACCAGAAATCGACTTACTGTCGGACACTAATAAATATGGAAGGAAATCTGATAACTGTGTTTCTTGCCAAAACTAACAAATGCACACAATAAAAAATACTATGTTGCTCGTATTAGTTTTCGTTCAACGTCTAACAACTTTCATTGCGGAACATGAACCGTCTAATAATACTGATATGAATAATTTGCAGGTGAACTAAACTGCGAAGCAACTTAACTAAGTTGCTTGGCTTCTACCATTATTAGCAATTAGTGGTCACAGAGTCTGTGTGAAAACGTGTTAAAAAAAGTGAAAAAATGTTGAAAATAAAATGGTAATTGTATGTAAGGTTTCTCATGGGCGTCCAATTGTGGCGTGGCAATAACATAAAGGATATAGGTAATCCAAAATACATAACCATACACCACAATACACCATTCAGCAGGTATAATGATTTAACACTTTCGACCTCACCGGCTCGTAATCTCGTAATGAAGCCGTGACTGACGCGGAAATGACCAAAACCAACAGATTAGTTTTATTATAACATTTATCACTAATTGGCTGTTAATGTAATGGCCGTGCCTTCAAAGTGTTCCCATTAATGGCGGCGCGTTTGTGCGCGATTGAGAACTGTGAAATAGGTTTGTTATTTGTTTTTGGGATTTTTTGTTGTTTCGTTAATTGTTAGAGTTGAATGAATCAAAGATTGATTTAATAAAAGGAAATTACAAATACCTATCAAATGTTACGTTGTTGTGTTTGTTGTTGTTACCATGTTGTCACCATGTTTAAACAAATACAATTACTTACTTACTTTACTGTTTTGAAAATCAATTTAAACAGAAAAACACGAAGTTAACCTGTGGAAACATCTCCACAATTAATAACTGATTTTTCAAAGTTTCATTCCAGCAAACGATAAAACCGCCATAGCTGTGTAACAATGTGGTTGTGCAATGTATCGAAAGTCTTGCAACACAGAAATAGAAAGACCCCTCTTTATGCAGGTAATTAGGTCCTTTAAATTATCACTTGCAATCAACATTATCACACGAATTCTTCCTCACTGTACCCGTCGACATCACGCGAATTAACTCAGACGTGAATGGTCCATAATGTTACATTCATGTATCGTCTGTGCTCGTTCACAACGACATGCAACTGTTATGTCGGTGCTCTGTGCTCCGTTTGTTTGCAATTCTATCAGTGAAGCGGTATTGTGTGAAGTGTTCGCACGTTCGCAGTCATGGTACAGCAGTCTGGTTTCAAACGTTTGTGGCAATCTGATGGGTTAAATAGACCACCCCAGAAGGCCAGAAGTCATGTATTTCTCTCAAAAATTTATGATCGAAATAGAGGATTGGCCTTTAAAGGCCTGGCCTTCCTTGCTTTGTCTTCCAGTGTGAATGGACAACATTACAATTTCCCCGCGTCTTCATAATTATCACTAAAAGTGTTGTTAATTTAAAATATAAGGTGGAGTAAAACTGAAATCACAATTAATTACTGATACATTTTGACAAACATATCCTATCTTTCGTAACCTTTACTATCTATTCACAACTGATTTAATAATCATAGGTATCTTTGATTTGTTATCGGAGTCGTATCTGATCTAAGCCACATCTAAACCCTTGACACATCTTCACAGCTTCAATAAAAAGCGTAGCATTTTTCCTGCGCTACATATCTTAAGTGAATCTTAAGTCGCCTGCGCATGCGAGCTCCAGCTCGGAGCGACAATTACACTGCGCTCGCGCACCTCTCCCCCGAGGGTAAGCAGAGAACATGGTTGGCACGCGAATTTCTGTACATTTCCACAAATTACGTCTAATGGCACGCTTGTCGAAATGTGTTTCCTTGTTTAAAGTAGAGCTGCAGGTTAATGGTTGTAAGATCTAAAATACGGTATTAAATACCAACGAGGATAAACGGTTCTTTGATTTATTTAAAACCCATAGCAAATAGTCCTATAAACTTGTCAGAATATAGGTTTCGATCAGTAACAACATAATAATATTTCAAACGAGTATCAGACTGACTAAAAAATTTGGCACCTGACTTTTACAGTTGCCAGGAATTTGAGCTTTCTACAACAATAAAATAAGCTTTTTAAATGTTGCAATCTGCCTGAAACAAAATGCCAGTATTTAAAGAGCATGTGAAAACGTATTTTTTTTCGGATAAGTCTATCTGTGACAGCACTGGAATAAGGATTTCGATGTAAGTTTGTAAAAGAGTAAGTTTGTTTGTTTTTCCAAATATTCAGTTATCAGTAGTTGCCAAACTGCTAACAGTTTGTCGGCAATAAGCTAATCTTTCACAAACTTTGTTCCTCAATTCAGTAACGCATCGGCAAACCGGTTGATATTACTGGCTGCTCCATTTGCTTCATTAAATACTTAGCTTCTCATTGAGACTACCTCGACTGTCCCCCAGTGGTCACTTATACTTATAAATATTCCACTAACTTGAACGTTTACAAATATTAAAGTAATTTCTTAATAACTTGTGCCCAGATGGCGCCACCATCGAGTACAGGCTATCAATTAATATGGTAATCGGCAACGATTAAGAAAGCAGTGATATAGCATAATTTTATTAATGGCGGGCACGCCTCGCCGCCTCAAGTGAACCGTATTTACGATACTGCTCGCTGTAACGGACGAATAACAAGTAAACGTATTTATTTATACACGTACCTGACATGAGAGCCAACGAGGAGTGGAAGTCGAGAGTGTTGAACCGAGAAAAGAGATACAAATAATTGGCAACGATCAGAAAAGCCGCAACTCTTACCCTCTAACGGTCAAATCAAAAGAAATTACCTATTGAGGCAAAACTTGGTTTAACAGGTTATTCCATTTTCCACAGGAAATGCTACGTATACATATATCTAGATACGTGTCTTTTTTATGGTAGCACAAAGTAACAATGTTCTGTTAATAATCGCATTAGACCAATCGCAAGTATACAATAAATAAATTCTGACCTGCAAAAAGAGAGAGAGTTGAGAGAGAGATTCGGTTTCCATAAAACGTTTCAATGGTTTTCATTTAGAACGTTTAGAACTTCATTATGTAAACCAAATTAAAATATTAAGCACATTCAAAAGTGTTCATAAGTTACAAAAAAATGCGTCAAATCTCATTCAAAAAACTATACATTTAATTGAATTATTAACTAAAGTGAACTTCCGGTACATTGTACAGTTCTTGTATTAGTGTCCATGACTGTCCAGTATGGCGCCCATTCTTCTGCCCAAAGAGTATTATCATGTAATTGGGCGCAAATGACGGGTTCGGTTCCCCGGCTATGAACTCTGTAATGGTATTAACACTTATTACTGAGGTATGCGGGAACTATTGTTAATAATGATATACTTATGGTTCAAGGCATTACTGAAAATTCTTCGGCATTTTTCTAACATTACCTACAACAGCAATATTATCCCATGATCTGTCCACGAAGTAGACACCACAGTTAAACAATGGCGTCTCGAACAAATTGGTCATTTGACAGATCATGATTTATATCTGCCTGCCTTTTCCCAACGATGTTAGGGTCGGCTTCCAGTCTAACCAGATGCAGCTGAATACCAGTATTTTACATGGAGTGACTGCCTATCTGACCTCCACAACCCAATTACACTGTATATCAGACTTTCGAGCCACTGACTACCTGTAATGTAAAAAAGAAAAAAGATCTACAAAGATCTACAAAGGACAACCGAGATCATCAGCTTTACGTATTTTCCGATGCACGGAGAAAACTCGGAATGCAATCGATGGTCACTCATCCTAGACCGACCCAAGTTTTATTCCAAATTGAACCATAATGAGACTTTTGAAATGGCATGCAAACGGGACTAAGGTCCCTTTTACGGGAGTTAAAATGAAGTGCTTCAATGTTCATTCCAAACCAAAGTCATTGGCTCGCCCGCGCCGGTCTCAGTGAACCTTTGCTTCTTCGGGGAAGCTTCAACTGGAAGATGCAGCTTAGTGATGCCTACTGATTACTTGCAGTTTATTATGTAAGTTCTTTCTTTGACACTTATCGGCATGCAAGTTTTTCTTCAACTTAGTGTGTCGGCACGTAGGGTTGAAGTTAAAGACAGAACTACAGTAAAATGCTATGGAATAGCAACAAAAGACTTACAAACTGCTTTTGTAAACAAATGGATATAACCTCGATATTACAAATACAAGTCCCATCAATGTACTGGGTGTCTACAGAACAGACACGGACACAGTATAACGCCATGTTGTCCACATAAAGCTCTGCCCTGCAGCTCTCATCGTAAAGCTGCGTGATAATAAGGACATAACGAGGTACGACGCTGAACCTGTTGGGAGTGACGTGTGACGTGTCACGTGTGCTCGACTATGACAAGCTAACTAGAATATGACCAGGGATGGCAGATCATTATAAAATAGATAAACTGAAGATAGTCGTTTATTTTCAAATTGAAATGACAAGGTGGTGACTGTGGTTGCTGCAGAACCCGTAGTCACAGAAGTTCATTGAGAGTGACATCACTGTGCAAAAATCAGGAAACGCAGAATAACTCACCTCTCACTGGACAGTCTTTTTTTGGTAAAACAAAAGAAAGGCAGTTTTCACAGAGAAGGCAGTTTTTAAAATGCCTATAGTTTGAATTATTTATTCATATTTATTTTTTGTCTACATTTAACACCCTTGGGGTGTACTGGGTAATTTTACCTCTCTGTAATGGGGGTACAAACAATTTCCTTTAAATTATAGGGTCATCATTCTCAGTTCGACAAAATCCTCATCAATCATCCCTCCCGTCATCGTTTTTCTTATTTATCCCTAATATAATTCCTCCAGCCTGGAGCCAGGATGAATATTAGTTGTCACAGCAGAAATACCTTCAAAGAGCTTATGGATTATCCCAGCCACAGATATAGAGATATAACTCCAGACCCTAACTCTTAATGAAATATTAATTTGTATGGGTAAGCACGGGCAGGCTTCGCGCCATCTCCAGTGAAAAACGCACCACACCCTGCTCCGCGCCCCTCTTCGTGCGACGTGTCGATAGAAAGCGCCGCCAATTACACTGAAACAGTGAAGTGCAGTGATTTGTCGCGTAGAGCTGATCAACAGCAAGTGACATAAGTTGGGACTAACGTGCTGCTGATGGTAGTGAAGTGTATAGTGCAGGTCACTGCGAGATCGCCAATGGAACCATTTGAGCGATTCTATAACTTTGTATTCCTTATTATCTGCTATTAATCTGACAAAATCATGAAACCGTTGGTCACGTGATTATAATTATATCCTCGATGCCGGCTTTGTCTATCCAAATAGATATAGTAATAAACAAATTTACACATACGACGAACAAAAAACCCACCACAAAAACATGCAGACTTCTGAGAATTGCCAAACTTTTTGTGGGCCCCAGATTCGATCGCACAAACCGTCCATCGTCTGCATGGTCCCTGAATGAGAAAAAACAAGCTCTCAAGCCACTAAAAAGCTTTGAACCACAATCGACGTAGCACATAGCATGACATGACGAGTTGGACGTTACACCGGCCGCTATAGAGAATTAATACATTCCTGCGCCGGCGCAGGCCGCGGCTAACCATCGGGAAACATCCCAGGAACGTTCTTAATAAGCTATTACGTGAGTGGTGCAAGGTGTGAAAGTAAGCGATTTGTTTGTATTATGAACTTGTGGTTGTTGAAAGAAATTCACACAACCTCGTCTATGGCTTGGGCAAAGTATTGTTTGCAAATCCATAATTATTATAGATTAAAATAGGTTTTTTAAAAGAAGCCCAACGAAGGCTCTGCTTTTATGGAAAAACATTTGTTATGGACAACTGAGACAAGGATTATCCAAGGGGTTGTTCACCCAATGTGAATGAGTCTATTGACGCATGGTGCTTTTACCTGCAAACATTTTTACACCTAATTTTCCTGATTAACTCTTACAAGAGCTTTTGACTCCAAAACCCGTAGGTAATCAACCAAAATCCGTTCTATTCGTCTAAGATTTTATGGCTTAGACCACAGCCGATACCCGTCTCTGGTACTATGGGCCAGAGAACGCAGCCTCCGGCTATAACTTGCACCACGACACTCTACAGCCACTATGTATCGATCTATTCTCCATACATTGCTCATTACCCCTCTACTACGCACTCACCACCCCATCACAAAGCGGCAATGGACGCAACTATGATAAGTATGACCGAATAACATTACAATGCAAACTCGTTTGGTGCCAGTTATATTTCAAGGAAGGAAGGTAAGACAATAGGAGCCTATACAACAGGTTTTTCATACAAAATGCTTAAATATAAAGGTAGACTTGAATTAAGATAAGTGCCTCGATACACGGCCGAAGTCGATCGTCGCAGAAAGTCGATGTTAAAGAGATACATTGCATTAAGATAAGGCATTATCGTTTGCTACTTTTTATATTTATTTTGTTTGTTGATATGGGAATAAAAGAAGTGTCTCGATGTAGATCTTATCTGTTGCTCGCCTTTTGTAAAGCCGTGGCTTGACAGCGGTGAACCGAAAACAAATATTAACTTAACGAATGTTAAGTTTCTGCTACTCCCGCGATTAGAGGGGATATGATCAGACAGACGTGAATAACTGAGGAAGAATTGATATGCCATTTCAAAGTATCGTAGGTACACTTCTCCTAGCCCTTCGGGGAAAAACAGTTGTGGTTTCGATACTGTGGTGAATGTAAAACTAATTAAATAAAAAAAATATATAAACAAAAAAAAATTGACAGAGTGGCTAAAAAATAGTTGTTTTTATAGCATTAAGGAATTTATGGAATTTAAAAATTAATGTTAATAATGAATGAAAATTAATAATTGTTTTTATAATATGTGTAAAGTAATAATATTAATTGCATGATAATAATTACATAAATAGATATACATAAGTAAATAATTTGTACGCTTGCCTGCAGGCAGATTATAAATACTTTCAGGACATAAGATCTTTCCTTGAATTTGTATGTATTTTCTAGCAAATAAACATTTTTGATTTGATTTGATTAATAAACTGATATATATTCTTCAGCTGATTTCTAAGAGCTTTTGTATCAGCACAGTTTTAAAGAATAACCTTTCACTTTCCCGAGCTAGGTCATTCATTCATGTTCACTGCTATGTAGCACCACCTTTATAACGTCCATAGCCCGAAGCTCAGCCCGAGGCCAAGAATAAGATATCTAAGTACAACTCCACAATCTCCTTTTAACATTATTAAACCTACCACTCCTATCTCTTCAATCTACAAAGTGCTGATTGAATGCAATACCAAGTATTTACAACTGGGAAAAAAAGAGAAGTCGGTCTTTGTCCCGTGTACCGCGGCACTAATTGCGGTACATTATTACTTAATTAAGTTTTAAATAGGTATCCACGATGGTATGCGGCGTCCACTCAATATGGGCTTCTCAGAAACGATCGGAAGAAATTTTTCGTCGTCACATTTGGAGATACTGCGTTGTTGGCGCAATTATTATTATTGTTGTTTTGGGAGAACCGTTGAAGAGATCTGGAGGTCTAAAATTGCCGCTTTAGCAGATTCATAAGAGGTCTTCTTATAATGGTGTGACCATTATAAGAAGACCTCTTATGAATCTGCGCAGAGACGCAGTTATTAATATTATGAATTGTCTTAGTGAGCATTTTACGAATTTCCTGTATATAGTACCTGATTTGAGAGAACATATATTACCAATTCCATTGTTTTGGATCGCTGACTAGACAGACGATAAGAAACCAATGTTAAACTAAAAAACGACCATAAAGAAAACTGTCTGCAGTAAAAGATGAGAGAAAACGGAAAATCTTCTGAATACAATAAAACAAAGTACTTAATAGGTAAGACACTGTAAAATTTTATTGATTTTCTGTAATGGTCATTTTACGGTCTTAGAAAACTATAAATCAATATGAATTTCATTTGTTCCCGAGGCCAGACAGGTCACTTCATTCCATTAGACATTAATACATTGCTGAATTATTTATGTAATGACACATATATACTTATTGATACATTAAATGATGTAAAGAGACACAATATCTTACGACAAAATTATTATTGGGCACGTAGTGTCTCTTCTATATCAACTGCGCGTGCGTCAACCTAGGAAGAGCTTGGAGACATCACACATGTAGGGTATGATACTCCAGCGCATTTAAATCGAACATAAAATATAATGTTTCTCACAAACATTATAATAACAGCTGCTCGCGTCGATCTTCAGGTTCAGCCCCGCTTGCCTAGGTTGCTCCGTGGATGGGTGATCACCCATTACAAACCGAGTTTCCTCCATGCCTCAGAAAACTCGTTAAGCCGTTGGTCCCGGCTATCATTTGCAGATCTTTGATAGTCGTTACAGGTTGTCAGTGGCCCGAAATACTGACAACCAGTCTTACCAAGGGGTATCGTATTAACTGGGTTGTGGAGGCTAGGCAGTCGCTCCATGTAAAATTCTGATATTCAGTCGCATCCGGTTAGACTGGAAGCCGACCCGAACATACTTGGGAAAGTCCGATGATGATGTTCTTCACAAAACATTGTCCCATTGCAGCTTAGAACCAGGAATAAACTCACTTGTGGTCTGGTATAACGACCAGAATCGATTCAGCCTGGTCATGTAAGGTATATTGCATCGATCTCCCTCAGTTTGACCTGCAAATGACACATGGAAACCGTAGAAGTGCCTTTTGACAAACTTGTCTCTTCCTAATCTATTTCCACTCTCGAAGAAATGGATCACTTTTCTCACATATTTCAATGAAAGAGTTACTAGGGTTAACTCAAAGTTGACTCTCTACTAGACCGCTAAAACTGAAAATCATAGTGAGAGATATTTCCCATGGCAAAGAAACTTTACCCTTTACTTCAACAGTGGGTCGGTAGTCGGACATGTAATTCGTAACTAACTAAGTTTACCTGTAATTCTATTGCGCCACAATTTCTGACGACAGTTAAAGTGGTTCCAGACGGTTATTGAACAAGCCGCGTGTTTTCGCAACGCAAAGTGGTTTCAGACTGTTATTGAATAACCGCTGCGTATTTTCGCGAAGGCGGGGTGCAGTGACACTCGTTGACGAATTGCACGCGGTCGTCGACCCGCGCCCGCCGTCCCGACTCCCGCGGCTGCGTCTGCGCACGTCTCGAGCGATCCATTCAGACCAAACCAGACTATAGGTTCGTGGGGAATTTCACTTCTGTGTATGTGTTTTAGGTGAAATGTTTGTACGTCTTTGGGTGCTCTAACATTACACTTTCTGAGACGTTTAATTTGTGAATTAAATACCTACATAGATAGGTACATAGGATATTCTTTATTGTACACCTAAATTATTGTGTAACTCTTTTACAAGTTAGCTTTACTAAAAAAGCAAAGTGCCTATATGTTATTTTTGCTAATGTTGGTCCATTACTGCGATATCACGAGTCCCGTCGAATCTCCATAAATAACCATGATTTACTCGTATATTTGACTTTGATGTTGAAACCATGACGTTAATTATAATACTTTTTCCATATAACAAATCTATGCTCCACTCCACCTCACATCTGCCCAGTCCTCCACACTCTGAAGATATTAAGATACCATCGAGATAATTTGATTTACATGGAGCACAAAAAATAGATTGGTAATCAACCAAATAGTTTTTAAGCAGTCTTCAGTACTTCTTCTGAGTAAATTAAGAAAGCAATCAACGGCACACATTTATTTCCTACCACACTGCGAGTAGTAGTCAATTAATTAAGGAGTAGATAGATAAAGCGCTTTAATTGGAATGTAGCAAGACAGCAAGTCGTTAGATCTAGACTAGACTCAGACCGCGCAGTGCTAGGCAAAGAGTTTGTCTGGCACACTTTCTTTGATTCCGAGATCGCATTGGTGCAAGCTGTTGACGCAGCTATCATCTACATTCTCTTGTAGGTTAATCACTTCGACTTAGGGGTGAACAAGAAACGATGATTGGGAGTTCTCTCTGCATGGGTAGGTAAAGATTTGGAAAAGTCCGAACAAATAGAATAGAATACTCTTTATTATGTACACCATAAAAAATATATTGTAATATTAACACTGTTGTTGGTTATGACGTATAGCAGCTAGCTTGGTTAAGAAAAAACAGATTTCTGAAAAACCTAAACTTCAATCCATAAAAGAACACAAGCTAAGCTAAATTATTTTATCTGAACTCGCATAAGATATTGTTTCATCCTGTAAGCACGTCTGCAAATTATGAAAAGTAACCCGAGACATGCGAGCTAAACTAAACTAAAATAGCTCTGCTCTTTATCTGCAAGTCAACATATTAGTTTAGCATAGCTTCCACATTTGAAGTGCTATCCTTCAATAGTCCAGCTTTTACCTTGCTGGTTACGCACGTCTAAATACCGGTATTTTAGTTTTCTAAACGTTTCTATTTAAAGATAAAGGAGACAATTGTAAACGAATAATTTATAACAGACATTACTCTAAGTAACGGATACCTTAATGGCGGCAAGTCTAGATTGGGTTACCAGCCTAGACAAGTGGTTTACCTGCATTAGTAAGCCGAGTGTTTTTTGTCTAGTTATTTATGAGGGGGCGGCTCCTTCGACCATTCTTGGTCTACACTCGCTGCGGGTTGTCGCTTTTTTCTTCTTAAAAGATTTCGAAATAAGTGGACAAGAAAAAATAGTGCATTAGTTAATAAGCTTGAGATATGTATAGTATTACATTATGTAGATGTGTGTGTGTGCTTTCTGTCGACAAAGATTTGAAGATGATTAAATGCTTATGTATCAATTGTAAGCTATCAATCTAATCTTGGCCACATTTATTGAAAACTATTATACTTGATAATTTTCTTGTTACAACAATCACACACAGTGTTTATCGTAATGTTCTTCAATAAATTGCTGTATCCTCTAAAACCTCTTAGAAATTGACTAAGTACTGGACATATTATACGGACCATTTCTAAACCGTTGTCAATAATTTCAATTATATATCATAATATCCGTCCTTTCACTTGTCTGGATGTCTAATCATGAGGTTATTGTTGTGGGTTATTGCCTCGATTCATATGTTAACCGTAGTCAACTGCAGTTTAATAAACTGCCGTTATAGTAATACAAGTCTTGGATTGATTGCCGATTTATTGCTTTACGGTTTACGGTTGTGATTAGGTGGTTCTACAAGTGTTATGATTGATTTAAGAGACGAATAAGAATGTTGCTACGTGCTATTGACTAAAAAGCTGCATGATAGCAAAACAATTTCTATTCTATTAATTTCCCTAGAGTGCCTGGAGCCAAGACTACACTGGCTGCTCCTTTTGCCCAAACGACCTAGACAAAGTGACACACCATAAACGAGAAGGATGATGAAAGTGTCCAAAATATAATACATTGGATTAACATATAAGCTACCGAAAAGCTGTGTCAATCTTGTAAATAGTCCCAGTAGTAGTAGCGTAGTAAATACACTATAAAAGCGATTGCGGCTTGCTAAGGCCCTCAGGTTTGCCGAAGCAAGGATATCCTGCGCAGGTGGAGATTCATAGACTACAAATCTAAATTTGATTCCACAAACGATGGACACGTAATATTTCTTCGTGTCCTGTTATCTACACGCTTATAAAGGCGCCAAACGTGGTGGAAATCTACTATTGCCATTAACAACCTGAGAAGGAGCATGCTAATGACTTAGACTATCAAGTACTCTACTCTACTCTCTGTCTACTTCCGCTACCAAACTTGAGCAACTGTCTCTTCCCTAAGGTCGTATCAGCATGAGCTTCTCTACGTTGACAAGTGACAAAGATTTCAGACTTCAACTGGCAACAAAAATTTCGCACGTCATAAATTTCGTCCTCCATTTTAAATCACCAGCTTAATGAATGTACGTTCGTATCCACACGTTACAAGCCGTATGTAATATCATACTCTTACCACAGTCGCGTGTATGCAGGTTCATGCACAAGTCTACGTCTGAACATTATATTCGATGTTTGCACGGCTTCCCGGATCAAGTGTCTTCACGGCTTTTAATTAGAATCGATAAGGTTTGGACTCAAGAAGGATTTTTGAGTGAACGTAAGGGAGAAGCCTTACGTTCCTAAGACTTTTTAAGCTGATTTATTAAATAAAGACTATCTAATCCGATTTATTCAATTAAAGTGGGAGTTAGAACACTTATTCTATATATAATTCAAATTTTACTGAGTCTGATTAATTGTCGAATTAAGTTTTACATGTTCTTTGTGGCTTCTATTTCGAAAGTAACTAGGTAGTGTTCGGTACAGTATAAAGTGGGCATGTAAACTTTTCGGCATATTTTGAAGTTACTTAGCTTACTGATTTCAAGCCTTCAGAATTGTAACCAAAAATGCATAGATCAATTAGTTTTTTTTTCATCAGAGAAGCACCAACTTCACCAGGACTTTCAACCCGACAATGATGATGATGATGATGATGCTGAGTTGTAGGTATTACTTTAACGCATCTTGGAAGTATCTACTTAACAAACTTCAACCCAATTTCGCCTATTTAAAATCCCTCAAATTCACACACAGACACGTCACTTTTTCAAACCTCTCGACACGCACTTTGTATCCGCCATCGCTTCAATTAGAAAGAGAAAAAGCATTTATTAGCCCGCACGGGACAAAACACACAAAATAAAATGGTTAAATTATCAGTACAACTAATAAAAATTAAACATAGAGAAAAAAAAACGAAATTGGTCCTGTACGACGCCGAATTAGCACAAGCCTTACCGTTCTAGCCGTGGTCCGTGGGTTCCAGCCCCGGCTGAGCTCCGCGAGCCACGCCCGGTAGGCCGGTTTACCGTAAAAAGGTATTTATTTCCCGATACCGATCGACTTAGAACCAATTTATGTTGGAATAGATTTATTGGTCGGTGTGTACACTGTCGCTTGTTACGTAAGGAGTTTAAGTAATTTATTGAAGTAGGCCTTAGTAGGGGACTGTTTTTTGTGAGATAGAAAATGTGTGATGGTAAATTAAGTTCAATACACCCGCATTTGCTGTGATGCATTAAGAAGGCCTACCTAGAGGAGTAGGACACGGGGCCTTTGTCGCCTGTAATCCCGAAGAGTTAGGCAATAGTGTACCTAGGAGCACACCCTCAAAAGGGTGCTCTTGAAACCAATAGACTAAGCAGGATATATTTTAATTTCGCCCAAATAATGGACGTTTCTCTTTTGAGTATTTTTTTTAGACTAATCTTTTTTGTATCGAAGTTTTTGTTATATTCTCACATTCCCTTGTTGGGGAACAAGGGAATGTGAGAATATAGGAGATAGGAGGAGGAGGACCCTCATAGAGAGGAGGCCTGTGTCCCAGCAGTGGGAACATTAATAGGCTGATGATGATGATGATTCCCTTTTTGGAATAAACTTCTCAAAATATGATTCCACAGTGCAAAGTATTATTATTAATAAACATAATTATAAAAACCACATCTACCGGTTCTTATTTAAAAATAAATAATTGTGGACAGGAATCCTGGCGCACTGGCAGTAATTTAAGGGCGGCGCGCACTTGCGACTATTACACCAATTACAAACGTAACGATTGCGCGACTGTCGGCACTGGGGACTGGGGACTGGGAACTGGGCGCCCACACTTTTATTTTCTATTACCCCTTTAAGGGCTACTATTTATAGGACACGTTTTCAACACACTGGTGTTTCCCTTTTACGATGGAGTATCTATTGATCGTCTTTTATTTTCAGTTGGTGATGGAGGATAACCTACCTCTGATCTTAAGGGGTAATCTCTTCTGAGCTTCTACAAAATGTCGGCTTCACTTAGGATGTATCGAAGTGAGATGAATGGTGCCTGAGCCTTTCATTCAGACCACTCTGTTAAAAGTCTACCTCTAAAACTTCTAATTTACCTCATTTTGGTATTGCTTTCCGCTGAGCACGTTTTTAAATGCGGGAATTCCTACCTTATTCTTAAAACCTTTTAAATAAAAATTATAACACATGCATTTGACCTTGATGGCAGAATAGGAATAGTACTAAACAGGACTTTAATTGACGAACTCTAAAAACTACGTCCAATCAATGTAATTTGAACCAAAGGTTCAAATTCGTGGTTCGTTCTATAAACCGCAATATCAAAAAGACAGATTTTCCCAGTAACCCAGTTATCGTACCCCCATGGCCTCTAACTGTCTAAAATTTATGATTATCGGTTAATTTGTTTATTTTTAGCTAAACCTCTGTGCTCTGTGGTATCCAACAAGGCTATCGCAATCGAAACATCGGTCACGCGACAACCATCGATTATTCTGGTTCTTTTCTTTTTACTTACGTTTTGGAACTTGATTTAATCGTAATGTAATGTTTTTAATCAAGACCAATGAATAACATCACACCTGTCGCCTAAGGGCCACCGCACACTATAGACAAGACTGTCTTTAGACAGACAATTACCCGAGAGCGAGCGAGAATACATAGTCTGTCTCGCTTGCACTAGTAGGGTAATTGTCTGTCTAAAGACAGTCTTGTCTATAGTGTGCGGTAGCCCTAAGAGTTAGACAAAGGTACACACATATTTACACCATCTACCGCGCGCGCGGTGCATTCAATGCTAGTCTAAAGGGGTAAAACGTCGCCATAATCAAAACCATTGACTTGATTTGTGTATCTTAATTAACTTGATGCCTAAATGTCAACCCACTACAATGGCCCCGCCATAACCTTTCGGTTATTGGGCGCTTGGCATTTGCCTACGTTTTGTAAGTTATGTGACCTATGACCTAACAATGATACTGGCACAGAAACAACGAATTATGAGAGCTGTATATAAATGTCGTGTAGTTTACTAGAGTAGCATGGTTCTTTGGTAATAATCGAAACTAACGCAGCTTTTCGTTTTTTCCAGAGCTCGAAAAACGGGTAAAATTCTTAACCGGTTACGGTCATTGACCCCAAACCGAAATCGATTTAGGTTAAAGGTTGCACTTACGGTTTTTCATCATGTTTGATGGGTCCCCGGCCCCCGCCACTCTCGCTTGCACAGTCTGGACGTTGCGATGTCATTTTGTTTGGTTGTATTTGACGTCCTCAGATCAAACATTTTTTTATATAATATTTTCTGGGGGTAATGTCACTATAACTTGTTGGAAGTGTTAAAAAAGTGGACGAAAAAAATTACAAATTACGGAATTTTGTTAATTCCGGTTAATTTTGGTGTCAAAACCGTTTGTGCTTATGTAACCGGTATCCTTTATCATTTGGGTTACTTATAAAACAGTTCACTAGTTTTACCGGTAAATGAAGGAACGATATATTTACTGGCATTTAATCGAAATTAACCGCTCTTTTTAAACCGGTTCAAAGCCCTGGTTTTTTCAACGTGCTTTTCAGAAAACATCACATTTTTTGCAAACAGCGCCTTCTAACAATGTCACTCACGCGCCGAAACATTATTGTAGCATTTTAACCAGCTTTTTATATTATTTCCAGACACTAAAGCAACAGAAAAAATTTAACAAAATCCCAAATGCCCAGTTCCCACTTTCCCAGTTACGAAAAAAAGTAAAATAAAAACCGAAAATGGGCCTGCTCTTGACTTCGATCACGCCTAATTACATTAACCGTCCTACATAATACCTAAGTTATATTGTGTATAACACAGCCCTAATTTAAAGTATTCGCGGGCGGTACTGCACGGTACCGACAGCAAAATAAATCCACGATAAATTCGCTTCGCTCACCGCGGGGAGGCAGCAAGCCCTTTTGTATGAGAACGCGAAACACCACGACTGCTGATTTTTATGACGGAATCAGTCAAAAGAACGGCATCGTTCCGACGGCTCTGACTTTATTGTGCCGTCAAAATTTAAATGTTAAAGGAAGCGATAAAGGGAGTCATTATTTTAAGTGGATGGGGACTTGGGGAGCGAGTTTCTCTACCCTCAGGGCTGTTCGTCACAACGACTAAAATTGAAAATCTTACTGGTTCAAGTTAACCATCTATCATTCTAGCTTTCATCTATACGTGGAGCCCATGAGATACATACAGTGTGTAAACAGACCCTTCACGAAGCCGTCAACCAAACATTCTGTACATCAAACTAAGTAACGTTACGCAAAAATGTTTGCTGGGAAATGACTTTTTTTTTATGGGTGCAAAATCAGACTTTTCGGTAGGACTCAATGTAACTCACTTAAAACATTGTGCTGAAGGATGGATTGAATAGTACGGGGGTCGTAAAGGTGTTTAAAGTAAAAATCTTACATTAAAAACATGTATTTAAAAAAAAAACTTGTGAAAAAGTTGGAACTTTGACCCCCAATATCTCCGTAACTAGAAGGTTCCCAGGTTTGTACTAGATAAAAAAAAATACGTAATGACGGGGAGAACAAGTTCCTTTCGGCTTCGTAAAGAGTGTTTTTACACCCTTTAGAATAGATGCCCTGCAGGGCTATTACGTATCTTTCTGATATCCAGTGACTATCAAGCTTCGGTTGTACACCGAACTTTGATGACAACCGTGAATGTCATAATATTGGTATTACGTATCACACTGAGTGGATATCACGATATACGAAACTAACCTTTTGGCAGTTAACAGATGGACACTGAGCCCAGTTACTATCATTTCGAGCTGTCAACAGAGATACGTAATAGCCCTACTGGTCCCTGGTAAAGTTTGAAACGAAGATAATAGATATAGAACACAACAGGATTTTAGAACTCCAGCGCCGAATGGGCAAAGCAATTTCGCAAAAAGTTTTAAAGTAGGTATGCAAGATAATGATGAACAGAATCCAACGTATTGTATAGGTATACCCACTAACTAAGGTACCTAATCTTAAACCTTAGTGAATACCTAGTGTGGATATTTAGTGGATTCGCGATTCAACTATAAGCACCTCAGCGTTTGTATTATCAACAGAGAACCTGCACATTTTGTAACCTGACATTATAAAATGTTCAGCTAATAAAGAGAGAGACCCCATAGCCTACCTACTACTTCAACATGTTCCGCTCTCGAAAAACTTTTCCGCCAAAACACCGCGTGTCACAAGTCCCGGTTAATCTATCGGTACTCGTATTAGCACGAGCGGTACTGAGTGGTACCGATGTCATGCCGGTAATAATTTCGCGACGCACGCCGTAGGCTCCCGTCCTTCCTCATCAGCTCGACCAATCACGATGTTGGAAAGAAAGTAGAAGGGAATTGATTTGATTCATCATACACCTCGTATATGTTTAATAGACTCGTCCCTATTAAATACGACAAAAAATGACGAATGGCGATGTGATATGATAGTAGATGTGCTTTATAGCGCTGCCTACCTCACTGAGAATATGAGCTCAGGCAACTCCAAATTGCCGAAGGCATGCATGTTCCGTACCTTGTACGATACTAACGTAAAGTTTTACTGTCGCATAAAACCCTTCATAACCAGCTTGAGCTATAAGAAAGCTCTCATTGCTCGGAGCGAAGCAAGGTTTCCGATGGCCACCTGTTTTGTACATAAACGTCTATTACTGTTTAAGTTCTTATAATTACTGACTTAACAGAGCCGCTTCCATTTAGCTCATTTCAACTATCTATTGGCACAGAATCGTCGCATTCTGAACAATTTCTCAACGTCTTCAGAGGGGTAGCACACGAAGTAGAGAGGCGCAATGCAACGCGATAGCATGATAAGTACCTGCGGGCCTTATCCATGGGCCACAAGTTGTTTCTGTGGATTTTTGTTAGGATAAAGCGTAATGCAAGGGAGATATAGATCGAGTATACTTTTTAATAGGTATACCAAAATTGTAAGACAGCTCTAGGGAGGCCTATATATGTCCAGTGGAGTAAAACAGGGAATGGGTGGCAAATCAACGCTTTGATTAATACTCTGTACAATATTTCAGTTCCTTTGGCGTATAGAAAAGCGTAAATACTTGTTGCCACTTGGATAATTAATACGGCAAGCGATATACTGCACCAGGTAGACGAACGATTACAGGCTGCCATTTATAATATTGTATTCTTAGTGTGTGCTGGTAATTAAGTTGCAGTTTTATATAGCTAGTATCTTGCCAGCCAGCCAGCCAGCTGGGCTCACCAGTCTGGCGGCTATAGAGACCAATTGTGTCACACCAAATTCCTGTGAACCGTTTGCGTGGCATAGTATAGCTTAGCTTTCATCTCTCACGTAGGACACTGGCACACTGAGCGGTTAGCTGCAAATGATAGCTTTCTCCGTAATCGATGGATGACACCCGCCATTACAGTCTTCATTGTTCCGGAAGATTATACTAACAGAACAGTACCCACAGACGGTGGTAATGCTGTAGTTTATATTCAAATTGTTGAGAAAACGCTCCGCGATGTGGGTTACGGGGCAGGTGTAGGTCTTTGTTTCCAGCACCAGAAGTTCAAGTATGGAGTGTTGTAAACGTGAGGTGTTGAAGCCAGTTTTCAATCAGCTGCTGGTGATAATTTTAAAACTTCATAAAACTGAAAAGTTTGAAAGTGTTTGTGACGGAACTGATGGATTAACCACCTATTATTATTATTGAGACTTTATTTTGCATTTAGACTTTATACATGTGGGTACATAACTTGGTAGGTATTTACATAAGAAGGTACCTACCTACTAAATATGTTAAACAAGTATTATATTATCCGTGGTTAAACTTCACAGTCCATTTTTATCCACCATACCATTAAACTCCAAACCACTTATAAAGATTGTCATAAAATAACAACATCTTATTTTAATGTTGTTTAAACAAACACAAACGTATTAAATTCTATTCTTCCCAGACATCCAATTTCGAACTCGTATAAAGAGCTATAAACGGACCATAAAATATTACTCGCTTTAGATCATAATCCGCGATGATTTCTTAATACCGACCGGCCTCGCAGTACCGGCCGATAATACACTTAAAGCGCAGACCACACCGACAGCTTGCGAGCGAGCTGGCGGGCGAAGCTAGGCGAAGGAAACTATATAAACTAAGCGAAGCTTTGGCGAGGTGAACTATGTGGGTTCACACCGAAAAATACTGACGGGCGAGCGAGGGGGCGGGCGAGCACATCGGGCGAAGTGAACGAATCATCGCTCTGCTGGCATCGTCGGATATTTCGTTCGCAGTGTAAACCAAAGCATGGAAAGAGGTGAAACGATGCTGCCCGCCTCGCTCGCTCGCTCGCTAGCTGGCGGTGTGGCCTGCACTTAATGGTTCAAGGCCACCGTAAAACTCTGGAAGTGAAATATCACGTTGAAGTACGCGCGGTATTCACTAATGAAGCCTTGTGGGATTATATTTGGTTCAATATTGTGGAAGATTGTTGGATTTTATGGGAGGAAGTATGTAAAGCATGCAGGCACCTTTATGTACTGGTCAATGAGATGTGGGTACTCAGATGTTTGGGAAAAATATTTGCGTAAAGTACTGATTTTGCCTAAATATATTTTTTAAATGGAAAAAGGAAACGTGTTGCGCCGATCCGAAATAGAATGGGACAAGAGCATGAAGATGATCCCGACAGTATTTTAGAAGTAGAGTATCCTGGTGCTTGGTTAAAGGGGGTCCTACAGTGATAACATTTAATAGATGTATGGAAGAAAAACACATGTTGCGCCTTCTCTTTTTAAATTGGGACTAGGGCAGAAGAATGATGAGTATCGTGGTGCTGTCATCTGAAATAACGACAGTCACCTATCAACCTTGCTTTTTTGCTTGGGCACTCAGTGCTATAACTTTAATAAGCGCCTCTCATAATACAACCATAGCAATTAAATTAAAAAAATATTATTTAGATATGTGTTTAGTGTAAGTTATATATATAAATGGTTGGATGATGGTTGAGACTCTCCGATCTCCGGGGTGGTGGCAACGACTGCACGCCGTCAAGTAGACATTCCCCGAGATCGGCGTGCCTCACCCTGCTTCGAGTCAATGTTACTAACACTAGTTCATAAGTTTTTATTACTAACAAAATATATATCTAAGTTAAAATATATATTATTATTACTTTACTAACACTAATTTATAAGTTTTTCTTGGTACTAACAAAAGTTATATCTAGTTTTTAAATGTTTATTACTAGTCATATATTAAAACCTACGTCGAGAACCAGCCTATCCATTAGTGAAAACAGCATGAAAATCAGTGCAGTAGATTTTGAGTCTTGACGTTGGTCTTGGTTTTATGATATGTAATGATTATTATACTAACAATACTAACCTAGTACCTAAGCACCATTGTTACTAATACTTAATACTAACAATTAAGGCTATGTAGTTGGCAATGATTTTTATTTTTATCTTATTAGTCACGTTTAGTTTTATGTTTAAGTATGAGTGTTCAGAGACTCACCGACCCCACAGTCAAACCATTGCAACGGTTTTGTGGGGCTTAGTTTATGAGTCTACTTACCATTTTTGAATAATAAATAAATAATAATAATAAAGTTCTACGTGAACGGGTTTATACCCGTTCACGTAGAACTTTGTTGCTACGCGTTTGAGTTATCCATACAGAGGTTATCCTCTGTATCGATAACTCAAACGCGTCGGTATCAGTAACTTACGTATCGGTATCGGTTACGCGGTAGCGATGCGTGGGCTTCCCTCGACCGCCGCATTCTGTAACGCCATACCAGCTTATGTGCTTATACGCAGGTATTATGCAGGTGAGAACATTGGGCTTATGTTATTAGCTGTATTGTTGTAAGCTTGACTTGCTGTATTGGTGGAGTTTTGTCGGCCGATTCAAAACTAACTAACATTGAGTACCACTAAGTATTAGTAATCAAAACCAGCGAGCTTAAAAAAGACTGGCTATCGCTTTCGAAGTGTTTCGTATTTCTACAACGACTGACAAGAGAAAATAATTGCTTTTCGGTAGCGTGGACGTTGAGCTAAACATTTTAGACGCTTTTCGATCACAAGTTATCCTTATCGCCTATTTAAGTTCTGACAGCGGAACAACACAGAATAAAAATAGTACCTATGTGCTACATATAAGTCATCAACTCATATAAGCATCACTTACACGTCTTCCACTATTAATAAAACTGTACCTACAGCAACGATCAAGGCATCAAGTAGGTGTAGGTCCTCCGCTTAGTGTTGCGTTGCGGTACTCGATCTAATATAACTCAAAAGAGGATCTGAAATGATCTCTGCGTCTTAACAAATGTGTTCCAATTAAAGGCGTTGCGGAATCATTGGCATGTCTTGCAGTGTACCAAGTTATCTCAGGGGTGTCACGAAGTTATGAATCTCTTACTAACTGACAGAATCTTCTTGAGAAATATCAGGTGCGTAGTACCTACCTGCTCGCAACCGACGTGCGTGTAAGGATATACAGTGTGCAGTGTGGCTTCAGTATTTTTTGCTTACCCCCACGGAAACAAGGTGTGAGTTTATTTTTGAAAGAATGTTAGCGGTGAAAAATCTATGATCGTCGTAGCTTGTTCGCGTGATAAAAACGTCTTATACAAAATTACAGAGGGAGAATTTCAAGAGCCTGTAAGTTATTCAGACTGGTTGAGAATGGGGTCACAATTCACCGAGGTAAGACTTGAACTCGTGAACTATTGATCCGTAGCGTAGTCACAACATAACCTGGCTACTACGGTGAATATTATTGATTAGAATTCGAATAGAGTAGCAGAAACCAAAGTTAAAGAAACTTAGTACAACAAGAATCACATACCTAATACACTACACTTAATAAAATGGGACAGTACATGTTTGTGTACATTTTAAACAACACACAAAACACAAATCCTTTATGTTGACATCAAAGTTGGTTGAGGTTTTTATTTGTGTAAACTATTCCATTCGTTTATCTGACGAAAGGACGATACGTAATGTTAAAATTTGTTTTTAGGTACAGTAAATTGATTTATGTTAACAGACTCTACCATATTTTAGAAAACTTTAGATAGTTTGATTCAATATTTTTGTCACCGACTTCTGAAGCTAAAGTTATTTTTCACTTTTTTGTGTTTTTGAAGTCGGTTTTATTTTGACGTGATAACGTCTTTAAAATCGTTTTAGTCGGGTGACATGTTCAGAAACTTGTGTCACACCAAAACCTCACGAGCGCGATCGCAGGTATAACGAGAGAGAGACGGACCGATCTCCCGTCTCATCTCGAGCGCTGCCAGTCATTCCGTGAAACTTGTCACGCGGAATCCTCACGAGCGGAGGCTGGCATAGCGTTCGAGTGAGTGGACCGATCTTCCGTCTCTCTCACTCTAGCGGCATACAAATTTGAAAAAATTGTTATCTTCATTAATTCCTTACTTCCCAAAAACTTATATCACCAATAAGACGTTATCACGTAAACATCTCGATCGTAAACCTACTTTACAAACAACCAATTTTTTTTGCAAAAAAGGTTTTTTTTAATTCAATTTATATTTGTAATATCATACAAATAGGTATTTGCTATGCATTTATTTTACATTGTTAACAATACATGTCATGGTATTAGCTAGAGGCTTATCCCAAATAAACGGAACTTAACTAATCTAACTGCTTTCGACAGTTAGGTTCTAACTGTCAAAATCTGGGTGTATTGTACACATCTGCGTACCCCCTCAGAGCATACAGGCGTGATGTTACGTCATGATGTTGTATAAACAATTAACATCCAAGCGATTGCAGCAGAGAGATTTTCAGTCTATTATTGAAGAGTTCCATTGTATATCTCCGATGATCAGCATCAGATCTTCACCAAATTTAAATGGGATCTCAGGAGTATACTTTTATCTTTCAAATAAAAAAATAATTTTGAGAGTTGAATTTTGGGGGAGAAATCGGTGAACATACATAAAAAAAAATACATACAGTCGAACATAGAACATCCTCCTTTTTCGAAGTCGGTTAAAAACTGCAATTAATTGAACCAGTCAACAAGTTTCATACTAAGAACAAACCAACAGTTACTTTCGACGGTCTATTCAGTAGCTGTTAATCTTAAAAGGCCGTTTATTTTCACGTTCCTGAAACTTCCACTCTTCCAAACTTCTTCTCTTTCTTCTTCTTATGTAATTTCCACTGTTCTCAGTTCTGCCTATATCAAAACAGGGCAAAGATGAAGCTTGGCAGAGGAAGAAGAACACCAGAAAACTCAGTTTAGGTTACGTAATTCCTTTATAAGGAAACAAAGAGCAATACGCGCTTTCACGATCACCAGGCGATACTTAGAGCGTGCTGTTGAAGTTTTGTCAGGGAGTGGGAGCATTAAATAGGTTGAAAATGCACGCCTTAGCTTTCTAATGTTATCTATGCACACAGCCCTACAGCTAAGATACTGTGGTACTCAAGAGATGGTTCGCAGCATCCGTCTAATTCGCGCCGCGGGCTCACTCCGTACCACTTTGTACGAGTCGGACCTCGGCGCTGCGTCACGCACAGTCATTTGTTTTAACTGAACATGCGACCGCTGCATGGTGGACGAATAGTGGAGACTTTGGATGTTAATAGTAAATTAGTTATCTGATGTGACAAAAGCAAATTCCAAAGAGACAAACGAACGAAAACATCTTTCTGAAGCTTATGCATTATAAATCAAAAGAGGAACCATGCGGTCGGAAGTGCAGTAAACTGCTGCAGTGCCAATATCAACGAGTGACAACACTTATCGATATAGAATACCCTTGAGGTCTTTAAAAAAGATGTCCATACAATAAAAGTGACAAAAAACGACATTCGCCTCGTCTCTGTTCGGACTTCGCATGACGCGACTCGACACGACGCAAAACTAAATGCGACTTTAGTGATAGAATACAATCATGATCGGCTTAAACCGATTCTACATCGATAATTGTGAACAGTCAAGTAAATCCAAAAATAAATCAAATGCCGCGATATTTAGAGGATAAAAACGACTCAATCCATGAGCTAATCTTTACAAATCGACGTAAAGCCCGCCTCTATAGATGTCTCAATAATGCTGATATACGACGTCCATGACAGCGCATCTGTTTTATTTGCCGCGATTATCTAGCCATAGAGCTTAGGACTTATTACCATAAGACGGATCATTACTATTGGCAACGTATGATTAAGTCGTTAAAAGTTTTATGACTTTTCTGAAAAGGATGCCGATAAATAAGGGATATGTCGCCAGATTTGCTTAGAAGAACAGGAGGCCTACCACGAGCTCTTAACGCGATCCATTTTAGGACCTAAACTGAACTGTTCGTCTAATTCGTACCATGACGTCAGTTTAACGATACAATTTAGGCCATGCCATCTGACAGCGATTGACCTTAAACTGAGTCGCAGGTTTTGGTTTCATTCATTCAATTTTGTACTTGTTTGGTAACATGATGTCCATAGCAGCTCAACTGTAACGCTCAACTGTCAAAATAAGAGATTCAATAAAAGTTACTATTTCTATAACATAAACTGAAACGTTTGGTCAATTATTGACGAAGGTAAAGTTTTTTAGTGCTATTTTAGTCGAATTTTACAAAAACCAATGTAAGTGTACTTTAATCTTTCTTTTAAAGTCTAAAATACCTACCTATTTCACATGCCTTTTTTAACCGCATTTGTTTTTGTCTAACACTAACTACTAAATGTGCGCGAAACAAAGTTATTTGATACTAAAAGCGTTGTTTCTTTTTCACCAAAAACGTTTCAAACGCGGTTCAGTCACAAATTGCGATCTTTCATTCACTTATAACGATCCAAACGCCGCTGAGCGTATTGGACGTCATGGTACGAGTTTAAGCGATGCAGTTTAGGAACCTAAGCTGAAATGTCTTGCTTTTGAATCGTTTTTAATTAGATCATGGTAGGCCTCCAGTTTTACAGTCATTTGATAAAGATGAACGGGATGCATATTGACAATAGCTTAAGCTATAACTCTCCGGTTTTTTTTTTTCACATGGCTTGAGACCAGGGTGGGCGCACATATACACACACACAGCCTTGCGAATTAGAGAGAAATAATTAAAAATGAATTAAAATGAGCTGTAAGATAAGGTACTTACACTCTACATAAGATACCTATTATCTTATAAACCAGCCAATTGATCAAAGACGCAGACTTCTGAAAAGGTAGGTTCTAAGCTAAAAGCATCCGCATTTCCCACCTTACATTAGTCAACCTTATTTAAAGCTAACCCCTATTACAGTGTCTATATTCACGACGACGAAGCCTTCGGGCGCTGGTCAGGACTGATGGCCGTCGAATGAGCGGTAGTTACCACGTCCGCGGCTGTAATTGTGAAAATGACTGCTGCATGCAGTAGTTATTAGAATACCAACAGTTATTTGTAAACAGGCTAGATTTGCAAGATGATGAGATGAACTTATTGGAATAGAAAGCAGGACAAACGGGAGAAAATATATTTAATAGATATTGATCCAGTTTTTTAAAGCCAGCCTGAGGGATTTGTCTGCCGAAGCGAAGAAAGATCGTTCAAAAACCAGTGATCCAATAGGTTTTGCGTTGAAGGTATGAAAATAACCCAAACCTAATGACTATTCGAGACATCACTTCAAACCTGAGCGATGATAGAATAAGGCTCTTAGGTAAACTTCGCTATCAGAAGATGTTCAGCCCTCTCCTCGACAAGTGGAAGTATTAAAGAAAAGTCGCAAGAAACCTTTCCCAGGTCCCTGTAGTATAAGTAATTATTGGCTATTCAGTGCATGACTTCCAGCAGTACTTATTAACGCCAATGAGGATAATAATATGACTGCCCCTTGCCTTGGCTCAATCTTCAAGCTAGTGTACGTTCGACCAAGCTGTTTGGTTTACAGGACCTACATTTTACAATGTAATTTGCATATTAAAATTTAAACTTATTTCTCTCGGATCGAATCAAAATTCAATTGAAACAATAAAAGCCGTTGACACATCACAACCGTAACCTTAAGACGCCATTTAAAGTGCAATCTCATATTTTGTGCGCAAATAAAGCAATAAACAGACGGTCGTGATCTACTTGCGCCCTACATAGACCTTGGTGACCCTGCCGGTATCTGTATCGATCGTGTGCCCTAGGCTTTATGGGCTTTCCCCAGCTCTTTGACTTGGGGTAAGTTGAACTTCCAGCATAACGGTTTTAAGCGTCTTCTTTTGATTTTCTATGTTGTTTGTAATTTTAATTGTAAAAAAAGATTTTTGGGGAAAAATTGTGGTTGAAACCAAATTTCGAAGACATGTGACACACTGGCGCTGGGCCCGAGTGGTAGATTCTGGCTCACCCCCTCTCACAGGACATAACAAAACATCACGACGAAAAAGAATTCACGATAATATTGTTTGCATGGTACATAATTACCCCCGCCAAACTGCAAAGCGTACGACGTAGCTCCTTTTTCCTTTACATTTATTAAGATTTTCATATTGGAAGGGTTAGGCAGACGTGTACCTTATAGTATAGTAGGTGCCACCACATTTCGCCAGTTATGTATTTCCTTGTAATAGTGGGCAAGCCTATTGCCATGAACCGGGCACAAATCCAGACTCCGTGGCTGCTACTGAGAAATTCTTGATGGAAAAACCCAATAACACTTTGCCCGACCTGGGAATCGAACCCAAGACCTCAGGCTAAGCACAGTCGCGCTTGCGACTACTGGACCAACAAGACAGTCAACCTCTCACAAGTAAGTTTGCGTACTTTTTAAGCTTATATTATACCTACTTATACTTTATGAGTAGATACGTAATATTGCATCGTAGTTTTCTCTACTTATATCTTTCCTGAACGTGTGAAAATTACGCACTAAGATAATTTTTAATAATTATCTCATGCCACGATATAAGCAAATTATGTACATATCTTTAATGTTAAGTAATAGAAATTATCGCCTCTATCTCTAACTCCTTATACGAATAAAAGTTACATAATGCTTCATAAGACTTAAAACAGCTTAACATTTTCTTGCAAATCTGCTTCAGTGTATTAATACTTCATGAGGCATTATGGTCATCATTACGGTATTATCATGATTAAATGAAAGTAAGTTCTGTTAATTGTTTAGTGTTAGAATACTTTTAAAGCGCAGTACCTATATTAACAGCTCTACCTACCCTACACCCTTATTAAAACCTTAACGCGAAGTAAAAGTTATGCCAAACTTAACCCTAAGTCAAAGTCTAAGGTAAACTTATCGATACCATATAATCTGGAGTTAGTTTTAATCCGCGTTTAATAATAAGGGCTTAGGTACATTGTTTAAAATAATTCACAAAACTTACTTCAACTTTCTGTCCAGCCACTATCACGGTCACAAATTAATTTCACACCATCACACTTCACTGTTACCACAAACACGGACACTCTATTTTTTCCCTAACCTAAAAACTATACGTGACATTTTGAAAAGCGAATAAAAAATATAACGATTTTTTTTACATTCGAAAGCGTTCGTGCGTCTCCGGCGAACACCGCGGGAATACAACCGCGAGGCTTTGCACCGGCGAAATGTGCTGTACTTTTCCGACATGTGGACATTAATGAAATGTAGAAAGGGACAGGTAATGTATTCTTCAGAACTTGGTGGGACTGCAAAAAAATGCAGCTTTTCGTGTTTCTCAAGAGCTTTTCCCTGAAGTTTTTATTGTTGTTCATTGTGTTTACTAAGATTTAAATGCGGAGATCAATGACTGTTAGTTAATTGACGCATTGCATTCCTTTGCGTTGCCTAGTTACGCGATAGTGGAAAGACATAACAAAAACATTACAATGACTCAATAGGTGTATATTTATTTCTTTATATCTGAAAGTAATTGCTGAAAGGTTGTATTGTTGTTGTATTGTAACCTACCTAATTGTGACGAATTTCAGACTGTGTACAATGTCTTAATTAAACAAGCACTAAGGAATAACTAGCCTGCATTTAACCCAAGACCACACGCATTAAAGCTGTTAATAAAATACATAGCAATAAGTCGTGGGCAGTTATTAAGTCATACAGAATTACGTAATTAGATCACATTAAGTTTGATACTTTAAAACTAACTGATGCAATTAATCATAGGCTGCGGCTACATTAAATCATGATCTGTCAAATGATCAATTTGGTCGAGACGCCATTGTTTAACTATTGTGTCTACTTCGTGGACAGTTCATGGGTTAAGAAGGTAAAGTAAACCTAACTTCAAGAAGCAGAATATCTTTGCATGGCTTATAGAGGAACCATAAGAAAAAGAGTCCATATCAGACGCGGTTCAGAATGAAAGCTGAAAGCATTACATTATGTTAAATACGTATACCTACTGATAGACTTCTAAATGCACTGGGTTCATAACTTTGAGGAGAGAGTGGATGATGAGAAAAAAACCGACAAAATAATGTTTTGGACTAACTTCAATGTATGAATAGGGAATAAACAAAAAAATCAAAACTTTTTTTATTCCTTTAGAATGCCTATTTTTGGCCCATATAAACATTGTGGTACACTTGTTTAACTTTCTTAGACAACACTTATTTTACAATTTAATATTTTATGTAGCGTGTTTTTGGTGAAACGGAACACAAATTCAAAACGCATCGTCGGTAGTGACGTCAAATGCTGTGTCAAAGAAACACTTTTATTTGAAAACTACTTAAAGTTTCTTAAAGATGTTATTATAATATTGTTATTGCAATGTTTGCTTGATTAGAGTACATAATATTTAGTAACATTATTATATTTAGGGTAAAACATTAGATGTAAACAAGGCAGATAGACGTCCAACAGCATGACATGAATGGCCGCGAAAGTCACGGACGTTTGAACTGTCGTAGAAAATTGTAGGAGTACCTATAATATATTTTTTTGAGCGACAAGCAGTAGTTAAAGTTTACTTTTAATTATTTTCTTAGATTGATAATTATGACAGTATTTTATTGATTTAAGTTTTTTTTATATATTTTAATCTTGCTATCAGTCTTTCAGACTATGAGCAGATGAGATGGTTCAGATGGCGTGTTAGGCGCTACTCCCAGTAGAGTCTGCCCTTTCTTTCCTAAGTCATTCTTCTCAGCGAAGAAAAAAATACATGCATATTCCCTATTGCTTCGCCAATGGCTGGTACCATTTTTATCTAGTCTTTATATCTGGACAAGGCTCAAGTAGCTCTTACCTATGCATTATTTAGCAAACTAGATAAGCTGAATATTTAACCAACCAAAGACAAAACCGGCCTATCAGAAAATGTGGGAGGTGGGTAGGAGCGACGCTTTACAAAGTTGTCTAGACGTTGACATGACAGATCAACTAACAAATTGGTCGTTAGTATAAAGTTGTACTTACTTACACGTCAAACGAGATCTCAAGAAAGTTTGTAGTCTTTGTAGGAATTCAGTTTAGTGTAGTAACTACGTAACATGTAGGCGGGTTCTGGCTTAACGTGCAGATAAATGGGGAAATCCGTTAAGTGTATCTCTGAATTTATTTTTAAATAAATTATCCCATAATGTAGAACGCGAACAGAAAGTCAGCCTTAAATAAGAATCAATAGTTTTACGTACCAGGATACCTTCCTTGAAATTGAAATGTAGGTACAGGGAAAGAGAAATACCTAAGCGATTGGATATTGAGATGCAGTCAAAGGCTGCATTCGAAAGTAAGAAGTCATACCTACACTCCTACCAGACTTCAAGTAGGTAAATAAAATGGTAATATGTCAATTCGATTAGATAAGTACCTTAAAAATTTCTGCACGATGAAAAGCCACAAATTCTTTTAAAAATTCCGAGCCGTCGTTTACCGGTCTCTGTTCGCATGCACCTCAGAGCCAGGAACCTTTACAACTGCTCTGACATGTTATTTTATATTGAAAGGCATCGTAAATTAAATGCAAGCTAGTGTTTGAAGCCATTACGTTGCCTTCAACGTTGAGCGACAGGTTCTTTATTTTAAGACCAAGCCACGTAATAGCCAATCAGATCACTCATCACTTGAGAAATTGCGATAATTCATGCACAGCCATCTAGCATGAAGGGCGTTCATATTGGAAACCTAATGAAAATACACTGATAAAAACATTACCCTCTTTCCGGTGCAGTCGGATACAAAGTTTTGCTTCACGTAAATTAGCAATTTGTATAAATGCTTTCGCATTATATATAACGCCATATTTGCAAATAATGCTAATGTTTTTAGTTAGGACATTAGACCGTAATAATTAATTAAGTTTATTGCATTTTTGCAGTTAAAGACCGGGACCAAAACTAGAAGGTAACTATAAATTAATTTAGATCTCGGATAGAATTTAGATCTAGAATCACGGCACATTTAAATAAATACGTACCATAACGATGCTCCCCAACAACAAAGCTAAAATATAATAACTCCACACAATCTACAGTGAAAGATACCGTCAATTATATCTTTGTTCTTTTTACCGGTAAATAAAAGAATTGTAAGATCAGCACGATATTGTGCGTTCGACGTTAACATAGGTATTGGCGGCAAAATAAGAGGGCTGCCATCTTGGAAAATGGCCGCCGTCCATCTGATGCACAAAAGAACTAATGAGAAGCGAATCAGGGATGAAGATGTAGTGTGACCATGAATGATATTGAAAATATCACCAATCACTCGTTTTGAAACTCGAAATAGCAGCACCGAAGCATGGTGGCTAGGTCATCTATTTTCCCAGATGCTGGAAAAGATGCAGAACAAATTTACCCGATACCTGTACTGGAAGCAGTTTGATGTCTACCCTTTCTACCCACTTATGTATCCAACTCTCTTTGTTATAGGGATGGTTGGGTACTATAAGTTGGAAGTAAGGCACAACCATGCCCTTGTAAAATGTTGTTATGGTTTTTCGTGGTATGCTGAATAATCCACAAATATTAGAATCGTTGGGATTGCTCGTTCCAGACAGGAGGCTACGGTTGGGACCAAGGGAGGAGCTTTTTAAAGTTCCGGCATCCCGTACTAACTTATTTAAGTATGCACCAGTGTGTCGTGCAGTAAGAATAGGTACTCAATACTGTCTCTCGGCGTTTGGATATATTTTCTTGCTCTTTGGCGGAATTCCAGAGGGTGACACTTAGTGTGTTGTCAACTGTGTAACTTGAACTTCTACATGACTACTTTTGTTAGCTTGGGTCTCACCTGTTAAAACAATTGTATGTGTTAATTAATAAAAAAAAAAAAAACACCCATTGCAAGTCTGAGGCTAGAAACAGCACTTCCCGATCTATACCTAGATGTGACTTCAATCATCTGACAATATAGGTAGACGACACATTTTTTGACAATGTGATGGAGGAGTGATGCAAAAGTATTAACAGTAGGTACCTAAGTATTTTAAAATTGAGTGTTAACGTTATACGCACTTGTAGTCACCCTACCTTGTTCCGATGAAACCCATGCTTTTTGCATATGCGCAAATGTATTCTTATGAACACCAGAGCATGGATATATTATCTGTTCAATTTGAGCCTTTACACGCTACGTTTACACGTCTCACTCAAATACAATGCGTTCATAAATTCATGATGATAACGCTGTTCGTTTAATGACTGTCTTGACTGATATTTAACTAGAACCTCAATCATAGTCGGTTTATATGGTGTTTTTTTCCTCGAAGGTTATATTAAAGGTGTAATAAATTACCTAGATTTCAACAAAAGCCCCGAAAGATGTAATAAAATTGAAAAACAAAATTGTGTCTACTTTGCTATGACGTTCCGCTTTAGGTAGGTCCTTATTTCTTTTTTTTAATTTAATCCTCCTAGTAATTCATTCTCGTTGAGTCGTAGGTGTAAAAGC
The DNA here is from genome assembly GCA_963853795.1 of Xestia rhomboidea. Classification (NCBI taxonomy): domain Eukaryota; kingdom Metazoa; phylum Arthropoda; class Insecta; order Lepidoptera; family Noctuidae; genus Xestia; species Xestia rhomboidea. The sequence continues at coordinate 18,722,278 of OY970775.1, forward strand.
CAGTTTCCACATCCACATCTTAAATCCTTTCAACCTGACACCGCGACAAGTGATGCTAATCTGACAGGCGGTCAAACAAACCCATTGATCAGGTTTGGTGTCTCTAAATAACTTCTAATGCTCGGATAGAGGGTTGAGCAATCCTTGCTCGTTTATTAAGTAGATCAAGTTGGTATGTTAAGAATAATGCAGTCCCGTTGTAAACCACTGATGCCAATGACTGAAGACCACACCACATGCTTGTGCAGAAAAGGAAATAACGTTCTAATTTCCCATCTATATTTTAAGGAGCATAGGTACAGGGTTTTCTAGATAGGAACGATGGCCCGAAGACTCCAGTTTTTGACACTTCTTTTCTTGGTACCTTAATGTGTGTTTTGTTTAACAATCTCAAATATGGGTCAATGACCTGAAATAAATGAATTTAATTTTTTTTTTTTTTTTTTTAATTATCTACCGAAGTCACCAAAGCACATTCAATCCTGACCCCGTACCGTAATATAATTATACGTATTTGACACATATAGGTAAATCGTAGTGCAAGAACCGATAGGTTATGGTACATTTAAGATCAAAACCGCACCTAAACTGACAAAAAAACTCGCATTCCGACGCATAGCAGTAGCATCAGTGGGTATAAAAGTAACAATGCATAAATTGGAGGCGGCGCCGCGCCGTGGGAACTACTAAATGAGGCACAAAGATCGGTCATGTCGCGAATCATACAGGGAGTTCTTAAACACACCGTGCAAATGGATTAATCTATGATTCTATGAGGATGGACGGACACAGCAGTGAGGAAACTATACTAAGTCTACCTACCTAATAATGAAGAGGCGACGCTACCTATGGATAATAAAATTATCAAAAATAACTCATCTGAGGCGTATTTATGTAAGAATATAGGTAAAGCTACAAAAGCTAGAGCGGAACGAACCTGCAGTTTACGTAGTTACGTTGAGGCTATTTTTATCCACCCCGAGAAAATGAATAGAAGTAGGTAGTCATGGATCGGTGATCTACATTACCTACCTGAGGACAATAATTAGCAAATATTGATTGAAAAAAAAAATGGATTTAGATAAAATGTTTTTGAAATTTTGAATACATCCTGTATACTTGCACGCGAACTGAATTGTACATTGTGATCCTAATTAGATGACGTGATATGCAAATTCGATTTTGGTTGGTGATTGGAATCATTGTAAAGTTCCGGCAAGGTCGTTACTATGCAAGGGAATTGAGGTCATTTATGACATGGGTTTTGGGTTATAATCTGGCGCAACTTGGGAGAGTAGAGTACCTAGATACTTCGACCTGCAGTGGAATGGTAGTTTCAGCAAGTTTCTTGTATGAATGTCACACGACATCTAACAGGTCCGAGGTGTAGAGTAAAAATGTTGGGCTCTCTTGGAGAGCTTATAATGCACCCCCTGAATATAATCCTGCTAGCTCCCATGGCATTTCCCAACCCGTTTTCAAAGTTCGGTCACCCCAAAGCAGCCTTGCAAATAACCGTATATGAACGGAAAATAAACAACTCAACCCATAAATAACACGGCAACATATTTAAATACAATTATAATTAGATGGCGTTGTCCGGCGCACAGAATCAACTTGTCCTATTCCCGAGCGCTCTCATACAAATGTCCAGCGCGCACCGGACAAGAAAATCACCGCGTCGACTTGCGGCTGCTATCGCAAGATACATTACACGTCCACTTATCTATACCAGCTGTTAATTGGAAAAGTTATTACGTGACGGTTCTTATATTGATTACCTTCGGGCCTACGGGCTCTCGTTTGCTTGAAGACAGCTAATCTATCTTTCGTAGACAGAAAAAAGGAAGAGTGTTGTCGACAGGTGTGGCAGAGTATTTAAGTTCCCTACCTATCTGAGGAAACCATCCTCTGTAAATGGACTAAATAGTGTTGGTAATTAACGATCATGCTGTAATTTATTACCTTCTTAACAAGCAGCCTTTTTGAAGTACGATATACCTACATTTGGTTTGAAGCGTATAAAAGCTTAAATTAAACCTACAGTGTAAATATGTAGGGGTCGTAGCGAGGGGTGGCGAATACGTACATACTGTAGCTTTTGCATACCCCATGGAAACAGGCGTGTTAATAGGTAAGTAGGTGTGTATGTATACTGATGTGCCGATTGAAGTCAGGAATAGCAAATAATACTTAGTTCTAAATGAACAGAATGAAACTTTTTGATACCATTTTGTTTAAAGTGTCATTTTATAAGCAGTAGCCCGACTGAATGAAGGAGATAAATATAATAATTATCGTGAGATTAACATCAAAGATCGCCTCAAATAGTCAATTATCTAATAAATACTGATAAAATATTCGCGTAAATCAGTCTAATGCCGGCCATCACTTATGAGATGTTGCAATGAATCAGCATCAGGGATCTGATAAGAGGCGATGTGTAAAAGAGCTTGCACACGCGACGTGCATGGTGTCAAATGGCAGCTATAAACATCGTATCACGCAATGGCGACATGTGGACCAACAGAACACACATCTACCTACTTGAGATTCCGATTTGGATACTTTTTAAGGTTTATAGTAGATCTGCTTTACTTACGTTTCACTACATTTCATTTCTAAACATACATCATTCATTTTATATCTAAACTTATATTGTCACATATTGGATATCTTCCGTGATTTTTATTTTTTTTGAGCTCCCAATCGATCGATTTTGTTTTAATCACGGAAGATATCCCGTAAGTTACAATATAAGTCTAGTTTTAAATCGTGAAAGCTTAAAACAGTAATTTTATATATTTCTAATAGTTTTTCATCGGTAATATATTTTTGACGACCCGAATGGCGCAGCGGTAGTGAGGCTGCCTTACGTTCTTAGGGTCCCGGGTTCGAATCCCGGTTGGAGCAAATGTTTGTGTGGTGAGCATGGACATTTGTTTCCAAGTCATGGATGTTTCTATGTATAATAAGTATGTATTTACAAACAAAAAGTATCTATGTAGTATATCAACTATCTGGTGTCCACGACACAAGCCTCGTTGCTTAGTGTGGCACTAGATGGCGCTGTGTGTTAATGTCCAGCGATATTTATATTTATTTATTTATTTTCTTGTTAGGACACTTACGTCAGAGTTGTCAAACTGTCATTACTTTTTGTAGGTATTTACTAAAAATCATTCTATATCGATATAGATAGTCGAAATCTGTATTTTTTAAACCTAATAACGTTGTCTAATAAATAACAGAATTCTGAATTATGAAGATTCATAACGCACTCTCTTGGTTTTACGTCTTGGCTGACTACACTTGTCATAATATAAGTATGTATAAAAGTCTAGAAGAACGAAAATTGTAAAAGGAATTTGGAACGGATGAGAAACTAGATAATAAAACTTTTTTGCAAATAATAAAACCGACTTCAACAAACACAAAAAAGTGAAAAATAACTTTAGCTTAAGAAGTCGGTGACAAAAACAGTAAATCAATCAAACAAAGGTCAAGTCGGTTTTATTTTTTGCATAAAAGTTATTATTTTTCACTTTTTAGTGGTTCACATGTTCTTACCCCTTCAGAGCGTACCGGCGTGATGTTATATTATGAACTGGTGTAAACAATAGACAGACATGAGATTTCAGCAAACCCAGTCCATTTGCTATCATTTATTGAGGAGTTCCGTTGCCTATCTCCGAAGTTCTTCATCAGGTCTTCACCAAATTGAAATGGGACCACTCCAAGACAGTACTCTTTCAAAAACTACTCAAATCGCTTCAAGTGTGCCTATAAAATTTGAAGAGTTCTCTTTATTTCTCCAGGATCCCATCATCAGAACCTGACTTGATGATCATGGGACCACCTGGGAAGTATACCCTTTCAAACAAAACAAAAAAGATCCAAATCGGTCCAGCCATCTTTGAGTAATCGGGGAAAGGTTCCGACGAATTGAGAACCTCCTCCTTTTTGAAGTCGGTTAAAAACAAGTGAGAGGCGGAGAGGTAATTCGAGGAGTCGAGAACGGGGTTTTATGTAAGAATCATCAAAGTACTGGAGTTTTGCCAACACTAAAGGTGAACGAGTGTAGGGGTCGCCGACAGACTGACGCGGCCGGAGTTTCACTGACGCGGGGACTCGATAGCGCTACGTATCTGCGACCCGGTGCTCCACTAGCTGACTCGCCCGAGTTCTCCCCTTCATCAGTGCTGCGAAGCTGATCTTCGCGCCTGAGGGCCGAACGGGACTGACGCCGTCTCAGGTGTGGCCTGTGCCTCTCTTCAAATCAAGTAACGTAGCCTTAAATTACCTCTCTCTTGCTTTCCGATATTGGTACCTTGAGTGCGTGATAGGTATTACCTTTTTAGGGTTCCGTAGTCCTGACCAGGAACCTAGTTTCGTCATGTCCGTCTGTCTGTCCGAGGTTTTGCTAAGAGACCGTTAGTACCAGAAAGCTGTAATTTTATAGAGGTGTGTATATCAATAACACCGACAAAGTGGTAAAATAAAATTTTGAAAAATATATTTTACATGTGAAGTGGGGATGATTTTTTTTTTGATGACTTAGGGGTTGCTAAAACTACTTTTCGATTTAATGGTTCACATACGAAAGATTAAACTTTAAAGTGCAAATTTTTGTTCCAGTAGGGCGTCCCCCCGCCCCCCCTCCTCTAAAAGCTAAACTGCTGGCGTGCAAAAGATGATGATAGTGCATTTCATGAACTTTAAAGGAAAACTATAGCGGTTAAGATAACTTTATTAGTTTAGCAGTAATAGTCGTTGAACTTAGGTGTTGGATAATTTTGTACTAAATACAAAATCCTTAGAATAAATCCTATAAAGTGACTACGATGAAGTAGTTACTTGTTTAAAACGGGTAAAGACTTGTATTGAAAAACAAAATCTAAAATAAAAAAACATCTATAATTTATCTTATCTTAAAAACTTAATAAATTATCATAAATTTTACAAAGCTGCCGCTAGATGGCGCTGTACCATGAGGTTCGTTCTATATTGTGATAACGGGCTACTACGGAACCCTACACTGCGCGTGGCCCGACACGCACTTAGCCGGTTTTTTTTTAAATTAGCTGTATTTCTTACCTCCCTTATTTTTAAACCCCGAGTCCCGAATCAAAAAGAGGGGTGTTATAATTAGCTTAACGTGTCTGTGTATCTGTCTGTTTTATCATAGCTCCCAAACGGATGAACTGATTTTCGTTTAGTTTTTTTTTGTGTCATAGATAATTTCATCCCGAGTGTTTTATGCCATGTTTCATAAAAATCTGTTCTGACGTTTGAAGATCATTAGCTCTTTTCTAGTTGATGAGGGGATCTGACTAACTTCCTTATGTCCTATCGATACGAAATTTGGTACCGTGTACTTCAGTCATATTGAAAGAACATGGTAAGGTAACCATGACTTTATATATGACATGTTAGGGTAAGGTTTAGATTTCGTCGGTCCCCCGACGCGACGACGCTTGGAAAATAAAAATATTTGAACTTACATAATATATGTTTTTTAAATTTTTAATTGTACTTTTTATATAATTAAACGGTTTAAGTCTACTTTTGCCCTGTTTATTTATTAGGGATAAGTAAACACGACAGGTTCCGTACCCGAAGGGTAACTAACGGGACCCTATTACTAAGCCTCCGCTGTCCGTCTGTCTGTCAGCGGGCTGTATCTCATGATCTGTTTAGGTAGATAGTTGAAATTTTCACAGAATGTGTATTTCTGTTGCCGTTATAACAACAAATAATAAAAATTAAAGGGGGCTATCCTACTACGATGGCACAGAAGTCCGGCTCGCACTTGGCAGGTTTTATTACTAACTTTAAAGGTGCAATATTGCGGGGAAATATCAGAAGCATGCCAAAGCAGTCTTCCTCTTTAGGAGACCCTAGTGGTTGTGGCCCAATCCCTCTCGCACACGGGCCCAATGCGGGTTAGTGGATGGAGCAATTAAGTCTTCCAATTTTTAGGGTTCCGTACCTCAAAAGGTAAAAATGGAACCCTTATAAGATAATTTTCTTGTCCGTCTGTCACCACTGATTTTCTCAGGAACGGGTGGACCTAGCAAGTTGAAATTTTAGAATTATAATTATAAGATGTATAAAAATCAAGGTCCTGAGTCAACACGACAAAAAGATATGGGCAAATTTCGATTTTCGCGAAAACTACCAAAGTGAGTGTAAGTACCAAAATTTATCTTTTTTTTTATTTAAATTTTCAACTTTTTTTTTATTTTTCGGACTTTTTTGGTTCTAGGACATGCCTATTTCCCTTTTACGGTTTTTAAATAAAATAAATGACCATAATTTTATTATATCTACATTTATTAATAAAGTCTTAAACCTTAAATAAAAAAAAATGTCTCTTAGAACACATACAATTGTACAACTTCTGTCAATGTGTTCACTAAACTTGTTTTATGTTCACAATCGATACTAACGCCCATATTCTGACTCTTTAAAATAAGAGAATCGTTTGCAAGTAACGCTTTTGATAGTAACCGTATCACTTCACTATCTTTCAACCAAATGCCCACTTTATTCACTAAACTCAACATTTGTTTCTTAGACAAACTCTTTACAGTTCTTTTTGACATAAGCCTACATATCTTCACATAATCAGCTGCGTCCTCAACTTGTAAATCATCTAAATGTTTCAGTAGATCGTAGAGTATCACTAAAATTTCTTGTTCCACATCTTTGTTAGTTCTCAATTCAATGAACTCATTTACTTTCCCATTCTTAGCTGCTATATTTCTGGAGAAGGCTGCGATATTCATACTGTAAATCATGTTCTGGATGAGTCCAAAAACTCCTCTGATTAACAATTTATCATTCGTCTGTCGCACAACTGAATGCAGCCATGACAGCAGCCCGTACCCTTCGACTAATATCTCAAAAGCTCTCGGTACAGCTACTATTGAGCTCATTACCCCTAAAATTCTTTCTTTAACCTTTTTATCACTCAAAACTGATGAATAGAAATCCATAATCATTTTCAAGCACATCGTTTTGAACACAACATCTATATCTGTCATGGTTTTTGACCCATCCTTAATGATATCAAGGATCCAGAGTCTTCTGTCGATAGATTCGACGTCACTATCGTGGAAGAGGCTGAGGAAGTCAGGAACCAGGGTGCAGTCGACGTAATCCTTGGCTATGAGGAAATTATTGACTGGTTTGTATAAGGGGTCGTGGGGTGCCGTGGACACCATGAGAGCTCTGGCGAGGTACAGAGCATCAATAGCTGGCAGTTTGGGGTTCTTCATGTCTGTGCCATCGAAGTGTTCGGAGCTTGTGATGGCGGATTTGAGACTGCGACGCAACGTGTTGATGAAGTCGTTCAGGAATAACTTGTCGTTTTTGTGTCGTCTGGAAAGAAATATAATTAATTAGCACACTGGGTGTCATAACCTAATAGTCAGACTGAAATAAAATAACAGAACAAATATAAAGTTAAGTTAAGACTTAATAGGACTGAGAAGACACAAACTCCATTTTTTTTTTTGTAATTGGGTCGCTGCCACACTTGTTGAAGTCATTTAAATCTATATTTCAAAACCTTATATCTCTATCATCAAAATCTATGTCATACAAATCCAAAGAACTTACGTTTCAGTCTCCAGCAGCATACAGAACCGATGCAGCACGTGGTAAGCCGCCGCGCGCATGGTGGGGCAGTGCGAGCTGAGCGCCATAACCGGCACCGACAGAAGACCACTCCTCAGCATCTTGAAGCATGAGGCCACTGACCCTGGCGCCAACAAGTGACTCAGCAGCGGAAACACGAACACAGGATCGTATATTCCTTCATCTTGGTCTACATTCGACGTATGCAGCAAATCCCCTCCAATAAACCGAGATATTATACCCTCATATTTGCCTTTCACTGTCAAATTTCTCACAGTTCCCTCACCATCCTTCGTGACGCAAGGCTTCAACACTCCATCTTCAAACATCTCGTTTAACACAGATCTAACTGAATCAGTTACTTCACTCGCAACTCCAATATTTGGATTTAATTCATAATGGTATTCGAATTTCTGGTTGACAGGGAAGTTTCTCACAGTTCGCTCAATAACTTCTTTGTCAAAAATATTCAAAACTTGATTGGGCGTCGGATGGGACCACAAGGATGACGACCTGTTCTTACGGACGGCGTAATAGTTAGCAGCTGAATCACCCCACACGTATGGTTTGTATTCGTTGACTGGCTGACCATTCGTTTCATAGAAATGTAAAATAGCAACAATAAGCCTGTCGCAAGGACTCCTCGTGGCATGATACGCGCTCAAGTACACAGGAATATGTTGCGTTTTCATAACGGATTTGTTCTTCAATATTAGCGTGTATAAAAATTCAATCAGCCTAGATTTAATATCAGAGCTGTAAAGACTGAGCATAACACTCAAGAATTCTGAATGCGATGTCACCATGTCAAATAATGTAGTTATATCGTCGTGACTGTCAGAATACAACAGTTTGACTAACTCCGTGAGCAGCGCGAGAAGTTTAGGTCCTATGATGTGCCCTTGATCAGCCGTTTTTACTTTTAAAGAATCTTTTAACGTTGTCTTACAAAAATTCTGCCATATTGCACTCTCGATCATTTTCTTGAAATCATCTTTCTGTTCCATCTCTAGCCCTTCGACCACTTTACAAACTTGAACAACGGTATGCATGCTGGTCACTATCTCATTTAACGCATCAACCTTTGTCTCTTTCAGAGCTATCGTTGTCAAATTCAACATGGACAAGAAATAGTTGATAAGGTGATCCTTTTTAGTAACATTTTCACATATCTTCAGAAATATACTTTGAAATATTTGTATATGGCTGCACTCAACAGCTTCGAATTTGTGGATTTTATTGAACAATTTTAGACAGTCTTGCAAGTCCATGCATTCTATTACCAACTTCCTAATAAATTGCCAACATGTCACATAGATTTGCCCAGCCTTATGAGGTTTTTCCAGCATTTTTATAATGTTAGATTTATATTCATTATACACAGTTGCTAAGAACTCCTTATTGTCAAGTAAGAATTGATTGTGGTTTACAACCGCACTGCCCAAAGGCAACGTTATTTCTCTTTGGGTTAATATTTCAGGTTTGGCGATTTCTTCTTTGAAAATGTTGCAGAATTTTACATTAAACTTTAGTAACTCCGCTGCAAGATTAGCAGTAGACTTCCTTATGTTGTTGACGTAGAAGAACTTTTTGAAATCTTCTTCGGAAACGCGTAATGCTTGGTGTGGTTTATTTTCAAAGTATTTCGTAAATGCGGTTTCCAAGTTTGTTAGATTAGGATTCACATCTTTGTTAGAAAGCAAATTCGTGTACAAGGCGATACTCTTCTTTAACACATTAGGTTGTAGCTCCAAGCTGATTGTTTCTGAATACTTTTCTATCAAGTATCTTAGTAACTCTAGCACTAAACTTGGTTCTTTATCATCTCTCAAGCAGGCATCTGTGTCTGCACTAAAAATAAGATTGAACAACCTCACGTCATCTTCGCTAGACAATCCTACTACTTCTAAAACGTGAATCGTATATTGGCTGTCTACATTCTTTCTCTTATTGATTTTGATGAACGCTTTCACGATTTCGTTATAATTCTTTTGCTGGTAAGATTTTAAAAGTTTATGTTTGTTATTTAAATATTTTATAATGTCCTTGTGCTGCGTTAATACTTGTAAGAGAAATTCCGTGGCCTGTAAGCTTGATGAATCTTTGCCCAGATTAAGAGGTTTATAAATCTTCAAGAACTGTGGGTTTTTGAACAGCGTCAATATTATCGTCCGACACACATCCACCCAGAGATGCTTCTTACCGATTTCGATAATGCATTGAAAGTATTCCGTTATTCTGTTCTGTTGTTCATCATTCAACTGTCCCATATTTGTCAGCCTTATTGTGCAAAAGATCAGATATTTCGCCCATATCAATATTTCTGAACTGTCCACTATCTTCGTAGTATCGATTTTGTATTGGACATTATTAATTGAGAAGTCACCGTCTTCTGCCACCTCTTCCAAAAAGGTGAACACATCCTTCAAAGAAACATCTTCGTTCTCGATTATAGAATTTGATAACACTTTTAGGACATTATCTTGACCTACAATGGTGTCCGAGATTGGCACTGGCTGTCCAATCCAACTGCCGACATAATTCCTAGCATCTAGTTTACAATCTCCTATTAATACTTCAGTCAACTCAGGGGTATAGTTGCTGTGAAGTAAATTAGCTATGTATAGAGACAGGAAATGTTTCAGATTCTTCTTGGCATCCTTGTGTGCCTGCAAGTACTGCATGCATCCTACGATAAAAGGCGACGGCATCTTACTTTCAAGAAACACATTATCCTCTGTGTTCTTATTTTCCATCAGGTCATTGAAAAGCTTTTTCAAACTATCCTCTGTGTTTTCTGAAGATATTTCGAAGTGTACCAACTGATTCCTTACATACTCTGTTAGTTCTGTAATGTTTTCCAATACATATTCTACAATATCGCTTATCAGTGAGGAAGGGTTTACTTTAGCGTTTCTCAAGGTATACAATATTAAATGTATCTCATCTTCATCTCCTTCAAATATTGATGTATTTTTGAAGAAAATGCGCAAAGTATCCTTAGCTTCGACCCAAGTATCGTCGTCTTCACTCATATAAACATCTAACATGATTAGGAAGAGCTCTTTGAACATCGGATTCTTTAGAGATACGGCAGAGCCATCCAGTGTCAGCCAGAGAGATACAACTTTAAACTTCAACAGAGCTACATGACCAGTGCCTAATGTTTTAGAGAAATCAAGTATCTTCTTCATATCTATACTTCCTTCTAAAGTTTCAAAATATGCTGGATGGATATCATTGTAGAGCAGCAGTAAATCAACAAGTGATATCAAAGCATCTGTGTCACTTATTTTAGGAAGTCTATAATCCTTTGTAGTCTCAGCATCAGTTTTACCTGATGTCACATTTTCTATCAATGACACTATTGCAGCAGGAGTTGGCAAATGCTTAGGAATGAAATACTCCAGCTTATTTTGCAAATCAGCAATCTGTGCTGATTCTTTGGTTTCCAAAACCTGTAAATACCTCTTTAAAGACTGCAACATTTTCACTAGAACTTTAACACAGTATAGAGACACTGTTTGCTCTTTGCCTAGATTCATGTTGATGAACTTTAGTAGTGGGACTGGTAATGTTATAAACCTGACAAAATTTGCAATTTGTACAGGATTGAGATGAGCCATTCTTGCTACCATGTCCTCTGGCTTTAGTTTATTCAGCAGTTTTATGGTAAAATCTGTAGTTCTCTCCCATATTGGAGAATGCTGGGGTTCAAAGCTGTGTTCCATCACACTAAACATAGCCCGATGGAGATCAGGGCACTTGTAGATAATGTTCAAGATAACTTCTCTCTCGTGGTCATTTTCCCAGGGTCTCTTCAATGTGAGCATTGCTTTGTACAGATTTTGATTCTTGTTTGCATCAACAGTTCCTAAAGAATTGTCTATGAAGTAAAGACCTGTTTTGTGTGATGTGAACAAGGTTAAAATGATTTCACTCAGTAAGTTCATGACTTCAGGACGCAGTTCATTTCTTACTTCCTGGCTCATCTCTGGGGGTCCTTTCCATGAGAACACTTTAAACAAATTGTGCAGGACTTGATGACTGAAAGTCTTCAACTTAAGGCTCTTTGAAATCAATGCATTATCCACAACATTCTTTTTTAAAATGTTCAAAAATATTAACACTGCCTCTGGTTCATCATTGATCAATCCTGGAATTACAAGAGCAAGCAGGCCTTGCTTCTCCAGTAGAGCTTTGATCAAAGGCAGGTGACCTTCTATCAAGAATGAAGTCATAAAGTGTACAAATGAAGTCCTCACATTATCTTTTTCCTTGAAGTTAGGCTTCTCCACAACATGCTGCAGATGTTTGGGAGTTAATGGAGCCTGGTTTAGTACTTCTACTCCTAAATCAGAATTTAATGTGACCATTGAAGTTAGTAATTTAAGGACTACTTTCCTGTGCCGAGGACCAGAGCTCTCACTGATCATAATCTCAATAGTTGACATGAATGTGTTGAGGAAGTACCGACATGCTTCCTCTGTTATTGTTATCATGTGGGGCAGGGATGACTGCACTTTTACAATAATTAGGTGGAAGATGTGAAAGACCGGTGTTGCTAGTGTGAGGTTTTTCTTACTCTCCGCAGTTATCTGCCGTAATATTTCATGGGAGTTGCCACCACATTTGAGGTACTCCAGCAAGTAGTCAGCCGGACTGTCAGGGTTCAGGCAGACTTGCAAGAACTGTGTGAGAGCTGTAAAGTTTAAATTTGGTATGTATAATAACAAATTAAATGTACTTTCTCTATGAATAACCACTTTATGCAACTAAAAATGGTAACTTTTCAAGATCGTGCGAGTTAGCAACTAATGATAAGCTACCAAGAGAGATAAATTCAGTCTCACATTACATTACTTAAGGCATCTAAATGGGTTGAACGGGTCTATATTTGGAAGTACAATTCCCTTCACATTCTCAGTATTAAAAGAGCTTCAACTTACCCATTGTGTGGCCCTGCTTAGCTGCTAGCTCTTTTCGGAAATATTTAACATCAAAACTATCCTTTTTCGATACAAATACTTGTTTATTTTCGGTCTGCACAACTTCATTTTGAGGTTGTTCTTCGTCCACATTTTGAACATCTTCAGATTCATTCTGCTTAACCCTTTTAGGCGACTGGTCTTTTTCACTGTCGTATTTACGTTTACCCATGTTTTATATATTACTCATTTATTGTATAATATATATTTTTTTAAATAAAATGCAACGCACCGCGCACGTGAATATGTTTTGACGTATGACTTTTTAAATTTTTGACAGTTCACAAATCTCAGTAGAGATGAAACTTAGCATCTTGTCTTTTGAGACAAATACCGGTTTTTAATAAACACGTTTATTATTCAAAATTGCACTACACGGTGCCTTTATAAATCGGTCTGTTTCTCCTATTTGTTACTTATTAAAGGCCATCTTTACTATAAGTATTTGATTAAGGTTTAAACGCACGTCTAAGTCTGTGCGTATTATAGGCGCAATATTAGTAGGGCCCGATCCTTATAACTAGTCCTCTAGTACAGTTAACATGCATGACCTGCGTGCTTCTTTCAGATTTATTTATATTCTAGATATATTTTTTACAACATTGCAACATTGATGAAATAAAAAAACAAGCATGGGTTATAAAAATAAAGCTTTATTTAAAGTAGGTACTCCGTGTACAATCATAGCAAACTCACATTTAAAATGTTTAACAACATTCGTCTTTAAAGAATAACAAACTGTCGAGGAATGAGACTAAAACTAATAGTAAACTTTGATTTGTTTATTTAAACCTATGCCTAGATACTTATATAGAGCTGTCGACTTTGAGCCAGTAACTTATTAAAATAAAAATATCCCAACACGTAGCTAGCTAACATATATTAAAGCACTGCTACTGAAGAATAGATAGATTTAGACGTTTCTGGCTTAGCATAGAAAAAAGGCAGAGATCGCGAAAGATATTATGCGAATAATCAATACCTAAATGTTTTGGATGTATTTGATAACTGTCCCGGCATGAAAGCGGGCAAACAGTTTAACTTTTGAAAAAGAGACAATATAATTTTAAGAGAATCTAATACGTATAACATCTGTTCAGAAGAACACTGAATTAGCACAAATTATTGTCTGTATCAAGCGGTCACATAGTCAGTCAAATAGGCCGCTTTCATAAATATGCAGTCAGTTCACAGTATGAACAAGTCGGTCATAAAAACAGTCAACAATGTTTCTTTATGCAAGCACCGTTTTGCAAGAAACTCATTATGATGCCCTTACATACAACATTTAACTACACATACAACTTTGGTTCAACATATCGATAACATGAAAATCTTATGTCATACTGGCCGCGCCACGGTCGCTCACTATGCACTAAGCGCTAAGCACAGACTGAGAGTTTTTAACTTTACAGTCGGTACAGTACAAAAACTTACAAAGTAAATTATTTGAATCAATGTTCACATAAAATTTTCAAAAAAAGATTAATGCCTAAATAATCATTGCTATTTCTCATGGAAAATGATGACAAGTTCTATAAAAATATCAACTTGTAATCTTCACATTTTACTTAAAATAATCTTATACAAAACACGTCTCTGTCGCACTGACTAGGCTTCTTAGAACAACCTAACAATAATAATAAAAATAAAGAATCCAAACAAGGATTTAAATCTTCAGATTTGCCTTAGCTATTCTCGCGCTCGTACGAAGATGTGTGTGTGAACGATAGATGCGATTTCCAGTATGAGTGACTATTCAAATTGCATTTGAATACCATTTTTTCGACAAGCACATAAAATATTTTGGCGCGGAAGGCGAATCTAATGATTTAAATCTTTGTATCCAAAATATATTGTGTCTTTCTTTCATTCCCAGGTTCTCTACTAAAATTACTACAAATATCTGAGCTCTAAAAATTCGTAGTTAATATTTTATTGCAAGTACCCTTGGTCGTTTTTAATATGGCACATCGCTATTAGTAAAAGTGGGGAAACGAAGCCCTCAGACTTGTGTAATTTTAGTCTTTAGCCTCTCTCAATTCTACCTCCTCTGTGTGATTATTTCTTCGAATTTAGGTTCGAGCTCACGAATTCTGTCCAGCAAAACATCAGCTAGATTCAGGTTTCGGTCCGTATCTGTAAAAATATAGTTTAATATTATGAATTGCCGTTTTCAGTCTCCTGCAATACCTTTTAAACTTTGTCCCATGATCTGTCCACGAAGTAGACACAATAGTTAAACAATGGCGTCTCGACCAAATTGGTCATTCGATAGATCATGATCTATATTCATTGATGAAGTATGAATGAAGGCTTACCATCAAAATAAATGAGCTCACACTTGTCCCTGCATTCTGGACTCTTTGCTATGATCTTGCGCAGAGAGTTAAAGAAGTCAGCCACTATCTCCTCTCGGTTTATTCCAGATAATTCTGAAAAACGATTTTTGTAATTGATTTCTATGAAACTTTATCCAACATAAAAGAGGACTGAATGACTTGGGCATTCTTTGCTAGTCTTCCAGTCATGGTAGAGAGAGAACTGATTCCATAAGACCTATGTAGGTGCACTGCTTTGATGAGACATATGTTGCCTTATAAAAATAAAACCGAGAATGTTCTTGACTTTCCCAGTTGGATACATTTTTAACAATATTGAACCAAATCTGTTTATTTTTGTAAGCATCTAGATTTAGAACAACGGATAACATTCCCCCCTCACCTTCAGTCAGGTTACTGTTCCTCAGCACTCGGAACAGCGTGTGCATGGGCGTGCCGCCGACGGCCGACAGGCACACGGGCGGCGCGTGCGGGCGGTAGATCTTGTACGCAAAGTTGCGGTAGATACGGTTCTTCACGCCCGCCACGTCCTTCTCCACCTCGCTCAGCGACTGCAACGGAATTATAGCGCTGATCCATAGCTCGGTCCCAAACTGACTAATAAAGTCAGGCTACTTTGAATATACTTCAACCAATGACGATATTCGGTAGTAGCTACGCCAATGCCTTAAGTGCTACAATAGGCATGACGACAGTATCAAAAAATTGCAAATCTATTTAGTCCGTCAGTTAGAGTATTGGAAATTAATGGACACGTATTTTTTGTTTTTGTAAATCAATGAATATTGACAAAAGATAAAACGCATCAAAACTCGGGAGTGGGGGCTCGTGACGTCAGAACTAGTTAAAAATTATACCTTGGCGTGCGTATTGAGAATTTTCAAAGCGTCATAACTTCGTCAATTTTGGTTTACATAACAAAAGAAAAAACACGGGTCAAATATTTTTTGATAATCTAACTGACGGACTAATTAGTTTTTTTTTGTCGTCTCGCCTATTAACTTCCCCATTGTTTAATTTTTAAGGGGCAAGTAAAATTACGTGGTTAAACTTCAAAACCGAGAAATTCTTAACACTGATAAACTGCCAGCGGTTTAGGCACAGCCTAAACCGCTGGCAGTTTGCAGCGCTACAGCTGAGCACGAGGCCCTAGAGTTGATTTCCAGGTCAGAAAGTGTTATTGGGTTTTTGCATCAGAAACTTCTCAGTAGCAGCCCGGAATCAGGCCCGGTTGATGGCAATAAGCTAGCAACATGACAGCAATAAACATGACTGACGAAATGTGTATGGAGAATGTACAATAGATGAAACCCCAGCCTAAAACTTCGGAGAAAACATTTGTGATGTTATGCTTTCTTCTTCTTAGCGTGTCGATGGCAAATTTTTATTAAATATGTTGGCCCAAAATTCAGCTATGCGAACTCCGCTCGCTGATGCAGTCATAAAATCGTCGCATGTGTAGGTGTCAGGGCATGCGGCGCAAGATGGAAGGTGGGCCATTGTCTGTGGAGACACGCGGCATGCACATTTGAGATCTGAGCCGTACATGAACCCCCATCCGAGGAGATTATCTTTGCTAAGGCCGACCTGGGTTCGGAGTCTGTTCAGAGTTTTCCAAGTGGGCCACGGCAAAGCATGCCTAGGTCTAACCCCATAATACTGTATCCGTGTTGCCAGTTTTTAGCAAGGTGTTTGAAAAGGTAATGCTTAATCAAATGCTCAATTATTTTAACACCAATCTTACACGATCAACAGTATGGTTTCACCAAGAGACGTTGTACAACTGTCGCCGGTGTAACCTTAATAAAGCACATATATACGGCGTGGGAAGAGTCCTAAGACGCCATAGGAATATTTTGTGACTTCTCCAAAGCATTTGATTGCGTAAATCACGACACATTACGTTTGAAACTAGAGCATTACGGACTAGGTAAACTTGCACTTAGTTTGGTAAAATCTTATTTGAGTGATAGACAACAATTTGTTCATATAAATGGTGTTAATTCACAGGGTTTAAAAGTAAAAATGGGGGTTCCACAAGGCTCAATATTGGGTCCTTTCCTCTTTCTAGTATATATAAATGATCTACCCTATTTATTGAAAAACCAACCTCAAAATATGGTGTTATTTGCTGATGACACATCCCTAATTTTTAAGATAAATAGACGGGCCCAAAATCTAGATGACGTGAATAATGCCCTACTTCAGGACCAAAATTGGTTCACAGCAAACAATTTAATATTAAATGAAAAAAAGACTAAATGCATACAATGAGACGAAATTTAAAACATGCATTTAAAACACACTATGTAAGCATATTACAAGTTAGCGATTATATCGCAGATAAAAATGCTTGGCTCAATGCTGGTCCTGCTCCACAAGGACAGGGGCGCAAAAATTTATAGCATTAAATAGTATTGTTGGAGCTGCTGAAGATTGTAAAACTATCTTTGCATTGTACAGATTCATTCTGTTTAGTAATATATAATCGCATAGCCCATATTGTGTGAGTACTATCTACTAGCACGCTATCATTCACTGGAAACCTACGTCTTTTCTTGACTTGAATGTGCCCTGGCGGTTGTGAGTATGTCCCCAGCTAGCAAAAAATAATCTTACAAATATCCCAAGACCATATTTTTTTCAGTCTTATATCACACTTACAGACACATATAAGTGTGGATTTGGGCGCACTTTATAAGTATATTCACCCTTGGAATTGCCTTGTAAAGGTCTCGCGAAGTGTATTTTCAAACTTACAAGACTCTTGCTGATGCTTTTATAATGACAAATAAACTTACAAGTGACTTACAATGGCGCGCTGTAAGGGTAAATAACCTTAAAGTCCTCTTACTAATAGAATAAAATACTATTTTAAGGGTAATATCGTTTATAGTCCTCTTTGTGATCTCCTAATAAGAGTGTTATCACAAACCGCGAAGTCCTTGGAACTTTTGGGAAAATAATAAAGTATTAAATTTAAATTTATATTTCTTACAAAAGGCTAGTGTGTATATTTTCTAATTTCTTACTCATGTATTTGTCACGCACTAAGTATATGCGATTATTAGGTTGCGAAGTAGTTTTTCTCGATTACTTTGAAATTTTAATAACAATATCTTCACGGGCCTTTTCAAAAATGTTTCTTTTACTTTATATATTTTTTAATTATTTGTAAAATAATATCAAAATGCCGCCATTACGACCAACCGCGACTTATAAGTGCTTTATTAGAGCAATATAAGTCCAGTACTCTTGTCTAAGGTTTATAACGCACTCGTAAAAGTCAAATTAAACGTAAAACCACTGTCTACGCGGCCATGTTGCTTATATTGTTAGGGTTCCGTAATATGTAAAAGCAAGCCAAACGACGAAGTCGAAGGATCTAATAGAAAATTAATGATAATGTGTACTAAATATTAAAATAGTCTATTACCTGATTTTATAACAATTTCTGGAGTCAACACAACAAAGAAAATAAATAACCCTTAATAGGGAATTGTTGTAGACCTTTTAAAGTGCTACTACTCTTTATTATATCTTATGTGAGATAAATCACACTTTTAAAATACTAGTTTACAGAAGTCTAATAAAACACTTAGTGTAGTCACTTCTAAGGTTGACTGTACTTATAAAATGAATTTATAAGTATTAAATAAGAATCAAAGGCAATTAGACTTGTAAAAGGAGCTTATAATACCACTGCTCTTATTAATATTATATAACGTTTTCTTATATACGTCTATAAGACCATGTTACAAGTGTGAATGCTCTTAAAACCTAAATAGACTTATAAAATGGCACTATAAGAGTTCCTGCCTTAATCAGAACACATATAAACCTTATATGAAACCACAGCTCTTACAAGCTTTTGTTTATAAGGGTATTTTGCTAGCTGGGTCATGCTCACTCAAATGTCTCGCTGATGGTGGCGCATGTGTCGGATCATTTAGTTCCCTTCAAAATGTTTGAGTTGAATGGTGCTGATCCATGCGTCATGTTCGTGAACGGGCGCTATCAGTTGTGACTGGTCATCTCTCAGTTGCCAGGGCTTATTTGATTTCGTGCACATCTTGCTACATTGCTCTCACCTAATATACCATCTCAACATGAATGATGTAACCAAGATTTTGTAACAATATTTTGATTTAAAAGAGTGTCCATGAAGTTTCTTGCCCGTTCTTCTCCATAGAGATCTACGCTAGGGAATGGGCAACTACAGTACTTTCACAGTTTTTATGCCTTGTGACTGGGACTGTAGCTACATTTAATTTTCATCTTTGTTTCGACAGTTCAAAAGTGCCTGTAACTGGCCTACTTGAAATAAATGCTTTGATTTTGATTTTGGTTTTGATTCTTTTAGATTTCGTCCGGCGCACTCTGGGCAATCGACTTCTGTCGATTGGCTAATCCTTTCACCACGATGGCAAGTATGTTCTGCTTTGATTTATATTTATAGAGTTGTAACTTACACTACAAGCCTCCAAATAAGCGACATCATCTCTGGCAGGCTTATTCAGGTCTTCCAGCGCAGGCGGGCTGTACAGTGACTTGGTAGCCACAATGAACAGCTTCTTGACAGGAAACACCACGCCCTGCTGGTCCTCATACACGCGCATATTGTTCAGGAAGCCGAAGAACCTGGCGCCATCTGACGGCAGGATGTGGACCAAGTAACCTTCGAAGTAGCTGCAAGCCATCCCCACGGCGTAATTTATTGATATTTTCCTTTTACTTGTCTCCTGTAATGTGAGGTACGGGAAATTAATGAGATGGATATATTTATTATGTATTCAGATTTAAGATTGGTCCATATTTGACTAAATGGGTGAAAAAATGGACAACTGTTTAAGACATTCCTATAGAACAAAGTTATTTGTTAATGTTTTATGTCCGTCCGGTTACCTATAAACAAAATACGCACTGTTGAGTTGTGTGTAGTGAGTGCGAGCATTAGGCTGGTACAAATACACTTATTTTAAACCATTTAATTGACTGGTTTGATTGAGAAAGTATTAAGAAAATTGGTGGTATTAGTACTGATACTTACAACTTCCGAGTACTTCGTTATCACTGTCGCAATTAAAATCATAAAGAAGCTTTGATCAATGAAAGTCTGCTCGTTGAACAGTAAGACCCCAACCGCTAAGAAGAACATCGCGGCGTGCGTTGTGTGGACCTTCTGCAGGAGGTGAGCGCCCACGGCACGCTTGTGCACCGCGGCGTGGGCTAGCACGCACGCCCCGGACATCGCCCGCACTGTCAGCACGTAGAGGACATATCGCGCTGAAAATAATGGTACATTGTTCACCGAGAGGAGAAAGTGACCGATTACCGTCGAGGGTGTCGTTTGAAGCCCGAGCCGTAGGCGAGGGCTTTAAAACACCCGAGATCGGGAATCGCGCTTTCTCTCGAGTGATACATAGTGCTTTATACTACACCTACGAGGAAAATAAAAAACTAAATCTTTACTAATCCTCAAACAACACACAAATTTAAAATGGCGCCAATGGCGTCTGCAATTTTCAGATGTTCTTTTTTCAAATTGTTTATCCTGCCGCCGCAGCCCGACACCATCCAACACACAGCTAGTGGCAAGTGTCATTTTGCGAACTTGGAGATAAAAACTCACTGTAAAAACTTTTTGCCTTTTGATATTTAGGTTACCGGCGCATAGTCTTACCCAAAATTAAAAAAGAAAAACCACGTAAGAAATGGATTTTCATACACTTTTCTCTCCCGCTCAGATGCGTTTTCTCCCCGCATATTTGTTCGATATGCAATGACGTACTTTCTACCGTAAATTTGATAAAGTATCAAGGTACTTTCCAAGCAGGTGTAGTATAATAGTACATTGCTACCCTAGGGGTGAAAGTAACTTATTTAGACCCGAGACGGGGTTTGGTGCCCGAGCGCAGCGAGGGCGCTAATAGTTCGAGGGACTAAATAAGTCTTTAACCCGAGGTAAACACTGTGCTTTTCATTACGAATACAAGGATAGTGAAAATAAAAACATGAATCAACTCGAAAAACAAATGAAGATCGGATTGCCGCTTTCCCGCCTATTTTGTTTTTTTTTTCTGTAGCCGGCCAGCTATTCAGCCATTCCCTATTTTTCATTTTCATATTCGAAAAAATGGTAAATATTTTGCCCATTTCTATGTTATTTAAAAGAAATAGTTCAAACTTAATTATAATAAAGTCACTTAAAAAATATATATTCTTTAATTAATACTTAACTTTATGTTATTTCAATTTTACATCGTGGCTGTATAGAAAGTTGGAACATGGTTCAATATAAAAATGAACTATTTTTTTTATAAAAATATGTTTTCATTACTCATACTCTGAAAGTAGGTCTGAAGTTGCCTGATGAGCGGGTTGAAAGTAATACTTTTCAGCCCTAGGGAGAATCGTTTTCAACTGACAACTGTCAAATAAATAGGCGGGAAAGCGGCAACACGATCTACATTTTTTTTTCGTGTTGATTCATGTTTTTATTTTTACTTTCCTTGTATTCGTAATGAAAAGCACAGTGTTTACCTCGTGTTAAAGACCTTATTTAGTCCCTCGAACTATTAGCCCCCGTCTCGGGACTAAATAAGTTACTTTCACCCCTTGGGTAACAATGTACTATTTCATTACTCATACTCTGAAAACATATTTTTCATTACATTACATTATCGACAATAAATAACGCCATCCAATGTGGCAATGCTGCCAGCCTTCTGGGCACTTATCCTGTTATTAACAGCAATGCCCTCTAATTATTTGCCCTTTTGATATTTGCTTGTACATATTATGAGTCGATTTATAACAAACACAAACTACTAATATTACTATGTAGGTACATAAGCAAAGTAATTACCAGACTGATATAAATCTAAACAAGAAATTGTAAGGAAAATCTTCAAAAAAAACCTCACCTATACTGTACATCCAAATGTGCTTATTACTTAAGTCCAAAGTCCGAGACCCTGCAACCAACCATAGGATTACTGCACACACCATATTCGCTCACTGTGGAAGCTTAACTGCAAGTAAAACAATGGCTCTTGTGCTTTACACAATAAGCTGTTTTTGTTTATCTCACGTACAAGGTACAGTCATCAAAACAAGATTTTTTCAGGTAATGTTTAACTTTTTTTTTAACTCCATTCACTTTAAGAATTTCTCCTGTATCGTGGGTGCGTTTACAAAAATTTAAATACACATGCAGAAACAGCCAGACCAGCATAGCTATTCACAACGCTTCGATTCGAATTTCGAATTCGATTTTCTGAATCGAAAATCAAATCGAATCGTTGTGAATAAGGGGCCTGGAACAACTACCTGTCGGCCACACAAATATCTGTTCCGTGTAGGACCACTGCGCCAACCGTACCTACCGTCAAGATTTCTAGTATTATTTGGTATAATTATGTATATACTAATAAGCTATTGCATGGCACCTATGATACAGGAAAAATTCCCAGTATGGGGAAATGATTAAAAAAACCGGCTAAGAGCGAGTCAGACTCGCGCACCGCGAGGGTTCCGTACAAACTTTTTAAAAGTCAAACTTAACTTTGCTGTTCGATCCCTAGAAACGGCTATTGCACCAACCGCAAATAATAATAAAATCGCTGTTATGATGTAAATGGTTTGTAATAATAAATTCGCTTTTTTTGTTGTTAAACAACATATTTACGGTTTTCAGATTTTTCCCTTTACATGTGCTGTAAGACAATGCTTCTCGTCAAATTTCGTGATTCTAGGTCAACGGGAACTACCATAAAGGTTTGCGACCCAAAACCTATAGGGTACTTCCGGTTGACCTAGAATTGTCAATGTTGGTTAAAAGCAAGGTCTTACAGCACAAGTAAAGGGAAAAATCCGAAAAATATAAACAAAGTGGAAAATTAAGGTAAATGGTACTTACTTACAAGTTTTCGCAAAAATCTAAATTAGCCCATTTCTTTTTATCATGTTGACTCAGGACCTTGATTTTTAAGGTGAACGCACACTTATCCGCGCCGAAAGAAACAAATTCTCATCCGTATAACGTTATCCGATTCGATGCGGATAAGTGTGCGAGGTTTTATAGGATTCCATATAAGTAATTCTAAAATTCGTTTCCTTCGGCTCTGATAAGTGTGCATACACCTAATAGGGACTATAGACCTCAATATCTGGTATAAATTTCAACTTGCTAGGTCCACCCATTCCTGAGAAAATCGGTGGTGACAGACGGACAAGAGAGTGATCATGTAAGGGTTCCTTTTTTACCTTTTGAGGTACGGAACCCTAAAAAGAGCAATGATAAAAAAAGGATTATTCCAGCACATTTTTTTTTTACTTTACAGTCCATAATTCTGTAAAAGTTTTAATTTATTTTATTTGAGTCTATTTATTACTGAATTATTAAATACTTGCAATAATAATTTATTTAATTACATTTATACTTTACATACAACAATATTTTAGACTTGTTGATTGTTCTGCTGACTGTATTCCAATGTAGCATGAGCTGGGGCAGTACGGTACATTGTTATTATTCAAAACAAATGAAACAGTTGTAATCTGAAGCCTTTAACTTTGTAAACATTTTGAACTTTTTTGTCCCTCGCAACAGAACAGTAGAAGAATAATGTTATGTTAAACAAAAACTGACTCAATATTATGTACTTAATATGTGTTACTTAAGTCTACGCCACTTTTTTCAAATCCTTTTTCACTGTGATTAGTGGACCATTGTGATAGATTGTCAAAGTCAAAATCTGGTGCACAGGAATTTGGTCAGGGGCTCATCTTGGATTGATGTTGGTAGTGCATGTCCCTGCACTGCCAGAGACAAGAAGAAATGGCACGGGATGGAGGAGGCTTTTACCCAAAAATAGGAATCTAAATATATAAAAGAAGAAACTGACTGACTGACTGACTCATCTATCAACGCACAGCCCAAACCGCTGGGTCTACAGCTTCCAAATTTGGCAAGTAGGTTCCTTATGTGGTCTAGGGGTGCACTAAGAAAGGATTTTTCAAAACTCACCCCTTAAGGGGGTTAAACAGGGTTCCAAAGTTTGTATGGGGAAACAAGATTAGTTAGACTATTTTAATCGAAACTTCACAGGAGTGTTTCTATTGATAAATGAGTAGAAACGGGTTTCAGGTTTTTTCAGAATTCAACCCCTAAGAGGGAGAAATGGGGTGACAAAGTATAAAAATCAATGCACAGCCTAAACCGCTGGGTCTACAGATTCCAAATTTGGCAAGTAGGTTCCTTATGTGGTCTAGGGGTGCACTAAGAAAAGATTTTTCAAATTTCATCCCCTAAGGGGGATAAACGGGCTTCCAAAGTTTATACGGGGAAACAAGATTAGTTAGACTATTTTATTCGAAACTACGCAGGAGTGCTCCTATTGGTAAATAACTATAAAAAGGGGGTTCGGGTTTTTTCAGATTTTGACCCCTAAGAGGGGGAAATGGGGTGACAAAGTCTGAAAATCAACATTGGTAAAGTTTATATGGTGTATTACAAAAACAACGATTTAAAGACTGAAAATGGTGGACCTGAAATACCATCATCCCCTATTGGGGTGCAATGGGGTTGAAATGTCTAAAAATCAATATGGGTGTCGAAACCGAGATTATCAAGGGTGCTGATTACGAATATGGCATTTATTTTGAGATCCATAAGATGGTGGATTTGTTCTTGACTTGACTTTGGTTCTCTCGTTCTTGACTTCTATACAGGGTTATTTTAGATTTATTGTGATGATTGTGATTACGATGATAACGATGGTAATGATTGTGATAGTGATTGTGATAGTGATTGTGATAGTGATTGTGATAGTGATTGTGATAGTGACAGTGATTGTGACAGTGATTGTGACAGTGATTGTGACAGTGATTGTGACAGTGATTGTGACAGTGATTGTGACAGTGATTGTGACAGTGATTGTGACAGTGATTGTGACAGTGATTGTGACAGTGATTGTGACAGTGATTGTGACAGTGATTGTGACAGTGATTGTGACAGTGATTGTGACAGTGATTGTGACAGTGATTGTGACAGTGATTGTGACAGTGATTGTGACAGTGATTGTGACAGTGATTGTGACAGTGATTGTGACAGTGATTGTGACAGTGATTGTGACAGTGATTGTGACAGTGATTGTGACAGTGATTGTGACAGTGATTGTGACAGTGATTGTGACAGTGATTGTGACAGTGATTGTGACAGTGATTGTGACAGTGATTGATTAACATGTAGAATACTATTTATCCCTTTATTTTGATCCAGTGGGACAGTAACCGAACTTCACGCGGGCGAAGCCGCGGGCAACAGCTAGTTCATCCATAAACAGAAAAACTTAAACTAACAACACTAGTATTAGAAGTAAAAAAATATTCCTAACAATACTAACACTACATTTGATTTCTAATCTTAGGTTAGGGAATAGAGAAGCTGAACTATTAGTGAATGAACTCCTGGTTCATCTTGCAATTGTTTGTAAACCTTTAGCTGATTTATTTATTTAAGGAAAAACAAACAGTAGCACAATAAGAGTTCGAAACAATATTTGAAATATTCCATTTTTAAACAATTATGCTACCCACAACATTCTCCACAGATTACAATTTTAAGTATTTAAAACTAACTAGTAACAACACAAATACAATACATATATAACGGCCATTGTCCTGGAACTAATATCTAGATTTTTAAATGTATGTGATTACATATACAGGGTGTTTGGCTTATGGACCGACACAATTTTTCCAGGCATTTGGGAGGTCATTAGCTAGGTTCTACCCATACACCCTGTCCTAAATGTCACGGTTGGTTACATATGATTTTTTTTAGTAAATGAAAAAAATACCCAAAATGTTTCCTTTAATTCGAAATTACTTTTTTGTTTTTGGGTGTAGTGGCACAAAACAAATTTTCTTGTATTCTCCAAAGTGTTTTAAATCGATACATCGTTTTTTTCATTTGTTTGATACAACTGGTTTCAAGAAAATTCCTTACAAGCTTCCAAAGTTTATTTTTTTTATTAATGTTTGAAATTTTACAACTTCTAAATTCATTATAAAAAAATCTAAAAGCCTGTTTGAACTTAGCTTTGTTTTAAAAAGTTCTTTAGTTCATACCCTTTTTAACGGTATGCTACATGTCATAGAAATTATTCACTATGTAGTCAAAATACTAGTTGGAACCCTGACTGGGTTAGGAAAAGACTTATTAAGGTTATTATGTTTTTTATTAAACTAAAGTTTTACGAAAGGGGGCAAAACACCGGGGGAGATGGAAAGAAATGGGGGAGGCCTGTGCCCAGCAGTGGGATACAATAGGCTAGTTAAAAAAAAAGTTATAAATCTTGTTCAAATTGACCTCCTCTATTTCGTATGCATGCACGACATCTGTTTCGTATTTCAACTGTCGATGTATGTAGTCGCATTTCTTCTTTCATAGTTTGGAACGCGCCGTTTATTCTTTCAATCAGAACTTCCCTAGTGGGCACTTCTGTATGGTAAACCAATTCTTTTGGACGTAAAAAAAAATCCATGGATTGGTAGAGGCGGCCCTATTTCTTGGCCCGCACGGTCCCCAGACCTGACGCCTCTGGATTTTTACGTCTGGGGACGTCCAAAACAATTGGTTTACCAGACAGAAGTGCCCACTAGGGAAGTTCTGATTGAAAGAATAAACGGCGCGTTCCAAACTATGAAAGAAGAAATGCTACTACATACATCGACAGTTACGAAACACGAAACTTATGTCGTGCATGCATTCGAAATAGAGGAGGTCAATTTGAACAAGATTTATATCTTTTTTTTATAACTAGCCTATTGTATCCCACTGCTGGGCACAGGCCTCCCCCATTTCTTTCCATCTCCCCCGGTGTTTTGCCCCCTTTCGTAAAACTTTAGTTTAATAAAAAACATAATAACCTTAATAAGTCTTTTCTTAACCCTGACTCTCCTAACTAGTATTTTGACTACATAGTGAATAATTTCTATGACATGTAGCACACAGTTAGAAAGGGTATCAACTAAAGAACTTTATAAAATAAAGCTAAGTTCAAACAAGCTTTTAGTTTATTTATAATGAATTTAGAGGTTGTAAAATATCATACATTAAATAAAAAATTAAACTTTGGAAGCTTGTAAGGAATTTTCTTAAAACCAGTTGTATCAAACAAAGATTTATTTCGATTAAAAAGACTGCAGAATCCAACAAAATTTATTTTGTGCCACTACACCTACGAACAAAAAAGTTATTTCGAATTAAAGGAAACATTTTGGGTATTTTTTTCATTACAAAAATAAAATCATATGTAACCAACCGTGACATTTGCGACAAAGGGTGTATGGGTAGAACCTAGCTCATGACCTCCCAAATGCCTGGAAAAATTGTGTCGGTCCATAAGCCAAACACCCTGTATAAAAGTAAAAATAAATTTGTGTGCATATTTAACATTGCGTTATTAAATATCTAATTATACAGTAATTTGCTGGTCCTTTAGGGTTGCTTGGATTTGCTTCCTAAATGCATTTTCACTTAGAAAAAGAATGTTGATTGTATGGAACTCATTATTGTATGTCTCAACTAAACGAAGAAGTGGTGAACGCGAGCCAGCGTTGGATTTACAGAGGCTAGTAGTAAATAGACGTCGAGTGCCTATCTCACACACATGAACTGTTCGAGGAACCAGGTAACACAGACTCCTTAGTAAGTCTGGGCAGTCAAAATGATTACGGCACACATTGTAAAGAGTCATAACTTCCAGAAGTTTCCGTCTTGACTTTAAGGTCAGAAGATCATACTATTAAGAATTTTATGTGAGCTTATTGACAGTTGAGCTCCATTCTGCCAGCGAAGAATCTGCCTCTCAAAATTAGTTAAGTACTTTGCTTTATTCTAGTCCCATAGGTGGTGGTGTTTGAGTAAGTATTTTCTTTTCATCAAGAAGGTATAGATCATTATCATTTGTGCCATTTATCATTTAAGGCTATTTTTGTCATTTATTATTAAACTTCAATATTTATACAATCAGACCATTTAGACAACAATTTCCACTCAAGCCATTAGATTACAAATACCTACAATCATAATTATTTATACCCAGCTTAGTTGATCTTTTTCTGAAGATCAAATGTAAAAAAAAACTTACCGAATGCGATGCCACCAACAAATAAAACTTTCATAATATAAATATGCTGCTTTTGATCCATTTTTGATTTCTGTAAAAGTAAACAATTTGCATAATTAAAGTGTTGCGTCATAATTTAATTGAATGGTTATCTATAATTATTTGAGTTCCTAAGGTCAAATGCCAGGGACATGCCAATGGACATTCAGAAACATCCTAAATCACAAAACTAGCTCTATTAAAAACAGGAAAAATTAAAAAATGTTTATAAAGTTATGGTTAATTTTGATTCTATCTAACAGATATTCACAGCAAACATTGAATCAACCCAAGAATTATTAAGAAAGTTCATCTCTATCCAAGAACAAAGGGATATTTATAAAAGGACCAAAAATACTTTTTAAAAGAAATGGATTCTTCTTTCTTGATAGTAGAATAGAGAGACAAGAAGTATTATAATCTATAGAACATTATACCCCTGTTCAATGCTCTGTTAACTTGATTTCATGGTTTCCAAAGTTCGATTATTCTTACAAAGATTAAATTGACTCGTAAATTACATCTGTACTAACCAAATAACTAACCTTGTTTCATTAATGCACCAGATTAATAACAACAACACTTCAGCACTGGGCGCTCTTGGATTCAATTCAACCGTGATTTATGTTTACAAAATAGCCACTTTTTGATTTGGATTGTGTTGACTAACATTATTAAATGATCACTATTTATTTTAGTTAAGTGTAATTACTTATAAAACAAAAGTGAAGTACCTAGTTGCTTCCGATAGGCAGCATGCAGTAAGTTAATGTTATTACTGAGTGTCATTGTAATGTCGTCATAATTTTGGAATTTTCAAAAAAAAACTTCTCTTAAAAAAACTTCGCTAACTAAAACCAAGAAACTAAACTTATGCTACAACCAAGTTTGACATTTGACAGCTGTCAACAAGGTGTCAGGCAGACTGTTAGGTCTTTACATTTGGCTAAATTTAGTTCAATAAATTCACACAGTGAGCGTTGGCGAAAAAAAGCTTGCTCTTTAAACTTGATCTAATTAGCTAGCTAACTCAGTCTAACAGCGAATTCCAAGCGTGTCGTACGTGTTTCGTGTGTTTTTTGACGACCCGAATAGCGCAGCAGTAGTGAGGCTGCCCTATGTTCTTAGGGTCCCTGGTTCGAATCCCGGTTGGAACAAATGTTTGTGTGATCAGCATGGACATTTATTTGTTTTGACGATTGTTTTGTTTGTTTGTTTGTTGTTCATTTGTTGGCGGTGGGAGGGATTCATTTAATAAGATATAGCACTTTTATTCATAATTTTCCTTTAATTTAATTTATCATGTTTGTTCTAGAGATTTGATCCTTAAGATTGATCTTATCGATTGATGTCAAAAAGGTACAGAATGTTATTTTTTCGCAATTTAATCGATCCATCCTGGGTTCGATGACCGAATGTGGCAAGCAAATTTTCGAAAATCGGTGAATGCAGATTTGTTTCTTTTTAAAACTAAAGGAATGTCTAGTACCTATTTAAGGTACTTTCAAGTGGCATTAAAAAACTCCATCCTGTATATCCAGTAATCGAAGAAATTACTTCTTTTTCTATAGTGGCCATCGCTGCTCGAAAGTAGGTACAGCGTAAAGTAGGTACTATCGAGGACACTCCCGCCTGATCACCACTAAGCTTATTTTTGCTTGCACTTACAATATTTGAAACGCTCTTTAGCCCCGCCGTAGAAATAACGAATGAAAAGATACCAATCGGCTGAGCGCACTGACGACGCACGCCAAACGAGAGTTATTGTTATTTTTCGCGCCAATGTTGACGCTTTCTTAATAGGCCTAAACTTTAAGGGGCCGTGGCTCGAAGCCTCCGCATGATTTAAGCGAAAAAAAAATTAACTGATCAGGCGGAAAAGACCACGACTGTACCTACAGCGCTGCGTTCGGCGACAAATGATGAACGTGCGCACTCCGCTGAGAGTAGCAGACAACTAAACGCCAAGAGTATAATAATAATATGGGAGAAGAGAGCCCTCTTGTGCCATTTCGAAGCATCCGATTTGAAGCGCCCTCTGGATTTCTTAACTAAAACTAAGGCTCTCTAAGTAGCTATAGGTAGATAGGAATGTATGTATACCTTCTTACGTATAGGTCAATATTTGTTCACCTATAGGTGATCATTCAAGTTTTTTTGTTTTTTTTTTGCAAATAGCAGCTGTTTTGTTTACGTCGTATGTTGATAATAATGAAATTTGCGAATACATAATTTAATGATAATACATTCTAATACGAGCCATCATTTAATTGGCGAATTTCATTTTGATCACATAAATACGATGTAAACACACCTTCTATTTGCAAAAAACAAGAAAGAATTTCGCCGGCTACATTTATATTTGAACGAGAAAGACAGACAAAGAATTGACAGTTACACAGAGAATTTGTATATAATTAAACATAAAATGGACCAACGAAACACATTCAAGCGCAAGCGCAAGTTGCGGCAGCCATAATATATCATGATCTGTCAAATGAGCAATTTGTTCGAGACACCATTGTTTAACTATTGTGTCTACTTCGTGGACAGATCAAGGGGATGTTGCCAGATTATGTTACACAAAATAGGATTTCCAAGACAAGGTTGTGGTATTTATTTGATAATACGAAACAGCCTTGAAATTTAAAAACGTGATAATCTTTATGATAAATGTAACAATTATTCTCTAGAAAACTACTTTTAAATTAAATTATAGAACTTATTTTATCTTCATAATTGAACAGAGACATCTATCGTTAATTATGAGATATTTCGTTTTTAGTTTATTGGTTAAGAAAAGTAGATGGCGACTCTTTCTTCACTGAAGTTGTGCATGTTCTAACTGTCTCCCCCCTGACTAAACGGATTTCTTGTCTAAATCGCTTTACACTTGGCCAAATTCAGCATGCTAACTGATTTAGATCGGCAGTCACGACTCTGATTGTCTAATTAGTGTGTATATCAGTCTGAATGTCTTTACACTTATCTAAATTCAGAGTCTAATTCATATGACTAACTGAATTTAGCCAAATGTAAAGGCCGCTTTAATATTTTTTATTTTTGCTATGGATTTCTGATCTGAAAATAAAGATATTATTATTATTATATTATTATTTATGGTCAGGTCAGTCAGTGTCCATTGATTGTCCGAATTGCTGAAATACGATATTACGAAATTAACCATAAGTACACTATTTACTATGACTCTAGTGTCGACTGGATGGATAGTAAGTAGTCTAGTTAGTCTTCCGCTCTTTTGAAAGCCACTTTGCTTTCAGGGTAGCGCGTTCTAGAGCATTATTGATTTAACGTAAGAAAAGGACATATAATTATGACGTAAAACCAGTACGGTAAGAGGGTTAAGGAATTTGAAGGAGTAGGTTTTTGGAAGCTCGAGGGTTAGTTAGAGAGCTAAGTTGTACTGTGAGGTGAGAACTTTCCAACACTTTGAAATATTTTTGAAGTGAAACTTCTAGAGACCACCCGGTATTAGGATTTTTTCTGTCACGCAATAGCGTCACGGGCGCGTGGAGGTGGTAGACGATATATACGCGTGGTGAGATCGAGGTGTGTGACGAAATGTTTTCTTTTGAAACTTTTTGTTTTTGAAATATTTTCATTAAAATGTACCTAACATAACCAAATCTTAATTTGCAGTAGGTAAACCTACGAAAAAAATCGAAGTGTGAGCTGGGACACATCAAAAGTGGAAAAGCGAATGGCAACGGACAAGTGGCAAAACGAATCGCAACAAAATTTAAACTTGAAGTTTTTCGGGCAGGTTTGGTTTGGTTTTCAAATTGGTCAAGTAAACAATAGACACATAGTTAAAGTTTCACTTCTACTATGTGTCCCAGCACACATTTCGATTTTTTTTTTAGGTACTCGGGAGCATGCAGAGAGATCTGAGGTACTCCTACTGAATGCGCCAGGGTGGCCCGCGAAATTCAAATTTTCTTACGTTTATTGCAATTCGCAGGTCAGTGTCAGGTTGTATGTTAATTAAAATATGATTCGTGGCTGTAACACGTATGTAGTTACAGAATTATAATCATCAATACAACCCTCCAAGCTCATACAGGTGCCAGAATGACTTTTTCAAAGTCAAATTCATTCCTGCACCTTTATGCGATTATAAATCTGTAACTACATACGTCTTACAGTCGCGAGGAATATTTTAATCAACATACAACCTAGCACTGGCCTGCAAATTGCAAAAAAACGTAAGAAAATTTAAATTTCGCTGGCTACCCTGGAGCATCCACATGCTGCACATGCATACATATGCTGAGAACGGTAGGTACCTACGAAAGAAAAGATGTGATCGTGTTTACGAAGGCCAAAATTGAAACGAATGCAATTGCAATTTCAGAATTTAATTTATTTTTAAATTCATTCAAATACATCAAATTACTTAATCAAATTTATGTAGCATGATAACATTGTAAACATAATGTATCTCAGTACTGTTTTACGACAACACAGTACCTAGCTAATTATTCAGCTGGAATATCATTTAGGTTGTAACAATCTCAGTGTAGTAATCTAGTGACCGGATCGACCCTGTCTCGGTCATAGAGGCAGTACTGCGAGCCTCCGCAAACACACCGGCCTTCCATCACACAGGTGGCGTTGCAGTTCCAAACGCCCCTGCAGTGACCTGGGCATCGGGATACACACTCCTCCCAACCGCTATAGTATTCTGACGTCGGTGCCCTTCCCTCTGGACAAGGTGTTAAATGAGCTGCTATCTTCATTCCCAGTTTAATAATTGTTATCGGTGATCTGGCAGCTCCCTGCCAGCCGATCGTGATAACTGGGGGAAGTGCTTCGTTAGTGTACACCAACACGGCCAGGAGTAAAAACGCGGAGCGAATGTATACTGAAGTCATCTTGTGCTTGACCAACAATAAGAGAGCAGACAGAAGTTTACGACACGAATGAACTATCCCAGCCAGTCTGGATATTTTTATACAACAAAATAGGTCAAAGGTTTTCAATGTTTTAAGAATTAGAGACAAGTAGGGGAACACGGGGGAATTGGCGCCACTTGAGATACATAAGAGTACAACTCCAATAACTTTTTACAATAATCACTTTTATAGGTTTTGGTTTTTATTATAGTAATAACTAATAATCAGATTTATCATAACAGCAGAAATAAAAAAAAAAAACAAACATAATTACACTCATTTAAAAAAAGTAACATTGGCTCCATTGCCTAAGAATACGGGGTAATAATGTGGCATTAAAAGGGTATTTAATTTGGGCATATGGCAGCCCAAATTAAATACCCTTTTAATTAACCGACTTTAAAAAAGGAGGAGGTTCTATGTTCTAATGTATGTATTTTTTTTTAAGTATGTTCACAGATTTCGCCCCCATTTGTGGACCGATTCTCAAAATTCTTTTTTTATTTAAAAGAATATACTCCTGAGGTGGTCCCATTTAAATTTGGTGAAGATCTGATGCTGATCTTCGAAAATATACAATGAAACTCTTCAAAAATAGACGGCAAATCTGTCCGTTATTGCTGCAATCGCTTGGATGTTTATTGTTTTTACAACATCATGACGTAACATCACGCCTGTATGCTCTGAGGGGGTACGCAGATGTGTACAATACACCCAGATTTCGACAGTTAGGACCTAACTGTCGAAATCAGTTAGGTATGCTAAGTTCCGTTTATTGGGGATAAGCTTATTACCATGACATGTATTGTTAACAATGTAAAATAAATGCATAGCAATATGAGATATTACAACTAAAAATTAAAAAACGACTTCAAAAACACAAAAAAGTGAAAAATAACTTTAGCTTCAGAAGTCGGTGACAAAAATACTGATTCAAAGATTCAAAC
This sequence comes from Xestia rhomboidea, assembly GCA_963853795.1. NCBI lineage: Eukaryota > Metazoa > Arthropoda > Insecta > Lepidoptera > Noctuidae > Xestia > Xestia rhomboidea. Next base: position 18,756,293 of record OY970775.1, read on the forward strand.
TAACAAAAGTAACTTCTGAAACTAAAGTTATTTTTTGTATTTTTGAAGTCGGTTTTATTTTTTTTCTCGTTATCATATAATTTAAACTTATTTTCTTATTAAACGTGAATCAGTTAGTTTTATATTATATATAAATACATATTGCCAAATACAAAAATCACTAACATAATCTTGGAATCATTTCCTGAAAATTAAGCTTGTGCCCATTCATCACAGGCCCTGTATCTGTTAAGGTACAGATGCAGGGCAGTGTCTGATTTTTATTTTGACTCGTCTGATTTTATCTCGGCTTATTTGAATTAATTTAAGTATACAAGTGTTGAAATCATCGTTGACATTATGTCACTACTAGTTATCATCATCTAGTGATGGTCCGAAATAGGGTTTTTTATCTTTTTATTTTTCTGTTATATTATTTTTCTTCATGTTTTAACTCTTCCCTTTTGGTGCTATAATTTCTTCATGAAACGTTTCTTCTTCTTTTCCGTAATTCTATCCCGTTTTCGAGGCACTTGGAACAAATTAATAGCAATTATAAAAAAAAAGCCCAAATGCGTCTTTTTAGGTTTTCTTAAAATTCTGAAAATACACTTTATTATTTTATTACCTATATTGATTAAAAATAATAGTACATTATGATATAAGTGCGGTAAGTGGAAAATTACAGCCGAGGCGATATTGCTAGCCCGAGCCGTAGGCGAGGGCAATAAAAAAACAGAGGCTGTAATTATCAAAGCGCACGACATACACGACATACGACGTTTTATAACGTATTTGCGAGGAAATAAATAAAACAAAAACAATACAGCGAAAAGAAAAAGCGCGCGGAATAATTTTTACTTGTTCACAAATTAGCGAGGTGCGCGCATCAGCGCTTTTTTTTAAGGCAAAGACACAAAAAACAGACAGTATTACTAATAATAGTACATTTTGATACAAGTGGAGAAAGTTTGTTATTGCGTTCGAGGCGGAATTATCTCCCAAGCCGTAGGCGAGTGTTAGTGTTAGGAGATAAGATAACATTACAAACAACCTAGTCTTATAGTTTCAAATATTGACAAAAATCATTGTTTGCTAATGCTTTTTAGATCATGTAAATATTTATTTAAATGTCAATGTAAGTACTTATCAGTGTTTGCTGATTGTACATAATATTGTGTCTGCTGATGCTGTGCTCATCTGAATACCTCAATCAGTCAACTAGCATCTTACATGATGATAACAATGATAAGTCATTAATTAATTTGACAGAATACCATTCGAGAGGCGTTCGCCTATGGAATTATCGCTGAACAAACTCTGATAATATATACCAAAAACATAACATAATTATGTCTGTTGTCAAGTTGTTAAACAAATTAATTAAGTAATTAATATACTTACACTAGTTATTTGATAAATCATAATGATTGTTTATTATCTATGTGAATTCTGACATGTCCTTGTTTTTAGACGATGATTTCAAGAAAATAAGTAGGTAAGTATTATGTGCTAAAACTATTATAATGGTAGCTGCATAGCCACTCTGGACTCTCCGGAGTGCGACGTGGACCTCTCAATCTTGACTGCGATCTGTGCCAGTTTCCGCAATTTCCGCGTCCCCTACTACGTCCGCGTATCTCATTCACTTCTCGTCTTAGTTCTTGCAATTCCGTAGTGAATCTGTTCATCACGGTCGCCATGTCCGTTGTTGCCGTGGACGCTGCCGACGATATGGTGGCCACCTCTGCACTGTTTAATTTTCATTTACCTTATCTGCCATTTCCGCGAGTTTTTCAATGCTCTGGTCTTTGCACACCGAAAGAACAGCCTTTAATGGTCCTGGCAGTCGCGAAATCCACAGCCGCTTTAAGGCTTCTGTTGGTACCTCTGTGTTTTGCGCCAACTCTGACATACGTCGTAGTAGATGCGACGGGCGTTGTGATCTTAGATCCATTTCTCCGACCAATTTCTGAAATTGTCTCTCGGCGCTCTCTTCGTAGGCCGCTGGTCAACCTTGCCAACCAAATGGAATTTTGCTGCGTCCCCTTGCTTCTGAGGTTCCATGGCGGACTCGAACTGCGCGAACCACAACCGAGGCATGTCGGTCCAAAACGGCGGAATCCTGTCTGTAACGTTGATGCTGGCCAGTTGAGCCACCGGTGGTGGTGGCGGTGGTGTTGGACTCATCCTGAAGAACCGAAAGCCGAAGCGAAGAACCAGAAAGGTTCCAAGTTCGACGGGGAGTCGCCTGCCGCGCAATCACACAATATCACTTAAGTGTCTCTGTTTTTTTTTTACTTTATTATACTGCCGTACTTTGCTTCTCCACAACCAGTTCCCTAGGATCACGTCGGGGTCACCAATGTTGGAACCTTTGGTAGATGGTTGGAGAAGGATATTAATGAAATCACGAAGTCCCATATAAAGTCTATTTATAGCTTAGGGAGTTAGGTTACAGTGACGTTTTTTATTATATATCGGTAGCACACAAGTTTATGCTAAGGCGCGGCGAAGACGACTCGCCGCCCGACTGTATGCTCGGGGCACATTGCATTTTGCCTCGTTTGCATATTTGCCAACTGTAGCTCATAAAGACACCATAGCTAAGCCATGCATAGGCATAAGAATAATAGGTGGAGAGAGCTGTTTGTAGATTGGTGGTCTTTTTTATTTCACGAAGGGCGTAAGAGAATTTAGACATTTTTGAGTGAGTTTTCTCTATATGTGATTTCCAGTTTATATGAGTGTCTATAACTAGTCCGAGTAAGGTAAATTCGTTAACAGTTTTTAATTTTGAGTCGTTAAAAATAAAATCTAAAGCTAGAGGAGTTTTTTGGGAAGGGTGGAAAGTTATTAATTTGGTTTTGGAGTAGTTTATCTCGAGGTTATGTTCGTTCATCCAGTTGCATGTTTTAGTAAGTATGGAATTGAGAGTTTCTTCTATATTTGCATTGTCTTGGCATGAAACTAATATGGATATTTCGTCCGCGAATAAGACACATGGCCCTTCTATGTTCTTAGGTAGGTCATTAATATATATTAAAAATAAGAGGCATCCTATGACGCTTCCTTGAGGAATTGAGGCGTTAAAAGCTTTGCTGTATGATCGTATTTTTTTAATTTCATTATTTTTATGGTCAAAGTACCTATTCTATTTCTACTAATTGTTCCCTGTTCTTAAGATAAGATGTTAGCCATTTATGAGCCTTTCCGCGTATACCTATTCCGTATAATTTGTTGAGCAATATCCCGTATTGTACTTTGTCGTAGTTAGAACAAACAATGTTATATTATGACTAGTTTGCTTGGGTGCGCGAGCTGCACGCAGCTCGCGTGTTTGGTGTTTTTGAGAAGTATTTCCCTATACTTATAAAATTTTGAGAATCTATAGGCATCCTTAAATGAATTAGAAAATCCGTTAGAATTACCCCTAAATTAGTTTGAGAACCCTTAAGAACCCCTAAAACATTTGTGAAGAACAAAAAACATTACCCTAAGGTTTGCTTGTCGTCTTCCCTGAGTTACGCTTCGCCCACTCAACCTTCGTTACGCTACAGAGGTCGGCGGCTCGCTTCGCTCGCCACCTCCCCCCTTCGCTCCACTCAGGACCTACCTACCACCGGAAAGGGGAGGTTGGGGAGGGGAGGGTATAAAAATTCAACGCTCCTCAATAATAAAGTGTAGTCAAAATCAAAATGCCCCTACGTGTCCTAGTTTCCGAGATACGATGGGGGAGGGGTGAAGGGGGAGAGTGGGGGAGGTTTTGAAAAATGATTTTGACCAACTCTTTGCCCCTTCTTACGAATCTGAAAAAAATGTTCCAAGTCTCTTAACTTCCGAGATCCGCCTAAAGAGGGGGAGAAGGGGGGAAAGGGGGACAATTTTGAAAACTGGTTTTTACTTTTCCGAGCTTCCTCTATACGAATCTGAAAAAAAAAATGTTCCAAGTCTCTTGGTTTCAGAGATACGATGGAGAGGGGGAGAAGGGGTGTGAAAAGGGGAGGTTTGGCACTTTTCCCATAGGTTTTGGAGTTAGTTGTTTACGAATCTGTCAAAAAATAACCCCCTCCCCATCCACCATCTGGGATAACCATTCTGTCAGTGAGTGAGTGAGTGGTAATCGAGCTTTAAATAATACTAGCTGACCCGCGCAACTTCGTCTGCGTTACGTAAGAGAGAGAGAGGCTTAGAGAGAGTGTGAGTCAACCTAAAAAAAAATGCAGATAATATGCTTTAGCGGACTTTTTAAGAGGAACAATCCCGTCATACATGTATGATTGTTGAGTAACTTTAACCGTTTACGCAGCGCCCGGAAAGGGAGCTCTCCAAAGCAATAATTTTTCGCTGTATTTGCAACAATTTTCATTGATGCTCCGCTTCTATTGATTGTAGCGTGATGTTATATAACGTATAGCCTTCCTCGTTAAATGGGCTATCCAACACTAAAAGATGTTTTTAACTGGAATCAGTAGTTCCTAAAATTAGCGCGTTCAACCAACCAAACAAACAAACTTTTCTCCTATAAAATAAGTATAGATTCAAGTAGGTAACAATTTAAAATAAAATATATGCAATCATCGTTAAAATATTGTACTATGTTTTTCCAATTTGGGGCTTCCCTCGACAACCTTAGGTTTTCATCCTTAGACACTCGATGACAGTCATACTCCAGCTAGGTCGAAAGTTCATATCAAGGTGCATGAATTGAGCCCAAACACGATATAGCTTTTTTTTTTCGGATGGGAAATCATCAAATGACTCCTCCCGGAGCAGGAGGGAGTGTCAGACTTTTACTGACTAAAACCCATCCATGTTCCTTCCTCGCCCCTTGTGTTCCGGGGCCACGGTATCTCTTTCGAATAGTCCCGCAGCCCCGGCAGGCTTCGGCCCTTGCGGGCCCCTTCCTTATTGCTGACTCTCTTTGCGCGCGTGGAACACGAACGCGCCGTCGACACGGCCTGTCGTCATGAGACGGAAGGACGGCGAGCTAGCCCATAGCTCCCCGTCCACAGGCCCGCGCCTACGGTGGCCGGAAGCCACCACGTGGCCCCCGACGCCCGGGGCGTCTCCCGCGGCGGCCGGACGTGTGGATCTCTCCCTGTCCCATTCCGCCACCTCCTTCGCTAGCATGACTGCTTCGCAGAAGGAGGTGACGGCGTCCCATTCCGTCTCGCTCCGGACCATGGCACGAACCAGGGCCGGAAGCGAGAGGTCGCCGCCGCCGATCGCCACCTTTTGGTGGGCGAAGATGTAACAACTACTTCTGAAAAACTGATTTAACATTGCCCACCATCATATTTTCGATGTTGAGAGTAATTTCGCTTGTATATTCGATCTTCCTTGTGTATTTATTACAAATTTACAGTGGTTTAACCTTTTGACCGCCACGTCAAAAACGAAAAAGCGTGCCCTCGGCGCCAAGCTATGAATTCATCCTTTAATACCTACAAAATAGTAGTGAGTTCGAAATTATATCGATAAAGCACTAACTATTTATTTTTTAACCTAGAGTATGTTTTTAATAAAAAGGTCTATTACCGGAACAATATAATACAGGAGTTTTTTTTCATCCCGCTTTGTCTTTTATGACAGAAATAATAATGATATGTGTCACAGTTTCGGCGTTAAATCCACAATTCAAAGTAACAATCGATAAAACCAAGTCAATACCATCACAGCACTATGTTGAATCATGACGTACTTGTGACAGTGGCGTAGCTGGCACGGCTTTTTTAATTTGCTCGCCTCTGCACTAGAGGTGCGCAGCCGATATTTATTAATAACATCGTTATAATAATAGCTATTTTGTTTTAATGGTTGGTCATGGTCATAATAGACTAAACGCAAAAATATGGATCTACGCACAGTTAAACTTTGCATTTTTGGCACATAAGCGAGTGTCAGACTGTTTTTATTTTGCTGCACATATTTTGCATCGCTGACTTTTGCCGGATAGTAATCTAACAGGAAATGCTCTAACTAAAGCAATAAAATAAAAAGTAAATTAAACGAGCTGTGGTATTTTGGTCGTAATTATACGACCCTGACGAAATCGTCATGGACCCGAAAATATTTGTCGGATTAATCCGACGTAAGCGGTTAAATAAAAGGTTATTAATGTGACGGCGCCTCCGTCAACGTCAGACATCAGGTTGACTTTTAGCTGTCAAAGTCAGCCTAGCGAAGCGTCATTGTCGATGGTTGTGAGGACGGCCATCTTGACACACTGTTGTTCGAGACGGCGCCCGCACACCACGCTTGTGACGAATCGCTTTGCATCCGAGTGATAGTTTTAACATAGTGTTTTAATTAAGTTGGTGTCGTGTTGCATAGATTGTACATTGTTCGTTTGACTGTGTATTTCGATTATTAAACCCTGTGCTGATTAAATAACTGTGATTGTAACGAGGACTTGTGATTTTTCCGCTCACGCCCACCTGCCTACCTACCTACCCACATACACCACAAGATGAGTTCTGATGAAGGCCCTCCTGCCCCTTCATCAGAAGTGGGATCTGATGGGGCTAGAATTGAGCAAGAAACACCAAAATCGGATGCAGAAAAATTGCTGAATAACATGGAAATGCTTTTATCTCGTGTTCTCGCAGCCCAGCCAACGCCAACTGTGAGTACTAACCATGCAACACATTTGTTACCGTTTAATCCAGACGAACCAGACTGTGACATAGATGGTTGGTGCAATATTACCGAAGCAATCGTTCATAATAAGCGCTTAGAAGGAATATACTTGCTCATGGCTCTTACTACCTCTTTAAAAGGACGAGCGGCTGCCTGTATCACTAAGCTAAACTTAGATGAAATGTCCTGGAGCGTTGTCAAACAGACACTATTAGCTAAATTTTTAAAACCAAAGCTCCTTCAGGACTATTTTGACGAAATATTGCGATTCCAAATAGGAGCTAAGGAGACAGCTTCAGAAGCTGCTCTTCGTTTATGGAACTTAATTGAAAGAATACCTAAGACTGTGATGCCTGAAGAAGTGGTGACTTTATTCGTTATTTCTGTGCTTTGTCAGAAGGACAGCCTGATAAGATGCGAATTGATTGCGCACAATATCACAACTCGCACTCAATTATTCCGAATCCTGGGAGGCGTATCTCTTAAGCGGCGTTCAGACGGTGTCGAAGCTAACGAACCTGAGGCGAAGCGTTTTCGTGCTACCGAAAGGTTCACTGGCAGATGTAACTTTTGCGGAATATCGGGACATCGTTTTGCGGAATGCCGAAAACGTCGTAACGCGCTGGGATCAGTCGAGCCTCGAGACACTCCGAGTGCTTCCCGTCCGGTGGAGAAGACGACCGATGTAACGTGCTACACTTGTGGCCAAAAGGGCCATGTGACAACTAACTGTCCCGATAAAAGGAACGGTGGTAAAGCTGCGGCCAAGGAAGTCCACCATTGTGAACACCGCCCTTCAAGGGGCATCTTAACAACATCTTCCGGTGAGTCTGTACCTTTTCTATTTGACAGCGGATCGTCCTGTTCTCTTGTGAAAGAAAGTTATCGTGGTAAACTCTTGGGTACTGTGTGTAAAAGTCTCGTCTATTTGAGCGGCATTGGAGGCGATGATATACAGTGTACGACTCAAATTCAGGCCGATGTTAAAATTGGCGATCGCTTGATTAGTTTACTCTTTCACGTGGTTTCCGACAATAATATATCTGAGCCTTTAATTATTGGTAGAGATATCTTTGATCAGGGGTTAAGTGTAGAAATTGATAATGATAATCTTGTTATATACTCTAAACAACAATCTAATCTTTGTGGCGCGACATCTGATCTCTCAGATTTTTCAAATATTGACACGGATTTGCAGGAACAGGATAAAGACATGTTGATTTCCATATTGAGCAAATATGCGAATAACTTTATCGAGGGTATACCTACCAAGCGTGTGAAGACGGGAGTATGTGAAATTAAATTAGTAGATCCACATAAAGTTGTGCAGCGATGTCCCCATAAAAGAGCCCCTATAGAGAAACAAATAATTAGGGAACAGGTTCAAAAACTATTAGACACAGGGGTGATTCGAGAGAGTACGTCCCCATTTGCTAGCCCTATCGTTCTTGTGAAAAAGAAGGATAATTCCGATAGACTTTGTGTAGATTTTAGAGAGTTAAATTCAAATACCATACCTGAACATTATCCCTTACCTCGAATCGAGGAACAAATCGACCAGCTCACGGGTGCTAATTTCTTCTCTTCATTGGATATGGCTTCTGACTTCCACCAGATCCCTATCCACCCTGAGTCAGTGGAGAAGACAGCCTTCGTGACAAACGAAGGGCAATACGAGTATCTCGCCATGCCGTTTGGTTTGCGAAATGCTCCTTCGGTCTTTCAGAGATGTATCACAAGGGCTCTTAGTCATTTACAAGATAAACCACTTATCTATATGGATGACGTGTTATGTCATGCTGCTAACATCCCCGAAGGACTGAAGCGCCTTGACTTTGTTTTAGGTGCGTTATCAGAAGCCGGGTTTACATTCAATACCAAGAAATGTAAATTTATGAAACAACGAATTGACTACCTAGGATATTCTGTACAATCCGGTGAGATTAGGCCCAATTCACGGAAGATTCAAGCATTGGCAGATGCCCCAGAACCTAAATCGGCTACTAATGTTCGCCAATTTCTCGGTCTAGCCTCCTACTTTCGGAAATTTATTCCTGAGTTCACACGAATAGTCGGTCCCCTATACCCTCTTACAAAACTTAAAGGACGAATTACCTGGACTACCGAACATGAAAAGATACGGCGCAAAATTATAGGCATTCTCACGTCTGAACCGGTGCTAACTATATTCGACCCAGAACTTCCGGTGGAGCTACATACCGATGCTAGCTCAGAAGGATATGGAGCAATCCTTCTGCAAAAGAAAAATAATCTTCCGCACGTTGTAGAGTATTATAGCCGCCGTACAGCAGACGCGGAATCTCGTTATCATTCATACGAGTTAGAAACTTTAGCGGTCGTCAGAGCTGTAGAGCATTTTCGCCATTATTTATATGGTAGGCGATTTGTTGTAGTTACCGACTGCAATTCACTCAAGGCGTCGAAATCGAAGAAAGACCTAACACCCCGCGTTTACCGATGGTGGGCTTATTTACAAGCTTACGATTTCGATATTGTATACCACGAAGGAAGTAAAATGGAGCATGCTGACTACCTGTCCCGAAATCCACTGTCAGATTCCGCTGTTCCTATCACTCCTGTAAATCCCAAGCCTAAAACTGTCAATTATGTTGAACTACATCAGGGCTGGCTGTCAGTTGAACAGAAACGTGACGTAGAAATTCAGGATCTTATCGCAAAACATAATAATAATAGCTTTCCCGAAACAGTAGGTCAAACATATGACGTTAGAGATGGCATACTCTACAGGAAGATTACTCGTAACAAAGCGGTTTCATGGCTACCCGTAGTTCCACGATCTCTTATTTGGACACTAATTAATCATGTCCACAACGAATTGCAACATTTAGGCAGGGACAAAACTCTAGACAAGCTGTATGAACTCAAAACTCAAACTCAAACTCAAACTCAAATCATTTATTTCAATTAGACCATTACGGCACTTTTGAATGTCGAAAATACAAAAAAAAGCAAAGCTACAGTCACAGTCACAAGGCATAATAACTTGAGAAAGTACTGTAGTTGCCCATTCCCTAACGTAGATCTCTATGGAGAAGAACGGGCAAGAAACTCCATGGACACTCTTTTAAATCAAAATATTGTTACAAAATCTTGGTTACATCATTCATGTTGAGATTATACGTATATGTGAGAACGATGTAGAAAGACGTGCACATTAAGAGCGTCCAGAGTAAAATGATAAATCAAAAATTAAAAAAAATAAAATAAAAGTAATTAAAATGAACGAACCGTGGCAGCCAAGAGATGGCCAGTCCCAACTGATAGCGCCCGTTCACGAACATGACGCATGTATCGGCACCATTCAACTCGACCATATTTAAGGGAACTAAGTGACTCGACACACCCGCCACCATCAGCGAGACATTTGAGTGAGCATGACATCCTCTCATAGCCACCAAGGCATATTCAAGTCAATGAAAGATAACTAAATGTAAGTGGCGGCTGAACAGTACAAAGTACTCACACATGTGCTATGCAATTATATAATACTAAAAACTGGAATCTATACAATGCAAGTAGGTATATTTTTACAATCTTCTGCATGAATGAATAGTATTGGTTTCCCGATATGTCTAAATGTGTACGAAAATTTATAGATTCGTGTATCATTTGTAAGGCATCTAAAGCCAGTGGGGTGCGAAGTCAGAAGTCCTCCACGTGTGTCCGGCGGCTGCTCGTCCCTCTCGATACGTCTGGAGGGAAGAGCAGCTGCTGGGCCGGTGCACCCCGGGCGCGGCAGTATCCTTCTCCGGGGAATGAGGGGAAATGAGAATTTCCTCTTATCCCTCGGGGAGTGGTACTGCCGCGGCCAATTATTCTGACATGGGTGGGGTCCGACCTGGACCAAAGGTGCGTTCCTTTGCGTGCCCTCTGTTTAGCAGAGGGCACAGCAGAGGAGTGAGGGCGGGCTCGGTGTGCACTTACCCTGCCTCCGAGCAGACAGAGGAGGATCGTCCTCCTCTGTCACCGCCGGTCTCGTAATCCCAACGTCGAAGTGTCGTGGATCAGGTCTCGCGGCTTCGACAGGGACCGAGGGTCTTGGCTTAACCGCCCGGACCGCGAGGTAGACAACCTCTATAAAAAGTCACCCCGAATCCCAAGCGGCGACGCACCGCGAGGGGATGTATGGCTGACGGGTGTTCCAGAGAACGAATCAGTCGCTAGTGCGCTCCTCGCCAGGGTACCTGCAGACCCCCTGGCGAGTAATAAATACTTAGAATCTGCCCTACTAGGTACAGGGGTCTCTGCCTAGTTAGGAGTTTATTTCCCCCATACTCGTGGGTTCAAATATGGAAAAGTCTATAAACCAAAAACCAACCGCCGGCAACGGCAAGAAAGAGGAGAGGAGGGATGCGGGGTCGGAGTCCGACCTCGCATCCAGCGATGCGAGTGCGGGAGGCTCAGGGAGCTCCCGCCGCGCGAGTGCTGAAGCCGCTGCGGAGAACGGCAAGTTCTTCCGCAAGCGGCCCAGGCGGGATGGCGACCGGGGGTCGTCATCCGGAGAGGAGGAGGCCTCGGCCCGAAAGATCCCCACCAACAAGCGTGGGGGGATCCGGGGCAAGGGGAGGGGGCTATCTGCCTCCGTGAGGGCCGAAAAATCGGCTAGGCTTGCCGAGGAGGGGCGCCACCCGGGCAGCAATACTGCTCCCGGATCTGGCGACGAGGCAGGTGCACCTGGCGGCTCCGAGGAGGAGCGTAAGGCCAGGTTCACAAAGGAGGTGGAGGCCGCGATTAGAGGCGTGGCCCTGAAGATGAAGACTTCATCGAAGCTCAGGGCCATACCGGCGGCTTCTGCCTCCATCATGGCGGCAGCGGAGGCCAACTTCGGCGGACCTCCTCGTCCTCCTCCCCCTCCTACGATGGATGGAGAGGAGCTGGCTAAACTGCGGGCGGAGGTGGCCCGCCTGTCGGCCGCCACGGAGGCTCTCCAAAAAGAAAACGCCAGGCTCCTAGCAGACCTGGCCAGTCTACGGGAGTCTGGCTCCCGCGTGGCGCCTCCAAAGGGGGGCCAGACGCAGCGACCCAGCCAGCCCGAGCCGGTGGAGAACCAGGTGCTGAACCTGGTTCGGAAGGAGCTGGCTTCCTTCCAGGCGCGGTTCTCCGTCCTGGAGGGAATCGTTCTGCGCCCCCCCCTGGCGGCAAGCAAAGCGTCCACGGGTCCGAAGGCGGCCTCGTACGCGGCTGCCACGGCTGCCGCACCCGGACCGGGGCCGTCCAGCCAGCCCTCTGGTAGGGCTGCGGCGGCGCCCCCTGGAAAGCCGGCTCCGGCGAAACCGGCGCCGGCAAAGGGGGCCAAGGCGAAGAAGGGCAAGGCGGCTGCACAGAAGACTGTGCCGGCGCCGGTCCCAGCAGCGAGTGGGCCGGCGCCGGTGGCACGTCAGCCGCCGCCGCCGCCACCGCCCTCCCAGCAGCCCCCTACACCTGCCGCGGCTGAAGCCGGATGGCAGGTGGTCGGGGAGAAGAGGAAGGGGCGGAAGGCGGCCAAAAAGGCCCGAAACAAGGAGCGGCAGCGCCAGTTCAGGGAGCGCAAGATCGCGGCTAGGCTCCGCGCCCCTAAGACCGCGGCTGTAGTGATCACACTACAGCCGGAAGCGGAACAGAGGGGCGTGTCCTACCGCGACCTGCTGGCAAAGGCAAAGGAGGCGGTGGACCTCGGGGAGCTCGGGATCACCGGGGGCCTCCGGCTGAAGGTCACAGCGACGGGGGCTCGTATGCTCGAGGTCCCCGGGGAGGCCAGTGGCCCGTCCGCTGACGCTCTAGCTGAGAAGCTCAGAGCGTCCCTAAACGCGGACGAGGCCCGAGTGTCCAGGCCCGTCAGATGCGCAGACCTGCGCATCTTGGGTCTGGACGACTCGGTGACCAAGGAGGAGGTGGTGGCCGCCGTCGCCAGGTCCGGAGGGTGCCCTGCTGAGCAGGTCAGGGCAGGCACCCTACGTCCGGACCCCACGGGTATGCATACCGTTACGGTATGCTGCCCTGTGACGGCGGCGAAAACAATTGTGGAGGGCCGAAGGCTATTGGTGGGCTGGGTTTCAGCGCAGGTTAAGCTGCTGGAGCCCAGACCTCTGAGGTGCTACCGCTGCCACGTGGGACACCACGTGTCAGTCCGGTGCGCCTCGGAGGTGGACCGCAGCGGGCTATGCTTCCGCTGCAGTCAGCCCGGTCATGTGTCCGCGGCTTGCTGTGCCACGCCGCACTGCGATGCATGTGCGGCGGCTGGCAAGCCGGCCGAACACCGGGCTGGAAGCAAGGCCTGCGCTCCACCCACCAAGGCCACCCGAGGAAAGGGTAGGCCCTCCGCCGCCACCGCCACCGTCGCCACCGCCGCAGCCGCAACTGCCGCCGCTGCCGCTCCCTCTGTCGCCGCCACAGAGGGGCCCTCACAGGGGGCCAGGTTGGAGGAAGCGGTAATGGAGTGCCAATAACGGCCCCATTACGCTTCCTCCAAGCGAACATCAACCACTGCGCCTGCGCTCAGGATCTATTGCTCCAGAGCCTGGCGCAGTGGTTGATTAACATCGCTGTGGTCGCTGAGCCGTATTTCGTCTGGCCCAGGGAAGACTGGGTGGCGGACCTAAGCGGCTCAGTGACCATAGTGTCGTCGGCCGCCGCCGGCACCCCGACCCTTGAAAGTGTCAGGAGGGGTCGGGGGTGCGTAGCAGCCCGGTTCGGGGAGATCGTCGTAGTGGGTGTCTACTGTGTGTAGTGCCACATGCTCCACGAAGTTCCACCGGCTGTCGAGGACAAGTCCCAGGTACTTCAGCGTCGACTCGACGCCGATGGAAACCCCTCCTGCCATCACTGAGGATCCCGGAGGTGGCGCATTCCGAGGCCCATGAAAGCACATGGCCTCGGACTTGTGCAATGCCACCTCGAGACCCAGTTGCCGGATCCTCTCAACGACTATCGCAACCCCGCGTGTCATTAGTTTCATGGGCCTCGGAATGCGCCACCTCTGGGATCCTCAGTGATGGCAGGAGGGGTTTCCATCGGCGTCGAGTCGACGCTGAAGTACCTGGGACTTGTCCTCGACAGCCGGTGGAACTTCGTGGAGCATTTCCGACCCCCAGCTGCTTGCGCAGCTGGTTGCGGCTGTTTGGCCCCCAGACTGGAGCGGACAGGGGCTGCCTTCAGGCGGCTCCTGCCCAACCTGGGGGGGCCGAACGCCTCCTGCCGGAGGCTCTACGCGGGAGTCGTGCGGTCCATGGCCCTTTACGGAGCCCCGGTGTGGGCACGTTCATTGAGGCGGCGTGCCGCCCACCACTTGAACGTGCCCCAGAAGGTGGTAGCCGTAAGGCTGGTCCGGGGGTACCGCACGATCTCCCGCGAGGCGGCGAACCTCCTTGCCGGATTGCCGCCATGGGATCTGGAGGCAATAGTCCTCGCGCGCCTACATGAGTGGCGCGCGGAGGCGCTACGCCGGGGGGAAACTCCGCTGCCGCGGCAAATTGTCGCTCAGCGGACGGACTTCCGGCGGGATCTCATGGCGACATGGAGAGAGCGACTATCGCAACCCCGTGCAGGGCACGCCACAATAGTGGCGATAAGTCCCCTCTTTGAGGAGTGGCTGGAGAGACGCCACGGCGTCCTCACCTTCCGCCTGACGCAGGTTCTTACCGGACACGGATGTTTCGGTAAGTTCCTGCACCGAATCGGGCGGGAGGAAACGCCCGGGTGCTATCACTGTGAGGATAGGCCGGAGGACACGGTGGAGCACACTGTGGAGGTGTGCCCCGCTTGGTTGGAGCACCGCCGTGTCCTCGAGGTGGCGATCGGCGGCGGCGACCTCTCGCTCCCGGCCCTGGTTCGTGCCATGGTCCGGAGCGAGACGGAATGGGACGCCGTCACCTCCTTCTGCGAAGCAGTCATGCTAGCGAAGGAGGTGGCGGAACAGGACAGGGAGAGATCCTCACGTCCCGGCCGCCGCGGGAGACGCCCCGGGCGTCGGGGGCCACGTGGTGGCTTCCGGCCACCGTAGACGCGGGCCTGTGGACGGGGAGCTATGGGCTAGCTCGCCGTCCGTACGTCTCATGACGACAGGCCGTGTCGACGGCGCGTTCGTGTTCCACGCGCGCCTCAAAGAGAGTCAGCATCAGTGAAGGGGTCCGCAAGGGCCGAAGCCTGCCGGGGCTGCGGGACTATTCGAAAGAGATACCGTGGCCCCGGAACACAAAGGGCGATGAAGGAACATGGATGGGTTTTAGTCAGTAAAAGTCTGACACTCCCTCCTGCTCAGCCCAGAGCGGGAGAAGTCATTTGATGATTTCCCATCCGAAAAAAAAAAAAAAAAAAAAAAAAAAAAAAAGGCATCTAAAGGCCCATCGGGTGCTCAGCCTGTTCAGCTTCATTCGATTCCAAAAGTATCCGTGCCTTGGCACACGATTCACATAGATTTTTCGGGGAAGCTGAGCGGGAAGAGTGACCGAAAGGAGTATTGCTCGGTAATAATCGATGCCTTCACCAAATACGTTTTACTTGAACATACTTTGTCAGTCGATTCCAAGAGTGCAATATATGCCGTACAAAAAGCGGTGTGTCTTTTTGGAGCCCCGAAAAGAATCATCGCAGATCAGGGCAGTTGCTACATTAGCTCAGATTTTAAGAGCTTCTGTCAAGAGCATAAAATAGACCTCCATTTTATCGCGACTGGTACGAGTAGAGCAAACGGCCAAGTTGAAAGAGTGATGCGTACTCTAAAGAGCCTCCTTACTATCATTGAAAACGACCCTAACAAAGCGTGGCGTGACGAATTAGGTAACATCCAACTTGCTCTCAATAGTTCTAAGTCTTCCGTTACCAAATACTCCACGTTACTAATACTCACCGTCAGAACTAATGTTTGGAATTCGTTCTAATTCTTTAGGAATGTCCAAGTTGAACGCCGATAATATAGATCATGAGGTTCGCTTAGATTTAGATTCTATAAGAACTGATGCATCAGCTAACATTTGCAATGCTGCTGAATCTGATACCCTTCGGTTTAAACGTGGTCGGGCCACAATAAGACCTTTCTCTAAAGGACACTTCGTATTTATTAAAAATTGTGAACGGAATAAAACAAAATTGGATAGGAAGTTTCGAGGTCCATATGTTATAGTAGAAGTACTTGAAAACGATCGCTACGAACTTAAAAGTTTAGGTGGTTCTCAGAGAACTTATAAATACTCTCACGAGAATTTGCGCGCAGTACCCCAAGGACATATCGGTTTGATCGAAATAGTTACTAGTCTTTTAAACTGTGAGGAGGCCGAGACGGCGTCGGAAGATGAAGGAACTATAACTGATTCAAATCATGACAATGATAACTCTGACACCTTGACCGTATGCTCAAACACTGTTTCCGCCGATTCGAGGACGCTCACAGCTGGTTCAGACACTCTCAGTACATGCTCAGATCCTGAGACTTGGGAAATATCGCACGAAACTGAAATTCATACAGAACGAGACGATTCATAGTCGTAGGTAAGTGGACCGACCTGTAAGAATTTCTTTCCTACCAAATAGTCAGACGAAATATGTCGTCCGAGTCAGTATCAGATTGACTTGTCTCTGTGCTTTTGTTCTATGAGACGAAATAATTATGTCGTCCGAGTCAGAGTCCTTTAAGTTGACTGACTTGTTCTGGATGTTTTGCAGATTATGGTAAGACGAATATTGTCGTCCGGGTCACATCCACCAAAGGATGGGCTTGTCTAATAGTACCAATTGTGAACAGTTAACCTACACGCTGTTTAGTGACGAGACTGTGTCATCCGGCTTAATTGTTGCGAGACACTCGCCTTAAGTCTTAAGTATCATAGCGCATTGTGATAATTATAATTAGTCGTCCGTCAGGATGCCGAACGGATTATGTACGATTGCAACTCATTGTTTCAGAAAATCGCCCGAGGACGGTCGAGTGTCAGTCCGGCCGTGACGGCGCCTCCGTCAACGTCAGACATCAGGTTCACTTTTAGCTGCCAAAGTCAGCCTAGCGAAGCGTCATTGTCGATGGTTGTGAGGACGGCCATCTTGACACACTGTTGTTCGAGACGGCGCCCGCACACCACGCTTGTGACGAATCGCTTTGCATCCGAGTGATAGTTTTAACATAGTGTTTTAATTAAGTTGGTGTCGTGTTGCATAGATTGTACATTGTTCGTTTGACTGTGTATTTCGATTATTAAACCCTGTGCTGATTAAATAACTGTGATTGTAACGAGGACTTGTGATTTTTCCGCTCACGCCCACCTTCCTACCTACCTACCCACATACACCACAAGATGAGTTCTGATGAAGGCCCTCCTGCCCCTTCAAATGGATGACCGCATCCATTATTATTAATATTTAATAACAATATAGGAACTACTCTATTTAAAAAAAAAAAACGCGTTGACGTCATGGGACTGTCAAACATAGACGACAGTGGCGTCCCCGGCACAAACAATCCAACAGTGTGATAGAGATGGGCATTACAGTCATTACAATTATCGATTATCAACTAACACTCGACTTTTATAGAGCACATAGTTTAGTATTATAAAATTGTCTTGATTTCTGAAACATAAGAGTTCATTAGCACTTGTTTTATTTATTTACTAGTACAGAATTCAGAGTCAATTAAATATAACGTAGGTTGCCGTCGAGGTCGATATTCTTGTTATATTGACTGGTAGGTAGCAGTCATCACTACACTACGTGTCCTGTTATGATGACTGTGGCGTCGAGGGCACTATGTTTTTCGAACTATAAGACTGGTTTTCTTTTTTGTCATCTTACGTTACTAAAGATGGAATCTAACGAAAGCAATTCACTTCAATTAAACTAGGAAGAGTCAAGGTACATAATTAACAAGGGAAATAAACAAAACAATGTTGTTTTATGACGTTTAATTTGCCCAAGCACTATAACTTTGCCGTTTGACGGTAGATACCTACAATGCCCTACTAGGACTAGCTATGCCACTGATTGTGTTTTTATCTGAAATATCAACACAAATGTTTATTTTTATAATCATTTTATTTCAAAACTTTTTTATTCTTATAATCATCGTATAAAAACTAGGACATGTCAGAATTCACATAGATAATAAACAATCATTATGATTGATCAAATAACTAGTGTAAGTATATTACTTACTTAATTAATTTGTTTAACAACTTGACAACAGATATAATTATGTTATGTTTTTGGTATTATATTATCAGAGTTTGTTCAGCGATAGATCCATAGGCGAACGCCTCTCGAAAGGTATTCTGTCAAATTAATTGTCTGGATCTCTGAACAGTACCTAAGTCATTGTTATCATCATGTAAGATGCTAGTTGACTGATTGAGGTATTCAGATGAGCACAGCATCAGCAGACACAATATTATGTACAATCAGCAAACACTGATAAGTACTTACATTTACATTTAAATAAATATTTACATGATTTATAAAGCATTAGCAAACAATGATTTTTGTCAATATTTGAAACTATAAGACTAGGTTGTTTGTAATGTTATCTTATCTCCTAACACTAATTAGCTCTTCAAAGTTTCGTTCAAGTTGGCGTATTCTGTCTAGCAACACGTCAGCCAAGTTTGATTCCGGATCTTTATCTGTAATGAACGACAAAACATCATCATCTCAGCCCTTGCCCTATCAGCATGTACCAGAAACGTGTGCTCTTATTATTAGAGTGTGGTAAGTAGGTACAAACCATCCAAGCTGATCTTCTGGACAACTTTCTCGTACCTACCAACCTTAGACTTAGTATACAATAGGTACTATAAGTACTGCCGATTCCGTAGTACCAACACAATTTTCGCGAAAATATGAATCGGCCGTCCCGTACGGCCCGGGTACAAAACTTCAATACCTACCTACCGGACCCAAAATGTACGATTAAGATATGTCGCTTTTTTTGCGATTACGATGTTGGCTCATAGATAAAGTTGTTGTTGTCAGTTTCATTGTCTGTACAGTGTACCACTCCCTTGAATATGACAAAAAAAAATGTTCGTAGGTAATTAAAAAATCTGGCCTAAACGATTTTATTGCGAACTGTAGATGCAAGTGTAAACTTACCTAAAACGTCACATTATCAGTCTAATACCGAATGTTCCCACTGCTAGGACACAGGCTTGTCTGTGAGGGGGAGTGGGACCCGCCACGCGGGCCCAGTGCACATTGGTAGAAGTCACATGTTTTCGAATGTTTGATTGTACGACATCAGTCAACACCAGTCGACACCGATCTCCTCACGATGAGTAAACTTACCATCATAGAAAACTAATTCGACCGAGTCCCTGCATTCCGAGCTTCTAGTGAGGATGTTATTCAGCGTCGTGCAGAAGTCATCGCGCACCTCTTCCACATTTACATCGGCTAGGTCTGAAACAAAAGTGCTCGATATACACACATTTTTCGCAATGACTTCAAACTCAACAGAAACAACAACAACAGAACAACAACAACAACAGAATGTCAACTAGGAAAAAAGTACAGGGAATTCGCAAGAGGTCAAATATGAGCTGTGAAGTGAAACTGTTTTCTTTTCTCAACTGAATATTGTTTTTGAACCCACAAAAATATCCTAAAGTAAATGGAATTGAACAAAATACTTTTCTATTTTGTTAACTCTCTTTCTACAGACCTGTTCCCACCCACACCTCCAAAGGTATTTTCGTTTCTCGCAATATCTCCTTATTTATTTATTTAACAGTTTATGTACACACTACATACAGAAAAGAAGAAAGGAATAGAAGAATAGGTAGGTACAAAGGTGATGCTTATTTCTAAAGAAATCTCTTCCAGCATACCTGCGGAAGGAGAGCAGATAACAAGAGATGTAGACATACGTGTGTAAAAGATGAGAAAATAGAATACCTACATAAAAACTTAAAGCAACTATAGAATTTAAATAACATACAATGTAAGAATACACTTACATACGTATACAAGACAAAATACACTCGAGAGCAATGAATCCGGGTCACTTAAAGAATCCTAAAAATCTCGGAAACTAAAAATGCTAGGTTAATGCAATAAATTATATTTAATAGACAATGTAATACTCCTTAAATGAAGGTATTAAAACTTCTTAGTTATTGTATAGTTATATCATAAAAAAATCAAATTTGAAAAAGGGCCACTTTCGAAGATGGAACTACGAAATTACAGCATTTGGTTTTGCTTTTGTTTGTAATCTGTCATTTATGTGGGTACATAAACCATGTTGATAGTGCTCTATATTCATTATTCAAGCTGAAATTATGTCGCTTACGCCTGAAGAATGCACCAGAATACTTACAATGCTGGAAACCGGCCGGAGTCAGCGCGATACAGCCAGGACTGTCGGTGTGTCGCTGTCAACAGTACAAAGAGTTCTCCGACGTTACGAAGAAACTGGTTCTAACCTACGCAGACCAGGAACGGGCAGAACCAGGTGTACCACAGCACGAGAAGACCGATACTTGGTAAACACCATGCTTCGAAATCGCTTTCTCACAGGAACTGAACTCACAAATCAGTTTCAACGCCTCGGAGGAAGTAACCCAAGTGCAAGGACAGTAAGACGTCGGCTTGCTGAATCTAACTTAAAACCCCTTATACCTGCAAACGGCCCTAAACTGGAGCGTGGGCATCGTATTTCAAGACTAAGATATGCCCAGAGCCACGTAAATTGGAGTATTGAAGATTGGTCAAAAGTTATGTTCTCCGACGAATCAAAATTTATGCTCTACAAGCACGATGGAAGACACAGAGTGTATCGAAGACCAGGGGAAAGATTCAAGCAAGCATGCATCGAAGAAAAAGTAGCCTACGGTGGTGGGTCTGTACTTGTGTGGGCCGGAATTTCTTCTGAAAGTCGCACAGAGCTGGTGATCATAGAAAACGGCTCTTTAACTAGCGTAAGATATGTGGAAGAAATCCTCAATGATCACGTTGGTCCATTTATGGTCAATTTAGGTGAGGATGCTATATTTATGCATGACAATGCCCGACCTCATACAGGTAGGATTGTGAATGACTACCTTCAAGAGATGAACATTACTCGTATGGAGTGGCCAGCGCGCAGCCCGGATATCAACCCGATCGAGCATGCTTGGGACGAGCTAGGCAGATGCGTAAAACAACGAAACCCTCCCCCAATCACGCTTCGTGAGCTCAAAATTGCTCTCACAGAGGAATGGGAGAATATTCCCAAAAATCGTATAAGGAACTTGGTGTACAGCATGCCAAACCGCGTAAACGCAGTAATGGAAGCACGAGGAGGCAATACGAAGTATTAAAATTCAAGAAAATCGTAATAAAGTTCAAAAATTTCGTGTTTCCTATTTTTGTTTTAAGGAGAGATCAGCAGTTTTTTTCTTTATGTAATTTTGTGTTAATAAAATGTATGGTGACTCATATTTTTTTTACTTTCATTTAAGGAGTATTACATTGTCTATTAAATACAATTTATTGCATTAACCTATCATTTTTAGTTTCCGAGATTTTTAACATTCTTTAAGTGACCCGGATTCATTGCTCTCGAGTGTATATACTTAACAAATATAAACTACAATATAATATATAATAATAAATACCTATGCAACTATGGCGAAATGGGAAGATAGTGTCTTTCACTCTTCTTTTGAAGAGTGAAAGAACACTGCAATAGTTTGGCAGTCTCTAATGTCAAGCGGAAGAGAATTCCACAACCGTACAGCGTGAAAGGAGTAGGAGTAGAAATCGGTAGAGTAGGGAGGGAATATTAAGGGGTTCCTAAGATGCGACCGGCAAGGTGCATCAGAGGAACGGGAGACTCCTTCCAGATAAGTAAGAAATACAATGTTAACCACTGTCCTTTGACTTAGCGTCACTGTCTAAATGTAAAAAACAGTGATCTTTATTTTCGATGCAACAGGCTTCCTGTTAGGATGCTGATCCTGACTAGTCTGTCAAAGTTACTGTGATCTTTATTCTTGCTACAATAAGGTATCTGTTGGGTTGCTGCTGTGTGAAAGGATTGCACTGACCTCCATAAAGCTCTCTATTCTCCATGACCTTGTACAGGGTGTGCAGGGGCGTGGCGCACTCGGCGACCAGCGACACGGGCAGGCCGTGCGGCCGGTAGATGCGGTACGCCGAGTTCTTGTAGCTGCGGGCCTTCACTCCGGCAATATCCTTCTCCACGTCATCCAGCGACTGGAACAGAGGATCATCAGCAGCCACCTCACACGGAGTAGGCTCCTGGGAATTAAAGTTTTTCCTTCTAAAATAGTGTGATAGTGCCCTCTTAACGCGGGCATTTCTGTCTCATTTGATTCATGTGACCTTTGAGAGCCCAGTCCTGGGAAACAGATGCAATCAGGCGTTACAAACCCCAAAATAGCTTAAGTAGCGTGAAACTCGATTGCCAACACCGTGCATGAAGTGCAGGATAACAAACGAAGTTGGACTATGGGAAACCTATGCGAGTGGGGAAGACAAAAGCAACTATACCTAGATGGATAGTGTGAAGGATAAGGTCAGAGGCTAGACAGTAGACAAAGGATGACTTCCGAGATGACGAACCATACAGAATTACAGATGGATGAACGAAGATCACAAATGCTGCTGATGCTGACCGACAGTACATATTTTGGTATAAGGATAGGAGGATAATGACGACTTGAACCCGTAATATTATAAAGTGCCTTTGACTGTGAAGTTAGTTGTCAAGACGCGACAAACCTCTGCAATATCACCGATTCTCACCGAACAGGCTTCGAGCTTCGGAAGGTCACCTCTGTTTATTTTATTGAACTCCTGCAGACCCGGAGGACTATACATTGACTTGGTAATGACGATAAACAGCTTCTTGACCGGTACCACGACACCCTCGCGGGACTCGAAGGCGTGTATATTCTGCACGAAGCCGCCGAAACTGGTGCCGTTTGACGGTATCACGTTCATGAGGTAACCTTCGTAAAAGTTGCAAGCCATCCCCACTCCATACCTTATAGGAGATTCGGTTTTGTCCATCTGAAATGTTGAGGAGACCTGTAATTTGCCTTATCAGGATTACAAAATAAGATTATAATTGGTGTTTTATTAACACTGTGATAAAAATACATACCTACATAGCTGATGACTTTACCGGAAGTTTCAAATACTTATACTATCAAAAGCAGGGCAAAAATATAGGTACAACATAGTAAAAAATAAGGAAATAAACTCACAATTTCCGGATATTCCACAACTAAATAAGCAATAAAAATCAAAGGAAACTCTCCACTAATAAACCTCTGATGATTGCTTATTAAAATGCCTATACAGGCAATGTACACTAAGGGAAGCCACTTTGTAGTTTTTAGCCGCTCAGTTTTGAATCTCCCGTAGACCATTTCATAACAAATTGTGAATAATTCTCTCGCTCCTTGTATAGTTAAGATATAAACGATGTATCGCACTGAAACCAAACAGTTTATTGAAATCGTAGGTAAGTATAAATATATATAAGTAGTAATATATGTATATATATAAAATCTATTAAAAACATCCGTTTCTAATTGCTGATTTCTTGCAGCCGTGGAAAACAAGAGGGACGTAGGGCGATTTCAAGAAAATGGATTAAAAATATTTAGAACCCGGAAGAAGAAAAATCTTTCGAAAAACCATTTCTGGAATAATTTTCTTGTGGATTTTTTTTCTTATTTAACCTTATGAACGCCATTGTCACATATAAGTGAAAAGCAAGTGCGTGCCTCGTACGCCAAACGACACGAATATGTGACAAAATGGTAGGTGAAATTGTGCACGTGCAATTAGAGGGCACGCGCATGTGTTTATGCTCTGGTGTTCAAAAGGTTAAAATCAGACTTACTGCCCCAGCAGTTTCATAATCATATCTTTATTTGCATTCCATACTGTGTGAAGATCACGGGTTTGCACAATGTAGATATTAATGTTGGTACATACACAAAAACTAGTGCAACGTTCCCAGTGGAAAGTAAACCTTATTATAGTACACGGACGGACTATTATTGTGTGCAGTGCATTGTTTCTCGATAGTCGCCGAAAACATAAGCAAAATTTACAATTATGCCTTCTCCTAATAAAGCCAACTCCACTCCTGATTTGTCGTGTGCTGGTGAATCAAAAGAATCTTGTATTACGCTACGAAAAAGAAAACAGAGACCAGAGTGCGACTGCGTTGTGTCTACCTGCAATTTAAATTCATCGACTGTGGCTCGTGAAATCGCTGATGCGCTTAAGAGTTTTCGCTGTGAGTTGGACGACAAGCTATCTGAAATCAACAAGGACATCATAAACACTATCAAAGCTGAGCTTAATGATCTCAGAACTACATCACTTGAGATCAAACAAGACATTAACGCTTTGCGCATAGAACACTCGTCCTTCAAGTCACAAATATCCCAATTCGAACATTCACTCCAATTTCACACCAGTGAAGTCGATGATCTGAAGAAGCAAGTCACGGACATTGCCACTCGGACGTCTTCGTTTCCCAGCATGAATGATAAGCTTTTCAGTCTCGAGCAAAAAATTGAATCTCTGGAACAACAAGCCCGTCTCAACAACATCGAAATTTGTAACCTGCCTGAGAAACGGGATGAAGACCTTTCTGGACTCATACAAAGTATCGGTGCTGCCATTAAGTGTTCAATTCCACGCCAGGATGTCCTAGCCATTCACCGTGTACCCCATGCTCGTACTCAGGAAAGTAACAGACCCAAAAATGTTATCGTTAAATTGGCTTCACGTGATCTCCGTAATAACGTATTAAGTGCTTATCGTTTGACAAAAAATGTGTCATCTAACCAAATTGGTATATCAGGTACTCCCCATAAAATTTATATCAATGAGCATCTCACATTATATAACAAAAACTTATTTCGTGAATGTCGTGAGATGGCTAGCAAGTGTAATGTCAAATATGTGTGGATTAAAAATGCCACTATTCTCATTAAAGCAACTGATACATCTAAAACATTTGCGGTACGTTGTCAAAATGATATCAGTAAAATTGCCCAATGTAAACAGAATGAATAGTCTATTTTTTTGTTATGCTTGTACTATGTACCTTTGTAGATCATCATTTTGCAATAGAAAAATGTACGCACAAATTATAATTACCTTTAACAGTTATACCTCACGTAATTTTTACTTAATACCTGTCAATGTCGCAAGAATATCTCATAAACTATTGTATTTTAAATCTCATTACCTTTATTACTATTATAGTACTACTGTAAGACTACATATTGAAGAAGTATCCCATATTATTATGTCGCACCATTCCGTACTTTGTTCAACCTATTCTATGTCAAAACCTCGCCTAACTCCTGTTGCAATTAGTAATAACAATATTTTTAACTGTATTCCATACCACAAGCCGTTGCGATCTGTCTCCACGCTTTCAAATACAACCGTAACCAATATTGCCTACTTTATTCGTTGTTTACTCTTTTATAACCCGACTAGACACAATGCATAAAAACAGTTTATCTTTTTTTTATCAGAACTGCAGAGGAATTCGTACCAAATTACACACTCTTTACACTAATATTCTTTCCTTGTCGTTTGACGTAATTATACTGACTGAGACATGGCTAACACCCAATATAATGGACAGTGAATTTATAGATAACCGCTACTTAGTGTTTAGAGACGATCGGGACCGGATCGCTTCAAACAAGCGCGAGGGCGGAGGGGTTCTGATAGCCGTTCTGTGCGAGCTCCGGCCCACACGAATGTTCACACGTCCTCTCACTGGCATCGAACATGTTGTTATAAAACTGCCTGCATCGCGCTCGCGCTCCGATAAACACCATATAATTAGCGCTGCCTATATACCTCCTCGAACGCAGGATGACACATACTTGTCTCATTTATGCGCATTGGAAAACATTCTCACTGATTCATGCACTGAATCTTTTTACCTAGTGGGTGATTATAATATACCCGAAATTGAATGGCCTGTCACCGGTAATTGTTTATCTAATACTCGGCCGCAAAACAATGTTACCCGGGGTTTGCTTGACTTGATTTCTATCACGAATGCCTCACAATATAACAATATTAAGAATAACTTGGGTCGTGTCTTGGACTTATTCATTAGTAATACAGAATGTCAAATACAGGCTGACATCACACTGCTTCCGCCTGACAGTCACCATCCCCCATTTTCCGTTTTGACTTCACTAGAAACAAATTATACACCAATGAAACGTCAGACCACTAAAAAATTTATTTTTTATAAAGCTAATTATCAGGAAATTAATGTTCAACTAAACAAGACGAATTGGGATGAGCTTTTTTTAAATCTCTCCAGTGAACAGGCAGTGGATGTTTTTTATGAGTATCTCTATGGCATAATTCGCGCACACGTTCCACTCAAAAGACCTAAGACATCTAGCTTTCCCGCTTGGTTTAACGCTCCACTTATTAAAATCTTCAAAAATAAGGAGCGAGCATGGATAAAGTGGAAAAAACAGCAAAACCTCTCAGATTATGAAAAGTTCTCTGTTTATCGTAAACATTTTAAACAACTATCGGATCAGTGTTACACTAAGTACATGAAGTCGGTCGAAGACAGCATTCCCCTTAATGTCAGGCACTTTTGGTCGTACATCTCCAACCACAGGAGAAGTTCCGGTCTTCCAGCAAACATGTACTACAAAAATATAACATCTAATTGCCCTGGCGAGATATGTTTACTGTTTTCGTCATTCTTCAACTCTGTGTTCGAGCCTTCAACTTTCGACCCTAAGAGCTGGGTACCTCCCGATATCCTTGATGAGAAAGCAGCCTGTATTCCCCATATTTATCTCAAAAATTGCGACGTACTTAAATCATTGTTGTCCTTGGATCTAAATAAGGGGCCTGGTCCAGATGGTCTCCCACCTATATTCTTTAAGCATACGGCACAACAAATCTGTATTCCGCTCCATATCCTGTTCAACAAATGTTTAAGTGAAGGCGTTTTTCCAAGCATATGGAAAAGAGCCTTTATTACCCCCATCTACAAAAGTGGTGATAAAGCCAACATTGAAAATTATCGACCTATTTCTATTCTGTCCACCTTGTCTAAGCTTTTCGAGAGTTTAGTACACAGTAATTTGTTTCCACACCTGAGACATCTCATTATTCCCGAACAGCATGGCTTTGTTCAGTCTCGATCTACCAGTACAAACTTAATGATTTTTACACAATTTCTATTTGAAAATATGGACAAAGGCACGCAGGTTGATGCAGTGTACACTGATTTTCGGAAGGCTTTCGACAAGGTGGACCACAAACTGCTTTTGGACAAAATTGCTTTCAACGGCATCAGAGGGAATTTGCTCAGATGGTTTGTGTCGTACATATTCCACAGAACACAGAAAGTTGTCATCAATGGATACGAGTCCGATTACACAGTTGTCGAATCCGGCGTGCCCCAAGGCTCGGTCTTGGGTCCTTTATTGTTTATCTTGTTCATTAACGACATAAAGTCCTGCATAGTTAACTCTAAATTCCTCATGTACGCCGATGACATCAAAATTTATAAATCCTGTACAAGTATGCAGGACTGCTTGCTATTACAAGATGATCTATGCAGACTTTCGCAATATTGTCTTGAGAATAAACTTTATCTCAGTTTACCAAAATGTCATTATATTTCTTTTACCAAAAATAAAACAAGTATTCAATTTATCTACACACTAAATGACATAAACTTGAATAAAACTGATTGTACGCGTGATCTTGGCGTACTACTTGATAGTAAGTTACATCTTAACATACATATTGACAACATTATAAATAGAGCCTTTCAGATGTATGGGTTCATAATGCGGTCTTGTAAAGAATTTAAAAAGACCTCTACTTTTCTCTTCTTGTACAAAACTTTAGTCCGTTCTCAGTTGGAATACGCGGTGCCCATTTGGAGCCCATTTTACGAAAAATATAAGCACAGAATAGAAATGGTACAAAAAAAATTTCTTCGCACTACGCATTATAAGTGTTACCATACTAAGATTTCCTATGCGGATCTGATGAAACAGTACAACATATTAAGCTTGGAGCACAGGCGTACACTGCTGATGGTTATGATGCTATACGGCATATGCAACAATAGGTTTAATTGTATGGAGCTTTCAAATAAACTTTGTTATGTAGTACCTAGGACTGTTAATCGGCGGGAAGTGCGGGTAACCCGCTTGTTCTACACAGAGAAGTGTAGATCAAATGCTGGGGAGAGAGCTCCACTCCGCCGATTGTTAGAAACGTACAACTCACATTTTATAAAATTAGATATTTTCGCGCATAATCAGAACAAATTTAGAAAAATAGCCATTGAAATACTTTCTGGTCATCCTTAACGATGACTGCTTCTTGCTGATGTTATGTTGTGATCTGATTGGTGACTGCGAACTAGATCTGGACGGGGAGTGCTGTCCAGATTTGGTTTGTATGACCTTTCAGGTTTATAAGCTTTTTTTATTTTTTATTTTCTTACTGTCCCTGTCTGTATACGTCCGTTTCCTTATTTTCTTTTAATTCGATATGATTCCGTGGACAATAGTGTGGGTTATGCGTTTGTTTACTATTATACCTAAGCTAACTATTAATACTGCAACGTGTAACTGTTTTTTGTCCCAAATAAATAAAATAAAATAAAATAAAATATTTGTATACTTATAAACACTCCCTTTATAACCTTCCTGCATTTACATCCGGTACTTAGTTTAAAAGATCTAAAGATCTAAGCGTACAAACAGCTGGAGCTACTTTGTTATTATGTAAAGATTATTATTGAGATTGTCATTAAAATATTTGATGTGGATAATAAAGTGTAATAAAACGGTTTTAAAAAAAAAACAGCATTTCTGTTTTTTTTTTAAACCGTTTGGAATCTAAATTGTGTTGTGAATAATATTAATACTTAATTTTAATTACTTCAATTAAAATTTAATACATAATATTTTACTTACCAATATTGAACATCCATTGGTACTTATCAATCTTATCATCTAGGTACAAAACTTGTGATCCTAAAACAAGTAAATAATAGTTACTTACAATAAGATTTACTGTTAATTAAGAGATATTTTTAATCTTATAACAAACCATGGAGTGATTGTAGAAACTCAAGAAGCAACAATAATATTTGAAAGTAACATTTTTGATCACCACGCAGACACAAATCCCCTTTACATAGTACAGTCAGCCACAAAAGTTAATTGAACAAACATTTAATGACATTCATTTTTCATTTTATTTGACTATTTATGTACACTCAAAACAGCACAAGAAAATACATTATAAAATATGAGTACATAGGTACTGCTTTAATCTATTCTTTTTACCCACATTTATCATTAGGTATAGTTTTAAGAACAACTTTAATAAAATTTGTTTTGCTGACTGTATTGTTAGGTCCTTTGAAATTGAGATCTAAACTATAATCATACCTATTCCTGTTTAACATTATTGCTATTAGAAAGTTGTATGAGGCTTTGTTAGCGCTAACATTATAAGCCTCCTTTTTTGATAATAGGGGCTTCTTACACGCAACTACTAAAGTAGTTAGCCACTTTGTGTTATCAATGCTCAATAGTAAAGCTACTGTGCCATAGTTAACTGGAATAGGTATGATGACGTCATTGAAGATCAACATGCCTGTGAAATTATATTATTCATGTTACATATTCTAAACCAATTATATTTCAACAGAATGCCTTCTTTTGAATATTTACCGTAATAATATTTTAAAATGGATAGGTTATGAGTTTTTTATTGTTGTTCTGAACTCAATTATATAAATGCATGGTTATTATTTCAGTAAGTAATTAATTCTAGCCAATGAAATTGATTTTGGAAACAAAAACTTACCAATTGTAACGCTAACAGCAAGTAACACATACGAAATATAGATAATTTGATCCATTTTTCATTAATTACTAACTGGCTGGAAGAATAGAGAAAAGGTCAGAGGGTCATTATGGGATATTTAATTGTTCAGAACAATAAACAATTCAATAACGATCTTAGAAATGCAAATTATCTTGTAAGATAGCTGATCTATTGAATATTTGAATTATTTCGTTTGTAGGTATTAGTAGGAAAATATAATTACTAAAATAGGTACATTTTTATGCCGAAACAATAGTCATGATAACGCTAAAGTTACGGCGGCTAGTCGTAAATAACAAAACTTCGTTGTCGTTACATTACTCATACAGTAATTAATTAAATATTCTAAATACAAACAATTATGAAGTGAGGTTGATTTGACTGATTGGAAAACAAAACTTTTTAGTCATAGACAGCATTTTTTTTTTTTTTCGTTTCAAGTTCAGGGTTTCTAGACCATGTTTCGGAGTTAAAAAAAAAAAAAAAATTTAAGATTTGGAAATTTCACTCCATTCAATTTTCAATCACGAAATTAAACAAATGGGAAGGGAAGATACAAAACCTGTGCGTATTCACAAAATGGACGGGTCACACGCACATTCGCAGAATGGCAGTACACATCCCAGCGCACCTAACCCCACCACCACCACCATTTATCTGCCTGCACTTGGCTCTGACTTTGTGTAAAGCAGTGAAAACATAGTAAAAAAATGTACATAATAATACATTTCTTGATTTCCTACGTTTTAGTCCAATATCCGTAGTGAATTTTTCCTGTTTTTTTTTACCAAGAATTTCGTTTCCCCAACAAAGATTTTTTTTCCCCAAAAAAGTGAAGACACTGTCAAATCCATAAGCTAAAAAGGTACCTACATAAACTTTGCGCCAGAAGCTAGAAAAAAATACCAAGGAAATTATATACTAACTGGAATGAGTACGAACGAAATGCTAAAAAAATAAAAAAAATCTCAAAAGCCTAGAGTTTAAATTTGTACAATGGATTCAATGGAAAAGAAAAAAAAAACAAAATGTTCCGAGCGAGAAACCGACAAAGGTGGATAGTGTCCCTGTCTTGCCTTGTCACCGATGTAAACAATATGGCCGATACATTTTCGCGTTGAAGTCATTTGGCGTTTGCACATCAGGTAAAATTATGCTGTTTTTCGGTACAATTTTATGGCATAACCAAACAAAATCCAATATAACTAATAACTACCTCGTATAGATTGGTTCTTCATCTTCAAATAATAGGTACTTGATCATTGAAAATTTTAGTTTTTTATAATGTAAAATCGATCTGTCGTTACCATTTTCCCTAAAATTAACGATACAGGGTTGAGTTTAGGTACATTTTTTGTACTATTATTAACATATTTTACTATTTATAAAAATACTGTATGTTGGCAAACATAATCAATTCTTAATGCAAGGATTTTTTTTTTATCTAAATGATTTATTTAATTGCAGAAAAAATGTAAACCAAATCTTATTTTATCACATTTTTGCTATTCTGGATGAATCTTAATAGATTGCAATAGGGGTTATTTTATTTTGGATACCCGTCTTGATTTATTGCACAAACACTTTGTATGAAACTTTAGTCCGCGCACGGCCGCTGTCGAGAGTGGACACGTAACGCCTGTTTGGAGCGGCTCGAGTTGAAAAAGATCGCTGTACAAACACAAAATATTCGATAAACCAAATTTGGTACTAGGTAATATTTTTATTAGTTATGATGAGACCTTACCTCCGGACTTGATGAAGTGATTGGTGACTGCTACTGGAACTCCTTGAGGTGTTGTACTAGGTGAGCTCAGTTTGGGCTCGTTTTGTTAGTTATGATGAAACCTTACCTCCGGACTTGATGGAGTGACCAGAAGGTGTACTTCGGTGATTGCTACTGGAACTCCTTCACATGTTGTACTAGGTGAGCCGAGTTTGGGCTCGTTTTGTTAGTTATGATGAGACCTTACCTCCGGACTTGATGGAGTGACCTGAAGGTGTACATAGGTGATTGCCACTGGAACTCCTTCACATGTTGTACTAGGTGAGCCGAGTTTGGGCTTGTTTTGTTAGTTATGATGAGACCTTACCTCCGGACTTGATGGAGTGACCTGAAGGTGTACTTCGATGATTGCTACTGGAACTCCTTGACGTGTTGTACTGGGTTAGCCGAGTTTGGGCTGGTTTAGTTAGTTATGATGAGACCTTACCTCCGGACTTGATGGAGTGACCTGAAGGTGTACTTCGATGATTGCTACTGGAACTCCTTGACGTGTTGTACTGGGTGAGCCGAGTTTGGGCTCGTTTTGTTAGTTATGATGAGACTTTACCTCCGGACTTGATGGAGTGACCTGAAGGTGTACTTCGGTGATTGATACTGGAACTCCTTCACATGTTGTACTAGGTGAGCCGAGTTTGGGCTCTTTTTGTTAGTTATGATGAGACCTTACCTCCGGACTTGATGGAGTGACCTGAAGGTGTACTTCGATGATTGCTACTGGAACTCCTTGACGTGTTGTACTGGGTGAGCCGAGTTTGGGCTCGTTTTGTTAGTTATGATGAGACCTTACCTCCGGACTTGATGGAGTGACCTGAAGGTGTACTTCGATGATAACTACTGGAACTCCTTGATGTGTTGTACTGGGTGAGCCGAGTTTGGGCTCGTTTTGTTAGTTATGACGAGACCTTACCTCCAGACTTGATGGAGTGACCTGAAGGTGTACTTCGGTGATTGATACTGGAACTCCTTCACATGTTGTACTAGGTGAGCCGAGTTTGGGCTCGTTTTGTTAGTTATGATGAAACCTTACCTCCGGACTTGATGGAGTGACCTGAAGGTGTACTTCGATGATTGCTACTGGATCTCCTTGACGTGTTGTACTGGGTGAGCCGAGTTTGGGCTCGTTCTGTTAGTTATGATGAGACCTTACCTCCAGACTTGATGGAGTGACCTGAAGGTGTACTTCGGTGACTGCTACTGGAACTCCTCGATGTGTTGTACTAGGTGAGCCGAGTTTGGGCTCGTTTTGTTAGTTATGACGAGACCTTACCTCCGGACTTGATGGAGTGACCTGAAGGTGTACTTCGGCGACTGCTACTGGAACTCCATGACATATTCAAAGAAATATTCTCACAATAAAAATTGATAACGTTTGATTTGTTGTTTTGATAATCACGATAGTACCTACACCTTCCAGCAGGTCTTATCATAACTATCTACTACTATTATCATAACACATACAACACATCGAGGAGTTCCAGTAGCAGTCACCGAAGTACACCTTCAGGTCACGCCATCAGGTCCGGAGGTAAGGTCTCATCATAACTAACAAAACGAGCCCAAACTCGGCTCACCTAGTACAACACGTCAAGGAATTCCAGTAGCAATCATCGAAGTACACCTTCAGGTCACTCCATCAAGTCCGGAGGTAAGGTCTCATCATAACTAACAAAACGAGCCCAAACTCAGCTCACCTAGTACAACATGTGAAGGAGTTCCAGTAGCAATCACTGAAGTACACCTTCAGATCACTCCATCAAGTCCGGAGGTAAGGTCTCATCATAACTAACACAAAGAGCCCAAACTCGGCTCACCTAGTACAACATGTGAAGGAGTTCCAGTAGCAGTCACCTATGTACACCTTCAGGTCGCTCCATCAAGTCCGGAGGTAAGGTCTCATCATAACTAACAAAACGAGCCCAAACTCGGCTCACCTAGTACAACACATCGAGGAGTTCCAGTAGCAGTCACCGAAGTACACCTTCAGGTCACTCCATCAAGTCCGGAGGTAAAGTCTCATCATAACTAACAAAACGAGCCCAAAGTCGGCTCACCCAGCACAACACGTCAAGGAGTTCCAGTAGCAATCATCGAAGTACACCTTCAGGTCACTCCATCAAGTCCGGAGGTAAGGTCTCATCATAACTAACAAAACGAGCCTAAACTCGGCTCACTTAGTACAACATGTGAAGGAGTTCCAGTAGCAATCACCGAAGTACACCTTCAGGTCACTCCATCAAGTCCGGAGGTAAGGTCTCATCATAACTAACAAAACGAGCCCAAACTCGGCTCACCTAGTACAACATGTGAAGGAGATCCAGTAGCAATCACCGAAGTACACCTTCAGGTCACTCCATCAAGTCCGGAGGTAAGGTCTCATCATAACTAACAAAACGAGCCCAAACTCAGCTCACCTAGTACAACATGTGAAGGAGTTCCAGTAGCAATCACTGAAGTACACCTTCAGGTCACTCCATCAAGTCCGGAGGTAAGGTCTCATCATAACTAACAAAAAGAGCCCAAACTCGGCTCACCTAGTACAACATGTGAAGGAGTTCCAGTAGCAGTCACCTATGTACACCTTCAGGTCGCTCCATCAAGTCCGGAGGTAAGGTATCATCATGACTAACAAAACGAGCCCAAACTCGGCTCACCTAGTACAACACGTCGAGAAGTTCCAGTAGCAGTCACTGAAGTATACCTTCAGGTCACTCCATCAAGTCCGGAGGTAATTCGTAAAAACAGCAAATTTTTTTATTTTTTGTAGGTTTACGTCCCTAAAAAAAGAATATTTTATTTTATTTATTACCATAATTTTATATCTAAGAATCTTTCAAAGCATCAAAATGAGTTCACTTGACTACTATTCTCGCAGTTAGTCGTGCGTACACTTGTGTGTATGACCCGTGTCAATGTAGTAGTTCGATTCTGTACCTATCAATTTTGCAAACGCGTCCTTAAGTACTTTTATTGTATTTATGTGAAATAATCCGCTTTAAAAAAGGTAAAATTGTGTTGTGTGAAGGGGTGTAGTAGTAAGGGTTTGCTGGATGTGGAATTTCGTTTTTTAGGGAAGTTTTTTAACTTTGGTTGTTTATTACGACTAGGGTTACCAAGTTTTAGATTGACAAACGGGAAACATCCAAATAAATTAAGTAAGTAAGGTCGAAGTTTCGAAAACCGTTGTCGTACATAGTAATCAAAAGTATATTATATAAATTAGAAACATCGGACATCGCACATGGTTTCGGTAGTACCTAGTTTACTTTTTAAATACAAATATTGAAAAGAAAAGAGTCGAGAGAGAGAGCCGTGTCCTAAGGATTTTTCCATGCTTCTCCAGCAAAAGAATCCATTTGGCGAGCTGCGAGTGAAAATGAATGGTTTCGGAATATAAAAAAATTATTATCGAATGTTACTAAAACATTATAGGTAAACAGTCATAGCTTGAATATGCGATTTTCTGTCTGAAAAAATATATAAAACTAACGGAGTCCTCGAATCCCCGAATACAAAAGTCGTCTGGATAGACAGGTTGCTAAATGGATAATTTGCAACTGGACGGTACAGACAATACATTTAAGTTAACATAAAAAGCTAATGACATCCACTCTTGAAGCTATTTCGATTAGAATGCTATTGAGTTGCAGGTCATCATCCTTAAATAATAAAATAACAGCTACTCTTAAACTGTCTCAAGAGTAAGTATGATTATTGGACACCCTATTAGAAAGAGAAAACATCCTCTCTTGAAGCTTTCTCGCTTGGAACGTTTTTGGCTTGCCCGTCCTCATTCCAGTTAGTATATAAGTTTCTTGAAAAATACTGTCAACGTCACTGTCACCACACCCACACGTCAATATTATGTGCAAGGAAATTATATTATGTGTTATGTGTTAATGCCACATAGCGTTGTCAGTGTCACTGATGGATGAGTACTTTATTATAGTAGTGATGAGCTGAGGCTGACTGATTCAAACAGGCCAGTGGCTAGGGCTTAGGCCACAACAGGATAGTCAACAAAATTTTCGAAAGATTCCATTAGCAAAATGGTTGTGTGTAAGTTTTTCCAGGCAGGATACTGTCGTTATGGAAAGAACTGTAGGTTTGAACATGTATACGGATCCAAGTATACCTATCATGGTAAGTTTTTATACGTGCATTACATCTTGTTTTCCACTTCACTTTTGTGTTGCTTTCTGCTATTTTAGAAGAACTGGAGATCATTACTTTGTCCCTATCTTTGCTTTAACCTGAGAGGTATTATAAGGATCGTAATGTTAAAACGTATTGCATTTTGGAAACATTCTCTCTCTTATTGTTAATCCACTCATGCACACAAAATTAAAAAATATACACACCAAATTAAAAGAGATAGCTTAGGTACAACGGCGAGCTTAAACCAGAATTGGGTTAAGCCAAAGACATTCAAATCTTTACGAGCGATAGACGGGACAAGACGAAGAAAATCGTAATCCAATTACTTGTTACTTCTTATTAACAAATCGTTCTGTCTAGTGTCATGCGCCCGCTTGTCAGGAAGCATTCGTCAAAATCGACAATGTTCAGGATCAAAATTTTTGTACCTACTTATATCATTATTCCCAATGTCTGCTCTATACCTAATTCTTTAAATCTCTTAGGGTTAAGCTAACATTCATAATGGCATTGAAGGAATGACAGGGTAAAACAAAATATTATAAAAAAAGCATAGATTGAGAGAAAACCTCTTTCAACATACTCCCTTTTTCGATAATCTTTAGCATATAAGTCCCACCATTCCTGAAATTAGATCCAGTCTGGGTTTATGCACAGGCTTAGTCAAAATATCAGCACACTGGTATTCTGTGGGAACATACTTGAAGTTCTTTTTCAGTAACTAATTCCGTTACATAAAAATGTCTAATAGAAATGTGCTTTGTGTGACGATGTAACTCTGAGTTTTGTGCTAGCTTTGTAGCAGCATCATTATCAACTTGTAAAGTAGAGACTTCTATCAAAGTAGTAATTTCATCTCTTCAGCCAAACAAGAACTCTGTTTACAACTTGCCCGGGAGATTACTCCTTCTGCATACACGCATAAGATTCCAGAAGTAGAGCGTCCTGTATCGAAATCACGTGTACGTTACACCAGCAGGAAAGTGTCTCCTAGAGTTATATGAGTGGAACGTATAATGTGTGCCCTAATTGCTGTAAATGTGCTCCCACATAAAAAATGTGTGCCCCCTGTCATTTTAAAAAAACGGAAAAAACGATTCCTGCTGGGGTAACGTTTTGCAGAATCGTATATCTCTAAAACCATTGCATGTGCGCGTAGCTCTTCATGTGTGCCCCTCAGTGCCCCAATTAGATTTAAGAAAATATTTATAATTTCCAAGTTATCACGGTTTTATGAAAACTCGAAAAACATCACAGCGCCTAATTGAGACAAGGTATAAGCTCGCTGAAAACTGTATTGGGTCCGCCTTGACGCTACTAATAACCATACAAAGTTTCAAAACTGGTCATGCATGCGTTTTTGAATTATCTTGATAAAACTCAAAAAGATGGTGTCATAACTTTGACGACAAAGAGATATACGATTCTGCAAAACGTTACCCCAGCAGGAAATGCAATATCTCGAAAACCTGAAGGGGCACACAATTTATTTTTGGGGGCACACTTTGGCACTACTATAGGCTACAAGGCCATGCACAATGTTTCTCTCTCTGATCATTCGTTTAGAATTTTCCTGCTAGAAAAACGTTACCCCAGCAGGAATCGTTTTTTCCGTTTTTTTCCAAAACGACAGGGGGCACACATTTTTTATGTGGGGGCACATTTACAGCAGTTAGGGCACACATTATACGTTCCACTCATATAACTCTAGGAGACACTTTCCTGCTAGGGTAACGTACACCGAAATCACCATGATCAGAATCACTAAAACATTCCAAGATTCCAGTTTTGTATCCTTTTTTGTATAAAATTGCTGTATCTAGGGTTCCCTGAATGTAGTGAAGAATGTGTTTAATCTTTTTAACATCTAAAGAGGGATTTGTAAGTTTCCTGGATATGACACTAATAGCGTATGATATGTCCTGTCTAGTCAGACATTATTTATTGGTTGGTGATTAGATAAGCTAGCGCACCAATGGCTTCACGATACGGAAATTTAACCTCGTTGTGCTTCTTTGATGATTGGAGTACTAACAGCTTTACAATTACTCATACCAAAGTGTTCCACTAGCCTTTTAGCATAATGTTTTTGAGAGACTTTGATGGAACCATTGTTGTTGTTGAAGATTTCCAAACCCAAAAATAAGACACTGGTTGTGTGGTTAGCATGAACTTCCGTTTTTCTGCCAAAAACTTTTCAGATTCCTTTGGGTTTGTTGAAGCTATTCGACCGTCATCAACATATGAGTCCAAGAATTATCTTGTTGTTAAGTCGGTTTCTAATGAACAAACATGGACCTGTGTTACATTGTTTGAATCCTAAAACTTTAAAATAATCAACAATACATTTGTTCCAACATCTTGGAGCTTGTATGAGACCATATAAACTTCTCTTCAACTTACATTCTTTAGTCGTACCATCACTGTATCCTTCTGGCTGATTCATGTAGATATCTTCATCTAATGAACTATTAAATAATGCAGTTGCTACATCAAACTGTGTGAGGGATAACCCTTCATTTGCAGCGATGCTAAGAATCGATCTTGTTGTAGCCATTCTAGCAACAGGACTAAATGTATCTCTTTAATCAACTCCTTTCTTTTGTGTATAACCTCTTGCTACTAATCTCGCCTTATGTTTGTCAGGACTTCCATCAGCATGGGTTTTAGCTTTGAACAACCACATACATGAAATCAGTTTTCAGTCTTTTGGTTTATCCATCAAAATCCCAAGTTTTATTCTCTTGTAGAGATTTTAGTTCGTTCTTTTGCTTTCTGAGGACTTTTTATTGCTTCTTTGTATAATTTGGGTTCATCAAAATCACTAACAATAGTAGACATCATAAAATCTTCAAATCATTGTGGTGGTCGCAATGTCGATGTTTCTATCTCTTAGATTCCTTGTCGTAGAATTTCCTTGTTCATCATCTTCATCTGAATCAACTTCTGATGATTCAGGCGTAATATAGGACTCATTAGAATCTTCTTCATTTCTACTAGGTTCATCCGAAATTGTAGGCAAAGACGCGCGCGAGAGAGACGGATATATCCGAATATACCCTGGCCCCTGATGACTGACTCGTTGAATATTACGTCTCTTGGCCGTATCAGTGTTGGGTTTGATTTATTGTTTATGCTTAGTAACCGATAACCGTCATCACCATCATAACCAATGAGAATACATTTTTGAGCTTTTCTGGGTATTTTCGTTCTCTTTACTTTTGGAACATGAGCATAACATTCAGTGCCAATGATTCTCAAACGTTGGATTGAGGGTTTCTTTTTAAACCATAACTCAAACGTTGATTTTCTTCTATAGAAGTCGGTCCAGTTCTATTCAGAACATAAACAGCCGTGTTGACAAGCTCAGACCAACAGGAAGTTACTACACCCGTTCTGTCCAGCGTATACGGCATTGTCAAACGGTGTTGGATGCCATGATTATTTAAGATCTTTACAGCTTAATTTTGGAATTTTCCTCCATTATCGTTGAGAATTGTCTTTATAATATGATCTTTGTTTCGTTTATAATTTCCACAAGTTTATCCTTCACTTCAGACTTGTGCTTGATGAAATAAACATGACGATACTAACTGAAA
Source organism: Xestia rhomboidea (assembly GCA_963853795.1). NCBI lineage: Eukaryota > Metazoa > Arthropoda > Insecta > Lepidoptera > Noctuidae > Xestia > Xestia rhomboidea. The sequence continues at coordinate 18,795,350 of OY970775.1, forward strand.
TCGACTTTAAATAAAACAAAATACGAAACTTGTTGAATGAATTGGGGAAGGGACCACATACATCTGTGTGAATGATCTCTCCTCGTTCTTTAGCTCGATCTCTTGTTCCAAATTTATATCTTGTGTTTTACCGTAAACACATCCTGTACTTATAAGGCGAGACGACAAAAAAAATCTAATTAGTCCGTCAGTTAGATTATCAAAAAATATTTGACCCGTGTTTTTTCTTTTGTTACGTAAACCAAGATTGACGAAGATATGACGCTTTTAAAATTCTCAATACGTCACGCCTAGGTATAATTTTTAGCTAGTTCTGACGTCACGAGCTCTCCCGAGTTTTGATGCGTTTTCTTTTGTCAATATTCATTGATTTACAAAAACAAAAAATACGTGTCAATTAATTTCCAAAACTCTTAACTGACGGACTAAATAGATTTGCAATTTTTTGATATTGTCGTCATGCCTATTCAGAATTGAGTTCGACTTTTATACCAAGTTCCTTAGAAGGGGTTCGCAAGGGCCGATGCCTGCCGGGGCTGCGGGACTATTCGAAAGAGACCGTGGCCCCGGAACACAAAGGGCGATGAAGGAACATGGATGGGTTTCAGTCAGTAAAAGTCTGACACTCCCTCCTGCTCCGCCCAGAGCGGGAGGAATCATTTGATGATATCCCATCCGAAAAAAAAAAAAATACCAAGTTCCTTTTGAATCAATTGCTTCACATGTAAAATTAATTCTGGTCAGCAAATCTTTCATAATAGAGTTGTAATGTTTTAATTCTGGTCAGCAAATCTTTCATGATAGAGTTGTAATGTTTTTTGTTGACAGTGAGTTCAATTCAGGAGATGAATTTGTAATTGTCTTTACATTCAGTAGAGTCCTCCATTCTTGACTCTTGTGCCAATTAAATTATTTTTCCATCTACTATCAATTGACAAAATTCTCTTTCAGATGTGAACACTCTTCTCAAGTTTATCTTGCGCAGCAAGTACGGAAATTTTTTTTTTTATTGTGGAACATATCATACCTACATCACACAGTTTAATGTTTTTCGTGTCTGATCGCGAACGTCTGCTATCAAATCAATTGTACCTTTGCCAATAGTAATTGTTAAACTATTTGCAGTTGTTACTGTTTGATTATTGCTGAAATGTTGAAAGCTGGAAAATTTATTTATTTATTTATTTATTTACCAATTATAACATCATTACAGACTCGTCCAATACGATGCTATAATACATACAATTTAGAAAATATAAATTATAAACACAAAATATAGAAAAACACACAATATAAAATAAGTATAAGCTTACCCAGTAACAATAATTATAGCTAAATTAATTAAACATGTTCACAGTTGCACACCTTTTTCAATCGAGATTTGTGCCCTCTGGATAAATCTCGGCAGGTTTTGCCCAAATATATCTTCCGATACCGTTATAATATTAATAATACGTGCAGCTCGCGACATAGGGGCAAACTTGAGTAGGTTAGTCCTAGCCGCTGGCACGTCTAACAGTGCGGGGCGACGGCGCGCTCCCACGCACCCATCCGGCGCGCGCAGGCGCAGCGCAGCCAGCACCTCGGGGTGGTGCAGCAGCCCTAGCAGAACGCTCGCCACGTACTTGACTAGCGCCACGTCCCTTCTCACTGCCAGCCTGGTGTACCCAACCATGCCCAGGACGAACAGACTTGGGTACATCAGGGGATAAAAGGGATAAACTCCATATTGCTTGAGGTAGAGGAATCTACAGAATTTATTTTGCATTTTTTCCAACATGAGGCTGTATTTACTTTCATGTGGATTCCAAATGAATGCACTTGTTTCTAGGTGACTTCTCACAAGTGCATTGTATAAAACCTTAACAGCCGCAGTATCGTTAAAATCCCTACACTGTCTTATGATGAAACCAAGATTTTTGAAAGCCCTACCGCACACCTCCACTATGTGTTTGCGGAACGTCAGCTCAGACACCATCTGCACACCTAGATCTCGTACCTGCCTAACACGCGGTATGACTACCCCGTCCATGTCGTAGTGATGCTGCAAAGGAGCCCGCGCGCGTGTGTAGCTCATTAGACAACACTTATCAACATTGAAATGCAGTTTGTTTGACTTACTCCATTGTACCACATTGTCATTTCGACAGGTGACATGACTTGTAGCACCATTGTCAACAAACCAATAATATTTACGACTTCATTTGTAACAACTTCCATTAATGAGAGGGTCAGATTGGTATTGTTAGCTTGACTTGTCGATGGGCCAGGTGTTTTAGGAGGTTTCCCGTCCGATATCCACTTGCGACATTTTTTTACTTTGTGTCCATATTGTCCGCAATATCCACACTTCTTCTTCTGCATAAACTTGTTTTGTAGAACTAGAGCTTGTGCTTCAGTAATACCTTCTTTGGTCGAAAGTAAACGTTTGTAAGCACATACTTGTGCTGTCAGATTGTCTATATTTCGATATTTTCTTGACATCAACATCCAACTAGACTTGAAGGAAGAAGTACTTCTCGTCGGGTAAAGTTTCCAAGATCTTGCAGATTAGTAATAACTCTGGAAGATCATATTTGGTTTCACCTTTTTGATGTTCCACTTTCAATTCATGCCATATAAAAAATTCTCAGTTGTATGTATGTAGGTATGTGTACGTATGCATGTATTTTTCAGTTTGGATATAATATATGCATTGACATGTTATGTGGGGGATCTTTTTTATAGCTAAAGAAACTGTAGCATAGTGAATAGCTTTTGTCTTCGTAATTTTGCCGCGAACGCGAACTGGCCACGAAAAACATGTTCCACATTCGCTAACGTTCACAGTTTAGTTCGCGCGCTCGTCGAGAATGGACGCCGAATTAGGCACTGCTATCGCCGTGACGCTATGCGCTTTGACTCAATTTAAAGATAAAAATTAAAAAAAAAAAATTGGAGAAGACGAAAATGGTGGATGACAAAGATTCCATCTCGTTCGTCCAAGTGACGCTCATTTTGAGTTTTTGACGCACCGACCGCACAACCTCACGGCACTGAGTCTCGCAGGTTACTTACTCACTTACTTACTTATCCACGCGCGGGTGTGGTGTGGATGCGCTTGCGTTCACGGGAGGTTCGCGCCTCGCAAACCCTTTGAAGCGGGCGCAAATACTGACACTGAACTGGGAGCAAGGCGTGAAAAGGCGCGAAGCCCGTGAACGGGCGCGAAAGCCATCCACATTCGCTATTCGCGGTTTCCACAGGTGTTCACAGCGTGGATGTGGAGCCCGCATTAGCCATCAAAATAAGCATCGCCGTACTATCTATCTTATGATATGCTTCTAAAGTCTTTTCATAATTTGCTTAAACGTCTGCAGTTGCTGTAGTAGCTGCTTTTATAGGTTCTTTATGTTTCCATTTATAGCATCCAACCCGCCAGGAATACCCCTTAAAAGCAACAGTATCTACCTTACAGCGCCATGTTGACCAATTTTCTTCACCTTCTAAACGACCAATATCAATTTTTTAACACTTAGACGAAGTCGACATTTTGACAGGCCATCGTTAGAATTTTTTGCAAATTAAGAGCGCACCGAGGAAACAATACGTAATACCAAAATAATCGCATTCGCTTGATCCCTTGCTGCATCGTTATTACTTATCCTTTAGTTATGCCATTAATATGTAAGATATTTAAGTATTCACTTTATACATCGTACACTTTAGAAACACGATTACTTTTAGTTTCCTCCATAGATGATAGAAATATAAATCCTTAGAATAAATCCTCTAAAGTGACTAAAATGAAGTAGTTGCTTGCATATAACGGGCTACTACGGAACTCTATACTTACTTTTAATACCTATGTGTTTCAGCCACAAATCCACAAATGCCACCAGTACAGCCGGCACCAGTACCTACAGCCACAGTAGCTACACAGCCAGGCAGTGTAACAGATGAGCAGCTAGTGAAGCAAGTGCAGTCTGATGTGCAAGCTGCTCTCCTAGGAGGCCAGTGGATCCTCTCCTGCTACTCACCTTTCAAAGAAAAACCAATATTTCCAGGAATCACTGACCTCTCACCAGAAGAAGCTAGATTGTTCATATATGAGGCCAAAAACACTAATAATATTGAACAAGCTGTAAGTAAAAGTATCTTATTTTTTATCAGAATGATATGGAATAATATAGAACATGTTTTAATCAAAATAAATGTCTCTTCCAGGTAATATTTATCAACAATCTGTTTAAAGAAACTAGACTGAAATACGAACAACTTCTGCAACCCAATGTGAACATAATCAAAGTGTTAAGAAGTCTCTACAAAGGAGAGTTAGTTTCCTCACCATTCTCCAACGAGCCACAGAACAATTTACATGCTGCAGCAGCTTCCATATTCCACAGTGCAGTCCAAACTGCTTCAGTATTTAATCAGAATGCGGATAATGCTCAATCAATATTTAGCCAAGCCCAAAATAGCATTTTTAATCCTCAAGCTGCAGATCCAGCTAAGCAATTGTTTGCTCAAGCCAATGATCCAGCAAAACAATTGTTTGCCCAAGCCAATGACCCATTTGGGCAAAGTCAAGCTCAAAGCATATTTGCACAACAAAACCAGAATACTGATGCTAAATCAATCTTTGCATCAGCTGCCCAGAATAGTTATAACCAACCCAACCCATCTGACATATTTGCCACTGCAAACCAAAATATTTTTGCTAGGGAGCCAAGTCAAAGTCAAAACGCTTCTCCATTTAGTCAGGGGAACATATTCCAGCCTGCTCAGAACCCTACATCTATTTTCGGGCAAGTGAATACCAAACCACTAATGGAAGATGACCAGACTGTTTACAGCAAGATTGAAGACTTGACTGATGCAGACTTGGTGGCTTTCAAAAGCGATAGTTTTCAGTTAGGTTACATTCCTGAACTTCCGCCCCCACATGAGTTGTGTTATGCCCAATCAAGAACACAGTTGTTTGGTTAGGCTTTTAGAAAAGTAAGAAAATGTTTTATAATAAGTTGATATGATATATTATACTATATTGTTGTTCCCACCCCATGATGTATTAATACTTATTACTGGTCAATTTTGTTATCCAACATATAAAGGGTGTAGAACACCTCTTAACGAAGCCGAAAGGCACTTGTTCTCCTCGTCATTGCGATCATTTTTTTGTTCTACATCTACACCATACCTTCTAGTTACGGAGATATTGGGGGTCAAAGTTTCAACTTTTTGACAGCTTTTTTTTAATACAAGTTTTTAATGTAAGATTTTTTTATACAACTCCACGACCCCCGTACTATTCAATCCATCCATCAGCATAATGTTTTGAGTGCGTTACATTGAGTTCTACCACAAAACATGATTTTTCACCCCAAAAAAAAGTCTTACTTAGTTTGATTTACAGAAGGCTTGGTTGACGGCTTCGTGATGAGGTGGTTTACACCCTGTATTATTTCATTTATTTATTTTTGTACGCATTAAATACATTTTATAAAAAATAGTAGCCCACCAAAATCGGGAAGAGGGTCCGAACCACCGGTGGTCAGGGCTCTTGAGAAGAACCTCCTAACAATACCCGCCGTGTCTAGAAGTACTGGTTTCTGAATCAAGCCCCTGATCCAGCTGCCAAGCGAGAGCCTCCTCGGATGTTGGCCGACACGACTATTAGTTTAATGACTTCTGTACTCACGACCCACATGTCCACAACCTCACGACTTCACGAGCCAGATCAAGATATTTGAATTGTTTATCTTTCTTTGCTCTTACGAGGTTTTCGTCATGAGGACTGCTATATCAACAATCATTGCACGACGCTCCAATCGATCTATTACCACAATGATAAATGATGTTTATTTTGCAAATAGGTTTTTACAAACACTTACACGTCATTCTTTTTTTAACTGGATGATGGTGCCGGTGTCTCGTACCTGACTATTTTGAGAAGAAACGCCAAAAAACTCAAAGGTCATAGTCTCTTATAAAGTCCAGACAATCTTGCTCAACTCACATGAGAACTATGCAGATTAGTGTGTGAGATGGTCTTTTGAAGAAAGAACCACACAGATTGCGGGGACCTGTCGAGTCAGTGCAAGCATTTGGTCAGTTATTGGTAATTGTTGCCAATAAGCCTAACATCATTGAGTTGACTCAATGATGTTACGCTTATTGGCAACAATTACCATTCTATTTTTATTTACCAGTTATGGGCTAAGGTTATCCCCAATATAAATGGATATTCTTTGATTAGACGCGCAGACCTGGTGGCCTAAAATGGTCTGAGACCTTAGAGACTATTTTAAGAATTTGAATTTTTTTAACAATGTTAAAAAAATTCAAATTCTTAAAATAGTCTCATCAGTCTCAATAGTCTCAAGTCATAATATTATGATTCTGTAAAAGCAGCCACAATTTAGGCCCCTGGCAATATTTAAAAAATCACGAACTAATCTATATTTTTTCGAATCTTTTTGTAGAATTGGTGCCATTTAGTCAACATTGCGGGATTATAAAAAAAAACTCGATTGCCTTGTAAATTTTGTAACTGTAAGAATAAATTGTTCACACTTGCAATAAATTACAATTGAACTGATTAGAAGTTAGAAACATTAGGTAAGCTTAGTTTTGTGTATTTTTCTATGTGATATTTGTTATAAAATAAAAATACTGAATTAATTATATGGTCCTTTTATTATCCTAAAATGACCATCATGTGACTTTACTTACAAATATTTCTGACATATTGTTTGAATATTTTGGAATCGTTTTAATTTCGTGCCAGTGTGGGAAAGAGATGGCGCTAGACGTCCTCTATAGCTCCGTCTCTTACCCACACTGGAACGCGATTAAAACGATCCTGCTTTATGACGTCATGGTAGGCCACCAGGACTTTAGGCCGCAGCAGCGACTTGGTCGAAACCATGAAGAATGTTTGGTCGCACGACCGCCCGTCCGAGCAGTTTTGTTCAAGATAGGTACCGGCTGGTCATGTGACGAGTGGTCGTGGCTGCGTAGTGCGCGAGGTCCCTTTATGCGTGAGGTACACTTTGTACCTGATCTTGGAGAAGTGGCACAGATAAAAAAATTCTGCTATAATCTAACACCACTTAGCAAATGTTTTGAGCAGACAAGTAGATAAATTCTTTGCTGTCACCTGTTTACATACCATAGACTTAACGAAAGTTGTATAGAAACAAATCTTAGCAGGTATCTATTTATAAGTAAATGCAGAAGATTTCATCGTTATCTTAAACCAATCTCTATTATATTCTGTCACGATAACAAGAATCCAAACAATCCACAGTCACTTCACAGTCTAAGTACCAACGCACCCTTGCAACTGAACACGAACGGAACATGTAAACCGCGTTCAAGAGCTGTCAGCGTCAATACTCTGCAATTATAACACTGATAGCTCTTGAACGCAGTTTAGATATACTGATCGCGTTTAGTACTGTCGCGGTAATTCGGCCTTAATTGTCGATTTCACCGAGGTAGAGTTGTTTATCACTAGAGGCGGAGAGCACGATGGGTTCGGTTCGATGGAAGTCCACGTCGTTGACGGAGCCGTTGTGTCCGGGCAGCTTGTACAGCACGCGGCGCGACGTCGTGTCCCACACGTACAGGAAGCGGTCCGCTGAGCCTGCCGCCACCTGAGCTCAAGTCAGAAACGTGTTATATGCATAGCACCCTCTGTGCCCCAAAATATGCAGACAAATAACCTCTGCCTTACCACGGTGGACGTCGTAAAAGTGGCGAAGTTTTGGGCTAACAACATTTGAAATGCTGTAGTATCAGCGAAAAGTAGAAGATTAGAAGCAGTTCCATAGATCCGTAGTCCGAAGAGACGAATGCTGACCGGTAATCCGAATAACAAAATTGTAATCTATTTTGCGACTCCTTTCTTGACCATCGACCGGGAGCTGGGCCTTTTAAAGTCTGTCGTTTAAACGCAACTCGCAACGTCAACTCAGAATGTTCATGCGAGATTCGTAGATGAGAATAGCTAAGCGATTTATCGCACTCATTTGTTTATATTCTCGCCAATCGACGTAAACTAAATATCTCGTGAAAACGCGCCTAGGAAAAAACATGGTAGCTAGACGATTCTTGCCTTTCTTCAATTAGGTAACTACTCTATTTTTGTGAAAAGAGCTTAATTTAACTACATTATAGTCATGTAATGTATCGCTTTGTTTAAAACAAACCTTAGATCCATCGTGCGACCACGCGCACCGCAGCAGGTTCTTCTCAAAGTTATGCTGATGGCCAGACATGAGCTTGACGCAACGTTCGGAAGGCGCGAATGGCCGCACGTCCCATATCCGAAGAGTGTTGTCCATCGAGTTCGAGAGGAGGTACGAGCCGTCGTATGATAACGCCATGCCTGGAAATTTGTGAAACACCCGTTTTGACTTTGCTTAGGGCAAAAAGGTAGGCGTGAGTTTCGCATTGATCTGGAGTACAGAAGTAGTGTAGTTGAATACGGGTATAAGCACAGTTGAACACAGTAAGTAACATCTGTGCAATATATGCGGTACCAAGCGCAAAAACGTATCAGTAGGTCAAGAGGGTAGATCTTTTTTGTTGACGATCGAACAACATGCAAATATTTCAGTTTGTCCGTGATTGTGGTGCTTGCAACGGCACCCGAAAAATCTAGGACTCAATATAATGTAAATAATAAACATGGTAAATATCCTGTTTGAAACGGGATATTAAAGTTAGAGGCCAGGTCAGTTTAAATACTAATATTACAGAAATTTGGTGAGATCTTGATGTCCTAATTAAGGATAGAGAAACACAATAAAGAATTACAAGTCATCTTTATCCTTTAGTTCCTTTACCTGTAATAGTATCCGTATGCCCCTTAATTTTGTATGAAATCTGATTGTTCCTGATGTCCCAAACTTTGACAACATTGTCAATGCCTCCTGATATGATCTTTTCAGCGGTGTCATTGAACAGCACTGATGTGACTGGGAACCCGCTGTCAAAGGATGCGATGGGGTTACGCTTTCTTGCATCCCAAAGTTTGATTGTGTTGTCATCTGAGGCTGATACTAGTAGTTCAGGGCCTCTTCTGGCACCTATAAAATAGTAATTCATCATTAGAATGGTTTTAATGTTCTTGTTGTTATCACTAATTGCATTATACTTATTTTATTTTATGTAATAAAATAATGGCGTCCCTTGTTTTTTTTACTAGAAAGTGCTAGTTTACTTTCAATATAAATTGAAGTACATTTGGGATAAAATAGGTAACATATTTCTAATATACAAATTTAAACAAAAGTTAATGAATCAGTTAAAAGTGTGTACCTGAGACAGAATTAACAAAACTAGCGTGTCCTTTGAGTTTTTTGATCCTGGTGCCAGTTGGCACATCCCACACCGCCACGGAGTTGTCTGTTGAACAAGAGTACAGATGGGCACCGTCTGGAGAGAAGCACAGCTCCATCACGGCACCCGTGTGGCCCTTCATCACCATCACATTCTCACATTGGCCGTAGACATTCCACAAGACTAGAAACATAAAGAAAAATGATTGATTAGTAAGTTAGTGATTAGGTTACGGTTGAATATATTGGATTTGATTTGTCTGTTATTAAATGAAAGCACTTTTTTTTTTCTTTTTCGGATGGGAAATCATCAAATGAGTCCTCCCGCTCTGGGCGGAGCAGGAAGGAGTGTCAGACTTTTACTGACTATAACCCATCCATGTTCCTTCATCGCCCTTTGTGTTCCGGGGCCACTGTACCTCTTGAGTCCTATAACTTGTTTTCTATAAGCTTACTTATTAAATGCATCATTAGAACTAAGTACACTTACAAATTTGTCGGTCGAAGCCTCCAGAAGCCAAATGTTTACCCTCAGGGTGGAACTTAGACGTAAAGACCTCACCCTGATGGCCTTCCAATAACATTATAGGTGCATACAGGTTTGAAGTACGAGGCACCTGAAAGAATTAACTTATTTAAGTACCGTATTTTTAGGAAATGTAATCAGGAAATAAGGAAACAAATATTTACGGATGAAGTGACTACTGCTTTCTCCCGAGTACCGACTACGGTAATCTCAGTACGTGTACGTTTTGATGGCACTACGGACAAATCGTCCGCCTTCCGCTTTGCTTCTATTTCAGGCATTTTTAAAATGTTTTATTAGATTATTATAGATACTTCTCTAAAATATAACCTCTAGTGTTATTGTTGTGGCTCTAGTCTACTCTATGACACACACATGTTTTTTTTATTTTACAAAGGGGATAGTTTATGGTTCTCCCATTGCCACTTGCCACCAATGCAAATGGATGGGGTGGCCCATCCATTGCCAGATTTTTACTCGTGCTGGCAACATTACTCACATATGTTTTGACATTGACAGTAATTTTGATGGATGAATGCATTTGAAAAGGAAAAGCTGAAGGAAAACTAAAAAAGTGCTATTTACTTTTTAAATATAAAAGTTATGACATAAACTGAAAAAAAACCGTAAAATCACGCAATGCAGAAACTAGAACTAACGCTAGCTATAATAAAACCGCACGCGGTATCGAACCCTGTAGTACGATCTTTCATCAGAAGTATTTTGAAAAATAAATTCATTATTGTGAAAACGAAAAGACTTACTTTAGACACAGACACAGCTTGTAGATTTTATGAGGAACATGTAGGCAAATTCTTTTATAACCGTCTTACTACCTTTATGTCTAGGTGAGTATTTGTGAATTAAAAACAAGAGATATAAGCAAATGTTATGGTACAACCTTACCCTGGTGCTTTATTGGTATGGCTAGTGGTATCAAGCGCGACTAACTCAGCAGGTATTGCGCTAATAGCGACCATAGGTTCACAGGGTTCGATTCTCGAGTGACCAAAGACTAACTAAGTTTACAGTAGAAATCTCAGTGTAAACCTTGAAACTGGATTTGTGCTCATGTGTGCTCACCCTCTATTACATGGTAAAAGTTGGGTGTGCTACACACCTCTGTCTCCCCCTCAAAGAATGCATGATCCAATTAGCCTATAACATTCCTTCTTCTTCAACACTCACTTTCTCTTGATCAGAAAGAGAGCTGGCCATAAGTCCACCATGTGAACAGTGTGGCCTATACCATCTCTATAAATACATGAACCAATACCGGCCCAATATTTTAAAATCCTTGGACATGATACATTTCAGTGGCTGCATAGACCTGCATGTGCTGGGCCACGTCAACGCCATCCAGCTGTGGAGGCAGCTGCTAGGCCCTACCAGTGTATACAAGGGACAGTTCAAGAATCCATACTGTTTGAGAGGCATGTTTGGCATATCAGACACTAGAAATGTAGCACATGGATCAGGTAAAGTGAAATTTACAAATGATTGGTCATCATACCCCGACTTCACCCAGTGCTGGGTATAGGTCTCTCTTGGCTTGCCATTGTGAGTATATCCTGGATGAGGCTGACACAGGAAAGTAGAGCTTAGCACAAGCAAGGAGAGGCCTATACAAATGATTGCTTCAAAACATTTTTTTTTATTGTAATGTTTGAGGCCCTTGATCCAGCTGCCAAGCGAGAGCCTCCTCAGAAGTTGTTCAAGGTGGTTCTCTATTGTGTTACCTAACTTTTTTATCCATAATCTAAAGTACCATCATTTTTTTTGTCCTAATTATCATTTGTCCGAATGATAACTTACTCGAACTTTATATCACATGCCATAAAATTGAAATCCCTAAATACAATATGCCCTAAACCCGTTTGTCATAAATATAACAATCAATAATATACAAAAGACTTAAAACGGTTTTTCAATAATAGATAGAAATCGTAATTTCAAATTATTAAATGTTTTGATCCTAATAATATTTTAAAAACAAATTTCTGTTACTAAGCTTTTGCCAAGAACTTCTGTCAACACAACACATTTTCATACAATATTGCAAAAAAATGTACAAACAAGTTTCGGAGAAGAAAAGGAGTTCCTACCCTACCGTTCCAGGCTATTGGCTGTTAAGCCATTGGCCGACACTTCTCTCGGCACAATGACTGCTGTCCCACATGTCGGCAACCTCCCGGGCCAGATCTTGAACTGCTTATCTTTCTCTGCTTTCACAAGGTTCTCGTCATGCGGGACTGTTATATTAACAATAGACGACCCGAATGGCGCAGCGGTAGTGAGGCTGCTTTACGTTCTTAGGGTCCCGGGTTCAAATTCCGGTAGAAGCAAATGTTTGTGTGATGAACATGGACATTTGTTTCCGAGTCATGGATGTGTATATGTATAATAAGTATGTATTTACAAACAAAAAGTATCTATGTAGTATATCAACTATCTGGTGTCTACGACACAAGCCTCGTTGCTTAGTGTGGCACTAGATGGCGCTGTGTGTAACGTCCAGCGATATTATTTATTTAATTATTACGTCGACGGTCCAATCGATCTATCACCACAATGTCAGGCTTGTTTGCTAAAACAGTCCTGTTAATGATGATAGATTGATCCCAATACAACGTGATATTACTCACTATCGAGAACTGGGTCAGGCGCATACGCTGCCTGTAAAAACGTCGGTGAAGTTCCTTGTCCTGCCATACTTCCTGGCAGCCACTAGTGTCTAATAGGCTCTAGGCTTACGCCAGTTCTCGGTAGCCAGGGTGAGCGGGGTGAGGCCCTTGTCCACTACGACCACATCTCGGTGCATCCCCACGTCGGCTCCTAGGAAGTATTCCCTAAGACTGCATGTACCTCACAGTTGTGTACGGTCTTAGCATTTACGAAGCCACGAGCCCCGCCCAGTACAGGTATCTTTATTCTCATTGTCATATGGTTTGTGTCAAAGATGGTAATATCTGTGAATGGACTGTTGATAAGAAGTAAAATGTTACCATTGATTTATTAATTAGGTTGTAGTTTCTTAACTTTATAATTGCTATACTGCTTAATCCTAACTAGGGTCATTTTATAACACAAATACTTTCTGGTATTTCAGATTCTCAAGATTCAGCTGAAAGGGAGATCAAGTTCTTTTTTCCAAATTTCTCCTTCTACCATTGGCGTCTAGATGATGAAGAATGGTTCAGAAAGGGTCCCATTGTGTTCAATGACCACGTTTTCCAACACGTTAAGAAACTAGCTTAACAATACATTATTTAAAATTTATGGTTATATAGAAAAAAGTTAGTTATGACAGTGATATTGTATGGAAAGCATGCAGCATTATTGATGGAAAAGTTAGATCAAATAAAGCATTAATTTTTAAAATTTATTGCTTAAGGTTTTCAACTCAGTAGGTATTGTTAAAAATAAGTTTTTAGCAATCGTTTGGTTGTAAAGAACTTGGCACACAGTCAGAAACAGTTTGCATTAAGAATCTCTTTCCTCTATAAATCTCAACTTTGAAAAAGTCGCAATTTAGGTAGAGCAAATAGTTGTGGCCTGTTACAGCACCTGCCAGACAAGTTATAATAGCTGTTACACTTATTATGATAAATTCTGTCCTATTTCATAGTTTACGTAAGAAATAGGTTGAGTCTTTTCGTACAAGTTAACTTTTATGGCAGATGTTATGTGGATTTTGGTAATCTCGCATATATGTATCAAATATAAATGTGGTATAGATTTACTAAGTAGCTTTGTTTGTTTAATAAACTTATTGTAGACTAGACCCGTGCGACTTCGTCTGCTGCACCTAAGAGAGAGAGAAGGTTAGAGATAGTGCGAGTCAACCCTACAAGATGGGCATAATATTATGCTATCGCAGACTTTTTTTGATCTTTTAAGAGGAACCATTCCGTCATAAATGGTTGTTGTAACTTTAACCGTATACGCAGTGCACGCAACGGAAGCTCTCAAAAGGAATAAATTTTATTTTCCATGTTTTTTCTTTGATGCTCCGCTCCTATTGGGTGTAGCGTGATGTTTATATTATATAACCATATGCCTTCCTCGTTGAATGGGCTATCTAATAATAGCTATTTATTCACCAAGGGGAGTAAGGTACAGATTACTAATCGAGTGTGCATTTGAGCGTGAACCGTGAACCACACGAGTTTAGTAATCTGTACTTACCCTCGAGTGATATATACTGCTGTAAACTACACTTGCTTACAACGTCATCAAGACTTTAAAAAAAAAAAAAACGCGTTTGTAATGGATTACTACCCTGATTTTCAGGGCAGTAATGAAATTCCATACAATATAACACTGCCTAGATATTTGAGAAGGTTTAATGAACAGCTTTCAAGTCTTTTAGTGGGGTAGTATTGGTACACTTACTAAGCAAGTGTAGTATAAAGTGATTTTTTCAATTCGAACCAGTAGATCCTGAAATTAACGCGTTCAACCAACCAAACAAACATTTGGGAAAATATTATTTTTTAGGGTCATGGCCCTACATGTGATGCGTCGTCTCCTCCATCGTGTGGGGTATCGTTGAATAGGTCTTTTAAAATGACCTAGGGGTTGCTAATACTACGAAATATTAAACTTTAAAGTGCAAATTTTTGTTCCAGTAGGGCGCCCCCCCCCCTCTAAAAGTTAGACTGTTGGCTTGAAAAATCTGGAAAAAATTATGATGATAGTGCATTTCATGAACTTTATAGGAAAACTATAGTGGTTAAGATAACTTTATTAGTTTAGCAGTAACAGTCGTTGAACAGCGCACGGTACCGCAGCGCATACCGACGCCGCACTGTTGCCGCACCGCGCGCTTTGTATGAAAAGAAACGAACGTCCGACACGAAACGTCTAAATTGAAAGCGCCCTTACTAAAGTTTAAGAAAAGAAAGCAAAAACAGAGATGAGAAACAAGGATAGTAAAGTCTCACAAACTACCAGGAGACCAGAATCATGAAGAAGTATATCTACATTGATGCTGCATGATAATCGAAATGAATATAGGTAGATTGATTGTGAAATTCCTTTAAAAAATATACAATACCTCCTTCATGATTCTGGTCTCCTGGTAGTTTGTGAGACTATATTTTTTTACTCAAAAAGTACATAAAACATGTGAACCTGACTGTACTTCAAAATATAATATTATTAAACACGACCTATAGGTAATAGAAGCGAGGTAAAAAAACTCGACGCTATGGGAATAAAAACGGGGACAGAAATCGTAGACTCGACGTAGGTGGTAATAAAAGCGAGACAAGGTTCTCCGCTCGACGTAAAGGGAATCAATCATCTAGAGTACCTTTTTTAATCTAGAGTACTCTGAGATGCTAAGCTAGGATGTATCTACCGAAGGTGTGCGGAGATGCGTACTGGCTTCTCACGCCCAGTTTAGCGAGCGCCGCAGACCGCACGCCGCTCACGGCTCTACGTCTCCGCTGTGCGTTGCCGAGGGCGCAGGATGGCCTTATTAAATATAGAGACCTCTCCTCAACCGTTTCCATTAAAGCTAAGCGGAGTCGAGAAGAGCAAATAACGAGAATCTATTGGTGGTTTACAACACATCTTCTCTCTTGGCTCCGCTTCGGTGGAGTCAGGGCCTTAAGCAGTGGCATATTTTAAGATTTGGCGCCCCAGGCCAACATGGTTTGTCGCCTCACAATTTTACAAACGAACGAAAACGGGTGGGGCTATGTCGGTGCACACGGCCGTTGGTTTTATTAACGTGAAACGTCTATAGGGAACGTGCACAACGACGGTGCTGCCAACTGGCGTCGCCAATCCAAATCTTGTTCTCTATTAATACTCGACATTGTTATTTTTAACAAGTAAACAGAATTACTTTTATTAGTGAAAATTATTATTTCTGAATGTACCAATACATCCACAGAAAGGAAAATAAATCAAATAGCGTAAAATTCTATTACTAGGTACTCTCATACCATGTCAAATATTTTTTTTTACTGCGTTTATCCATTTTTGTGTTTTTTACACAAAAATGGATAAACGCAGTAAAAAAAAATATTTGAAAACAACTTGTTTTTGTTACAGTCTGCATTGAAAAAGTTCAATAGCCCTCAAAATCAACCGTCCAAGCAAACATGCCAAACCATTTAAACTTCACTAAGCGAACACACGTGTTAAGTATAATAGACTGTATTGAAGTCCACACCGAATATCCCTCAACAGTTAAACAAAGAGAAAGAGTCCACATGTACTCAGATAATAAACATGGTTATACAATAAAGTTTTTAGTTGGCTGCACTCCTTGTGGTTTCATAAGTTTTGTGTCTAAATGCTACGGAGGGCGTTGTATTGATTGCTTTATAACAAATGATTGTGGACTAATTGATTTGTTAGAGCCTGGAGATACTGTTCTCGCTGTTACAGGATTCCCTTAAAAAAACATGTGTTGAAAATAAGAAGCCACCATTTCTTCATGCACCACAATTTTCATCAGAGAAAGTAGACGAAGGATATAAAATTCATATTATTAAACATTCATAGTACGCTGACGATCATTATTGATAGACCGGAACCCATATTTTATACCTTAATCAAAAATAATATAATTGAAGAGATAATTTTGTTTACTTAGATTGAAAGTACGATGGCTGTAGACTTGGGTAGTTCCGGAACGAGTCATGAAAATGATATATACTTCCAGTCCCGGTAATATACCACTCACTCGTTCACTACCAATTCAAATGTGTCCTTTAGTTCCTCTAGTACCGAGTAGTACCGACTATTTCCGAAGCGCTCTGCTAGCTCTCGCGCCATCGCACATCAACGCGCCGAGATGGGAACACATCGTATGTTCTAATGGAAAGAATTAAGTAGTATATCTATATGTATAAAATGATAAACTGACTGACTGGGTGACATATCAACGCACAGCCCAAACCGCTGGGTCTACAGATTCCAAATTTGGCAAGTAGGTTCCATAAGTGGTCTAGGGGTGCACTAAGAAAGGATTTTTCAAAATTCACCCCCTAAGGGGGTTAAACAGGGTTCCAAAGTTTGTATGGGGAAACAAGATTAGTTTTTAAGTTAGTAATCAGTTTTTAAGATTTTTTATTCGAAACTTCACAGGAGTGCTCCCATTGATAAATGAGAAAACATTTGCATTTCAGGTTTTTTCAGAATTCAACCCCTAATATGGAGAAATGGGGTGACAAAGTCTGAAAATCAACATGGGTATAGTTTGTATGGTGTATCGAGTCACGTGTATTACAAAACAACGATTTTAAGGTTTAATGAGGCGGACCTGAAATACCAACATCCCCTGTTGGGGTGCGATCGGCTGGAAATGTCTAAAAATCAATATGGGTGTCGATACCGAGATTATCAGGGGTGCTGATTACGAATATGGCATTTATTTTGAGATCCAGAAGATGTGATGATAATGATTGTGATGATGATGATTGTGATTACGATGATAATGATTATGATTACGATCATCATGATTGTGCTAACGACGATAGTGATAGTGATTATGATAGTGATTGTGACAGTGATTGTGTATTTGTGATAATGATGGTGATCGTGATAGTGATGGTGATTGTGATGATAATAATTGTGATCATTATGAACACATATATAGATAGTTTATAACCTGGATGAACATGTAGGATACTATTTATCCCTTTTGGTATGATCCCGTGGGACAGTTACCGAACTTCGCGCGGGCGAAGCCGCGGGCAGCAGCTAGTTAAAAATAACCGTATTACCGTACAACAACCACAGATTAAAATATAATAGTTCCCTCAACGACTCGTCTAGTTTTTAGTAACGGAATTTTCTTTCAATAATTTTCAGAGATGCTAATACCTACAGTGTAAACTATTTAGAACGCATTACGATACGATCATAACGTCAGTAATTATATTTTGTCAGCATTACTGAACGATGAACATTGTACAGTACACACGTCAACTACCACCACCGCTCGTCACCCGCTGTCCTAAAACGTTGAGAGTAATTTTGTACTCGTTACTTTTCAGTGGTACTAAACGAACTGAAAGCGTTCCCCGGTACTAAAGGAACTAATGAACTAGGTGAGTGGACTAGTTCCGGAAGCAAAAATATACATATCACTCCTTATCTTTTGTTGGACACGTTTTGCGCATCTCGACAGCTGATAATTTTCGTTTACTGTCCGCATAGTGTCTCTTTTGTCGATTTGTGCTGCCACCTATAGGTCCTGCACGTTCCCTATAACTATAACGAGTCGCTTAGTGTCTATGATTGAAAGAAAACCAGATTGACTTCGTTCTAAAATAACATTTCATTTAATATTCGACAATGATTTTGTTCTGTGCTAAGAGAAAGTCAAAATCAACTTTATCAATTAATACATTTTATTTTGGATTGATTCTATTCAATAGAACATTCTCGAAAGTACTTCGCTACTAAAGTAGTGATGTGGTCAAGTCGAATTGAGAATACCGTCATCTATGGTCAAGTAGCAGAAGTGACTCGTCAATTGAATCTAGTGTGACTAAAGATCGTAAATACGTTCTGCCGCTAAAGCAAAATAAATCATCTTATTTTTAGAACATCAGGGTTTATTTCCAAATCTGTGACGTAGGCTAGTTTTGACTAAACTTAAAAGCATTCTTAGGCATTAAAATCATTGACATTTTGGTCAGTACAATTCAAACAGCTTATGATACTAGAGCACTTTCGGCAGAGCACCAAGCATGCGGCGTTTTAGCGGTGCCAAGTAGAATAAAGTGATGGAAACGGGTGTAATGCGGCGGTAAGGTCGTAAGCGCCGACTCACTCACTTATGCGTTTAGGCCAACACATTCCATTTCCATTACGGATGTCAGGTCAAGTCGGGTTTTCTGACATGGTACCCCGCATGGTGTAGATTTTAAAGACGTTTTCACGTCAAAAAAAAAAGATATATTATTATCTTTGCTACCGCAAGTCTGGTAGTGATTTACAAAAAGAAAACAATAGTGCGCAGCGAGCTTAGATTTTCTTTCGACCATTTATTCAAAAAAATGTAAAGAAAATTCATAGCTATAAGACCTATAAATATAAGTTTGAGAATTCACACTTCAAGAGCAAGCGAAGCGAGCTTGAAACCATTAGCACCCTGACTCCGGTATGTCATGGTAGTATTTTTAGGGTTCCGTAGGTAAGTACCCAAAGGTTAAGAACGGAACCCTATTACTAAGACTCCAAGGTCCGTCTGCCTGTCACCAGGCTGTTAGCCGGTTTCTTTCTATTAGGATTAGGAGTGACTTTGTTGAGGATGCAAGAGAGCAGATGCGAGCTCGAGAATTTTTAGCACCCGCCTTGGAGATGTCAGAATTTATTTCCATAATTTAAACCAGAGGTTTTTCCTGGATTTGGTGGAGCCCTGCTGCTTTTTTTTTTCAAGCCCGAGTACCAAAAACGAAAAGCAAGAAATTAAGCTATCTGTTAGGATTGCATGAGGACCGTAGCTCATGTGATTTTTTTTTGGCAAACATCTGAAAATTTGAATCTTGTAACTTCGAAATGCTTTTTTTAAGTCTCAATACATATATTTTCACCGAAATTTATACAACCTGTCATCACCGGAACATTCAAGTTTTATTTTTTACTTTTTAGTGGTTCACATGTGCTTCACCCCTTCACAGCGTACCAGCGTGATGTTATGTTATGAACTGGTGTATACAATAGACAGACATGAGATTGTTTTTTTTTTTACTTTTTCGAATAGCATAATGTGCCTACATTGATAGATGAAGCTAAGCCAACATTTTTGTTTTTTAGTATCGAAAACAGATGTAGACCCCCGACGGGTCTCCCATGGACCCCTGGGGGTCCACCTGGACCACTTTGGGAATCACTGATTTATACAGATTGTATTGAAGTGACTTTGTCAAATTATACATAAAAGTCTCAAAAGATCTGATAACAGCGAGCAAAGCGAGCTCGTAAGTTTTTAGAACCCCGCCTCAAACTTGTTAGAATTCCTTTTCGACATGAATACACATTTGTAAGCTACGGAGTAGTGTCAAGTAAATAATAGGGGGCAGACTAGAAAATAAGTACGCGAAAGCCGCCCCCGACCATGGCCCTTTTGGCCCAAGGGTAAACACGCCACTGGCCTTAGGTGACAACGCTAATACACGCGCGGGTGCACGCTTGCCTGTATGTATTAAAATTTGTATGAGCAGCGTTAAATTGTGAGAGCGCGTGCGCTGGAAGTCTTGGAAGGGATTCCCGCTTCGTGCATCCGCCCAAGTTTTAGGGAATATGCATGAAATACAAAACTCGTTTTATTTATTAAAAATGCCTTGTCAAGGTGCATTTATAACATTGTGGATCACTTGTTTAAGTTTCTAAAACATCACATATTTGATAATTTATTGTTTTATGTAGCATGTTTTTTAGTGAAACGGAATGCACTCTCAAAACACATCGTCCCTCGATAACGCCGGTAGTGACGTCCAAAGAGTCTATATGTCAAAAAAACTCTTTTATTTGAAAATTACTTAGAGTTTGACGAATATTAGATTATAATTTTGATATTGCAATTTATGCTTGAGCACAAACTATACCAAAATCTCATTTTGTCAGCAGTAGTGCAATACTAAAAATGATGATATAATTTATGTCAGGCTTCTATTGTGAAAAATTACTAATACACCATTTATTGTAGTGTTTGATTTAAAATCGTAAAATAGCTTTAGAGAATAATTTATTTAAAATAATGATGGCACCATGTCACCTTGTAAAGTTGGAAAATATAAATTCTATCTTCTAAAAGCCTACTTCATTTTTTAACGACTTAGACCTGTAGACTCAATCATATTTAAATCACCAAAATAAAGTTATAAAAACACTGAAAATCATACAACCCCATCTAATTATATTAGTTACAATAACGAATAACATACAATCATATAATTAATACTAACACACAACAACGTCGGATTAACTTATCTGAGCGACATCACAATAATTTCGAGATCATACAACAGATATGACATAACATTAGATTTGGTT
The DNA here is from genome assembly GCA_963853795.1 of Xestia rhomboidea. Lineage (NCBI taxonomy): Eukaryota > Metazoa > Arthropoda > Insecta > Lepidoptera > Noctuidae > Xestia > Xestia rhomboidea. The sequence goes on from OY970775.1 coordinate 18,816,230, forward strand.
TAGACGGAAACTGACACTGGGCTGTGCAGTCAGATCTATTAATATCAGAACAAGCGAAGCTCATTAACTAAACACCTCATATTTGAATCTGTTCTTTCTGATAATTTTGGCTTTAATTGTTATTGTGAACATACAACTATTAACAACTAAGTGTTAACATAAATTTTCTCCCGCCGTGAAAGCTTAAAACAGTGTTTATAAATTTTCTCAATATGTTATTTTTAGGCGTCTGATATCTGACTGCACTTTTGTGCCCCATTGATCACCACAAATTTACAAGTTGTAACACCAAGCAAGCTCTGGCGACTCACTCTCCTATTTTTACAAACACCTTGGGTCTGGAAAATACTTTGATACCTTCCTCAAGCTTTGCTAACTGCTTTTCGAGTTCCATTTTTCTGTTACGCATTTTCAGCGTGTCCGTTTTTACTGGCAATTTGTTCAATTCACTTACTAACTCTGCAAAACCTGAAAAAAGAAAACAAGCTAGTAACATATAGGGTAATAGGGTAAAGGAAATAAAAACTACTAAGTAAAGTTTCATCTGATAGCAATAGCACTATAAGAAAGGCTATACAAATATGACAAATATCTCAAAATATTGTACCCTAACACAATTTCTAATGCCATCTACTCAGAAGGTATGGGCAATGGATGATGGGATGTTGTATCTAAAAAGGAAGTAGAGATGCCATATTTCCTGTACTGGTTGGCAACAAAGCTACTCAGATCCCATGTAAATATGACAGCACTTAAGAAGTTAATTGACTCACTATTCCTAAGCATCCGTAGCGTCTCCTTGCGCTCGGTGTCGGGCAGCGTCACATGTCCACTTGGACACAAGGACTGGTCGTTGTCGGCCCTCAAGCCTTCTGCCTCCTTCAGGCCTTGTTCCTTGCGCTCGCGTATGTATTTAGGTACCACGCCCTTTTGGTAACCTGGAAATAACAAATGGGAGGTTTATTTAATAGATTTTGAAAACAAAAACATTATTACTCAGCACATTTTAATATAGCTTGAACATCAAGACAAAAGAAATATACACCTCACAACTACAAATACCTGTCTCTTTTAGTTAGAAACTATGGACAGTCGAGAGAGAGAGCAAGAGATTATTGATTACATGTTGCAGCTACTACAATAATAAATAAAATGTTTCTATCTGCCTCCCCATCCTACTGCTGTGTAGAAGCCTCTGTGGCATCATCCTACAGCTGGACAAAGGAGTGATAATTTTCCAAAGAGGCGGAAATAGTAGCTATCTGTGGGAGCAATTATGTGGGAGAAGTCTAAGCAGAAACATTACAAATAATCACCATCTACTTTTTCTCAGATGTTGGGGCCAGCTTCCAGTCGAACCAAAACCAGGTTAAGGGTAAAATAAAGTATGTAATGTACTAGGTATTAGATAAGTGTATGAATTATATAAACCTGATGGTAAGTAGGGGTCCTTGGTGTCCTTTCTCTCTAAAATGGCATTTAACCGGCTGCGGTTTCTATCAATGTCTATTAGATCATCACCAGCTCGGCGGGGTGCCTGAGACAAAGGAGGACTTCTGTGAAGCCCGGTGTCTCCGCTGGCCTTTAAATTAGCATCAGAATCATCACTCTCTTTCTTAGGATATAACATTGTTAACTTTGTGTTGTCAGTTAATTTCTGTGCAAGATTAGACTCCATAGTTTGACAGCCAACATCACGGAGTCGACCTGATGACTCAGTTGACTTCACTTCCTCATCAGTACAGTCTTCCACTGCTTTTAATGCTCTCAATTCTTTTCTTTTGAGAAATTCGGCCATGTCGCCTTTTTTGATCTTTATTTCTGTGTTTTTTTTGCGACTGTTGGTAGAACTAGTCTTACCAATGTTGATAGCAATCGTTCCACTCTTGTTGGAAGGCGAAGACTTCACTTGGCCGAGGGAGCTGCCGGTCGCGACGGGGTTGGTCAGACGCGGCGGGTGGACATTTCGCGTGGTATATTTTGGTTCTTTAGGAGATTTTTGGCTCTGGATATACTTTAGTTGTTTCATGTTTTCTCTGATAAAGTTCCTTTTTTGGTCCTTCTCTAAAAAATAATTCGACATCATAGACACAGTCAATTATTTGCACAACACAGACTGAAGTTATTAGTCAAGTAACTTGAAATTCGCGATATTAATAAAGCTAAAAAAAAACAACACAATAAGATCACAGCTATCAAAAAAACTCTTTTGCTGTTCACTGATAGCCATGACAGTTTGTGTTAATGAACTCGTTAATTGCATAAAGTTATCATTGCTGGCGTCACAACAAATAAAACTGATGGCCATGACAACTGCTCTTTAGAATAGACTTAAAAAATCAAATGTAACGGAACTACTCACTTGGTTCGGGGAAGATACCTTTCAAAGTATACATTGTTATTATCAAACGTTAACAAAATCTAAACAAAGAAAATATACACTCATTATTTAGCGTTCGATATAAAGCACACTTTTCTAATGGATGTACATACTTCTGCACTATAAATATTTTCAAGATAAAATTATTGCAATGATTTTTTGTAAGTTGCGCACGGTTTTTGTCACTTTTTCAAACAACTGTCAAAAACATGAAATTGTCTATGGTTGAATTTTGTTTCTGGCCACTTTTTGTTTTCATTTACAACTCGAACTGTTTAATTTTATCAAATACTTGCAAATACTTGACTTGGCAAGATGGGCGTTTTCAAATTAGGCGATAACGATAACGACACGATATCGTGGGACTGGTGGTTTCATACATATTGCGGATATATGATATGATAAAATGACAATAACCAACAGCTTGTTTTATGCCACCGAGGAGTCTGCGTAACACTGGTGAGTTTCCCTCACTCTTAATTTTATTGAACTCGACAGTTTCGTTGATTTGTCACTTTCGCTGATTGGACAGTTCGACAGTTGCGTTAATTCGACAGTTCCCCTATTTTGCCAGTTTTGTTGACTCGTCACAGCTAAGTACACTCGATGAAAAAAAATATCTAAACAAATAAGGATAATTTAACCTGCTAGGAACCCCTATCCCAATTTAGATCAAATTTTAACTTGTTTTATTATAAATTAAATGAGGCATTTTCTTTTTCAACTCTTCCCTAGTCGCTGGATAGATGGCGCTGAACTTGGTAAGTTACTGCGAAGTATTATATTATCTGTGGTTACTGCAAGGAACGGAACGTCACATTTATTTCACTTGGATGTAATGGTTATATTCGCAAGCATACCGAGGCCCCGGAACACAAAGAGCGATGAAGGAACATGGATGGGTTTTAGTCAGTAAAAGTCTGACACTCCCTCCTGCTCCGCCCAGAGCGGGAGGAGTCATTTGATGTTTTCCTATCCGAAAAAAAAAGGGGAAGACAGTTAGAACATGCACAACTCCAGTGAAGAAAGAGTCGCCATCTACTTTTCATAACCAATAAACTATGTATCTCATAATTAACGATAGATGTCTCTGTTCAATTGTGAAGATCAAAAAAGTTCTATAATTTAATTTAAAGTATTTTTTTTTCCTGTTGCGTTCGCTTACCTACATAAATACATTTTTGCCTATTTCTTTTTCCCTGTTGCAGGTCTGCTGGCAGAAATTTCTTATGTACTCAAATGTTATTTTCCTGTGTTGTCCTTTGTGTGTAATTAAATAGCAAAATAAATAAATAGCTCTCAATACATTTTAAAATTAACAGACTATTTTGCTACCGACTGTACTTCGACTGACGAAATGGATAAAAGCGCCGAATCGACGATACTGGCAAATTATGGACGCAACTGTCGAATTCACACAATTGTTCAATCAGCGAAAGTGACGAATCAACGAAACGTCTAACTAATCAAATAAAATGTAGAGTGAGGGAAACTGACCAGTGTTACGCGGACTCCCCAGGATCACGATATCGTGTCGTTTCGTTATCCTCTAATGTGAAAACGCCCAATACTAAAAGGAATAGATGACGCTTTCGATGTCAATAACCGCTAACACTTTAATTTAAGAATATCGATCATATTCGTAAAGCATTGGTTTTTCTACTGATTTCAAAAACAGAAAGAGTTTTCAAGTATGCATAAAAAGTTCAAATCGCCTTTAATGCGAAAGACAAAAGGTGAAGTTTCGACGCGTGAGGCTCTCTTTTTATTAAGTTGTTTTCAGGATATTTTATATCGAAACAATACAATCATATTTTTTCGCCTAGACAACAACATAACGGGCATCATCACTTACATGAACTTATCAATTATAAATCTTGATATTTACCTTGGTGAATAATCCGTTATCTATCAATAGGTATAGCCAACCAAACCCATACATCAGATAAAGTATGTTAGAAAACTTAAAATATGTTTAATAAAAAGCTGTAGTAATTATTATGATTAGGAAAAGTAAGTAGTAAAGTAGTAGTAAGTAACGTATTACGTATATGTGTTGTAGTGTTAGTATATTTATGTATCTTGCTGAAATATGGGTAGAAGAAGTATTGCACGGCTACTGCCAGAGGTGAAGTAGTTCTTCTGTCCGGACGTAGTCCTGATCCTGAAGCCAACTTTGTATTTTAACCTTGACTTCATGGTGACTTAGCCCAGTTAATTGAGTAGTTTTAGCTATGTTTCTGAAAATGAAAGAGCTCAACATAGAACTGGCGCCTGGCGAATGCGGTCTTGTAGCTTATTGTTGGAAATTTTTGTCTGGTCGGGGAATTAGTTTATGCTTCCTAAGTGTGGCTCGGAGGGCAAAGAGCTGTCTCACCGTGAGTAGCTTACAGTCCGCATATAGTTTAATAGTGGGAAATCTGTATGGTTTACCAAGCATAACCTTGAGCACAGCTCTCTGGGCCCTTTTCACTTCGATAAACTTGGTTTTAGCAGCCCCTCCCCAAACCGGGATGCAATAAGTGATAACGGACTGACAAAGTGCTAGGTAAACTATTTTCAGAATATGTTTGTCTGCACAGAGCCTCAGAGATTTGAAAATATAAATAAGTCTTCTGACTTTTGAAGTAATGTTGTCTATTTAGTTGTACCATTTCAGTCCGTCATCAATCACTACACCCAAGTACTTCGTTTGGCTGACGCGAGTAAGCGTTGCGCATGTGCAGTAGGTGTGATCGAGACATGTACGTGCTGTAATTTCAAAATCCGGAGGTGCTTTGTTCTTATAATTAATAAAAAACGGAATGAAGTTGGTTTTAGCCACGTTGAGTTTGGGAAGGTTTTTTCGTAGCCACCCCCCAACAGTCCTCAAGGACTGTTCCGCAGTACACTTGACGTCGCTCCACGTGTAACCATAACCGACAATCGCAGTGTCATCAGCGTATGTAAAGATCTACGATTTATGCAGGGACAGCGTGCATAAGTCATTTAAGTAGATTTGGAAAAGTGTTGGTCCTAGCACGCTGCCCTGCGGTACGCCGTATGTCACAGTTTCTTCGTCACTTTGGCATGAGTCGATTTTAACAGTCATCCTTCTATTTTGTAGGTAATCCCTGAAGAGGTCGAGAGGTTTACCAGGAATACCTATACACTCCAGTTTGCAGAGAAGGGTGGGAACAGAGACTGTGTCAAAGGCCTTCCTCAAATCTAGGAAAATACTAGTGCATTTTTGGTGTTCATCTAGTTTTTGTGCTACAAATTGGGTTAGATTGATAACTGCATCCTCGGTGGAGACTTCTTTTTTGAACCCGTACTGGTTGGATGCTACAATAATGTACTTGTTCAGGTAGTTTACAAGGCGACTGTTTATCAACTTCTCCATTACTTTGGAGAGAGCCGAGAGTACCGAAATTGGTCTATAATTGTTGGCACAGTCTCTGGTCCCGCTCTTGTGAATAGGGTGGACTAATGCCCTCTTGAATGGTTGTGGGAATACTCCTTTTTCTATGGAGATGTTAATAATGTGGGTTATTAGAGGCACGAGAGTTTTCCAACAAATCTTGAGAAGATTAGTCGGAACTCCATCCCAACCTGTAGCACTATCGTGCCTCAGGCCCATGATGGTGGACTCCACCTCAGGTTCGGTCACCTCAAGAAATACAAATGAATTTACGGAGGTGTTTGGTTTGACGAGTAGCTGTGAAGTTGCAGGAATTTTGTGGCTAGGTCAGCGCCAATCGTGGCAAAGAAGTTACACACACTATTAATTGCTGCCTTTGGATCAGGTTTAGTGTTCAGCAGTTCTGTAGGTGATGGGCATTTCTTTTTTGTGTTAGTGATGTCTTTTTTTTTATTCCTGTGTGATTTGGGATTATGTTTTGTTTTTTCTAGTTCGTATTTGTCATGTAATGTTTTAAGTTTTATAGGGAGGCTGTTACAATGGTTGTATCGAAACCATTGTATCAGCCTCCTTATAAAACTTAAAACATACGTTTATAAGTGAGTTGTAGGATTGGATTATCAGTTGACTTCGTGCTTTATTATGTAATCTGTCGCGGTGGCGAATACATCTACAGGGTCCATAATTGTTCTTAGCTGTAAGCCCATTGTAACATCTTTATAAAACTTATGGTATGCAAAATAAAATGAATATGAATATGAATATCTTAATAAACCGGGGGTAATCCACGGTTTTAGGTTTCTGTTTTTTTTCAATACTTGAATTACTTTTGTGTTTACATGTAGGCGCAGCGGGCAGCAATTAATTGTTTGAGTACTTAGGTACCTTTAATTCAGTCATCAAAGTTCGGTGTACAACCGAAGCTTGATAGTCACTGGATATCAGAAAGATACGTAATAGCCCTGCTGAACTAACGCCGCTAGCTTGTTGATGTGAAACACCTATATGCGCGGGTAAACCAAAATGACAAATGAAAATCGCGTGGCGAGCGTCGCGACGCATGCCCTGGCAAAACGAATGAAAATCACGTGTTTGAAGCAGCATAAGATCTACCTACTTATTCGAGACGGTTTGAACAAGTCAGCTGGTCTCGGGGCACAAAGCGCTGGGTTACAATTTCGTGACATCGAGTTCGATTCCAGCATAAGGATTTTCTTTTTGTGAATCGAGTCATTTTGTTTTTATTTTATTTTATGTGTTTGTTTTTTATATTTATTAAAAATAAAACATCTTTACACTATATACATACTACCTACATTGTATACAACGACCAGGTTTTTCTACACAATTTCCAGATAGAACAAATGGTTACCAACAGCGACAGTAACGTTTTGGCACCCGGAATCATGAACATTACTGAATGCTAACGAATGTGACACGACTCGGACACGACCGACTTGAGTCGAATGACGTATTCATGGCGGTGGGACTTGGGGCACCCCGACCTTAAGTTATTTAAGTTCCTTTAAACCTTGCAGATAGAAATAGGAGCTCGACTACGCTTTTTAAACCTATCAATCAACCTCAAACAAACTAAAAACCCCAAACCAACCAATTACCAAACAAACTCCCTTTTTTATGGCGACACATTTTGACATTGACGGACACAGATGCAGTGCTTTCAAATTTCAAAACCGGTGCCAAAATATTACTGTCGCGAGACGCTCTCGTACAGCGCCTGCCTGTCAATGTTCTTCCTATCAAGTCTCAAATGTCCAAAAAGTTTTAATTTTAGAAAAACAGAAATAAGGGACACATTAACAAAAAAATACATTTTATGTCAATTCTGATGACATCTCAAGTATTATGATGCTCTGTGGAACACTTCTATAAACATCAATGTGTCGACGTGAATTTATTTTCATTTCGTATTATTTCGAAAGCTTTGTTTAGATTTTTGATACTTTTCATTTTAGCGAAAGAAAATCATTGTTTTATTTTAATCATGTCTATTTTGACACCATCACTTAGTAAATATAAAATATCCCGTAGGGGACGTAAGCTTCAAGTTTCAGATGATCAAAGGACCCTAATAGCTTTGCCAAAGGACGTTCCCGAACGGACATGGTAATTTTTTTTTACCGACTTCTACTCCATCTAAGTATCTACATCTACACTATACAGGGTTATTTGTAAAACACCGACAACCTCTCGGGACTGTGTTACTAACATCATAATCAACAACTTTTGTTCTATGACTTTTAAAAATTCATCATATTTTAGTTCATCAAATTTTCTTACAAAAACAAAAATATATATATATTTTTTTATTACAATATGGGCCTGCTCTTGACCTCGATCACGCCTGATGGAAAGCGATGGACGAGATCTATGATGGAACGAGCGTGCCCAGAAGATGCCTGTTCACTCTTGCTTTGAAGGCGGGCGGGTTAAATGTGGGTGGGAACACAGACGCAGGCAGAGAGTTCCAGACTTTGGCTGTGCGCATAATAAAAGTGGAGGAGAAGCGCTTAGTACGACACATTGGGATGTTAACCAAGTGCGGATGGTACGCCGCAGTACGTCTGCTAGTCCGGTGGTAAAAGGGTGATGGTGGGATCAGGTCGTGGAGCTCCTGCGCACACTCACCGAAGTACAGTCTGTAGAAGACCGACAGGCAGGCAACATTGCGCCGATGAGTTAGGCTGTGAAGCGAAGCTGCCAACGTCTCGTCGCCTATAAGCCTTTTAGCTCTGCGTTCCACCGAGTCAAGTGCAGCAAGCTGGTATTTTGCTGAGCCATCCCACAAGTGACTGCAATACTCCATACAGGAACGGACTTGTGCTTTGTACAGACTTAAAAGCTGTCCAGATGAGAAGTATCGCCTCACCTTATTCAAGATGCCCAGCTTCTTAGCTGCGGTCTGAGCTTTTGACTCGATGGTTGCGCCAAAGTTGAGATCCGATGTCAACTCCATGCCCAAAAGCTGTAGGTGGTCAGTAACTGCTACAGATGCACCCCGGAAAGTGGGAGACAACTGGAACTGGCTCCTTTTTGCAGTGAAGAGACACGCCTGTGTTTTCAGAGCATTGAATTCTACCAGATTAACGTCACCCCACTGGGAGACGAGATTTAGGGTCAAATTCATTCGCTCCACCATGGCCTCTCTAAGAGTAGCAGTATCTTCTCTGCTGGCTCTTGCACTGGACAGGTATCTTTCTGCGACTGTGCTGTCATCTGCGTATCCGATTGCACCAAGCTGTAGCAGGTCGTTGATGTGCAGCAAAAATAATGTCGCAGAAAGAACAGACCCCTGAGGAACTCCGGCATCAATGGCCTTGTGATCCGATGAGCAGCCATCTATGACCACTCTGATCGATCTGTCACTCAAGAAGTCAGAAATCCAGTTGCAAAAGTCAGCAGAGATGCCGAATGCAGGAAGCTTACCCAACAGACTAGCGTGCCAGACCCTGTCAAAGGCCTTCGAGATGTCAAGCGACACAGCAAGGGCTTCGCCATGTTTCTCGATGGCCTCGCCCCAACAATGCGTAACATACACAAGAAGATCCCCAGTTGAACGACCACGACGGAAGCCATACTGGTGGTCACTGAGGAGCGCATTGTCTTCGAGGTATGCTAGCAGTTTATTGTTAAGTACCCTTTCCATCACTTTGCACAGTATGGAGGTAATGGCGATAGGTCTATAATTGACAGGATCGGCACGGTTACCCTTTTTGGGCACTGGCTGCACATTAGCCAGCTTCCAGGACTCCGGCACCACTCCGGTTTTTAGAGAGAGGCGAAACAAGCGTGTCAAGATAGGAGACAACTCTGGAGCACAGCTCTTCAGGACTCTTGCGGTTATTCCGTCAGGACCGCTGGCTTTGTTCACATCTAGACTGCACAGGGCCTTACGGACCTCTTTAATTTAGATTGAGATCTCCGGCATTGCGGAGCCACAGTGAGGTATGCTGGGCGGAGTGTTAGAGGCCGTATCTAGGCGCGAATTTTCGGCAAAGATGGAGGCAAACAGATTTGCCTTCTCTTGCGCGGTATGAGTCAGCGTTCCATCAGGCTTCAGCATAGGAGGCAGCGTTGGACGGCAGAAGTTCGCGTCGACCGATTTAGACAGGGACCAGAACATCTTGCTACCCGAAGGGTAGGACGCCAGTTTAGCCCCAATTCGTCCAACATGATCAAAACGCGCCTTTCGTAACACCCGTTTGCATTCTTTGGCGGCAGAATTGTACGCTCTTTTCAGTACGCGTGCACCCTGACTATTGCTCCTGTCACTGCGCGCCGAAGCCCAGGCCTGGTATGCCTGCTCTTTGAGCATATCGGCTTGCGCACAAGACGCGTTGTACCAGGGTTGAGCCTCGCAGCCAAGTAATACGTCAGAGAATGGGATAAAATATTCCATTCTCTGGCGAATCACGTCAGCAATTGAGTTAGCGCAGTCGGAAGGGTTGTGCGAAAAGAAGCAAGTCTGCCGCCATAGGTAAGAAGCAAAGAAATGCCGCATCTCGTCCCAGTCTGCTGATCCGTACTTCCAAACTCGCCTCGTGCCTCTAGGGCTTAAATCAGGAGGAGAACAGGAAGACACGCATTTCACCAAACAGTGGTCTGACGATCCGAGCGGAGCCCAGACCGATACAGAGTGCCTGTCTGGATCTGTTGTCAGCAGAAGGTCTAAGCAGTTAGGTGTGTGGCTATCAACATCCGGAACGCGGGTAGCTTGACCAACCAGCTGGTGGAGATCTAGCGAAATCGCAAACTTGCGCGCCTCTCTTCCAGCATGGTCAGTTTTCTGGTACGGGAACAACCAATCCTTATGGTGGGCATTAAAATCCCCCAGAAAGACAAGCTCCGCTGTCGGATACTTGTGTTGGGCCAATTCAGCTGCCTCTGTAAGATGTTCAAAGAGTCTAGTTGTCTCAAGATCACCGCTGTGCGACCTGTAAACACCGACGTAAATAGTTTTAAGAGAGCCGGTGTCCACCAGTAGCCACAGAGTGGAAAAACCCGCAACCTCATAGCAGCGGAGACGTTGACCGCATATGTCATCGCGAACGTACACACAGACCCCAGCCTGCTTCTTAAACTTATGTTCAAGTGAGTAACCCGGGTAGTTGAGGTACGCCACGTCTAACGGGGTCGCTAACTTAGTCTCCGTCAAAAAGAACAAGTGCGGCTTCTCGGTCTCAAGGTGGTGATGGACCGGATCGATATTTGAGTATAATCCACGGATGTTAGAGAATTGCACTTTTAGCGGGAGGAAGTGCTGCCGTTGTTTAAACTTATTCATTTTGTTTCTACGCTTCATGGGTTTAGAGAGTTTTTTAAAGGAATTCTACAGAAGGCGAGGCGAGTCCGGTTTAAACAGCTCCCACGGGCAAAGTTCGACAATAAGGAAACTCACCTGGAGACTGCGGGGACGCCCGAACCCCCCCGAAGATGCCCGCCGGGTCCTCCCTTCCAGTCGCCGACTGGCACGGCGGAACATTTCGGGATTTTTCGCGAGGTGGCGGGGCAGCCTTTCGCACGTGGCTGGCGTGCTAGTTGGGCCCCCAACTTCCTGCGGTCGGCTAACGGCAAAACCGTGCTTCGGATCCCGCTACCCTCCAAAGTGAGTTGCCATGACGAGGTTCACCCCTGGGCTGAGACTAACCTGGGACAACGCAACTACCAACTGTCGAATTCCTTAAGGCACTGGAACTCCCACGCATCGACGAAACACAGCAGGCTGCTTGACGCCGGACTCCGGTGGGAGGGTGGTCGTTAAACCAGGCGGGTGTTAGCCCTACCACCACAAGGGAAGAATTGGCCAGTCATATAAGGTAGTAGGTTTGACTGTCCAGGATGCGCCGAGCGCTCGGTTCAGTTGAGTAACTGGCGGAACAAACTGCGCTACACGAGAAGGCTTCTTTATACATACCAAAAAAAAAAAAAAAAAAATTGAACGCTCTAAATGTTAAGAAATCTATGCGAAGCAAAAGAAAGCGATAGTACAATAGTGAGGGGAGCGGGGCCAGGGCGGCGAGGGCCCGTAAAAGCGTTCAATTTAAATATTTTTATTTTTTTTATGAAAATTTGATGTACACTAAAACCTACCTAACATTTAACAGTACAACTAAAACCTACCGCACCGGAGGTGCTCAAAAGGGAGTAAAGTAAAATATTTTTTATTGTTCTCCATTGAGCACCAAGCTATTACAAAAATGGATTGGTGCTCAAATGGGAATACCTTCGGTGCTCAATGCATTGGTGCCCAAAATATAGGTGCTCAAACAATTTTAACAAAAATTAGATCATGAAAATTTTAACATTTTCAGTAAAAAAAAAAAATGTTTTAATGAGGCTGTTTAGGGGCTCTCTTTCAACCTACCGAAAGCAATTCTGAATAATTTATTGTAATAATTAATTGTATTCTAAATGTTCTTTATAAAAATTGATTGTATTCTCGCTTGACTTTGAAAAACAGCGCTAGCAGAACAGCTCTTACTCAACTTAGAAAAACAGCTCTGAGCGTTAAAAAATAAAAAAATATTATATTGTTTGGTGCTACGGAACCCTGTGTGTGCGAAAACGACTCGTACGTAGTCGGTTTTTTTATTCTGTTTCTCTAAATAATTTTGATTCTTTAAAATAGGGCGGAAATCCTCCAAAAAGAGGAGAACGAACTGTTGTTATTTGATATCAGAGAAGAAATCCTGGAGGATGCCTTCGCGACCATCTACGAACAGTACATGGCGAAACAGAGCACGTTGTTCACCGTGCACTGCGCTGCTGAGGCCTGGTTGAAGCTGATCGATTGGTAATCTAGACTGATTGACAATCTAGAGAGATTTTTATTTTACATGACCACTAGACCTATCCATTCTTTTGAACAATACTTTCCCTCTCCTGCCCTTATGCGAATTTATATTGGTTCGTCTCAGCATTCTTAGCTTATCTTCCTCCATACTTCCCAATTAGTCATCATCATCTCAGTACTCATCCCCTTTAGCGATATCATCTTTCACCCAGTCCATCCATCAGTTCATCATCCCACACATCGTTCCCTTGAAAAGGTTCGATAAAACAAAAACTGTTTCTTAGGCAATTTTACCGGCACGATCCGGGCGAGGAAACCAGCGCGCACCCACCTTGCTGGATCCCTAAACGCAAGGAGTCATGGATCCCCGACGAAAGGCCCGACCCTTCGCCTAAAGACACCTGGGGGAAACACAAACTGCACGTGGTCGAAGACACGCCTGATCTGGCGTTGCAGAAGTGGCCAAGCTCATCCTCTTTGGATATGCCGGTCATTGAAGAAATACCTTCGGAGTATTGGTAACTAGTTTGCAATCCTTGTAAGGACTATTTTATTGTACTCGGAGCCACTTGCTACATCATTTTTGACAGTGCGAATTTGTGGGGTGGCATAAAACAGGGCCTCAAATCGGTCGAGTTTTCTAAATGTTTACTATTTTCATTCTGTTGGTTCGGGCATTAATGCTGATCTTTAATGAAACTCCCGTGTCGAGGTAATGTGGTTTAATAAAAACTGTTTTTAAATAGTCCGTACACGAAGGCAATCCGGCTGCGAGAGGGGGTGTCCGATATTGACAAGACGCACATAGATAAGACTATAAGCTGTGGATATAAGTTTTTAAACACTGTTTTAAGCTTTCATGGTTCATAACTATACTTAAAATGTCACTTACGGGAGTTACGGAATATCTTCCGTGATTATTGTTTATTTTTGAGCTCCCGATATATATCAGGCAACCCACGATCATGGAGCTTGCAACATCGTGGAAATATCGGGATCGAAATAAGTGACATTTTAAGTATAAGTTTTTAAATTGACTTTTTCAATAATACTGTAAAGGACTATTTGCCATGATTACTATTTGTTTTGAGAACTCGAACACAAATAGTAAACATGGTAAATATCTGGTTTCCAGAGTTAATGACAGTTTTTTTTTTTTTTTAATTATAAAAAAATGCCAATGTGGCGCCTGGCCGTTTAGAATAACAACACGGCACACTCACGCTACACGTTTCCACAATTAATGACGTAGGCGTGAACAATTTCTAATGTTCTCAAAACCTCTAAATCAAGTTAAGCCATTTATTTCAAAACAACAAGTCTTTTAAGAGGTACTTTTGAATGTCCAAATTTACATTAAAATAGATAGAATTGTGCATGGTTGCCTCTATATTTTTTTTTTGTAAATAAAGGCTTAGATGATAAATGTGACCTTTGTCTTCAAGGTTCCCTGGCAAGATCAACGTGCCATCCTTCATGCAGAGGGTTAAGAAAGGCGACGATGTAAGTAGAACATTGTTATTGTACTATTTAGATGTTCCAGTACAAATTCTGCAAGCATAGTGAACTGGATAAAATTCCAGTGAACTTAGTTTTTTTTTTTCACTAACCCCCTTTACATTGATTATCCCGATCTGAGGCGATGCCGTTACACTGCTTAGCAGTGTGCGTTCCAGTTTAAAGTGTGTTAGATATCATAGATAGAATTCCGAACAGTTCAAGTTGCGTCGACCTAAAAGGTGCATTAAGTTTTTAAAATGCATAAAAAGGAACTGCAACTAATTCTCCGGGTTATTTTTATCACATCATCGACATCGACTCTGAATTGGCTTGTATCGATCCCGTATCACCACTTTTTCACATTTAATACGGCATCAGGCCAAGTCTTATAACATGTACACTAAGCTCTTTGACCAGTTCAAACGATTCTATGTTGATAAGTATCGTCACTGCGTAAGTGTTAATCTTATGGAGCAGGACGCGACTTGGGACTATGTGCAGGAGTCGGGCAGCGGCAGCCGCCTCACGTCGGAGGACTTCAACACCGAGAGCGAAGTGTTGCAGAAGGTCACCGACTACAGCACTGAGGGAATGTCCGAAAAGGTACAGCTTTCATTGTTACAATTTTGTTTTAGATCATAATGATCATGTTTCACGTCTCTGTTTTATTGGTTTCTGCCAGGAGTCTTCGTCTTCATACGGCGAGCTGAAGACTACGACCCCGGTAGACGGCGAGCAGATACAGGGCTCCCTGATCGGCGCTGGCGACTCCACGGTTGCCATCAGACCCAAGAAGCGCTACACCGAGAAGAGCAAAAACAGTTTTTTCAAGCCGGCGGGGTAAGAAGAGTTGTAGTTAAGCCATCGGGGGCAGCATATCCAGTATAGTATGCGGGCGCTCAAACAGCTAGCGGCGGTATGTTCAGGTATTTGCTAGGAGTACCAGTTCCTTTGCAAAGTCATCATATAATGATGTACAGAGCACGTGGTAGCCGTTTTAGCATCGGTGCCTCCCACCTTGTTTATGAACCGGCCGACCCTGTCCATACTCCACTGTCATTATCCTCACATCCCAGTTGAGTCTACCTGTTCACCTTCACTCCCTATAGCTCCTCCAGATTCCTGCCCAAGATTGGTGCCTTGAACAAGTCGAAAGGAACGCTGCCGCCGTCCCTCGACAACGGCGAGTCGCGCTCTCGAATCAGCATCATATCGGACTGTCGCCTGAGAAACCTCAGGTTTGTAATATTTAGTATATTTATGATTTGAGTATTTGAATACAGAACTAATCCCTCAGTGTAGTAGAACTCGAAATTCAAAATTTAAATCGTAAAATTATTGATTAGTATCATAGGCGCGTTCGAGATGGACCTGCCACGGTAACAATATTTTCAATACACCAATTTATTTCCTCAAAAACGGGTTCTTATCGCACTACGAATAGGTTCAACATGCAATGTATTTCACACGCGTGCGTTTTTTTTCATTTTCCCGGACGTGTGCGGAAAAAAAAATCCACAGATAATACGAAGTTCAAATCGGTTCAAGGCCTATAGTCGGAGGTGAACGTTTTTTTTTTAATTTCGGCAAAGCAATATGCGTCTTTACGGTGTAAATATTTTTTTTTATTTTTTATTAATTAACATTTTATTTGTGTTCTGAATTTAAAAATAAATATAAAAAACTATTTTTTAAATTAGGCTGTTTATCGGCTTCATACCTTTGCTTCTCCTTCAACCTTTTTTTTTAATTTCTTTTTTTCGGATGGGAAATCATCAAATGACTCTGGATGAATGCTCTGGGCGGAGCAGGAAGGAGTGTCAGACTTTTACTGACTAAAACCCATCCATGTTCCTTCATCGCCCTTTGTGTTCCGGGGCCACGGTATCTCTTTCGAATAGTCCCGCAGCCCCGGCAGGCCTCGGCCCTTGCGGACTCCTTCCCTATTGCTGACTCTCTTTGAGGCCCACGTGGAACACTAACGCGACGTCGACACGGCCTGTCGTCAAGAGACGGATGGACGGCGAGCTAGCCCATAGCTCCCCGTCCACAGGCCCGTGCCTACGTTGGCCGGAAGCCACTTCGAGGACACGCCTGTGCTCCACCCAAGCGGGGCACACCTCCACAGTGTGCTCCACTGTGTCCTCCGGTCGATCCTCACAATGGAAACACCCGGGCTTTCTCCTTCAACCTGGCGAAAGCAAAGCGCGAAACAAAGAAAGAAAAATCATAGTCTCGTAATGGGCAGCCGTGGTGGGTAGTATATGATATAACTAGCTGTTGCCCGCGGCTTCGCCCGCGTGGAGTTGGATTATTGGATGAAAAGTATTCTACTCGTATGAGTTAATCGAAGTTATATAATAACTGTGTCCAAAAATTAAATTTACCCTCTTAGGGGTTGAATTTTGGTAAACACTGAAATACGTAGCTCATTATTTTTGCCGTACTCAATTCATACGAAATTTCATGCAAATATGTCCAAGGAATAAAAAGTTTCATAAAAACTTTTGTGCTCTATTTCACCCCCTTGGGGGTAGAATTTCGAAAAATCCTTCCTTAGTGAATGCCTACGTCATAAGAGGAATACGTGTGCGAAATTTTAAGATTCTAGCCATAAGGGTTTGGCCTGTGCGTTGATACATCAGTCAATCACTTTTGCCTTTTATATATATAGATTACAAAATCTCTAATATTTACAGGATAGAACAACTGAATCCATAATTTTATTTGATATAATGAGCAGTTAATATAATAAACAATTGATATAATTTTAAAGTACTTAACTAATTTTTATAAACATAACATACATTGCATATAAAATAGTTTGATATACTCAAAAGACATAAAACCTATTTAGTCTAATATTATGATAAAACGCCTAGTAAAATACACAAAACAAAATTTCATTTTTTTATAATCATACACCATGCATGCAAGCATGCAAACAAGCATACACCATATATGCAGCATGTAAACAAGCATGCAACATGCAGCAGGTATTGTTTCTGTCTCGGCTCCGGCGCTGCGGGGCGCGGCCGCCGGCGGTGGCGGTCGGTCCCATGCGAGTTTATCGTCGCAGATCTGTTTCACGCTTACCACCGAGGCTTCGGCTTGCTGGCCGGGTGTGCCGGCCAGCCTCGTCCGTGGCGGCGAGAGTTAAAACCACCTGCTCCTCAGCTCGCGGGCCGCTTCGCCCCTCCGCGCTTATACGCTATTTTAAATAACACTCTAGGGGTAGTCGGTTTTGCAGCGATTCGTTTCTGTCACGTCGCTCCCGCAGGACGCTCGCTTCACTCGTTCGCCTTCGCGCGATAATGGTCACTGTTCTAACCAAACCTAACCCAAATGATTCACCAACATAGAGAGCCTTAACCTTCTAACCTAATATAACCCATCCGAGTCGGATCGCTTCGAATCGGGGTGTTAACCATAAATATGGTATCAATATTATGTATATTAAACGATAGGCTTATTGATTTTCGATTAAATAAACGTATATCCAATAACGTTATAGGAAATAAGTTTTAGAGGATTTTAGTTCGAATCCCGGGTAGGAGCAAATGTTTGTGTGATGAGCATGAAGATTTGTTTCCGAGTCATGGATGTTTATAATGTATAAAATCGAGCTTTATATAGTATAATAAGTATGTATTTGCAAACATAAAGTATCTATGTAGTATATCAACTATCTGGTGTCCACGACACAAGCCTCGTTGCTTAGTGTGATACTAGACGGCGCTGTGTGTAATGTCCAGCGATATTTATTTATTTATCTAAAGAAATTATTTCAACAGTTGGTATAACTCACGTTTATTATATCTTGTGAACGTTATTGAAATGAAAATATACCAAATAACTTTATATGAAACTAGCTGACCCGCGCAACTTCGTCTGCGATATATAAGAGAGACAGAGAGATGGTTAGAGAGAGTGTGAGACACCCTTAAAATCTTTTAACGGTGTCTCACACTCTCTCTAACCATCTCACCATCATCATCTCTCCATCATCGCGATCGCGGACTTTTATAGAACTTTTTAAGAGGAAAAATTCCATCATACACGATTGTTGCGTAACTTTAACAGAGAGAAAGATCTAAAAAGGAATATTTTTTTCCTTTTTTTTTTGCAACATTTTTCATTGATGCTCTGCTCCTATTGATTGTAGCGTCTAGCGTGATGTTATATAAATGTTGCAACGTTGTTGTTCGTTGTTGCCTTCTCCGATAAATGGGCTATCAAACACTAATAGATACTTTCAACTCGAACCAGTATTTCCTGAAATTAGCGTGTTCAACCAACCAAACAAACACTTCAGCTTTATAATATTAGACATAGTATAGAATCAAGTAGGTAACAATTTAATTTCTCTGAAATATTTGAATTAATCGCTAAAATATTCTGTTTTTCTAAATAAGGGCTTTCCTCGACAGCCTCCTCAGCCTTACGTTATTATCCTTAGACACTTGATGACAGTCATACTCCATCTACGTCGAAAGTTCTCATCAAGGTGCATAAAATGAGCCCAAACACGATATAGATGCTGTAAACTCTTGATGACCTCTTGCAACTGCCTTCCGTCTCCATCGTCGACCTTCGATGAAAGTCATACTCTAGCTAAGTTTAAAGTTTTCATCAAGGTCCATGAAATGAGCCCAAACACGATATAGCTGCTGCAAACTGTTGCGAACCTCTTGCAACTGACTTTTGTCTCCACCGTCAGACTTTCGATGACAGTCCAGGCAGGTCTTAAATTCTCTCCAATATGCATGGAATGAGGCCAATAACAATTTAGCTGTAAATATAATCTACGTAAACTGCGTATTGATTATTGCGAATAGCACAGCACAGTTCTTGCACGTCAAGAACACGTGAATTTATCAGGCTTCCGTTCGCTATACTACTTTTTGGAGAAATCATCATCATACTCCTGCTCCTTATCCCAATTTATTTGGGATCGGCGCAGCATGATTGTAGTCTTCTTCCTTACTTCTCTATTAAAATTTCACGAAAAAATAAGAAATATAGAAATGCAAACAATTTAAATACAAAAAGAAATATAGGCAATCTAACAGCATTAAAAAAAAAATAACAAATCACAAAAAGTGAAAAAAACGTTGCGGGGATTGAACCTGCAACCCCGTAGTTTGCAGAGCGGTCATGAAACCGCTAGGCTATTTACTACGTTGACATATGCTACAAATAACCCTTCTCATGTACTTACGTCATGACTGAAACGTCAAACAATTGAAGTATACGGACATAATGCAAAATTGCCTACCCCCTTAAGGAAGTAGCGTGATAATATAGCCTAAATATTGAAGATGCCTATGCAGTACTGTGCTGTGTAGTGACGTGATGAGCGCACAAACATTTCGTTCCATATACCGAAGGAAGCTGATTTTCTTGAGTTCCGCTATTTTGTGCGTATTCACGTCAAAAATCAAATTTCAAGATAACTGAGAAATTATATTTACCTGTCTGTATTAGATATAAAGTATATGTTGCAACTTTAAAAGGTTACACTTCATTGGTTTTGATTGTATAGGTATTTGAAGTTTATTAATTTTAAACACAAAACCCTCTTTTTTGCGTCTCTGGATGAGATTTAAAAAAAATGCTAAAACAGGTATTTTTTTATTTTATTAATAAGTATTTATTCTGAGTTTCATGATTCTAGAACAATCTAAAAATGTTTTTTCATACAAACTTTACCCCCCATTTTCACCCTCTTTTTCCAAAAAAATCCAAAATTTCTATAGCCTAAGTGTTATTCTGAATGTATTTAAATTGATTTGTGAACATTTCAACAATATCGTTTCAGTAGTTTTCACGTGATGCGCGGTCAAACAAACAAACAAAAATATTAAAAATGGTTTTAATGTGTTCAGTAACTTATTTTAAGTCACCCTGACTGGTTTTTTTTTTTTTATCTTCAATGTACAGATTTTTTGGTCTCAACGATTTTATTATATGTATAGATAATCTTCAATGTACAGATTTTTTGGTCTCAACGATTTTTTTATTATATGTATAGATGTATAGATGAGACGCACCCCTCTTATTAATTCATGACAATAGTTATTTGTTATACAAGAGTGCAAAGTTGCTTTTTAACCGCGTGCTCAATTTTGATAACCGAGCAAGCGAAGGATTCTAAAATTGAGTCACGAGCGCAGCAAGTGATTTAAAAATTAGAATCCTGAGCGTTAGCGAGGGAATCAAAAGAGCACGAGGTGAAAAATCTTTGCACTCGAGTGCAACACGTAACTTTTCATCCCACCTCAGCGAGGAAATGACTAAATGCAAAAAAAAAAAAATTACAATCACAAGATACTTTTACTTTTATTTCAGTTTAGGTGTTAACTACTACATTATGGTAGGTAAGTATTACAGAATAATCTTTAAATTATAACAAAAATAATACTTAGGTACAATTAAGAAAAATTTAAAGTAACGTTGCTACAGTTAGTTAAGTTGAGTGTAATATTTATTTATTAAAACTTTATGCACAAGTAAAAACTGTACAAAGGCGGACTTAATGCCTTGGGCATTTTCTACCTATTTTTTTATTTTTTTTTAAATATCGTACTGTTTCAAATCCTTCTCGCGTGATTGTTGAGGGAGAAAGCTCATTTGCGCATTATTAACAGTTTCAGTCAATTCTGTTGGCGTCAAATAAACTTCTTGGTCGCCAAAACCACTTATTTTACGTTTTTTACTTGTTTTTAACCTAAGGTTTTAACAATTGACCTGACAAGAAAATGGCGCGCGCAAAGCAAATTATAAAAGTACACCAAGAAGGTTCCGAGTCTGAGTTTTTAACAAATTAAAAAAGGTTGTACCTATGATAAATTCGGCACCATGGAGGTAGAAGTAAATAGGTTTAATGATGTTTTGAATTCACAAACTTAGTGCACACGATGTTCTAAATTCAATTTACTTTATCCTCTAGAGGATAAAAACGACTTTTGCACTCAGATATCAAAGAGCAAAAATACTCTTTCCGAGATGGGGGGATGATAAATATTTTTCATTCTTTTATTTAATTTCTTCAAAAGTGTATTGAAAAACGTCGTTTGATACACGTGGATATTTGTTATTGCAGTTCTCGGCTCAAAAACACCGTCAATTCTGCCTCGAATGCAATAACAAACTTGCTCCACTATCAAAATGTACTATTTCCTCTTATATGATGGATGATGGATTTGTGTGTTTCGTCGGTTTCATTGTCGATAAATCCACATTTGTTTAAAGATTAATAATTTACAAGACACAACTTCTCTTAAAAAAACACCTTATTTTTACCCGACTGCGCCAGAAGGAGGGTTATGTTTTTAGACCTTTAATTAAAAAAAAAACCCGATTAATTTTCAATTAACTATAAATTTCGATTTTTATATGCTCAATAAATAGTTGAGTCATTGAGTTGGCAAATTAGTGACGTCACAGGTTGCCATTTACATACAAAATCTAAAAGGGACCACCCAATCTGTAGGCAGGAGTTACATTCGGTTTAACAATATTAAAAAGAAAAAAAACCATTACAATAGCGATTGTATTAATAAGTAGGCAAGCATAAAATTATTACGTTTGAAATACTTTTAATGGCTTTTATATAGGTACCATGAGGAGAGTATAAATAAAGGGTTGCCATGGGAAAAAATAGTTGAGTTGACACGTGCAAAATAACAATGGGCTCGCTGTCAATAGGTTCACGTTTTACAGTGTGATTTTATTCGAAATGGGGGTAAGTTGTATGGGCTGTAAACAAGTGTGAGCTACCGTCATTTTATGCCTTTCTCGGCTCGGATTAATGCTTTATGTTTTTTTTAGGGGATTTCAATGTAAGTAAATAGGAATGACGTTTGTTTTAAAAACGATGTTTAAAACGACGATATTTTATGAAGATTTTTTTACGCTTGCGTGTGTGAGCAATGTTTTATTATAAACATTGCAGAACAGACTACCGTAAACGAGATGTAGCTACTAACGTCCAAAGGAAACTAAATCTTGCCAACTAGCTTAATCCAATGACATTTGAACACTGCATTTCACACTAAACTTCTGAAACTTGACCTGTATTCCACAAGAGCGAAATGTGTATATTCTAGAGGTAACACACTGTATAATGAAGTTGAATCAAGTCGTTGAACTACGGACTACGGCAAGTCGAGCTCCTTTGTCGCGCACAAAGAGCTCCAATTTGAATGACATGAAACGGTTTGAATTAATCCTCGAGGGGGAAACTAGTTGATAATCAATGCGTTATATTGTGAATACGGTTTGTTGATAACGTGGACACTTGTGAACTTTGCACAGGGCTGCCATTATGATCACCCGCCAGGATTTTATTCGTCTTAGATCCTCACTACTTAGATTCTTTTAGTAAAAGTTGATTCGACCAAGAGCAAGAACTAACGTCGGTGGGTACTAGCACTACTAGCGTCTCGTCTTGTTTTCCAATAGGTACCTACTGTCTTGTCAACATTAACCAAGCGCCAAAGGATCCATGCAGAAATGTATTTACTTATTTATTTGACCATTTATGTACACACTAATACATACATAAAAATTGAAACACATAGCCTACTTTTTTTATTTTTAGGATGGGAATCATCAAATGACTCCTCCCGCTCTGGGCGGAGCAGGAGGGAGGGAGTGTCAGATTTTTACTGACTAAAACCCATCCATGTTCCTTCCTCGCCCTTTGTGTTCCGGGGCCACGGTATCTCTTTCGAATAGTCCCGCAGCCCCGGCAGGCTTCGGCCCTTGCGGGCCCCTTCCCTATTGCTGACTCTCTTTGAGGCGCGCGTGGAACACGAACGCGCCGTCGACACGGCCTGTCGTCATGAGACGTACGGACGGCGAGCTAGCCCATAGCTCCCCGTCCACAGGCCCGCGGTACATAGGCATACTGCTTATTTCTTAAGTTTCTGCCAGCAGACGTGCGAAAGGACAAATGAATAAGAAGTGGATTGTCACTCACGGGGGCTGCATTCAAACAATCCATTCCTGTTTCTCCGTTGTTACAAATGTAACCCAATTTAAAAAACACGAGTTCTTAAATCAATAATCGATGATGTGTTGAAAGTCTGCCCCAATTCGCTTATGTAAATGGCTTCCTATGATCGCGAAAACGTTGTACTCATTCTCGCCGAAATCACTCACGAGTTGACATTTGAAAAGCTGACATTTACATTACCGATCCTAATAATAAACTCTGGCTCTAAAGCCCTGCAAGCCTTCAAGGCAAAAGGAGGTATCTACATTTTTATTATTTTTTGTCTTAAGTACCTCGGTATATTGAAATCTTTCTTCTCCAGGTCATTTTAGCTCATCTTTGCTAATACTTCTAGGTATTACTTGAAAAAAAAAATCAAGTTAGTGTTTGTGACAAAAACCTGCGGAAAATCGTTCAAGCTTAGATGGGAACTACAGTACTAGATACTTATTGAAACTGATTGCGATGTACTTAAGGCTTGAATTCCTGCTACGCTCTTTTTTTTAATCGTGTGGTTATATTACTATACGAGTAGGTATACATTGTGTTCTATTTAGCGCCATACTGCGACGCTGACGTCAGCGGCGCGTGTGTTGCTAGGTACTGTTTTTCTCGCTGACGTACGTACGCGACCGACCGTACGCGACCGACATCAGCGTAGCAGGTATTCAGGCCTTACAGATTTGATGATGATTATTGATGTAATTAATTTTGACAGAATTTAGAATACCTAGAATTAGCTGGAGAAATAGTTCTTAATTTTTTATTTACACTACGATATGATAAAAATAATATATTGAAGAGTCAGCCCTACAAAAGGGCGAGTGTCCCAGGTGCGCTCGGGTCAACGATCGCTGCTCACCGCGTTTTGTGCAGCTCTGTGTAGCTTTACATTATGTAGCGTGGGCTCGATGCAGTTTACGGCTCATGGTAGTTCAGCTTATTTATGTTGTATGTACTGGGCAGGATTAGCGGCCGATTTATTAGCTGGACCAGGGGACAATGGGGAATTTAAACCTCCTGATAAGGGCATGAAATAAATAGAACAGATTCTCTAAGCACATATTCATTAAATTGCTTTTCGTAAGCACTGCTAAAAGTTAAGTAAAATAACCGCTGTTTAACTATACATTTTACGAGTAACTTTAACTAGGGTTTATGAATATAACTAAGTACCTACCTAATAATGAGTTTAGAAATCCTTTGTCTGTCAAATTTTGTTCTGAATTATTTTTGTAGCATCTAATCACTAATGCACTGTGGACCATGAAGAATAAAAAAATACCTTTACCTACAGCACACTGCGTAAGCACGATTGATTAGAATCCCTTTGGCATTCCAGGTTGTCTTTCAACCTGATTAATGTACCAAAACAATCCACAAGCTAACCACCGCTAGGCAACCGCATTCAATTATCCGCAACCCGTAGACTTATTAGAATTGTGTCGTAATTAATGAGAGCTTAATATAATTAAAGTACCTAACTCGATTACCATAGACAATACAGCGCCGACAGCTCTTTGAAGTCAGCGCTTCATCTGCTAGCCGGGAGGAATGCTTTACTATTCATTTGTTGGTTGTTGTTGGTCCAACAGTTTGGACGAGGATTTGTGAGATATCAGATAGATAAATGACATTGAACATTAACCGTTCTTGGGTGGCATGTGAAGCTTTGCTAAAATGAGTCCTTGCCGTTTGGTTACAGCTATTTCCAGCTAATAATTCATTGATCGATTTTTTCTGATCTAATTCTAATACTATTCTATGTTTACAAAGACAAGTTTCAAAGTGTCCCTCCAAAATACTAGTGCAAAACTAATTGATAATAATCTATTTAGATAATTTAGGTGCCTCTAATGATGGATGAAAATGTGTAGGCTGTGGAATATCTGAATTATTTGAGGGCGGGGCGGGGCAACATCCGTTAATAGGTTACTACCTTATACATTATTAATTTAATTATGTGTAACGTAAATTTACATCGTATTGTTGAGAGTGAGATGTGAGACGGATGAGATACATTGAGTGGTTAAACAGCAGACGGTATCAGTTTCGGAAACCACTCGAGATGGAGTATTTGAGATTGATATGATTAATGTTGCTTGATTGAAAATTAAGTTATTTACTTAATTTATTCACTGACTGTTGTAAGTAAGTATCTATTATTATATAGGGTGACTGGTAATTAGTAATTAGTGACCGATACTAAATCTAAATCGATCGATCTAAATTCAGTCGGATTTATCTAAATTCTGATTTCGAGAAGATTCTTAAAACAAACTAAAAGGATACATTTCCCTTATTTTAGTGACAATTTTTCAAATAGGTAGGTTTTGAACCTAACTAGGTACCTAAAAATCCTTGTCACGTATCCTCCTTGTCGATTGATTCAATTTACTGCCCGAAATCGTTTTGTTAGATAACACGATCACCGGGGTAAAGAAACTGGACGGACGAAGCGAGTTGAGATCATGAGATCAAATCATGTATTTCACAGCAGAATGTCCTTTTGTGTGGCGTGTACATAATCTCGATAGGATGTGTCCCCATTGCTGCTACCGTAGCACTAGAGATGGGCTTAAACGTTAAAAAATAATAACACTGCTAAATGCTAATGCTAAAAATAATTAACAGTTAAAATTAGCAGTTATTTTTAGCGACTGTTAAATTTAGTCAGAGACAGATTTTTAACATAATTAATTCTCATTTCCTTCATACTTTTTACAGGCTTAGGACTGTCAACTTTTTAGTTGTTTTCTTCCAATTTGTAAGTATTCTGTTTCAAACGCAAACAACACTACACAAACAGTCAAACAATTGGAATTTTCACTCACAACACTAACTACCTACTACCTAGATAACAAACTCGCGTAAACCTTCGTAACGAAAATCAGTCTTTATTTAACACTAGTTAAATATTATACTATACTATTCCCAAATTCAACAGTTCGCACTTAGCAGTTAATTAAATGAACTCGCTCGACCTTAACAATTTAACATTCTAACTGTGACTGAACACTAAACACAAAATTAGTAGTTGCTAAATAAATCGCTATGTTGAAAACAATTCAATAAAGACGGAAACGGAACACGTGTATCGTGTGTCCTTTTCTTGGTTGTTGCCGTCGCGTCAGCCTGCAGCCTGCAGTAATGGGATAAAGCGAGACAAATATATATCCGGCGTCCGTGTTTGGTGCGGGTGGGAGCACTGGTCTAGCCAGCACGACCATTATTGTTTTGTTGTGAGTAGTTGAGTACTGAGTTGTGACTGCTAAATTTAACAGCTATCTCAGAACTTATTTAACAGGTGTTGACACTAAAAAAATTTAACAGTGTTAATTTAGCAGCTTATTAATTTTAGACCCATCTCTACGTAGCACTCCCATGCAGCTAATTCTTTATAAAATCAGGTTACACAACATGTTCTTGTTTAAAATTCCTGTTTTATAATAATCCCGTGACAAAATGCGGAGCGTGCAATAAGGCTGATTGCACACATGTCGTCGCGCGGGACCGCGGCGACATGCGATTGCGACGCGGCGACATGCGACTGCGACGCGCGACTCGCCCGCTTTGTACAACTAAAAGCTTTTGTTCGTTACTGCCATGATGGATGGCCGACGAGAGAGTTTTTTTCATTTGCTAACATGTATCGCGAAATTATTTCTTTTTGTTGCTATTTTTCGTTGGCGACAATACCAAATGTGCTACGAGTGAATTTGTGAGGATTTTGTGAGCGTATTCCGTCGCTTTTACATTGATGTTGTAATTCTTTGAAGGAAAATTGTATTGTGCTGGCCAACCACGTGTTGTCGACGTTTTCGCTATTGTTATCATTATTTTTGCGAAACGGAGCATTTTACTTTGTTCAGACTGAATTGCGTAACCAGTTTTCGTTAATATTTTTTGAGATTTCAGCAAGATTGTGTTGCTATCGAGGAAGTTCAGGCACTTCTTAACGAACGACATTTATATGTCTACGACTGAATGAAATAAATATTAAAACGAAAAAGCTCTTTGATATCGTTCATTAAACTGTGTACAGTTGTGTAAATATAAAATGACTGTAATTGTGGCATACATGTAATCTAATCGCATTCTGGAAACTTAATACAGGGAGTTCAAAACATTTACCGGCCGCAATTCATTTGTTTTAATTTAGCAATTACTTGTGAGAGTCGTTCCCACCGGAACGTCACAAAGGGATGTTTTGTAACACATTGTGACGATGGGGTCTATTAAATTATCGCTGACAATCCGAAGAGCCACAATGGCTCGAGACCCACTCGTCCACGATTGCAAACGCGTTTTAATCAAAAGGGGAAGACGCGACAATGAAGGCTATTCACTCCCTGCCCTAATTTCCGAATAGCTGCCATCTTGGTTATCTGGAACACCATTCCACTGTATAGACTATAGACTTTAGAGTCGTAAATCGCGTGTGTCTGTCGCAAGCCTAAGTTTGTTGAGGACACGTGCACTATTGATGTAGTCCATATAATGTACTTGTTAGTTTTGTGGTCGTAGAGACTATATAGGATTTTGATTGTCGATTTGTAAGGAATATTCTTTGTAGACACGTCAGTAATGGGGTCGTTTCTTTGGTCTTTTATTCTCTGATTATGTCGGTCTTTTTTCCAGTAGGGGCTTTAATAAAGCAGAATCATTGTTCTTAGTTTATTATCAAGTTTCCAGCGCTTTGGCTTTACTCGCTTTCGCTAAATATTCTCAAAGATTAAAAGCTCATTTTTTCCATGAAAGCAATCAGTTTAACTCAGCACAATTATGTTACCGTTAACAGACGCCTATACTGCCTATCCTCGTGGAATAACCCTTTAATCGGCGCGCACCACCCCCGGGGAGGGTTGTATATTCTTTGTAAATCGCTCAGCATATGATTACCACGCAAGTAATAAGTATTTCGTGGAACCCGAAGATTTATAGCGATAGATGTGCCATCGCCGTACTTAGGCCATGTGAAAGTGTTCTTTGTCTTAGTGCCACTGGCACGACAGCATTTACATCTTGTTAGCCCAGAACTTCACCACTTCCACGACTTCCTCGCAGGACAGGACAGGAGGTGGAGCATGGTTTGCGACACAGCTCCACAAACACCGCACTGATCCGTTCCGTGTTTAGACTGAGTAGAGTCAGCTCGTACATCCCTCATGAAATGATGAATACGAATTTCAGTATGAGTGCATGATCAGAATCAGAATCAGATATTTATTTGCTATGAATGTAGGTACAGGTATAAGATGTTGTACATAAATAATGAGATCGGCTACAGTCTACCTTACGGCATGCAAATTATTACATAAATTAAAATATTAATAAAATCAAAACAATGTCAACAAAAACAGAAATGAAAGTGAAGTCAATTAATAATTAATATTATAGTCAGGTACTTATGTCAAAATGGTCACATGGTCAAATTTGCAATTAAAAACAATCATAATCTGGTTAAATTCATATCATTTAAAAAGTCTTTCACTGAGTAGTAACATCATGACAAATATAATTATCAACGGAATAGAGAAGTGATTATATTTTTTGACGCGGTAGTGCAAGCCTTTCTAACGATTTAATTCTTTGGTGGAACCCTGCTTCGCCTGATATGAGAAAGTGTAAGCTATACATATACATGTACATGATATGTTGTACATGAATTTGTTTTTCCGCCTCCTTGAGTTCTAATTTTTTCCAGCCCCAAGGGAGCATATGTTGCCATGGTATTAAATTTGTGTATTTGCACATTATACAGTGTTGTTTACTTTATCGAAAAAAAACCTCTGTCATCAACTTGTACTTCCAGCCGACACCGTTCTGAAAAAAAAAACATCGATTAAGAAACTGTTTTTACTCATTGTGCGGGTAGTTGTGTTGCTATGTTAAAAAGTGAAGCCATAAAAAAGGAAATCGTTTTTATGCCTTTTTGAAGAGGTATTTTGGTTTTAAGTCCATTTCTTTGTTCTTAGTAGGTAGATATTTATTCCTAGTTTCATAATGAAGTGGAAATACATTGATTCCGTAGTAGAGTGCCTCACGCGGCACAATGATCTCTGAATGTACAGCTACATGGGTAGGTGCCCCCAGTTACGCACACTATTCATATATCTGTGACGTCAGTCATATTTCCTTCCCATCTATGTTAATGTCCTCCATTTTAAACTGTCCAGAAGATTACCTTACGAAGTCAATGCCATAGGTGATCGGCCTCTCACCTCGCGGTCCCAGGTTCGACTCCAGTATAAAACGACAGGAATTATACGACAAAAATATGTATATTTGAATGTTTTTTCATGTTAGTAACTTGATTCGTTGAATTTTGAGGGGTATTAGTGGTGGTCACTGTATGATGATCGGTCGGTGGGTCCTCTGTCTGTCTGTCCGCCGTGTAGACTGGCCAGGGGACTGAACTCCTGAACTCTGGGAGAACACTGTATTATAATTGTATGGAATTCTTTGTGTTCTTTGTAAACCGTGTAACCGTGTGTAGGGCTGGGCTTAAGTATCAAGAATCCATTATGAATTGCCTCTTCAAGTGTGTGGCTCTCAGAACAGTATATTATCACATTTAATCTATCAATCAACGCAGCATCACAAGCACTGCTGGACATGCCCAGCTGGCCTGGCCTAGGTCACATCCAGTCTGTCCCAGCCATCTTAATATTCAAGACCGTTTGTTTTTGTAGAATATATCACATTAATATTTAATCACACTTATCCAGCAAAACAATTCGCCATTAAAGTCAATAAGATCATGACAAAACACGAGTCTGTCGCAGTATGTCGGCGCCCCTCTTACAAGTAGTTCTAGTAAACACTTACATACCCTGCTCTACTGCCTGCAGCACAAATATAGCTTCTAAACAGTTGTGATAAGGTCTTTTCTTGTTTTGCGCGTGTGGGGAGGTAGGCCCTGGAAGGAATAGGGAATTAAGATAAATATAGCACGTTTTTAGGTTACAAGGGTCTTTAAGGTTGACGATACTGGCAAATCGATTGAGGGCATTGGGTTAGTCTAACTCACGCTTTTTTTCTGATGGGGGTAGGCAGAAACACAGAACGCCACCAGAGGCAGGTGGCCCTCTAGTACTTGAAATTAATAATATATCCTTTTCAAAATTGGTCGTTGACTCATTATTAAGGACTTACTTATAGACTTTTTTTAGCTGACTGCCAAGTAGTAACACCCGTTTAGTTGATACCTACGCGCCCTAGGCAAAGATTGGGGTTGTTCAAACTAACTGTCACACATTTTATTTTTGATTAGCCTATTCTGTCCCACTGCTGGGCAAAGGCCTCCCCCATTTCCTTCCATCTCTCCCGGTGTTTTGCCTCCTCTGGCCAATCAGGCAGGAACGAGTCCAAATCGTCACGCCAGCGTTTCTTGGGCCTGCCTCGGTGACGACAACCGTCTTCAGGCTCCCACTGTGTGACGATTCTGGCCCATCTGTCCTGACTCATCCTCGAAATGTGACTGTCATACATACTGGCGGTTTATGTAATTTATAATTCAATACTAGAGGTATTGAATTATAAATTATTGCTGTTAATTACGGTTTCGTGTTAGTATTTTAACAAACTATTAATTAAGTTCAACCGTGTTGTCGACTCATGTTGTTTCTTCACAAACATTCAGGGGTGCTTTTGTATTCCCGAATACCTACCATATTTACATGAAAGCAAAGGCAATATGGTTGTAGAAGCATAATGTATATACCTACGTATACTATATTTCTTGTTGTTCAGGGAAACTTTTTGGTTTTTCAGCATGTTTTCCACACCACTGATGTAAAGAAAGCTTTTTTTAAAGCTTCCTCGAGTTGACGTAATTCTTTTACAAACTCGAACAGTTTTTTGATTATGGGGTTTCGGACTTTCGGCGAGGTCGACGTTTTCTAAAATAATTAAAGCACGCTGGTGGATTTTCTGCTTTTGTCGCCGAGTCAAATATTGAAAACCCATCGGCACGTTTTTATTTCGGCATGCATTTAGTAATCGTATAGTTTTCGATGGATCGTGGTCGTATCGTAGTCGTGTCGTCACATATAAACAGTTTCTCACTGTCAGCTCTTTTCCTAAATGTGCTTTTTATTGGATTAACTATCCATTAGCCTACTTGATGTTTGTTTCCAAAGAACAATTACAGGCGTACAGTCGCTGCTTCTGGACACACCCATCCTTGTTGCGCCGTGTCCTAAATGTCGGGGTTATTAGATTAACTGATCATTAGTAGCGTGGAGAGGGAAGACAGTAGGTCTACTTTGAAACACAACAGTTTAGTGTAAAGTAAATTATGGTTTGACATACTCGAAGACACAAAGTTGTCGAGACCAAAATCACGCTAACGAGGACATTGGTTGTTATAATATCAATGAGACTTTTTGGTCAAATGTAAGTTAAGCCCCGTAAAGCCTTATACTTTTACCTTCAAATATTTATCCACTTTTTGTATTACCGGTGGACTAAATTGCTAAAGATGAAAGCCATTTAAAGCCATTTATTCAAGCTAGACAATTTATAAATGTCGGTTTTTATCCCATATTTAAAGTGGATCTTTTCCATCTGTCTGTAAAGCGTCCAAAGTGTCGGTGTCTTGTTGTGTCAGACACTCGACACTGATGGGACACTCCTATTGTTGTTTGGCAACTAAAGGTTAACTTTGAGCAAATATAGCTTGTTTTTATCGGAAAAATACCTGGCATCGGCGTACCTACTCGTGTGGACGGAAAAGTTATCAAAATAAATTAGATTTTATTCATAAGTTCGGTATTGTAGTATTAAACAGTTCTGAGATTTCTTGTTATATTTTTAATATACTTAGCTGATTACAAAAAAGTTTCCGTTCGATTCCCGCATAAAACAAATATTTGTATGGGTTGTTTTGAATCTTTTTACCAAGTTTAGGTTTGTGTAAAAAGCGTGTAAGGAGATATTTCTCGAGGGGTAACGAATCAAAATACAGATTGATTGATATTTTCTTTCCAATTTAAATGTTCTTTGTGTGAGAACGTCGCCGTCTTTAAATTACATACCAAAAACACATTAGGCCCCCATTCACCCCTCACAAAACATATGAAGGGTGTTCCTATTGGTAACCAATGGTTACCAAAAGCTCCATGACACAGGAGTCAAAGATTCATCGTAGATTTTGACGTGGAATTTTGTGGTGATTGTCGTCATCCTCGATAGTATAGTGGTGAGTATCCCCGACTGTCACGCGGGAGACCGGGGTTCGATTCCCCGCTGGGGAGGTTACTTTTAGTTGATTTGAGAACTATCCAATTTGTTAAATGGAAAGTCGATTAATATTATAAGTTTTTAAAAGGATATCCATTTACGGTGAAAATCTGTCTTGATTGATATCTTCAATGATTCTTCCTCGCCAGTTTTCAAAACAGATGGACCCAAATGTAACCTAAGAAAACTCTGAAACATCCAGCTCTTTATTTATACATACAAGTTTCATGAATAAGCGATGTGGCTAGTTTGAAGCATCTTCCTTATAGCCGCATAGATATGCAGATGTGGGGATTATGCATGCGGATTGCTATCAGCGGCATCTACGAATCACCTTCGAATTTAGCGGTCGTTAACTTTTGTAGGAGACGTAGGTAGATACCTACCTACCCCATATTGACATGAAGTCAGGAGAATTGATAGACGGGAGCTGTAGCCTTTAGTTTCTTACTAGCTCCGCTTATGTGTGAAGTTTTGGTTAAGAGATACGTTGGCCCACAATCCCTAAAGCATTAAAGAGTTGTCCTGAAAATATAGCGCATAAATACCAACCATAAGATAATTATATTGATTGTTGGATTCGCTTTAATAGTCTTGTTTTAGAAGTTGGGAGGGCGCGTTAGAACTACGTTTACTTTTTAGCAACTTTTCAGCAGGCCAATTCACAACTATAGAGAACCTGTATAAAGATTAGGATAAATAATATAATTGCTATATAATTTTTGTCATGTGTGAGATTTTCAGATATTTCAAGACGAATAAGAAGGCCGTTATTTGTCTTGAATTGTCTGAAAACCTACCTGATTTATTTCTGAGAATATGCTTTACAACGATCACGTTTCGAAGTGGGATGTAGTTACGGATGATTTTTTATAAAAAAAAAACATCATTCTCTAACAATTTATTTAGAATAAAACCTATGCATATCGCTGTCACTTCTTCATCATGGAAATCTAGACTTATACCTGTCTCATAGCCAGGTTTGGCAACTATTTTAACTATACGAAACGAAAATCTATCAGTTGCTTTGCAATTCAAAACGAGCTCAAGGTTTTTCGCCTTCGGGTCATCGGCTGCTAAATATTGCCATGCTGTTTCAACTTTTGAAATTGAAAAGAATTTATGAATAGAGTAAGCTATTGACGTATTTGGAGATCAGGTCAGGTCATAGAAGTACGGAGATAGAACAAAGACACTGTATGTGTGACTAGAAGTGAATACATTTTTATTCGACTCTGATGGTAAAGGATAATAGGTATGGCTACACAGGAGGTACTGAGATGACGTCGGATAGAGAGTTAGAATGCATGAAGAAGACTTACGGAACCAGTTAAGTTCATTACCCTTAGGTATTCCAATGTATTTCCAAAGTATTCGCTTACTTTTCCTTATTGTCGTTGAGTAATAAAGTCGGAGCTTTCTGATGATGCGAGGGTCATGATGCGAGGGTCAATAGTCCAATACGCACTGCCACAATTTCGGACAATTTGTGGCAAAACAATGCGACCCTTTGATTGATAAGCTTTTTTAATTAATTCCATAATTTGGTTTACAGATTAGAAACTCAGTACGAGATAACACCCGAGAAGATGGACACCCCGCCTGGAGAGCCTGCCAAAAGGAAGTGAATTGCGATTCGTGTATTTGTTATGAAAAATGCATAAATTACGAAAATTTCAAGTATTTTATTGTTTCTATTAAATCATGACTTATTTACTTATTTCACATTTAATGAATTTAGTTTAAAATCTAATAAATTTAATTCATTTGTTAAGTTCTCTCATTTGTAAAGCTGAGCGGTGAGTGGTTCGCGACTCGTTTTTAAATAATCACTTTTTTGCATTTATATAATGTTGGTAACAGACGTAACGGTAACTGGCGCTGCCGTTTCTATTTTGCACAACTAAAGGGTAGTTCTTCGAGATTTGATACTTCGACTGATTTATATGGACAAAATGAAATTTCACTTTCAGCTTTGTGTCACATCTTCGTGTGAAAATAGGTATACCAAATAGCATATATTTGAATGTGGGACTCGTTTTTATAGTTTTCAAAATATCGACGTTCAAATATTTTGTGCCCAGGTGAATCAGAATTTGTTACTGATGAATCAAGCAATCTTAAACTAGGCAGTGTAATTAGAATGCCACCTGAACCAAGGACAGATGAATCAGACATTTTCTTTAGTAACACCGGGATCTAAGCCAACCAGCCGCACGTCCACCTAGTTCGTCCGTTGCACGACTGGCGTCCCCCTGCGCGAAAACCCAGACTCTCATTATTATTACCCAACCAAGTACGGTCAAGCGCAGCTTCCGACACATTAATCAGTATTATACGCCGGACATTCTTATTTACTTATTTATAAACACACTAATGTAGTTTTAAGTAATATTCATTTTTAGGGTTCCGTGCCTCAAAAGGAAAAAACGGAACCCTTATAAGATCACTTTGTCCGTCTGTCTGTCTGATCAGACAGTTAAGTTAGTCCTTTAAAAAGTTTGTATGGAACCCTTGGTGCGCGGGTCCAACTCGCTCTTGGCCTGTTTTTTGTAAGTGGACAATTCATTTCCTATCGATATAATTATAATTTATATTGATTTATCAAAGGGAAAATGCGAAATCGACCATTTTGTTCCGGAAATGGCAAACGGACGCGTTATATGAATCAGAAGAACAAACATCAAATATTTTTACTCTGTACCTAGACAGCAATTGAAAAATATAATTTGTCTCAGTTACGGATATAGATAAGCTGTACAAAAGAAAATTACATGCCGTTTTGTTAGTTGGTTACAGAAAATATACCCATAGAAATCGAAAATTTTGCCTCTGAAGAACTACCCTAAATTAAACTACCTACCTACTCATTGCTTTTACTAACATCTCAACAGACAAAACAAACATAATAATAGTTTCAGAACAAAGGAAAATGGCTTGTACCGTCGAGTAGTGACAGCCACTTCTTCAGTCAATCCTTCAGTCGTCCTTAACGACTGCTTGGACAAAACCTGATTAATATCTTAATTTCAACACAATCTGTGATTAAATACCGTTCCTCAGCTCCTGATGACAGCAGCCCTTTAAACTACAAAGACATGATTACTTGAAGACTATCAACAAAGGGGTAGGCCAGTGTCCGTTGTCCGTTATTGATCACGGGTTGGTGTCCGACTCGTGTCCGGACAAGCGGGCCATCCGTCTTCGTGAAGGACAGACGGACGGACGGTATTTTAGGGAAATTCACGCTCGTTGATTTGAAGGGTCCGCAGAGCTGAGCTGGGGGTTCCAGTTACATGGTGGATCGTTTATATTGCTGGGGATTTGAGTGTTGCTTCCCAAGGGTATCGTGGAGTAAGAATCGTGCGATGAGAAGGGGTTCTAGCATTTATCAACGTGTAAGTATAGCATGGTTGCATTAAAGGGATGATAAACAATGATTGACAATGCGATGTTGTCTCTATTTCATCGAAATTAGTATTTTTTGATACATATTATGTTCATGTCAAATAAAAGAATTGGTTACTAAACGATAGTCTTGGACTCTAGGTGGTTTCCCCGTAGTTCAATGATTAATAGATACGAATAGAGCTCAAACGAGTGTGAAAAACGTTCCAGAGATTCAACATCTAAAGCTTGCAGGCATCAGAAAATCCCCTGGACTTTTCTTAATGATAAGAGATAACCAGTTTTGCAGTCTAGGTTTTAAGAAACTTTATTTGTATTCAGAATTATCATACGCACGAATCCGGTATGAAAGTTGTGCTCTCTATGTATGTCACTATCTCGTGAACAATATAAGCTCACGATGACATTTCATATCCATCTGATTCCCCGTTCGGGCTATCACTACAATAATTTGTTTTTATGTTCTTCCTAGTTTTATCAAGCGAACAAATAGGGTCATTTCTGTCGCATGTCTCTGCGGCAGGGATGGTTGGTGTGTAGATAGCAACAGCATCTTATCTGTCGGTGCCGTTTGGACGTCGCCGTGAGGCATGGACCGTTTGCGCGGTTTGATTGTAATCGGGTATACAGTGTAATGTTTCTGTTTGTATGTGGGTTGTTAGCGGTCGGTGTTATCAAGCTTGTGTGGGGAAGGACTTTGCTACCAGTCAGTCTGTTGCAGTCCACTGCTGGACATAGGCCTCTCCCAAAATGCACCACAACACCCTGTTATCCGTTTTCCGTGTCCACTCCGTCTCGGTCACCCCAAACCACCACCACCACCACCACCACCAGCACGGTAGTCAGCCTAGCTGGAGGGTCTCCCACACTATGTTTGGCTTACTCTAGCTTAGCTATGTCGGTGACTCCACTAAACTTATTCATTTCCGATCTTATCCTTCAAAGAAATTCCGAGGCAATAAAATAGGCATAGACTCTTACTATGATACAATTACTGCGATCTAACTACGCTTAGCCTTACTTGGAATCGCCGAACACCCGAAAGAAAGGAGCATGGGTACCTACAAAGATCGTAGTCAAACCAAGTCTTGTATCTAGGGTGTAAAAAACTTCTTAACGAAGCCGAAAGGCACTTGTTCTCCCCGTCATTGCGATCATTTTTTTGTTCTACACCATACCTGGGAACCTTCTAGTTACGGAGATATTGGGGGTCAAAGTTCCAACTTTTTGACAAGTTTTTTTTTTAATACAATTTTTTAATGTAAGATTTTACTTTAAACACCTCCACGACCCTCGTATTATTCAATCGATCCATCAGCACAATGTTTTGAGCGCGTAACATTGAGTTTTACAACAAAACATGATTTTTTCACCCCAAAAAAAGTTGTTTCCCAGCAATGATTTTTGCGTAAAGTTACTTAGTTTGATGTACAGAATGCTTGGTTAACGGCTTCGTGATGAGGTTGTTTACACCCTGTATCTGTCTGCCCCAAAACGATAGTATGACGGCATAGACGTGTGTAACTTGTGTTAGATGTGCACATAGCCACCGGCCATGGCCATGGGGTACCAGACTGTAACTAATACAGGCCCACACACACGGGTGCACTTGTCAGGGCTTCAGGGGCAGCCAGCGAACGCGCCGGAGGTGGCGAAACCGGCGTTTTGTAATAATTACACTACGTATTACATCGTCTTAGTTTGCTCGGGTGCACTGGAAGTCAATCGCAAGCTAATGATAATGGTGATAGGATTCTTGCGTCATTCAGACAGATCACTCAACAATACATTAGATCAGAGTCTCACTTTAATTGTTCAGCTCCCCAATGGAACATTCAAAGAGATATAGTCGTAATCAAAACGCTTAGAAACAGCCAGGACGATACTTTCACACGTTTTTTGATCAAAGTTTATGTTATTGGGGGCAGATGGACCATGGAAGTTGCTACCAATCCTCTTTACGCACTCTCAAAGTCGCCTTTACGACAGTCACTATTTCTCATTCGTGGAATGGCTTTTAAAAGCCACTTTATTTTCTTCTCCAAAATATACCAGCCTACCTAATTTCTTTATAAATCGAGCTCATTTCAAGCAATCAATACTGTTAATTTGAAACGGGCCATTTACAAAAGTAATTATCATTGGCTCGCTATCAGGCAGCACATCGCTCGCTCGGGCCGCGGGGCGGGCAGAGGCACAGGTATATAAATCGGTAGCACGTTCATAGATAATTGGTTGTGTAGTAATTGCAACGAGTTTTAGGAAAACGCTTGCGGGTACGTATTCGGTGGGTTTCCATTGTGTTACGATAGTTTTTGTAGAATACAAAACAAAAATAACTGTTTGGGTAATACTTTGCAGTTTCTTTATCCTTTGAAACGGGATTTTGTTTATTAGTCCACGGTAACAGCAATATTGATTGAGGCGTCTAAGCTTTTGCCAAGGGCAAATTGATGGTTATTTTCATTGTAAGTCAATCCTGGGTCCTAAAGATGTCCCAATTCAAAAAACTATTTATTAAAACCTTTGCTATAAGTAATGATTCCAGCATCAATTGTCTGAGTGGAGATTTTATAAATCACCTCAATTTCGAAGCTTATAATTCCTGTTTATCTTCTTAAAGAAAACCGTTTACTTTTCCAACATTTTCGTCTTCACCAATAAACTTACCGTGTGTCAATGCGAACGTGCTCTCATCGTGATAGGCAACAGTATCCCGGCCGCGATACCGATCGCCTTGCTGGCTCAATTATGGATCATAGACGGGGAGCTCGCTAGCGCAGTACCGAGTGCAGGCAGAACATCTTTGTGTAAACTAAACGGGAGGTTCGGAGAGGCAGTGCTTTAGTGATGATGGGTGGATTAGGAACATGTGTTTGTCTAGCCCTGATGTGATGGCATCTTCCTAGTTCCTAGCTATGGACCACCGGACTATGATAGTGAGGGAAGAGAGCGTGCGCCTTTGTTTGCGGACACACGCGTGCATATACTTCGCTGAGATAAGCCGCCATGACCGAAAACGGTCAGGCGTAATCAGGAGATTCATTTCTACGGTGACAATAGGGCAATTGAAAATTAAATGTACCTAACAAAGAGTAGAGACGTTTATAAATAATATTGAATGTAATGTAAAAGACAACAGAACTGTTGTTATTTGTACCGTCAAACACCCAGCACAGAAATGATCTAGCTAGCTGATGATGCAGATTCACCAATCTGCATACACATTTGTTTAATATTGGAAAAACAAACTACACTTTTACCCATCTAACATACCCAGACGGGTTAACATCGGGGTAGAAATGTTCGCTTCACCTCTTAGACTATTCCTCCAGCCTACTCCTGGAACAACTTATGAGTTCCATACATAACGGGCACCATGGACTAACGGGGTTTTATGGAAAAAATGGCCGCCGGACGACCTGGACCGTCTAGTTCTGTAGTATTAATACAGGTAGCGGCGCCCGTTCAATATTGTGTCTGGGAAGTAAAAAGTTCCAGGTAACTTGTTAGTTATTTATAAGATTGATCTTTAGACGGCGCCATATTTGTCACAAATACAGATAAAACGAAACGGCTTCTTTACCTTTGATTTAACAGAGATAAATCTACTTACTATTAAATAAATGGGAAA
Source organism: Xestia rhomboidea (assembly GCA_963853795.1). Taxonomy (NCBI): domain Eukaryota; kingdom Metazoa; phylum Arthropoda; class Insecta; order Lepidoptera; family Noctuidae; genus Xestia; species Xestia rhomboidea. The sequence continues at coordinate 18,855,613 of OY970775.1, forward strand.
GTTTTGAATGAATGGATGTTTGTTACTCAATCACGCCAGATCGGTTGAACGGATTTGGATGAAATTGGGCACATATATAGATTATCGTCTGAAATAACACATGGACATGGATAGACATAAGCTAGTGAAGAATAAGAGTGGATGGTTATGGGGAGACCTTTACCCAACAGTGGGACAAACTTTTAATTACACAAAAAATTAAATCACCACGAAAATGGCTGAGTATTTTTTGACACTGATTGGGTACTATTTTGTACCCTATATCCGGCAGATCTTATAAATACTGCTCGGGCGTCGTCCGGGGGTCGGTGGCAATCTATGAGTCGGCCCAGAACTTAGCCACGAGTTTGGTGCTGTCATTAGCTCCCATTAATTCCTGTAGACTGTAGTGTGAAGGCATCAGGGCACGCAGGACGCGATATCAGGTATCCCAATGCTTGTGAAACATTTGCCCAATGCTTGTCATTTTAGATTCTGAATATCTTTCCGTACCTACTAGCAATTATAAAAATCTAGTCTCAAAAGCCACAACCTATTCACCAACCCATTTAAAAACAAAACTACACAGCCCCTTGAATTCCCAAATCCCTGAGCTGCTCGCATTGTTGCGCAGTACATCAACTTACCCTTCAAACGATACGCCGGCGCGGCCTATGACGTCACGTCCGCGCTTGATGGTGGACCGCACGTGACGTCATCATACACACCTGACTAGGGGACCAACACGACGGGGATTATAGAGGACCCGGGGTTGGTTTGACACATTTCGGATTATTGAGATGGAGTGGTGGCTAGTTGCAAATTTACAAATTTTGAAAAACTAAGAAAATAATTATGAATATAATATGTAAATCGCAATGTTTAGGCTGATAGACTAGAATTTAATTTTCAAGAAAAAGCAATATAGAAAATGAGCGGCTCATCACTTTTGTTTGAGCTTGTCGCCATTTGATCATCAACGTTAGTATAAAGTTAAGTTAATTGCATAAATAAACCTTGCCATTGGAAGTTCTATTCGTTAACTTTATGCTTCTCAAAGCCCACCTCAGTCACGTCAGGAGTCTCTGCGGTCCACGTCGCGAATCCTAACATTTTAGAATCCCTGCAAGACACCACACGGTTCCGTAAGCCCCGTACGTGTGGTTACCCCATACATTTGTCATTGTCGGCTGAAAACCGTCGCTCTTCCAGATATTTGTGAAATGTTCGCCCTTGGAATGGAGGCACATTACTAGGAGCGAGAAATCTGATAGAACCCAATTTTCAATATGTCGGCGTATGCATGGCGTATGGCGTACGAATGCGAATCAACATGATTCAGGCGTTCATGGTGTCGACCGAGCCTTGTTGATAGGTTATTTCTATGTAGATTTTGTGAATCTGATGCTCCATCTATTTTGGATGTGGATTTTGTGAGAAGTAACTTATATCCCTTCCCTGTCCTGAATACAAGTATTTTTTTTTATCTTCTGCTGAATACAAACCTTAAATTCATTCGTTTACTGTCAGACAATGCAAAACCTGAACCGCTGGGTGTAGGAGTTTGAAGTTTTGTTTGTATGTTACGAAAAATCATCCCCTTAGAAGGGTTAAACAGCGGATGCAAGGTGATGTAGTTTTTTGGGAAATTGCATCGAGTGCATGCACTGTATTACGAAAATCGGAACCGCAACTTAGAATTTAGTTAATGAAATCTTGGGCATGACTAAAGCGGCCATCTGCATTCAGAAGTCATGCAGTGCTCACTAATGCGCATACAAAGCGAGGTAATTACAACATGGCTCCCAACTCTCCCCATGCAATCGTTGCTTTTAACTACCGATGTAGGAAGCACATGTCTCATAACAATACGATCACATAATAACTGCAATGTTGTTGTTTGTTTACTTGTATTATTCTATGCCAAGTATCTATGAAAAATTACTTATTCCATTGCCAAATTATGAGTAATCCTAGTTCAAAACAATTTGCGCAAAACAAATTCAAACCACTGCGGGAACTTCGATGTCACCTGCCCTGCCTGTTATCTGCTGATGACTGACCAATAAACTTTGGCAGGCTGTGATGAGGGTCCTATCAAGTGTCTCTTACAGGGTCAATATTGAAAGTAATCCCTTTTAAGTGCAGCATTCTTACACTTCTGTGTTTTGAGTGTTTGTTCCTTTTTAAAGTCGGTTGTGAACGAAGTTAAATAAGGATTGAACTGCTTATCTGGTACTTTTTGATAGCAAACCAGTGAATAGTCGCAAGCGTGATTGCTGAGTAGGTATGATGATGATGGTCCTGGGTTCGATTCCCGGGTCGGGCAAAATGTTATTGGGTTTTTCCATCAAACATTTTTCAGTAGTAGCTACGGTGCCTGGATTTGATCCCTGTTGATGGAAATAGGTCCCCCCCCTATTACTTGGGACTTAAATATAACTGGTGAAAATTACAGACGTTATAATTATGTGTTTTAAAATGAAGGACTCACATGTCCATGTTTCTTTTACCTACCTAACGCGCCGTGGAACCGTACCAATGTCTATTCCAAGCTGCCGACCACACAGGTTTACACAAACAGGTGAAAACGCCTTTCATCTCCGAGTGAGTGTAAATAAAAATATGACATCACCAACGTTTGATAACGAGAAACGCGCAGAGCACGTCCAGGATATGGAGCGAAAGATATAAATAACGGACAGATATAAATAAAATTACAAATAACAGGATGAAACTACGGATTGAGCAAGGGCGGATAGGAAAGCGAAGAGGCTGTTTGAAGAGAGTGTTTATTAGGAGATCAGTGTTCTGAAGTGCTCTTTGTGAAATGAGTGGAAAATTCGCGCCGGATTAATTAAGAAATTTGGCGTTTGTAAACACTTGAGCATCTTAAATCATAACATCTACCAACGTTACGAGTATTGAAGTGAACCATGGAAATATATATCTATAGATTCTTGTCAAGTATTTGTGTGGTATACTACAAATAAAAACCCGACTACTGAAAAATCACGCTCTAATAAAATTTGGGGTTTCCAAGGTAAAATCGACTCCTCCTATTGTTGAAGTCGGTTAAAATGTAGCCTATGTTACCCCCGTCATGATAATAAATCGATTGACACCTTATTCATTAAAATCGGATGAATAGTTTAGTCGCTACGAAGGAACATACGTAAATACAAACATACATACATACATAAACTGCCAAAATCATAACCAAGGGCATTGAAGAGAGACTGTGCCACATTGTCACATCCTTCAACTATCCTAAAAATTAAAATCCATTTATTCGAACAAGGCTGAGAATTAACACTTTTGACCTTTTGTGAAATTCCGATGAACTGTGAGCTACACCGATTCCTAAAAACTTCTTATCCAGCATTTCAAATCCGGTACCTCTCCAGATAGATCAATTTGTTTTGAAGCTGACCCACCTTTGATGACGCTGTTCCATAATAAATAGTCGTTTATCCTTGGTACGAGGAAGCGACATGAAAGAACATGTATTTATTCATCAACACTGCTTGTGAGGAGATTGTACTGAGCCCGTGTTTGTTATAACGACGCCATCTTGGATTTTGAAGGGCGGTGTCGAAATAAATGTGATGTTGCTTGTTTTTGCTGTAATTTTGTAGTTTATTTATGTGCGTAGTGTTTTTTTTTCTAAAAAGTAGGTTTTAAAAAAATGTGTTCTTCTGGGGATACCTTTTTGTGTCTTTCTAGTGTAAGATGCCTCTTCCATTACCTAATGTTGGATTAGGAGTAGGGTTGCCAACTTCTTTTACAAGAAATAACGTATTTTTAGGTCTGAGAAGGAAAATAAACAGTATTCTAGAAAAATGAACAGTATTTATTTTTTTAGGTTTTAAATACATATTTTTTAGAGCTTCAAGGATAACTAATAAATGTATACTATAACTTTTGAAGGCTTCTTAAGCCTCATTACAATTATTATAATAAAAATAATGAGAAGCTCATTTTTTATCAAATCTATGCTGGATCTATTTCTATCATCCCGCCACTTTTCATTCATAACAAAAAAAATCCTTTCTGTAAATTCTGAAGTGACAGGAACAGATAGCAGATAGGAATCAATCTTTTTAATGTTTTTAAATTGGCCTTTAGTGAGTGATAATATTTTTTGCCACTTTTGGCCCGTACCCATTTCTGAAAACTCTTCTTTTGTTGGTCTTATATTAGTTTAAAGTTTAATAATTCTGAATATAAACCATCCATATCAATCTTGAACTGCAAATTAAGTTTCAAAATCGTCAAAAGTAATCAAAGACTTTAAGGATAAAAAGCTGATTAAAGAAAGCCAATTTGTATTAATGAAATCAAACCATTTTTCTGATCATGCCCGCGAATTCGCATACTTACGTCACTCTTGCTGGACAGTTTGACATTGACAGTTTCGTAAAGTTTCGTTCGAATACGAGGGCTGTGGGCTGGGCTTAGGCCAGCTACACTATAGGTAATGAAATGACGCATAGATACTATTTTTGTTAATTTTTGAACACAATATTTATGGTTAATGTATGCGTTGAAGTATTTTGCATACTTTATTTTTGTTCAACAGTAAAAAGTATAATGTAGTGAAAAACAGTATAATACTGTTTTTAACAGTATGGTTGGCAACCCTAATTAGGAGACCTTAGGCTTTACCTGATCCTGACCTGGCTTAGACCTGAAATTTCTATTATATTTTAAGAAAGAAAATCAGCAATCCTAGATTAAAACATCTTGGTAACTTTGTACAACCTTTTCACAAAGTATACCCACCACATTTTACCACTCAAAGCAAGCATAATCAAAATAAGCACTCACAAAACCACTCAATGATATCTAAAAATAATACATCAACGAAGAAACCTCGTTTATTTGTAAATCGATAAATAAATATCCATCGAGCGACGCTTTGGGAAACATCTCAAGTGTTTCTCGTTAAAATAAAAGGGAGGAAACGTACCGATTGATAAAGGGCAACACGGAGAAAACGGCGCGCGGTCTCTTAGCGACACGCCCGGCGCCCGGCGCCCGGTGCCCGGCCCGTCTCTATGGAGATGAAATTCTATTTATGAGAGGATTTTTTCTTTTTTTTCTTTCAAGCTTTGTTTAGACCTTTTGATGGAATGGACCTTTGGTGTTTATTGACCTTTTTATTGAACATTTTCATGGTAATCTCGGGAGGATGTTTCTTTACAGTTTTCTTTTGATACAAAATTGCACGGAATTTATAATTAGTTTCACATTTTTTTTACATTATAGTAGGAAACATTCAAAGGGTAAAATAAATATTGAGAACAAAGGCTGCTTTTTCAAAACGTTATTTAAACGACAGTCATCACTTCGCAATTACTTTAAAAGCTTTTGTCGGTGTTTAACAATAGGTTATTCAAAACTCGTCTTCAAAAGATTAACTCGCCTGTGATGAACAAAATGGCAATAAGCAGCTATACGTTAATTATTGATCCCATTTACAGAGGTTCTTGAGGTTTGAAATACTTAGTTATTATTTAATTTCTCATACATCACAGAAGAAACCTAGACCACACAGAAGCGCTTATAAAATTTAAAAATACTGTTTTTTCTTTTCAAATAAGTAGCTGTTTTATTCATTGCCAGTTAGAGCTCTTTGAATGACCCTCTTAAACGTTTAGGTTAAATCTCAAAGGGATTGAAGTTGGAAGAAAATGGGATGCATTGCTTTTGAGCGGTCAAGAGGGGGTTGCAAATGTTTGAAAATTATTGAAAAATTGGTGAAATAACAAAACAAGGCAATAAAAAGATATCAAGAAATAATTACGAGTTTCATGTTAGGAATTCATTTAAATGGTCGAATACAACAATAAGTAAGTTTATTTCTTCCGCGAATGTATCTGTGCTAAAAGTTATACCTACTATGAACCCAATAAAAGAAGGGGAGATATATAGGGCGCGGTAAAGTTGGATGAGTTGCGTTGGAAACTTTAATATTTTACATCATTACTTTCAATTTCGTTTGATTATGGGCAATCCCTGTAAGATCCTTCGTCGTACCAATCTATTGGGGAAGCCATGTTAAGCAATATCCATTAACGAAGTTATGGGTTAAAAAGCCCTCAATAAGGATAGCGAATATTGATTCTTGAAAAGAAGCGAATTTAACGTACTTATTTAACGGTATTTCTACATACTGATAATACTGTATGCGTTTACTGTTGTTCCAGTCTATGAGGGGGTCAGTATAGGACGTAAAGGCTCCAACACCCTTAGTTTCTACGTAGTACTTAACATGAAAAAATATTAGAATATTGCCATCTGTGTGTGGAAAATTTACAGGCAGCGGGTCTCAATAGGTACGAAAGTAAGCTTTTCCAGCGCTTCTCTCAAATCAGCGTGGGCGGCATTTCAATAAAAATATAATGAATACTTTCAAAAGCATTTGAAATCAACAGAACCTCGTCCCACGCAGCCAACAGTTCTGTAACTACATCCAGAGTAATTAAAGGCACGCCGTCCATTTTGAAGGGCGTAGTTATTAAGCGGGGAATGTCATTCATGAATAGGAATATGAGAGGCCTGCCCTCTGGCCCTCTGGCCCTCCGAGTAATGATGTCTCTCCCGCTAAATAAGTTAGCTGCTCAAATTGCTTTTCAACGTAACTTATAACGCGTTTCATTTTTGTATTATGTAGAAAATGGGTAAAAGGTGGTCCGTTTATGTCATTAAAGGGTTAGAACCTGAGGTAATCAAGTTTGAAGGTGACCGAGACATAACATAGCATCACGCCCGTGAACCCCGAAGGGTTGGGCAGAGCTGTACCTAACAGTACACCCCCGCATTGTGCCTGCTATGTTTAAGTCTCATGTAATAAGAGGCGAGCCTATTGTTAGCAACTGAGCACACATCTAGGCTCAGTGGCTGCTACTGAGAAATTTCCTCGGGAAAAAAACCCATTAACATTTTGCACGACTCGGGAATCGAAGCCAAGACCTCGCGCTCAGCAGTTGCGCTTGCGGCCACTAGACCAGCCAGACATTTCAAAATGTCCAGCGGTCAACGCAATAAGTCACTTGTGTTGCTTGCTTGGCAACATAATAGTTCCAGACCTCTGTTCACCCCTTTGTCTCCGAATACAATTGGATGAGCAATTTCTCGAGAAACTCTCCGAGAGCAACTATCTTCAAAGCTACGAGATCACGGGCTGAAGCAGCTAAGTGATAAGCTCCAGTAATTGCAGTCTGACCTAGATGGATTTCAGACGTTTTTCAGTAAGTATATTTAAATGTGGTGTTTTAAAATACGTTTTCTTATAGTTAAGGAAAATGCTCGTGAAAATATTAAATGTTTCCATGGTCATTAAACCTACTGTTTATATGATAGTATGGTACTTTAGCAAAATTTATACGAAATCACTTTTCCATTTGAAAAGATGTCGTGAGAATAAAAAGCAATAAAATCAAAAGCCCAAGCTAACTTCTTGAGAGACTTCAACAATCTCTAATCACAAAAAGGAAACATTCTGAGAAATCATCCCGTTATCCAAAACCGACAGAAACTCACCAAATTACGAGAAGCAGAGTAACTAAATACTTGGCAAATTGTTATCCACAAATTGTGGCGAAATGTCTAGCAATTAGGGAATAATCAAGTAACCTTGAAACTTGGACGAAATACGTATTGCGGTGGCTCCGAGGCTCTGATAGAAGTAGCAAGCCATTACTGGCACCTCGGGAACATTCTGTTACTCGCCTGAAGCTCGGGGATTCAAAATTTAATAAATTGTTAACCATTACGTTATATTCGCCCGCCATTTGTCAAATTACACCATAATTTACATCGCTCCCTTGCATTTTCTTTATTGAGAGTTTTCCTTTGTTTGCGTTACATTGGTTGCTTTGTTCTATATGTAGCTTTGACCGTCTTGTATGCATGCTGCAATGTATGTTGAGTAGGAAGTTCGGCGATATAACCGTTAATGCTTGAAGGTAATGGAAATGGTAAGTCTGATCGCTTTTATGGAAAACATACGGGAGAGGATTGTTTGCAGGCGCGTTTCTTGTCATGATGACAGTTTGTCGTTTCGTAGCAACGATAAATTATTAATGTTATGATTGTGAAATCTTCTATTTATATCACAATGATCCCTTTATATTTTGTTAATTGCTTATCTACTACGGCTTCATTCTTCAATTTCATATGATATTAAGCTCCATTGATTCAACTGTGATTGGGCCCCAAGTAATTAACCTTTTCAAGTCAGAACACAAAGAATTTGTTTTACAACGTTGATGAACAGAGAATTGATACAAAAGCTTTACATGTGAGCATCAATACATGACTGGCATCACATTATTGAAGATCTCAACACTATTATATTTTGATTTGTTACAGAGAAGGTATGTAATTGCATCAGGATTGGTGGTTTATACTAAAGATAACATGAATGGGTTTTTTCAAGTAAAGCTGTGATGTATTTCATTACGAAAACTGTTGCAAACAGTAGTAAACAGTAAGGTTGAAAAACAATGAATTCAGAAGAAAAATGAGCGCCCGTCCCAACTAGCCTCCCGTATCCTCACAGCAGGAGATTCGTGTTATTGGCTAGTTTCTGGTCTGCTTCGTAATTAATAGCGGCTATTATTTAACGTGTAGCCCATATTGTGGCCATTTCTGGCCATTTTCACTCGTAATTTGGCTCAGAATTGAACTCGATTCCTTAGTTTAATTAAGCGGTTCGTTGTATAGCTCTGCTGGGTATAATTTATTAGTAGTTTAATAACTTACATAAGATGAGGATTGTGAGTAAGTATGAGGTTATGGAAATTGATGGTGTTGTACATCTGTTCACTACCTCGTTGGTTTAGAGGAGGTGACTGCGAAATGGGTCCATGGGTTTGGGCGCAGGGTTGAGCACGTTATGGGGTTTTCCGTCAGGCACTTTTAAGAAGCGATTAGGAGTCTGGATTTTTACCAACTTGGGGGCTTATTGCTCGCCTTCTACATCGGCCACGTGAACCGGTACACACCAATCGCGTCCTTCAGAGCGTTCGTCAATTCCACATAGCGCAGGTTATCTGCAGATATATTTCTGTCATCCTCTTCTTCAAAGACAGGGCTTTTATTATAAGGTACTGATAAAAATAGGTTGGAAATTATAGTATTGAAAGATGTTTATTGGATCATATCTACATTACTTGAATTGTCAAGTACCTAATGTAGGTAGTTTACTAATACTTAGGTGGATATTGTTTACCTCTAGCTCACTAATCTACTGCCAGCTTATCTCACATTCCGTAAGTAGGAATAACATAAAAACACACAATAACAATTTCCCCGCTGTGCCACGTGTTTATAATAGATTATAAAATCAAAATCAAAATCAAAATCAAAATCAAAGCATTTATTTCAAGTAAGCCAGTTACAGGCACTTTTGAATTGTCGAAACAAAGATGAAAATTAAATGTAGCTACAGTCCCAGTCACAAGACATAAAAACTGTGAAAGTACTGTAGTTGCCCATTCCCTAGCGTAGATCTCTATGGAGAAGAACGGGCAAGAAACTCCATGGACACTCTTTTAAATCAGAATATTGTTACAAAATCTTGGTTACATCATTCATGTTGAGATGGTATATTATGTGAGAACAATGTAGCAAGATGTGCACGTTAAAAGTGTCCACAGTAAAACAAAACAGAAAAAAAAAAACAATTCAAAAACTAAAATAATTCATTAAAATAAGCCATGGCAACTGAGAGATGACCAGTCACAACCGACAGCGCCCGTTCACGGACATGACGCATAGATCAGCACCATTCAACTCAACCATTTTGAAGGGAACTAAATGATCCGACACATGCGCCACCATCAGCGAGACTTTTGAGTGAGCATGACATATTCTCAACCGCCAGGGCACATTCAAGTCAAGAAAAGACGTAGGTTTCCAGTGAATGATAGCTTTCTAGTACATAGTACTCACACAATATGGGCTATGCGATTATATAATACTAAAGAGATTGAATCTATACAATGCAAAGATAGTTGTACAATCTTCAGCAGCTCCAACAATACCATTTAATGCTATCAATTTAAGCGCCCCTGTCCTTGTGGAGCAGGACCAGCATTGAGCCAAGCATTTTTATCAGCGATATAATCGCTCAACTTGTAATATGCTTGCTTACATAGTGTGCGTTTAATACATGTTTTAAATTTCGTCTCATTCAGTTCAAGAATACTTTGTGGAATTTTATTATAGCATCTCAAACAGTACCCCATGAAAGATGAGTCTACTTTAGCGAGTCTGAAGCCTGGCTGAACTAGTTGGTCCCTATTTCTAGTACTGTAATTATGTCTGTCACCCCTTTTACCAAAAAGGTGCAGATTTTTTCTGACGTACATTATGTTTTCGTAGATGTATTGACAATGTACTGTCATGATGCCAATATCCTTAAACAGTTCCCTTAGAGAATCGCGCCTACGAAGATTATATATGGCTCTGATGGCTCTTTTCTGCAGAATAAATATAGACTCAATATCTGCAGCCCGTCCCCATAGCAAAATGCCATAAGACATTATACTATGAAAGTAACTAAAATAAACCAGTCTAGCGGTATCTACATCAGTATACTGACGGATTTTTCTAATGGCATATGCTGCTGAACTTAGCCGCCCCGCAAGAGATGTTAAATGAGAACCCCATTGTAGCCTTGAATCAAGCGTAATCCCCAGGAAAACCGTTTTAGCTACGAATTCAAGTTTCTCTTTATTCAGTACTATATCACAATCACTACTTTTAACATTCGGTAAAGCAAATCTTATGCATTTGGTTTTTTTTTCATTTAATACCAAATTGTTTGCTGTGAACCAATTTTGGACCTGAAGTAGGGCATTATTTACGTCATCTAGATTTTGGGCCCGCCTATTTATCTTAAAAATTAAGGAAGTGTCATCAGCAAATAACACCATATTTTGAGGTTGGTTTTTCAATAAATAGGGTAGATCATTTATATATACTAGAAAAAGGAAAGGACCCAATATTGAGCCTTGTGGAACCCCCATTTTTACTTTTAAACCATGTGAATTAACACCATTTATTTGAACATGTTGTTGTCTATCATTCAAATAAGATTTTACCAAACTAATTGCAAGTTTACCCAGTCCGTAATGCTCAAGTTTCAAAAGTAATGTGTCGTGATTTACACAATCAAACGCTTTGGAGAGGTCACAAAAAATTCCTATGGCGTCTTGAGACTCTTCCCACGCAGTAAATATGTGCTTTAATAAGGTTACACCGGCGTCAGTTGTACAACGTCCCTTGGTGAAACCATACTGTTGATCATGTAAGATTCTGTTAGTGTTAAAATGATAGAGCATTTGATTAAGCATTACCTTTTCAAAAACCTTGCTAAAAGCTGGTAAAACCGATACAGGTCTATAATTATTAGTGTCTTTACTGTCCCCGGATTTGAAAAGAGGTATGACTTTACTGTATTTCATTAAATCAGGGAAAACTCCTTGGTCTACACATAAATTAAAAATTAAAGCTAGGTAAGGGGCTATAGTCTCAAGTATGGATGTACAAACTTTGATAGACATTCCCCATAGATCTTCGGTCAGTTTGATTTTTATTTGCCGGAAAGCTTTAATAACTATCATAGGGTTAATGTGTTTAAATTTAAATTCAGCCAGGCAGCCAGACACATTCGCCTTTAATAAACCAATTGAGAGTTCAGGTGAGGAAATAAGAGCCTCTGTAGTTTTTAATGGTACATCGGTAAAGAAATTTACAAATTCTTGAGCTACTTCCTGATCAGAGCTTTTAGGACCACATGCTGTATCTAATGTGTAGCTAGTGTTACGTATTTTCTTCCTGTTAGTCTCGTTATTTATGACTTTCCAAACTGTCTTTATTTTATTTTCTGCTGTTTTGATCTTGTTGCTAATGTGCAGGGCTTTAGCAACCTTGCATGTATTTCTAAAAATTTTTGAATACTTAGCAACATACTTGTTAAAAGTTTCAGTGTTTATAAAAGGCTTAAGGCCATAAAGCTCAAATAGTCTTTCCCTACTTTTTCGGATACCTCTAGTTGCCCAATCACTAAATATGAATTTAGGGCAAATACTTTTTGTCTTCTTTTCAAAAGTTTTATTGAATTCCGTGTGAACTATTGAAAAGAAACGATCATACAATTGATTTATATTAATATCGTCAAGGCTCATAGCACTTAACTTGTTTTGTAGCGAAATATTATACCTATTTAATCTGCTAGAAGTTATAGGTCTAAATTTAATTTGAACTTTTTGCAATGGGGGTATATTACACCTAAAAGTTACAGTTTGTCCGCTATGGTCAGAAGGCAGACAATTTACTATGGCCTTATCTAAGTAATCACAATCGCAGAAAACATTATCTATGCAAGTAGCAGTAGAAGGAGTGACTCTAGTAGGTTCTATAAAAGTGTTGGTCAAGTCAAATGACTTAAAAAGATTTAATAACCGACTGCTATTTGAACTTTCTTCTAAAATATTGATATTGAAATCACCACAAATAATTGTAGATTTATTACTGGCTGCAAGTTTTGCCAGGACATCTTCCATTATTGATTCAAATAAGGAAAAGTTTTGATAGTTTGGGGGTCTGTACACACACACAATTACATGCTTATCTAGCTCAACACAGGACAGTTCGACGCAATGTTCAACTGAGAGACCTACTATGTCATTACGTTGCTTATATTTAAAACAATTTTTTATTAATATTAGGGAACCTCCACGAAGCATAGTTTTACGGTTAAAGCAGCTACCCACCATATAGTTCTCATAATTGATAAGCATTTGGTAATCCTTTAGCCAATGTTCAGTAAAACAAATAATGTCAAACTTACTATTTTCTAAAAACAATTCAATTTCTAATAATTTGGAAGAAATGCCTTGGATATTTTGGTGGAATAATTTCAAAGTGTTCTGCTGAGGCCCTTTTTTACTAACTAATTGAGTGCAAGAAGATACCTTGCTGTTGGTAGGATTAACAATATTGTTAATGGTACCTTCTGTTGTCTCACTTTCTAGTTTAAATTAATATTTGGAGTGAGGCCGGAGACTCCCGTGCCATCCTCAGACAACAAGACCCTATCACTAATATACCCTAAATGAGACCCTAAATGAGAATTCTCCACGGTGACACATGGATCCTCCTCAGTACAATGATTGTAAACATTTATAGCACTAATGCTATATTCATTTAAAGTCACCTGTACATTAGTATTACTACTAATAGTCGCAGTGTTAATAATAGGACTAAACTTAGACATACTATTTATGATAAAAGAACGAAAGCATTAATTTTTATACGGCTCAATATTTTAGACGCCCGGTTAATATGTTTTTCGACCTTGAACCGCCAACAATGGTGTTTGCTATCGTTTTAAACATAGTTTATTAGATTAACATGAAACGGGCAGAAGGTCCAGTCTGAAAAACTGTTTTATAAAGCTAAGCTAGGTACGATTTTCGAGGCTCATGTCAAAGTAGTCAAAAGTTCTAGATCAGTACTCTTCGTTGGTCAATCACAACATAATACGCCCTGTTTCCGGACGATATCGATAAACTTCGACCGGTCATTGTACTCATCCTTAAGAACAACATTTACTACGATCAAACCCTGAATCGCGATAAAAAAAACAGCTGTTCAATACATTTTGACGAGTTATGCGAACATAATTGTAGGGAACAGCTGATTTTCGCGATTCCGGGTTGGGTCCCATAGTAAAAGTTGTTATAATGATGAGTACAATGACCGATCGAAGTTAGGTATATGACTATATTTGTATAATTGATAACATGATATATTTGGTGCCCAGTAACTGAGCTGTGGTGGTGAGATAGGCAGTCGCTCCATGTAAAATACTGGTATTCAGCTGCGTCTGGTTAGACTGAAGGCCGACCCCAACATCGTTGATAGGCGGGCAGATGATAATGATGACAATCGATTACGATTTTGCTGCCCTTAGCTTAATTAGTAGGTGATTAGTCTTCTTTCCTTCACTTGATTTTTCTTACTTTACGTCCTGGAAGAGCCTTGCCTGATTTCGTGGTGGGAATTTTCATAATTTTCAGACAGTTTTAGTAATTGCACGAGTTTTTTTCAACTTTTTCAACACGTCACTCTGTGTTTTCTCGTAAGTTTTCTGTATTTTACTGTCCATTGGTAGAATATGATGCCTTTGTTTCGTGTGTTATTGACTGTATTTTTATTATACTTCGGCTAGTGGCTACTATTTCTGTACTATTTATCGTTTTCAGAGTAAATAGAGGGCTGAGCAATGTTTATGAAATATAATTTATAACCATGAAAGTGGTCATGAGTATCTCAGCATGATGGAGTATTTCGCCTTGATAGGAACGCTTTGATTACAGGACCAGCTTTTTACAAAAGTAGCTAGTAGGCAATTACGTAATTTTTCAGTATGTCGATGGCAATATTTATTTAATCGGCACAGAATTTGGCTATATGTCGCCTTTAGTCACAGTATAAAGATGCTTTAGTAGCGTCCATCAGTTATTATAAAGTGTAAGCAACTGGACACGCAGGACATGATAATTAAGTACTCCATCGTTTGTGGAACAGCACCAGCTCATATATCTGGGCAAGGTTTTCATTGTTGTGGCCAACCTGGGCCCCGAGTTTGTTTAATTACCTCCAGGTCGGCCAAGGCAATTTTACTAATGATACAAACAATGTAATCTCCGGCCTCCCCAATTTATTGCAATTTCTCATATTTGCCAAACGCGCCTAATATCGAATCCAGTCGGTTATGTATTACGCTAAGAATGCAATTACCGCCCCCTCGCAGCGAGCAGTCAAAATAAATATATCATTACATGTTCCCCTGCTTTCGGGCACTTGGATTAACCTGCCTGATGAGATGGATAAGGAATTGTAAGTCAAAGAGTGCATAGATCATTATTATAAGAAGCAGGTCGGTGACTTTTCTTATTTTTTATTACCCTTTGCAATTGTGTCCCAATGCTGGGCGTAGATTTCCCCTTTGTCCTTCTTAACCTCTTCATCTTGTGTGAGAGAAGTAAGATTAATTCTTATTATTTTTTCAATTAGATAACATATGATTCACGGATTTTCCAAGATAGAAGCAGCTAAGCCTCCGTGGGTGTTTATAATATTCTTCCATTCAACAATGCTTTTCTCAAGGAGAGCCAAAATACATGCTACCAAATATTCTCAAGGAAAATGGCCCTGACCTATTTCCCAGGCCATCCTAAGGCCGGAGCTGTCACGGCCGTCGGGTAAGCACCTCCCAGAACCCTAACATAAATATTAGCCTACGAAACAAAGATCTGTAAGATTGTCTTGTTCGTCTAGTGGTGGCTAGCATTACTGCTGAACATGAAGACCTGGGCTCGATTCTCAGCTCGAACAAATTATAAGTAACTGGGTTTTTCCGTTAGTAATTTCTCAGTAGCAGATCGCAGCCTGGATCTGTGCACGGTTGAAGACAATAGGTTCGCCTCGTAACGTTGGACAGAAAAAAGAACACCCTGCGAAATGTATTTAAAGGTACCCATCTGTCTATCCCTTCGGGGGCGACAGGCGTGAGGTTCTGTTATAATATGAAACAAAAACCCATCAATAATTACTGGTAGTTCAACTTCCATTCCAGCCATCACGAATCTAAGCTAGTATCACAATCTGACATTACCCTGGTACTTGTAATGTGTGGGCACATCGTCCGGTGGCACCCCCTGTGCATTATTGTCATATTCCGACATAGTTGTTGTTACAGAGATTATACTGTCATCCCTTAATATGTTGGGGAAGATGTTTCTTTTTATTGTTGGAAGGGATGAAGCCGTAGGTTATAAGTGTTAGAGACGAGGACTCTAGTAAATGGAAAGATTAAAGAAGAAGAAATAAAGATAAAGGTTTGACAACGTTCTCTTGGTATTCCATGCAAAGAAAAGGGTCTCACCCGTTTCTTGTCGGTGTCGCAAAAGGGCTGAATGTTTTTTTTTGCGGTAGCAATCCTTATTATGCAGTGAAGACATTGTATATTTTACTCCCGAGAACGATTCGACCGATTTTTTTCCGGACAAAAGTGGAGCTACATATTCTGCTGTTATTTGCACCAGGCCGCACATACAGGAAAGTGTAAGGTTGAGGCAGAGACCAAAGTCATGCTAGGCAAAGAACAAAAAGAATATCTGTAATCTAGATTTGTGCCCGGTTGATGGCAACGCCCTCTTTTACATGGGTGATGGGACTTACACATAACTGACGTGGTGAATGTGGGGTACACCCAAGTATAGTGCCACTACTGGCTATTCCTTCGAGGAAGTACAGGAGTGACGTCATCAACATATTTAATTGGGAACTTATTTCTTTTTCTCAGTTAGCCGAAATAGCTCTCTCTTCTTATCAGCAGCAGAGATTCCAGTGACAATCAGCCCGACACTGATAGCATCTCATATAGGTACACGTTCCACTAAACGTAGGTACCGATTTGGAGCTGCGGTTAAAACGTGATCGATACAGGCGCAGGCGCAGCGCAATAATGTATATTTCGTGCTAAGCGCTAATGATCGCGCTCTGAGACACGGCTACGGTCTAGAAATGTCTTGTTCTTTGTTAAAAGGATCTGTGTGTCGTTTTGTTTGTTCACAGATTTTTTTTTCATTAGTCTACTACGGGTAAGTTGCCAATATGTTATAATTGACAACTAGTTGAGTCCTCAACAACACGTACAATTTAAGCTATATGAAGTGTCTTGTCGTCTTGTCGTGTATCCCCAATTTAGGGTCAACATTATGTAATTCTCACTTTGCCGTACAACATTATGTAATTTACGCTTTGACTATATATTATTGTCTCCGTAACTAAAAGAAACTTCCATACTCAAGTAATTTTACGTCTTAATTTAGACCCCAGCAAGCCCTGCAATGTAAAGACTAATAAGGTGATTAAATAGGTCACCCAACCTTATTTCCACAACCTTCGTCATCAAAACAAAGACAGTTCTGCGAAAATCAATCATCTTAACGGTACCTAAGTTGACAGTCAGACCCGCGGCTCAAAGCAACAGTTTTCCTAGGAAAAGAGAGTTGTATTACAAGTTCCAGCTACTCTTAGTAATCACTTAATTACGAGTAGTATGTTATTTTACGGTTTTCCATAGAGAAACTAGTTGCAATCCCTTGCGAACGGCATCGGAATCGGCAGGCCGCGCAATTATGTAGGTGCTTGCTTTTTACGATCATATTCGTAAACGAATAGTTTGCGTAACTTGGTCAAACTTGGCTTTATTAAGTTTGTTTAAGTGTCACTTTAACTTTGTTTGGGGGATAATAATAATCATAGAGCCAAGATAATTAAAATACTTATTCTTAAACAGCTTTAAGAGCTGAAATCTAAATTGTGTACTCACTTGTCTTCCCATAGGGGTGAACAGAATCAACAGAATGTCTCATGCTACGATTCTTACATACTGTTTTAGTTTCGTCCACGTTTGTACATCTGCAGGCCTAGCCAAGTTACAAACGATTCGTATCGATTCTCTTTCTACAATCGTAAACGTTAAGTCACGTGGTCAAAACAAACGAATATAAACTTTCGTAGACAAGTTTACATCGATCAAGATGATAGAATGAAATGTATTCGTTTCTACAATCGTGATTCCTACATCCCATATAAATCGTAGCCAAATTACAGTTTTGACTAAACTTTAAAGTTTCCATTCGTTTTTTTTGACCACGTGACTTATCGTTGATAGATGTCATTCCCATACATTTGGTTAGTTTTCTATTGGCGTTAACGATTGTAGATTGTCAACTTGGCTAAGCCTACTGATTATACGACCTCAGGTACGCTGAAAGCGAGATCTTCTTATGTGCCTAAAGAACATCACTAATAAGTGAATATCTAAATTAGCTTCGACATCTCAAACTCAAACTCAAACTCAAATCATTTATTTCAATTAGACCATTACGGCACTTTTGAAAGTCGAAAATACAATAAAAGCAAAGCTACAGTCACAGTCACAAGGCATAATAACTTGAGAAAGTACTGTAGTTGCCCGTTCCCTAACGTAGATCTCTATGGAGAAGAACGGGCAAGAAACTCCATGGACACTCTTTTAAATCAAAATATTGTTACAAAATCTTGGTTACATCATTCATGTTGAGATTATACATATATGTGAGAACGATGTAGAAAGACGTGCACATTAAGAGCGTCTAGAGTAAAATAATAAATCAAAAATTAAAAAAAAAGTAATTAAAATGAACGGACCGTGGCAGCCAAGAGATGACCAGTCCCAACTGAGAGCGCCCGTTCACGAACATGACGCATGTATCGGCGCCAAACAACTCGACCATATTTAAGGGAATTAAATGACCCGACACACCCGCCACCATCAGCGAGACATTTGAGTGAGCATGACATTCTCTCTTAGCCACCAAGGCATATTCAAGTCAATGAAAGATAACTAAATGTAAGTGGTGGCTGAACAGTACAAAGTACTCACACATGTGCTATGCAATTATATAATACTAAAAACTGGAATCTATATAATGCAAGTAGGTATATTTTAACAATCTTCTGCAGCTTCCACAATACATTAACATGGGAATCAATTCTTCTTCTACTTCTTTCCGTGTCGATAGACTCAAATAATGCCCGACCAGTGCAATCAATTAGTTTGCAACTATGGTTGTGGAGCAGGACCAGCATGTAGCCAAGCATTTTTATCATCAATGTAATCCCCCAACTTATAATATGCTTGCCTACATAGTGTGCGTTTTATACAAGATTTAAATTTCGTCTCATTCAGTTGAAGAATGTGGGGAGGTATTTTATTGTAACATTTCAAACAGTACCCCATGAAAGATGAATCTACTTTAGCAAGCCTGAAACCTGGCTGAACTAGTTGGTCCCTATTTCTAGTGTTATAGTGGTGTCTGTCACCTCTTTTACTGAATAAATGCAGATTTTTCCTAACGTACATGATGTTTTCATAGATGTATTGACAAGGTACTGTCATGATATTAATTTCCTTAAACAGTTCTCTTAGAGAATCGCGTCTACGTAATTCATATATGGCTCTGATGGCTCTTTTCTGCAGAATAAATATAGACTCGATGTCTGCAGCCCGACCCCATAGTAAAATACCGTATGACATAATACTATGAAAATAATTAAAATAGACTAGCCTCGCGGTATCAATATCAGTAAATTGACGGATTTTTCTTACAGCATATGCAGCTGAACTCAGCCGTCCTGCAAGAGATGTTAAATGAGGACCCCATTGTAACCTTGAGTCGAGCGTGATTCCTAAGAAAACCGTTTTATCGACAAATTCTAGTTTCTCTTGATTCAATATTATGTCACAATCATTACTTTTGACATTTGGTAGAGCAAATCTAATGCACTTAGTTTTTTTCCCATTTAGTACTAAATTATTAGCGGTAAACCAATTATGGACCTGCAGTAGGGCGTTATTTACGTCGTCAAGATCAGTGGCACGTCTGTTTATCCTAAATATTAAAGAAGTATCGTCAGCAAACAACACCATATGCGGATGGTTGTTAAATAAACGGGGTAGGTCATTAATATATACTAAAAACAGGAAGGGACCCAATATCGAACCTTGTGGTACACCCATTTTTACATTTAAACCCATTGAATTGACACCATTTATTTGTACCTGCTGCTGTCTATCATTCAAATACGATTTTACTAAACTGAGCGCAAGTTTACCTAAACCGTAATGCTCAAGTTTCAAGATCAGGGTTTCGTGATTTACGCAATCAAATGCCTTCGAAAGGTCACAAAAGATTCCTATGGCATCTTGTGCCTCTTCCCACGCAGTAAATATGTGTTTTAATAAAGTGACACCGGCGTCAGTTGTACAACGTCCTTTGGTGAAACCATACTGTTGCTCGTGCAATATTTCATTGGTGTTAAAATGGTTAAGCATTTGATTGAGCATTATCTTTTCAAACACCTTGCTGAAAACCGGCAACACGGATACGGGCCTATAGTTATTGGTGTCTTTACTATCCCCAGATTTAAAAAGCGGTATTACCTTACTGAATTTCATTAGATCCGGGAAGACCCCTTGATCCACGCACAAATTAAATATTAAGGCTAAATACGGTGCTACAGTCTCAATAATTGAGGTACAAGCTTTGATAGACATACCCCATAGATCTTCCGTTAATTTGATCTTGATTTGCTTAAAAGCTTTTATGACTATTAAGGGGTTTATATGCTGAAATTCAAACTCATTTGGACAGGCTGAAACGTTCGCTTTCAATAAATCAATAGAGAGCAAGGGAGAGGATTTTAAGGTTTCTGTAGTTTTAAGTGGGATACTGGTAAAGAAATTTACAAATTCTTGAGCAACTTCATTGTTGGAGCTCACAAGGCCACGTGATGTCTCTAGTGTGAAATCATTATTTAGTTTTTTATTTCTATTTGTTTCACTGTTGATAATTTTCCAAACCGTCTTTATTTTATTATCGGCTGATTTAATCTTGTTGCTAATGAATAAGGATTTGACTAACTTGCAAGTGTTTTTAAAAATTTTCGAATAAGTAGCAACATATTTATTAAAAGATTCTGTGTTGATGTAAGGCTTAAGGCCGTACAGCTCAAACAATCGTTCCCTACTTTTCCTAATACCCGGTGTTGCCCAGTCACTAAAAATAAACTTTGGGCCAATAGTTTTAAATTTCTTTTTTAAAGTATTATTGAACTCGGTGTGCACTACCGAAAAGAATTCTTCATAAAATTCATTTACATTGTTTATAATATAGCCCGGTATACCTAGCTTGCTAATTAAATTATTATTAAACTTGTCCAAATTGCTGGGTGTTATTTCGTCACGGATATAAACAGATAAAAAAATGGCGTTCGTTCGGGGAACCGAGCCTGGCCTTAAGGTTCGAAAGCCAACTAATTTAACCACTCAACCAACTTTGTGACAGAATTCCTTGAATCTCCAGCTTACACAACCTGGATTTTAATTTCTTTAGATTTTAATTTTCCCAGAAAAGCAATATCTTGACGTACCTTGATAATAATAGAAGTTCACGAAAAATTGTTCCAATACGCATATTAAGTAGGTCACAGTCAGTCAGTAATACACATACTCACATGTAGAGAATGATATGAGTACCTACCGAAGCTGTATTGCTGTTACATCTACATTCTACATGTCGAATGATGGATTTTTCTTCATGTGTTTAAGGAATTAGAATAGTTTTCTCAAAACACCTTCGCTTTAACGACCAAAACTGTCAAAAATCAAGTCCTTAGGCCACATTTTCGCCATCTAACTTGCTTTTTTTGAATATGAAAAGGGAAGACGTTTTCATACCTCTCATAATTCTCGGCCCTGAATATACTAGACATTGGCTTCATTCATTTGGGTGATTTCTATTTAGCCAGCTTTGCTAAAATTCTCAGAAAATCCTGTCAAAGTACAAAGTAAGTAGGTAAGTAAGTACGTTCTTACCAATATAATGGTAGTCGTTTCATCCCACGCTTAGGAGGCAAAGTATGAATTACTCAGATTTGTTTTGTAAGGAAAAGTGAAGCGATTATATTCGCTCTCGGAAAAACTTTCCGCTATTTATCTTTGTTTGTTGTTTTTACGAAGGATGGGAGATATTTTTTGGAAGATAATTTATAAGAAGGTATTTTCTTTTGGAACCAATTTATTTATGACATAATATCTACCTGTTCTGTGAGAACATTTCTTTTGTTAAGTAGATCCAGGAATTCTGTGCCTGTAGATATGACAAAGGGAAATTAAATTACCGAGAACCTGAAGAATAAATTATAGTTGTTTACCAAGTTCTAGGTTCCAGATAAAGAACGTACTAAGTGCTATTACTGTAATGGCATTTTTTACTAATAACGACTTCTATTATATCAAAGAGAAGATTTTTTGTATGTACCTAACTTATACCTTAAATTAGTAGTCATGTAGGTACTGCCAGGGTTGTGGAGGTCAGATAGGCAGTCGCTTCATGTAAAATACTGGTATTCAGCTGCATCCGGTAAGACTGGAAGCCGACCCCGACATAGTTGGGAAAAGGCTAGGTAGATGATGATGAGTCACGTACTCAGAAATATGGTGTTTAATAAGTGCACCATATTTTCAGCTTCAGAAATTAATATAATTCCGATCGTTAATATCCCCGTTTCCCCATCATCCTGAACAAATATTGCGAATGGGCGAGAAACATGTTATTATCGAGTTTCATAAATACGTTTTTGCTATAACAATTTTATCAGGCGTTCAAACATTTATTCCATTTATTCGGAAAGCTGCTTGCTTGCTCGGAAGTTGCTCGCTTTAGCGTAGACCGGAACAAACACAATTAGCTGAGCATTCGGTAGCGCTTTAGGCTGTATTTACGGGAAAGTATACGGACCTTCTGCCTTACTGTCTCCCATCAATTATTTAAATGTGATTTTACATGTTTTTCTACGAAGGGATAGGCAGAGGTGTTACTACAATATACTATATTATGCCAGTTTAGTTTAAAGTTATCCGTCATTTTTGAGAACACTTAAAGGAGTAGGTATGAAAGGATTGTAGCAGGCGGTCTATAGTTTCCTGCCTAACCCCAGGAGAAGAAGGCGTGAGTTTATGTATGTATCTATGTACGTAATAGATAATTCCAAAATGGGTCATCACTTCATTGACCAAGTCGTTAAATGGGTTGAAGCCTTTTACCCAATCCTGACAAGCCCCCAAGCGTAGCTCTTTGTCACATGCCCGGGGCATTTAATTCCGGTCAGATCTATTGGCGCTTAGGGGAAAACGGAATAGGCCTATATCATTGGGATCGGGATGAATGTTAAAATAAAGGGATATTGACTAAGACATTTCGTTGACTGCCTCGTCCGCGAGCCCTATTGCTAAGTTGAGAGTTGTTGATTTTTTTCAGTAGAAACCTATTACGTGGGAATTAAACTTAATTGGCCTAATGGAGGTGTACTATAGGGTACACTTCTGCCTAACCTTTCAGGGCTCACTGGCGTGTTGTTATCATAGCATACACACCTACACGAGTTTCACAATTGATTTTAAGCCTCATCCAATTTTTTTCTAGCACCTGTCGGTCAACATAACAAAGTGCAAAGTCATGTACCTATTTACATACCTATGTACTCATTGATTTATCTCATTAACTATGGAATGTTATGGCAATCAAAATTGACTCATAGAGAGTACATAATGAGTATATAACATAAAAACAGATGCCACGTGTACCTATGTGACTAGGTATTGTGTTTGTAGGTATATAATGTACTATCGTAATTAAAGTATTATTGATAAACTATTGACTGGTGTTTTTGTAATCGAGACAATGTTTACGTCATATCAATGTTTGTCTGGAATTAAAAAAACATAGCTGACCCTATCTCGCGCAAAATGTCTGCTCGAAAATTTTAGATTACAAGTTCTATAAACAATGCAGTATGGCAGACTCTCCGATCCGATCAGTCTTCTTCTGATACAGCTGTGGCGAACATTGAACTAAGTAAATAAGTACTTAACTACTTATTCCAATTTAAAAAGTATCAAGATCAAAATCAACTATAAAACCCTTCTGTAAATTACATAATTATGTAAGCTAAATGATTTTCTCCATGAATTCTTGTAGATTGTCACAAAAAGTGTGGTTTCTAAGCTCCAAGCATGACGCATCTCATACATACGTCATCTTGTGATATACAGATACCTACTTTTCACACCCCATATAAATAATAATATGTAGGTATGTGCATATGCTTTTAAGCAAATCAAGATCAAATTAACGGAAGATCTATGGGGTATGTCTATCAAAGCTTGTACCTCAATTATTGAGACTGTAGCACCGTATTTAGCCTTAATATTTAATTTGTGCGTGGATCAAGGGGTCTTCCCGGATCTAATGAAATTCAGTAAGGTAATACCGCTTTTTAAATCTGGGGATAGTAAAGACACCAATAACTATAGGCCCGTATCCGTGTTGCCGGTTTTCAGCAAGGTGTTTGAAAAGATATTATATAGAGATAGATAGATAGATAGATATAGAGCATTAAATTACCGAGAACCTGAAGAATAAATTATAGTTGTTTACCAAGTTCTAGGTTCCAGATAAAGAACGTACTAAGTGCTATTACTGTAATGGCATTTTTTACTAATAACGACTTCTATTATATCAAAGAGAAGATTTTTTGTATGTACCTAACTTATACCTTAAATTAGTAGTCATGTAGGTACTGCCAGGGTTGTGGAGGTCAGATAGGCAGTCGCTTCATGTAAAATACTGGTATTCAGCTGCATCCGGTAAGACTGGAAGCCGACCCCGACATAGTTGGGAAAAGGCTAGGTAGATGATGATGAGTCACGTACTCAGAAATATGGTGTTTAATAAGTGCACCATATTTTCAGCTTCAGAAATTAATATAATTCCGATCGTTAATATCCCCGTTTCCCCATCATCCTGAACAAATATTGCGAATGGGCGAGAAACATGTTATTATCGAGTTTCATAAATACGTTTTTGCTATAACAATTTTATCAGGCGTTCAAACATTTATTCCATTTATTCGGAAAGCTGCTTGCTTGCTCGGAAGTTGCTCGCTTTAGCGTAGACCGGAACAAACACAATTAGCTGAGCATTCGGTAGCGCTTTAGGCTGTATTTACGGGAAAGTATACGGACCTTCTGCCTTACTGTCTCCCATCAATTATTTAAATGTGATTTTACATGTTTTTCTACGAAGGGATAGGCAGAGGTGTTACTACAATATACTATATTATGCCAGTTTAGTTTAAAGTTATCCGTCATTTTTGAGAACACTTAAAGGAGTAGGTATGAAAGGATTGTAGCAGGCGGTCTATAGTTTCCTGCCTAACCCCAGGAGAAGAAGGCGTGAGTTTATGTATGTATCTATGTACGTAATAGATAATTCCAAAATGGGTCATCACTTCATTGACCAAGTCGTTAAATGGGTTGAAGCCTTTTACCCAATCCTGACAAGCCCCCAAGCGTAGCTCTTTGTCACATGCCCGGGGCATTTAATTCCGGTCAGATCTATTGGCGCTTAGGGGAAAACGGAATAGGCCTATATCATTGGGATCGGGATGAATGTTAAAATAAAGGGATATTGACTAAGACATTTCGTTGACTGCCTCGTCCGCGAGCCCTATTGCTAAGTTGAGAGTTGTTGATTTTTTTCAGTAGAAACCTATTACGTGGGAATTAAACTTAATTGGCCTAATGGAGGTGTACTATAGGGTACACTTCTGCCTAACCTTTCAGGGCTCACTGGCGTGTTGTTATCATAGCATACACACCTACACGAGTTTCACAATTGATTTTAAGCCTCATCCAATTTTTTTCTAGCACCTGTCGGTCAACATAACAAAGTGCAAAGTCATGTACCTATTTACATACCTATGTACTCATTGATTTATCTCATTAACTATGGAATGTTATGGCAATCAAAATTGACTCATAGAGAGTACATAATGAGTATATAACATAAAAACAGATGCCACGTGTACCTATGTGACTAGGTATTGTGTTTGTAGGTATATAATGTACTATCGTAATTAAAGTATTATTGATAAACTATTGACTGGTGTTTTTGTAATCGAGACAATGTTTACGTCATATCAATGTTTGTCTGGAATTAAAAAAACATAGCTGACCCTATCTCGCGCAAAATGTCTGCTCGAAAATTTTAGATTACAAGTTCTATAAACAATGCAGTATGGCAGACTCTCCGATCCGATCAGTCTTCTTCTGATACAGCTGTGGCGAACATTGAACTAAGTAAATAAGTACTTAACTACTTATTCCAATTTAAAAAGTATCAAGATCAAAATCAACTATAAAACCCTTCTGTAAATTACATAATTATGTAAGCTAAATGATTTTCTCCATGAATTCTTGTAGATTGTCACAAAAAGTGTGGTTTCTAAGCTCCAAGCATGACGCATCTCATACATACGTCATCTTGTGATATACAGATACCTACTTTTCACACCCCATATAAATAATAATATGTAGGTATGTGCATATGCTGTCTCAAATCTAGGAAAAACAGGCATTATTTATTCAAACCGAATACCGGTTCTGAATCCAGTCTTAAACGAAACGTTAAACCTTCAGAGATCTAGCGAGCCTTCACTAGTGGTACCGGTCGGTAATCACACAGATCTGGAGGGCACAGCCGCAGGGCTCCTAACTGTACCTGCAGCTTGGAAAGGTCACGGCGAGAGTACGCTGCTATACAATGAGTTGCCTTTTTAATTGTGTGCCCCCGAGGCTATGTGTGTTGTTGCAGTAACTTGTACTGTCGACGAAGTTAGATGAGACGATGTAAGTAGTAAGGGACCTACAGCTCCGTATTTGTACTGGTAGGTCTTAGATAGTACTGCTAATTTGACTCACACCAGTTGTTTTTCTTTTTCGTCGTGTCGACGACTTCTTTCTTTTTCGTCTTATACTTCAGCTAAATGAGCTTCGAGCCGAACTCCGCGCCACATCGGCTGCGTTAGCACTCCAGACTCGTGTCCCAAAGTCTGACAAAGACCAGCGCAGAAGGTCATCTTTTGCCATGAGCTGTACGTGTTAGTCAGCGTGGTAAAAACATCGTGAGGAAACCGGCATGTCCTAGAACCAGAAAATTCGAAGACATGTGACATCTACCAATCCGCACTGGGCCCGCGTGGTAGATTATAGCCCATTCCCTCTCATAGAGAGGAGTCCTGTGTCCCAGCAGTGGCAGCAGCTACATTAATAGGCTGATTATGATGTACGTGTTAGTCAATAAGGTTTCCGTTGCAGGGAATTAACTGTATGCTTCATGGAAAAATATTTTTTAGGATAGAAAAATTAGCTAAAAGTGGTATATATTAAAGTCCCAGCTGCCGCACAGTCTTCAACTGATGCCCGATGACCAGTGCCCTTAAAATGAACCATAGTTCGTATCCACTTTCTTAGCAAATCAAGTGAAAACCCCATCGCATTCGAAACCTAATTAAACCACAATATAATATCGGAACGCATAATTTTCGTGTCGGTCTGTCTCGGCGGCTTTCTTCGCGGCGCCGGCGCCACTCATTAGAAAGGTAGCACTGATGTATTGCCCAACCTCACCGCCCCTCGGCCCCCTCTCATAGCCCCGGGCGTCTTGCAGCGTGCGCCAGCGCAGCGAGAGTTCTGACATGGAATATAAGATCCAGAAGGTGGACATTGCGGAAAGCTCGCTGTGGCTGCTAAAAAGCTCACATTACGTGTCTTGTGGTATCTCCTGATGCTGCATGAGCTTCTTCTTCTTCTTCACGTGTCGATGAACTCAAATTGTGTTAGACCAGTATGTAGCCACCTGCACAGCTCTAACATTTCGATTAGATCTTGATAGGTGCACGTGGTTGTGCAGGATGGGCAGGACAGGAGGTGGATTATTTTGCAGAGGGGCTCCCTACTGGCAATCTGTTTGGGAGAAGTAGGCCACAACCACCTGGCGGGACCAGTGCGGGTCGGTGATGACGATGCGTACCTAATTCTACATTTTAGTTCAAATAGAAATATCTCCCGTTTCCCGTGTGAAGTGTTTCCCCTTGATCACTTATACAGAAAGGTTGTAGGGATTGGAGTTTTGGTTCAGAGACATAACCCCACAGTTTTTTTTAAAGCGTGGGCGAGGTGTCTGTTTTATGTTGAATTGTGCGCTTTCAAGATTGGTGTTTTCCGAAGACGTCAAGGTGTTTCAAATGGTAACTAAAAGGTTTGTTTTTATATGTCGGTCTTAGTTGTAGTTAAGGACTTTTGCTTATAATTATAGTAGTTTTGTGCAAAACTACTTTTCTTCTTTTTATCTCAAACTGTTTATTGCAAGCATACTATTACAGGCACTTTTGAATGTCAAGAACAAAAGGATGAAGCTACAGTCCGAGTCACAAGGCATAGTAACTTGTGAAAATACTGTCGTTTTGTAGTTTCTGTGGTACCCAGTGGCACTTCTGTCCCTTTTTATAAGTCGTCGCGTTTCGATATAATCACGTTTATTGATTTGATAATAAGCTTGTCCCTTTTCTAGTCACATAATACTGTACGTGCCCACTGCGGTGAAATACTTCGAGTTTTGTTCAAATGCGACCTTGTTGTTAGTTGGGTTCCAACTGTTCGGATTGTGGAATAGCTGAAGTTTAATATGATTTACAAAGTTCCTTTTATTAACAAGGGATGTTGTGAATGTAACAACTAGATTCATTATTTATGTATTTTCTTTGTTTCACTTGCGATAGTCACGCCCTTCGTGGTCACTAAACATATGTAGATGTGTAGATACGAACTAGTTAGGTACTTCGATCTTTTACCCGACTGAGAGAGGGTAATGTGTTTACAATTTTGTTCTTTAAAAGATCTGGTCTAACGTTTAATTACCTTATCTATAAATTACCGATACTATATTATTTATATAATTACTTTAAAATTATGCTAATAAATACAGTTTAATAAATTAAACTATGTTTGTACGTAGACTGATGAAACGATGACGTTAAATTATAACAATATTGCATCAGCCAGCGACACATTACATTATTGATGTAGTCACGTGATTATAATGAATTACATTACTTACGTGATGTTACTAATATTTAACTATGAAAGGTTATTGGTTGTTTGTTTGTTTTGTAAAAATCCAACTTTCAGGGTATCTGAAACCGGGTTCTTGTCACACCGGATCTACTTCTGCTTCTCAGCGGCTTCTCCAGATATCACTGACACAGACAGAGGTCATCATGCTTGCATACTCAAATGCCTATTTCAGATTATTACGTAAGTATAGGGGCTGGATTTGCGCCCGCTCGATGGCAATAGGCTCGCTCTCGCCCCCTATACCATGGGACTTAAACAAGTGGCGAAATGTGCGTGTAGTATTGTAGGTACACCTGCCTAACCCTTGGGAGGAGCGCAGGCGCGATGGTATTTTAATTTGTTTGCTCATTTACGGGTACCTATAAATACCTCCACTCAGTATCTTTATATTATAGTTAAGTCTTTTTTACGCGACTGCCCAAAAAAAGGAGTGTTATATTTTTTTATATGGGACAAGCCCGCCACACTATTCCCAAACCACTGCAACTCCTGAAAGCCACAATCAACAATGGTGATCACCAGAAAAGCGCCGAGACATATGAAGCTCGACGAAGTCCCAGAGAAACATTTTAACTGTCTTGGACCCCGCCACGTAATTAATCAGAAAAGTATAGCGGAGGAGTAGGAAAAACATAATTTCCACTTCCATACTTTCCATATTATAAGTCTAGGAATACGAGAAGTCTAAAAGTGCCCGTTAAAAATAAACCTGGAACCCCGAGACAACCCACCCGTCTCCAGGTCACCGTACACCCGCATCCGCACCCTTTCCGCCCTTTATTTATATCATAAACAAGCCATCATAGCACACGGAAGGTAGGCAAACATCTCTCGCAGAATTAATATCCCGTCGAAATAAGCCGTAATATGTTATTACGTACGATATTAAGTCATGTTCGTTAAGGAAAGAAAAGAAGACAAAAATAAAAAGCTTCGCATTATGTACTTCAGATGTTTGAGGAAAGATAATGGTGTAACGCTGCTTTGTATATTATGTATTCATAAGCAAGAGTTTTTGTTCGACCTTATGTAAAGTTTTTTGAAATGCCTACATCATTTACGTGGTTTATTTTTACTTTCTGTAGTGGTACATAGGTGTTAGCGGGTAAGTTGGATTGGCGGACGTGGAATCGAGAATCCCACACATTGCACTAAGAACTTAGGTACTGATAAAATATTGAAAATGCTAGACGTCTTAGTGTTCTTATTGACATGTCTAACCAACTCCCTTAGCTCTTGATACCTAACCCTTCGGGGATAACTTAGCGTGTCCATGCTAGAGCAAGGCCACCGTGCTACCAAACCTTGAGTTCATCTGTTTAGCGACAAACCGGCTTATCTAGTAAACTCACGTGAAAACATCATAAGAGAAGATAATCCTTGATGCACCCTACTTCAACTTTCTACTAGCACTTAAAACATCCAATTTCCTTGCTTAAAATATTTTAATTCAGCATTAAATATTCATCAGCTTCCGGAGAGTGTGAAACTTGGACGTTTCCTTATCATCGCGCTGCGTGCACTTGGTTAATGAGCTCGTTCACAGAGGGCGCCACTGGTCGGTAAAGTTGCCACAACACCAGCTAAATATTTAATTAATTCATGAGATAAGCTTGCTCAAGTAAAACAGTTTCGGTATTTTCTTATGGGAAAAATAAAGTAGGTATCAAATAAAGATGCCTACCTGACCTATGACTTTTAAAATATTAGGTTTAATCATTGCTAACTTAAGGAATTTATGAAATACTGATTATTGAGTTAAAAATAGCCTTGAAACTGCGGTAAACTCAGACGACGCTTTCGATTAGATATCATTGTCTCAACAAAACAAAATCACTTTAACATTTAACTCACGTAAC
This sequence comes from Xestia rhomboidea, assembly GCA_963853795.1. NCBI lineage: Eukaryota > Metazoa > Arthropoda > Insecta > Lepidoptera > Noctuidae > Xestia > Xestia rhomboidea. The sequence continues at coordinate 18,886,126 of OY970775.1, forward strand.
TATTATTAGTTAACTCAGGTAAAAGGTGTTTTTAAAATATCTAGAATTCGAATCCATGATTCATTTTACTTTCACACGTTCAACTGAAGTCAGTTTAGTTGATTTAGCATTGTAGAGTTACATAAACGACACCGTAGTTTTATGTTAAATAAATAAATATCGCTGGACATTACACACAGCGCCATCTAGTGCCACACTCAGCAACGAGGCTTGTGTCGTGGACACCAGATAGATAGATATTAGTTACGTCTGTATTGAAACGAATTAAGTACCTACCCCATACTTAATTCAATTCGTAGTATACCTTCATTTTGGACACCAGTAGGTAATTTATTCTACTACTTTCACTAAAACCAAAAACTAATTACACCCAAATTAAAACCTAGTGATGAAACCGCTTAAGGCTAACCCGCAAACTAAACCCCGTGGGGGTCAGAAGGGGTCCCCTCGCCGTGGTCATCTAATTAATTCAAGTGGTCATCAGGCTCGCAGTTTGATCAACAAACTTCGTAAGTGCGTATAGAAGGGGGACGAGTAGGGGTACAAAGTGGGTGTGGGGGTGCGAATGTTTGCATAGGATGAGATAATGGTTTTTGGAGATAGCGCCGTGATTACTTAATCTAAGTTTATAATTATACAGTACCTGTGTATGGGATGGGTAGGCGATAAGAAAATATTAGAGGTTTAAGATAATGACGGAGAGGTGTCGTAGATGTGTCGTTCATTACTCTAGACTTGTTTTCAGTTTTACAAAGTAGTTAATAAAACAATGTCATTGGAAAAAAACACAGTTTTTCATGCCGTGTGTGTACCTAAGTTAAATAACATAATTTTTTCTAAGATATAAATCTCTTCACAAAAAATATATAATATGTCTGTTTTCTGAAAGATGAGATAATTCACGGCAAATAGGATTAAGTAAATAAATACCAAGTCCAGAAACCCTTTTTTTTTTTTGCAAAGGTAGATAAGGGGCCGCCCATAAATTACGTCACACGAATTTCACGAAAAACCAGATCCGAAATTAGTTTTATTTCAATTTAAATTCTTTTTTAATAATATTAACATCAAATGAAACATTTCAAAAATTTAACAAAATTACAGACTTTTAAAGATTTTGAAATGTGACGTCACGTTGAAATTTAGGACCCCTCCCTCCCCCTTGTCACACAATGTCACATTTCGTCGACCCCCTCCTCCCCCTTAAAGTGTGGCGTGATTTATGGATGGCCCCAAAACAAAAATAACTGATCATTTGGTAGGTTAATCTCTTTCCCGAAACAGGTCTCGATCCTCGCTATCCAATGTCATCACCCACAAGTTGACCACAGACTGGGCACGTGACCACGATGGCTCCAATAAAAAAGGACAATTAATGTATTTTATCAGCACCAATTAATTCGGTGATGTATACCTACATACATGGCATAATTTATATTTTGTAGTCATGTATAACCAGGAAGCGTGGCCTCGAAGTATTTGCGAATTTCTTGTTTACCAACTAGCAAAAATTTTAAATTCAACCTTATCTAGTTCAGGTTTGAATTCAAATTATACTGAAGTGTCTGCATAATTGATTGGCCACAGGAAAACAGCCGTTATTCAATTGGGCTTAAGAATTAGAATTCCATTTTTAATTTATAGTCGATTTTTACAAAGGTCAACACGTGTTGCCGATTACCAACTATCTTTACAGTTAATCCATTTAATTTTCAGTCTTACAGTTTTGGTATAAGAGTTGTTATGATGTTAAATAATGTGTTGGTATATGGAGTTATTGAGCGGGGCTCAAGGTCGGCTGATATGGGAGCGATCCACATGCCGGGTGTTACGGCAATGGTTTGTAGTCATTACGAGTTATTTAATGCACCATTGCGCGTGACATGATACCCGATAGTTCTTTGGGGTATTCAGTGATCCATGACTTGTATTCACTATTGTTTTGGTTAATAGAAGATCCTTTTCATACCTACGCGTGCCTTAACAATCGTAGCAGATGGAAGTTGGATGTTGGTGACAAATATTGGGCCAAACATGTTTAGATATTTTTCGCACCAAAAGTAAAACTGGAAGGATGATCACATTACTTACTGATAGATTAATGCGAACAAATAAACTCATTAATTTAGCAAGTCACGTACCTACTTGATATAGCATCCGGTTTCGCGGATGTTTTTGAACACGACCTTGTGTATTTTAAACTAGAAATTTTTAAATTATTTTGAATCGGTATTTAAAGTGTTTTTGTTATAGAAAACAAAGATACATAATGGCGAGAAGTGATGCAAGAAAGTAGTAATGCATAACGGTACTGCCAAGCTAGCGTAGCTAGAGCAAACTACAAAAGTAGCATGTAGCGTTTTGTAGCTCTATCATTCTACGAGAAATCGTAGCACCTAGCGTGCTATAGCTCCAGCATTCTACGAGAAATCGAAGCACCTAGCGTGCTGCTGTAGCTTTAGTATTAAACGAGGAATCGTAGCACCTAGCGTGCTATAGCTCCAGCATTCTACGAGAAATCGTAGCACCTAGCGTGCTGTAGCTTTAGCATTCTACGAGAAATCGTAGCACCTATCGTGCTGTAGCTCCAGCATTCTACGAGAAATCGTAGCACCTAGCGTGCTATAGCTCCAGCATTCTACGAGAAATCGTAGCACGTAGCGTGTTGTGGCTCCAGCATTCTAGGAGAAATCGAAGCACGTAGCGTGCTATAGCTCCAGCATTCTACGAGAAGTCGTAGCACCTATGGTGCTGTAGCTCCAGCATTCTACGAGAAATCGTAGCACGTAGCGTGTTGTGGCTCCAGCATTCTAGGAGAAATCATAGTACGTAGCGTGCTATAGCTCCAGCATTCTACGAGAAGTCGTAGCACCTATCGTGCTGTAACTCCAGCATTCTACGAGAAATCGTAGCACGTAGCGTGTTGTGGCTCCAGAATTCTAGGAGAAATCGTAGTACGTAGCGTGCTATAGCTCCAGCATTCTACGAGAAGTCGTAGCACCTATCGTGCTGTAGCTCCAGCATTCTGCGAGAAATCGTAGCACCTAGCGTGCTATAGCTCCAGCATTCTACGAGAAATCGTAGTACGTAGCGTGCTGTAGCTCCAGCATTCTACTAAGATCGTAACATTTAGCGTGTTGATGCATCAGCATCCTTTAAAAACGTAGCACGTAGCCTTTTGTATTATCAGCATTATACAAAAATCCTAGTTCTTAGCGTTTTGCCGCTTTATCACGCTACAAAAAAACGTGGCGTGAAAATTTTCGTTTTTTCAGAATACTAAGGCAAACGTGCACCATGAATTTGTACCACGTTGTGTTTTAAAGACGGGTCCGTTACTTCGAAGGTAATACTACTTATTGTTGTATAGTTCCACATAAAAACATTATTAAAAGGTGTTTGAGGTTGCTTTTTTAAAAGAAGTTACGAATTTTCCTCAGAATGGCAACATGCCCATAGTTACCTACCGACGAAATTCAAAGCTATCTTGTTGCCAACTCTAGTACGGCATTGTGACAAATTGTTACACACATTCTAAATTAGTCCCGCATTTGTCGCTTAGCGTTATATTATCACGCCTCATTCCTTCTTAGGTAAGTAGAGTTCTAATGAGATGTTGTCATTGCAATCGTTTGGCAAGAATATTTGTTACTGTTATTAAATTGTTATGGTCGATGTAACAGCTGTTTTAATTTATTATCTGTTTACCTATAGGGACAATAGTATGAAGTGCACAGCGAGACAAGTATTTTATAGCATTCGGATGAAGTTGAGATATTGACGCTGTTGGTGAACATCTACGAAATTGTTGTGTAAAACGAATAAACAATATAAGATGGCCGGTTGCAAATTCGGCCAAGTCCATGTAAAGTATTTTTTTGTCAACAAAAAAAAGAGGAGGATCTCTATTCATCGCGTATGTTCGATGATCACGCAAACATTTTTATACGAGGTCCAATTTAAATGATTCTTTTGTCTATCAAGGTCTAATTCGAAGAGTTAATTATGTCCATCAATGCACTCCAAAATACACATTGATAGGTGCTACAAATAAATTGAAAGATTACAATTTCAATTACTAGATTAACAAATCCACTTGAAATCACAAATGATTAATAATGTAACATTATGCATTAGCAGGGCGCGGGTTTCAACATTAATAAATAATAATGTGCGAAATAATTTGACGTAAACAAATGAGCTGCAATGGCGGCGGCTGAGTTAAACTAATATTTAATGTATTTGTTGCTGATTTGCTTTGTTTACACTTCGCTGGGCTGATAGCCTAAACTACAACTATAACTGATGCAGGACTTTGTTCTAAGACTCTTGACTGCTTAACTACAATAAATCACAAACCTGTAAATGTTGGTAAAAGGGCTGACTGATCGGACATTCGGAAAAAGAATCTGCTGAAAAGAAAAACACTGAAATGCGGAGACGGACGAGACTTCAGACGGACATAGCAAAAAGAAAGTGGAAACGGACGGGCCCTGAACATGTAGACGGGATAGAAGATGGGTGAGGGAAGTGCTGGAGGGAAGACCACGGACGAGACGGAGGTCGCGGAGGAATGTACAGACGATCTCATTAAAGTGGCCGGAAGAAACTTGATAGCCATGACACAAAACCGCTAAAAGTGGAGAGATTTGGAAGAGAGTATGCTGCGCTCAGCATTGGGTGGCCTAAGGTTGAAAAATAATAAGAAGATTGTAAAGGTAATGATTTCTACCCGACTGCAGCGGACCCGGAACAGGGGTAGTGTTCTTTACTCTCTTTGGTTTCTCGTCTAAGTATTGAATCTTCAAAGTCAAATAATTTCTTTTGAACAAGGAAATAGAGTTTTTCTGGTTGCCCATTCGCAAAGTTTATATGAAGAAAAAATCAGAGCAAGATAGAGCTATAGTTACTCTATTAAACAGTTTGGCAATACTTTGTGTTCATTTTTTAAATAATAAATGTGGAGACCATATGTACCTGGAATTAAATTACTATCCCACAATAGGTAGTAAATCTTCTATTTATAATCGTTGTTATTAAATAGTTTTTGCAATGTTTACGTAAACTTATCAATAAATTATTTATTGAATAGGGTTAGTTGTGCTCAGTTCAGTATCAATCTGTCACTGCGCAGTATTACTGTTTTATCAACCGCACAGTTATCCTGTTTATGTCAAACATATTGCTTTGGCAATAATAATAATTCATTGTTATGAGTATTTGATAATATAACAAGTATTTAATTTACTGAACATGTATGAAACTGGATTTTAGCTCTGAGTAACACATTTCTTCTGATTGTGTAATTTAGGGCTAGAATTGATTAAGTCAGAATTTTTATTTAAGTCTGAACCTTATCTTGTGTCATCTTTTGCGAGTTCCGTAAGAATTTTATTTTGTACAGCTTTTGATTCGTTATGGATTTCAACTGAATATAAACTTGGCCATGATAACAACATGAGAAAGCCCTCTATAAAAATAAGAGTTACCATCTAAATTAAAACAGTGTGAAAACGAAGAGAAACTGATTAACATCTCAATTGTACAGAAGTTTAAATTCATTTATAAAACAGATTTTTCGCGTCAACCACACGAAAAATAAATGTTTTGACACTCGGATTATTTTTCCACCATAAATTAATTGGTCGTCTTTAATCCAAAAATAACGAGTTTCTCTGTCTTTGTAGTTTGTAGTCAGTGTTGTCGCACTGAACATTTATTGGTCGTAAAATGAGCATGCCATGGGAGCATGGGACACCCGTGGTGTGATGGTGTGTCTATTTCCGTGAGGTGTGTGGTCGGTATCGGCGCTGGTTTCTGTTTATGATGTCCCATCACTAGTGCGTAGGGAAAGTAGGACTGCTAATTTATTCAGCTGTTTTATTACCTTGGTCTATTGTTAATTCGTCAATCGTATTGTCTCAATTATGTGTTGCGGTGGTCTATTCGTGATAAAATTGAAAATCATGGACGAGTATCGACGGAATTTTAAATAACTAAAGAAAAGAGAATTCAAAACTGTGCTAATATGGGGTGCATTGTTTATGTGATAGTTCTTTTTATTATTATAAACCTCTCATCGTCATCTGCCTAGCCTTCTCCCAACTATGTCGGGGTCGGCTTCCAGTCTAACCGGATGCAGCTGAATACCGTATTTTACATGAAGCGACTGCCTATCTGACCTCCACAATCCAGTTAGTACTGGGTAATACGATACCCCTTGGTAAGACTGGTTGTCAGATTTTCCTGTTACGACTGTCAAAGATCTGCAAATGACAGCCGGGACCAACGGCTTAACGTCCTTTCCGTAGCACGGAGGTATGTAACGGACCCAACCACGCAAGCGCGGCTTAGCCTGAAGCTCGACTGGAACGGCTGTTAATAATATTTATCCAAGAGCTCCTCCTATGACCACTTAATAAGTCATAATCAGTAAAAGTTTCGATAAAAATAGAATGTTGAACTCAATTTCTGGCTACAGTTATGTCATTCGCTTTAAAAGCAATCGAGTATCTTGTCACCACCCAAAACCATAACATTAGTAAGGCAATAAAACTTAACTTCTACAGTTAAACGTAACCAACATTCCCTACGACGCCATTACAAGAAACTCAACTAAAAATACATTCAACTACATCGTAAAACGTCCTGTATACTACAACAAATCAAATGCTAGTACTTATCACACGACACGGATATTAAGCTGTCACTCACAAATACTCTTTTAAATCTTCAAGCAAATGTTATAGTGGGCATCCCAGCAGCATTTGTTACCAATAAACATAGATGTTTAGGTGACTACTACACTCGTAAAGGGCTTTCGATCGTTAAACTAAAAGTGTCAAACGTTTCCTTGAAGTCTTTATTACACCCCTCGGTTTCATCCCCTGCGGGAATAGATTTGGGGAGTTTAAAGTTGGGGGTGCCACGTACAGATTTTTTGGGTATTTTGTCCATTTATTTTAAAGTGCGTGTGATTGAATATCTTTTCACCTACAGCTTTTTCTAAATGAAGATTATTTGAGTCAGTGTTTAGACATTTGAAATTCTCTCACTGCTAATTGATAAGCATCTATTACTAAGTAAAGTCTCAGCTAGTTGTAACATCTCAAGTGGCGTGTCTCCGCACCGCGGCCGACTGGAAAGAAAAATGACTTCATTTCCCTCAGCTGACCCTCCTTCCACTTAATAACTAAGTACGGAACTTGTTTAACTTATTTAATTAAATTTCTCTTAATTAACACCACGCTGCGTCGCGCTACAAGTTTTTACTCCAAGTAAAGATTTAAAATAAGTCAATAAGTGCAGTATTTCCATTCCTTCAGTAACTTCTTATAAGAGAAACTCACAACTTTATCTCGTTCGGATGTTTGTATTAAGATTATTGGTTGAACTAAAGTGGTTCGCTTTGGACATTATGTTTTTATATCATTTAAATGGGTGTTGAAAGTTTATTTATATAAAACTTGATAAAAATAACCAGTGTTTTCTGGTTTGCGATGTTATTACTTGTTAACTCGTATTGCACGCTGTTTTGTTTGCTTTACAAATATTTTTAATGCTTGGCCACTTATTGTGTTGGCTCATCGCCCCAAAATGTGTCTTACTTTGCCAAATATTTATTATGTGGTGTCAGTAACCCATCCCAAGCAATGAGTCAGTGGGGATGGAGTCTCCACATAACACGTGGAATCTGAAAAGATTCACTCACAGTTTCAATCGAGTTGGATCAATTATCAAACAAATTATATATCATACAATCACCCCAGAAAGTGAGATCTTTAGGACAGAAATTAAATGTATCTAAGTTTTCTGTACAAACACACAAACTACAACCGATTTAACATTGTAAGTGGCTATAAATAATAATTAATAAATATCGCTGGACATTACACACAGCGCCATTTAGTGCCACACTAAGCAACGAGGCTTGTGTCGTGGACACCAGATAGTTGATATACTACATAGATACTTTTTGTTTGTAAATACATACCTTATTATACATATAAACATCCATGACTCGGAAACAAATGTCGATGCTCATCACTCATCACACAAACATTTGCTCCTACCGGGATTCGAACCCGGGACCCTACGAACGTAAGGCAGCCTCACTACCGCTGCGCCAATCGGGTCGTCAATTGAAGTATATAAAACCGGCTCGGCAAGCGGCACCACGTGATCGGCTTCACATGTGCTTTATGTAATTATCATAACATTGGCAATGTCCATATGCAAGCGATATCGCTGCAAAAAATATACGCTGACGCGGACGGTTACACCGAGTTGTAGCATTACAATGTGAGCAATTAAATGAATGCTGATCGTTTATTAAACTTTATTTCACCGGCCATTTTTGATAATTAAACTTTTTTACCTATGTAAACTTCTATGATTGTTAACATGTTATCGGAAACGTAACCTGTTATAAGGTGTCATCTTCTTATTACAGGTGCTCAGGGGGCTTCAATATATAACAACAAAATGAAGGCTAGTTACCAAAAGCGGTGTTAGGTTGAAATGGTGTAACTACGTGCACAAACAGAACCGTTCTAATTAATATTCCGCACAACACCTCAACAACTCTTTTAACTCCCAACTTCCAGAGTCGCACATATCCACAATTCATCACATTAATATTTTGTCGCCAAACAGAATACAAACACGCCAGTAATTAAGCAACTTAAATGAGATAACGCTTCAAAACTTTTAACTCCTTCCGAATATCCGACGAAGAGTGAGAGAGAGAGAGAGGGAGTTCCCATTTACGTGCGAAGTTACCCGTGTTCGTAACATGCGGTGCCAAATGAGGTGCGCGGTACGCTTCGGTGTGAGCGACGGTCGGTCGCGGGTGGCGATAAAAACTCGGTTTGTTTAGCAAAGCTGTTGACGTAAGTACTTACAACTGGATTTGGCTGGTTAGTGTTCATGTGTGTATGTATTAATGTAGTTTCGTATATATTAGAAGTTACTGGGCGCGGCGGAAACCGCTTTTTTCTGAGATGGCAAGTGGTTTTATGTTTGCAACTGATGATGACATTTTCCGTTGAAAAAATACTGTGTTTACTAGTAATTCCTTTTTTGGAAGACTGAGCATCCTTATGTGGAAGAGGTGCGAGGCTATTAAGGTGGTTAATCGGTATGATGACACGCCTTGACCGGAGTTTACAATAATCGACGATTTACAACCTAATACTTGATGATCGTTGCTTTTTAGGTTTTTTTAGTAGCAGCCACAGTCTGGATCTGTGCGAGGTTGATGGCAAAAGGCTCACCCCCTATTACATGGGACTTTAGCATAACTGGCGAAATGTGGGTGTACTATTAGGTACACCTCTGCCTTTCTTTTCGGGTATTACAGGCGTGATGTTACGTAACTTTACCCTAAATTGCCACTATGTTTAAGTTCAATGACCGAATTAAGGATATTAAAAACATCCCTCTCAGTACAATTATATTTTCATCGGAATCTGCCCACTCTCTTAACTTGCACCACACACCACTCACAGTATAACTTTCGCCGAATCATAATTCGTAATAAATGCTGAGACATTTCTCTAAACACAGATACTTTCCACCAACCTACCCGGTACCATCCCTGGTACTTCCCACCCAGCCCGACCCCCGCTGGTACCTCAACCCAGCAGGTAATAGGTACAACTTTGCCTGCCGAATCGAATGTGTTTGGAATTCAAGATGGCGCTCAAACTATAAGTGAAGCTAGCGGCTTAATTTGGTTATGTTATTACCTTAAGTTTAGTCGGTGATGTGAATTTAAATCACCTTATTGGTTCCGTACAGTATGCTTCCTGGCACCGTATGTATAAATGGGTAAGATATTTACCCTACGTTTTGCGGGGTATTGAGGTTGGATTCCAAATTAGTTCATAAAACGCTGCGTTTTTTTCAGTTTAAGTGTACAGTTCGAGGTGGCGTTGCTTGTGAAGAAAATTTGCATCGTTACGTCAAACTTAGTACATTTATTTTAGTTCTTAGTTTTCCCGCCTGCACACATAAGTTGGTGAAGTGAACGTTATTTTCTTATGGTGAATGAGTTCTTGAGGATAGCCTTAGGACATGTCCTATAACCAAAAATAATTATCTAGCAACCCGCACTGGCCCCGTGTGGCGGATTACAGCTCACTCCAAGAAACGTGCCCGGGTCCCAGAAGTCATGGGAACATACCTTATATGTTGATTACGCAAGTAGTTCCCTTTCTTCCAACGTTTATTGAATACACTGTATCTGCTGCAATTTGCCTTTACTATACATACACATACATTATCATTACGATACATTTCACGTATCTCTGTGTTGATAACAGATCCCATAGGCCTAGGATTACAGTCATTCAGAGCTAGTGCGTATGAAACGAAGCGCCTTTCTCTTTCCGCGATATCTAAGTAAGAGCTTATTTAACTTAGCTGTATCACGCGGGTTCACCTTCACGGTGTCTTTCACTAATAAAAAGTTATTTTTATGTGGTACTAGGGTGTGTATTTTGTTTGGCCCAGGACTTACTCTTGCAAATAGTTTTAAAGCTACAATGAATAGAACTGTGGACTTACACCCACTCTTGTAGCCGGTTCTCTTCTTGTCTTCTTCATCTTCGCCTGGTGGCCACCAGCAGCTGCATGAGAATTGCTGTGTGAAGTTGCATGGCTTGCGATCGGAGAGGCAGAACACTGTGATGATGATGAAATGAAATTTCTTTGTACTGTTTATGAATGAATTACTTTTTTTAATTTTCTTTTTCTTCGTAACAAAATTTATATCCCATTTCGATCGATCGATTGCACACCTACACTTAAGTTAGCAACTAAGCGGTACTCTGGCGTCTTTGTTGTCAATATTGTGTTTACCTGTATTTGGCATAATTATATATTAATAGAATATTACCGTATGATTAAGTGTAATGTATGTGTATGTATGTGCTGTGGGTGAACCTTAAGTAAATAAATAAATGTAACGCAATGAAGGCGATGAGCAACTGCAAACTATCTTTCACCTATCACCTTATTATAATTATTAGGAATATTTTTTTCTTCTCCAACTTCTTCACTTTATTATCTCATGAGAACCTCTATATCATCTCGCATTCATGGTATATCTGTGTATTAATTTTATTGACAATCATTTGCTGCCAAGGGGTTGTAAAGAAAAGTCAGATAGAACTACTTTCGCGTTTGTAATATTAGTATGGATTAGTAGGGATATGTTTTATTTCAGCGAAAGTCTTGGGCAGTATGATTATGGTGCAGAAACCAGTTGCTATTAATAAACGTCGATGGCTGGACGACTAATGCGTTTAGCGGAGTGCATTAATTAAGACGGGCTTTCTATAGTACAGGAGCTTTTTAAAGAAGGGACTTAATTAAAGATTATACCGACTGTAAAGGAATATTTTGAAGAGTCTTGAAAACTTAACTTATGTGAGATTAGGACAAGGATCTAAGCTAGATTTGGTTTGAAGAGAGGTGGAATCTTTGTTCAGGTATTCGTTTACCAAATTGCAATATTTGTTTTCAGCCAAGCGGCATTTCAGATCCTAAAGACAATTTTTTAGGTCGGCAGGAATAATATTTAGCAGTTACTAAATCTATACAGACAAATAAAATGTAAGTATCTCTTTGTAATTGCACAATAACAGCTTTTTACTGAATGCAGTATGAAAGCTTATCGGTACTCACAACAAAAAATCTTTTATGTCTGTCTGTTTGTTCCTGCTAATCTCCGAAACGGCTGAATCGATTTTACTGGCAGATAGCTGATGTTATATTCAGTAATGCACTTTATTTTAGAAAAAGAATTAGGGTTACGTGCAATGAAAACGCTTGAAATTGTTAAGAAAATCCGATTCAAATACGGAAGGAATATTTTTATAATAATTTCACGCCGACGAAAGCACAGTCTCGGGCAACATAGCTGTTGTGTTGTATTTAATAAACGAGAGCATAAAATGCACCAGAATTATTAAATATTTTATGCTTCTTAAAAACACCCCCTTATCAATCGTTAAATGTCTTCCAAAAGAGTAAACCTTCAACCCTCGAAAAAAGAATTTAATTTGCTGGCGCGACGCCCTCTGCCGGCCTGTCCAAACATCAACAGTGTACAGGAAATTAAATTTGCCTGTCTCCGAGCTCTCCATCGTACGGAAGGGAAAGGACTTGAGACTTTTACGGGCCTAATTAAAAGTTCCCTGCGTAGAACAGACCTGTGGGAAATGAATTTTTAAGTGGTGTTTTTTTCTTTTTATATTTTCTAGGCAAGCTTGAGTCTCACGTGATTGACGTTTGATTCCTTCAACGGTGTGTTTCGTGTAATTCCCGGGTCGGCTAGATTGTTATTGAGTTTTCCATAAGCTGATTTCCTAATTTCTCAGTAGCAGCTATGGAGTTTGGATTTGCCCCGTTGATGGCAATAGGGTCGCCCCTATTACAATTGGCACTTAAACATAACTGGTAAAAAAAAAAATAAAAAAAAAAAAAACCCGACTGCATAAAAAATAACTACTAACTTTAAATAAAAACTGAAAAGATAAAAACAAGTTCAAGAAACAGGACATATAGACTGCAACAGTCGGGACCCATATTGGATTTTTTTTTTTTTATGTCACACTTTTTGGTTACTTAGATATACCATTTTAAAATCCTCATGATGAGCCCTTTATCGAGCTGTTCAAGCTGCATAGCGAGCCAAACATTTGAATTTGGCGCCAAAAATCCGCCATTTTGTTACATTTTTATTTTGGTATAGGTACCCAGTGTCACTCTCACAGTAAATACGAATCTAACGACACCTCTCAAGCTAAAATCCATAGAGCCGTTCAGGCCACAGAGCGTGCCAAACAATTATACATACATACATACTCTCGAAAAACATAACCCTCCTTCTGGCGCAGTCGGGTAAAAATACGGATGTATTCTATTACAGCTCTGCCTAAACGTTCGGGTACTAAATGCGTGACGTTATTATAAAGCTTTTGTAAATACGTGTACATGATCCAAGGAGTCTACATTAGGGCACGCCACGATAGTGGCGGTAAGTCCCCTCTTTGAGGAGTGGCTGGAGAGACGCCACGGCGTCCTCACCTTCCGCCTGACGCAGGTTCTTACCGGACACGGATGTTTCGGTAAGTTCCTGCACCGAATCGGGCGGGAGGAGACGCCCGGGTGTTTCCATTGTGAGGATCGGCCGGAGGACACGGTGGAGCACACTGTGGAGGTGTGCCCTGCTTGGGTGGAGCACCGCCGTGTCCTCGAGGTGGCGATCGGCGGCGGCGACCTCTCGCTTCCGGCCCTGGTTCGTGCCATGGTCCGGAGCGAGACGGAATGGGACGCCGTCACCTCCTTCTGCGAAGCAGTCATGCTAGCGAAGGAGGTGGCGGAACGTGAGAGGGAGATATCCTCACGTCCCGGCCGCCGCGGGAGACGCCCCGGGCGTCGGGGGCCACGTGGTGGCTACCGGCCACCGTAGGGGCGGGCCTGTGGACTGGGAGCTATGGGCTAGCTCGCCGTCCGTCCGTCTCATGACGACAGGCCGTGTCGACGGCGCGTTCGTGTTCCACGCGCGCCTCAAAGAGAGTCAGCAATAAGGAAGGGGTCCGCAAGGGCCGAAGCCTGCCGGGGCTGCGGGACTATTCGAAAGAGATACCGTGGCCCCGGAACACAAAGGGCGATGAAGGAACATGGATGGGTTTTAGTCAGTAAAAGTCTGACACTCCCTCCTGCTCAGCCCAGAGCGGGAGAAGTCATTTGATGATTTCCCATCCGAAAAAAAAAAAAAAAAAAAAAAAAAGGAGTCTACATTAAAATCCAACAAAAGTTATTTTCGTTTCAAAAACACAATGAGTCATTTCTATAAAAACTCAGTAACCATTTACAATTTAACCAGCAAGTAATGATAAAAATAATCGTCGCTTTTTGTGTCAGTTGTAGGTACCTGTACATGCGTGTACAGTCACTAGCACTAATAATGTATACACTGTGCAAAATTCAAAAGCGATTTTCTCGTGAAATTTGATTTTAACTTTGATATCAGACATCCCCTCACTAATATTATAAATGCGAAAGTAAGTTGTTCGTTACCTTTTCATGCATAAACCACTGAACCGATCAATCTGAAATTTTTCATATACCCACGTTGTCAGGTGTACAGTAACGTACATACATCCCGAAAAAAAGTAATGTTCCCGAGGAAAACAACAATAACGTTCTTATGACAATAAGTGGCGCCACGTGTCTTTAGAATCATGATTGAATTATATTATTACAAGCAGAGAACACCGCGAATTGATTGTCAAATTCTAAAATAATGTGAGCGAAACCGCGAGCATTAAAATCAAAACAGTCAAATCACTTTTAAAAGTTGATGAGTGTGTACATTTCATTACTCCTGACTGTACGTATGTACATACTACCCACCTATCTGTATATATTCAAACAAAGGATAAAATGATAGCGAGGATACTTCCAAAACGGGTTCTATGAAACAGCTATGTTGGTCCCAAGGCCGCTCGGTTGAAAACAACTCGAATAATAAGTAAAGTAAGCCAAACATGTAGAATCGTGACTCCAATGAAGGAAGCTACAGAATTAGGATAAATGACTACGTGCCATTCATTATTTATAATTAACTAGCCTGCGAACCTGCCTGAGCTTTTAATTTTTTGAGGTGGGGATCTAAACACAACATGCTGTAGAAAAAGTATATTTATGACCCAACGTATCCAATGATAATGATTTGTTTTCGTTTAAAGAAATTATTTCCGGAAAATACTTCAATATGTAGTTCACCTGTAGTGTATGTAATTTATTTGTTATGAACTTATGAAGACATTGAAGAAAACAATGTAAAAACGTTTCAACACGTAATTTTTCTGTATGTCCTTTGGTCAAAAAGGTTATACGCGAAGAAAATATTAACACATTTTATGGGTTTAATTAGTACTACATTATGAACGAGGACAACGCAAAAAGTAGTACAAAGTCTTTAGTTTCTGCCTAACCTCTTGGGAAAAAAGGTGTGAGTTGTAGTAGTAGTACTACCTAGGTGGCTACTGGTACTGAGCCTCTCATACAACATTACACCTCTATACGTCTATGTATCTATGGTCTATGTCCAATCGAACTTGTATAAACTTTTTGTCGAAGCAAAAGAACTTGCTTGGAGCAAAAAGAGTCACCAAAAGCGATACCCAGCTGGATAATACTGACCTTGGCATAAATTCAATATACATGACATAATACTATTGAAATAATCAAATAACCATTTTTGCCAAAATATTATTTATTGTATTACTTTGGTTAAGCAACTGTATAAACACAGATTTCCTAAAGGTTATATTTAAAATGATGACACCAAGATTGTAATACTTACACGTGAATCGGTTACGGATTTTTCCTTCATTTTTTCCTTTGTTTATGTAGTCCCATTATTTAGAAGATATTTTCGCAATGTGAGTCATCTTTCAGCTGAACAAAAACATTCCAAATTACGAGTAGCCTTGAGCATAACAGCTAAAAGTTATTTTGGCCTTTTCAGTATTTCAACTAAACGATGATTTCAGTTGCGTTTGAGACGATCTATAAAGGAGCTGATGGTTGGTTATTACTTTCTAAACAAATGCCTGTTTGTACTAACACTAACTATACTTAGATGAATGCATACATACATCTTATTTGATCTGAATCTCGACATAACTATCTCTCATCATACTCATACTCTCTCTGAAATGAACATAACTATTAAATACACCATAATTACATTCTTTCATGACCATCACACACTGGTTACCAATTAACACAATCACCCACAACTAATTACATTTTTCTTCAAAACCATATTTCGCGAGTCGGGAGGGAGCCGGACCCCAATATCATATTCAACCTCGTACATTTCGGATTTCCCATATGAAGGCATTAGGTATGTCATAAAATTCTATGTAGTAATTTGTATAATTTCGCCCCGTAGGCAGGCAGTATGGCACATTAATTCGCCAGTTATTTCCATGGGATTGTGTTATTTATATGGTAATTGATTGTAATCGGTTTATTTTCCTACTAATCCGGGGTTTTCATTTGGAAAATGTTTGTTTGGAAGCTCTTTCGTTATTTGTTTATTTACATAACGATATGTGGACAATGTAATGTAAATACAGTTTCGCTGTGTGGCACTTATGTACTGTTCTGGTAAATATTGTCTTCTCTCTTTCCCTGCATATACAGGGTGCAAACCGAAGAACGAAGCCGTCAACCAAGCATTCTGTACATCAAACTAAGTAACTTTACGCAAAAATTATTGCTAGGAAACTGCTGGGAGTTTTTTTTTTTGGGTGAATAATCATGTTTTGTGGTAGAACTCAATGTAACGCACTCAAAACATAGTACTGATGGGTGGATTGAATAGTACGGGGGTCGTGGAGGTGTTTAAAGTAAAAATCTTACATTAAAAACTTGTATTTAAAAAAAGTTGCCAAAAAGTTGGAACTTTGACCCCCAATATCTCCGTAACTAGAAGGTTCCCAGGTGGTGTAGGATGGTGTAAAACAAAAAAATTATCACAGTGACGAGGTGAGAGGTGTTTTACACCCTTCATTATAAGGAGATGACCGGAACTAATTCAGGTCAACCTTTAGTTACGTGAAACCACAAAAGTTTTGAACAAAGATACCTACTTGAGACTATATGAGTCTGAAATCGCCAATTCGTCTTGGGCAAGGGTTGTGATGAATGCTAATGCCTTCTCTGTATGAGAAAAGGCCTTTGCCCAGCAGTGGGACAGTAATGGATTGGTATTAGGATCACAAAATATTAAGAGTAACGACCCAGTAAGAATTAATGACGTCCAAAGGAAAAAGTTTTCCAATTGGAAAACTTTTTCCGTTAAGCAGAGATTACCCGTTTTATCAATTTCGGTTAAACGTAACTATTATCATAACCTTGATTCTTTCAATATATGATTAACATACTTCTGCTATGTACTGGCGCCGTCTATATTTGGTACATCATACTTTTACGAGCCAACTCGACGAGTTTTTATTTAAATTTAATTTATGCTCATGAACGTTTTCCTTTTAAGTTTTTTAGACATCTATTTTTGATTAATTGGTAGTTTATCTATTTTGGTAGTTAAAATAAAACGTTAGGTAAAAAATAATGCATTATAATTTTATGATATTTTGATTGCGGAGAAACCTGTTTTGTATATCAAGCAACAAGTGATCGGAGATAAGTTTTTGTAAACAATTTATGAAGCTGATTTAAATAAAAAACTTTAGATGGAGAATTGTTTTGGTTATTTTTCGTTTTTATAATGAATACAAAAAGAAAGAATATTATGCTCACAAAATGTTAAATTACTAAATATCAATAACGGCCGCAAGAAAAGCATGAATCATTTACTGGTTCTAAAACAAATGACTCGTAAAGGTCAAAACCATTTTCAGGCTATATTTAATTGAATATTACACTGGCTGTCAATCACTTATCATGGCTGACATTGATATGCCGAGCCCTCAGGGAGCGGCTCACGAACACACGTATACACCAGTAAGTTAGTAAGATTGGAGCAGTGATACTTAGAGCTCTGCTTACACCCTCTAGGGAAAGTAACTGATACGTTGACGAACTGAACATGGAAATGTAATTCTGAGTCCAACCTCGCGGGAGGTTTGAGTAACCAGTTCCTAGAATGTTGTAACTTGAAACTATGTGTTGTTGTTCATTTCGATTTCCATTTGACTTGAGTCCGTATGTTAAAACTAATAAGCAAGCATTATTCGGATTTCCGTACTGCATGGCTGTGCTTTTCTTACAACTTTCAAACAAAACACACACCAAAAAGGTAACATCAGATCAAAACTCAATTTCGTTTAAAAAAAAACAATTTGGTGTTCCTGTTAATGCCAGGGTGTAATTAAAAGCATGGTTGTGACCAAACCACTAGATTTCCCCCGGGCCACGCGGAATTCAAACCTAAATGCATTATTTAATGAATGCCCATAAATCTTGGGAATATTTTAACTGAGGGCTCGTTTTTATGATGTTTTCACTCAGTTCGGGAAGTTATTCCCCATAGCTCTTCATGTTTTATGGTGCTGGAGCATTTAGATCGAGTGCTGATGCTGCTTTTATGGTGAAAAACTTGGGAGAGGTATGGAAATTAATAATTTTATAGCTTTTTAATGTTGGAAACCGACGAACTTATTACTTAAACGAGGAAGTTATTAATGGAAGTTGAAATGAGAGAGGATTCGTAAAATTGGGCGACCATTGCTGGATGCGAACGTCCTGGGGGAGATCTCTAAAACTAACTGAAGGGAATATTGTCGTAAATCTAATTGCAGTCAGGTGTTTCCAAATGGAAACTAATCCAGAATGAGTTCGTCTAATTTTCGTATAGCTAGTCCTTGGATGGTTAATTATAACAATCGTGACGTGACAACACAACCTATAAAAAATGCAAACAATAACCAACCCACATGGATGTCAAATGATGGAATATGAATGACACCATGATTATGGCAAACGTTAACCCGAAAAATCCTGCTATAATTCATGTACTTACGCAAAATGGGACATGTTCCAAATCAAACATCTTTTGTTTGTGTCGAAATCGTCAAGTACAACAGTTAGTTGATATAATGATCACAATTGTTTGGTGATCAGTCGATTTATAAGTAATCCATTGTTTAGGTCGACCTTACGGCCCGTCTGCATATTATATTAATTATTATCTTGTAAGTTATTCGTGAGGCCGCCATTATCGATCGCGTTTGTATGCGATGCGTGTGCGCACGTCGTAGTGTGTGGAATATTGAGTTGGACTGGGAGTAGGGATCCTAGTCGTAAGGTTGTTCTGCAACGATAATAAAAACAAACTTACTTTTTTGTTTAAATTTTGTTTCCGCCCATTTTCGGCCAATCCCAAACGTTTTCGTCAGATACTGGCAGTGATCGTAATTTGCCAGTGTTTGTCTTTGTTTTCTTGCATTTGTAACTGATCCAATTTCATTAATCGCTAATTCAGTAATATGAAATACTTATACAATAATTGACTTCCCGAAGACCTAGACAAAGTGACGATTCTATTAACGGTAATTACGACGGAAAAGATGAAAATGTATTGGATTGACATAAGCTATCGAAAAGCTATTGTCAATTCTGTTGAGATTTAAAGTTGCTGTATAAATACGAAGCGCTTTCAGATCGATTGTCGTTTGTGTAGGCGCTCTAGTTTAGATGACATCATTATTTTTCAATTTTATTCTCCATTTAATCTTCCTCCAATCCCAGCTCCCGCAGTACCGTGCGCGCTGCTCCGCCGCTTACCGCCGCCGGCGTGCGTATGCGCACCGCGCTCATGTAAACAATGGCAGCCATCAGTACGCCGCGCGCGTCGCTCCACCTGATCGGTTTATGCAATAACACCGGCTGTTGCCAACGACGCTGCTGGTTTGTTTCGACACTTAGGATTAGTTTGTAGGTTTGGTTACGGTACCTTTACGTGTAGTCTCCTGGACCGTGCAGCTAGACAAGGCTCTTGTTGCGCTAGAATGACGTTTGATTGACTGGGGTTTAAACATTTATACATTTGCATTTAGATTCAGTTAACTTTATTTGCTCAAACATGAGTGTATATGTCGCAGGTTTTTCATAAAATTAAGTTTTTGATCAAAAACCGGAAGATGACACATTTAAACTCAATTTCATCATAAACCTGTAACTAACAATCCAGACTAGTTCAGATTTTTGATCAAAAACCTGAACTAGTTTGGGTTTATGATAAAATTCTTGTCAAAATCACGGGTTTGTTTTGTTTTATGACAAATAAATAAACAATCCATCATCATTTGCAACTTTGTAGAAAGAAAACTATTATTTATTTATCCAAATTTTACATCCATGATGTATCCAAGATGTAAATGTATATCAGATTGATCATAAACCCAAACTGGTTCAGGTTTTTGATCAAACATCTGGATTGTTACAGGTTTATGATGAAATTGAGTTTAAAATGGGTCATCTTCCGGTTTTTGATCAAAAACCTAGGTTTTTGATCAAAAACCTAAATTTATGAAACACCTGCGACATATATGCAATTATAAAGAAAAAATGCAAGAGTTGTGCTACATGTTTACCATATTGTCATGGTGTGCAAATATCAATGCAAGTTTATAATTAAAATAATTACAACAACATTAATTAACATTGACAATGCTGACGTAAGTAATAAGTAAATAAAATAAAATGAAATGATTACATAATGGATTCATAAAGAAATGAAAGAAATGTCAACATAGGTCCAAAAATATATTGAATACATAATTATCATAATCATTATCATTAAAAAAAAAATGGTGGCGTCACATCACCATCACAGGTCCAGTTGCAAACCAAAGTCGGGTACTAGCTGCTCGGCAGTTTGCTACTACCACCTAGTTAGTTGAAGTTTTTATATTTTATCTTTTGTTGTGTGCACTTGTGGCATGTGCCAAATAAATATATTTTCTTTTCTTCTTTTTTAGTTCAAATTTTCGCCACGCGTGAAAAGATGCTGTCTTGTGCAGCTATATGTGGCCCTCTAACAAATATTAAGAATACACTAACTCAGAAGATAATCTCTAGTTCCAATGCTTTCAAAAAAGTTGACTAAGAATAGCAAAGGTATCAGGTGTTCACCATCATGGCAAGGCACTTTTATAAGTTATTGTATAATCCGAGGATAAGTTGAAAAGTTCTAAAGTTATTCTGTGATAGACACAGTACAAGTACTACAATAAATCATAAGGCTAAGCAGGTAAAAATAACGGACCAGTACACTCTTGGCAACACATGATTGTTATTGAAGATCAGTGAGGCAGTTTATGATACTTTGAGAGAAAGGCAGCTAGATCGGAAAAAGTTCCGATAAAAGAGCCCCGTCTGCCCAGTCTGCCCCGTCTGCCCAGTCTGCCACGTCCGCCCAGCCTCTGTTTTAGGATATATAGGAGCTAATGCTCTACCTTGTTGCACTTACTTCATCATTTATTCGACTCACGTTGTTCTAAGTAAGCGACTCGTATTACAAATATATGCGGTCTAAACAAACCTAATATAGAATAAAGCGAGTAAGCTATACAATCATAAGCACGGCTTGAATATAGCCGCCCTATCAGCATACAATACGAATAATGTGGACGCGTATATAAGGCGATAGGGCTGCCCATATTAATTGTGAAACAAACATCACAATATAGATAGGAATTATGCGATAATTAAAGAAGCGATACAAATTGATTCTACACGAAAAGTAAAGCTGATAGAAATTGAAAATGCAATTTTGATTTTCTGGATGAACTGTCTGACAGATGGTATGGGCTACTAAGATGACGGCTACTCGAAAAGTATAGAAAAACAAGTCAGGCTTCGCCAAACCATAATGAAACCGGGATAATGATGATGATAAAAAAAATCTATAATAGTCTTTTATATTGAGCATATGATTTTGACGATTGGTATTACGAAAATAATGATTAACAGGGAAATCTCAGAAATACAAACATCCTTCCAAAACTAGTAGAGTTGTGGTGCTCGTCAGCCCTACCAGCCCAGCCACACTTTCACGTAAACATTAGTATGCTGATCCTCCGCTGAGCGGCGCGCGCGCAGATTAATAAGTCCTATCCGTGCATGGACGCTATAAAATCTGAAAGTGGAGCTGAAAGTTAGAGAGAAAGGTTTTGTTTTATGAGATTTTTGCTTCATTCTGTACTTGGAATTAAGTGCTTTCTAGCGTTGTCTCCTGGAAGTTGACTGTTTTATTTTCTGCATCGGTGTTAAAAAAAACCTAAGGGCAGGCAAGTGGACCTTCTGCCGGGGCTGCGGGACTATTCGAAAGAGATACCGTGGCCCCGGAACACAAAGGGCGATGAAGGAACATGGATAGGTTTTAGTCAGTAAAAGTCTGACACTCCCTCCTGCTCCGCCCAGAGCGGGAGGAGACATTTGATGATTTCCCATCCGAAAAAAAAAGGCAAGTGGACCTTCCGTTTAAAGCGTGTCGTATTTATACAAAGACTTTCAACAGAATCGAGAAAATGTTTTTTCGTACTTCCGTAGCTTGTCACTTTTCCACAATCACATTGCTGATAGAATGTAATGGGTGGAGGTCCACCATATTTGCAATTAGTTTCGAATAACAATTTATTCGCCGGTTTGAGATAATACCTACTATATTTTGACAATGTCCGGGTTTTTTATAGTATTTTTTGTATGTTTCATGCAGTTGAACTTTAAGAACTTACTTTAGTTGCTTTCTGTAGGAGTATGAGTGTACATCGGGTATAAAAGAAAATGGCCAACTACTGCCGCTCACCTCTTAGTAGAGCCTCAGTTTCAAATCAATAGTTAGAAGGCCACTGCTACCGGTTTTACTATGACCAAATAAACGTCACCGATTTGAACAAATATTTTCAAAATTCTATGCAAATTAGGATGTTTTACGAGAAAGATTCTACTTATTATTACTTACTTAATTAACATAAAAAATCTGTTTCAGCAGTTAAGTATTATTATTGAATTATATAACAATAACGATGATTATCTCATCTCAACATGACACGCAAGTTCTAAGAATTCTGTGCACGATTCGTGGAGCGATGTTATCAGGTGACGTCAGGGTCCGAGTGTGCCCGAGCGTTGCCGAAGAGATCCTACTGCAGCCGAATGAGTACGAACAAAGGCTTGTACAATAAACTCAAAGACACTGGGACAGAAGGATCAGTTCATCAAAATGAAAAAAATAAAGAACACAATTTAAAAATGAGTAAAGGGAATTTAGAGGGGTATCATCATCTGTAGGCTTAGCCAAGTTGACAATCTACAATCGTTAACGCTAATAGAAAACTAACCAAATGTATGGGAATGACATCTATCAACGTTAAGTCACGTGGTCAAAACAAACGAATGGAAACTTTAAAATTTAGTCAAATCTGTAAATTGGCTACAATTTATATGGGATGTAGGGATTACGATTGTAGAAACGAATACATTTCATTTTATCATCTTGATCGATGTAAACTTGTCTACGAAAGTTTCTATTCGTTTGTTTTGACCACGTGACTTAACGTTTACGATTGTAGAAAGAGAATCGATACGAATCGTTTGTAACTTGGCTAGGCCTGCTGCTTACATTACTATGACTTATGCCTAGATTTCATTCCATGGTGCCAGTCATTTTAGCCAAACAGCAAAGTTGGTAAAAAGACTGTTCCAGTGGGTCTAGTCTAGCACGGGGGTTAGCCGACAACCAATACACATCAATGACATCTAAAGGATTACTTTAGATAGTTATGTCCATCTCTGGACAAAGGGTGGACAAGTAGCGATTGCTTTCAAAGCGTTTATAGTTTTCTGACAAGGACATGCAACAGGATTGTTAAAAGCTTTACTGTAACTTATTTTGATCGTATACATTTTTGAATTTTCATTTCTTTTATTTATTTTTTTACATTTTAAAATAATTCTTAAAAAAATATATAAAAATGTAGCAGACCGGTATCAGAAACAGGGTCCAAGCTAGCACCGGCGGCGGTCAGGGTTCCAGAGAAAGGAACCTCCTAACAATACGGAAAGTGTCCAGGAGTACCACTTTCTGAATCAAGCCCTTGATCCAGCTGCCTAACGAGAGACCCCCTTTTTTTTTTCGAATGGAAAATCATCAAGTGACTCCTCCCACTCTGGGCGGAGCAGGAGGGAGTGTCAGACTTTTACTGACTTAAACCCATCCATGTTCCTTCATCGCCCTTTATGTTCCGGGGACACGGTATCTCTTGCGAACAGTCCCGCAGCCCCGGCAGGCATCGGCCCTGGCGGACCCCTTCCTTATTGCTGACTCTCTTTGAGGCGCGCGTGGAACACGAACGCGTCGTCGACACGGCCAACGAGAGCCCCCTTAGGTATGCTCTTGGCATACTTTACTTTCCAGTATCGTTATCGTTGCCAGAATGTTCATCTGTCGAGGCCTTCAGGTATGAGTCAATGGGATTGATTTGAGCCTTCTGTTGCTGCGTTTGTTGTGTTGTGATGTTAGTGCGCCTCTGATCGAGCACGCCCACTATACTGGTTTTCTAATTACCATAACGCGTTTAATGTGATGTTTGGCTCCATTGGTCATAGGGATAGATGAATTCTGATTTATACAGCAGTTCTTTAGGATAACCTTATTGTAGAAGCTTTGGTCAAGATTATGTCTTTGCAATTAATTACTATATACATACATATTATTTTTTCAAGGCTTTATACTGTCTGTAGGCAAGAGAGTTTAAGTCAGACCAGGGTCTTCTGTAACTTATTGTACCAAAGCTATAGGTTGCTGTATATATTGAAAATTGTTCCGGAATCCGGTAAGGACGACAATAACTCTGATTAAGAAAAAAATATGGAAATGATAATTTTCCAATTTAATGTTTTTCTTGTATTAAACGAATTAAAGTTCTAGAAACTATTCTCTCAATATATTGGGAACACACACATATTACCAGTTATAATTTGTTTTGTGTGTATCGGATCGTGCGCGAGCGCAGTAAATAATCGAAAGGTCGTAGGTTCGAGACTGTGCAGTGAAAGCAGCTGTTACGAACCTACGATTGGAACAACAGTGTTATTGTACTATTATTATATTTAATAATCAAGTCGCGATTGTACCGATACAATTGAACGTAAGTACTTGCCTGTTATAGTGAATGTTTTGTACGATGGACATTGTACATGGACATTTGAAGATGGGGTTCATCCTGTGTGGTCTATCAAAAGAGATAAGTCATGTATAAAGTTCCTTTGGGCGATAAAAGCAATTAAGAGATTAGATCTGACATAAGATGAATAGCTTTAAATTGTATGTTCTTTAAATAAAATATGTTGTTAGACATAGGTTTTAAGCTTTGGAACTAAAAGATATGGCGGTGACGATACCGAGATGACGGCTGATGACCAATAGAGTCGTACAGAAGAATAGGAAACGCTGCGTTGACTGCAACACGATTGGGATAAGAGGTGTCAACCAAGTAATGACGTATCGTCGCTATCGCCAAAAGAAAAGTCAAAAAGGTATTGTGAGCTACCGTAAAGCTTATGTCGATGCACGTGACGTCGTGTCTTTGTACAAACAAGAAACGCTTTGAAAGTAACTGCCAATTGTAATGTTCTTCTTTTCTTCTGGTACGTCTCCAATTACGGAAGTTAAGCCATCAACTCGCAACATTTCTGCTAGTCTTCTGCAAGGAGGAACAGCTACGCAGCACTCCTGATTCCGTTCCATTCGCGACGGTTTCTCAACCAATAGTTTTTCCTAGACCACCACCGCGTTTCCCTGCTGCTGATGGGCAACTATCATACAACAAATCAATCAGCTATGCAGTTCACTGCTGATCTTATATACCTTCTTAGGATATATCAACGTAGTGTTAGATATTCATGCTGTAAAGCGACAACCACCTGTTATATGCGGGTGTCGTTAGGATTCAGAGCACGACGATCGAGAAAGTAATGTTTTAAGTGATAAACTTAGAACTTTAGCTATACGCATCTCGATAAAAGCGATTTAAAAATCAATCCACTACCTAGTGTATCTTTGACAAAGTTAAAACATTATCTTTTTTTCAGTTGAATATTAGGATACTAGGTTTTGAGAAATGATCAGTATTGTTTATGCTTGGTTGTTATTTGTTGATACCAACACTCATTCACTTGAATGTGTGAGTGCTTTCTACGTAGGTACTTAGTACAGTAGATGCAACTTAACTTCCATGCTTTGAAACTTATTGAATCGTTTCGGTTTTTTTCAAAAGCCTAAGTTTTCTAAAAAAAAAAAAACTGTGTTGGTCTTAGGCAAGTAATTAACGGCATGTTACTCCACCATGCTAATTACGCTTATGCAGAGCTTTTCATCCTTTGTACCTTAATGTAAACCTCGCTTAATCATCCAAATATTTTCCTTCATATAAACACATTTCAAAAGTCCAGCTCCTGTAGTTACCTTCCCCTAATGCTCACGGCGGCCTACCAATTACATCTCCGTTACAGCAGACGTATGAGTCTGGTATACAGTATTTCAACTAGGAACAAATAGCCGGAATCGGTTCACACGCAAATGCTAAGCGTTAACACAAATTCTGTACTAAGCAAACTTCAGGTATCTTCAGGTTACTGCCGGGGCTGCGAGACTATTCGAAAGAGATACCGTGGCCCCGGAACACAAAGGGCGATGAAGGAACATGGATGGGTTTTAGTCAGTAAAAGTCTGACACTCCCTCCGCTTCGCCCAGAGCGGGAGGAGTCATTTGAAGATTTCCCATCCTAAAAAAAAAAAAAAAAGGTATCTTCAGGTTATACGAAAGACGGGGCTGTAGCATCGAGATAAGTGGTTATGTTTTATGTGTGAGTGTCGTATATCAAGAAGTTTAGTTGACTACTGAAATAAACACTGTAACACAAAAATCGCCTAGTTGATTTACTGGCTATCTTTATACTGTCTCTCCTTCCATATCTCCATTAACGTCTCCTGTGAGCGAACACATCATGGACGATAATTGAAGCATTACTACCACAAACAAACGGACTAATGCATTTTGGTCGTCTTTCAATAGTTATGCTTATGACGGATTTGGATACCGGTGTATGTATGCAACAACACAAATTTTATATGTAACACTAGGATCTGCCTGTGGCTTTTCCCGTGGAGGTCGGAAATTATCACTGCTGGGATAAAATGTAACTTATGTTATGGTGTACCTATATCCGTAACAAAATCTTTTCAGTCGTTAGGACATGAAAATATAGGACAGGCAGACAGAGTACTTTCAAATGAACAATATTAGTATGGATTTAGATACCGGTGTTCGTCCGCATGTGTGTATGTTTCTGATGTGATATTGGTTGGTGAAGTAGAATCTCGTATGGTTGTTATGGTTACGGTAATGGTAAAAGCTATTTCATGCTGATTGAAAGACATAACAAATATTTGTATTTGCTTTTTGATGTCGTGTGAAATTGACTATGAAGATATTGTTTTTAAGAGATAAGACTCTATAGCCGTTGGTGTTTTTAAAAGAAAGTTCTACAGTATTGTTAGAACAAATACTGTCTTACTTTATTCTTAAGGGTTGCTAATAAGACAGACTGACTACGTCAAAGTAATAGGTCTTTAAAATTATTGTTTCTTCTACATCTGTAGGTAACCCCTCAATGACTGCTGCAAAATAATTGTATGATTGCTCACGATCACGTATATTTCCATAATCATAAAACTTGGCAGATCACAGTATGTTGTTTTTGGCTAAAAGTACGACGTTACAGTCTTCTTGGCACGATCTCAGAGTCAGCATTTCGCAGGGTATGATAAGAGTGGAGTTTATTTTATAACATCACGAATGTAATTGGCGAATGCAAGTATAGCCTACTATAACATTTCGACAGACGTGTTTAAGTTCCGTGTAATGGGGAACACAACCGACTAGGTGGGCAGACGATCTCATTAAAGTGGCCGGAAGAAACTGGATACCAATGACGCAAAACTGCCAAAAGTGGAGAGATTTGGAAGAGAACTATACTCAGGATTGGGTGGTCAAAGGTTGAAGAAGACGAAGAAGAATGAGGGGCGAGCTTTAGATGCCATCGACAGGTTTAAAAACCAGCTGGCCTAGCCAAGTTACAAACGATTCGTATCGATTCTCTTTCTACAATCGTAAACGTTAAGTCACGTGGTCAAAACAAACGAATATAAACTTTCGTAGACAAGTTTACATCGATCAAGATGATAGAATGAAATGTATTCGTTTCTACAATCGTGATCCCTAAATCCCATATAAATCGTAGCCAACTTACAGTTTTGACTAAACTTTAAAATTTCCATTCATTTGTTTTGACCACGTGACTTAACGATGATAGATGTCATTCCCATACATTTGGTTAGTTTTCTATAGCGTTAACGATTGTAGATTGTCAACTTGGCTAAGCCTACTGATTCTGAACGCAAACCATTTATGACTGAATGCCCGTCCAGGGAAAGACTGGGACTCGAACCAAAGACCAGAAGCACAAGCTTATTTTCCGAGCCTCATACATCGAAGGACCAGTTCAGACAAAGAAAACCACCAGCGGTATTTTAGAGAACCGTTTTATCGAGACCTACTCACTTGTTTGGTTAATACATCCTCAGTGGAACCTGTCCCAGCCGGTTGTACACTTATACTAAAAAATAATAACGCTCCATTATATATGCTAACTGTCTTGTTTGTGTCCGTGACGTAGGCGCCGCCATCTTTATGTAATATCTTCTCTGTTCGTGCCCACTATCCTATGTAGGGAAACAGTGAGTATATACCAAGCTTTGTAACAATATTTTGATTTAAGAGTGACCATGGGGTTTCTTGCCCATTCTTCTCCTTAGAGATCTACGCTTTGGAATGTGCAACTACAGTAGGTACTTTCTCAAGTTATTATGCCTTGAGACTACTGGGACTGTACCTTGATCTATTTGTTTTTGACAATTTAATAGTGCCTGTAATATGTAATGTCACGTTTATTTGAAATAAATGCTTTGAGTTTGAGTGTATGCTATGCGGAAAATATGTAGCTGTGGGTGAAACAGCACATAACGACAACTAAGGATGAACAGGTGATTCTCTACTCATTGGAAAAACGAAACAAGATGGCGTTGAATATGTGACAGTTTATCAGCGATAACGATTATATATGGAATTAGAAAAAGCCTGGCTTATTTGCGATGCAAGATAATGAAGAGTTACAGCAATTGGAAGAGTTTTTAAGTGAATCCAAAAAGAATAAAATGTTTTGGAAAGTAAAAAGGCACGAGGAACATCGATGCAGCACTTGGACAAGAGACGAATCCTTTAACTCAGCTAGCATCACACTATTTAGGATACCTGTTACGTAAGAAGCTAGTCAGGTCAAGTGTTTAACTAAAGAACGTGTGTATTTTATGTTTATTTTATCGCTTTACACCGCTCACATAGGACGATGCACTATAATATGCTGCAGTTTGAATGTTAATACGCGACCTGTACAGTGTAGTGCCGTGGGCGTTCGCTAAGGACGTACTCTGGATATAAATGAGGCCACAATCGATCTATGTAGCACTGCAGCTAAGAATGATGATATTCTTATTGTAATGCCTCTCTTTATCAGTATCTTCATTTTAACAATAAACTACACCAATCAAATAGATTTTCTTAGAGTTTATACGAGATCACATCTGAATTAACGCCTAAATAAAAGCTTACTGCGTAGTTGTTGAAATTTCAACGTTTGCCTGACCGACGAGAGTTAAAAATCCAATAGTTACAATAAAAGTGAAAACGGGCATTAAACAAGTTTTCAGATGAAACCGCTGTTAAAACATTAGTTAACTTCTGTCCAATGATAATAATAGCACATTTAGCTCACCGCATAGAGATTAAATGTCAAATAGGGTCCCCATGAGGGTCTAAAATTTTACATATGGCGGAACAAAGACGTAATTATAAATGTTCCCATGTTCGGCAATTAAATACCGGTGTATGTTCTAATTAGATCATTTGACCCTCATTGGAAAAGGCAGGAAATTGGTGGTTTACGTAGAGGTGGTAGCTCGCTTAATGCCTGCGCAGACGGGCGACTTTTAAATTGATAGAACTAGCTCATTCCCGCGGCTTTGCCCACGTTGAGTTCCGATTTTCGCACGGGATCGTACTAGCGGGATAAAAAGTATTCTATGCGATAATCCAGGTTATAAACTACCTGTGTGCTAAATTTCATCCAAATCCGGTCAGTAGTTTTGGCGTGAAAGAGTAACAAACATCCATCCATCCCTCCATCCATCAATCCTCACAAACTTTCACAGTTATAATATTATATAGTAGGGAAAATATTTAACTTTATTGACTCATTTTACACCCGTATTGGAACTTAGTTCTTTTACAATATTGCAAATTGTATGGCGGCATAATGGCGGTCTTATCGCTAATAGCGACAATTTCCAGACAATTGATTCTCTGAACGAGGAACTCTGAACCAACTTAAAATGAAAAGAGGAGGCAGTCAGTGGTGTACTTTTGTGTATGTGCTGATTTTTTGTGTCGTTTCTGCATTTCCCAGATGATTATTTCGTAAGCAACATAACATTATACCATCAGGCTTGCATCCAAGGATTAGGTAGAGGTGTATAGTACACCCACATTTCGGTATAGATTTATTTCGGCGATATTTGTCTAAAGTCTCTCGTCTGCGCAGGCCTTTGCAAAGATAAATAAAAGATAGTTATGAGACCGAACCTCGACGCTAACCACAGTGTTTTCAAATACGTGAGAAGAATCTTAATTAGTTTGAGAATTGAGATCGCAGAACAGGCTTAGAAAAATATGTTTTTTTCGCTTTTAAGTGTTTAGTTAGATGAATTCTCAGAATTCTGTTGATAATGTTTTTATTAACCTTGACTTGGCGACACATGAAAATAGGTAACTATTAATAAAATAATCCTACTAATATTATACATGCGAAAGTTTGTGAGTATGAATGTATGGACGTTTGTTTTAGACTTTCACGGTTTTCGGTTTTTGAATTTCAATCGTGAGGACGGTTTTAAACTATCAAGTACGTAGAATCCAGTGATAAACTTAATAAAAAATAACATGCGTCTCCATTTTCAAGAAAAACCTAGTGATACTGTGAGTGCGTTTTGTCTTGAGGTTGAGTTACTATCGAGTTCCAGCAGTGCGCGTAATAAAAGACTAAGAAAGAGGGTAGACAGATTTGTCTGCTCATAATAAATAATTTTCGTCCCACCCGCATACCTCTTCAGTATTCCCGCGATCATGATGCTTGCAACAGCGTCGAAATATCGGGAGCTCATCGAACAAAAACAAAATCACGGATATCATCCCGTAAGTACTTTAAGTGTATGGAGGTTTGTTACTCTTTCACGCAAAAACTACAGAACGATTTGAAATTTTGCACGATGCAGATAGTTTATAACCTGGATTAACACATAGGACATTTTTTATCCCGGTCCCGGAAAATTATCAAACTTCACGCGGGCGAGACCGCAGGCAGAAGCTACTACGAAAATAACTTTAAAGATTTAACGATAGGTACTTCTAATTTTAAAAATCATGCCATGCAGTGAGAGCCTACATATTCGCAAATTGGCTGACCAAGAACATGCACACTTAGCATGGTTTTACCCATATTTTACCACACATAACCCTGTCATTGCTGTCGCACAGTTGGGCTTGTGCTACAAGTCAAGTTTTCGTATTTCCACAACGATTTTGAACCTTATTCACAAATGCATTTTGGTAGCTCAGATCAGTCCCATATACAGGGTGTAAACGAACCCTTCACGAAGCCGTCAACCAAGCATTCTGTACATCAAACTAAGTAACTTTATGCAAAAGTTATCGCTGGGAACCGACTTTTTTTTTTTAGAGTGACAAATCACATTTTACGGTAAAACTCAATGTAACGCATTCAAAACATTGTGTTAATTGATGGATTGAATAGGTAGTAAGGGGGGTCGTGGAGGTGTTTGAACTAAAAAGCTTACATTATAAACTTGTATTTTAAAAAAAAACTTTTGAAAAAGTTGGAACTTTGACCCCCAATATCTCCGTAACTAGAAGGTTTCTCAAGTATGGACAAGAACAATACAAATATCGCAATGACGGGGAGAATAAGTGCCTTCGTTAAGGGTCTATTTACACCCTTTATAATAGTCTTTCCCATCATCGATATCGTCGATAGAGAAGTAAACACAAATTGGTAAACACTTGAACTTTTTACAACTAAATCGTATTATCGTTTTCATATCGTTTAAAAAGTAAGGCCTTATAAATAAAGAACTGATAAAAAACTTAAATACACAGGCGTACAATCAGAATAAAACAAATAGGTAGGTACATTTACTAAGTTTTTTGTTAGCTTACGAAGGTTTAAATTAAATAAGATAAAAACGTGGTATTTGTTGTGGAATTAAATGTGTACTTATGTTGCTAATTATAACCAAGGGCCGCTGTTATCAGGCGACTGATAACGACTAGACGTGGGTCAACAATAATGTATGTGTCTGTGTGTCTTTAGTCTGGGTGATAACCTGGTGATTGTACTTCCTAATTAACTATTTTAGTTAGTTTTCTAGCTTGCATTTGAAATTGGGTTTTATTAAAAGATCGACAGACGTAGGGACACGGACAAATACTTACCAGTTTGACAGATCTATAATTGAGACAGGTAGGTATTATTTATGTCGTATTAAGATGAAAGAAATCTAAGCAGTGTAAATACCCCAGGCATAGGTCAATTTTACTCAAGTTCGCTATTTATAAATCATCTCCAAACATAAACATATATTTTGAATAATATCCCACATCTCTAACATGAATGAGTTCATTCAAAAGGGCGACGATATGTTTATCGTCAAAGACAGATGGTAATTACTTCCCGATTCAGCTGACTGCTCACTGCTTACTGCTTACTGCCTAGTGATCATAGCAACAGCTTCTGAGAAAATCACGAGAGTATCATCTACTGTGAATTGGAGTTCAAAGCGATCGCAGTGCAGGGGTGCTCAACGCGTGGACGGTTTTCTTTTGAGAGGTGGAATTATCTGTTTAATAAAGCTGCGGCGGAATAGGAAGTATTTAACATTTTAGCCAATGCCGATTTTGTAAATATTCGGTCTAAGGGACACGCGCAACTGTAACCATAAATTCAGCATATGCTAGAAACTATATGTAGGAATCCTACAATATAAAATGGCAATACTGCCATTCTATACTTATTTGTTCATTTCGTTCATCCTTCACTTCCGTCTACCATTACGGTGTGTGTGCAAGCAAAGCATTGTATTCCGTGTAATAAATAGTTCTTGTGGCAATTACTTGCAGTTTCACTTTATTTAAAGGACCTACAAACTCTTAAACTACAGTCCACGCTCCAACATGGTCCCAACGATCCGTAATTTATATTAAAGTGACAAAATAAAACGCTGTAAGTACTTGGAGCGTCGTGTGTGTTATGTGCATCGTTGTGATAAAAACAATTGCAACCGAACTGTGCAGTGCGCCCATTTTCGCAAGAACCCAGGAACAACGGAGTGCAACGATTCCGTATTTGATGAGCAGTCTCGACGCCATCAAATATCAACCTGCAAGCATACCAAACGAAGTCCAAACCCCAGCCAATTCAGCCATCTTTGTTTTTTGGTGGCGCTAGAGAGAACGTGGCAGAACATCGAATCAATCGGCGGGTTTCTCCAATTTCATTCACAAATCCGCTCATTCAATCAAGAGTGCCAACTTCTAGAAACGAAACATTCGTCCAACGTGTTGGCGTTGGCGGCATCTTCTCTCACATCTATACGGCGAGCGAGTGAGCGAGAAAAAAGAAGAGTTCGTCGAGTGATAGTTCGTGTTAATCGTGTTGGCCGTGTGTTGACCGTCACGAAATTTTATTATGTTGTCTATCTGTACAATTCTCTAGGTTCGTTCGATCGACGCCATTTTGACATTAATTTTAATCTCAGATTTTAATCATTTTATCGATTTGTGTTCGATTCATGTCATAATTTTTTTGCAATTTTGAATTTGATTAATTATCAAATATTGTTGTGGCGTCAAAATTAAAAAGTCAAAATGGGAGCCGACGAAGAAGCGTTAAGGACGCGTTTGCAAAATTGATAGGTACAGAATCGAACTACTACATTGACACGGGTCATACACACAAGTGTACGCACGACTAACTGCGAGAATAGTAGTCAAGTGAACTCATTTTGATGCTTTGAAAGATTTTTACGTATTTCTTAGAAATAAAATTAAGGTAGGTCCGTACAAAAATTTTTTTTTGCTGTTTTTACGAATTACCTCCGGACTTGATGGAGTGACCTGAAGGTTTACTTCAGTGACTGCTACTGGAACTTCTCGACGTGTTGTACTAGGTGAGCCGAGTTTGGGCTCGTTTTGTTAGTCATGATGATACCTTACCTCCGGACTTGATGGAGCGACCTGAAGGTGTACATCGGTGACTGCTACTGGAACTCCTTGACGTGTTGTACTAGGTGAGTCGAGTTTGGGCTCGTTTTGTTATTTATGATGAGACCTTACCTCCGGACTTGATGGAGTGTCCTGAAGGTGTACTTCGATGATTGCTAATGGAACTCGGCTCACCTAGTACAACACATCGAGGAGTTCCAGTAGCAGTCACCGAAGTACACCTTCAGGTCACTCCATCAAGTTCGGAGGTAAAGTCTCATCATAACTAACAAAACGAGCCCAAACTCGGCTCACCTAGTACAACATGTGAAGGAGTTCCAGTAGCAATCACCGAAGTACACCTTCAGGTCACTTCATCAAGTCCGGAGGTAAGGTCTCATCATAACTAACAAAACGAGCCCAAACTCGGCTCACCTAGTACAACATGTGAAGGAGTTCCAGTGGCAATCACCGAAGTACACCTTCAGGTCACTCCATCAAGGCCGGAGGTAAGGTCTCATCATAACTAACAAAACGAGCCCAAACTCGGCTCACCTAGTACAACATGTGAAGGAGTTCCAGTAGCAATCACCGAAGTACACCTTCAGGTCACTCCATCAGGTCCGGAGGTAAGGTTTCATCATAACTAACAAAACGAGCCCAAACTCAGCTCACCTAGTACAACACGTCAAGGAGTTCCAGTAGCAGTCACCAATCACTTCATGAAGTCCGGAGGTAAGGTCTCATCATAACTAATAAAAATATTACCTAGTATCAAATTTGGTTTATCGAATATTTTGTGTTTGTACAGCGATCTTTTTCAACTCGAGCCGCTCCAAACAGGCGTTACGTGTCCACTCTCGACGGCGGCCGTGCGCGGACTAAAGTTTCATTCAAAGTGTTTGTGCAATCAATCAAGACGGGTATCCAAAATAAAATAACCCCTAATGCAATCGATTAAGATTCATCCAGAATAGCAAAAAATGTGAAAAAAATAAGATTTGGTTTTCATTTTTCTGCAACTATATAAATCATTTAGATAAAAAAAAAATCCTTGCATTAAGAATTGATTATGTTTGTCAACATACAGTATTTTTAGAAATAGTAAAATATGTTAAAAATAGCACAAAAAATGTACCTAAACTCAACCCTGTATCGTTAATTTTAGGGAAAATGGCAACGACAGATCGATTTTACATTATAAAAAACTAAAATTTTCAATGATCAAGTACCTATTATTTGAAGATGAACAACCAATCTATACGAGGTAGTTATTAGTTATATTGGATTTTGTTTGGTTATGCCATAAAATTGTACCGATAAACAGCATAATTTTACCTGATATGCAAACGCGCCCTTAAAGCTGAGCAAACTAAAACGAGGCTATAAACAACAAGCTTTAACAAAATTGTTTAAAAGTATTGCAGCAACGGATTGTGCCACTTTCTGTGATAGAAAATCGTTTAAAAACGCTATTTTCCGACTACCAAAACCTGTGTATTGATGTATACGCTCTTGGCGTTAATGACACATCCGCTGCAGATGTGTGTGAAGATAATTATTTGAAAAATCTTACCATGTTGCGTGAGCTCATACATGAGAAATCTCAGCCTCCTCTCAGTTCGCCAAGTTGTTCACACAGCCGCAATTCTGAAACTAAAACTAAACTACCTGTGATTACCATACCTGTTTTTAACGGTAAGTCAAGTGAATACAAAACATTCATTGGTTTATTCGAATCATTGATCCACAATGACAAATCATTATATGATATTAAAAAGTTGTACTATTTGCGTAATTTTGTCAAAGATGAACCATATAACCTCATAATAAACTTACCTTTAGT
This sequence comes from Xestia rhomboidea, assembly GCA_963853795.1. Lineage (NCBI taxonomy): Eukaryota > Metazoa > Arthropoda > Insecta > Lepidoptera > Noctuidae > Xestia > Xestia rhomboidea. The sequence continues at coordinate 18,921,979 of OY970775.1, forward strand.
AGGAGAAAGTTATTCTGAAGCGCTGAAAATCCATAAAGAAAGATATGATAATAAATATAAGATAATAAACGATCATGTAAACAGCTTGCTTGATTTGCAACCTATAACAAAGTCTACTGCTGCCAATATTAGGGAATTTGTCTGTACAGTCAAGCAGCAGCTGGCTGCGCTCAAAAATCTTGATCAATGTGTTGATGCGTGGGATCAAATTATTATTTGCATTTTGACTAGGAAGCTCGATCTGTATTCTAACAGGGAATACCAATTAGATCGCGATTTTAATGTAGAACCAACAGTAAAGCAATTGATTGATTTCTTAGAAAAACGCGCTTTAGCACTCGAGAATGCGGAGTCAGCAAACCGAGGTGGTCACAGTGCTTCTACTGCACAGCACATCGAGTCAGCATTGGGTCCGAAGAAGTGATCTGCATCTGCAAGTGTAAGCAACGTAGCTATCAAGCACCCTGCTGCATGCGCCTACTGTAAGAGTGAACATAAACTTTATAATTGCCCTAAATTCAAATTATGTTCTGCTTCCGAAAGAAACAAGTTTGCTGTGGACAATCAGCTATGCAATATATGCCTAAACAAACATGCCAAGAAATGCCGCTTTTATTTTAAGTGTGAAACATGCAACGGTAAGCATAACATGCTTTTGCATAAGGATGAGCATGTGCAGTCCTCTGTGTCAATGGTATCAGGGGTCTCTAACACACAAGTCTTGCTGCCTACTGTACAGCTAAAACTTTTAGCATTAGAATGAACCGAGGTGCGAGCCAAAGCCCTGCTTGATAGCGGGTCTCAAAATTCTTTTGTAACTTCTGACTTGGCAAGGCGGCTGGGCCTTAAGCCAAAAACAATTAGCTCTAGGGTGATAGGCATTGGAAATGCTTCAAGCACAATTAAAGAGAGTGTACATTTGGAAGTCCATTCAGTGGTGTCTTCTTATCGGATGTCAATAAATTGCTATGTTATTGAGCAAATCACATCTAAGATTCCACAGACCCAAATCAATATGAGTGCAATTAAAATACCCTCTCAATTATCTCTTGCTGATGCCAACTTTGACACACCCAGCAATATACAAATCCTCATGGCCGCTGATGTATTCTTTCAGGCTTTGCTACCCCAGTCTGAACAACACAAGAATGAGCCATCAGCAGCATAGCCCAGTCGTTCCTGAGCACCAGTCTGCATCTCCATATCTTTTAAACATAAGGTTTGGAGTAGTAGTTGCAGGTACTATTCCCAATTTATGTCACAATCAAAAAGCACAAAAATAATCAATTTCTTTATTTTGTCAATCTTGTAACAATGATATAAATGATACTATCAAAGGTTTTTGGAAAGCTGAATCTGTGCCTGAAATCTTCCCAGAGAAGAGACCTGAGTTTGAGCAAACTGAAAAGCATTTTCAGGAAACTGTTGAATTTAATAATAAGCAGTTTCAGGTTAGTTTACCCTTAAAAGTGCTGCTCAGTGAAGTTAATGAAATGCTTGGTGATTCACTTCATCTGGCTTTAAAAAGGTTTCGAAGCTTAGAAAAAAGACTACAAAAAGATTCTGACTTGTATAACCAATATAAATCTTTTATTGATGAATATATTGCTTTAGGTCATGGCACATATTCTGATATTGATAAATATAACCTCACTAGTGATCCAATATATTTTTTGCCGCATCACGCTGTATTACGGCCAGACAAAAAGACCACTAAGTGTAGAGTAGTATTCGATGCATCAATGTTAACAAGTCAGCGAAGATCTCTCAATGATTTATTATTTTATTACTGTTTCGATTAGGTGCTTATGTTTTCAGCACAGATTTAAAACAAATGTTCAGATGTGTTCTTTTAGATCCGAGACACCGTCCACTTCAACTTATTTTGTGGCGGGAGTCACCAAGCGAAAGCATAAGGTGTATAGAACTAAATACAGTCACATATGGATTCAAGTGTTCAACATTTCTAGCTACTAGATGCCTCACAGAGCTAGCGAGTAGGTACATGACCGAGTTTCCTGCAGCATCTTTCATTCTGCAAAATCAAACATACTGTGATGACATTTTAGTCTCCAGTAACTCTTTAGAGTCTCTATCTCAGATGAAAGATCAATTGATAAGGCTCTTGTCTCTGGGTGGATTCCAGGCCCACAAATGGTCTTTCTAACGCTGCTGAGATCTTACAGGACATACCTAAAGAAAAACATCACTTTGATGAATTTGACATACAAAAAGAAAATTACTACATAAAGACATTAGGTGTCACATACAATACGAAGACAGACACATTTAAAATTTCTAGTCCAAGTCAAGAAAAAATTACGCCTCTCACAAAACGCGAAATTGTCAGTTATGTCGCGCGATTCTACGACCCGTTAGGTCTGGCTGGCCCGGTCACAGTGTCTGCCAAAATTATTATACAAAAACTATGGGCAGCCCATATCAATTGGGACTCTTCACTACCTGACGATCTAAAAAAACACTTGGCTAGAGTTTTACAATAGTCTTCTCATTATGTCTCCAATACACATTATTAGGAATGTCACCTTACAAGGCCCTACTACATCTCAACTGGTAGGGTATGCAGATGCCAGCAATACAGCATATGGCTGCTGTTTATATCTACGTGAAGTCGACCAAACAGGTAATGTCAAAATCACTTTACTCTGTTCAAAATCTAGACTAGCCCCATTAAGCCAAAAACTTACCACGCCCAGACTAGAGCTGAATGCATACTATTACTATCTAAACTTGTCCACAGAGTATATTCATTATTATCTCTCAAACTGTATTTCAAGGATGTACTTCTTTTCTCAGACTCGCAAATAGTACTGGCGTGGCTGAAAATAGATATTACCAAATTAAATACCTATGTAGCGAACAGGGTAAAGATGGTCTTGTTTTACAATCGCATCCACTGTCCCGGGACATGGGCGGCATGTTGTAATTTCTAGGAAAAAATACGACTTAAAGATGTGAAAATTTATTTGAGTATTAACATAACCAAAGATAGAATAGAATAATAAATTCAAACTAGTAATTTCTTCTTAAGCTTATCAGAGAGAGGTTTAATAGGTAAAGAATAGTATACATTTACAACATCCGCCCTCAATTAAAACTCTCTAGAGAAAAAAAAAATACCACATTATCAAAACCTATACTATATCCAAACCAGCTACACATCTCTTATGTGCAATACGCCCTAACGGTTTTGTTAGCATATCAGCAAAATTCAAATCTGATCTGACGAATTTAATATCTATAATACCGTCAGATACCTTCTCCCGTATAAAGTGATATCTTGTATCTATATGTTTCGTTCGCTCGTGATGGACAGGGTTATGCACTAAACTTTGTGCACTCTGACTGTCGTTGAACAAAGTAACAGTATCGGACTTACCAGTTATTTCCGATACAAATCGTCTTAGGTAACACGCCTCTTTAGCCGCAGCGGTTAGTGCCATATACTCCGCCTCAGTAGATGACAGAGCAGTCGTCTGCTGCTTTTTAGTCTGCCACATTACAGCTAGCATAAAATAGTAGCCAGTATATGACTTTCGGTCCATGCTACAGTTGGCCCAATCTGCATCCGTGTATCCCTTAAGGTACTCTCCAGTCTTTCTGTAAGTAAGAGCATAATCTATTGTACCTCTCAAATATTGCAACACTCTCTTAAGTTCAAGCCAATGTTTTGTGTTGAACTGACTTAGATAGCTCGTTACAAATGCTATATCAGGGCGAGTGTTTACTGCCAAAAACATAAGGGATCCAACTAAACTTTGAAATGGATACTTGTTTTCTCCATTTCCAGTACTCAGCTCCTTCAGGCTTGATGGCGTCTCGACCGTCTTGCAAATATCCATACCAAATTTTTTCAGCAAACTTAAAATGAATGTTCTTTGACTAATTTTTACTTTACCATCGTCGCTTCTATGGATATTTAATCCGAGATAATATTTTAATTCTCCCAGATCTTTTATTGAAAAAATGTTTTTCAAAACATGTTTGACAGTGTCAAATGTCATTTCATTTTGGTAAAATACAATAATGTCATCGACAAAAACTGCCAATAAGACTAACTCTTTACCAAAAAGTTTCTTATACACGCATGGTTCGGAAGGAGTTTTTTCAAAACCTAACTTCAACAGTGTTTTATCCAACATCCTGTTCCATACTCGTGGTGTTTGTTTGAGCCCGTATAAGGATTTCTGCAGCAGACAAACTTGAGCTTCTTGTCCTTTCTTTTAGAAACCTTGAGGTTGTTCCATAAATACTTCCTCTTCAAGATCTCCATTTAGAAAAGCTGTATCAACATCCAAGTGTCTCATTTGTAGGTCCATTTCTACAGCTAAAGCAAACAATGTACGAAGTGAAGAATGACGAACTACAGGGGCAAACGTTTCAGTGTAGTCAACACCTTCTACTTGTCTGAAACCTTTAACCACTAGTCTTGCCTTATACTTCATAATATTTCCGTCAGCATCCATCTTTAACTTGTAGACCCATTTACAAGGTATGACCTTCTTATTTCCATTGGGTCGGTCAACAAGCTTCCAGGTTTTTAATTTTAACAAAGAATTGTGTTCATCAGTCATTGCCAAAAGCCATCTATCAGCATCATTTGCATTCACTGCCTCGAGATAATTCTTCGGTTCAATAATCTCTTCAGCAAATACCTTAGAGGTGAAGAAATCCGGTTGTTTACGAATCCTAGTAGGATATCTACTTACTTGCTGATCCACAGCTGGCTCTATCCGTTCAGGACTTGTAGGATCCTCTGATTCCGCTGAATTATAATCATTTTCATCATCACTACATACAGAATTAATTTCTTGACGAACTTCGTTCTCATCCTGCTGCTGCTCATTAATCAAAATGACTGGTTCCGTTTTTACAGATTCAACAGCATTACCTTTTAATTGTGAAAAATGATTTTCAAAAAATGTTACATCCCTTGATTTCTGTATGCTTCTTGGATTTGAAGAATCCCTGAAATAACAACCATTTGGATCTTCTGAGTATCCAACAAAGATTACTTCTTTAGTCTTTAGATCTAGTTTCTTCCGTTGACAAGCCGGAACTTGTATAAGTGCTCTACACACGCAAATGGGTCAAATCACCCTTATTGCCATTCCATTTTTCAAATGGAGTTTTTCTTTCAAGAGCCCGATGTGGCGACCTATTTTTCAAGCATACAGCAGTCTTGAAGGCATCTTCCCAGTACGCTTTAGATAGCGAACTCTGAGCTAGCATGGACCGTGCTTTTTCCACGATGGAACGATTGGTCCTTTCTGCTACTCCATTTGATTGAGGGCTATACCCTACTGTAGTCTCATGCGTCACTCCTTTTGTAGCTAAGTAATCCGCAAGCTCTTTATTGACATACTCCTTTCCGCAGTCCGTTCTCAATCTCTTGATTTTAGCGCTGGTTTGTCTTTCCACTAATGCTTGGAAAATACAAAACTTTTCTTTAACTTGTGCTTTAGAAGCAATAAAATAAGGATAGATCATCCGCGAAAAATCATCTATGAAAATGAGAACATACTTATTACCTTGGAATGATGTCTCAGACATTGGTCCACATAAATCTGAGTGGATCAATTCTAGCTTTGAGATAGCTTTCTTGTACGCAGTCGTCTTGAAAGGTTTTCTTGCCTGCTTGCCTTCAACACAAGCAACGCAACTCGATTTATCTATTTCAGTATAATCTATACCTACGTGAGAATTCTTTAATTGGTTCATACCAATGCGACATAAGTGACCTAACCGTTTGTGCCACAACAGGTACCTGCTCAACGTGTCAGAGTGCACCTCATACGCCACATTTTGGAGGGAATTGGTTGTACAATCGAGAGTGTACAGTCCACCACTAGCCGAACCATGTAGAATCGCCTCACCTTTAAAAGAAAAATCATTATCTTTATAAAAACTACAACCATTCTTATCAAAAAGTACTACAAAACCTTTGTCTACGACTTTCTTGACAGAAATCAAATTATTTGTAAGTGTAGGTACATACGCTACATCTTTGATGCTATTTACCACATTACACACAGTGTTAATAGATATGTCACCAATACCACCACAGTCGATCTTTTCACCATTGGCAACAGTAACAGAGCTACCTTCTAATGGTTTTATGTCCTTGAACCAATCTCGTCTAGGAGTCATGTGTTTTGATGCACCAGAATCAATAAACCACTTATTTACCTCCAAACACGAAGAACCAAGAGCACTAAAAGAAGTAGTCTCTCTGTCTGATGAACAAACGCCTTTCTTTACCGTATTGCGTAGAGGGCAGTCAGGCCGTTTGTGTCCAGGTTTGTTACATTCATAGCATACAATAGGTTTCTTCTTCTTTGTTTTATGAACATCAAAGTCAGATCGATTTTTCAGTTGAAAAGCTGCAACAGTTTCTGAGGAGTCAACCTTTGACATTTCATTCAGTAGCTTCCTTTTAACTAGCTCGGTACTTACTTCTACATTGCTATTCTCCAATGAATGCTTCTCTTCAAAATACGAGCCCCTAATAATGATTAGGGGCTCGTATTTTGAAGAGAGACCTCCTAATAAGATCGCAGCAATCGAAGCATCTTCAATTACCTTGCCGATGTCAGCCAAATCTTGTGCAGTACTCAAAACAGCGTTAATGTACATTTCAATATTTTGAAATTCATTCAGCGAGAGCCTATATAACTTTCTCTCTAAAACCAACCTTCTGCCCATGCCCTTATCTTCGTAAGCATCTTGCAAAGCCTTCCAAGCTTCTAGAGCAGACTTTGCACTCCTAATATGCGTTATTGCAGAGCCATCTACTGTTAAGCATATTTTAGCTAGTGCTCTCTTATCATTTCGAGATTTTACCTGTTCAGAGGTGGCATCTCCTTCATCGTACCCATTTATTGTGCACCACAAATCTTCATGAATTAAGTAGTTCCTCATTTTGAACTTCCACGAAGGGTACCCGTCTCTATTAGATAGGAGGAGCGAGGGTATTGATGATGAAGACCATCTGATCGCTACAGAATCACCACTGGACATCTAAAAAAAAAAATCTTCGAAAAAAAATTCAACTACACAAAATAACCTTTTACACACTATTTGTAATAAGATTCGCAGTATTTCCTATGAGCGATTTTCGTGCTGATAACGTGTTGTAATTTCTAGGAAAAAATACGACTTAAAGATGTGAAAATTTATTTGAGTATTAACATAACCAAAGATAGAATAGAATAATAAATTCAAACTAGTAATTTCTTCTTAAGCTTATCAGAGAGAGGTTTAATAGGTAAAGAATAGTATACATTTACAACACGGCAGATCCAAATAATCGTTTTAATAGGTTAATTTTCTTCTCCCTGTCTGAACATGAATTGAACTTTTGATGGAATCCGGCATTGGTTGTACACTTTCTAAGAATAATAGACAGATCCTGATTTAGAATTGTCATAAGACCTCTTCCTGACATCTTAAGTTGTGCCAGTTCCATCAGTGCCTTGGCTCTAGCAGTTAAAGGAGATAGTGATATGTCCCCATTTGGTCCAATATCAACCTGAAGGAGAGTTGACCGATATTTGGTACTTGGAATAAATTCTATATCACAAGGTAATTCAACTTGGGGGGAATTAATGGAGTCTGCAGTTGGGGATGCTGTAGCAGCACAGCTTCTCCTTACAGAGGGGCGTGATAGCTCTAAGGTTTTGGTGTCCAGCTTTTCGGACAACTCTGCAACCCCTTTCGTGAATGAATTTAATTGTCTCGTTAGATCTTCATTGAAATTACGGTCCATCTCTAACTGCTGCTTGGCCTGATTGGTCTGTAATTTGAAACTATCCACCAACTGACTTAGAAGTAAGATGTTGTTATTGAAAGCTCGAGAATGTTGAATCTGGTATACAGAATTCATGCCGGATATAACACTCAGAAGTCCTGCATACCCCATACGACATCCATCAGCTAAGGTTTCTTTAATGATCAACCAATCCAATGCAGAGGATCTGGCTAACATTCTGAATCTGGTGGACAGTTTGGTCTTATTTAATTTGTCATAGCTACTTAATTGTTCAATTGTAGAGATCACCTCATCGGATAAAGGATCCTGGGAATTGGTAATAAGATCCGCTGCTACTAGAACTCTTCTATAGGATGGCAGATAATGGGGTTACATTGCAGGAGATCCTCATCATCCTCAGGATCATACCCATCCACCACATAATTCGGTTCCTTGCTGGATGATGGGCCAGGCGAAAACTTTACTTGACGGACAGTCTCAACAATTTGTAATGGGTTTCTCCCCCCAAACACTGCTTCTGGATCCTGTCCAGCCATTATAAGGTCAATGTTATCAATGCTGGGCATTGTGTCCAAAAGTTCCTGTAGAGGAGTACTGTCTTCTTCAACAAATGACGTCCTTCCTAATCCCGCCATGATCAAAATGGTTCCTATAAGAATGAGAACGATTTCCTAGGTAATCGAAGGATGGGAGCTGAAAAGATTCATTTCTAATCCTAGGCCCTTGATTATGGACTTTCATACTTGTTATAAAACAAACGTTTTATGTTTCAAGCTATATATGTTGTCTTTTTTTTTATATAAACTCCAGGTTCTTGTCTTGTGGCCGGGAGCATGTAGGCATCCTACAATATAAAATGGCAATACTGCCATTCTATACTTATTTGTTCATTTCGTTCATCCTTCACTTCCGTCTACCATTACGGTGTGTGTGCAAGCAAAGCATTGTATTCCGTGTAATAAATAGTTCTTGTGGCAATTACTTGCAGTTTCACTTTATTTAAAGGACCTACAAACTCTTAAACTACAGTCCACGCTCCAACACTATATGATGCTAGAACCCAGCCCATTGAAATTTTTCTTCGGTTGTTACAAAAGAATCTGCTATTTCTTACAAAAGTGCAATATACATGACCAAAATGATTGTATATTATAATCCCGGTAGATCCTTAAAGCCTTGATTGTGGCGGTTGATAGCTACACGTATATTAAATAATTTATGTATACAACTGGAAAAACTCTGAACTACTAAAGAAAAATTCATACTTCATGATGTTTCGGGTGATGACATCCTTTATAAGTTGCTGCACTAGGGATCCTCAAAAGTAAAAGGTTGACCACTTCTGTCGAAGCGTGTCACAAACTGTTTTGAACGACTTTCCAAAAACCAAACTTTGTTTTTTTTTTATTTTTATTGTTACGAATTATAGGCCTTGGGCCGCATTTACACGGTCATGTAATAGCGATGCCTGCCGATAGCCATTGATTTTTGTACAATATTGTCTCGCTATTCTATGGAGGAAAATATTTTTCTGTTATCTTTTCCCATCTCAAGTTTTCTGAGAATTTTATTATTATTTTTCACCAATTTCCTGCTCGACTTGGATAAACAATTTCGTTTTTTACTAAAAATCTTGAACTTTGAATTCAAATGCGCTCATTATACCCATTTGAATTGTGTGGTTTGCATAGAAATTGTAAGTAATTAAGAGCTTAGCAGAAAATATATGCTAAAATGCTATTTCTGATTAATTAAGACTTGGTATGTTAATTTATGCGAGAAAAATCGTTAAAAAGTTATTAAAATGAATAAAACAATGCTGAGCTAAAACGAATTTGTAATAAAAATACATTTTAAATGTAAATGTCAATCATACATGTGGTTTTCGTACTATATATTCATAAATTATGATAATCACAATTATGATTCCTTTGGTTGAAGTGTTTTGATATAAATTAATGTACCTAAGAACATTTAATGTTTTTTGTTTTATATCAAGCGATCCTTGCGATTGTAAAAAACGATTTTAATATAACAATGTGGCCAAAAATAAGTAATAATAATATTGACGTTTAAAATCACTTTGTATTTAGTTAAATTGAGATAGGGCTAGGGATATAAAAGGAAAATAAACATATTTTTTTCTAATACTAACATAATGTGGATCACTCCTATCCGAAATAAATTATTTTAAATTTTTAATTCAATTTTAATAACAGACACAGTTGCTGTTTGGTATTCATTCATTCATTCTTAATTCATTCTACCGCCCGTACCGGTCGCGTCGCGTCATCGCCAATCAGCCAATAAGCGTACAGAAAAATGACGCGATACTGTGTTCTGATTGGCCTCCATTGTTCCCATATCCCCTTTCCTCGACTGCTGTACTAATTTATAATAAAATACACTTGCTTACGAACATTTCTTACGACAACATTGTTTTTTAACTTAAAAAACCTTATCTTATTCTGGGCAAAGTAGCAGCCATAAACCAAAATTACAAGTAGGTACATCACGCCGCTACTGTTGCATACAATTACAACACACAAAACCGCTTTTTACAACGAATTCTGATTCCGTCACGGTGTGACAGGCGTCCATCTAACAAGACACCAATATCTCAGAGGCGCTGACATTAATTACTTGATTTATTTATATTTATCTATGTGCCGTTTTATCGAGCGTCCCTTTTCTTTGAAAGTCATGATTTTTACACTCTCCGTGATTTAAATAGGTAACGCTTAAATGTTATTTACTGAAGACACGACCTTATTTTGGAGGTCAGAAGTACCAACTGTTTCAGTGAACAGTTTCATTTCCCTGGGTGGAAGGTTCTCGAAGTATTTTTCCGGGATCTTCTCTCGTACAGCTGAACATACTGCGGATATTTTGGTAAGGTAGAATGAAGTTTAAAAGTCTAAATCTATAGGTGCATCCACACAGAAGTTAAGTACTTTTTGTAGAGCAACATGGTAACATTAAGTAACTTTGTAGAACTTCTTGGCTTTTGCTTCAACTTTTTGTTATTAGTCTTACCCACTTAGATTTGCAAACATTGCTTCATAAACATTAAGTTCATCCTTCAAGCAATAGATGTCCTGTCTATTTTTATTAAAAAATACGTTCTAAAAGGACACCACTTTATAATAATAGGTACCTGTTTAATATTATTCTAATGACATAATTGAGTAGTAGGTATCTAATAATATCTATGAGATTATTTTATTAAGTGCCAAGTTCACATTTAACAATACATAAACACGATATGACTTTTAATAACAGTGATGCAGTTACTAGCACAAACAACACTGTGGCTAAAGCAGAAAATTGAGCATTACGTATTTATATAACAATATGATAACACACAATTAATATTATTGGGTAAATATAAGTGCGCAGAGTAGTTTGTTTGTTACATAGAGAGGTACACCAGCAAATAGGTACAATGACTTATAGTAAGTGATACCCAGTGACCTAAACAAAGTGATCGGTTGCGTGAATACGCGAACGTCGCGTTCCATTTTTTTACGATGATAGCGTATTTACGCTACCGTTCGCGTTGGTTAGGTCGCGGGGTCGAAACCTGAATCCTGAGGCACTCTCTAACGCTTCTTCCGTATATTCGGATCTATCCGTCTCTCTCGCGCACGTCTGCAGATGAGTGCGAGTGAGAGAGACGGATAGGTTCCTGAAAATGTTACTGGCTTCCCGACGAATGTTTACATTGTTGTCTTGGTCGTGAACGCACGCAGAATGAAGAAATATAAAGATTGGGTAGGTACCCTGTATTTTTAGATAAATAGTAATATTATTCTTTATGGTAAGCGAATTATATTTTGTTATAAGCCAGCCCCTAATGCTAACAAAATTATTTCCAACAACATTACGAATTAGTACCAACGAACACACAAAACAAATCTTTTATCAACCAAAACAAAGCTTCTTCATTTTCATGTTATTTGCCCAAACAGAGTCGCCACAAAAGCCTAGTAGTACCTAACAATATAACTGCTACAAATTAGCATCGCATAATGAAAGGGTTTGTTCGCGTGCTGGCTATTATGCCTCGCCATGCAAATCGCTGGCCTTGGCCAACGGAGCACGTTTCTGTTTTAATAAAGCTTATACATTATACTATGGTGTTTGATATTTATGCTAATTAAATCATTTGTTTAGTTTTACGGGTCAGTTAATAAATTAAAACTGTTGGCTCATTAATTTTGGACAAAAAAGTTAAACATTTTAGTTGAGATTTTTTAATTTATTATGTGTTACTACGCATGGGGTTGTCGAACATAAAGTTACACATTTCAGTGATAGTATGTAGTTTTGATAGATCCTGGTATACAGGGTGTTAACGGACGTAACCTTCACGAAGCCGTCAACCAAGCATTCTAAAATTATTGCTGGAACACAATTTTTTTTTGGGTGCAAAATCACGTTTTATGGTAGGACTCAATATAACACACTCAATACATCGTGCTGATAGATGGATTGAATAGTAGGTACGTGGGAGGTGGAGGTGTTTAAAGTAAAGTTCATACATTAAAAACATGTATTTAAAATAAAAACTTGTGAAAAAGTTGGAACTTTGACCTCCAATATCTTTGTAACTAGAAGGTTCCCAGGTATGGTCTAGAACAAAAAAAATCGCAATGACGGGGAGAACGCAAGAAATACCAATTGTGTGTCAAAGACAGCACTCACAAAATGTTTGCACATCTGTATAACGTAAATTAATAAGTTGGTTTCCAGTTACAAGCGGCAGCCAATGTCTAGTGATTTCATTTATTTGATTTAATCTAATTTGATTTAAACTGTTACTTTATGAGCTATTACTGTTTGAACCAAAAATGTAATAAGATTATAAGACGAGCGCTAATCCCGCCGACAAACTGTTACGCAGTTTGGTGGGTGTATAGAAATGTACAAAATGTTTGGTCCTAATTAAATGATTTATTTATTTATTTATTATTTGGTTTTATGAAAACTTGACGAAGTCAGGGACATGTACTTAAGATTGGATTCAGAAAGAAGAGAATCAAATAATGAGGGCCTTCTTCTTCTCAGAGGGCTATCGTCCAGCAGTGGATAGCAACAGCTCGAGTTCATTGATGATTTCAAAGGAGATAACATAAAAATAACATACGAATCCACAATCTAGGTCGCACAAGATCGTCGATAGCGATAAGACCGCCCATTGTGCACAACGATGACTATTTCTAACATATTTCTGAATTGTCTGTTTATCATGTTTGTGCAGTACCTATGTTATATTAATGAACTGTGTGTTCTATTATAATGTCCTCTAATCGTCAGAGACAGAAGGTTATATTTTTATGTTAAATATGCCCGATATGGAGAGATAATGAGTTCGTAGTAATGGCTACTAATTATTTTTACTCGCTCCTTGTAAATGGGTGCTAATTTATCAAGTAATTAGACACAGAACATTCACACTCTTCAAGACACTTATAAATAGGTACTAACATTGAATAGGCATAATGTTTCAATAGAGTAACTCATTTGCATAACACTAATTTTGTATGTATCCCATTATGTAATATGTACGCATGTATATGAGTCCTGTTCTACCCTAAAGTGATAATTATTCACCCGACTACGGCAAAGCCAAAGGAGCCTTATGATTTGAACAGGCTATGTATGTATGTTCTAGTCCCTTCTTTATTTTGCAAGATCAGTTACGCATCCAACGTCATCTATGTGTGACGCGTAACTGTGTGAATACGATATTTGTTCTTAATATGCATTTACTATAACTAAGTAGTCCGCATAATTATGTTTCGGAGTCTAGATGGCTTTTTAATCAGAGACAAAGACTCTAACCTCGTACACAATTCCGATTCTTCTCGATGTTTCCACACATCTGTTTAGAAATTAAACGGTACGTAAGTACAAACTACAATGAAAGAAAAAAAAATCAATTACACGTTCATAATTGAAAAACTAAAGCTATATAAAACGCGAATGTTTCAACACTGTACATCTAAACAAACCATTACATGTGTGTGTCTATACACAATCTATGTTGTTCATAAGTGTGCGTGCTCTAAACAAGCTGATAGGTAATGTCAGTGTGTGTTTGTGTGCGATGGAGTGTTGTGTGTGTGTGTGTATGTCAGTGCAGCTCAGCTGTTGTTTGTTGGGTATCGGTAGGCCTCGAGTGCGGGGTCGACGAACTGACCATAGACTATGAGTGCAGATGCTACGTGGTGGCCGCAGCGGGCGTAGGGCGTAGCCCGTACACTTTGCAGCATGAAAATAAATGAAAAAACAAAGGAAAACCATAACATATTTGCATTTTTCTCGTATCCTCATAGTTGTAGGTGTATAGGATATTTAAAAACTTAACGAACCTTCATATTTACACCTGTAAATTCTCCATAGTATTTTTAGGGATGAACCTAAGCTGTGAGTATAGGCTTGCCCATAATTATGCTGGAATAATGTTTTTTATCTATTGACGATTACCTTCTATACCAAAAACATGAAAGAGGCATTGCTATTCATGACATTACTAGAGATCAGTGCACTTACGTTAGAATTTCTATAAACGTAGTGCTTTGTTTTACACTAGACCATCTACGACATCGTAGGCACAAAACGGGACCTCCACCCCTCACCCGTCTTCGTCCCCGCTCTATGTCCCCCTAGTAACAGCGGCTACAGCAAGCCAGCGTCGATAGTTGCGCAACTGGCAAGTGGCTTGACTCGCTCAAGGCTCAGCCGAACGTAAACAAGCATTGTGTGCCAGTCCACCAGGCCGTACAAACGGGCCTCCATTTGTTAGACAACCTTCATCGTTTTGGGATTTTATTAGTCGTCGCAATTGGGTTAAGTACCTGTTCGCTAGTGGTCGTACTTACCTGTATTTGTGGCTGATTGTATAATTATAGCAGCTATACCTAATGATTGCAATTTTCCGGAGTAATCAAATTATGGCAATTATTGTTTCGAAATATCAAAGTCGCTCAGCAAGCACTGTGATTTTAATCTTTCATTTCAAAGCAAGTTCCAAGATAAAACGAATATTTAGATAACATTTTCTGGGCAAGGCTTCCCTTCTTGATATAGACTTTGTTAAACAAGTTTCCCACTTGTATATCCTCTTTTGATGAAGTTTCTTGGGATTCAAGACAAACTAATTTCCCGAAACATGCCCAATTGTTTTGTTGGATGATTTCTTTATTCTTGTTTGTTGCGCGAGATTTAGTGATGGAGTTTGTGAGGTACGAGTATTTACGTCCAATCAAAGTTTGGTCCAAGTTAAAGTAGCAAAACTATGGCAAATACATTTATTGTTATTTATTATATTAATGGAACTTAGGTATGAGAGTGGTATGAACCTGATATGACAGACTGTAAAATTCAAATATTTTCAAAAGAGTAATAACCAGGTAGTTCACTGTTCTTCTCCATACTGATAGTGGTAGCCTGCGTCATCCCACTGCTGGGCTACGCCCCATGAGTTCCAGTTGATTCGATCCAGGGTTAATGTGGCCCACGGGTGGTTAGTTTTGTCCGGCGCAACCCTTATCTTCTACGAGGTTTTCTCCATCCATAGGATACGTAAAATTCAAACCGTGTATCAAGCTTCTGAGGTTTCATACCTAAGTACCCTAGGCCTAAGTAAAATTCAATATTTTTAATTTGAATCGCTCATAATCATCAAAATTATCTGTTAATTGTGATTCCTACTATCTAATCACCTTGATAGATCATTGTGCCTCTTAGATTAAAGTTCAGATAGTTGTAAACATAGTGTATGGGTCCACTTGTTTATAAACAGCTTAATATTTTGAGTACAGTACAGCGCTTGAAGCAGTAACCCGTATTACTTCGACAGTGCTGCCAACCTGACACGAATAGTAAGCAGCTTGCTACAATGTTGTTTTGTATGGTTGGTAGCCTTTTATTAATTCTACAGATGTAGTAGGAATCGTGTTTTGTTTCGTGGATGTCAATACAAATTGTATGCATGCAAATACTTATATTATCTACTACTGAGTCCTCGTCGAGCATAAAGCTATGGGTATTCATCATCATCACAACAGATTTCTTTCCTTCGGTTTCGTGGTGGGTGCACTAGTGGGTATAGGCCTTTCTTTGCGTGTCGAATCTCCATTCGTGTCAGATATTATTAACAATCATAATGAAAACCTACTCTTGAATTTTACCCAAGTGGGTAAAATAAATATGGCTCTGCTGTTGGTCGACGAAAATTGAAATTCAGCTTTCAATATGACATGTTCTTAGGAATTCATGTATTTATTGACCTAGAATCCTTGGACTACAAGTCTACAACCCACATAATAATCCCCAAAAATAAATAAACGCTAAAACAATACAACACTAAACAATTTCCATTGAAACACGCAAATTCACAATAACAATAATAACGTCCGTATATTTTTACCCATCGAACGCCATCAAAGTAATATCAATACCGGTTAATGGTCCACAATACCGGTTAATAGGCGCCATAACCGTAAAGATCACCCTTTTATGCCGGTAATAGGCCGGTAACTGCAGTGTACCGCAGTACATTACTGCTACCATCGGCAGGCGCTGCTTTATGAACTCGTGCTCCGATGTTATTGAAAGATGATGTATTTTGGACAGACTCAATTGGAGCAGAAGATTTAAAATATAAATAACAAGGGGTGCTAACAAGTCGCCATTACTCTACGCTCAGTAGCCCGTACAGTCGTGGTCTTTTCCGCCTGATCAGTTAATTTTTTTTTCGCTTAAATCATGCGGAGGCGCCGAGCCACTCCACCTTAAACTTTAAGCCTATTAGGAAAGCGTCAACTTTGGCGCGCAAAATAACAATAACTCTCGTTTGGCACGTGTCGCCGATCGGTATTTTTTTCTTTAATTATTTATTATAAAGTCAACGGGGCGGGGATAGAGAGCGTTTCTATCTTTTAAGTGCAAGCAAAAATTAGCTTAGTGGTGATCAGGCGGGAGTGTCCTCGATAGTACCTATAGTAGCCTGAGGGTTCGGAAAAATTATATTTCAATACACTTCCTCGAAAACTGGTTCATAACGCACTACGATTAGGTTCAACATGCAATGTATGTCACACGCGTGCGATTTTTATCATTTTCCAACACGTGTGCGGGCATGAAAATTGCCACAGATAACTATACCTAATTACCTATACTGCCTATACTTAGTTCAAATTGGTTCAATTTTGTTGGTATTTTGGTCAATTTGTTTTTTTTTTTTTTTTTGTCAAAGCAATAATGCGTCTTTACCGCCTAAATATTTTTTAAATATTCAAATTGTGTTTATAAATAGAATATCATAGCTAAACATGATTATTTAAAACTAATATTTACTTTTATAAACAAATTAACATTTATTTGTGTTCTAAATTCAAAAATATAAAAAGAAACTATTTTTTTATAATAGGCTGTTTAGCGGCTTCATATATTTGCTTCTCTTTCAACCTGGCGAAAGCACAGCGCGGAAAAAAAAGAAAATTAAAATCATAGTTTTTTCAAAATCTTATTAATTTATCACAAAAATATTTTTCGTTATTTTATTTTATTTCTTCAGAAGTGTATTGAAAAACGTCGTTTGATACACGTGGACATTTGTTATTGCAGTTCTCAGCTCAAAAACACCCTCGCCTACGGCTCGGGAGTTAATTCCGCCTCGGATGCAATAACAAACTTTCTCCACTTGTATCAAAATGTACTATTCTATCACCGATAACGATGGCAAAGAAGTAAAAATGTTTGTACAACTGACATAAGCTACCGTACAGCTTATGTCAAGTGCTGCTTGCTAGTGCAATACATAACCTGTTCCTTTTTTAGAAGTCGGTGTTGTGACTCACGGTTCTTTTCGTTTCCGAAAAGTGACCAATGTCGAATGTGAGAAGTTACATCAAGAGGGTAAGCAGTAATACAACAACAACAACAGACTGGAATCACCAAT
The DNA here is from genome assembly GCA_963853795.1 of Xestia rhomboidea. NCBI lineage: Eukaryota > Metazoa > Arthropoda > Insecta > Lepidoptera > Noctuidae > Xestia > Xestia rhomboidea. The sequence goes on from OY970775.1 coordinate 18,939,741, forward strand.
TCGTCTTTGGTGGTAGACCCTGCTGATTACGGCCAACCCTACCACGGGCCATGAACTGTGATAGCCTCACAGGCATTTATTACACAATTGGCTATTAAAGAACCGTATGAATTAGTGTGCCTACTAGATTATGTTTATATTTTTAATCAGGCGGTCACATGCGCCTGCGCAGGTCGCAGATAAGCGCGACCTGCGACCCGCGACTCGCGACAACGCGCGACTTTTCACCTCTAGTCGTGCAATATCGCGGTTTGTAAATGTTATGTTATGTTGTATGGTATGTTAATTATAAGTAGGTTATTTTTATTTAATAATGAATGTACTTCCGGAGTTATAATTAGGAATCATGGCATGTGTTGTTTTTGTTGATAAATAGGTAGGGTGCTTGTTGGGAACCTACATTAAGGTACCATGGAATGTACCTACTTTTAACAATGAAATGCAACTCTATTATGAAACGTACCACTTCCTGGAGATCTTTGTCCAACAGTGGTATAGATTCGGCTCAAAAAAGGCCGCGCCAAATGACTATTTTTGGATAAGTTCCAGGTAACTCAGTCTAGTTCATTATTCATACAAATTCTATACCATTTTGGTTTAATCTAGTATGTAGTAGATGAATATTCGGACATTATAAAACAGTCCTTTAAAAATACTTTAATTTACGACCAAACTGTAACAACTAGCAGAGTAATTAAAAACGAGTCGCACCTTATTCCGGTCACGTTTCCACATAAACAACAAAAAGCGTCATACCTCACAGTGGCAGTAACCTACACAAACAGTTTGATACGAATGTCGTGAGCAATGTTTTTTTATGTGCTGCCTACTGCCACAAATCATGGTCGTAACGTTTTCATTTCGTTCGTGCTCGTTGTTCCACACACGGAATATAAGCCAGCTTTGTCTTCATCGAATACGATGCTTTTTGTAGTCGAGTGATGTTGTTTTTAGTCGACTATGGGTTAGTTTCTTTTATAAATTCCTGAACTGGAATAAAGTAAGTGTGCAATACTGCTTTGTGTGAATCGGCATCGAGCTAGGTTGCATCTAGAATAATGAATATACCCGACAAGATTGGATTCATATAAATATCGTACATGCAAAATGTTTGGTAAACCTACCAAATCCAAAGATTTAGGTATATGATAAATGATTGGCCCTAAAGTACTAATAAATGCTTACCCAAACAAAACTACATATTTGTCGTGGAATACGCCAGCCTACTCTTTCCGGTGCAATAATACATTTTGGCGCTATTATCAAAGTAGTGTGAAGGTTCACAACTAAACAAATAATATTTTACTTATAGGCGATTATCGATTGAGGAAATTTTGTTTTGACAACATCGACTAAAAATAATCAATAATCTTCCATAAATAGGTGTCTTCATTTGTTTAAAATCATCAGCGACAAATCCATGTATCTACAAAGGTCAAGCCATGCTCCCAAGTGTAAAACATCTATTTTTACCTTAAAAGGGATATTATTAGTCTGTTGTCTAAATATATGTTGTCTGTGGACGTAAGGGATGCGTGTGTGACGTGCGAGTGTGCAGCCCCGGCTTTAAAGTTAATTTATGAGTGCTTCCATGGGTTTTAGTGGCAGTCAGGGCGCGCCCTCATGTGGAGGTGTTGCGGACCTTGGTGACCTCGCCCTAGGGATGGAGGGTGATTTATGTTCTTTATAGGCTTTTAATTATGAATTATCTGTTTATGTAATCGACACAAAGTTTTCTAAAGGTTTGCGAGTGTTGTTTTTCTGGAAAATAGTTGACAAGTTGCAAAAGGTGGATCATGACATTAGTCAGAAGTTTATTGCTGTCATGTAATGACGAATGTTAAACATATTTTGTAGGTTTTTCGCGGATAACAATAAAATAATTTATGACCACTGGAAAAGCTAAATCGCCAACCCTCTGAAAATATCTCAATAATTCAAACCGCAAACATATTTATTTAAAACTTCATCAACGTCAAAAAAATCGTTTGATGTACAATATCCGACTCGATATAAATCGATTCAACTCGACTAAACTTTTTACGGCCGATATTCAAAGCGCTGGTTGCTTTTACGATCTCCGAAACGTCAACTGATTGGTAATTTACTGGTAACCACTAACTTTTGCTGTTTAGGAAGTAGACCACAGGTAATATTCACTCTTAAGCTTTGTAAATAGAGTTGGGAATTCTATGTTGGTGAGTTTTCGGATAGTTTTTGAAGTCAAATTGAGCCCGCCCTAGGGAAATGACTTTAGATAGAATATAAAAAGATAAAGTTGCAAGATAAAGACGTGAAGGTGCGGGGGGGGGGCACACGATGGAGCGATAAGCTGGAGGTACCGCTGATAACGTGTTGCCTACCTGTTAATTATTGTTTGTGTGTTTATGAATATTAAATAGGTTGTGTACTTATTTGTAACTGGCACGAGGGTGTCAGTTTTGGGTTGTAAGTTTATTTATTTCGGAGGAAATGAGGCAATTTAGAAACTACTGTTGTTTGTTTCTACGAAATAATGGTCATACGGATGCGTATCTGCAACATTTCTTTTGATTAGGATCAGAAAATAGTCTGCCATGTTGCGTTTTTGCTTTTGGCAACTAGCTGAGTTATCAAAACTGCCTGTAAAAAGTAAGAGGTACTGCTGTTTCGTTGGGAGGCCCGTTTTCAGTTTATGGGGCCGGTATGATTACAGTGTTGTTATAATGAGATAAGGCTAGTAAAGAAGTTTATAACACATTTGCTCGTAAAGGGTCTCTTATTTCACCAATTTCAATATCCTAATGTATCTCATTACGTACTTGTGCTGTAAAGTAAAATGCACGGTTTATCAAGATGCTCCGTCTAAACCGAACGGTACTTTTTTAAATCTTAGCAAAGAGTTTTTATGTCAGAAAAGTGGTCAACATTTTATGAATAAAATTAACTTTGGCAGATGAAATATAATTTAATTCTTTAATTTAATTAATTTTGACTACAAATTACAACCATTTATCTGTAACAAAACACGAAAATATTAATTTTCTTTATTAGTAATACTGGCTGTTTTTTGTGTCTTTGCCTTAAAACAAAGCGCTGATGCACGCGCATCGCTAATTTGTGAACAAGTAAAAATTATTCCGCGAGCTTTTTCTTTTCGCTGTGTTGTTTTTATTCGTTTTATTTATTTCCTCGCAAATATGTTATAAAACGTCGTATGACATACGTGCGCTTTGACAATCACAGCATCTGCTTTTTTATAGCCCTCGCCTACGGCTCGGGCTAGCTGTATCGCCTCGGCTATAATTTTCAACTTACCGCACTTATATCAGAATGTACTATTATGCACGTTTTCACGAACTAATACGGTTTTAAGGTTTTTTCACCAGCGTCATCCGAGAAAGAGCAAAGGTGTTAGTGTCTGTCTGCAAAAAGCCATGACCGCCAAGTGTCAAGGACTTGTCAGATAGCCGTCAGTGATCAAGTTTAGTGCTAAACGTAATGTTAGTGCCTTGACTTGTAAGTCCTAATTGGTAGAAACAATAATTACTCATGTAGGTACATGCGCTGCCAATTAGTACACAAGCACTAATAGATGCCACGTTTGCCAATAATGCCATAAATCACATACACACAAGTAATCTACTATGATACTGTGAATCTTAATAGTGGGACTGTGAGCTGCATAACAAGTAGGTACGGTGAGCAAAACAAATAGATTTACAAGGTTTATAATTATGGTAAAATACTATGTTGTTTATGAATTCAGCTTCTCAGTCTTCATATAGAGCCTCTATAAATAATAAATAAATAAAAATAAAAAAAGCCTATTATTTCCTGTAAATTTACAATTCTTATAATATAAACATGTTTAAATGTGGTTTATTCTGTGTTATTTATTAACTACTTGCTATAGATAAATTTATCTGTTTCTAATGTATAAGTACTAATATATTTAATTAAATAACTAATTATTTATTACTATTTTTTTAAATTTAATTTACCGGAACCCCAGAATCCAGATTGGGTAAAGGTCTCCTCCAGTGATGCAAAATCAAAATCAAAATCAAAGCATTTATTTCAAGTAAGCCAATTACAGGCACTTTTGAATTGTCGAAACAAAGATGAAAATTAAATGTAGCTACAGTCCCAGTCACAAGACATAAAAACTGTGAAAGTACTGTAGTTGCCCATTCCCTAGCGTAGATCTCTATGGAGAAGAACGGGCAAGAAACTCCATGGACACTCTTTTAAATCAGAATATTGTTACAAAAATCTTGGTTACATCATTCATGTTGAGATGGTATATTATGTGAGAACAATGTAGCAAGATGTGCACGTTAAAAGTGTCCACAGTAAAACAAAACAGAAAAAAAAAAACAATTCAAAAACTAAAATAATTCATTAAAATAAGCCATGGCAACTGAGAGATGACCAGTCACAACCGACAGCGCCCGTTCACGGACATGACGCATAGATCAGCACCATTCAACTCAACCATTTTGAAGGGAACTAAATGATCCGACACATGCGCCACCATCAGCAAGACTTTTGAGTGAGCATGACATATTCTCAACTGCCAGGGCACATTCAAGTCAAGAAAAGACGTAGGTTTCCAGTGAATGATAGCTTTCTAGTACATAGTACTCACACAATATGGGCTATGCGATTATATAATACTAAAGAGATTGAATCTATACAATGCAAAGATAGTTGTACAATCTTCAGCAGCTCCAACAATACCATTTAATGCTATCAATTTAAGCGCCCCTGTCCTTGTGGAGCAATGCTGGTCCTGCTCCACAAGGACAGGGGGTCCTTGTGGAGCAGGACCAGCATTGAGCCAAGCATTTTTATCAGCGATATAATCGCTCAACTTGTAATATGCTTGCTTACATAGTGTGCGTTTAATACATGTTTTAAATTTCGTCTCATTCAGTTCAAGAATACTTTGTGGAATTTTATTATAGCATCTCAAACAGTACCCCATGAAAGATGAGTCTACTTTAGCGAGTCTGAAGCCTGGCTGAACTAGTTGGTCCCTATTTCTAGTACTGTAATTATGTCTGTCACCCCTTTTACCAAAAAGGTGCAGATTTTTTCTGACGTACATTATGTTTTCGTAGATGTATTGACAATGTACTGTCATGATGCCAATATCCTTAAACAGTTCCCTTAGAGAATCGCGCCTACGAAGATTATATATGGCTCTGATGGCTCTTTTCTGCAGAATAAATATAGACTCAATATCTGCAGCCCGTCCCCATAGCAAAATGCCATAAGACATTATACTATGAAAGTAACTAAAATAAACTAGTCTAGCGGTATCTACATCAGTATACTGACGGATTTTTCTAATGGCATATGCTGCTGAACTTAGCCGCCCCGCAAGAGATGTTAAATGAGAACCCCATTGTAGCCTTGAATCAAGCGTAATCCCCAGGAAAACCGTTTTATCTACGAATTCAAGTTTCTCTTTATTCAGTACTATATCACAATCACTACTTTTAACATTCGGTAAAGCAAATCTTATGCATTTGGTTTTTTTTTCATTTAATACCAAATTGTTTGCTGTGAACCAATTTTGGACCTGAAGTAGGGCATTATTTACGTCATCTAGATTTTGGGCCCGCCTATTTATCTTAAAAATTAAGGAAGTGTCATCAGCAAATAACACCATATTTTGAGGTTGGTTTTTCAATAAATAGGGTAGATCATTTATATATACTAGAAAAAGGAAAGGACCCAATATTGAGCCTTGTGGAACCCCCATTTTTACTTTTAAACCATGTGAATTAACACCATTTATTTGAACATGTTGTTGTCTATCATTCAAATATGATTTTACCAAACTAAGTGCAAGTTTACCCAGTCCGTAATGCTTAAGTTTCAAAAGTAATGTGTCGTGATTTACACAATCAAACGCTTTGGAGAGGTCACAAAAAATTCCTATGGCGTCTTGAGACTCTTCCCACGCAGTAAATATGTGCTTTAATAAGGTTACACCGGCGTCAGTTGTACAACGTCCCTTGGTGAAACCATACTGTTGATCATGTAAGATTCTGTTGGTGTTAAAATAATAGAGCATTTGATTAAGCATTACCTTTTCAAAAACCTTGCTAAAAGCTGGTAAAACCGATACAGGTCTATAATTATTAGTGTCTTTACTGTCCCCGGATTTGAAAAGAGGTATGACTTTACTGTATTTCATTAAATCAGGGAAAACTCCTTGGTCTACACATAAATTAAAAATTAAAGCTAGGTAAGGGGCTATAGTCTCAAGTATGGATGTACAAACTTTGATAGACATTCCCCATAGATCTTCGGTCAGTTTGATTTTTATTTGCCGGAAAGCTTTAATAACTATCATAGGGTTAATGTGTTTAAATTTAAATTCAGCCAGGCAGCCAGACACATTCGCCTTTAATAAACCAATTGAGAGTTCAGGTGAGGAAATAAGAGCCTCTGTAGTTTTTAATGGTACATCGGTAAAGAAATTTACAAATTCTTGAGCTACTTCCTGATCAGAGCTTTTAGGACCACATGCTGTATCTAATGTGTAGCTAGTGTTACGTATTTTCTTCCTGTTAGTCTCGTTATTTATGACTTTCCAAACTGTCTTTATTTTATTTTCTGCTGTTTTGATCTTGTTGCTAATGTGCAGGGCTTTAGCAACCTTGCATGTATTTCTAAAAATTTTTGAATACTTAGCAACATACTTGTTAAAAGTTTCAGTGTTTATAAAAGGCTTAAGGCCATAAAGCTCAAATAGTCTTTCCCTACTTTTTCGGATACCTCTAGTTGCCCAATCACTAAATATGAATTTAGGGCAAATACTTTTTGTCTTCTTTTCAAAAGTTTTATTGAATTCCGTGTGAACTATTGAAAAGAAACGATCATACAATTGATTTATATTAATATCGTCAAGGCTCATAGCACTTAACTTGTTTTGTAGCGAATTATTATACCTATTTAATCTGCTAGAAGTTATAGGTCTAAATTTAATTTGAACTTTTTGCAATGGGGGTGTATTACACCTAAAAGTTACAGTTTGTCCGCTATGGTCAGAAGGCAGACAATTTACTATGGCCTTATCTAAGTAATCACAATCGCAGAAAACATTATCTATGCAAGTAGCAGTAGAAGGAGTGACTCTAGTAGGTTCTATAAAAGTGTTGGTCAAGTCAAATGACTTAAAAAGATTTAATAACCGACTGCTATTTGAACTTTCTTCTAAAATATTGATATTGAAATCACCACAAATAATTGTAGATTTATTACTGGCTGCAAGTTTTGCCAGGACATCTTCCATTATTGATTCAAATAAGGAAAAGTTTTGATAGTTTGGGGGTCTGTACACACACACAATTACATGCTTATCTAGCTCAACACAGGACAGTTCGACGCAATGATCAACTGAGAGACCTACTATGTCATTACGTTGCTTATATTTAAAACAATTTTTTATTAATATTAGGGAACCTCCACGAAGCATAGTTTTACGGTTAAAGCAGCTACCCACCATATAGTTCTCATAATTGATAAGCATTTGGTAATCCTTTAGCCAATGTTCAGTAAAACAAATAATGTCAAACTTACTATTTTCTAAAAACAATTCAATTTCTAATAATTTGGAAGAAATGCCTTGGATATTTTGGTGGAATAATTTCAAAGTGTTCTGCTGAGGCCCTTTTTTACTAACTAATTGAGTGCAAGAAGATACCTTGCTGTTGGTAGGATTAACAATATTGTTAATGGTACCTTCTGTTGTCTCACTTTCTAGTTTAAATTAATATTTGGAGTGAGGCCGGAGACTCCCGTGCCATCCTCAGACAACAAGACCCTATCACTAATATACCCTAAATGAGACCCTAAATGATAATATGATAAATGCCTATACATATACCCCTTATAGAGCCTTTAGGGGATGTAAAATTAAGAAATTAAGAAACTGTACTGCATAATTTCATGCTTCAGGACCCAGTGGTTTACGTTTTAAAGCTCAGTTGGTTTAAAGTTTTACCTTTATACTTTAAGGTATTGTTTAATCAATTAAAACTTCACTAGCTAACTTCACTTCTGACTTTAAGCAAGTTATTCGAGTCGTCGACAGCTGTGAGAGCTATTACAAAGATTAAGCAATCTACGTCATCGCCCTAGTAGCGACCACGAGCGGCGAGTGCGTGTCTAGTGCATAAAAAGTTATAGCGCTGTCTGTTGTAATGACAGTTGTCGACATAGCGCGCTGATACCAAGTGTAATGGCCACGCAACTACTGGAAAGTAGATTTTGACATAATCTCTAATCTTAACATGATCCATGTAATCTTAAAACACACAATCATAAACTCACGCTTATTTATAATCTCAAAACACATACCGTGTAGTTTAATTCTTTAGTTAAAGAAAGTGAAAAATTTGAAGCTTTTCTAAATAAAAATGTTTATTTTAAATCAAATTTAATTATGTACCAATAGGGAAACCTAGTAGGTACCACCAGTACCATAGTGTAGCTAGATAGCGGTTGTAGGTACGCATAAGAAACACATGTAAAGGTCATATTCTTCCATTGAAGATATTTATACCGGTCGGTTCAATGTATTATTAGATCTTAATGTGAAACATTATTAGAACAACCACGAGTGGTTTTATAAAACAACTTGAAATATCTTTCATGATGTTTTCAATGAGGAAGGGACCTTGAAACGGTTAAATATTATTTTTAAATTATGGAGTAGGTACAGTCGTGGTCTTTTCCGCCTGATCAGTTAATTTTTTTTTCGCTTAAATCATGCGGAGGCGCCGAGCCACTCCACCTTAAACTTTAGGCCTATTAGGAAAGCGCTAACTTTGGCGCGCAAAATAACAATAACTCTCGTTTGGCATGTGTCGCCGATCGGTATTTTTTTCATTAATTATTTATTATAAAGTCAACGGGGCGGGGATAGAGAGCGTTTCTATGTTTTAAGTGCAAGCAAAAATAAGCTTAGTGGTGATCAGGCGGGAGTGTCCTCGATAGTACCTACTATCCAATACAAAAAAAAACATGCTTGATTTTCTTATAAGATTGTTTAGAATGTTTAGATAATTCCATCATCATCATTCAACCGAAAGACTGTTAGACAAAAGGCTCCTCCAAGTGTCGTTCAAACAGTAAACATTAAAAGTAGTCCAGCTAAACTTTTTACCAAAAAAAAAACCTTTTTAGAAAAAAAGCCTGATCAACCAATATTGCCCCATTTCTGAAAGTGCGTCATTCAATCCCAAACGACCAAAAGATAGCTGCTATCGAAAAATGTTAAGAACCCGTTATTGGTCACCAATCGTAACCAAAATTAATTCCACCGTCATAAATATAAAATACGAAGAGTCGTAAAATTATGGTAATCAAGATGGCGCCTACGATCTCAAACAAGAATCATATTTCGAAATACTTCCAGCGAATGAAATAATATTTGATAATGATGATCATTTGTGAAGGTTACATTTAAGTAAAATTCTAGATATTTTTAGTTTAAACCAGTTATAGAAATCAAATGATATTTTTTTACAATTTATGGCGTCGACATGCAACAAAAAAATCCTGTTCAATAAAAGTGATTTATTGTTCTGTTTTCGACGATATCTTAAAACAGATCAGAGACCTTTTAAAGGTACGTAAAAATGAACATGAGAGAAATACTAGATGCACGGAATTAATAATTTGTTTGTAAGCAGTGATAGCCTAGCGGTGTGACCGTCGGACTGCCAAGTCATAGGTCTCGAGTTCGAACCCAAGGCAATTATCACTTGCTTCGGTGAAGGAAAAACATCGTGAGGAAACCAGCATGCCTGAGCGTTATTTCTCGACGGCATGTTAAGCCAAGTCAGAGGCCCATGGGTGGCTTAAAAACTCAGACACCAGGTTAGGCACTTACCACACGATAAGAAGAAGAAGAAGAATAATTTGTTTATGTTTTAATGATCTTGGTTAATTAAGCTACACTGAGCAAAAGCGTGTCTACCTTTGATTAACATAACAGGGTGTAAACGAACCCTTCAAGAAGCCGTCAACCAAGCATTCTGTACATCAAGCTAAGACCTAACTCTACGCAAAAATTATTGCTGGGAAACGACTTTTTTTTCTGGTGAAAAATCACGTTTCACGGTAAAACTCGATGTCACGCACTCGAAACATTGTGCTGATGAATAGTAAACGGGTTATGGAGGTATTTAAAGTAAAGTTATGGCCATAAAAACTAGTATTTAAAAAAAACTTGTGAAAAAGTTGGAAGGTATGGTCCAGAACAAAAAAAATATCGCAATGACAGGGAGAACAAGTGTCTTTCAGCTTCGTTAAGGCTCTATTTACACCCTTTATATTTAGGCTTCACGTGCTTTCAGCATTAAAGACAAAAAAAAAACAGTGTAATATTGTCCATGGGAAACTTTTTTCGCATGCACAGCCGCAATGATAGCTATTACCGCATACAACCACGTTAAACATATTTCATAAATAGTAATCGGAAGTTCGTAATAAGAACATAATTTACCCAAAAATAACGGATTTTCTTGATTAATTATTGTCAGCCATAATCCGGATATTAATTAGAGTCTTGGAAATATTATGTTGTTTTTCTTGGCGCCGACTTCAAACGTAATTGATGGCAGTTTTCATTCTATTTGCTAATGGCACTTGGTTTAATCCCACTTTTCATAATGTTGAAACATTGATTGAGATGTCAGTTGATAATTTAAATATTCTTGATTGCTCTTTTCGAAATGTGTCCGTGAAAGCTTTGAGCAAAAGCTACTGAAAAGTTCTCATGACAACTAATAGCTGCTACCGGTATTTTAAATTGTATTAACTTACTCGATCACAAGTACTCAAGCATACCTAATTCTATAAGACCTGGAAGAAAGAGCTGGAAGTCGTGGGGAGAGGCCTTTGCCCAGCAGTGGGATGACGCAGGCCAACAGTAACAGTAGTCAATACCTAGCTTTGTATATTCTTGTTATATAAGTTAGGCTTTTCTAGTTTGTAACTTTTCTTTTGAAGATGTCCTGAAGCTTACGACAAATACTTGTCTAGTCTTTCTCTATTTACATTCTGCTTTCCGCCGCACTTCCCCAACACATTTTTTTAAATGTGACAGACAGAGAAGTAAGTGTGATATTACAAAGATTCCGACTTTCTTTTGTGCGTATCCTTAAACAACATAAACAACAAAACCCATTTCTCCTATCTAACAAATGGCTCCCAGCACATAATATGCATGCTTACATTATTTCCGTGTGCCCCACACTAAGTCTAACTAACGCCGGCGTTTTCACACAAAATAACGTCTTTGCGACTCAAATCTACGGTAGCCCAACGCGTGGATTAAACCAATGTAACATGATCCTTGGTTTGTACGCTTTTGAACTTGGTTCATAGGTCATGTTATGCGTTTATAAATACTGTCCCATCTCTAAATGGGACGAGGTTGACCCAATTTGAGCTATTGCCAGAAAATGCATTTTTTTTGTCGATAATCCATGTGTTGTTGATGATAATAGTCAGTTGTAGTTAATTCTGACATTTATTATTTTAATAGTGTTTATTCTTTTTGCGGTTGTGTTGAAATTATGCTGGATTAAATTAAACCTGTTTTTATAAAAGAAATACGATTATAATGTAGGTAATCTGTGTTTTATTTGCACGAAAGAGGATTTAAAAAATATTTACGATGAGACCATCTTGAAAATACAACAACATCCTATTAATGTGCTTATGTTTGAAAATATTATTAAAGAAAATAAGAGAAATATGTATTTTATTTTACTTTTGCTTTAAACCCTTTTAGAGCAAAACAAACTGTAAGGTGAACTTTATGAGGAAAATGCCGCCCTAACAACACAAACAACACGACAAAACTACGAAAACCAAAACACACCTCAAAAACATAATGACATATGCAAATGCAGGTCAAAACCCACAAAATATTGGTACAAATCAGAACAAACATTTGCTGATTAGTTTAGCGTATGTCATTTATGTCAAACATGGAGTGTTGGCGCCAATAATTAGTAAATTATTACAAGGTTGGCCATGTTTGCCGATCTGTACAAACATACTTACGTACAGTTGTGTAGTATGTAAATGTGAGGTGCCTCGGATTATCTTTAAACATAGAGTAGTGCCCAATGCTGCACGAACTGCTGCCAGATCGAATATTGTTTGGAAACATGGAACACGAAAACATTGCAAGAATTAAACTTTTAGACATTAAATTTCATAAATACTGGTATCCGGCTACCGTATGTAATTTTCCAATTTACTTGAAGCTTGCAAAAACTTGGTAATGAAAAAATAAAGCCTTTATTTCCCAAAATAACAATAAACATAATTCCATAACATTTTTTCGGTTGTACCTACGTTGCAGTTGTTTTATAGATAACAGTTATAATATAGTTTTTCTTTTGTTTCACATAATTTCGTTTCACATTTTTTTTTGTCATATTATCTGATTTTATTACACATAAAATGTAATGTTTCGATATTCATAACATAGAATAACAAATCAAATATTCTACCAGTAATAAAAGATTTAAAATCTCGTATGAATGTTTATAAATCAATATCCTAATTCATTTGACAGGTTAACTTATGATGCCACCAAGCCAACCATTGTAAGTCCACCTCAATGCAACCCGATCACCTTGCCAAACCTGTACAATCCAGCTATTCACTGGATAAGCCCTTTATCAGACAATTTCCTCATCTCTGCGCAATATGTCTGAATATCTTGTGTCAATCGTAATGACTGCAATATTTCCACAATAATAGGCACAATCTCCTGCCCTATCTGTAAATTAATCCTTGACTAAGGCTCGACCTCGGACGTGGACTAAGTTTATGCAGTCATTGTGTAACGCGAGTCGCAAGTGTGCCCGCGCCCTTATGTTGAGGCGCACGTGTGCACGACGCCTTAGAGGTTTTGTATGAACTTTAGTTGGTTACATTGTTTGGGAGAACTTTGACACGTAAGGTTACAAAGTTAGGTGTAAGCGTTTAGGTTAATTTTAGTATAAAGTTTGTAATTACTACTTATGTAATTTTGAAGTTATGGCTTCTTCATATCGACTCAAGTTGTAAGAGGTGTGAGTAAAGGCACTGTTCCACAGCTGCCTACGGCTGAGCTACGCTACGCACCAAAAAAATGCTGGCAAACAAATGAACTGCGCAGCTAACACGGCATCCTCTCCGTGCACACATCCCACGTGGCCACTGGCAGTATTCCTGTTCCGCCCAGCTCAGCACTAACGTCCCTGTATTGTTCCACTTCATGGCTCAGTCTTGCTTCTCCCTATTCCACACAACTAGGTATTTTTTCCTGTTAGTGACGGCAAGTTCTTCCGGTAGGTGACAAGCTTGTCCGTGATTTCTTCTAGCGTAGGTATATTGAGACTCACTCGGTGATCCTTTTTAATCGACTTAAAAAAAATTAAGAGGTTATAGAACAGCACAAATTAAATACAATATTCCGCTCATTTCAACAGATAGCTGCAGAATATTTTTGTTTTCTCTCAATTCTGTTTTATTGTTTGTTTTTCCTGTTGTTACAAGATGCACACAAGACTCGCACCTTAATGGCAGCATAACAGTCATTAATGAATCATTACTCATTTATTTTAATTAACCACATCGGACCATATCGTACGACTGACTTAGTCAAGCTGTGATTCAGTCATTAATGTTACTTGGGCAGAAAAATACTGTTAAAAATACTTTTATACCTACTACTCAGTAGGCAACAATGGAAATTATACTCGTTTTCCTTTGTGTTTCCAACCGACTTGGTAGAAGGATGTTTTCCTTGCCCCAATTACCTATAATATACCTATTACTTAGACCTTTTAGTTGTTATTTTCTAAAATAAAGTCACCAATAGTTTTTTGATGATCGCCTTGAGCAGTTTCTGAGCAGTACCTAAGCATAGTTATTTTAAACAAACGCACAAATCTTGACTCCGGGCAACGACTGAGATGTTTCTTCTAGAAAAACCCATTGCCCGGCCTGGGATTGGAACCAAAGACCTCACGTTCAGCAGTAGGGCGATCAAGCCAGTCATTTAATAAATTTATTATTTTGCTTAATGTGGCTCCATGTTAAAAAAACCATGACTACTACAGTCTCATCTAGATACTTGAACAACTCTTACACATTAACTTCCAAAACTTACATAAAACAACAAAATCAGACCATACATATATTATCAGAACATACATACATTATATTATCAAAACATGAATCTTTACATAATGTATTCAAAGGTTTCCGACATGTTGAAATAAAAAATTGTAACAAATTATGCAATGTTATGGTGCCATGGTGTATCGGACATGGCTGGCAATGGTCGGCAGTGGTCGGCTATGGTATAATTTGAACATAATTCTATAATGTTTATGGCGATTATGACTTTTATGGGGTCTTACGCAAAACAGCAAACTTAGATCGACGATAACATTAACATGCGCCTGAGTTGAAAAATATAATGAGTTGATTATTATGTTAGAGCGTGCAGCAAACGTAATGATGTAGGTATAACTACTTCATTAGGAAATAAAAAACATAAATATGGGGGGAAGTAGGACTAGCCAGAAACCCATAAATCTGACAACCAGCCTTGCCAAGGGGTAGGTACTACCGTGGTACAATACTGGTATTCAGCTGCATTCAGTTAGTCTGTAATGTAAGTCAACCAGGCCCGGCTAGGCAGATGATGTAGAATATTTTCTACAGGATCTACATTCAATACACCAACCATCATCATCATCAGCCTAGCCTGTTCCCAACTATGTTGGGGTCGGCTTCCAGTCTAACCGGATGCAGCTGAATACCAGTATGTTACATGGAGCGACTGCCTATCTGACCTCCACAACCCAGTTAATACTGGGTAATACGATACCCCTTGGTAAGTGGTACTGGTTGTTACACTTTCTGGGTCACTGTAACGACTGTCAAAATCTGCAGATGACGACCGGGAACAACTGCTTAACGTGCTTTCCGAGGCACGGGGGAAACTCGGTATGAAATGGGTGGTCACCCATCCACAGACCAACCTAGGCAAGCACGGCTGAACCTAAAGATCGACCCGAGCGGCTGTTACACCAATCAATGGGTATCAAATGATCCATTTTCCTAACGATCTCTGTGAATTGTCAAATGCACTGAAACTTTGTGGCCCGTAGTATTATTGGCTTAATTTTATAGTCAAATACAACATACCCTCATATTCGGTAAATACCACTAGACATATACTTGGTCGCGATACCCGCATTGCACAAGACATGCTCCTGTTATCAGCGTGATAGCGTGCCCGATAGCGGGCGGCTTTCTTTTACTTGTTGGTATGTAGATGCGTATCTTGATCACACAGTAGGATCTGTTTGAAAATAGCCGAATGTAGAATATGGCGTAATGGAAATATTGCCACCTTGGACACCTACAGGATTAGAATCTTTATTTAGTAACTGGGACTTCTTGCAATCATCAGTACAAAGAAACACTTATTACCTACATGACACAACTTTATCTTTGAGATTTTATATATTACGGATTCACTATATAAGGCTGATATGCTACTTGTAGAAAAATGCTATGGCTTGGAAAAACTAGACAAAGTGACAGCGATGACAATGATGGGAATGATAAAAGTGTACTGGATTGACAAGCTACCGAAGGGCTTACGTAAATCCAAAGAGTTTTAAAAGGCTATAGAGCGGTAATTGGGAATATGGTCTTATAAACACTTTGGTCTCGAACATTTTCGAATTTGACACACAAATTCGACCAGACAAACGGACGGAAGTATGACACTAGACTTCTAGTGTCATATGACACACAAATATAATACAAAAGTATCATACTTCCGTCCGTTTGTCTGAGTCTGGTCGCATTTGTTGTCCGACTTGTTAAAGATAGTAGTAGATTCCGGTTGCCTCCGTCTTGTTCCTCCGACTATCACTCAAATTTTAATGTCTTTGCGTCAATCCTTTTGAGAACCATTGTAGAGTTACGAAACCTTTAATTTAAACATGTCAGTCGTCTAGGCCCTCTGCAGCAGTTATGGGTTCATCAATAAAAATCTCGAACGTTTCTAATGCCAAGCACACCCGGGATGGGTGTTCTTGGCATGAGGTTTTTAATCGTAAAACAGCAATAGCGTTTGGAAATTGTTCCTCTACTAATCATTCAGCAACATTGCTAATATCTACATTGTACAGTAATGTATCTTCTATATAACCACGCTATTGCTTTCCGGGTGGCAGCGGAGTAATAACAATATATTGATCATTGCAAGGTTCTCTAATAGCGTCGGTTCGAGTGCTCGAACACTCTGCCCTTTCCAACTCGTTATAAAATTGTTGAGATAATACCGAGATTATGTGAAAAGGATCCAGTAAGATTTTCTATCCCGTCTCTGGTACTAAATAAAATCTTGTGGATTTCAGTGACTGCATGTGAAATTGCGAAATATGCTTTCTTTTGACGATAATTAATAAAGGTAAATCTTCTTCGCATCCACCATAATTTTTGCTACCGGCCTGCAAATCCACTTTTAGGGCTTAGATCGTGTAAATCGACTTTTGTGAAGAATGCTGGAGATAATTATATACCTAGACTAGAAGGAAAATTGCAGCCTCTCCTTTTTCCCTTATGGTCACTTTTAAACATACTTAAGACATAAGAAGTGCAAATATAGTCGTCCTGAACATACTTAGATCATATGCTGGAAGAGGAACTGAGATGGACCTAGATAAGTTGATTCAAATGTTCCTTAGTTCTCTCCCTCATACCTCGTCCGTGTACATTTCCTAAGCGAGAGTGCGCAACTGCGTTTACGACGTTATAAATCGGGGCAGGCCTGAAAGCCCTAGCAATAATATGCACCCAACCTAATGTTGTGTAAACACGTGGGCGTGCTAGTGTGCACACAGCTTTATGTGTGTTGATCAATATTGCACACCGAGGTTTAGTACTGCCGCCTGTGTGATTAGCTACCGATACTCGTGTGTATGAGTTGTGACAGCCATTCATGTTTGGAAGAAACAATATTTGAATTGATTATACGATCTATGTAGGTACAGACAGATGGTTTCCGTGTGTTGGTATTTATAAGGAAATTGATTGATATTAAAACTGTGAAATGAAGCCCGCAATTCTTGTGCAGATTATGAAATCCCTGGATGGTTCTACAGCATACATGTTTAAAGAATTCAAATATCTCTACCTATAGGTTGTAGACAAGTCACCGTGTTATGTAGTTGTAGCAACGTCATCAAAACTGTTAAAGTTATGAATCGTTTATCGAAAGCTCATGTTTGGCATTGAAGCAGAACCAAATGTGTTAGTAAAAGGGCCTAAAAACAAACAAAACCCATGCCCTTGGTTTCTTATACTACTCGAAGTACTTCGTAACGTACTTGCCGCCCAGAGACTCATAACAAATAGAACGTGCTCACAACGCTGTTTTTTGTAAACCAACCGCAAGTACTGAGCTAAAGCCTTGTACACACAACAGCGCAGTGTTAGGGCCCCAAGGTCCCCGGCCCTTGTCAGTGTGCACTCGACCTTAACAGCAGAGCACACAAAGGGCTAACTTCCTTTTCCGTGTTAATTTAATAGTTATTTTTATAATATTGACTCGAGCATGTAAATAGGAGGTGCTAATTTTCATGCATGTTTGTAATTACGTCGTCGCGTCGGTGGAGGTGTTATGTTTTTGGATTCGGCTGCTGATACTGTTTTTAGGGTTGTTGCGGATTTGTGTGTGGTAATGTCAATGTGAGTGTTATGTTATTTCTCAATTGCCTACTGGATATCGGCGTCATGTGGGTTCGAGAGCAGACACAAGAGAACAGTGACTAGATGATGACTAAACACGAAAACATTCAGTAAATGTATCTACTTGTTCTAATGCAAGTAGGAAAGTGCTGTTGTTTTATCCTCATTCATTAGCTTGATTATTCAATTTGATTTATCAAGTTCCGAGTCGGATAAAACATGAAACATTTCGTAAATTACATCTATTTACAATCTGCTTACCTTCCTAATTACTAAAACAAGCATAAACACAAACGTATCATCAGCAGATTGCCACTCAGGGAGTCAGGGCTCCTCTGATCTTCAATATTTTCTCAAATTTTCCTCAAACAGCTTCTCGCAAATGATATTAAACGGATAATGCGAAATAATTGGCGTCCACTTCCACAGGATTTATGTAATCATATTCTTCCGTGATTGCTCTCTTCGAGGAGTGTCGGCCATTTTGTTAATGCCTCTCGAGCCACTCGCTATGCTAATTTAATACGCCTCTTTAATAGCTTTAAAACGTCAACAACTTGAAGTTTTTACTGACGCCGTTATGTATAATGTAGGAGGCGATGCGCTGCTGTAAAAAGAAGCTTCGTTAGGGCAAATTGTTAGCTTTTACCGAGCTTTATGGACGTTGAAGATTTCCTATAAAAACGTGGAATTAAAGCGACCTGTCATAAACGACCATATTATATTATAATCTCCATCTTTTACCTTGTTCTGCGGCCAAATTGTCGTTCCCTAGGTACCAATTTAGTGGTTTTCTGTGGATTATGAATTAGAAAAAAATGCTAATTTTGCTCTATAGAAAGTAAAAAATACCTGTCAAGACAATAAGTATGACATGGAAGCAAATACATAATTATTGTAATCAGCTATGTGAGAGGGAAGAAGGACAAGATCAACTACGCTGTGCAAATACAGCCAGCTGTTCTTGTCATACCTACTCTATATCACTCTTTACCCAAAAAGGGAAGAAGCGAAGTTCCTTGAATCTGTTCCAAACTTTCGTCAGATTACTATCTCCAGTCAGTGTGCAGCGACCCTAACCGCGAGTGCAGATCTCCCCTTGCAGACTACAGTAGGAAAGTATTCCGTATCTTTAATTAGTGAAATATGCTAAGCAGCGTGAATTGACCCCATTAGACCTTAAGATTCGCCCCAAAGGCGAGACTTTTACGACTATCCGAATTAACTTTAATGAACTTCTTTTAATGATATTTTTTACAACTTGCAGGGTACGTGTCCTGTATATTGCTTTTGCTAAAGAAAGGAACTTCGAAGTTGCTTGGGAAGTATGTTTTGATGAGTTGACATGGTCTTGTTAAGAGTTTGTTTGGTGTTCTCGTATTTTGAATCTTCTTCTTCCTCCTAGCTATTATCCCAATTTATTTGGGGTCAGCCTTCCTAGTACCTACTTGTGCGCCACACCGCACGGTTGTGGGTTGTCTCTGTCGTAGTGTTGCTCGCTGTCATGTCCTTCGCTAATGTTCGTAGCCAGGTCATTGGTGGTCGGCTACGGCCTCTTTTTAAGTCATGTATCTCTGGTCTATGTCTCTCGTGTGTTTCTTTTTGTCCTATTTTGAATGCAATGCAATATTCCTCAGACTTTAGTTACCAGAAGAGGTTGGTTGGTGAGCTAGGTTGTTTTGATCTTGAGGGACTCTCTACTACTACTTTACTACCTAGGTACTCTTTTGTCGTGGCAAAAATCGGAATTAAAGCTGCCATTTTGTTTTTTAAACTTACAACGCCCAGCTCTGTCATTTTCAGCACCATCAGACCCTTGTAGAACTGTACAACAATGTTGTTTGACAACCAAATACGTTTGGAGGTAGGCAGCCACACTACAACTCAATTTTCGACGCAAGTTTTCTTCTAAAATACATACACTTGCGAGCACAAAACTCTGCAACAAGAATGTGTGTCACCAACTCACCAGCCTCATTACAAGCAGACACGCGGGCAGACACTACTTCTATCGGTGCCGAGATAAAGATTAAAGTGTGTGACCTCAAAACTTGCCTGGATTTACTTCAGATGACAGCTGAAATTAGTCTGAACTAGATCTGAAATGTACGATGAATGAGAGGGTGGAATGGGGTAACTTGACTTGAGTTTACTTTGCTAGTTAATAAATCTACCTAAGTACGCACTTAGGCCTACGCAAGTACCCACCTACAGAATTGGGTTACCAGCTGCTTTGAAAGTCAAACAAGAGATTTGAGTTGGAGGTAGAGTGCTAAGTTACCGTGTTTGATATTTCAAACGATTAGTGCATATTTAATGATATGCTCAATTCCTGTCACTTCAGATGAAGAGATCAACAAAAAATGTTCTGAGAATGACTATTGAAACATCTAGAAAGTAATAAACGCCTTTCATTTAGAATAATTTAGATGATGTTATAATCACAACATCTCGACAACAATGCAATACATCAGTCCAATTAGCCTGTACTTGAACATAAATCCTTAGCATAACAAGCTAATAAATAAATCAGCCATCAATAGAGCAATACAAAACGTGGCCCCGCGGTAAACCACAAGAAACGAGAATAAAAGTTAACATCTTCATAATTGAGTAATGTCCACGTTACCCCGCTCCACTCTACACGTAGCCGTAGGTACGGTCAGCCGCAAATAACTGATATAAAAATTCTGGGTCGTTACGTGTACCGTCTGCGGAATCATCGCCACTTATTGTTGCTGCTAGACCCACGTGTGATATCATCACAGATTAACAAACAGAATTTAAATTAATAAGGATTGATGTTATAATGCCTAAAATAAGATGTCCTCTGTGAGACTTGTCAAGTGTCTGTGTCGGCTATGCTTTTAGGCAATCAATTTGGTAACGCCTAGTTTTTAAAAACTCTATCAGCATTTATTTAGATGTAAGTTGTAATTTGGGAAATGTCTAATTTTAGATATGTTTTTGCACAAATGTACGAATATTTTCCTGTTTTTGTTCTTGTTCATTCATCTAAACACGTAAATCAGTGCTATAACAATTCAAGAATTGACTAAAGTTATAGGTAAGCAATTAAAATCAGGATCTGTGAGTAGCTATACTACCACATAAATTTAAATGCAGAAATATATTTGAACAAAAACGTCTATTTTGAGACGAATGTGCCATTTTTAGCACATCCATTAAATATAGTATTTTATGGTCCGTCTAAAACAGTTACGTGATATTTTTAACAATACTTTGGCATTGACATTTATATATTGCATTAGTAAATTAAAGAATTCACGCGAAGCCACCGGCTGCAGTTCACAAGACTTCTGACCACTGCACTGCGACCTTTTAGTACAGGTCAAAGTTTGTAATAAAATAGTGTTTCCTCAGTGTTATCTTCTTGTTTATTAATCAAGATACATTAGTATCTTAAAATCCTGTAGCCACAAGATACGGACCTTTTCCAACTGGACAAACTCGCTATCCGCAGGAAATGACGAAACAAAACTTTCAACCATAATTACGCGTTTATTTCTCAACAATTAATTAATCTTGTAACTTAGCTAACTAAACTTAAAGGGAACTTAATGATAACACGATAAATTAAAAACTTAACGCACAAAATGTGTCAAGCTTCCAAAACAAGAAGAAACTTGTCGGAATCATAATCATTTAATTAATATTTAATAAAAATGCTAATGGCAGACATAAGCCGACATTATTTATTGTACGTGTTATTATAATAATTGTGTGCAACCGTTGACAAACATACACTGTAATGGAATAAAATTCAGAAGGTAAAACCATGTTTTTTCCATTTGTTCTCACTCATCAGCTTTAGGGACCAATGTAAAACGCACCTGCCCCAAATCACTGACAATCGCAGATAAATTGTGCTGCTAATCCAACTATGGGAAGATTTCAACACGACCGCCTTTAAAGTTATCATGATCAATCCGTGAAAGTAATACAATTCATGAAGATTTTCCTTCACCAGTTCCGCCGGCGTCATCGGCGGCAGTTCCGAGGTCACACACGTTTGACACCACTTAACGAAGTTTATGGGGCAAACAAATCTTCTGTGTGTCGATGCGACTCGAAGAAAAAGAAAAGTTTGTAGCGGTGGAAAATGTTTTAGCAACCGACACGGACTAATATTATTGTGTGCATGTAGTACTTCTTTTGGAGTTGCCCTTCTGTTCTCCATTTTCCATGTTAGTTGGACTGGTATATAACTTCCTACATAATAATATTTTGGGACGGTTATATTAGGTGTTGTTTGTGTAATTTTAGACAAACCCGTTTTTTTATTAGTTCTCTTTAGACATGGCGCCCTGGTGGTCTACGAAGCTGCTCTCGCTGTCTTACCGGCGCAGCTTGCCGAAAAACAGGAAGTCGTAAATTTTATTGTCAGTATCATTTTGGTAGCAGCTTTCTGTGGAAATTATGGTGTTTTGATTACTAACGTTATTAAAAGCAAGTTTGCAAGAGGTTATGGTGGAATAATTGTCGGAAAATACCCAATTAATAAGAAAGCTGTCCTTATTTAAAGAATAAAGCTGAATTCGATGCTCTATAACTGACAATACTCTTTCATTCCATTCTGAGCGGCATTTTGAACAGCATTGATAGGTAAAATGAATTTAGACATTTTTGGTGTAAAATTCAATACATTTTTAGTAAGTCTATATGTAGTACAGAAAACAGGAAATAATATAATAGATTCGATAATAATACCATTACTAGGTATAAACTTGACTGCAACGTTAAAGAAGTGGTTTTAAAAGACTGAAGGTAAAACACCATAAAGTTTTATGGCGCCGGCTCCGGGGAGCTTTCTAATGGCGGAAACCCCATTAAGATTGTCTCAGCGGCGTCGCTATAAATCATTGAAAGGCGCATTTTGTAAGATATAATGTTCATATTACTGATATGAAGTAACATTGGGCGGGGGAGGGCATTAAGCTTTAGTGGTAGAAGCACGCATCGAGGATATAGGATTAAAGGTGTACGGGGTACAACACTATAATTAAGAACGAAACCACAAAATTTGGGGAGGTCTTTCTAGGTAATTTAGGCTTATATTTGTACTTCTTGCTGTCTCTTCTTATTAGCGTATCGATGGCAATCTAAATTGTGTCGGTCCAGAACTGAGCTATTAGATTGGCGCTTTTTGTAGCTTCCATCAGTTTTTGTAGTGAACATACCACAGGACACGCAGAACACGATATTAAGTGCCCCATCGTTTGTGGAACAGCACCACATATTATACAAACTTTAGTCACTTCTTGCTTTACTTGCCCCTTTTAGTCACTTAAGAAAGGTTTATTTTTGCCGTTAATCAGAAACGAATAACAAAAAATGCGACTGCCACTTGTTTAGAGCGTCTATACAAGGGGCTGTCACATTTGGAAGTGTTTCGGATTTCTACAGCTACTTTCAACAGGATTGGCATTACATTTTCGATAGCCTAGACCAGAAGTAGCCAGAAGTAGTGTTAAGTATAAGTTTACTTTATTAGTGACTTAGTGAGTCCTCTGGTCTCAAAGAAAATAGGCATAATACTAATGTGCGTTTTTCCACTGATCTTTGTCTTGATTTAATCCAGATCACCGCATCGATATAGGTCACTCTCCGGCGCGCGCGCATATGAAATTATCACTTATGCTGCCCCACTTGGAACGCGAGGGGAGCACATTATTTCTGCTTTTTATAATTAATGGCTTCGGTTAAAACTAGCTTTAAGACATTGGGAAATTAAAGCAACAGTGATAAATGTAATGCCATTAATTTCTGGCATTATTCTGTTCTTGATATCAAATTGTTTCTTGTTTTATTTCGTTTTACAAGTGTTTGATGTCAGGTGTTATTTTGTGGCGCCTCATGATGACGTGGTTAAACACGGATATTTTTCTGCCAATGTCGAAAATATGTTGCATTAGGTACTTGTCTTTCTATCAGGATTATCTCAGCTTGAAATCTGGATTTGTGCCCGATTCATGGAAATAGGCTCGCTCCTTACTCTTCAACATAACTCGCTAAATGTAACTACACCTCAACCTAATCCTTCGCGCACTACAGGGATATAGTAAATGGAACTTTATTTTTTAGGGTTCCGTAGTCCTGACAAGGAACCCTTGTCCGTTTGTCTGTCTGTCTGTCCGAGGTTTTGCTAAGAGACCGTTAGAACTAGAAAGCTGTAATTTTGTAGAGGTGTTTAATATCAATAACGTCGACAAAGAGGTAAAATATAATTTTGGAAAATATCTTTTTTTTAGCGTAGCTCCCCTACATGTGAAGTGGGGAGGATTTTTTTACCTCGTCTTTCTTATCGTATGGGGTATCGTTGAATAGGTCTTTTAAAATGACTTAGGGGTTGCCAACACTACTTCGATTTAATGCTCCATTTACGAAATATTAAACTTCAAAGTGCAATTTTTTGTTCCAGTTGGGCGTCCTTCTAAAAACTAAACTGCGGGCTTGAAAAATCTGGAAAAATTCATGATGATAGTGCATTTCATGAACTTTAAGGGAAAACTATACCAGTTAAGATAACTTTATTGGTTTAGCTGTAATAGGTAATAGCTTGGGTGTTGGATAACTTTGTACCAAATACAAAATCCTTAGAATAAATCCTATAAAGTGACTAAGATGAAGTAGTTGCTTGTTTATAACGGGTAAATACTTGCATTGAGAAACAAAATATAAAATAAAAACATAATAAATTATCATAAGTTTCACAAAGGTGCCGCTAGATGGCGCTATACCAACGAGTTTGTGCTATATTGTGAGATAGTGTTAAGGGGTACTACGGAACCCTACACTGCGCGTGGCCCGACACGCACCTGGCCGGTTTTTCTTTAATTAAATGTATTAAAATAACTCTCTATTAAATGTTTTATACCTTTTTCAGAATAGTTGGTATGTATGCATATTGCTGCCTGTCGTACCTATATTTAGATACTCGATGTCCTAGCCTTGCCAAAGATCTCGTGAGAATCGGAAAATTATGACTGATCAGACTGGTTGGAAAAACTATCTACAGAAAGCCTGGATTCTGAAGATACAATAACTGACTACGTGGAAAACCATTTAAAATATTTTTCTTTTTTTTTCGAACAAACAAGCATAGTTATTTTCTTGTGGTAAAAAGTATCAGCTAATCTTCAACGCGAGGCTACATTAATTCACTGCGGGCCCAGAATAGTTTAAAATATAAATTGTAACTTATTAGGTGTTTAGACACTTCAAACGTTTTCAATATGTAATTTAATTTGAATTTTAAAATGAAAAGGTAATTTTTATGCATAATATCATCACCGTTTTCTTATTAAACGATGCTACTAATAGTCTAATAGATTGAATTTAGTTGGAGTGCCTTACAAATGTGGGGGGTATGATTGTTACTGTGTTCAATGGTACTCAAAGTTATAACTAGAAGCATTATTTTGTCATCACATGTAATGTTCGTGTAATAAAATGGCGATAAATCATAGAATAGAAGAGAATATTTTTTATCATGTAGGTACACCATGCAAGTAACATTCATAAAAGAAAGTATTTCTCATTGGGTAACACAATGGGCGTAAAAATGCAATTATTCCTTATTATATTGGGATCAAACCAGAGAACACTTCGTTACTGTTGCTGTCAGTCTGTACCATACCACTGCTGGACAAAGGCCTTAACTTCCTTCTCTCGATCCAGGACTTATGTGGACCATTGGTCGTGGTTTTGGTCCAGTTCGTCCCACCATCTTCTACGAGGTTTCCTGCAACGCCTGCTGGACGCTCTGAAGTTTACAAACTTGTTTATGTGGTGTCTACTCAGACGGAGGAAATTGTGGGAAACGTAAGTATGTGTGGTGGAGCGGGTAGCTCCCTGGCTCTTTAACGTAACTGGCGACTGGTGACAGGACAGCACTAATTATTTGTCGTTATGTAGGCCCTGGGCTTGTTTGCCAATTTGAAAAGAAAACACTTGATCAATCTGTAAAGCAGCGACGAGCTGTGGGCGTTCTTTATTGATTTTAACGACAAATACACAGCCACACAAGTCAAAGAGATCCTTAGTGGATGAATTGAATTTGACCCATCATTCCAACAAATAAAAGATATGCGTAGCGCTTCTACAATTTCAGCGATATTATGCAGGTAGGATAAAAAGTGTTTTCAGTGAAAGGATGTTTCAAAAACGTACAGATCCACCTACTGTACAGCTTTAGTCGTTGGCGGTGGTCTACCTGACGAAAGATGATAATAATGGAAATTGTCGTCATAATCACATGACAAAGAACTTTACCCACATTTACACATGTATCCTGGTTTTCCAGTGCCAACAATAATATCAATAGAATGCTGATGCGTTTCCTACAATATTAATAAATGTTCTTCTTTAAATCTACGACATATGTAGGTAAGTCTCCACGTAATATTGAAATAATATCACAATCAACAACGTAATGACGCGAATGAACCGCATTCCTAGATCTGTACCGGTGACAACCAGGAACTGACCGTGAAGGTATTTACGACATCTTACTTCAGTTAAAAATATCGTGACAACGAGGAAAGTCGGGATAAATTGTTGTATATTTTTCAAGATGAAACATTTAAATTGGCCAGCTGCGATAACAAGTAGTAAAAACTTCGCGTATTGCTTGTGTGTCTATATTGTAATAATAAACTTTTCGGTTTGTGTAGTTTTCTCGAGCGGTTTTCCGGTTCATGTGGGGTGTTCCTGTTATGATTTGAATACCAGATGGATTCTTGTTCTGCTCTTACGTTTACGAGTTTAGGGCTAGTTTAGCAAAGTTTATTAATTTCTGCTATTTATTAACGTAGAAAACATGTATGTACAATCAAATAAACTCGACAAAATCACAATGTTTTATAGCAGACCTAATGGTACGTGTGCTGTAATGTAGTACCAATTTAAATCCACCATTAAATGATCCCCTCATTTAGTTCAAGGTAAACAATTTTTATGAAAAGTGGTCAAGAATATCTTTTATTTTAGCACCACGTAGACTGATGCTGATCAATATTTTAGTAGGCGCGAATTATTTGTCGCAGTGTGCTCATAGGAAATGAGAATCTGTCACTAACATATTAGCTGCGATACGTTTTCAACGCCTTGGATAGCGCCAACACTTTTAATAAACATGAGTGTTGAGGAATCAGGAAAATCTTAAAATTGACTACTTAGTTCAAGAAAATGTATAAGCAAATCAAGAGGGAAATGTCTCTTGATTGGCTTTTACATTTTCTTCTTTTCTATTCGAAATTAAACAAAAAGTTAATAGTCTAGTACCCACGGTAAAACCGGATGCCGAGATTAAACGATCACTTGATTAAAGTAAAACCATTAACTTATTGCAAAACTACTCATTAATATTATACGGATTAACACTATCAAGATTTTATAACTAAACTGCTGGAATGAAGTCCTTGGGCAAATTATCTTCTTTTAAACTTCATTAGCAAAGGCTTTAGTACGTCGGCGTACCAACTTTGCAGACAAGTCAGGAAAAGCTTCTAGATCTACGATATCAATAGTTCTTGTATGCTTGAGCAAATACGAGAGAAAACTGTGTTTATTTATTTGAAAAAAACATACACCGCATTACAGACATAAATCTAAGCTATTGCACGGTAAAATATCATTGAAAAAAAAAAAAAAAACTTTTTTTTAAAACAAGCTTTTATTTAAATGCGCTAAAAAGAATAAAATAAAATTTTCCTTTAAGTCTTTTACTATCAACTTATAACATCATTACACAATTCATAATATTGCATTGTCACGCGATATACATACATATGCGTGCAAAATTTCAGCTCAATCTGTAACCGAAAGTGGATCAAATTTAACTTGCAAGATTTCATTAAAAACAGACAAAAATCGGGACAGGTGAAACTAAATAAAAAAAAAACTTGTAAAAAGAACACAATATGCAGTAACTTCCTGATCCTCACTAATGTGAAAGCAAGTTTGTTTGTTTGTTACCTTTTCACGCCCAACCGCTCTTGCAACCACTGAACCGATCATCCTGAAATGTTGCATATACTTTGTCAGGTGTACAGAAACGGACAAAGACTACAATACCTTTCGTCCCGAAAAAAGTACTGATCCCGAGGAAAACAACAATAACGTTCTTAACCCTTGATCTGTCCACGAAGTAGACACAATAGTTAAACAATGGTGTCTCGAACAAATTGGTCCTTTGACAGATCATGATTTAAGATAATAGATGGCGCCACATGTCTTGCGAATCATGATTGAATTATATTATTACAAGCAGAGTACAACCCGAATTGATTGTAAAATTCTAAATTAACGCGAGCGAAGCTGCGGACAAAAGCTAGTCTACAATAAGTGTCGGTATGAACAAGACCGTTTCTTATCTTGTTATAAAGAAGATTAGTACATAATCGCAACCAGTTTTCGAGACGAGGATGCCGATTCCTCCGATAAAATATTATTAGATATTTCCCTCCGTATTTCTAAAACCTAGGTTCTCCGAATAATATTACAATCTGTCATTAATCATTCAAGTAACTATTACTGGTGGACGAAAACCCTTACAAAGTTACGCCATGGTCCACTGTCCCCCACCTCTCACCAGTCAGTTACAATAAAATAAACTAGTCATTTAATTAGCAGAAGACAGTAACTATCCTAATTTTATAGGCAGTCGCTGAGCGAGTCGCCTGAGAGCCAGCTGACGTACAAGTGGACTGGTGACTAATTTATATGTGTGTTTCTGTTCCGCAGCTATATTGGTAGCAGGAAAACTGAAAAACTTTTCATCACACGTACCAATAGGAAAATAAAAAAAAGCTTTAAAATAACCGGAATAGTTTTCGTACCGACAGACTAAAATTCAAAAGACTGGCTCGTTGATTGTGATGGCAGGCGTTACTGCTGAGCTAGAGGTTCTATCTCTTGGGGGACGTTCGACCACGGATTATTTTCGTCAGTATTTTTTCAGGCACAAGTACGAATACTACACGATATAGTACAACTGGTGAAATGTGGGTGAACTAAAGGTACACTTCTGTCTAATCCTATATGGAAATGCAGGCAAATGTTATGTTCAATCCCAAATGATGGCAGTAATGCAGTTTTATCATACCGTTTGCGTATCTGCTGTAGTTTTATGAACAGTCATTACTTTTACTCATTATTATCGCGTATCTTAACTAACACAATAACTTTTCAGTAATAACCATTGTATACATGATTTGTGTTCAGAGGTTTTGTTACCTTTCATATAAGCTACGAACGCCTCTACGAGTGCTCTAACATTTTCTAACTCTTTGTTGAGCGAGCAAATGTTTCAAATAATTTATGTCTTTGTTTACATTCTTCCGTGTGTTAAATCTAGTAGAGTCCTGTGACATCGCTTGTATTTACTGATACATAAATTACTTTGTAATTCTGAGTTTTAAAATACAGTAGGAATTTTAAAAACATGTTGTTTTTCCTTGGGAGAAATAATTCGGTAATTGAGTTTATTTTTAAATTGATAAATGTCATTGTTTTTCAGTTCCCGTGACCTAACCTAACAAAGGACAGGTAAACCATCTAGAAAGCGACTCAGAAATTACGAAAAATGTTATTACTAATGAAAACTCTTTTCCGAAGTTCATCGCAGTGGTAATCAGATCGTCTAGGATTTAAAATTGACGATAACTTCCCTCTGATTACCATACCTGTGGTTATCTGGTTCGTTCTTTTTAGGGTTCCGTACCTCAAAAGGTAAAAAAATTAACCCTTACAAGATCACTATCTTGTCCGTCTGTCCGTCTGTCACCACTGATTTTCTCAGGAACGGGTGGACCTAGCAAGTTGAATATTAATTAATTTATACCAGATACTGAGGTGTATAGTTCCTATTAGATGTATAAAAATCAAGGTCCTGAATCAACTCGATAAAAAGATATGGGCAAATTTTGATTTTCGCGAAAACTTGTAAATACCAAAATTTACCTTAATTTTCATTTTTTTTATTTTTCGGACTTTTCCCTTTACTTGTGCTGTAAGACCTTGCTTTTAACCAAAATTGTCAATTCTAGGTGAACCGGAAGTACCCTATAGGCTTTGGGTCGAAAATCTATATGATCTATGGTCTGTGGTGAATGGTCTATGGATCTGTATGATCTGTATGGATCCCGTTGACCTAGAATCACGAAATTTGGCACAAAGCAAGGTCTTACAGCACATGTAAAGGGAAAAATCTGAAAACCGTAAATACGTAGTTTAATAACAAAAAAAAAAATTACTATTACAAACTTATTATTTGCGGTTAGTGCAAAAGCCGTTTCTAGGGATCAAACAGCAGTCCGGGGGTACCGCACGATCTCCCGCGAGGCGGCGAACCTCCTTGCCGGATTGCCGCCATGGGATCTGGAGGCAATAGTCCTCGCGCGCCTACATGAGTGGCGCGCGGAGGCGCTACGCCGGGGGGAAACTCCGCTGCCGCGGCAAATTGTCGCTCAGCGGACGGACTTCCGGCGGGATCTCATGGCGACATGGAGAGAGCGACTATCGCAACCCCGTGCAGGGCACGCCACAATAGTGGCGATAAGTCCCCTCTTTGAGGAGTGGCTGGAGAGACGCCACGGCGTCCTCACCTTCCGCCTGACGCAGGTTCTTACCGGACACGGATGTTTCGGTAAGTTCCTGCACCGAATCGGGCGGGAGGAAACGCCCGGGTGTCACCATTGTGAGGATCGACCGGAGGACACGGTGGAGCACACGGTGGAGGTGTGCCCCGCTTGGGCGGAGCACCGCCGTGTCCTCGAGGTGGCGATCGGCGGCGGCGACCTCTCGCTCCCGGCCCTGGTTCGTGCCATGGTCCGGAGCGAGACGGAATGGGACGCCGTCACCTCCTTCTGCGAAGCAGTCATGCTAGCGAAGGAGGTGGCGGAACAGGACAGGGAGAGATCCTCACGTCCCGGCCGCCGCGGGAGACGCCCCGGGCGTCGGGGGCCACGTGGTGGCTTCCGGCCACCGTAGGCGCGGGCCTGTGGACGGGGAGCTATGGGCTAGCTCGCCGTCCGTACGTCTCATGACGACAGGCCGTGTCGACGGCGCGTTCGTGTTCCACGCGCGCCTCAAAGAGAGTCAGCATCAGTGAAGGGGTCCGCAAGGGCCGAAGCCTGCCGGGGCTGCGGGACTATTCGAAAGAGATACCGTGGCCCCGGAACATAAAGGGCGATGAAGGAACATGGATGGGTTTTAGTCAGTAAAAGTCTGACACTCCCTCCTGCTCCGCCCAGAGCGGGAGAAGTCATTTGATGATTTCCCATCCGAAAAAAAAAAAAAAAAAAAAAGGATCAAACAGCAAAGTTAAATTTGTCCTTTAAAAAGTTTGTAGGAACTCTCGGCTCGCAAATCCGACTATCTCTTGTTTTTTTCCAAGTGAACTCCATGTTGTCCCATAATTCTCTAAATTAACTGCCGATTACCGCATCAAAGTTTTATTTAGTCCACATTGAAATCGCCAAAACAAGAAACAAGTCACAAAATAAACCCTGGGCACTCAGGACCTATCAATCATTTTAAAACACTTCACTATCTATCTGAAAGGGTTATAAATGATACAACAGCTTTCTGATAAGCCATTGATTTAACTTTCACAAGTCGCTCCAAACCGCTAATGTACCAACCTAGATAAGAGAACAATAAAACCCTGATTAAAAGCTTTCATAGTAAAACGTGTGCCCACGCGCATATTTCCGTGGTGAATTATAAATAGTTGTGACAACGGTCGGTAGAATATGCTGCGATATCGCACGACACACATCGGAGGAGAGATTCACGTGGACGTCCCGATAAATGGCCCGCATGTGTTGGGGTTACAGCGTGGTGACTATTTTGTGACAGGCAAAGAGATTTATGACACCATAAGAGCCTATCAGAAGAAATGACATAGACATAATGCGATTTGATGGGTCAGAGATGCCTTAAAGCAAAATTACATTTCCAACTGCCAAGTGGATCGAGAACACAAGATGGCTCTTGCAAGTATCTCTGAAACGATATTTGGTTTGAATACCTCCTATCACTCCATCCTTACTATTTTATCAGTTAATGTAATGTCTTCTCTCGTAACTATTGATACTGCATCAGTCAAAATAATACACTTACTTTCTACTACTTATCGTTTTACTTTAAGTAATTTTACAACTTTTTCTGTGATTGCAGTATTTTACAGCTTAATCTCGATGGCTATGTCACTATGTTAGTTGGTGCCAGTTAAGATCGCAAAAGCGGTCATTGACCCACCTACATTTATTAAATTTCTTAACTTTGAAATCCAAAAATAAGCCTGTTCAAGTCTTGAATCGTCATCTATTTTTATTTTCAACATTTTTCTAATGAAAAACGAAACATGGTTCATTTGTTGTGTTTTGTAGGAAGAGATAGGGAAAGGGCAATGACCGCTATTGCGATCTTAACTGGCACCAACTATAGAACCCTGCCACCTCAGTAGCATTAGAAGTGGGTTCGGAGGACCTTAAATATACTCAAGGAACTGGACAGGACTACAGGTATACTAAGTTTTATTAACTTTTTGGTACTTGAGTGCATGAAGAAGACTTGATATTTTTGCATATGTGTACGCATCCTTACTCTCAATGCGTATGTTTATGGTTGTCGTGCCTGTAATGCTCGTGAATGAGGTTGTTTGAAACAGATCGGCACTAATAGCTGTTGTTTCAGCTGTCGGCTGAATGAACCGTCGCTGAGGTTTTATACGAGCCCCGATCTGTGTCACTCCTGAAATAGAACCGAATGAAAGAAATGACGAGGTCGCGAACACGATCTTATAGATAGGAGAGAACGGTGGGGCGTTTGATGACAGATCATTTCAAACTAGCAATTCTTACCTTATTGCTAGTTTGAAATGATCTGTCATCAAACGCCCCACCGTGCTCTAATAGAATTTTAGTTCAGATTTCTGACCAGAACCAGCTTTGATGATGGATGATGCAATCATTTTGTCAATGGCGTTTTAAAACGTTGAAGGAAATATCGTAAGAAAACCGAACCAGTTCGTCTTCAAGGAACCACCAAGCAGACCCACCAGTTGGTCTCCGAATACTGATGTGTCTCCCAAGACCTACTAGAGGGTCCTTTGAGAGACCCACTCGGACTAGTAGTTTTGGAGAAAAATGGCAACATGTATTTGCACAAACAAACGAAAAAACATCCTCTCACCCCAAACGCATATACCGTGTCCGTCCCGTCGTGGGTAAAAATATCAAACGTAGCGTCAAAGATGAGGATTCGTAAACCCGCGCTCGCTCCGCTCGCATATTATATAACACTTTTTAATTTCTGTCCCCGAAGTGCCGGGCCTCCGCCGGCTTCCTTCGTCGGCCTAAGGCCCGGTGCCCATGCCGCCCATAAAGGATTATTTGTAATTGTTTTCTTTCGTACATTTAAGTTCCTGGTGGGTCTCAGGGGATATAAAACTAAATAGTCACATAGGTCCTACCAGTCAGTAGGTTTGGGAGACACATCAGTATTCGGAGACCCACCGGTGGATTTGCTTGGTGGGTCCGTGACGATGAAGCTAACCGAACTATCCTAGAACCAAATCTATTAACCCGCACTGGGCCAGCGTGGTTTATCAGAGCCCACTCCCTCACACAGAAGTGGGAACATCATGGGCTGGTTTCAGGCTGGTTTCATCATTGGCTTGGTAAATCGAGTGAGCTTAGACCAGCAATGAGCAGAAGTGCCACCCAGTTATAATCTGCTTACTAGTTGATTAGAAAGATTAAATGTACAAGTTATAATAAAATTTCAAGAAATGATAAAAGAGTTTTAGACACATGTAACCTACGGGAAATGTCAACAGTCGTGGTGATCTTAGACACTAACTTCAAACGCCCACATGCCGCTTCAGCATCATCTGAATAAAGGTAGGATGTTAACTGGAAAATAACAAGTACTTTTTGGTGTCATTGCCACACTTATTTTAATTTTGGGACGTCAGAAAAATTTGAGAGTACTTACGTACACGGCATCCCACGCATATTGGAAGGAATGCGACTTAATCCTTGTTTCACTTCATATTTTACTGAAAATGTTTGAAAAGAAGTGAAGATTTATAAAGATTCTTTTATCTATATAACTTGTCTGTTTTCTTAAAGATGGGCCAATTACTGCAATGGGTAGGGATAAATAAGTCGAAGGAAGGGAGGTGTTCGCCCTGCACTGAGACACAAATGGCAGGTAATAAATGGTTCCGGGGCCTAGAAAATAAATGGTGATACATATAATCGGGTTACTATTTCCTACCTGATATTCCTAGCTCCGGCAGGGATGGTGGCGTGGGTGGCGACCTACAAGGGAACCTCTATTCTTAACCGGGAACACGGCAAAATAAAACCTACACAATATTTATATTAGAATGTAATAAGGTCACCGATTTTCCGGAGTAATGCGTAGTAAGACATGTTCTATCTACGCATTCTCCGATGTTTATGATTATTTGTTCAGTCTGATTTTCACACATTATAAAGATGAATAGGACAAGCCGTAGAAATATTTGGCAAAAAAAAACGAATTGGGTGACAGTAAGAAAACTATCACCGATCTGCTTGCCAAGCCATGGTGACGAGGGGCGGTTATAAAAAGCTACCGTTTTATTGTGGTAATTTATTAGTATTTTCATATCCAGTTGTGATCTCTAACCGGTTCGTACTGGTTTCTGTTAAATGATTTTCACGAATATATCTCATCGTTTGCGAATTCTCGGCCATTGTAGTTTATGTTGTTTCTTTGTTTAAATGTTATGTATCTAGGTTAAGAGAGACGCTCGTAGCAAATCTGTTTTAATATCAGAGCACTACTACTGAGCATTTTTTTATTTTATTATTTTTTTTTATTTACTACTGAGCATGGGTTCAATTCCCAGGTCGGGCAAAGTGTTCATGGGCTTCCCATCAGGCATTTCTCAGTAGCCAGAAGTCAAGACTAGTGTACGGGTGATGGCAATAGGCTCCCACATTTATAGTTTTGGGGCTGAAGTTATTTTACGAGTGTTACAATGCATCGGTTAGGAAAGGTTATGATTATTTGTATAGTCGTGACCATTCAATTATATGTTAATGTTGTATGGCGATAACAAAGTATTTTAGTGAAGGACAAACTGTGAATGTTCTACTGATCTACGAGAAATTATAATTTTATAGGTATACCATGGAAAATAACTACACAACATGGTTCAGAAAAGTATCAATATGTTAGTAATAAGACTGATTTTTCAACTAAGATATACCATAACATCATCCCTGTAATAACCTGAAGGCAGAGGTTTAGCTATGCACAGAGGCATCTATAGTGCACCAACATTTCGCCAATTATAAAGGGTCTAAAAAGACCCTTAACAAAGCCGAAAGGCACTTGTTCTTCCCATCATTGCGATCATTTTTGACTGGTAGAGAATGCCTTGTGGCATTAAGTCCGCCTATGTACATGTACATGAAGTTTAAATAAATAAATAAATCATTTTTTTGTTCTACAGTGTAGAACAAAAAATGATCTGGTATGATGTAGAATCTACACCATACTTGGGAACCTTCTAGTTACATTTTTGGCAACTTTTTTAAAAAATACAAGTTTTTAATTTAAGAGTTTTACTTTAAACACCTCCACGACCCCCGTACTATTTAACCCATCCATCAGCACAATTCTTACGAGCGTTACATTGAGTCCTAATTTAAGTAAAACGTGATTTTTCACCACAAAAAAAGCCGTTTCTCGCAATAATTTTTGCGTTAAGTTACTTGGTTTGATGTACAGAATAGAGTCTGTTTACACCCTGTATTTAACTCCTATGTCATAAAAGACAATAACAAAATTCTTCAGAAATCACTCATAACTTATACTTCAACAGCTTTCATAATCATAAACATTTTTTCAGCATTTCCATTGGGCCAGCTGTACGCCGCTCAATAAAATAAAGGGTTCATCGACCCGTCCCGTGCTGACGTCAGTAGCACCACGTGGGGTCGTGGGCGACCATTGTCTCTGCCGGTGACATATCACGGTACTCACCGGGGCGATGTTTACATTATTCAGGCATTTTGTACATAGCTGTTCTTATTGGATTGAGTTGGTTTGATTTATATTTATTGTTCCAGTTGGAATTTTCTTTTTCATAGTTTAGAATAGTAGTATAGTTTTATGTTAAGAAGCATTGGCTATAGCTGGACTGGACTTTCTTAAAAAAATAAAGGATTGTTGGTGTACCTCCGTAAAAATCTAAGTTTACAAAACCTTCTAAGTCAAAAAAAAGGTTTTCCTATTTTTGTGAAACTCTTCACTTTTTTAATTATTTTCCATAAATTCGTTTGTTAACTGTTACATTACCGATGATTTTAAATAGTTTTTTAGAGCATTAGGTCACCAAAAGTTTTTTGATTACACTTCACTTTAAACACACAAATTATTGCGCTACATTTCGGGTGGTCTAAACACATATTTCTCTCGCTGTACATCAAAGTATTTTTTCATATGTTTCGCATATATTCAGCACTTTGTAGCGGCGTTAACGACCTTTTAATTTCCACGACATAGTTTCTTTCATAAACGAATGCTCAAATAATTTCGTTGCTGACGTGTAGATGGGGCGTGGCGGTGAGAATCTGTGGGTTTTGATAAAAGAGAGGTGATACGAAGATATTAATGAGAGGAAATGGTCCATTTAGTGATCTTGTTCTAAGGTGTCTTTTGTGCCAAATTATTCACACTATTGCTATTGTCCAATTTTCTCTCATGGGGAAAAAGACGAATTGCAAACGAGTCTTCTCTAATTGTACTATTAAAATATCGTTTGAATTTAATGTCTTGTTTTCATAATATTTCAATAACACCTGTTTCTCTGTTTTTATAAAATGGTGTTTGACTGTCATGTTGGTTTAGTGGTCTCAAGTTCTAAGTGGTGCTAAGTATGTGATCCTGGGTTCGATTCCTGAGTCGGAGAAAGTAATTTCTCAGTGGCACCTCAGAGCCTGGGTTTGGGTGGAACTAGGCTCGGCTTTTAGATATGACGCGATTCACACATAACTGACAAGCTCTGGGTGTACCTAAATACCATAAGTAACACGTCTGTCTAACTCTTTGGGGATTACAGTCGTGATGTGATGTTAATGTTTATAAAGTTATATTTGATGTGCCCCAAAAATCACTATATTATCTACCTAAATCAATGAAGTTTCCAATCATATGCTTCTCGGGGATATAATGCTAGAATGCTACTTCATACAATTTCACTAACGCACAGATTCTTGCCACAACTCACATCTCACTGCAGGTGTAATGAATGCCGAAACTGGGCTATCCTACATTCCATTACAGAACAGTATTCAATCAGGAATGAACCTACAAACAAATGTCGATGAATCAAGCACTTGATGGAGAACAGACGTTTCTGTTATAAGATTTTTGATCTCAACCTGACTTGTACAACATTTCTGGTACAATATAGGTCAGTTATAGTTACAAGAAACATATGGTAGGTCGCAAGTACCTAATTTATTTATTTCATCTATAC
The DNA here is from genome assembly GCA_963853795.1 of Xestia rhomboidea. NCBI lineage: Eukaryota > Metazoa > Arthropoda > Insecta > Lepidoptera > Noctuidae > Xestia > Xestia rhomboidea. The sequence goes on from OY970775.1 coordinate 18,977,098, forward strand.
CTCGACCGTTTTGTTGATCTAAGTATTGCTAGCAACTCTCAAAGTTGGAATCCTCGCGATCGCCACAAGTCTAATGAGTTTATTACGAAACTATAATACCCGGGGTGCTAAGTTTTGTAACAAACTCACAATGCCAATGCGATTCATTTTGATAACTCAACAATTCATCGAACAGGCAATTTTTTCAAACACTTGAATCAGTGGATTACGAATGTCTTCGGATTAGGATTGTCAGGCGCAGCTAGGTTCGATTTGCGCCAAATAGATGCCAATAGAGTCGCCGCGTACAATAAATAACTGGCTGGCTGGTACTTGCCAGTTCTTCTCCATATTAAACGACCAACTCTATGTCAGGTCACACTAATTTGTCCTAGTAAAACGGATTCACTGGTTTAAAGTGTCAGGATATACTAACCGAAACAAAGCAATTGTACTACGACCAACGTTATTGGGCACAGTTAGGTTGGTCAGGGTGCCCTATGATCGCCTTTTTGTGATGAGCCCTAGCATTGGTCTAGGACAAACTGGTTCGGGCTTGGCCGGTAACTTTATAACATAATTATCTACTATCTCTGCCGAAATCTTCAGGAAATATAAGCGTGATGTTATGTAATATTTTCTCGTAAAAATATTTTTGCTGACGTATGTTTTTATTGTGCGTGTCTTTATGGCGTTCTGCTTGGGATGGGGACGCCAGCGATTCCATTCCACATTATGTGCCGTGACAAACTGTCCTGTTTGCGATCTCATGAAATAGTCGCGTGATGAAAACATCTTGTGTCTGTTATTTACGGTCTAAAATTAAGATGTCGTAAAAAATTTAGAAAAACATTTTTTTTTACATGGAAAATTATTTTTTACGACGTCTGTGTGTTATATAAACCTTTGCATATTAATGTGCTATACCTACACGTACGTCAAAATATATGGAAAAGCAGTTTTTTATGCTTTTGTACTAAATGTCAGGTCTCGAGTTCAAACCCAAGACACGCACCTCTGATTTTTCGGATTCATGTGCGTATTGTACAATTATCACTTGCTTCGGTGAAGGAAAACATCGTGAGGCAACCAGCATGGCTGAGAGATATTTCTCGACGGCATGTTAAGCCAAGTCAGAGGCCCATTAAAACTCTGACACCAGATTAGGCACTAACCACTCGGTAAAAATGAACTGAATCCATGGTAAACAATTGCCACAACAATGTCCCAATCACCGAGTATAAACTTTTCCTTCTACTTAAATAATATCATAATTCATGTGTGCCTATTTGTATAAACTAGTAACTATCACTTAAATTGCTGCACCCATTTAGATGTAACTTTCACTGTTATGATCGTAAATATCATCACGCCATGGTGTCATTACGTTATGTGGTTACATTAGGCATATATACTAAATAGCTATATCACATTATTTCGCAAATAAGCAAGACATAATGATGTCATTATTTTTATTGCCTATTACGGGTTTTTGTTCTACTTTGTTTTGATGAAGATCAGGTCTGTAACAGCTATGTCCATGAGAAAGGTAGGTAGGAGTGTCTTTCTTTCTGATAACTATAGCTAGATATCCTTGTGTACAAAGGTACAAAATTATTCTAGCTACTTATGGCATCTCAACAGTTTTTACTAAAACTCTAGGTGCGAGTAAAAGAGAACTGTAATGCACTTGCGTGGATGGGGTAGAGTTTTAATAAATAAAACTTACAAAACTAGCTTTGGTACCGAACTCGTGAAAAAGAAGAGTTGGTGAGTTCACTGTTTACACATAGCCACGCGCGATATCTGACTCAAACGTATACCTATATTTGGTTTAGTTGAAGAGGTTCGTACTAAAAGGCGTAAGTACGTAATATATTTGCTGCAATTATGCATTCGTTTGCAGAATTTAGCAGACCTCCTGTCTGTCAACCAAGAAGTTTTCCTTCACTCGTTGATAGAATTTGAAGAGGTTAATAATCTAAGTCAAGATGAAACTTAGATAGAACCATTTTTTGTTTAGTCCTATTTGTAAATGTCATCTATTTCATCATTGCCAGTTTGCCACTCCTCTTACTTCTTCGTGATCCGCCATGATGGCTCCAGCGACAGTGACGGTCCAATAATAAATTCGATTAGTATTTTTTACTGCTGGCAATCTGTGGCAATCTGTGGTACGTGTGATACACGCCGTTTTTGTGGCGGGCTATTTTTGTACAGCCGGGCTATAACTACGAATCATACTATCAGAGGAAAGTCACTGCGGAGAGAGGACAGTAGATCAAATTTGTGAAGCGCTTGGAATAGAAACAGAAAATGATTGAACCTATCTCCTCCTTTTTTGTTGTCAGTAAAGTACGAATGGATCTATACAGTCAAGCTCTGCGGGGCTACCATGACGTCTTAAAGCAGGATCATTTTAATTTCGTGCCAGTGTGGGAAAGAGATGGCGCTAGACGTCCTCTATAGCCCCGTCTCTTACCCACACTGGAACGCGATTAAAACGATCCTGCTTTAAGACGTCATGGTAGGCCACCTGGACGTAATTAATGTATGTATCAATTACGGGCTAAAACACACGAGTGAATTGTTGCGAGTTTGCGACGCGATGGCGTTTTGTGAAAATCTACGACGAGCAGTGCAAAAAAAGTTGTCATTATAATTTCTGCGATGACCTCGGATCACGCAGGACGGCATTGCAAGTTTCGAAGTTAGCTCCAAGTTCGCAGACAAGCAAACCAACACACAAACACAAATCGACACAAATCGATATTTTTTACTTTGGTCGTTTTTCAGTCCGACCTTCTGTTTCCTCGATGCTGTGGCTCCCGCAAGTCATGTTGTTAGGTCCCTCACTGGGCACGTAACCACCCGCCGGGCGCGTGGCCCAGCGTGGTAGTGCTTGGCTCCGAGTGGCCAATAGTGGCTTCCATTGGTGCCTGATGCTGCACGATCTTGTGGACATTCTGTTTAATTGTACCACGACGGCTGTCTCATCTAAGTTATCTTGCCTTTTGAGAATCTGGTAAGGATCATGTGTTGCTCTCTAAATAGTGGGAGCGAGTGATAATATGATTCAACAATCACAAGCTTTGTATTTTTAGGCTGAAGTTTATCCTTGAAGTTGCAATTTATGCCTAAAACTACGATGATTTTCAAGATGTCACTTAACAATAATGGAAACGAAGGTTGCAGAATGATCTCGGAGTTTATTTGTAGAATATCAATCAACTCAGCCTATTGCAGTCCACAGCTGGACATAGGCTTGTCCCACGGAGCACCACAGCACCGTGACCTCCGTCATCCACATCCGTAAGTTCGTTGGTCTAGATCTAATATAATGTAAGCGAGAATTTTTACTCCATGATGATGATGTTGACTCATGTATGATCTGAATTCCGCAAGTCCAGGGCGCCGCAGTCGCGACAGAGATAACGACAAAATCGCTAACTTTCGATCGCTGATTACTAACGAATAAATTCGATTGCAAATAATGATGTTTGCGAGAAACGCATCTTGGATGTAAAGACTTGCTTTATTCGCAAGTATCATTATTCGTATTCGTAAGTTAGTTATCTCTGTCGAGACTGCCGGCCGGCCCAGTAAATATACTGTAATTAGTAGAGTTGATGTATTAATACATTTAAAACTATATTATAGTACATGAATACATCAAACTAACGAGTCACAACACATAATTACATCCACAAGTACTTCCCAAATTATGTATGAAAACGCCATGTTCCAACAGTTCCACACAAATATAATCACATCAATTAAATTATGATAATAACGCACAGAACGAATATAAATGTATTCATAATTACATAAATGGCTGTTAATTTCAGTGGGCCGGCCATGATTTACGTGTCGCGGGTAATTACATTGAAAGCTAAAGGTGTGTCCTCCTAGGCCCACCTCGTCAGACCTTGCGGGATGCAAGCGGGAATTCTGTTAATGTGTCCGACAGCTAATTGATATAGCTACTTTAATGGGGTTTGTGTGGAATAGTATGAAAGTGTATTTATGGAAATTTGGGAAGTTATTAAATCTCGAACAGTTTGAATTTAATTAAAACCCCAGGCGTTTGAAAGGAGAGGATGTTTTAGAAGGTTATTAAATAGTCAATTATAATAATAGCCATTAGGATATTAATTAGGTAAAGAATACTACTTGGACACTCAAAGTACCAACTACTTTGTCCAAGTATAGTCTTTAGCCGATATTACCAGAAAATAGCCTTTTAAGGGGGCCTCCATTCCCGGCGGACTCTCCGTCCGCCTACCGGCCCTTGGTGTTGCTCGACGAGGTGGGCAAGCTCTTTGAAAGAGTCATTGCAAACCGCCTCGCCGAGCACCTTGCGGGGACGGGGCCGGCCCTGGCGGAACACCAATATGGTTTCCGCAAGGGGCGCTCTACGGTGGACGCCATCATGCGCGTGAGAGCCCTCACGACGAGGGATGCGGTGTCCAGGGGTGGGGTGGTCTTGGTGGTGTCTCTCGACATCGCCAACGCCTTCAACTCCATGCCCTGGAGCTGCATAAGGGAGGCACTCCGGTATCACCGGGTGCCGACCTACCTTCGTCGTGTGGTCGGGGACTACCTGACGGATAGGGCCGTCATCTACCCCGGTCGCAGCGGAGACTGTAACCGGCGAGAGATGTCGTGCGGTGTTCCACAGGGATCGGTTCTGGGGCCAACCTTGTGGAACATCGGGTACGACTGGGTGCTGCGCGCCGACCTCCCTAGCGGTGTCAGCGTAGTTTGCTACGCTGACGACACGCTGGTGCTGGCACAGGGGAGGTCGCACAAGGCGGCGGCCGACACTATGACACGCGGGGTTGCGATAGTCTTGGAGAGAATCCGGCAACTGGGTCTCGAGGTGGCACTGCACAAGTCCGAGGCCATGTGTTTTCATGGGCCTCGGAATGCGCCACCTCCGGGATCCGCAGTGATGGCAGGAGGGGTTTCCATCGGCGTCGAGTCGACGCTGAAGTACCTGGGACTTGTCCTCGACAGCCGGTGGAACTTCGTGGAGCATTTCCGACGTTTGGCCCCCAAACTGGAGCGGACAGGGGCTGCCTTCAGGCGGCTCCTACCCAACCTGGGGGGGCCAAACGCCTCCTGCCGGAGGCTCTACGCGGGAGTCGTGCGGTCCATGGCCCTTTACGGGGCCCCGGTGTGGGCGCGTTCATTGAGGCAGCGAGCCGCCAACTATTTGAACGCGCCCCAAAAGGTGGTGGCCGTAAGGCTAATCCGGGGGTACCGCACGATCTCCCGCGAGGCGGCGAGCCTCCTTGCCGGATTGCCGCCATGGGATCTGGAGGCGATAGTCCTCGCGCGCCTACATGAGTGGCGCGCGGAGGCGCTACGCCGGGGGGAAACTCCGCTGCCGCGGCAAATTGTCGCTCAGCGGACGGACTTCCGGCGTGATCTCATGGCGACATGGAGAGAGCGACTTTCGCAACCCCGTGAAGGGCACGCCACAATAGTGGCGGTAAGTCCCCTCTTTGAGGAGTGGCTGGAGAGACGCCACGGCGTCCTCACCTTCCGCCTGACGCAGGTTCTTACCGGACACGGTTGTTTCGGTAAGTTCCTGCACCGAATCGGGCGGGAGGAAACGTCCGGGTGTCACCATTGTGAGGATCGACCGGAGGACACGGTGGAGCACACGGTGGAGGTGTGCCCCGCTTGGGCGGAGCACCGCCGTGTCCTCGTAACGGCGATTGGCGGCGGCGACCTCTCGCTCCCAGCCTTGGTTCAATCCATGGTCCGGAGCGAGACGGAATGGGACGCCGTCACCTCCTTCTGCGAAGCAGTCATGCTAGCGAAGGAGGTGGCGGAACCGGACAGGGAGAGATCCTCACGTCCCGGCCGCCGCGGGAGACGCCCCGGGCGTCGGGGGCCACGTGGTGGCTTCCGGCCACCGTAGGCGCGGGCCTGTGGACGGGAGCTATGGGCTAGCTCGCCGTCCGTTCGTCTCATGACGACAGGCCGTGTCGACGGCGCGTTCGTGTTCCACGCGCGCCTCAAAGAGAGTCAGCAATAAGGAAGGGGTCCGCAAGGACCGAAGCCTGCCGGGGCTGCGGGACTATTCGAAAGAGATACCGTGGCCCCGGAACACAAAGGGCGAGGAAGGAACATGGATGGGTTTTAGTCAGTAAAAGTCTGACACTCCCTCCTGCTCCGCCCAGAGCGGGAGAAGTCATTTGATGATTTCTCATCCGAAAAAAAAGGGGGCGTCCATTAATTACGTGAGGCTTTTAAAGGGGGGGAGGGGAAGACGCCGAGCCGAATTTCACCCAGTCACCCAGTCTCACGAGAGAGAGAGGGGGGCCTCTGCAAATATCACGTATTTTTTTCCCCTGCACGAAACAGTGTAAAATTGCGAGAAAACTGGGTTTAATTAAGTAAATAAATGTCTATTTACTAAAATATGGTCAAATAGACTAGATGGCGCTGTGAGTAATGTCCAGTGATATTTATTTATTTATTTAATGGGACACAATAATATTTAAGAGGACTACAGGAGCTAAACGAGAGTTTTATAATGCAAAAAGCATATGATTCACTGCAATAAACCAAAGCAGAAAAATATATGATATTCTTCAGGATATATGCTAGTATGATATTGTCTTGAAAACATAATACAACTAACTTTACTCGACAAAAAAAAAAATCACGAACTTATATTATCTTAAAAATTCTTTTAACGAGTAAAAACAAATACGTGCGATCATTCTGATTTTTTAGCAAATAATTCTACAAGCAACATATTATCACGGTAGTGTTTTATTTTTTTAGTCCAATCATTAGATTTTTTGTAAATCGCAAAAAAACACTCATTTCGCACTATTCGGCCCGCAGTGACTGACGTAACAACCACTTTGTAGTGCAAGCTGATTAAAACTTTATTCTAACAGCATTTCAAACGACGTTTGAACCACCACAATTAGAGATGCTAATGTAGCTCCTGTAGTCGCCTTAATATTAACTGAAAACATAAATAAGCAATCAAACACAGATTACCATATTTTGATAAATTTTATGTGAGATTAGGTGGGGTGGTGAGGAGGTCAAACCAAATCTCACGATATCTCACTAAGCGGAAGGGGGGGAAAGGGTCGAAAAATCACCAAAATAGCCTCACGTAATTAATGGACGCCTCCTTACGAGTTCTATCCAACCGTGCACACATTACACAGTACATTTATTAGTAGTTTCATTTCACCCCTATAAGGATTGTTTAACCCTCACCTTTCAACACACTAGTCCCAAGACGAGCGTTCATGTCCGTCTGTATTTTGATGGTTTATATGTTGATGGCCGTGATGGGTATGAATTGACTGAACATTTTTCTACGCTGGGAGTGAATGGTGATAGTTTGCGCGTTGATGTAAGTATCTGTCTGACACCCTGCAGAATTTAATGCAAATATCATCAGTCCGTTTAGCCGCTTTTTTCAAAGTAACTTGGCAAGTCGGTTTCCCGCATGCTGGTCCCTACCTACATAAGTACATAATGCATTCATGTTGCCACGTAATGGGGCTTGTGTGCCAAACTAAGGGTACATCACACCTGCAAGTCCGTAATGACAGCAGTCGGTTATACAATAGATGTTTGTATCAGACGTGTTGCTACAACATGGAGTCTCTTGCCCTGTGTTACTAACACTACGTGACACCGAAGTGTTTAACATTCAGGGTTCTTAATTAAGATAAGTATCGGTTATCGGTTTATCGGTTGTCGGGTAATTGTCGGTTTTGTTGGTTCAGGGTTTATCGGTTATTTTTTTATAAGTGGACACTCATCGCGTTCGGTAAACTTATTATGATTTTTGTTAGTATCTTGATAATTATCATTTCGAACCCGGTTTAAATTGCAAGGTCGGAAATCCATCAGCGCGCGAATTGCACAATTTAACGAGGAGGTCTCAAATAAGTACTGGCCATCAGAGTATAGTAGATAGGTATATATTAACGGGTCCAGTCTAATTTAAGATAAGTTTTTTTCTTAGTATTTCAGCAGTTTATAATCTCCTAATAATAATCCTAAACATCTCACCTCTGACTTTCTAGTACCTACACTCTGTCAAGGCATGAACCATGAACGACAGGTTCAGAGAAAAAGTATGAGAAAGTCTCAAACTTTACGTGATCGAAAAGTAAACTAGCAGAACAAAGCTTTTGCAATGAGTTCTCACATTAATATCTGTTTCTAGTATTTTATTACATCCTGGAAGTGCAGCAAATAAACGTCGAGATGATGCAGCCGTTCATCAAATCGTAAGCCAGTTCAATAATCAACAAACATGGTGTTTATTTCGCGTGTGCTCCGCCATTTTCTACTTTGTTATGGTCATAAAAGAACCTGTTACAGCTAGTTATGTGTAATTTTATAACAAACTTAACGCAAACACGCAACGCTCCACTATTTAACACAAATAATAGAATAAAACGCGCGGTTAGCAACAGTGGCTCTGCGCGGGCGCACCCGATCTAGGTCGGAGCGATGACCCGTGCCGAACGTAGCCGAACGCTCACGAACGTGCACGAACTCAGCCGAACGCGACTTTTAAATCCTTTTTCATGAATTTATCACACGGTTTTGTTTGACAAATTAATTCTCTCTAATGGGACGTATGTAGGTAAATGGTAGTTTTGATTGGTTGCCACACGATTCACGAAAATAGGCGATTACGTAATGGCCCAGCAGTAATAGCACCTATACGTTCGGCACAAACAAACAAATAATAATTGTTTTCTTTATGAAATGTCAGAGCGTTCATTCCGCTCGTATCACAAACATGGTGTACAGTTAGAAACGAAATGTTAAATGGAAATTGTGTTTTAATTAAAAACCAATTGAATTTAAAAACGTTTTAGAAAAAAAGAATGGTTTGTTTTTTTTTGATCGTAGGATTTGAGATTTGAATAATTGGTATAAGAGGATTGTGAAACTCTTTTGTGTTAGAGGATTGTGACAGAATGTGTTATGTTATGGATTTCAACAATGATTTGATTCTGGTTGCCAAGAGTCGAACCCATTGAACTCTACATAGAGTTTTAAGTGGCAATGATGATTTACTTTTTACATTAAATAGAGGCTTGCGTTTGGCGGTAACTCGTCTTGATGTGAAGCGATGATGCAGTCTATTAAAGATTTCTTTATTATCCTAATGGATTATTTAATGCATTCATGCAGGACATTAGAATTTACAGACCCACAAAAATTATTCTCAATCTGCTTTGCTTTTTTTGGGCTACGCTACAAAACTCATAAACCCATACGTTATAAAACTATTGTAACATAGAATATGTAACAAGTAGGTACCTACACTATGTTACAAAACCACTTGTGTTGCTAACTGTACCGTACGGTTTTACAAAAACAGTCCACGGCAGCACAGAAGCGAAAATGTCAGTTCCCATACATGTGACGGACAGACAGACAGACAGACAGGCTGTTTATATGAACGTGTACAAACTTGTTGCTTTCTATACACGCGCCGTAGTTATTATTTATTAATATGTACCTAGGTAATGCCAGACAGGTCCCGACCTGTATGACGTCTGACGGTTTAAGAAATGTATTAAAATTGGTTAGATTTATAAAAAAAAACGGAGGAGCTCGTGGCTAAATAATAACAGGCGCTCGGGTCGATCTTAAGGTTAAGCCGTGCTTGCCTAGGTTGGTCTGTGGATGGGTGACCCTTACATACAGAGTTTCCGCCTTGCCTCGGAAAGCACGTTAAGCAGTTAGTCCCAGCTGTCATTTGTAGATCTTTGACAGTCGTTACAGGTAGTCAGTGGCCCAAAAAGTCTGACAACCAGTCTTACTAAGGAGTAGCGTATTACCCAGTGCTAACTGGGTTGTGGAGGTCGGTTACGCAGTCGCTCCATGTAAAATACGGTATTCAGCTGCATCCGGTTAGACTGGAAGCCAACCCCAACATAGTTGGGAAAAGGCCAAGAAGATGAAGGCGATATAAATAAAAAAAACATTCAGACGAATATTGGTAACCTCCTCTTTTTGGAAGTTGGTTAAACTGTGAACACTGAAAAGGGTAGTTTTTTCTGATGTTGGAAGGTCTTATCGTCACTCAGGTGATTGTTAATGCTAGGCTTGGTAAACGATTGCCACAATGAAACTAGTGACTTTGTAAAGATCTGTTTTCTGGGACATTTATATTCTTATCCTATTCTACTAAATGAGCAAATTTGTTTGGTTTAGTTTAGTTTATTTTTCAATAATTATGAAAATTACATGTCAGGTATGAAAACGGATTGGTTTGGTTTGGTATCACGTTCTCGAAAACGGCTCTAATATGAAAATTCCAATATAGGCGTTCACGGGGGCGAAAAATCGATCTAGCTAGGTCTCATGTCTAGGAAACTTCGTTTACCCTATTTTCACCCGAGCAGCGCTCGGTCGCAGCAATATTATTATTATTTTTCCGTAAAAGTTACGTAAGTGGGTACTTTATTACACAAATCTTCTGCCAAGCTTCAGGATATGAATTAGTGATTTTGAAGAAACCACGTGTAAAAGCTCCACACTTGACTGATTTGGCTTAATGGCATCATTTATACTAGTATATTCATTTAGAAAGTTATGACTACTTTTTATCAGAGAAAAATAACTCCCATAGGCCATAGCCAAACCACGCTTTATCAGTGACTCTTTGCCAAAGACAGGTTCCGTATAACATGAAGGCAATAATGGAATTTAAAATTGCATTAAATTTTTAGCTATCGAAAAGCTTACCGTAATCCGTAGCTTATCGTTTCATGTGCGGTTTTCAGCAGAAAACCGCACATGAAACACGAAACACTTTGAAAGCGATTGCCATTTGTCAAAGCTCCCTTCTGATAGCGTTTCAAATCAACTCCAACAAAACTAAACACAGATTCATAATCTAATTTCCATCAATTTCTCGCATAGCAACAGTATACGGAAGCCGGTGGCGGCGACCGTCGACCGGCGCTTTTAGCTCGATCAGACAACTTTCATATTATGCCGTGTTGCCGGCCGGCTCCCGTGCCGGATGATTGCCCGACTGTTGCCGGAGCACCGGACAATTAACGTGAAGAGTGGAAGACGCCGGCGCCAGCGACATCTCGCTTTCTAAAATCGACTGTGTGCGTACAAGTGAGGAGAAAAGTGGTTTAGGCGTGTTTTCGAACAAAAAAGTAAAATGCACAATGAACTTGCTTTACAGCGGTCTACAGAGAATTGGCCTATTGATTGCTGAAAATTGGCGTACCATATCGGATGTCGTATATATCGCAGTTATAGCCAAAAAGGGGTTTCTTCTTTTAATACCGTCTGGAATTGCAATGCGACCTCCAGAAGAGTCCAGTTGCAATTGCGTGTGTGCCAACTGTCATTTTTCATTTCAGTTTCAGATTTCGATTTTGTTGAGCATTATTATGTGTGCGACAATGCAATAGCTGTGCTTACAACTATCACTATAATGTTTTTGTTTATTATTATTATTGAAACCACTTCTGCCTCCACCAGTACCGGGCAGTAGGACAAGAGACCTAGCAACAACACCGGTCTTGGACGTGCGGAACCCGTCCCGCCTCTAGCGCGAACCAGTCCCACTCTACGCTGGGCACCTCTAGCGCGCACCTCTAGCGGGCCAGTTAGCTGATACCGTTGCGTGCGCTTAGTTATTGTGAGCTGGTATCACCGAACTGGTTGGGTTTTGGAAATTGGCGTTAATGGTGGTATCTCGGTAATAATTGCTTTGGGTGTTGTTTACAATTACCGATTTCCTTAAATTGCTGTGATTTTATAATTGTAATTGAACTTGTTTAGGGAAATTAAAGCTTTGTGTGAAATCGTTTTTAGATTGTGTTCCGCTTTCAGATCCATACCTTTGTCTGCCCTTAGCATGGCTGTGTTTTGGTTTGGTTCCGGTGCAGGTATCGGTCGACCAAGCTATTGGTATTTTTTTATTGCATAGACTTATATACGCTTGTTTCGTTTTACAGCTCCAGGAGCCGTAGACCTAAGCACCCATCAATTTCAACATTTACTTCCACAAGTTCTACAAATAAGTCTGTCTTGACAGACGGACATACAGCTTGACGAATAACAGTGATCGCATAAGGGTTCCCTTTTCTAAAGCAAAGCATAATCAGCCTGTAATGTTCCCACTGCTGGGACACAGGCCTCCTCTCTATCAGAGGGAGTGGGCTGTAATCTACCACGTTGGTCCCGAGCGGGTTGGTAGATGTCGCAAATTTTAGAATTTGTTGTTTTAGGACATGGCAGTTTCCTCATGAAGTTTTCCTTCACCGTTTTGAAAGCAGTGGTGATAAAATTAATTACACAAAGGTATGCTCGCGCCTGGGTTCGAACCTACGAACTATCCATCGAAGTGGCCGTTACCATAGGGCCACCATGTGCAATGCACATGATTTCTTTTGAAGTTCGAAGCCTTGAAAATCTTCGATCAATCTAAAATAATTATATCCGAACAATTCAACAACACTACTAAATAAAACAATCGTATATAGTAAGTACGTTTTATTAATGTATTATCAGGGCTACAGCAGTAGGTACCGCTACACCGACTGATACATAAATAACAGTCGTTAGCGGAGCAAAGGGCGCGGGCCGTTTATCTCGCGAGGGCACGCTGCATGTACACTCCTCGGCAAATATAAGTATACAGTTGGCAAAGTTCTAAAGCTAATCTCCTGAAAATGTATTGATTTTTTGAGATCAGACCCAAGTATTTCATATCGGTCATCATTATCATCTGCCTAGACTTTTCCCAAGTGTGTTAGGGTCGGCTTCCAGTCTAACCTTGTGCAGCTGCATACCAGTATTTTACATGGAGTGACTGCCTATCTTACTTCCACAACACTGTTGCTAGATAACACAATACCCCTTGGTATGACTGGTTGTCTGACTTCCCTCCGTTGCTCGTATCCACGGACTGACCTCGTCTTTCACAAAAGCATGAGATCCAAAATACTATGTTTGTAACAGAATAAAGGACAATCAATACAGTAGGGTAAAACATTTGTTATGAGTTGTAACGTGTAAACATATTGTTGCTCGCGACTGTACCGAAGAGTTGCTAATAAGCTGTTCGTATCATTGTACAGGCAACTGGTAACGTTACAGCTTTCTGCTAATGTTATCGTTATCAGTAATATGTAGTGATTATGTGCGGATTGAGTGCAGGGGCTCGTCTTTGAGTGAGATGTGTAGTGACAGTGGGGCTGGTTGTCCAGGAATGAAATTGAAGAAACTTATGGGTCTTCAGCTTGAGTGTAGTTACACCTTACCTACCCTGACCTTTCCTGAGAGGGTTAAGTACCTATCTGAAAGTTTCAACAGACTTTTTACAAGAACAAGACCTGGAGTTTAAAAAATGGTAGAGTAATACATGTTATTGAAGATGTATGGATGCAGACTTTTGACAAAAGTTAAAAATAACTTGTGATGCCCATGATTAGTCCAAAAGCATAACCCAAGCCTTCATCCGATACAGAAGAAACTAACACAATTTATACAAAATTACTCATAAATAAATAAAACGCATTCAGTTTCACAATCCCAACATTTTTTATATGAAAGGCACCAAGGCGCGATCCATAAAAGTGTACATCTCCAAGTTCGGGCAGGCCGTATTACCGGTGTCTCCGAATTATGGCCCATCCACCTATAATTTTGCCCATTTGACCGGAGCGATGTGAATAAAAATGCAATAAAGATACCCATACACGATTAGACGGGCAGTTTTACCGATGGACATGTGTAACGGATAGTTTAGATATAATACTAAATATTGGCCACGGCTTCGCTCACGTTAGAAGCAAGAAATTATCCTATTGGTACGGTGGACGTCGACCAAGCCATTTGGTTTACATTTTAACATGCAACTTCATTGTAAAATGTAAACCAAATAGCTTGGTCGACTGTACGTTCTGCCGGAATTAAAGTATCCTAAGCCTGCAATGAACTCTGGTCATGGACCATTTATTTTGTCATCACCCTCCTGCTCTTATCCCAATTTAATTGGGGCTATCTGTGAACTAAATTGTATCTAAATCCGTTCAGCCGTTAAGGTGTAAAGGCATGACAAACAAACAAACGAACTCACTTTAACATTTCTACAATATTAGTTAGGATACCATACAATGTAGCTTTTGATGGAAATAGTTTGAGAGGTCAGGTGGTCTCTATGCTGTGGGCGGTATTATAAGTGCCTAGTTGTAGGAGGTCGGGCAGTGATCATCACAGCATTGATAGTCTTACTTACATCACAGTATAATAACTGCTCAGCAGGTCAGGTAGGAACTGACCTCTCAGATACGTGTGAATTAGTTATTTAAACTCAATACATCCGGAAGCCTATCACTTAGTAACAGTCAAAATAAACCTGGGTTGATGATGATAATATTTTAAATGAATAAACCTGGTTTAAGAAACACCACAGCATAATTATACATTTGCAAAAGTAAAGGAAATACATTTTTTATCAATAAAGGTGTGATTTTTCCAACGGACAGAAAATTTGGTGCTGAAAACATTAAACATTATATCGGGGGAGCTTGATAACATAAACAGCCCCATATTTTGCCACCCTATGACCCTCCGTGTAGGGAACTGAGAAGAAATGGTTTCCAAGCCATCCAACCCAGGAAAAGTTTTCCATTGTGTTTACCACTCAGGGATGCAAGCACCTAGCTCGCCGTCCGTCCGTCTCATGACGACAGGCCGTGTCGACGCGACGGCGCGTTCGTGTTCCACGCACGCCTCAAAGAGAGTCAGCAATAGGGAAGGGGTCCGCAAGGGCCGAAGCCTGATGCCGGGGCTGCGGGACTATTCGAAAGAGATACCGTGGCCCCGGAACACAAAGAGCGATGAAGGAACATGGATGGGTTTTAGTCAGTACAAGTCTGACACTCCCTCCTGCTCCACCCAGAGCGGGAGGAGTCATTTGTTGATTTCCCATCCAAGCACCTGATTTTGAATAACGTTTAGTTAAGCAGAATGTCATGCATGAGAATATACTGACGCCTAATTTCTCAGTAAATATATTCAGCCCATATGTAAGTAATAGGTAGCCAGCCTATTGACATAACATTGGGCACGCTTCCAAACGAATAAATGTGTAAACTGAGAGCACACATAAAACATTGAGTGCACCTTTGGCCTCTTCAAGCGGTCGACGATTCGTGGCTATCGATAAACTAGAGATATGGCGGTTAGGTTGCTAGGCAGCCAGGCTCGGGTCAGTTTAGAAAGTGGTGCAAAAACTGACGAATCATTACAGCACAAGTTACTCGGAAATACTTATATTTTTCGCGTTGGGGTAGGTTCGCCCGAGATACGGGTCGATGACTGCACACAACACTCACACAACTAAAATACGTCACTCTTATACACACACCAACTTACCTTTACACTCCCACCGTAACCTCGAAACCATTTCCGCCAACACATAGGGTCTAAACTCCTCTAATTTTCAATTTCAGAACGGCAGAATGTAAAATTGTTTTTGTCATAATCGAATGCAGTTTGTGCAAGTGTGCGTACCGCTCGAAAGATAATAATAGTGTTGTGAAAGAGTTGCGAAACTTTTTGTCGAAACTGATTATAAGACATTAGGAATCGCGTTGATTGTCTTAGATTGCGAGTAAAAGGTTGGAGTTGTGTAACTAATGGTGATTGGCTTGATTAAAAATTGATTGTGGAGGAAAATTGACTGTTGATGGCTTTATTATTGTTACATTTTTTGGCTCTAACCTGAGATTTTGACTCTTAATATTTATTACGACGTAGGTACTTATCAAAAAAGAACTTATGTTTCCTAATAGTTAATTTGTGATTTTTCAGAACTGGAATGAATTTAAATTTAAACCTACCTATTCGTAATTAGAATGTCTCTATTTCACCACAAGCCCTGTAGGTACAACATCGATAAGCAGCACAGTCGATAACATCGGTGGCACGTCACTACAGCCTCGGGCACTGCACCCACCCACACATGCGCAGCCCTCGCCTAGCAACAGAAGTGAAGGCAGAAAGATCTACTACAGCGCCCCCTACCACCGCAATAGACCACACCTTTCTCTTCAAACACCGATAGAAACCATTGCTGGCTCCCTAGAATGCTGTAGATATAAACTGCATAGGCAAGATGCAATGTATTAGGAAATCTAGGAGTCATCGTAGAAGTAGTTTCGTATGGTACCAGTTCATAGAATCGCGATCTATTTTCTAGGTTATATAGCTGTTATAAAGTAAAAACATGTTGGCACATGGACTTATATTTTAAATGGCGGATGCATTTGCCATGTAGGACGGGACTAGGTTTTCTAAAACAGTCCAGAAATGCATTCTTAGTGCTGAGCAGGTTAAAAAAAAACGATGTTGAAATAATCTTACGAGGTTTCTCTTGACGTAGAAATTTGCATTTTAATATGGAGATAAGTGATTTGTTAGTTTTTAGACTGGTTTGATGAGGTTTCATAAAAGTTTAGCGTATAGCCATGTCACATGTCTCGTGCTATAACGAGTATATGGTAGAAAAGTTGTTTGTGCGGTTGAAAAGTTACGAAAACGATTTTGCGTCCTATTAGGAGTGAACAGACTGACAGACAAACCTTTGTTTGTGGTCTGATGAGACTTTCACCGCCTTGCATAATCGTCACGCCTTACATGGCAAAAGGGTTTGAAAGACGTACATTGTCTTGTAGATCCAAACCGATGGTAATCCCTTATCTGGTGACGTCATTAGAATATGTTAAAGATCTTTGTTGCACGCATCGTTAATCATTGTGTTAACTGTTTAGGTACATTTTAAAATATGACGTGTAACCTCAAAATTGTTTTAAGCTTACAGTGATAATAACTGTCAGGCGTATGTATTGCCGAGGATGATATTTAGCACATTTCGAACAAAATGTTAGAAATAGATAATTTGTAATTTTCAACTTTTATAGCAGTTCAATTAATGTAACTTACATTAATTGAACTGCTATAGTATAATAGTTTTGGTTTTGTGAATAACAATAGAATAAAAACGATCAAGACTATTTTTGGGTAAATTGTTAGAAATTTAATTTCTAAAGAATAAATATACCTAACTTCGGGTTATCAAGTAGTTATTTTCAGGTAAAGAGTACAGACCAACGTATACAACAGTCTAAAAATAGACATTATTAATAAACATACGACAATAACCTGAATAAACATATTCTCCGGTGTAAATAACAGCTACAGAAATTAATTAAATTGCGTGGATTTAATGTTTATTATTTAAATATTTATCGAGTACATCCGAGGCCGTGAGCGAACTGTTTAACATAAAGGATATAACAATTTAAATAAATATGGAACAAGTGGGTACCTACCGTTTGTTATTTAAAAAGGTTTTTGCACAATGGTGTCAATATCCACCAGAAGAAACATTTAAAGATTTTAAAAGCTGAGCTTTTAAAATCTTTAAATGTTTTCTTTGGGTGTAACAATATTATTTTTAAAGTAAGAAATATTTGCTTAAAAAGTAATCAACAAACAAAGGCCCATTAGGTACTTAACATTTAATATTACAATTAAGTTATACACATAAATAACAATAGTTGAAAATGGATTCATACAGTATAAACCGACAGACAAAACATGACACGGTTTCCTTCAAAAGTAAACATAGTCAGTGAAATTTATCGATATCGATAAAAAACGCTTAGGTTCGAAATGTACGCACTATAATTTTGGAAAAAAGTTTTATTGCTTTAACTAGCAAGTATAACAAGTAGCTGAAACTAACCCGTATCAAATAACAAGAAGTCTCATTCAGCTATATTTCTAATTAATTAATGAAATCAAGCGTGCTTATGTATTCTCAACTTGATAGTGACACCGCTGAGCATCAAAAGTACCGCCTTCTAATGTGACTGTATTTGCCACGGCCGACTCGGATTACTGATTCGATTCCACCGCAGTCACCGTTTAAGTTAATTTCTTATGGAAAGGTTAACACCTAAGCACACGATTTAACGGCGTTTCTCCCAATTGATCGTGAAACGTTATTCTAGGTTGTGAGCTATTTATAATGAAAGTAGATCGGTTATGGGCTACCTTTTGCCTGTGGCTTCACTCCTAACTTCCGTGGTTAATGTCACACGGTTCATGCATTTTCTTTCGAAATTACTCGGTAACTCCGGCTTGGACTATCTCTAAAAATCACGTCGATCCATTGATCTGTTGCTACCTGTTACGCGAAACATGGACAAACCAACGGAGTAACACACTTTCTTAATAGGCGAGACGACAAAAAAAATCTAATTAGTCCGTCAGTTCGATTATCAAAAAATATTTAACCCGTGTTTTTCTTTTATTACGTAAACCAAAATTGACGAAGTTATGACGCTTTTAAAATTCTCAATACGTCACGCCTAGGTATAATTTTTAACTAGTTCTGACGTCACGAGCCCCCATGCACTCCCGAGTTTTAATGCGTTTTATCTTTTGTCAATATTCATTGATTTACAAAAATAAAAAACACGTGTCAATTAATTTCCAATACTCTAACTGACGGACTAAATAGATTTGCAATTTTATGATACTGTCGTCATGCCTATTATAATATTTCTAGCTATTGCCCGCGGTTTTGCGCGCGGAGGTCGATAATTATCCCACGGGAACGTGGTATCAGGGTATCCTATACCCTGACCCAGACCAAATGCGTTTAGCTGTTTAGGTGTGAAAGGCAACTTATATAAAGTTACTTTCACAGTGGATATTTAGTGGATGTTTTGAAAAAGACAACCGTACCGACTGTTGTTAATTAGTAAGAACCTACTTGATACTTACACTAATAATATCAAAGTGTAATCTTCACAGAGCTTAGTGTAGAAACCTTATATGCTCATCCTTTAAAGCGTTCACAAGTTCAATCGCCTTCCGAGTCTTTTCCGATCACTGTGTGGGTATCAAGTTACGATTGGAAAGCAAGACGAACACTGCTCCTTATCTGTTTTAGTAAGGAATAAAAAATAATTATTTTATGTGATTTTTATGCTGCAGAAGTATTTTAAAGATCTACAACCAAATTCACACTATCTACTAACTTGTGTCAACTTAAGCAATTATGTTATTTTGTTACAATGGCCTCACCGACATATGGGGTCCATTTTATTTGTGATATTTCTTCTGATAGCTTCTATAGTAACTTAAATCCTTTTGTCAACAATGGCCCAGCATCAGGTGAATATCGGACCAACATGTCATCATTAACAGATCAAAACATGGTCCAGTAGCAACCAAGACATGGCTTTGCATCGAGTACACTATAGGCTATCAGAGACCACATCTTGATCCAGGTTTGCGCATACCATGGCCGTAGGTGTAGAGATTTAACACTTTGTTGTTCAACAGCATCTGAGTCGGCATACAATGAACTAAAACAAGTAAATCTACAAGACAGCTTACCCACAATGCTGAGACACAAAGTAAGCAGTAATTCTGCTTAAGTACTGGGTCACGTCAGTCGGTCAGCGACACAAAACCGTGCTTTACGAAACGGTGCAGTCGGCTGACTTAGCAACGAGTTCAATCTGGTAAACACGTGACTTACTGAGTGAGCAGAGATGGAGCTCGGTTAGATAAAATAAGTATTCTTCTGGATCTGCTTGCCTGTAAGGGATGCAATTTTCCCAGGACATAAAAATGACACACTTTTCATTTTTCTTTTCAATTTCAAGCATTTTTCATTTAAGTGCCACTGCAAACATCCCCATAGTGTATCCAAAGTCCAAGTCATTTTGTACCCAGCTTTTGGTAGCTTGTTGTTAACATGGGAAAGCTCTGTAGGGGAAAGAAAAGCGATTATGGGTTCGATTTCAAACCAGTTGGTGCTAAACTGCATGGAAATTGTATCTATGTGCAAAATGGAACGAACGAGCGGCACCGAGTTGTTTGAAACAGGAGCACCTACGTTTAGTCGACACATGTCCGAACCAAACGTGTTCCACGGACTCATTGTTACTGACATGAGAAAAGTCCTGTGTTCCTGTAATTTCACCGTGTGTACTTTTTGACACGTCGTCCTTCGGGAATTACCAGCGTGATGTTACCCCTTAATTCCGCTAGGGATAGACAGAGGTGTACTTACTTACTTAGGACATTCACACATCGCCAGTGGACACCCATAGTAGGTAGTTGGTGTGTAGTAGGGAGCGAGCCTATTAGCATTCACTGGGCACACATACAAGCTCCAAGTTGCTACAGGAGAAATTCTTGATGAAAACCCCAATGACATTTTGCCCGGCCTGTAAATTGGACAGGACCTCATGCGCAGCCATAGCGATTGCGACCACCACGCCAACGAGGATGATATATTTTCCTATAACGCCTCTTCGTCCGCTACCCGCTCCGCTGTCTCACAGACACAGCTTTATGTCAATGTTCTAAGTCAGCGACACAAAATCGTGTGGATTACGAAACGCCGCTGAGATGGCGACTACAACTGAGTTAGCAACGGATTTAAAAACGTGATAAAAAACACGTGACACAGTAAATCTTAATCTTGGAAACATTATTTGTTTTAAGATGGTGGGGAATTTGCCGTAGGAGAGCTGTCGTAGGGGTTTTTAATATAATTAGATATTAGCAAAGAGCGTAAACATCAAAACATGTAGCAATCGGTTTCAAAGAGTTTCGTATTTCCCATCGACATCCAACAGGACTCGCGAATGCTGAGCGTAAGGTCCTGGGTTTGATTCCTAGGTCAATTGTTATTGAGTTTTTCCATCAGGAATTTGTGCCTGGTTGATGGAAATAGGCTCGCCCCTCATTACATGCGACTTAAACACAACTGGCAAAATGTGGGTGTACTCTATTAGGTACACCTCTGCCTAACCCGTCGGGGATAGGTGTTATGTTATGCTCCTTATGTGAATCTATATGAGCTTTTACGTGGCTTGTGTCAAACCAATACATTTGCCATCATTCGATATCGATGATAGAAAGTTTTTCACTTTTTCTGAACATATTAATTACTTCCACTACACATGGTGGATACTTATTCGTGATATTATTCTAGTACCTATAGTATTCCACTATTGTAAATTATTGTGTACGATTTTCATTAGTACAAAAAACATTTGTTCTCAACACACAGCCTAACCTTGGCGACCAATCATTCCATGTAGTTTTAATTTCAGCCATGAATACCCATTAGTAACAGAATCAATATAGCCTCAAATCAAAACGCCTAACCTTGCGCATTGTTCCATAGAAAAAGCAACGCAATCAGCTGCTTATCAGCAGCGCAATTTGTAAAAATCGACTGCTTGAACATTATTGTGCTCGAAGTACCAGGCCGCCATGATTGCGAGGCGACGGCAACAGTATCATACAATGTAGCTGCTATATGGCTTTGTGTTCGGTTGTCACGTTGGCGAACATGTGACAGGAGAACTGAATTCGATGAAGAATTATGTGGGTATTGTTGCTAGGTTGTGTTCAGACATTCAGAGTGTAATGTTCGTCTTTTACTCATATAATTATGAAAATCTATGGTCTATATTAGTAGAGTAGATTTCTTGTTCTCAAATGGTAATTGCAGAGGTGTGGAGCCCAGTTAGGGAGTCATTCCCTATGTATATGCACCATCCCGGCTGTCATTTGAAGATCTTTGACAGTCGTTACAGGTAGTCAGTGGCCTAAAAGTCTGACAGCCAGTCTTACCAACGGGTATCGTATTACCCAGTAGTACTAACTACTGACGTAGTCGCTCCATGTAAATACTAGTATCCAGCTGCGTTGGTTAGACTGGAAGCCGACCCCATCTTTATTGGAAAAAGTTTAGGAATATGACGATGATGATTCTACTACAACCTGTCCGCCCTCAAGACGGAAAGTCGTAACACCTGTCAACGGACCTGCAATAGCAACTAGACTATCCATTAGTTATGACCTTAGAGCCAATCGTTAACTGAGTCTACATTATGCCTTAGTACCTAGATAGCACAGGCTACCTACCTATACTTGCATACATGACGTCACTGAAGTTGGTATTTCATACAATCATAGTTATTGATAAATAAATGTAAAAAACAATGTTTAATGAATATTATAAAAATTAGATAGGTACGTCAAAGGAATCGATAGCTTATTACTATTAGTCATGTACCTACAACTGGCGTCAGAGTTGGCAAAAGTATGAATAACATCTGAAAATGTACAAAATATTGGTACAGCTTGAATAAATAGGCAAAAATCAACAAATTAAAATATTTTTCATTCATTCAACAATAATATTGTTAGACATACTACTCATCATTGTACAAACACGTGAACAATTTATATATATGTATAAGAAGAGTGTCAGACTTATCAATGTCTTATTGTTGAGCAGTAACCCGAATCGCTGACCGACTGAAACTCAATGTTTAAATAAGTAAATATTCCTTTTTCACTGACGACGAGAAAAACTTGCAACGCGAAACATTGCGCTGGTCATGGCTCGTCGTCACGTTTCTTGAATATAAGCGTTATCGGAATCCTAGCACAAATACACACAAAAACCAGCTGTATTTTGATACTACATAAAGGTTAGAGTTCTGTGCAGGTTTTACGGTAAACAAAACACTAAAATACATGTCGTCAAAGCACCGATAACGTATGTTTAATGGAAACTGAAATAGAAAAGTGTTTTCGATCAAGCCAACAACGTACCGTAACTCATTGTAATCTTTACGCTTTGAAAATACCATTCTGTAATATTAAACTGAGGTTGGAGGTATGTAGGTGGTACTTAGCCAAGGTTATAATTTAACTTTGCCAGTTGTGCTTTTGCTATGGTTAAGTTAATTATTGGAAAACTGCTTCGGACTGATTTCGGTGTGAAAATGTTAATCAGTAATCACTGCTCCCTACAAGTTTCATTGTCAGATTCAAAGAGGTTGATATTTTGATACTTTAACTGAATCTGTTCAACTGTCTGTTATAGAAAATCAGGTTCACAGAAATGCAATATTTGAGTAACTGTTTACATTTTAGAGCGAGTGAAAACCCATTTTCTCTTGCACTTGGAGGTCACTAGTACCACCCACCCATAGATCTCTCCTTTCTTGTGCTATACTTCCTGGGACTTCATACTCTTTGGTAGACAACGCCGCCGCGTCTAGGCTGTATGCCTAGACTCGGCGGCGGTGTGCGTGTGCTTCTGCACGAGGTGCCTTTTCAATACTAAATATCTAAATAGGATTAATCGAGGACTAAAATTTATGTCAATGTTTTCATTTTTCCGAATGAAAAATCCGTTCCAGGTGTACAGTAAAAAAGTAAAAAGCAGTTTATTCCTAAAACATTACTTTTTCGTGTTATCACCATTTCTTATCGACACGGCCATGAAGTTTCGCTCGTTACTTTCCTGTGACCCTGGACGCAGGGAGTACATCACTAGCTGTTAAGGTAGGCCTGAGTTGGGTCGCGCTGTCAACGCTGCTTCCCAATTTGGGGGGCCCGAGCTCCGCCTGCAGGCGGTTGTACGTCGGGATCGTGCGATCGATGGCCCTTTATGGGGCCCCGATATGGGCGACCGACCTGACGGCCCGCACTATCGCAGTCCTGCGCAGACCGCAGAGAGCGATGGCCGTCAGAGTCGTACGGGGATATCGCACGATCTCGTACGAGGCGGCTTGCGTACTGGCCGGATCCCCGCCGTGGGACCTGGAGGCGAAGACCCTCGCGACACTGTACCAGTGGCGCGAGGGGGCCAAACATCGGGGCGAGAGGCTGGTGCACCGACAGATTACGGTGTACCGGTCTCAGCTCCGACAGGTCATGGTGGCGGAATGGCGGGGGAGGCTAGAGCTTCCCACCGCCGGCCTCGACACAATCGAGGCGATCCGGCCAGTACTCGACGACTGGCTCGGGAGGAGGCACGGCTCCCTGACGTTTCGGGCGACGCAGGTGCTCTCGGGGCACGGCTGCTTCGGGAAGTACCTGTGTCGCTTAAGCAGGGAGCCGGACGCCCGGTGCCATCACTGCGTCCACTGCACGGAGGATACGGCGCGGCATACGCTGGCCGAGTGTGCCGCGTGGGATGAGCCGCGCCGTGCCCTCGTAGCAGAGGTTGGAGGAGACCTGTCGCTGCCGGCCGTCGCTCGCGCGATGGTTGGCAGTGCAGAGTCCTGGGACGCAGTGGTGTCCTTCTGCGAAACCGTCATGTCGCAGAAGGAGGCTGCGGAGCGGTTGAGGGAGGTCGAGACCACCCTCCCGACCCGCAGCAGACGCACCGGGCGTCGGCAGAGGGCGGACAACGCCCTCTTCCGGCCCCCCTAAATAGGTCCAGGGGCGACGGATTCGGGGACATCCGTCGCCCCCCATGACACTGGACCCGAGACGGCGGCGCGTCGTGTTCCACGCGCGCCTCTCCGAGACGTAGCGGGGGGAGTTGTACACCTCACTCCCCCCGGGACGAGGCCCGCAGGTCGAGCGGGCCGGCACTAGTCCGGGGCAGCGGAAGTCGCATCAGATCCCGCTGCCCCCCGACGCAAGTGTGCGATGGAACACCGGTGTGGTTTTAGTCAGTACGAGTCTGACAGACCCCTCCGCTCTCCCCAGGGCGGAGGACATCCATTGAGGATTTCCACATCGTGAAAAAAAAAAAAAAAAAAAAAAAAAAAGGCCTGAGTTGGGTATAATAAAAACAACTTCTAAAATAATGATAGCTAATCAATTTGCCATGCGTCTCATGCGTGCTGATTGTGGTCATGTCAGAAATGTTAAGTTAACAAGATTATTCAAGGCTGCGCGAATCCACTAGATGTACTCAATGACTGCGATGCGCGACTAGCTGGCTGCTTGACTGGGCGATTCTTCGGAGGAAGCTATGCCTAAGTATTGGATAAATTTTGGGTGAGATCATGCCACCTTTGCCGCGATGGTCTAGTAGTTGCTGTCGTTGGTGCTGAGCATGCCACCCAGGGTTTGATCCCCAGATCGGGAAAAGTGTGATTGTGTTGTCCCATCAGCATATTTTCCGTGGCAGCCTGGAGTCTGTATTTTAGCCCAGTTGATGGTAAAAGCGTCGCACTTCTTACATGGGACTGAAACATAACTCTAGCTCTTCTTAGCTTATCCGTCGTTGTTTACAAGCGTGATGTTTGATTATTAAAGGCTGCGGGAATTGGCTGGCTCCAGTGTGGGATGTCGATTTGGAGATTTTTGAAGGTCTTGTCAGCGGTAGACATCTTGTGGTAGAACTGACGATCAAACCAATTGAAAACGGCTACAATTGCGTGCAGAGAAAACAAGTCTTAAAAAAGAGGCTTTTAACAAAACCACGCCACATTTCAAAGAGCTGTTACTATGTAAGAAGACAATGAACACAAACAGACACGCAGCACATAATGAAGTACATAAAGAACCGTGTTTCCCATGCTATGTGCCGGTGATAAGAAACAAAGAGGCCCATTTATGTGCTCTGCGCGAGTCGGTCGCGTGGCAACAGCGGATTAAGCAATACTGTGTTAGAAGGGTCGGTCTCTGTCATAAGCGGTAGCGTAGTAAATAGACGGACGACTGTTTGGGTGTTTAAGAGAAGAGAGCGCGAATAGGCAAATGTAGGACACCCTCAGGCTAGATGATGTTTCGATCTTCGCAGAGTGGTTGGTTGCAGCTGGATGAGAATCGCTGAGAACCAAGTTGAATGCCATGCGAATTCAGTGGCTGCTGTAAGCTGGTAATGATGATGAAATGAAGAAGAGGATTGAGATAGTACGAAGATTCATAGCATAATAGCGATCGTAAGAGAAATGTTCGGGATAACGCTCCCAAACCACAGAGCAACCGCGCTCTCTTACGATTCACACCACAACTGATCGCAACACAACAGTGCTCCATGTAGAATATTGGCCAACTGCTTGCTACGCACCACGCAGGCCCTACCATTTCTACTCCTCGTTATTTTGGTACTACTAGCACTGCCTACCCACCTACCTACTGTGCGATATACTACGGGTAGCTGTGCTACGCGCTTTTTGCTAAACAAGAAACTGTTTTTTGTTTCCATTCGAACGATATGAGTTGATTGTATGCTTCAAACTGGATTGGTTTGGCTTCCTATTTTAGATTTTGTTGTTTTTTGTAGCGTTTGATGTGTTTTGTGTTATTAAAGATTGAGAACACCATGTTTGTTTACAGATTTAGGGAAATTTGTAGGTTTGCTCAGCTTTTTATCTTTTCTCTCCATTTCGCTCTATGTTTATTACTTAGTTATTAGATTCTTCGCCATTTATGAGGTCTTCCGTTTCCGTCTACCTAGTCTTCGATCTTCTGTTCGATGTCCACCAGGACCTTCTTTTTCGTGTTGCTGTCAGCAACTTGCTGGCACGGCACTTCAAATTTTCTTGTTCCAAAACCCACCGCCACTTCAACGGCGTCATCGGCACTGAAGGTAAGCTTTTCGGCTACGGCTTATGTAGTCAAGCGCCTTTCTCATAACGTGCTCAAACAATTTTACCACCCATCTTAAACTGAACCTGTAATGCCGTGTACAGCCCACCATGTAAATGAAATAAGCCACTAATTATAACGCACTCGCATTTTTCCCTTTACGTTTTCCCCATAACACAGAAACTTCTACTTTTCTACCTATCTATATTACGTAGTTAAAGTAGAGGGAGTTTAATGACAGCTGTAAAGTGCAGGCTGTAGAGGTGTGGGGTAGTCAAGTGTAGACAATTAGCCGACAGCCCGGGGCTAGTACTGCTTAGCACCACACACGAGGGTCGTAAAGACCCCGCTAGAGGGTCGCTGAGACCTACGTGTGGAGTGAGTGTGTTGAGGACTGCTGTACGTACCTAAGTGGCTGGTACACTTGTTGGAAGTAGCAGAAAGTAGGTCTTACCTGAGACCATTCCGTAATTACGAGGGGAGTTAATTCTTTCAAGAAATCGAAAGAGGTTTGAGTTAGGATTTTGACTCCTGCGTTTTCACTGGGCGTTGTAGATCAGTCAGTCAAGTGTGCATTATGTTTTGGAGCTGTTTTACATTAATAAATTGTTCGTCATCGGATATTACTAAGGAAAAATCTTGAACATCATTTAACTTAATAATGTAAAAATAAAGGCCTTTCCTTCTTAATTTGCTGTGCCTTCAGGGTTCACAATGATTAAGTGTTGTAATCCACAACTTAAAATTACATCGTAGATTTCAATCAATGTACTGAATATTTAAACTAACGCTAATAACACTAAATTCAGTTTCCCATTCAAATCAAAGCCTCCATGAATAATTGCTTGATTACCCCACCATAGACGTCACATAACATAAACAGATCAATACCCCATCCCGCTGCTCCCACAACCCATTACACCCCCCCTCTCTATTTACCCCGCTGCCATGGTTTACCTATGGCATCAGAACAAACACACATTACGCCTATCAATAAATACATATCCGTGAAATCATATCAATAACATTTAAAACGTTTACATAATTTAATATTTAGAACGATTGATGCTATCGGGTGGGTAGTACTGTAAACTGTTGAAATGTAACTGGATGGGATGAACTAAATGTTCATGACACACATGGTCCATGGGTAGATGCAGTGCAGCATAGTTGTTATGGCGCTGGAAAGTCACTGTCAGTTGGGCTGTTGGTAAACCTTTGTATAATCTGTGGAAATTGTATTGTAATCAAGATGGCGGCCTTTTTCGAATTTGTACCACACGCCAAAGATCCATAAATACAGGGTGTAAACCACCTCATCACGAAGCCGTCAACCAAGCATTCTGTACATCAAACTAAGTAGCTTTACGCAAAAATTATTACTGGGAAACGACTTTTTTTTGGGGTGAAAAATCATGTTTTGTGGTAGAACTCAATGTAACGCACTCAAAACATTATGCTGATGGATGGATTGAATAGTACGGGGGTCGTGGAGGTGTTTAAAGTCAAAATCTTACATTAAAAACTTTTATTTAAAAAAGAAGTTGCCAAAAAGTTGGAACTTTGACCCCCAATATCTCCGTAACTAGAAGGTTCCCAGGGATGGTGGACAACAAAAAAATGATCGCAATGACTAGGAGAACAAGTGCCTTTCGGCTTCGTTAAGAGGTGTTTTACACCCTTTAGACAGATAGTTACTTGGTTTTTCTTTCCATTGTTTTATGGAATCTCGCCGCACTTTGTATGTCTGTCATAATGAAAAGATAGAGAACGATGGCCTTGAGATTTTTTTACAAAGAAATTAAAAATGTCTCCTTTCGCAGGTCTGCTGGCAGAAATTTCTTAAGAAATAAGCAGTACCTATGTACTAAACTATAACATGTTATTTTCCTGTGATGTCTACTGTGAGTACATAAATAGTAAAATAAATAAAATATACCTATAATTCACTTCACCTTCTCTCTTTGATAGTTCGACAATTAGTGGAACGGCCTTTTGTATAATACATTAGTGAAAATGAGTTCTTTTACTTAGTTTTCCCCTTAGTAAGGGTTCCAGATGTAGTTAATGATGAGCAGGTAGTATGGGACACGCCTTTGCCTCGTCCCGAATCTCTGGCCGCCATAGACTACACTTGAGTCTCTGGACAGAGTGGCACTTGCTTTTATTACCCCTGTACACAATTGGCTATGGTGGTCCACTCTAAAGTAAGATAGCAAATAAAAAGTAAACGAGGTTTTGGGTTCGTGTCTCAGGTCAGGCAGTATTCTTGGATATTTCCATTAGGAATTTCTTAGTGACAACCCTATCTTATATTAAGTGGCTATAACTGAAAATGTTCTAGACATTCGTTAAAACATTGAACAGTGAAATACCTTAAATTATTATTTCTTATAAAACTTAATGCACAAACAATTGTCTCAAACACAGACTGAACACAATCTCCGCCAGCCTACCGTACTTACATCATACTAAACCTGTCCCCCTGCTTATACCGTAAGTTTATATATCCGCTATATTATAACGCCTCTCAGTATCGATAAGCCTTTTTATGTGACCACAAACAAATAAACAAAATGATTCCTGTTTTAAATTGTTATTGATTCTGATTTATAAGATATTATCTTGCGCTTACGCAACCCACAAGGCGGTTTTTTAACATGAGATTTTGGTTTATGGCCATCCAAGTATGGTATATGGCATAAATTGTATGGTTAGCTTACGAAACACAGTTTTATGATGTTTGTATGGCTATAATTTAAAAATCTACGTGTTTAATGTGTTTGGTGCGGCTGAGTGGTTTATATCGGTTAGATAAGATAGATAAATGTGTTGGATTTAAAAAAATGAAGAATTATAAAATCTTTATCTTGGTTTGGTATCAGGTTTTTTATGCTTAACTGACTGACTGTGGAGCGCCCTTTTTCAATTACCAGTTCCTATTCATCATAAGGTTACCACGAAAGTTGGTCAATATCCTAAATAATCCTTATGGTTTATATTCATAAATTAGATCTGATTCTTTGAGTATTGAGTTTGGTGTACAATTAATTAATTAGAACAGCCTAGTTATCAATCAAAACCTATGGCATGCTATGGAATCTATCAGTGACCTATAGACACACCTAAATGACCATTTGTGTACATTACCCTTTAAAATCACCCAATTTCAACAGAAACTCTTATAATGTAGATGTGGAGCTGCCGTTCACCCTATGTTCCGCCTCCTATTGCCCTCTGTGCTCTAAAACGTGGAACCAAACTGACTTCTACGCCACCACCGAAGACGCCGCGGAAATGGCGAAATTTTGCGCAAACAAAATGTAAGACCGACCTGCGAACGCGCGAGCTGCACGAAGAAGAAGCAGAAAATTTTAAATTCTGCCAGAACAGTCCACCATACTCCCAAGAGTGTGTCACCCTACGTAGTGCAGGTGCCACGGTGTCCTGCCATGACCCGCGAATTACACACACATCGTATTCTAATGTATGCGTCTACGGGACGTATGTTGTGGCGAGCAAGGAAGGTCATCCCAGTTTCTACTGAGGATACATACATGGTCTAGTGTTGTAGCTGTCATAGGGTGTTGCTTTTCTTTTTCTTTTTTTAAATTATCTATATATAGAGTCGTTTAAAAATAGCTATTTTGATATCAAAGATTGGTAATCGCCGAAAAATTTTTCAAAGCATTTGAAACAGTTTACTTTTACGAGCTGTTTACTACCCTATAAACATACTTCAAAAGTAAGTATGCTATGACACCTAGAAGGAGACAGGATAAAAATAGTCTATATTGTGAACTGTGAACTGTGACGCCCTCAACTACAGCCGTGACTAGAGTTTGAAACAGCATCAAAATGGGAACATGTCGAATATGGATAAGGTTTATCAAAGGCTATTCGTTGATAAACTTTAAACCTCAAAGACACTCAGGACAAAAATTAAAATGTTCGTTTAGCGGTGACCATGAGTGCATCTTCTGCAGGCAGTTGCATGGTAGCATTAAGTTTACTGCAGATGATAGTCATTCTGTCTAGAAAATAGAAATGAAAGTTTATGTAGAGGTTATCCCATCTACTATTATAGCTACGAAGCCTAGATTTCTGAAGTACCTACGCTTAGATAGTGATATGATGGTGGAGAGCACAGATCGCTGGCCATCGCTTTCAAAGAGTTCGTATTTCTACAACGAGTCTCAACGGGGTTCGCATAATCTGGTAACTTATATGGAAGCCACTACATTAGAACTTTCTATCAACCCTATGATATAGCGTAGATAGAAAATATATGATAAAATGGTTCTCTAGAACCTCACCTCACTGGAAATACATGCATGCATAAACTCACGCTTTTTTCCCATGGGGGTAGGCAAGACGTACAGAATTCCACCAACTACGATCCTTACATAATCCTTTCGCTTCGACCACGTACATACCTGTTCACGTTCACGTTCATACCACGTTCATACCATATCTGGTCATACGCGCACGCCGGTTGCGAGTACTAGGTACCTACGCACCTGAACCTTCTGGAAAATTAAAATTCTCAAAGTTATAAAAGCAATGCAATTACCTCTTCTTCATCTGTGAAGTGTCGACGATAAGATGTACCTACTCCTCGGCATTCACTTGGGGAAGACATAAAGAACGAATTACGGAAAAAAGTACTTTTGTAATCTCAAAATTCTTTAAAACCCTGGCAAGGACACAGCACACAAAATTATCATTATTTCCAAAAATAATACCTTATAAATTGCACGAAGTCACGCGCACAGCTAGTAAGAAATAAATAAAAATAGCTATTGTAATGTAATTTATGTAAGTTACTGCTAGATAAACATGGCCATATTAAAAATTCAATGTTTTTTCCATAAACAACCAGTCTGGGATGTTTTCGCGACTTGTTTTTATCATTTACTTTGTATTTTAACATAGTATTTTAAGCAATGAGATCATCTTGCCTACTGCCTGGCATACTTAACTCTTGTTGCTAAACGGATGCGAATAGGTAGTACCTACACTACACCATTCCGAAAAACAAAACACACAATTCCGAATGGTTCAAAATTCCGAATATATCAATTCCGATTTATCATTAATCCTATTTTCTTAACTCCGAAATTTAAATATTTCGAACGTTCATAATTACTATTCTCAAATTACCGAATTTCATTATGTAGTCCGACTTATTAATAATAAGATTAAGTAATTAAAAATCTTTTTTCAATCTTTTTTTTTTTCATTATTCGTTTTACCTACGTGTTGAGAATTACGCGGCAGGTTCATAAAGGGACGCACCGTTTTCGAGATATAAGCAAATTTAGAACCTACGACTCCATGACGGGCGCTCGCTACGCTCGCATTTTACATTACACAACCACTTTCTGCAACAAATGTCGTCGACGCTCCACCGGCCTTCGGCCTACGCTCCTCATGCCAGCTAGCAAGTTTTTCGGACTAACGATCCATTGGACATTTTATTCTTCGGAATTATGAAAATCGGACAACATACAATTCGTATTTATGACTTTCGGGATTTTAAATAGTACCTAGACATTATAATTCTGCGGAATTATGAAATTCGTACTTTTGAAATTCGGAATTGTGACTTTCGGAATTTAGTTTTTCGGAAATTTTTGAATGTTCCCAGTGCCTACATGTAACGTTAATGTCTTGTCAAAAATAAATACCTACTTATTTCCACGCCTGTAATCCTCGAGGAGATAGGCAGAGGTGTACACACATTTCGCCAGTTGTGGATAGGGGCAGGTTTGATGAGATGAGGGCTGGTTTGATGGCATCAGGCTCATCCCTATTAGGGGAGAGCCTGTTACCATCAAACGGGCACAATTCTAGAGTCCGAGCTGCTACTTGGAAATTTCTGACCCAAGTATCACTATGGCCGACTTGGGAATTGAACCCAAGTCATCGCGCTCAAGACATGTAGCGACTTGGATAAAATATTTTAGACCAAGGAGGCGTCTTGTTCCCCTCGCTCTTGTTTTGTAGACTCTAATGTGGCTAGTAGAACTTTGTGGCTTTATATTTGGTCCTTTAATAATGGTTTGTTTGTGAATTTGTAGTTTTAACTACAACAACATTAATTACCTCCCTAGAGCTGCAAGAAAACAAAATAGCTAGTAAATAATTTATTATAAATACTTAAACTTCTTAACATTAAAAATAGATATAAAAATTTGTAGGTATCTAATAATGTCTTGTTTTTCACAGTGGTACAACTACTACACAATCGTGCAAAAAACAACAACAGTGGATCGAGGTCGCTAGAACTCGGAAAAAATAAAGTACCCATTGAATAATTTAGCATTTAAATGCACACAATGGTTAGGTAATAATTAGTAGGATAATTAGAAGTATCTTGTTACACGACGGGGTGCAGTCAAGTGCTTGCACTGTAGCCTAGAGAGAGGAGATTTTATTGGTTTTTTAGTTGAGATTGTTACCATTCCAAATGATGCTTTCTTGAGAAGGAGTAAAGTATCGTTTGCGAAAAAATATAAAATAATTCAGAACACTTGTGGGATGAAAAAAATAAAGCTATAAGGGCTAGCTAGTTACTGTTCGGTTCAACAAAACGATGATTAGATACCTATACGAAACCAAATAACAGACTTTGTCTTGTCCAAATCGAGATTTCAAATATCTCGGTCAACTTTACCAACGATTATTTTTTTCTGATAACTATTCGGTTGAAGATTAAAAGCAACCAAATCGGTCCAGACGTTCTCAAGTCATGCTCTTCCAAGCGAACTGCATTTATTTTTATTGATGTTGACGTAAAATACATATTTATATTACTGTTACTGTTAGCCTGCGTCATCCCACTGCTGGGCAAAGGCCTCCCCAGGACTTCCAGTTGTCACGATCCAGGGCTAATGTGGGCCACTGGTCATTGGTTTTGTCCAGCTTTCTTTGAGACGAATCAAAATACCAAGAAATTACACGCTCGCCTAGGTTGGTCCTTGGATGTGCGACCACCCATTACATACCGAGGCTGTCATTTAATTTTGTAGATTTTTGACAGTCTTTATAGGTAGTCAGTGGCCCAAAACTCTGCCAACCAGTCACATTGGAAGCCGACCCCAACGTAGTTTGGGCTAAGCAGATGATGACGTCATAAAGATGTTAATATAGTTTATTTATTTATTATTATTATTTATTTATTTATTTATGTATTTGTGTGTGTATTCTTCACCTTCTCTGAAAACATACTATCCTATAGTTCGGTCAATGTTTCTCGTATGTCGGTCAGGTTTCATGTGCAGGGTTGAGAGTGCTAGGGTTGTTTGCGATACTCGCCGACACCTTCGCTCTGTCAATAGTGTCACTTCACATAGGGCTGCACATTACGGGAAATTATAGAAAAAGAAAATAGAACTGGGTAGAAACAATGCAATAGAGATATTACATACATTTTGTTGGTATGTAGGTGTGGTTTCAGCCATATTGTTATTTAAGGGTTTGACTTCATTGTCTTGTTGGAGGAACTACATGAATATTATGGAACCACGCCATACTACACCACGCTTGTGAAGCGGCCCTTCCGTTTTTATTCAATGGTAAAGCAGAGGTGTGTGCACATTTACAATATATTGATATTCCTAGTTATAAGTGCCATGTTCATAGCAAGCGACCCTATTGACATAAACCGAGTAAAACTCCAGATTCCAAAAAATCATTTTCGTCAGTAACAGACTAAGAAAAATAAGGTTTTCTACCTCTACTACTGCTACGAAAATACTTGATCGGAAAAGGCAAAATTATTCGTTAAGCGTGGTAGATACTTTTTGCATTGCTTCGTATTATTCCACGTTAGAGTTATGTTGTTATATGAGTAACTTATCACAATAATCTACATTTAAAAGTAAAATATCTATAACGCGGTTTGGCTCAGGCGCAAAATGTCTCCTTCTCAGAATGGCAAAAACAGTAATAAATAATAATTATACATTCAATACAGTCGTTGCAGGTAGTCAGTGGCCCAAAAAGTCTGGCAACCACTCTGACCAAGGGCTATCGTATTGCCCAGTATACTAACTGGGTTGTGGAGGTCAGATAGGCACACTCCAGGGCTCCATGTAAGATACTGGTATTCAGCTGCATCCGGTCAGACTGGATGCCGACCCCAACATAGTTGGGAACAGGCAAGCAGATGATGACATTCAATACTGTTTTATGTTTAGTTATTAAAATTGAAGAATCATGTTTTAAAAGGCCCTGGGAGTGTTTTGACTACAAATCGATTGTATTTGTGATTGTAATTGGCTATCCTTATTATAATTGTTGAGAAAGCTGTTTGTTTGGTCCACTTTCTTGAGAGTACTCAACTGATTCGATTATATGAATGCGTTTTCAAGTTTTACATATTCGTATAAAATAAAGAGTGTGGTTCTCGCAGATTTCTTGTGTGTATGTCTCTCCAGATGCATCATGGATCAAATCCTGCCTGGAGTACGTAACTTTGCTTCTAACCTCGGAATCACATTATAACCTCTGGCGACAAAAAGATCAATAAAGTTTTGACAGAAAACAAAGCAAAGTTACTTGTAGTTTTCTGTTTCTTTAATTGAATATCACAGAACAATAAGTGCTGTATTAGAAAATTAAACAAGTGTACCACAGTGTTTATAAGGGCCAATACAAGGCATTTTAAAGAAATAAAAAAAGTTTTGTATTTATTTCATATTCCCTATTTTAATTTCCTGTGCGAGTTCCAAATAAATACTTTGATATACTTTCGTCTCGTTAGGCTTGATTTTCCGACCATTACAACGGATTGAACTCAAGACTCTTCTCTCACCAGTCTCAAACTCTTACCACTATCCGAGTATTCGCCAACCCTAGGTCAGATTATTCGTGTACGATCCGTCAAGAGGCGTGCGGTGTGCCACCAGGGGGCACGGTGACGTCACTCATCAATAACGGTTAACGGCCCTTAACCGACTTTGAAGAAGCGCTGCTCCTCAGATTTGTGAATCAAGCTCTTGCTTTACGTCGTCGGGAGGTAGTGGGGTCGTTTGTGAGTCTGTGGGGATTTGATGTGTATGGCCATGTTGAAGGAAATGTCGGATTAAATAGCTAAATTTTGTTTATATACCTATCTACATAGCATCTACATGTTTTGTCGAGAAAGGGTAGTTACTGGTACAGTCTGTACCCTGTATTACCTCGCCCCGCTTCCCCTCTTCTTTGGAAGAGGGGGCACAACAGCAGTTTGTTCAAGCAATCTATTTTCCTCTGTTTATAATATTAATCGCGAATAATAATGGGTCACGAGTTCATAACTACGCTGTGGCTAGGACAGGTATGACGACCGAGATGAAAAAAGGAAGAAGACACGCTACGCCGACCCCAAATATATTTAGATATCGGCTTCATAATCATGATGTTTGTTGCCAACATCGTTCGATAGCACTAATATCCTACTATGACTTGAAAGTCAGTTCATTTCCTAAGATCAATCTCTAATCCAGTGAAGTCTTTAACATGTAAATGCGTGTCGTAATTCAGCGAGCTCACGTGTGGAGTTCCTTGCACCCGCTATGTATTGCAAATGGCTGCTAGGCTGGCAGTGCTGGCACAGGGCCGAAGAAACCATCTCAATATTCAATCAGTAGGTGCTCAGTGCTGTCTACATAATGCATAGATGGCATTACAATGATGGATCTTGTGGCCACGATTGAGGGACTTTCGAGGAAAGAGTTTTAATGTTCGTGTAATTTGTCACGGATGGTGGAGAGTTTTTCCCGAGTTTTTGGGAAGAAGGGTCTGAATTTTGATTGTTGTTGTGTTATTCGT
Source organism: Xestia rhomboidea (assembly GCA_963853795.1). Classification (NCBI taxonomy): domain Eukaryota; kingdom Metazoa; phylum Arthropoda; class Insecta; order Lepidoptera; family Noctuidae; genus Xestia; species Xestia rhomboidea. The sequence goes on from OY970775.1 coordinate 19,013,338, forward strand.
GAAGTTCTTGTTAAATAGGAAGGTCTCACAGACTTTTAATTTTTTACTTCATTTTCATTATTTAAATATGATGTCGAATATGCAACAATCTAATATTTAAACGATTTCATGAATTCTGTTTGCAACCAGTTCTTTGTATGTCAAGTGAATAATATGTTTACGTTGTTATGTGGAATCAATCTGAATTTATGAGCCCATCTTGTTAGCAGACTTGTATAAAATTGTTTTGATAAATTTTGTTACTTACAAAAACTCTCCTTTTAAAGTAGTTAACGACTGAACGAAATGTTTACAGAGTACAGCTTGCCTAACTAATTCAGACTAATATCACTAAAGACCTTCAATTTACTTTAAAAGCCCACTCGGGACGAACATCTGAAGAATCTTGATGTTTCCGTCCTTGCCAACTAATGTAAGCAAATTACTGTAAAGACAAGAAAATAGACAAACTATCTTCATAAATATCGCAATATTACTGAAATTTTCCACGAACAGATGTAATTTTTACTACAATTAATGAGTTTGTTTTTAAAATTGTAATTATTTGAAGGGCGCACGAGTCGAATGTTACGTCAGTTGTCTTTGGGGGGCATTGGCGTAATAAATTCCGAACGAAACGCGAGCTGTCATAATTGTCAAGAATATAAGATGGCCGCCATGGGTGACAGACGTGATAGTATTGCATCCATGCGCGCTTCGAAATAAATACTGCTAAACACGTGTCGATTATAATTAAGAAGCTATTTACAGACGTCTATATATAAATTGTTGTACGAATTAGCTTTCGAGAAACTTTCTTGAACGAGAAGGATCAGTTAAAGCGAGTTAATATTTTAACGGTAATATTTTAGATACAAACCTAACGGTAGTATCTTCCGTAATTTACAACTAATTTCCAGGACTTTATCCCTTGGTCTGTCCACGAAGTAGGTAGACAATAGTTAAACACGAGACACCATGTCTCGAACAAATTGGTCATTTGACAGATCATGATTTAATAGGCTTCTCTCCTATTTCCTAAATGTAAGTTATCTTTTATTTCATGGTTACAAACATTTGGGCATAATCTTTCTTGTTGAGATGTATTCTTGACAGCACGATTCTTGGTCGGCGAGATTTTAGACTCTCCTCATTCCTTGACTTTTGTATGATTAAATGAATTGACTTCTTTTACGTCTTTTTCACAAGCTTTTCTGTTTATAACACAATCTGTGCGCGTGTCTGGCATGTTTTCAGCGTAATTCGTGTATGTAACACTCAGACTGCGCGTGATTCGACAACCGCCAAAACTGTTCAGCATACGCGAGGGTTTCCCGATGTGTGTCCAGCGTAGTAAGGGACTCGTGGCTAATGGCTGCGTGGTTGTGCCACGAGGAGGCGCAGACGGTCAGTCTGCCAACTAGTCTGCAAGTTATCGGGAGCACGAATTGAGGAGGTGGACAACTGTTACGAGTAATGGATTAGTCGCATTATTGAAAGCCAAAGTAACTCTTGACAAGCTGTTAGAGTCGTCTTTCAGTTTCAGTGTTTTGGTTGATAGTGATGATGGTCTTGTTACTTAAATAGTCAAACTACGTACGCAAACTCGTAAGCTTGACAAAATAGCATGGCACAAGAGAACAATACAAACAAATGATTATCGTGTGTATCGGTTCGCTACCTATCTTGATAATTGGCTAAATCCTTTTTGTAGTCATCTGAACTATTTTCTTTTATCTCTTGCCAAAAGCAGAAAAACAAGGGGTAGCTACACCCATAAATACATTGTTGTTCTCAGAAACAGTAAATACTGGCATTGGTGACAAGTCAACGTACATTGCTCCATTAACAAACCCATTTGGTACTGAGTAGATTGCCATCAATGGACCTTGTTCTGCCTCCCAGGCAACCATGAAACATTCATGGTTCTGTAATTACGTGAATCATCTTTTGGCACATGCTAATTGCTGTCAGCCGAACTAAATGAATAGGGCAGCCGACCTATTGATTAATGGTGTGCTAATCTGGCTGACGAGCTACTAATATTCTATCTTAAATAATCATAAGTATTAGCTCAAGAATAACGTCGGTTGGACTTCTATCCTGAAAGTCACCCGGCGTTGCATTTTTTTGGCAAACTTAACACAATTACATGTTTTTTTTTTCAGAAAAGGTTAGTCCTCCCCATAGTGCACCCACATTTCGCGAGTTGTTGTGTTGTATTGTACCCTTTACCACATTTCTTGAAAAAACCACTATATTTCAGTTTTCCTCCGAAGCGTCTCAACCACGTACACACATAATCGTGTATTCGTTGCTATGTATTAGTCTATTGCTAGGATTATTCTTTCCCTCATCACACGGAACCAATGACTTACATAACTACATCTCTGCTGACCCTTTGACATCCATCTCTACAAGACACGTGCCAGCACAAACAAGTATGACGTCACGTCAGACTAGATATATCAAATTATTCGCATGTTTTTTACTACTTCAATGCTCTACTTATAATACTCCCTAATAATAGTATTAATAATGTTATTCTCAAAGAGTCCTGATTGGTCGAGAATATCTTCCGCTTCTCTCCTTTGATGATTGATATTACATTATATTTTATGTTCGCGAATCAAATAAATAAAGTTAACAAGCCCTGAAAGTGGAAATTGTTAGAATTTATTATTTCCCTGGTAATGTCATCAATTTAAGAAAATTGGATATTAGGGTCGGCTCCTCGGAATATTCTTGTGGGCCTTCATTAATATTGAAATATTGACCAAACTATACGAGAATAGCAATTTTCCACTCAGGGTGGCTAAGCCTACTTACTGGTCTTGACATAATATTTTTCGTGAGTTAGAAAAGGACGAAGCTTGCAGTTTCCAGAATAATCTCAACGCCAATGTTCATGCGCCGTTAACAGGAGGTGCTTTTAATTAATCATTAGAGCTATGCAGTATTCCCTAAAAATATACATCCTAATCTCACTAAGGTTATAGCTGAAAAAAGCTTGGCGAAAGGAAAGTTTGGAAGTCAATCCCCTTGTAATTCCACAATTAAACCCAAAAAACATCGTAATGATCCAACACATGTTAACCACGAATTAATTAGCCATTAAGCGATCGTAAATCTCCGTCACTTTTCGGAGCACATCGGGCGTCCGCCATTTAAAAATAGTCTGGGAAAGCTGCGCGTGAGGCGATGGACGCAAAACAGCGCTTTGGACTCTTGCCAACGATATGGATGGATAAAATGGATTGGAAGGGCAGTTATCGAGCTGGGATGTCGAGAATTAGTCCTTGTCGGCTGTTTAGTTAGAAGATCTTGTATTTTGGAGATTATTCATCTTTGTTGTTCTGATCTTCGGCTAAGAATAAGCCATTTCTGTGTCGTAGTTAGTTAAAGGTGACAGGTCGATGACAGCAGAGCAACTGGCGATGTAATTATAACTCACAGCGGTCGCCAATCCGTCTGCCAAACGTCGTTGTATAATCACTGACTCTATCCCTGTGTGATCTTTCGCGAAATGTAGGTACCTACCTACACAGTTTTTATGAATTGGATTGTTACATCATAGGTACAATAACAATTATCTACCCGGATTCATCTCAATGAGAGCTGTTCCCGAGAACTGTTGGGTGAATAGACTACATGTTTTCGGTAAAATATTGATGTTATTCTAATTCGTCGGCAATGAATAAATTACTGGTAATTTTTTAGAACAATAAATATTCTCCAATTTAGAGTGATTCCCCGAACGTGAATTAGTTTTTGTTTTAAAATCTACTAATAGGTATTACCTAAAGCTGAGAGATAAGAAAGAGTTGGGTAATAGAAAGAAAGAAGAAAGATGGAAAATATACTTTGTATGTCATTGAGCTGACAAGCTGGCCATAAATTCTGCAAATGATCTGAGTGTATCTAGTGTGTTTTTTCTAGCCTGTTAACTGTCCCACTGCTGGGCAAGAGCCTCCCTTTCTCCTTCCAAACCTCTCTATCTTGTGCGATTTCTGGCCATGTTCGCCCCGCAAACAAGATCAGATCGAAAATAATGCTGCTAAATCCGGAAACATTTGAAGAGCAAAATACATCCTTTACCACAAAACAGGTCCTCAAAAACACCAAAAAATCTTCTCGACCGACCAGAGTGTCCATCTGTCACCTGCCTCCCCCCCTCCCCGCTCCGCTCGCTGAAGGGGTGCTTGAGAGGTGTCCTGAACAACTGCTTATTGTCGTCTCCTCGGCCCGAGATACGACACGCCTCGTCACTTGTCACGAGAGCTGCAATTAGGAAGCTGCCGCACTTTACATTCTCAAGATATTTTTATTGTTGGTTTGTTAAGAAATTGTTTAAAATTGTCGGCGTTTATTTTAAGGATACTTCTTGACTCGGTAACATATTATGGTACTTTAAACCTGAAGCGACTGTATGGTAAGAGAGCGGGTCTTTCTCACTTACAGTGCATCTCGCATCCTTTTTTGAGAGAGCTTTAGGCATAGCTCCTGGTAAAGCTTTGCCCAATGAATAACTAAGAGGGTTTAGAAGTCACTCCCTGGTGGCTTTCTCCTGGACTAATATTTTCAGAATTATTTCTGCTAGCATTAAACACAATTCGCTGCCAATCACGCCTTCAATCGAAATGCATCAACCAAAATTCATCAGCAGATAAGCCGTTAAGATACCGTCAGTCGTAAGGAGATAAATAGCAGTACTTTAGGCATTCCTTCCCAATCGACTTGGAAACACCTGAGGCTGTTGGACCGGCGCCAGCGCAGCCGATAAATAAGCTCTCACATAGTCACCAGGGTTCCCTGCATCGTGCCGTTACATACGGTAATCAGTCAATCTTGAGGGTTCATGAATATGAAGACAGTTTCTCGAATTTGATTGACTTCTCAGCATGTCAACTGCTGTTTCTATGTCCATTCAGCTTCCGCTAAAGGTGACACTGTGTCGGTGACGAGAGCTTACCCAGAGACAAACAGCTTTCAGGTGATAGAAACCTCGGTTTGGGGTTGACGATCTGGTTGTTTAAACCCGGGCACAGAAACTAATATCGTCCCATGACTTCAAAAATGCTGAGTAGTAGTAGTAGTATATAGGCCCTCATCGATCTTCAAAAATGGATTCTTCTGAACTTTCCCGAATATATATGGTGGACTGAATGCCGAAAATGTCATCGCGAGTTATCGTGAACACAAGAGAAGTTCGTTTAACTACAAATATCAAGCAAGACAATATTATTAATTGATTACTGTGACGATACCAATCACTATTTATACTTGTACATACGTCAGCAACAAACACTAAATAAAACACTCAAAAACAGATAAACTCCCGCTGTCTCCAGATATATTTTGCATCCCAGCAAATGATCAAAACATGTTTATCTTAAGCCAGCCAAAATGATAGCAATGTTGTAACTACTCTTGAAAACTTATGTCTACGTCATTTGGCGACGTCATCCCATCACTGGTGGTACTTATTAGCGTTGGCGCGGGTATGCGTATGCGCACACGTGGTGGTGACATTATGGAGATGATCGATTGAGTGATGTTCGATAGTGCGACCATAATAATAGGTAATGACAAACATTGCGGCTGCATTCTAGAAAGTTTGTCAGAGGAATGCTCACATTGGAAGGCCAACGCTAGGAGTCCTCGCACAAGGTGGACCAAAAACCTGGTGAAGGTCGCGGGATTACGTTGGACGCGTGAAACACCAGGAGCGGTCGATGTGGCGAACCCTGGTCCTAGGTCGGTGTCCAGCAATTGACGTCTTTCGGTGAATGATACCCACATTATTTAGGATTACGTAGGAATATCGTTTAATTTAAAAAAGATACCTGTAAAACATTTAGATACGTGAAGACGATTCTATTTATAAGGTGAACTCTGGAGCTACTTTTTTCTAAAAGATCCATGTTATTCAACTGTTTCACCAATAGGTACAAGAAAAAAAACACTGTGGTGGTTAAAAAAGACGCAAAGACAAAAAGGTACAAAATAGCCATAGTAAACCAAAGAATTTTCTTTCAGCAAATCTAAAAATCTCCTAAATCCACTAATTAATGAGCGTACAAGAACGTAAACAGTGCACAATTTTGGATGCTATCTACAATGTCCGGTCAATGGAGTTACATTGGCTGTGTTTGTATCTGATCCACCATCGCATACAAATAGCCGCCACGTGTATCTACTATGTATTTATGCAGGAGCTGCCAACCTTTCAGCTGCAGTCAAAACTTTTGGAAAAATATGTTTGGTTAGGTTTGTTGTACTCTTTTGCTCTGGAGATTTTTAGCATGTGCTAAAAATTATTGATTCGGGTCTTGTTGCAATCTCTCGGCATTTTCCCTGAAAATTACTGTGAGTGATAACTGATAGCGTTAACAACATACGATAAAATCGGAAAGCTTAGCTCGAAAAAAGGATATTAGTTACAGAGCTTAAAATTAGTTGTCGTCTCGTCAATCACTACAAGAAAAAATACTTCTTTAAATTGAAATGTTTGACGATAGTATTTACACCAAAGGTTGGCAACACCGTGTAAACTGCGCGCACGCACACGGCGCGTGGGCATCAGAATTACGCTGGAACAATTTATGTGTTTACCACGTTTGATCTAACCAGGAATCGAACCCACGTTACACAATAATTGATATTACGGATAGGAAACTTTTTGAAGAGTTATTTATTTTGTTTGATGTGTGAATATGAAGAGGTTAATGGTTATTGGGGATTTAATTTAATTTCGACATAGTTAACAAACACTCGTATGCAGGTGATGTCAGAGTACCTACTTGTTAAACTGTTACTAACTGAAAACCATTGAAGCATTCAGAATACTATTATAGGTACCTACTGCCATATTTCTAAGCTGCCCCCGGATGTTTCCATTGCATTGTGGAGGTGTGCCCCGCTTGGGTGGAGCACCGCCGTGTCCTCGAGGTGGCGATCGGCGGCGGCGACCTCTCGCTTCCGGCCCTGGTTCGTGCCATGGTCCGGAGCGAGACGGAATGGGACGCCGTCACCTCCTTCTGCGAAGCAGTCATGCTAGCGAAGGAGGTGGCGGAACGTGAGAGGGAGAGATCCTCACGTCCCGGCCGCCGCGGGAGACGCCCCGGGCGTCGGGGGCCACGTGGTGGCTTCCGGCCACCGTAGGCGCGGGCCTGTGGACGGGGAGCTATGGGCTAGCTCGCCGTCCGTACGTCTCATGACGACAGGCCGTGTCGACGGCGCGTTCGTGTTCCACGCAACGCAAGGGCCGAAGCCTGCCGGGGTTGCGGGACTATTCGAAAGAGATACCGTGGCCCCGGAACACAAAGGGCGAGGAAGGAACATGGATGGGTTTTAGTCAGTAAAAGTCTGACACTCCCTCCTGCTCCGCCCAGAGCGGGAGGAGTTATTTGATGATTTCTCATCCTAAAAAAAAAACCCTTATAAGTATTACAAAAAAAATCTATGGAAAATATTTTTAACGGCGTCTCAGTTGCCTGAATATCAACTTGAAAGATTGTTCTAAAAATTTTAAAATCATATTCTTTGTGAGTAAAAAATAAACCATCGCCTTACTCCAATTTCGTGGGCCATCCGTCTTAGATTCACCAAACTCTTCAATGTCATGGGGTTATGGTATCACATTTATTCTCGGCCCCATCAATTCGTTTTCTATTTCATTTGCTATTTGTAAAGAAAAATTCTTTATGGGCGAAGATTCGTGTGGCTTGGGCGCGGCCTTTTTGCCAAGCCAACCTTCGAATCTTCGGTAAAGTTGAAGAAGATGAAGAATTTATAATAAACTCCTTTCCTAATAGCTCTCTCATTGCCGATAATAATGAACCCTATAATATTATAAATAAAATAACATAATTGAGAAACATTGTTATTGTCTCAGTATCCCCTTTTATGGAACTATTCCGACATAATTTTACATCCAATTAATTGTACACACTCTCCCTTTTTGGAAATTGTTTGATCTACTTAAAACATGTTATTACAAGTAACCTGGCTACTATGATCTGAGCTGAGATGTGAATTACATCATGTTTGTTGTTTTTCGGAGATGATGAAATTTTCGTAAGAATTAAATCATCCTATTTAATGGTAGCCTATAAGACCTATATACGTGTAATAATGTACATACTCTACACGCAAGTTTTGTGATGAGATTTTAATGTTCTAATATAAATGTCTTATTACAGTTTGATGGATAAAGGACTGCTGATGCCGTAACAGGCAAATGAATGCACTGTAAAATAAATCATATCAGGTACTGTGATGGTAGACCGGAATTACAACAGTACATAGATGGATTTCTGGCCCGTATATAAATAAGAAAAAGTAATTACAAAGAAATTCATTAGAATTGTTTTGTGTAAAGCTTTATGATTCGATTGCATTTGTTTTTAGAAATGTAAACAAACAGTTTTCCTTTTGTAACGTTAGTCTAATTTGGTGATGTTGCACAATCTCATGGGAGGCTGCGAAGCGTTTGCGTGCAGATATGAAAAGTGATACCAACCTTTTGAGGCTGAATTTTTCAAACACCATGGAGGATTTTCCTACAGGAAATGCTGCCAAACGAAAAATATTATGTTGGCGGATATTTCCAGAATAAGAAAATTGAGATTAGTGGTTTTGTGTAAACTGATATTTATTTGTTTCAAAACTGCTTATAGAGGTAAGAAAGAAATGTTTTGGTGTGTTTGTAGGTTGAATAAAAAGCAGGAATCTGTTGAATCACATGCAGTTTTAAGTCGCATACACTAACAAAAATATTCAGAGAAATTCAATTGTTTATCAAAGTTGGACAGTTGGTAGTCAATTTACCAGCTTAACTTCAACGTGTAGTTAAAACAAGGTTATTTCATAATTATCATTTTGGCTTACATTGTCGAGGAGTCTATAGTGTATTTAGATCCACAGTAAGTTTATTCCTTTTTATTTACTGTTACCTAACCAATACCGCATATCACAAGATAAAACACCCTCACGATACACTCCCTTCAAGTTGGTGTCGAAACCGTGGAAGATGGCGTAAGAAGCAATAATTCAGGATAGCGGGCTATCAGCGGGACGCAGCGGGACGCAGCGGCTCGGAAACATCTGATAGTAACAGGTATCAATGTCGGAGGGATCGTGTATACGAGCCGAGAAAAGTGCTCGCCAGGGGAATTGTTTTTTTTTTACTGAAACTTATTTCCGAGGAGGCTTGTGTCCCAGCAGTGGGAACGTTGTAGGCTGGCTATGCTTCTGCTTATTTTCGGTCATTTCCCATGTGAATAACGTTTTGAGTATTATCTAGAAATTATAAAATGAATTAGTTTTTCACACTTGAAGGTTTATGGGGGTGGATATACACGTGGCAGCAAATGATGTAACGTATTTTTAAAATGAGGAAAATGTAACTACTTATTTTCTCACAAAACATATATTCCCACGCAAATGACTCCTACGATAGCTCTAAGCTAAATACAATGTCCCTTCCGTTCCGGCCCACCCTTACCGAAAATAAAAACGCCACGTGCAAATAATAACACACGCAGAAAATATTATATAAGTAGAACGAGGAAAAAAGGTAATCTAAAAATATTCTCTTTTCCCTGATCATTATAATCTGGATCAGTTCAAAGTTCGAGTGAATCGGTTTCAACATCGTCGCCTCACATCAGGCGAGTTGCGGCCAAACGCAAGCCACAAAAAAAAACGAACGTAACTTTTACCGTCGACTGTACATCGCGAAGAGCTATCATTTTCGGGCACCGGACCCTCCTTATCGTTGGCCTAAATTTACATTGTTACATTTCTTACCTCAGCCTCAAGGCTCCGGGCACAAGGAACGATGAAATATTGTACATCAAAAAATCTTTATTTATTTTCCCCGAGTTCTACTTCGCCCTATAATTTTGTTAGAAAATTTCTTCGAAGCCATTTTCATGAATATTGATGGCCACTTATGAGGGGAAAGAGGGTCCATTAATTGGCCCATGTCTCATTAGGGATCAGCCGATGTTTAAGTAGCGTTAATGATCAGCATTATTGACTTGTGGAAACCTCTTTTAAGTTCACTTTTGTTGGGATAGAAGTTATTCTGAAATACAGGTAAGATTTCGTATGGTTTATGTACAAACTTCCCAAGCTCTGGAAAAGTCTTAACTCATCAACATGATCACTGCTGATTCTCGTTCTTCTGTACTTCTATACCTAATTTTACATATTAATACGTAAATTAAAAAAGAATGGCAGCTCTCCATGCAATCTCAACTTGTTATGACCTTCTGTGGTACCGCGTTGTTCTTATAAACACGAAACGAATTTTGATGCGGTTTTCACCACCATTTGGAGAATTTATTCCGGAAAGTTTATACGTATTAGACATTCATATTAAAGTTAGATATCTTAAAGAAATCCCGATGGCTGCGAGTCGTTAAAACCGTGCGAAACAGGGTCGGGTCGCTAGTGTAAGATAAAGCGAACATTGCTCCATATCAGACAGGACAATTATTAATATGGGATGATAATATAAAAACTAGTTATAACCGGTATCCAAGAAGAAAATAACATTTATAAAATACTGTATTATTGTCAACATTGCGTGTTTATGTTAATTTATCGTCGCTCTGGTTTGTTATTAATTAAATATAGTGTGCTTGCGTCAATGGCGCGGATTATATTTTTGTAAGTAAAGTGAGGGTTAACTAAACTAGGTTTGTAGTGTTCGAGCAAGGTCTCACGTGGCGTGTCGTCAGTATGTTGTATTATATGTTTTCGGTTGCTAATGAATGGATAGTTGTAGTTGGAGACATGAGTTATCATATATAATATTAGAAAATGTGATGATTTGGCTGGCGTAAGATTTTAAATTTTATAATTATTAACCAGATCATAAAAAAAAATCTCCTAATGGGCAGTCTTCAAAGCTTGGCTTTCCAGGCTCAATCACTACTTGAAGAGTTCGTCTCTATTATTATTACTTCCACAGATTTCATCACGTGATCTTGTCCCTTCCGCTTACCGCTGATTTATTCTTGAATTTGCGAATTAACAAACAAATTGGACCGTTATTTTCCAACAAAAAGCACCCAAGGCCATCAATTTATCGCACATGATAATGTTCAACGAAAAGCAATAAACCTATTAGCGACCGCTGCGCGCTGCAAGCTGTAACTCACGAGACCTTCGCCTGGAACTGGGTCAGCCTGCCGAGCCGAACCCGTTGTTCGCGGCTAAATCCGTGGGTGTAAACAAAAGAACTACAATACTGAACAAACGTACACACGTGCTATTTAACACAGAGCACATAGAGAGTTGTGAAATAAGAGAGACACCACCTCCTCATCATCACCTGCATAGCCGTTTCCCAACCATTTTTGGGTCTGCTTCCAGACTAACTGGATGCAGCATGGAGCGGCTGCTTAGCTTAATGAGTCAAACGATACCTAGCCTTTTGGGCTATTGACTGCTACCTACTATAATTATAATTTTAGTATCTATCTAGGTACTCCATAATAAAACAATAACACAAGATCAAATAATCAGCTAGTGATTATACTGTGTTGTTAGAGCTGATTGGAAAACGCTTTTCTTGGCATTCCGTGTTCGTATATTTTCTTGGACGGTATTTTTTCGTCCTCTAAGACACTAGGAAGTACCATAACGTTTAGCTTGCTGCTATTTTCATTCATAAACCAAAATTAATACAACTAACTCGTTTAGCAGTTATCAATTCAACCCACTTAAAACCCTCACGTGATCAACGCAACCCACTTACATAGTTATATCGGCAAGTATCAATTAATTCACACTACATTTTTTACAATATAGCAAAAACATCGCTTTACATCAGCACGCCGTAATTGTCGACTAATTAAAGCAAATGGCCGATCGACAGATAAAAGTTATGGTCTAATAACACAGCATCTGAACAATGATTTACGAATCAAATTAGTTTAAGCTGGTTTTCCATCAATGCTGTGCGAGAGGCTTACGCGGGGCTAGAATTCGTAGCGAAGCTATGAAACGGTGGTTTGCTAAAGAGGCGCGAATTGCGTAGCGGACTCTTTTGAGCTCTTGTTCCTTTTTTTTTCAGCTCCATCCCAACACCATATTGAACACACATTCCTCCCACACATCGTTCGCTTTTCAGTAGGTAAGTCAAATACCCAGGCCCCGCAAGCCCTTTCTAGAGGTGCGCTAAGCGAAGCTAGGCAAATAAAGTAATCCAGTTGGTACCTCGCCTTAATAGTACAAAGAGACGACATGATGGAAAAGTGCGAACAGTTGCGTCAGACAAGGTTGGGAGAAAATTGTGTATTGTTTGTGCAGAGGTCAGCAGTGTTAGAGGTCTTGAGTAGACGCTTCGAGATAGAAGTCTGTTTGGTAAGTGTACGGCCTCGGTGGTAAAAGAAATTATTTTGTTATTATAACAAATAGGTCCAGTTATAGCTGGGTACTAAATAGCTAGCTGTAACAAGCCGACAATGTAGGCGTGGTTCGCACTTCTGCGATGTATGGGAACGCTAAATTGAGTCCAATTCGCTGGAGTATTATTTGGGATATTACAATCATCATCATCTTCCTAGCCTTTTCTCAACTATGTTAGGGTCGACGGCTTCCAGTCTAACCAGATGCAGCTGTACCAGTATTCTACATGGAACGACATAATCTTATTTACTGCCTTCTACGCTCTCTAGGGCGCAATCGCCTGCACAAACTTGAGGTAAAAGTAGTATGAGGCAGTTTGTGTCGCGATGGTTGAAAAAATATAGTGATAAGAAAAACCTCGATGAAATGTAAGTAGTACGAAGACCTTTAATAGTATTAGATTGATGACCTGACAACAAAAACAGGAAAATAATCTACAAATTATTTATGGAAAGAGATAATTATAATCAACACGCAGCTTACGACGAAAATTGCTTTTTTAACGACCGTGTCTTATTTAAATTAATACCATTTAATTACAATCTCATTTGAATGTAAACTAATCTTTATAGAAAAGTTATGCAAAGTGCATTATAATCTGGAGCTGATCTTCTGAAGTGCGGAGAAACATCACTTAGAAGCGTTTTCACAGCTCATCGCTTGTAGATATGTGTCGCTGATAAGCTGTAATAAGCGGTCTAAACGATTTAGCTCTCGCTTAGGAGAACTTTCGGGATCGTGTGATTTTATGATTATTTAGTGTGGTGACCAAGCTTTCAGAGAAAGTGAGCACTAAGGAAGGATTTAGGGAAAAACAGTCCCGTAAGGGAGTTCCATAGAGGATGGAAGTTTGTCATCTTTCTCGATCGGAATTCTTATGATGTGGTAGAAAACTTACTTGGTACACATTTGTTATACATGCTTGGTTATCTACTTGCCAATTTAGACATCAATGGTGGCTAACATGACGTTAATTTTTTCAAGTTTGTAGTTAAAGTACTCCGGAACGAATTTCGGCTATGACAGTCAATCTCTTCGGAGATTGCGATCAACACAGGAAATGTTAGCAAACAAGTGTGTGCGAGACACTCTCCCCCCTTACTTTCATGGCTCCAGGGTGCTACTGAGATATTCCTAAAGGACAATAAAAAAAACACTACTCGACCTGGAAATTGAACCCAATTCTTAGCAGTAGCACTGTCGACCAGGCAGTTATAACACAATTAGCACCTAAATAATAATAACAACACAATTACCAAAATGACATTATCCCATTCCCGTAGTCTCATGGCGCCTCCAGCACATTATAACCGCGCTGGAACACGATGCCGCGCGATTATCGTAAAACGTTACGACATCACCTACTACATAATTTGGCCGGATTATACGCAGTTAATTATGATGCGAGACCATGTCATGTACTAAATACTGTAGGCAAGGCTTTTGTTCTAAAAGGTTTATAAAGTAAGCTCTTTATATGGTGGAGATAAGCCGTGAGTAATGGGGTTTTTAATTTGAAGGAACAAGGGCTTGAAAAGCCTGTTAATTCGAAGGTGTATGGAGTTGAAAACACAATACTAAAACACACGAACACGAGCTGACTGTTCGTCTTCATATTGTGGCTTGTAAGGAGCAGCCCGGGTGAAAAGTTCCAGATCCTTTTACATGGCGGAAAGGACAAACTTTTAACGAGGAATACCAGTGATGATCCGAAAAATAATTTCAACGCGGGGTAGAATCATCTACTGAATTGGTGGTACCCGGTCTGGTACATGGTGTCTGAACTCATCATAGGTGGGTTACGTGGAACTGCGCATAATAATATCAGCATACAAAATGGTGCAATTCCCAGGAACAATAGCTGCACAATCCTATAATCACCATTTAGAACAACTATTACAATGTACTAGGTATGTTACTTTTCAAAGCCAGTCACATCACCCATAATTGTGTACCGACTGCGCTGCAGCCATGGTCATCCACCAGGAGATACAGTTGGCTGGCTACTTTCCTAACAGCTTTGTGTTTAACAACTAGGCCGGTTAACGCAATTAATAAATTCAATTAGTCATTTCCATTACCGGAAAACATTAACTGCGGGAGGACAGTGGAATGAACGAGGCGAGAACACATTTTAATAATGATGTCTCGGTTCGTAGTCAACTGATTCTTTACACAAACACCCTCTGGGTAACAAACAGTTGAGATTAGATATCATCACATTTACACAAACACCCTCTGGGTAACAAACAGTTGAGATTAGATATCATCACATTTACACAAACACCCTCTGGGTAACAAACAGTTGAGATTAGATATCATCACATTTACACAAACACCCTCTGGGTAACAAACAGTTGAGATTAGATATCATCACATTTACACAAACACCCTCTGGGTAACAAACAGTTGAGATTAGATATCATCACATTTACACAAACACCCTCTGGGTAACAAACAGTTGAGATTAGATATCATCACATTTACACAAACACCCTCTGGGTAACAAACAGTTGAGATTAGATATCATCACATTTACACAAACACCCTCTGGGTAACAAACAGTTGAGATTAGATATCATCACATTTACACAAACACCCTCTGGGTAACAAACAGTTGAGATTAGATATCATCACCGCTTGCTGAGGTGCATCGTGTTCTTCATCATCGTTCATCCTGACTTTTTTGACAACAGTCGAGCAAGTTGCAACAGCCATCCAATATATAGATAACCTACTAAACTACTAAGTATTTTCAAAATATTTTGAATGTCCCTTTGATCAAATGATCTCAATCGCTACTTTCGAGTACAAGGCTCTGGGTTTGATTCCCAAGTAGGGCAAAGCGATATTCGGTTTTTCCAAAAGGAATTTCTCAGTAACAACACCCCCAGACTCAGATTTTGGGCCCAGACGATGACAATAGACTCGTGTGTCCTAAAGTATGTGGAATATAGAACATCAAAATAACTCGTCGATAAATGTGGATGTACTATAGGTAAGGACACCTCTGCATAACCCTTCAAATATAATACGGCACTGTTGGGACCCCCCACGGCCGCCACTAGGAGACACACTCGGCTGGCCACTTTCCTCACACCTCTGTGCCGAGCAACTGGCCCGGGTAATGCAATTTATCAACACATCAGATGCCGTATGCTAATCATTTCACGAATTACAGGCCTACGCGCCGGAACACTGGCTTTGGAAACAATTTGTCGAATATTTATGCGTGATTGAAATCAGAATACAATTGTCTGGGCTGTTCAAAATGATAAAAACACATTAAAATGATAATTTCAACTTTTTTTTAAATAAGCCTTGTTTACGAGCGATATGGCAGTGAATATGAGATTATTTAGCAAGATAATAAGTTGCTTTGCTGCTAAGGCTACACAAAAATGGATGCACCTAAATAAAATCACTCTGTTCAATTTATCCCTGCGGTGAGCCCAGGGTCGGCCCAACTTTGCAATATTATTTTGGCACTAGCTTCTGCCAGCGGCTTTGCCCGCGTGAAGTTTGATAATTGTCCCATGGGAACTTACTACCGGGATAAAAAGTATCCTATGTTTTAATCCAGGCTATAAACTATATGTGTGCCAAATTTCATCCAAATCCGTTAAGTAGTTTTCGCGCGAAAGAGTAACAAACATCCATACATCCTCACAAACTTTCGTATTAATAATATTAGCAGGATTCTTTTAGTTGTCATCTAGTGTTTGTGACAACGCACTACCCAGGGTAACCCAGCGGCATCGACAGCCGTAGACGGATTTTCAATGCATGCAAAGGAATTAACTCCAAGAGTTCATAATGAAAAAGCCAAAAACAAACCTTGAATTTTTATAAGTTCAAAACAACTTTAAAAAAAAAACAATATCGCAAGCCAATGGGCACGCTTTCCGCTACCGCCACCGGTGGATGGTTATCAGTAAAACAAATGAACGTGCCTGCTGATGCACGTCTAGATAACACGCATTCTGATAGTGGAACAATTTCATGTCTCTAGGCAAAACATGCAGGGGTTTGTGACTAGGTCAGGAGGGCGAGATATTGAGATGTTCCCAAATGGAGTCCTGCATTCTACAAGCTTGACTTGTCGGTTAGTATGCAATTTAATTTCAACTAAATCGGTTGCACACACATAGATTTCTGGTGACAATACATTTTCACATGGATCAAGCCATGTCTGATCCTGTAGCCAGCAGCCCAGCATTGCCTCTTGACGAGAGAACCCCTCAACGGTTAACTCAAATGTAAACGCGTTCAATGTTGATAGATAAACCTACTTTTTTTCATTTTAATAAAAGCTTACTTAGTCTATTTTTATATCATTGTGAAGTGTGTACGGGTCAGATTTTCATAAAATATGAAAATCTGACCCGTGCGGCAACGACGGCGTTCAATATTGCTAATATTTTCAAGTACCTAAATAAAAGTTCTGTAAATGTTATTTTAGTACATACGGATATTATGACTGACTGCATAAGAAATAGGTATACAGAACCAGTCACGTAATTACAATTATATTTTAGTCGGCTAAAATATTCTTGAACGATGAAAACGAAATAAACTTCACACATCATCCATTCTTTAAAAATAAACAAACATCCACAATAATAGTCGGAAAGATAACATCGAAATTAGTTTAGTTTTGGCTCGATTAACCATACGAGCAATCTAAGTCTTAGGCAACCGGAAACGGTCGCAGCAACTGCTTTAGAGAGGGATAGAAACATACGTTTATGTAAAGTGTGAAAGAGACGGGTGTATTCTCTTTGTTTTTTGGTAACAATAGTCGGCAGGATTTATGAGCTTCAAGTTTGGCCTATTGTTTTAGGGTTCCGTGAGACATTGTGATAGGATATGCGGTCGGCAAATATTTCGGAAAATATTTCAGTTGGACAGTGCGGCCATTTATCAGCAGAAGTTGCTTTTAGTGTTATGTGCGGCGGAAATTGCGGGTAGTTTGGACGCAGCCGCATAGATACGTCGCGAGGGGAAAGTTGGCTTCTCTTTCATGGGAAAAGTCGCCAGTAGTTTTTCATATGTTATTATTTTGGGCTCAACAGGAACTTTAGAAGCATTCTGTTCAATAACTAGTCGTAAGAATACAATATAGTCCCTAACCACCACACTCTGTGAACTTAATGGAGAAAAGATTGCTTAACTCTATCAGAACATTAACTACAAATTTCCGGCCTAAATAGGAGGTAACTTATTTAGATAACGCGATCCAAAAAAAATATTATTGTATTGATGTTGTACATTTATTTAATTGTTTCTCTGGGACACGCCGCGCCAGTTTCCTCACGATGTTTTGCTCTAAGTAACGCTAAACTATTCCATAAATAAGAAAATCTAAGAATAGCCCTTACCTATAGTCAATGGTATTTAATTAAAGTATGCGTGCAAGTCATTCACTAATGAGAAGTAAATAACAAAGAAATAAACAACGTTTCTTTGTCATATGCAGTAATATATAGCGTTTCTAGCACTTGTGTCATCATTATGTATGTTTGACATTATTGATTACTAATTAATTTAAGGTGCTATGAATAAATTGTGTACATTTTATGTATAGCTAGAGAACATTGTTACATTATTACCTATGAAGGAGAAAAGTATATACTCTAGACGCTCCTAAAAAATTCAGAACAAAATGTGTTTCATAGGAACATTAATGTCAAATAAAGTATAATGCTTTATCGTATATTTTATACAGAATAATAAATTTAACGTACATCAGGAAAAAACCATTAATTAAGAACTATATACTTTCCACTAATAAAAGCACAAAACCAACATTTTACAACCATTAAACAGAAACGCGACTGTATATCTAAATATACATAATATACGCCACTAAACTGCAATAAAAAAGATAACATATACATAGCAATAAATTAACCTGTCAGCCAATCAGACATTATCGCCAGTTAGAAAAGAACTGCGGTTCAAACTGCGGTTAAAATTAACATGAAAAGTGACACATAGGGTAGGATCACGCGATGTTGTGACTTAAAGACCCCATTAGGGGTCATGGGGTCACTTTGTACCTTAGTAGCTGATTACGGAGGTTATCTTTGTGGTAAAGTTTGATTATGGGGTGGGCAGAGGTCCGGGGTCTGGTTTTGACCTTTGTATTTGGCTACCAAACAGGTGGAGGTTGACGTTGAGGTTTGAATAAGTTAAACTTTGATAAGTGTAACTTTAACGTTAACGTTTAACGTTATTGGAACTAGGGGCATTAATCGTTAATGGATGCATAAACGTCAATCAATCAATAGGACTACGTACACCTACATATTATGTAAATAATAAAACACGTGTCGTTTTGTGTATTCTGCCTATCACACGGGAAAATTTGTGAGACTGTTGAGTTAGTTTTTGCTTGACGTACTTAGCCCTCCTGCCAGGCAGTAAATCAGCAGTCGAATATTCGCCAACTGACACAAGGGAGTCCAACGTCAACATCGGCATGGTAGCAGTGCGACAAAATAGATTAAAGTGAGCTAGATGACAAATCATCCTTCTACTCGCAAGGCAGGGGCCTTGCGAGTAGAAGGATGCAGGTACTTGAAAGGAAGAAGAAAACATCGTAAGGAAGACATGTAACCCACCGGCACCGGGTCCGTTAAATTGTTTCTCTGGGACTTCGTCGAGCTCCATTTAATTGTCTCAACGCTTTTCTGGTGGTCGCCACTATTGATTCTGGCTTTCAGGAGTTGCAGTTTTTTAGGAACATCGTGGTGGGGCCTTTGTGGCAGATAACAGTTCACCTCTTACAGAGGGAAGGCCGGTCTCCCAGCAGTAGGTAGGCTGTATGGCTGCTTACGCCAACCTATATTCTAAAAGGAAGTGCCACCAGCCCTGCTTGCCTATTGGTTGTCTTGCTGATGGGACGGTTACGTGCGGGTGCGCGCGCGCATGGCAACGGTGACGCAAGGCGGTGCAGCGATGCAATTGTTTCGACGACTCGCATGACAACCGACAGTTACTTGCTACTGTGATTTGATAAGGTTTTAATTCATAAGCGGTAGCGATTTACACTAACGATCGTTTCAGAACCGTAGAACGTAAATTTCTAAAATAATAAAAAAGTATCGTGTTGGCTACTGTGATCATCGCCATCGTCAGCAGCAGACATGATCAATACTAAACGGTGTTAGAGAAAAGCCGTTCTCTAACACCGTTTAGTATTGACTCTAGGTATTCAAAAGTCTGTAACTTGGTAAGATAAAAGATGTGTTTTTTTTTAAGATTTTGCATTTCAAATAGAGTAAGAGGTAAACATATGGGGGAGACCTTTTTAAGAGGTGCAATGAGAAAGGAAGGAGAGATGATGATGATACATTAATTTGCATGAATATAGGTAGTTAACATAATTTCTTAATATCTATTGGTTTCACTATTTTCGGCATTTCGGCCATACAAATAATGAGATTTTACATCTTGGTATACTAATAGCATGCAGTATACATAAAGATAAAGATAATTTTATTTGTTAAAACATGTGTATACATGCAACTTAAGCACACAGGATGATATAATATTAATATTTTGGACGTACATGTTTCACCAGTAAGGCGTACAAATTTATAAAATTTACAAAATAAAATAAGTAACAAAATGAAAACCAAATTACTAAAATTCATATACATAATAGTCAGCTATAAACATTGATCAGTCAGTAAATAAATTAATCATATAATATCATAAAATTAAATAACAATAAAAGTAAGGAAAAAATAAGGAATGTCAAAATGCAATAAAAATTGATGTCATTATAGTATAAAATAAATTAATCATAAATGTCACAAAACTTAAGAAAAAATTAAACAAAAATAAACAATGTCATGTAGTGTCACTTAAAAAATCATTTATACTATAATAACACTTGTCCGTTAATAAATCTCGAATCTTTTTTTTAAACATATTTACCGGCAATGCTTTATAAGACTGTGGTATTTTATTATAAATTTTAGGAGCCATACACATTTTGTAAGTAGCAATTACATATAAATACTTATCATAAGTAATTAAAATTACAAACCAATGAATACCATTAAATATAATTAGACTCATTTAAAATAATAATTTATGCATAATAGAATATTGATGAATAATAACTAGGTCATATCAATAAAAAATATTTTTGAGGAATCCAAAAAAAAAAGATAGAGATATTTTATCAATATAATTAATTCATCATTTTTAAAATAATTTCTTTTTTAATGCATATTTTTTTAAATATATTTGAGCCTCGTAAGTTCACGCTTCTTGTCCTGACTTACCCCACTCCCAGCTTGATTACAATTTATTACCTGTTTACGTGAACTTAGACAACAATCGTTGCAATTTCGCGTCGATTAAACTTGCAAATGTGTTGGGAAACCGCAGTTAACAGCACTTAAGTGTTTGTTTTTCTGCTGGTTGTTAGCATGGCGTGTTTTTGTGGGCGCGCCCGATTTCCATCGGCTGACGTACGTATTGATTGGCGGCTGTTATTATTTATATTTTAATGCGGGTGTGAATAGATAAAGAGGCTCTTGTAAACATAGCTGGGTTGACTGCCAAAGTTTTTCTTTATGAGATCGACATGAATGGGTGTCCACCCATTACTTACCGAGTTTCCTCCGTGCCTCGGATTGCACGTTAAGCTGTTGGTCCCGGCTGACATTTGTAGATCTTTGACAGTCGTTACTGGTAGTCAGTGGCCCAAAAAGTCTAACAACCAGTCTTCCCAAGGGGCATCGTATTACCCAGTTCTAACTGGGTGGTGGTGAGATAGGCAGTCGCTCCACGTAAGATACTGGTATTCAGCTGCATCCGGTTAGACTACAAGCCGACCCCACCTATGTTGGATAAAGACAGGCAGGGTGATGATGTATACAGAGTGACGTGCCTGCTCGAGCTCTTATAAATACACTACTAACACATTTTCTTCACTACATCGACATAATAATCCTTTATTTCTCGATTAATGGAATAAATGAAAGGAACCGTGATTGTTATACAACACGAGTCACGTAAGATGGTGTTGGCACGATCACCACGCTAGGTAAATGGATTGGTAGCAAAGAATCTTAATAACTATTTCCTAATCCATTCATTAAGATACCGTCGTGTTGCAGCACCTGGAGAATATCTAAGTGGAGCCCTTTTCATCACTTATATGGCTAGCTATACAAAAAACATGGCGCTTTTAGCTTTATCATTTCCACGACTTGTGTTTGGTTAAACAATGTGGCAAAATAAAAACACAAAGTAGGACAACACGAATTTTAATTACTCGTATGCGTACATAAAATAAAACAAAATATGCATAATTTTAACTGTGTAATTATCGCCGTACAAGTACTAGGCTGGTATAAATTAGAAGGAGTACAACAGTACTACCCAGCGGGACGCTCGGCGTAGTTTCCTTTATTATTTGTTTGTCTGCTGCGCGCCTGTTTACAGCCCCTGTAGCGGTACACTGGGGGACACGGAAATGGGGAAATTAAAAGTTTATTTTTGTTACTGAAAACGGATGTAGTCGTTTTTCTTTTTAACTTTAAGTCATTGCATCTTTTTTTTGGTATTTGCAAAACTTTACCAGTCAGCTGAATATTGATAGCAACGTTAATGGTCTTAATATACCGGACGCAGGTACTTATGTTCCTCGAAGAAAATCCACTTTAGTGTAAATTAGTCTAGCATGATATACAAGTAATCATATATTATGTGTCATTCATTATCAATCGATTTATTTCAGAAGAGTTCAGAGCAGTACCTACTCGTCCCAGTTACAAAAAAGGGAAAGCGCAAAGCAACCGGTTTCCTTAACATCACCTGTATCCTCCCGTTTGTCGATGAGGCTTCGACGGCAGAGTGTAGATAACGGCGAGCCACCCATCTCAGTAGCTTTAAGCCCGAGGGCTTATCCTGCCATATCAGAGAAAATAAATGGCAATATTATATTTGTTCAATTTTCGAAATAAAACAACATGCAACCATTTTAGTTTAACGCCCCGATTTTTCGCACGAAAACAAAGAGATCAGTTGTTTAAAAAAAAACAATATTTGTCAAGTTTGTCAATAAGTCCTTACAACAAAAAGACTTAAAAATACTTAGACTTAAATACCGCTCATCCCGAAACAAAAAACCGTAAGAACAAGATTCTGCCAAAGATTGACAGACAGTTGTTTAAAAAAAAACAATATTTGTCAAGTTTGTCAATAAGTCCTTACAACAAAAAGACTTAAAAATACTTAGACTTAAATACCGCTCATCCCGAAACAAAAAACCGTAAGAACAAGATTCTGCCAAAGATTTATCTCCGATGTCTCGCAGATAAATCTCGCTGATGACGTCACAGCTCCTTGACACTTTATTAACGTTAATGTGTGTACGTGACTCGTAACCTGTTCCTCTTGTTAAATATAGCCTTACAGTGTAAGGCCTTTTACTTCCGACCGGAAACTTTAAGAAAAGTTGTGATATTTGTTCGATTTTATGGTCGAGACAATAGTTCATAGGCGAGTTGGAAAAAATGGCATATTGTTGTATTGAGTGATCTCAAAATAAGTGTGAGGTTATTCTTGCTTCTCGTTCGGTAAAGTAGAAGTTTGGAAAGCTTAAAAGATCACCGGACTGGCCCTCTAACAAGTTTAGCTGGAAAAGCTCATACATTGGATTAGATGATCTGTACAAAAACCATTTTCTACAGTCAACACTCTATAGCAACTGACAACAGGACCCTCTTTTTGGGCAACAGCAGTCGGGTGAAAAGCTTTTGTTACACCAAAACTAATATGCACACCATAATATTAGTCTTTCCAAAAAACCTTCATTGTGTCCATTATTTTGTCCGCCAGTGTACCCGCGTTACGTCCGGGCCGCACGCGAAGGAAACACGTAGTAATTTTTTTTCAGTAACTTCCGGCAGTAGTTAATAACTTTCATAATGTTTGTCTGAAGGCTTCGCTTGTTTTTGTGCATCGCTTTCTTTGAGCAAACTTCTGACTTCAGTAATAGGAAATTTATTGTGCGAGCATGTTTCGGGAAGAGTAGATACAGGCTGGTTTTTTGTGCCGAAACTTCAATATTGTTGTACTGAAGAGAGATAACAAGAAAGAAAGAAGAAGAGAGATGAGTTTCTGGTAAGTTCTATTGTTTTCCAATTTAAAAGTCGGAACAAAAGTCATTAATTCTTCTTCTTTATCGAGTGGTTAGTAGCTAACCTGGTGTCGGAGTTTATAACACCGCCCATGGGCCTCTAACTTGGCTTTACATGCCGTCAAGAAATATCTCTCAGGCAAGCTGGTTTCTTCACGATGTTTTCCTTCACCAAAGTAAGTAATTAAAATATTTCCTATGTGTTTGTAGAGATAATGGCATTTCACTCCAGCTTTTTACCAATTGTTTCAGTTTCAAATTTGATTTTTGTACAAAAATAACGTTTGCTTTGTTTTCTATCATAAGTAGGTATCTATATCACTTATGAAACTGTTTAAGTTGTCGATTCTGCCGCAATCTGAATAAGCCTTTTTTCTCCAACACCCATATTTTGGGTGTTAACCTTCCAAAGCTGACGTCACTCAGATATAAGCCGGCTTCAAAACGGCTTCCATCCAGCGCGAGGCTGAAGGAATACGTCAAAGCATGTTAGTATGAATAAATAAAACATTCTCGCCATTTTCACCGTTACGTCAATATCTGAACGTTGTTACTGAAGATTTCAGTTACCTGTCGCAATTGGATTGTGGGGTGCCCTTGTGGGGAATTGGAAGAATGAGGTTAGAGAAGCGAAAGATGAAGCGGGAGCGATTTAGAATAGAATAAACCAAAATGGTGGTGCACTAAATAGAACACAAACTGAACAAAAACTGATTCATAGGTCTGAAAACTAAGTATTATTGTACTGCTTGTCCCGATCCACAAGTAAACAAAAAAAATAAAAGCCTTTAAACTTACATTTTCCACAGTACAAAGGTTTTAATTATACCCTTATGTTAATTCGTGTTTAATTCACATACGTATTTCATACGCCAGCAAAAAATATAATAAAAGTAATAACTCAGCGGTTGAAATATCGCGTGTTAGTACTGTCCTTAGGTGCCGGCTAACCGGCTTATAGATGTGTTACCATTTCGAATAGCAACGCTGAAAGGGTTAACGACGAATCATAAAAATATAAAGCTTAAATATAATTAATTATGTGTGAAAATTAAACAGAGTATGATGAAAATATTATTTTTTGAGACTTAATTAATTACATGAGATTTTGTTACAAACTAAACATTTACGTAGAAAGGGACAGAGCATTCTTCTGTAAATCTATCCATACTTAAATGCCAATACGTAGGTACTAATAAAGTAATCTAGTTTCCTGCCTGTCTGAACACGTATAATCATAATGGAAGAAACATCATGACACAAAATTTTAGCACGGATTCTGATCCCGATTCTAAACCATGGTGTGTACACTTTGTTGGTTTTAAAAACATGATAGTTCTAACCCTATCCCGCTCCTTTCCTGTTTCCGCTCTTCCCAGCACCCTGTCGCGAATACATTCGCATAGCCGGTGGCGCGAGTTATCCCATCAAACGCGATTGATTCGCCGTCGACTTCGACCCGTCAAGCTGGAATGACTGACACTGTATGTAGGTGTGCTCAAGGTTTGATTGGGAAATCTTCAAAAAATGTTCGCACGGAAAATAAAAGAAAAGTGGCATTTTGGAGATCCGTAGGATTTCAATAAGTTAGGATTGAGGTAGAAAATATACCTGGACGGGAGCACGATCGGCGGCCTTTGAAGAGGGAAAATCTGGAAGAAAAAGTCCTGAAAAAAGAACTACCTATCTAGCAGTTTCGCTACCATTGCTATTTATATAAGAGCATATATTATTATTACAAAACTTATTTTGGAAATTTCATACATTATTGCTACAATTCTTACAACGTACTACATATTTTGCTTTCTTATCCAAATTTCTAGCATCCCGACCGCCAGTAACTAAGTTTGTCGTACGGCGCGTGGGTGTGACTAAACTTTCACGCTATCAAAGTCAGGGGCACGGCAGATCAGTGCTATCAGCGCCCAGTGGGAGGACGGACGGTAACCAGATTATCTGTTGACGACAACCACTCACGAACGTCAAGGACAGATCGGTTAGTGAAGTTTATAAGGTTTCTAGATCTTATCGCGTACTAATATGATATCTGGTATAAAATTGATCCGTTTATCGCCAGACTTGCAGACTTCTGACAAATGACAGCTGGGACAGCTTGACGTGCTTTGCGAGACACTTAGCAGGTCCACGGGTCAGCCTCAGCACGCGTTGCTTAACCTTGAGGATCGACCCCGAATTTACAACATGTACACTGATTTTGAGGGATTCTTGCGAAAAACTCCACTTAAAATTAACCACTAAATATCACCACCCCCCACTACTACTAAATGCAGTGTAATCTAACAGCATTATCATCAGTAGTGTTTGATATCGCCGTTACGTCGGTTAATTCAAACCGACGGCTGTTACTGCTGTTAGTTAACTAATGAAGCGCAGGATGCCACTAGATACCGTTATCTCAGATAGGGTGGCTGTGAGGAGAGGTTAGGGGTGAGACTTAACTGGATTTTCTTATGAATATTGAGATCCTGGATTAGATCGACGCACTTACACTTTGCATAGGAATTTGTGATCGCGTTTAATAGTAATTTACACAAATGGAGACTTTTTTGCACTTCGTCTGCCTTAAATAGATGCTTAAGTGACACAATGGAACGAGTTTTCACAAAATCTTGTCCAAAAAATACTTGATTTTGTTAAACGAGATCCGTTATTGTAGAAAAGTGAGAACTCACTCAAAAATCTGTATCAAATCTGTCACCTATATATATATATATTTTTGCTACACTTTCGTTGAGTATTGAACGTTTGTACGAGTATCAAAAGTGTCAGGAATTATCCAGATTTTCCCCCAGCCGTTTAGTGTCCCTACCAAGGGGTACATTAGACCCCCGAACATTCGCATAATCTCGTGACCACCCGACCGCCCATTAAAATTTATATCTACGGCCTGATGACAATCCTTTCAGCATTCCTTCTTAATAGTTGTAATGGTGGAGCCGCCGGCCGGTGTAGTTCGGATGGGTGTAATAAGTGATTCTGATGGGGATATTAAGATTCTAGGCGAGGTTCCAAACAAAACTGAACTTATTTAAAATAATTGAAGATCGGTTAACTCACCGGAAGCTCATGCAGAATGATCACTGTAAGTCGATTTCAGACGTTTTACACGATAGCAACTAGACACCATAGAACTGACAGTTAATCACTTCATTTCATTTTTCGATCATAGTACGTGATTGAAATATACCTAGTGCTAAAATCAAATCGGCTCGCCAGTTAATTCATTTTTCACTCTTGATTAATTTTGTGTTCTGACGTTTCACTTTGAGTGAAAAATGCGAAACGAATGGCAAAATAACAAATAGTGAAGTAGCTGATATATAATATATATAATATATCGGCTTCACTCTCTAGTATTTTGAGAACACTTTTATTTTAAGTTTATTTCGATGACCTTCCCCATTATGACACAACCAACGAAAACAATAGGTAGGCAGTAAACAAAGTATTATTGACCTACAAGTAGGGAAGTTTCGTAAGCCCTCGAAAGGGTACCAGCGCCGAATCTACCAACAAAACAATGTCTCGATTGCACAGCGACAGCCGACACGAACCTGTGACCTTTCCGTCACTCGTGAGACTATGATGAACTGAGTCATTGGTACCGCAACTTTAAAGTGATCTGCTGGGTTTTTTTAGGTCATATCTTACTCTCTGTTGCTCAGGATTGAAGAGCCTTTGAAGATCTGATAAAATTTCATTCACTTTTATAAACCGGGCTTATCAATGTCCTTGCTATTACAGAATGCACCAGCCTTATTTTATTTTGCAGTGACTACATCTAAACGATTCACTTATATTACTGCAGATCTGTATTAGCAAAAAAACGCAAGAATAAAGGAAATAGATAAATAATGGCTTCCTGGTGACCCTGAATGCCAAACTCAAATCTGCCTTGCCATGTCGACGGTTTTTGCTATCAATTAAATTCCAAAATCACGTGCTTTTAACTTCTAAACTTCAGTCGAACTAACAACACTAACAAGGACCTTAACTACCAATCTCACGTGTCAAAACTACCCATTAAATCTCACGCAATCAGCTTACATTACGACTTTGACATTTGAACCGCCGCCATTAAAGAAATGTCACACCGAACTCAAAAAACTTTCTTTGCTTTAATAATGAACATTGAAATGAATACATTGAACACTTTAATTGCTAACTACCTTCGTATGTAGGGCGTTGCCCGACATTTGTAAACGTTGAACTTTTGATGTTGCGAAACAAGACTAGTGCTGCGCCTTCCCGGGATAATTCGGAAATTGCGGGATTCCGTTATCGCGGAATTTAATGGTGGTCTTAGTAATAAGTGAGTCAATTTAATGTCAGTCTTGGGTAAGCAACTCCGTTATTTCCACCCCTCTGATAATGATGTTGTGGCGGGGGAAGTGACTTTAATCCTCTCATTTGACTTTTAAGTAAGCGTAAGAAAGTGGGTCCTTAATTTAAGTTTTGGGTGTTTGTGTTGGTCCTCTAATCATGGTAGGGAATATTAAAGAGTGCGTTATTTTGAATCCAGGATTAACTTACTGCTGTTTTTTCTCCTAGCCTTGGGATCCATTCTTTATACTAATTATTTTTTCGCATTGTATTGCAGGAAGTCAATCCAGAGTGTTTGCTTGAAAATTTACATTGGTTATGAATATGATTATACTGTTATCTTCACGAGTCTTAAATCCCGGACATAATATCTTCACTTCACATCACTAGTAACCTATGCTCTTCACGGAAATTATTTGGGAGGGTAGTAATAAATCAGGAGTATGGCTCCCGAATGTTTCCACTACATCTACAGTCGGAGCCGCGGCTGCGCGGCGGATCGCGGCAGTGTGCGCACACCCTTATAATGGTATTACTACAGTACAAAGGATAATGGCCACCGCGACTAATTGAAATTATGGTTCCAGTGGTTTACTTTGCTGTTTACTTATTACTGTAATGTTGGTAGACTGGGTTGTGGGTATTACAAGTTCGGGGTTTGATTTCTGGGTTCGCACATATAGATAATTATGAAAAACCGGCCAAGTGCGAGTCGGACTCGCTCACGAAGGGTTCCGTACTATTATCTATACAGTACATTAAACAAAACAAAAAAAACACGTTTGTTGTATGGGAAATTAGACATTTATTTATTTTAATTATTTATTTTTAAAGTGATTAAATAAGTAAATATTCTGTAAATATTACAAGCGTCTACCTGTTGCTGTGGCGTTAATATCGAGCAAAAAATCTCGTTTGTTGTATGGGAGCCCCCCCTTAAATATTTATTTTATTCTGTTTTTAGCAATGATATTCTATTATACAGATATGTTATGAGCGCACAATCGTGAAGACTCGAAAACGGCCCAATTGGGTCGTTTTTCCTTACGTCTGCATCACGCCTGGCGACGAGCGATACGCTGCAACAAATATAGATAAAAATTGTAAAAATGCTATCGTACGTGTTCAGAAAGTGTACCAATTATGCTACCAAAGTAAATAAAACACAAGGGATCTCCGTTTTAGACTTTCACGGTTTTTCACTACACTTAAAGTACTTATGGGATAACTTGTACTCCCGCGATCATGATGCTTGCAACAGCGTCGAAATATCGGGAGCTCAACGAACAAAACAAAATCACGGATATCATCCCGTAAGTACTTGAAGTACAAGGGATCTCATACCACATGTAACTACCTACATAGGAATTAGATTTATATTGACTAAATACTGATTTGTGTACCTATTAATTGGTAGATTTTACTTAACAAACTACTACAAAAAAAGATAATTCACTATACATATTTCGCAACCCGTCCCTTAGTACCCCGTTACCATGGCAACGGAAGGAAGCTCGTATGATTGATAACGCGTACAAGCTTTTAGTCGATAGCCCGATATGGCTGATAGTGGCCCTTTGTCGGCTATCGCGCTTACTCGTTGCTAAGCAAGGAGATAAGCAGGTGTGTGTTCGTTGGAGATAAGGGTGACAAAGGAAGTGGATGGGATGTGTTTCTTAGTGGTTTTTTACGTTAACAACTATGTTTGGTTATTTCATGTAATAAGTTTATAATAGTAAAACTATAGACCTCAGTATCTTGTATAAATTTCACCTTGCTAGGTCCACTCTTTCCTGAAAATCGGTAGTTACACCACAAGCACAAGTGTACCAGTTTGTAAAATAAATGGGATGGTCTATAGGAGTCTAAATGAGTGGTACATTTTGTACAGTGGGCCGCATGTCATGTGCAACATTTTGGAATTTGAGCAGTCTACCACTCAACCGCGCATGGCCGCTATTGCAGCCAGTAGCCGTTTTGCCTAAAAGCGCATGGCCGCATTTGCGGCCAGTAGCTTGTTGTTAACTTGTTACAAAATTTGTGGAATATGGAAGAATAAAATCTGTATTTATCTGTGGATTGAATGGTTTAGGTCCGATCTCTACAATATTCCCGAACGACGTACCAAAGATCATAGCACTATTCCATCGACAAATGTCAAAATAAAAGTAAAAACTTTAGTGTAAACAAACTCCGCCATTTCTGACGTGTGGCGTCGTATTTCAATTTTGTTATAATAATAATAATAAATATTACATATCCATTTTATTTATTTTATTGTTATGTATATTGTTATTTTCGGATAGTGTTATATATCAAATTAATCGTGAAAATCTGTGCTACTATATTATCATAAAGGAAATCTAGTTTTCGAATCTCAAAGTTGAGTATTTCGCCTCCGAAAAAGTGGTAGGTTTAAATACCTATAGTGATTGTGTTTATACAAGAAACAAGTGGCTTCGTAAAGTTATAGGTACGTAAATAACCGTGTTCAAAAACAGTCGTTGGCGCAGGCCGCGTCAAAATAAACAGTGAGTATCCAAATTCTAATTTAATTCTAATTAGACTATCGTAAATAAACTAATGAGATTATGGTCTTATTGGAAAGGAAATATAATCTAGTTTATTTTAAAATTATTTTAATTGAAATTTAATATTTAGAAAAATTCAAATTTATTTATTTTATTTTATTTATTTATTTATTCTCTAAACATACAAATATCCTTACAGGCTATACCCAATGCGATATTGTAGCACACTTAAAATTTAAAAAAACATAGTTCAACTGTTTTTGACATAGCAAATTCTAAAGCTGTTCTTGTAAATTCACCCAAAGCGCAACAGAATATGTCCAAGTCCTCGGCAATGAGGTTGAGAGTGCGGAGCGCGCTCGTGAGAGGCGCCTCGCGCAGCAAGTTAGTTCGCGCGCGCGGTTCTACCAGCAACCGCGGCTGGCGACGACGACCCACATACCCATCTGGCACGGCTAGCTCCACCCTTCGCAATATATCCGCATTGTGTATCTTCCCTCTAATTACCTTAAAGATATAAGTCACTAGTGTGAGTTGCCTCCTCACCCTTATTTCATTATATCCGACCATTCCCAAGACAAAATAGAGTTGGATACGTCAATGGATAAAATGGATATACCCCGTACTCCCTCATATATTTGTACCTAAAAAAAATATTTTGTACTCGCTCCAACATGAGACTATACTTAGTTTCATCTGGAGCCCAGATGGCTGCATTACATTCTACATAGTTGGCTTCTTACTAAAGCATTATATAGTGCTGTTATAGCTTAAATTAATAGTTTAATAGCGAAATACCCGTTTTCATCACTGTTTTTCAAGTTCTACATTTATTTTTGAGTTTCAAATTAATTTTAGTTTTTTTTTTTTTTAATATATAGATTCCATAACTATTCAGCTATTCACTGTACATTTTATTTTATTTATTTAGCTATAACTCTTGTAGTTTGCGATTGTCAAGTGTTTTTATCTAAAGTGTCAAATTACATGCGAATATTTCGCGAATATTCGCAATTTTTTGCGCGCTCGCGCGGTCGGGTGCAAAAAAGTCGCGCGCGCGGCTAGTGAGTGGGTATAGCAGCTACGGACTGTCAATAGAATATAAGAGTCCAGTGCTTTGTTTTTTCTGACATTTGGCCTATTTTGGTAAAGGGGCCTTGAAGGAATAGCATCAAGTAGCCTATGCTCGCGGCTTCACCAACGTGGAGTTTGGGGATTGCCCACGGGATCGTTCTTCCCGGATGAAAATGTGCTATTCTAAGCCATAACCTATCTCTATGCTGTGCTGGCGAGGCTGAGTAACAAACATCTATCTATACAAACTTTCACATTTATAATAGTCGTAAGATTTGTTATTTTCTGGTCAAACAATAAATTGTCTCTCATAGTGTCAGCCATTAAATAATCATACTTATCGTACCCAATTTCATGCAATACTAACGTTACATCTAGAATATAAACTACATTAGTGTTCCGACCAGTACCCAACCACTCCTGCTTACACCAGTTACCATAACATTGAGCAGTAAAACAACAACAAATGCAGCACAATATTTGCTAAACATTATTATTTATGGTTCATTAGTGCTCGTAACATTGCCTAACGAATTATGTTTGGCAAAGATTTAAAAAATTTTCGCTCTTCATAATACTAAATACTTCAAATTTTGTTGGCCTAAACTAAAACATTGCCACTTTC
Organism: Xestia rhomboidea; assembly: GCA_963853795.1. Lineage (NCBI taxonomy): Eukaryota > Metazoa > Arthropoda > Insecta > Lepidoptera > Noctuidae > Xestia > Xestia rhomboidea. The sequence goes on from OY970775.1 coordinate 19,045,484, forward strand.
GATTCGATTTCGATTTGTTGTACTGTGTCAAAAAATGATCACGTGTCTCTGTCGATGATATTGACATTTTGTATGGCATGGTTTTGTCTCGCTCACTCACTTATGCTGAAAATGCCAGATGTGCGACTATCTCACCATCTCATGTTAGCCAGTTTGTCGCACGACCTAGGTACACTGAAGGCACTTCGAACGATTTACAACTTTGTCTTTAGGTCTCATTTCCGACCTAGATCGAGTACTCAGTGTTAAGTGTGGACCTTGGTCTTATAATTTATTGTGGCTTGCAATACTTCGTGCATTGAACTGGCTTGAGTATGTTTATACTTACTTGTTTAATTATTACATTATTAGTCATACTTAGTCAGCTAATTATAGTACCTGTGTAGGTATTCGTATAGGCACTTCTATGGAAAACTTCGACGACCTGCACTGCGAAATATGGAGTTCAGACTCAAACCTTCATAATGACTACCGAACCTATTGACTATAACCTGCGATATTTGTAAAATGTAACTAGTTATGTAACAAGTGGACCAAATCGGAAGAAGAATTAGAAAATCTTAAAATGCTCTGACGCACCAATTGGGTGTTTCAGTTGCCATCATATCACCGTAGAAATATATAGAGCCTTGATCCAGTCAAGAGATAATAAGAGAAGAAAATGACATTGCCCATATGACAATTAATGAATTCACCAGATTCGCATAACAGAGGAAATTTACTAAGGATCACAATATAGGCTAATAGGTAGGCTATTGTTTTGATCAGCTAGTTATATCTTTTAGAGCAGTCGAATGAAAAGCTCAACACGACCTACTCCTAAAAAGAACAACACAAATAAAACATCACGTTAAAAATAACATCGGTAAAGAATTATGGTGTGACACATAACCTGATACTCTGCTTATCCATTAACAGCGAAAGGGCGTCACTGACCCGTAGGTATAGCATAACTAAGACGTAAGCGATGGCTTACTAAACCACTTCATCATGAAGTCACCTTGAAATTGACACTGGTGGCACCACCTTTTGTCACAAAAGAGAAGGTTAACAGAAGGACCGAACACACACAAGTCTCAACAACGTGACCTCACACCTGAAATCTCCTAAGAACAAGGCAAGTTAGTTGGCTAGTAAGTCCCATATTATAAGGGGAGAGCCTATTGCCATCAACCGGCCACAAATTTTGACTCCGGCCTGCTACTGAGAACTTGGTTATGGAGAAACTTAGGTACTCTTTCCCTTAGCTGGAAATTGAAGACTGAGTAGACTTCACATGACCCCATTCTACGCAGTCGTATTGGCAACAACTAGATCAACGAGGCAGTCTGACAAGCCTCTCTAGGTGTATTGAAATAGCGACTATGGGCGAATGACAAAAAGTGGTTGCAGTCTGATCCAACCTGCACAGCCGCCCGTGCCTTGCTCACTGGCTAATATGATACATGGCTATTTAGAAAGAAAAATTTAAATAAAAACTCTTTGTTTTTAACTTTTCTATGTTAGTAAGCTTGTCAGTAGAGTTGTACTTCTGTATATTATTATATGGTGGGTGAATCATTGCATAATCCAATCACATGCATAATAAACATTGTCGGTCAGTATATTATGTAATGTTGTTTATTTTCAGTTTAATGATATATATATTTATCCTTTTTAGTAAAACTTTAAGTGTAAATATAAAAGGTGTAATATATAAAAGGTATCTGTAATTCTGTTATCAAAATGGTTTTGTTTGACTATAGATTACAATTTATATACTTTCATTGACAATTAAAAACAATAAATTAAGAATTTTTATTTCAAAATTCAATTAGTTAAGAATTTAAAACGATAATGGGTAAGCTTTCAGGGAACATTAAAATCTGTTCTTTCAAAACATCAAAATGGTCGGTATTCTGAGTGCAAAAAAAGAATTAATTAAAGAAATGTTTATGGCACATAAGTTTACGTTTAAGTCCGATAAGTAAACACAATAATAATATATTTTCAGCTTTAAGTTAAATAATGAAAGTGACCTCCCGCGGTCTGAGGTCACACGTTGAATAAAACTCACTATTCAATACACTTTTGTTCACAATAAAAGAGCTCTTACTATGAAGTATGAACATCTCTCTTCCTCTGGTTGAGTGAGATATTTGAAGAGGTATAGCATCAAATTACGATCATCTGGAGTAACCGCAGAAAGAATCAAAAGGGGCGGATATTCTTTCAATTAGTTATTTTGCGTTGTCAAAAACCTCGTTGGTAAGAATTTGTACAATAATCATAAAAGATCTTCAATTGTCCAACCAGTTAGTCGACTGCATGGATAACAATGCACATAATCAGTCGCATAGTACATAGGCATCTTTATAAATGAACATTTAAAGTAGGTGTATCTGTATTGACATCGCCCTGGCTGCACAATAATTTGTTAGCACTTGCACAAATATTATTATTGTTTCTCTTTGAAACGAACAAGGCATCATCCTTATCCTTATGTTCATCCTTATACGACTTAAACAATTGTAGGATCGAACTTAATCTCAATATACGTCATTATTAACTAGTCTCAATGTATTCGGAAGCGAGCCGAGTATGGAGAACCCAATTTCCCGTGTACCCCACTAAATATTTCTGTGTAATACGTTGCGACATGTAAGTGCCATCGACTAGTTATAAATCAGCTGATACGATTCCTCTCAACCCCTTCCCGAAGAACATTTCAATAAATTTTCATTAGACCAGCACTAGAGTGGAATCGGGTCAAAAGGACATCTTCAAACTTCAAACGCTGTAAATCGTACATCTTTATTATTTCACAAGGTAGTGTTCACAGCCGCACAGGACGCTCTCCATCGACGCGTGAAGCTATAAATTGTGAAGGCAAGCACGCTTGTCAGCAAGTAATGTATTGCAGCCAACGGAGGGAAAAGCCTTTTATTACGTTACGTTGGGGTAACTCGCATGAGTTATGGTCTGACGGTATTTGCATTAATGAAGGGACCGCATGATTGGCTAGAGAGAGACGGACATAGGACAGATGAGAAGAGAGAAAGGGATGGAGAATGGATAATGCATTTCGGTCTAACAAGAATTGGATCTTTATGCAAATGGCGGATATAGAGACAATATCCTCGACATAGTGATATTTCAATTTAGTTTAGGGTTCCGCCGGAACCTTACAATTATGACGTCTTTGTTTTATCTATGCAGGAAGGCGTTTATCGTCTATGTAGAAAGATATTTAGTAAGTATTTATATCAGCCATTAGGTACCTTTTTTAGGATGAGAAATCATCAAATAGCTCCTCCCGCTCTGGGCGGAGCAGGAGGGAGTGTCAGACTTTTACTGACTAAAACCCATCCATGTTCCTTCCTCGCCCTTTGTGTTCCGGGGCCACGGTATCTCTTTCGAATAGTCCCGCAGCCCCGGCAGGCTTCGGTCCTTGCGGACCCCTTCCTTATTGCTGACTCTCTTTGAGGCGCGCGTGGAACACATACGCGCCGTCGACACGGCCTGTCGTCATGAGACGGACGGACGGCGAGCTAGCCCATGGCTCCCCGTCCACAGGCCCGCGCCTACGGTGGCCGGAAGCCACCACGTGGCCCCCGACGCCCGGGGCGTCTCCCGCGGCGGCCGGGACGTAAGGATCTCTCCCTGTCCTGTTCCGCCACCTCCTTCGCTAGCATGACTGCTTCGCAGAAGGAGGTGACGGCGTCCCATTCCGCCTCGCCATTAGGTACCTTGAGACTACTTTTTGCATAGAAGATATTGCTTGTCAAAAAACTAGTTATTATCTTTGAGCTACATTAGAAAAGACTTTTATAAAAATCAACTGACTGCTTTCTTATAAGCTCTGCCATATTTATACCTACGCTAATTCACAGGATTATTACAGGCGATGAGTCAACAAAAACCCGACAATGTTTGTAAGGTTCAGAGGAAGCAGACATCGCTGACAGCGCTCCAACTTTCGCTTGCCAAGCTACAATATAATCCGCTTACTTTTCTTACAAAACTAAGCTACTTTTAAGGACAAAGATTGCCACCATTTTGTCCATATTTCGCGAAATAGGAGCCTTACAAACAACTCGTCACGGTTGGGTAAGCAACCCAATTGTTTTGTTATTGTTATACAAAGTAATTTTACACTATTGTTGTCTCTCTTCCTCTTATTCGAGTCTCACTACATGAATGCAGTAAATTTAGATTCTGGTTTGTTATTATGAAAATAAGCTCGTTTTCCTTGGTAACAGTTATAGTGCTTGCGGAGTAAACAGATTTGACCTAGTAAATAACAATATTGATTTGATTAGTTCTCGACTTTGTAGGTATTCGATTTGGTCTGGAAGGTTCCATTAGGTGGTGGCCTACTTTTGCCAACTCCCGACATATTCTTATAACGATAAAAAGGATAAAGGCAAGTTATTGTAGAAAAACGTTTTTTTGCTTTTGAATAAAAGGAAGAAACTTGAATGGAAGAAGATTCACACCACTCGCTCACATTTTTAGCGTTAAATATCAAAGTACTTAAGTGCTCTAATGAACAAATTTTTCAGTTAGGTATCCAAATTAAAAATTCAATCCGAAACTCGACCATAATTATTTTGAACCGGAACAAGCAAATAGATTCAATTTCCCCTATCTCCTCCACTTACGTTTCCAATTAATTATTAAGTAATCCCCAAAGCGGTGAACAAACAGCGTTCCATTTGTCCCCTTTCTCCCGGGCTTCCTCAAAAACGCAGTAACCTTGTGATATTTCATAAGTATTGGTGGGGGTCACGTCGAGACAATCTTGCTAAGTGCCCCCCGTGACCCCCGTGACCCCCGTTGGCACACGGCGGCGGGTAGTAACGCGTCACGGACGGTTATGCGTAGTTCCGCTGTTTGCTGAAGATATAAGTGAGTTTGGATGTTCGGCGGAATTAGATTTTTGGATCAAAGAAGTAGGAAAGCGTTTTGGGGTCCTCCTGAAGTGGGGACGAGATTCGGTGGTTGAGTGCGCTGCCACTGGCGAACATTTCAAGAGATGATCTGTGACTTACCATGGAATAAGAACACAATCATGATTCATGATGTTAAGTTTACTTGTTATGTTGACACTTTATAGAAACAACGTTGGTTTTAAGGAGCTAATCCACTTGCGTAATATTTTCAGATGGACCTAAAGGTAACAATCCAATCACAGAGTATTATAATACTTCAACTCTACTACCTACCTCTGGCCAGCTATTAGGAATCTCCTTAACGACCGTCCAGACAAAATGACCACATCATTTATTTTTACGCACTACCCTCAATAGGTGTTGATTATCCGCATGAAATTATAATTATTGGCACCGATATAGACTCACACAAGGAAATCAAAACAGGCTGCTGTAGGTACACTCAACCGCATTTCCAAATAATTAGAAATAAATAAAACCTTTATTACGTAGCAGTAAAGGCCGTTTTCGCAGTACTAGTTTTCCTTCTGACTTTGAATATAGATATGTTACGGAAGAGTTGGCATAGCAACCCACTTATAGCTCGTAGTGCCAGTAGGTACTACCTATACTATGTACATATGATGAAGGACTTCCTGAAATACTTCCTATCATAACAGATTTTCTATAAATAAGAATGACTGATTTCTGAATTTAAATTTATCCTGATACTGTAGATGATTGTGTAGTTTTGTTCGTCAGTTTATATTTGGAAAGCGATCTCGGTAACTGCTGAATGTTACTTTTTGCTCTTGCAATAATTTTCGTTGTAACATAAGGCAAACGTAGTCGATCTCTATAATATAAAGTGCAGGTTTGCATTAAAAAAAACAGAAGTCATCATACCTACTAGTTTTAAGACAAAAATATAAAATACTGTTAACAGAAACACTGTCTTTTAAACATCTAAAATATAAAATAAAATTACTCCTAATTAAATATTTCATCAAACAAGACAATCATACCAGACGCAACAAGTGAATTTAATTTAAATAAGTAATTTACAAAAAATATATAAAAATTAGGTCACTGTGTATTTACCTCATGGTGTAAATGAAGTCAACAAGATAAGCGACAAAACAGCTAAAAACTGTACAATTAACTAAACTGATTAAATCATGACTTCCGGTGTACGGCAGTGGACAAAAACATCAATTGAAATGACCAATTTCATTAGGTTCGTTGCTGACGACTGATGAATCGGTGGACGATAAGTTTGTCCTGGAAAAATCCCACGAAGGTCATTCCGTACCGTGTCTCTACTTCTTAAATCTGAACCTGGAAAATGTAGCCTTTGTACCTACTTAATGTTAAAAAATCTAAGTTTTATCGCAGATTTTATTTAGACACTGCTGATCTTCTTCTCTAAACTCGGTCTTTATGCCATCTTGTATGTCACTTCGGGCGTATTCTCAAAAAGATGACCTTAATACTGAGAAATTGGGTAGGTCAACCGTCAGGAACTCATGGTTACGCCACGGTAGAAAAACTACAGATTTTAAAAAAACACACGATTACTTGTATCTCAATGATAATTCCGTAGCGGATCAAGAATTGGTATACAGAGAGACTAGATTGAGTGACTCTCTGTCAGCGTAAACGATGATTAAAAAGTCTGAAATGAATTGACATAAGTTACCGAAAAGTTAATGACAGCTGTCAAGCTAATGTACGCTTTGCAAACGTTTGTCAGTGGTCCTTCAAATAAATCGTCTCGTCTGCAACCCACCTAATAGGCTGAACTTAATTATAAACAATATTACTATTAGCACCGAGATAAAGCCTCGGGAAGTGTATAATTGTGATAGACTGTAGTTAATTAATTAATTGTGTTTAGCTCATATATTATGTGTGTGTGTTGCGTATGTTTCCTGCGAGTAGCGAGTAGCTACCTGGTGCCGATAGCAAACTGTTTATGTTACTATTTGTGTCAACTTGTTTGTTCTTAATTGTAGACATAATTAAAAGAGATAATGCGATCGCGTGTTGTTTTGTTTTGTTAATTTTATCTGAAGGGCCCTTCAACACAATATGCCTGTCCTGTAAACATCTGGAAAATTGGATCAGTTATTTTGGCGATATTTGGGCGAGGTCTTAGTCCAGTAGTGGAGGTTTAGGCTGAAATGAAATGATGAAACCTAAGTCGTATAGTCAGCCTGTATGCGTGCTCACGGACAGGACGCAGACCTCCTAGATCTATGAGAGGCAGAGAGCAGTGGTCCACCACACAGGCCCTCGCGTGGATTGGTGAGTGTCACAGCCATTCTGTTTTCCTCGGCCCTCAATGTTTTCCATCACCGTTTGGAGAGCTGTACTGATAAAAAAGAAATAACACAATGCAAAGTGAAACATGAGTACGGTTTCATTATGACGTTGCGAACGATCACGAATCAATAACAAGTTGGTGGTTTATGCTCGATCCTTATATTGTCTGTTTAGGGCAACACATCGCACAGCCTCCTATGAATCTGATATCAGAGAACCGTCATTTAGATGATCTACTTGTATTACATACTTACATATTACGCCTGACCCTTGATCTGTCCACGAAGTAGACACAATAGTTAAACAATGGTGTCTCGAACAAATCGGTCCTTTGACAGATCATGATATCTAACATAACACACAAGCGTCTGACATATATCCCGAGCGTGAGGTTATTAAACTTTTACTACAAACGGCAAAACTTATCGAATAATTAATTAATATCAACAAATATTATTATTCACAACATTATCCTTTCAGTGAAGTAGGTAACAACATAAGCTTTTCAATATTATTAGTAAAATAATACTCGCTATTATATTTGAAATACGACATAATATATATTATTATGTGCCGTTATCGCAGTAATTACAACACAAAATAATGAAGAATAATACAGCGCTACAGATATTGTAATAACTATGAAAAATATCGTTTCAGTGTTTGTTTTGTCCGGTGTTTGGAATTAGGTTAGGTTATCTTTGGAGGTTCTTGATAAGAATATAATTTAATTTAAATTCCTTTTTGTGTTTTGTTTAGTTTAATTTATGGTTCATGAATTTCATGATGTCTCATTATTTTATTTTTTTAATTTATTTTTATCACTTCCTGTAGGTGTTAGTGGAGGTACCTAATCTTATCAGCATTTTGCAGACCACTGCTGAAAAAAGGCTTCTAATAAAACTTACAACCCACATCTGGCCTCTAAAGCAACTGTACAGTGGATATCGCTTTTCGCACAAAGACTGTCAACAGGAAAACACATGAACTTTTCGATAGCTTATGTCATATATTTTTGACTTTTCCGTCATGTTACCGCTGGTATAGCGTCACTTTGTTGTCCCAACAACTGACAGCATGCTATAATGTTGGCAGGGGACTCCGAGAGAGACTAACGACTGACATTCACCTGTCACTTACACGACACTATGTTATGAGCATTTTGGCAACAAAACATACGACACTCCGTTTTTATTGAATAATTTCGCGTAATTTATGATAGGTTAGATAAAGCAGGAGGATTTAGGATTTCTAATTCAAGTGTTTTATCGTCTAGGCTAGGTGGTTGAGGTTACTGAGATCAGTCAGGACAATCCTTGTTACTAATAATATTTACAAATAAAGACGAGAACGTGTTGTTTTGAGAGTTAAAACATGTTTCCAGAAGGGGTTGTAGAGGTCAGATAGGCAGTCGCTCCATGTAAAATACTGGTATTCAGCTGCATCCGGTTAGACTGGAAGATGACCTCAAAATATTTGGGATAAGGATAGGCAGAGGATAAGGTAAGTAGATTTCAAAAGTTGCAGTTACATACATTTGGTATTAACAAAGATAACTCAGAAATAAGTGAGGTTTTTAAGTAATTTGAGTCAGCATTTACAAGTAAATGATCTCACTTACCTACTGCAAAAGTGCATTGTGATGTAAACAGATGATAAAAGAGGACTTTCTTTATCAATGAGCGTATCAATATATAGATCAAAATAATAAATGTTTAAGATTAGGTGTTCCCTAAATATCAATGACAAAAGAAAGATCTAGTGCATTGATAATGATGTCGATAACATTATATGACTCGGTATACCACACAGAGTAAACCTAACGATTCATACTTTAGTGACATAAAAAGGGTTTTATCAGTGTCTTACACAATATTGGGCTCTAAATATTATTATTATTATTTTGTATTATAGCTAGCCTATATTGTCCCAATGCTGGGCAAAGGCCTCCCTCCATTCCTTGCTCTGCTCTAAATATTGCAAACGGAATTTGTCAAAATGGTGGATTAAAGAGCCTTTCAACATTCAGTGTGAATGCGCTTCCGAGCCGAGCACACCATGGTACACTAGCTGGAGTGCGCAAAGTAGCTCTACACCTGCAGTCCTGCACTATAGAGGACTTAAAAACACTACAGTCGCCGCAAGTAACGATTCCACCTAGTTTGTTTGTTACCAAACTGGAAGAAGACACAATATATTTGTGATTTACTTTGTCACTTCGAATACGTAAGACACAGTACTAAAACGTTCAAGACCATCAATATTCCTTGGCAGCGCCGAGCGGCCACGCTAGTGTTGCGCGCAAGTTATTGACCTGCCGCAACAAAGCGTGCGCACGCGCACGTACGCGCCGATAATTACTCGCCAGCCCCGCCCACTTGCTGGGAGACACGCGTTCCGGGCTCGAGTCCTGGATGCTGGACATCTCAGAGGATGTATCATCACGCGTGTTTCCCTGAAGGATAAAGAAGAGATGTACAACCCACAGCCTCCCACATTTCGTCAGTAGGAGCAAGTCAAGCCGTTCCTTATGTTTCATGTAATAGGGGGTGAGCTAATTGCCAGCAACCAGACGCGCCGCAAACTGATGAATGCGAGCTGCAAGTAAGAAAGACCTGATGAAAAAATCCAATGAGACTGCTCAACCTAGGAATCGAACGCAGGAGCTCATGCTCAGCTGTAGCGATGCGACCACCAGACCAGCGCGGCACTCTGTGCATCTGACATGTGTCATTTTGAAAGACTGTAAAAGTGGGTAATTAAGAAATCTAGGACAAAAAGTTTAGATTTTATTATAAGGAACTGATTCCGTTGGCAAACGATTTCAGTATTCAGTTTTGAAGGTTGGTATGCGCATATCCGTGTTTAGTTCAGAATGTTAATACTTAGTGGTATCGTAAAAGAAAATATGACAACTAACATTCTCACTGAAATTCAGGACACTTGACTGTACGGCTACTTCTTAACTAAGTACTACACTTTTATTTTATTTTTTCTAAACTATAGAAGTGTAAGATTTAAAATAAAAAAGTTTTATAGCAATTTTTATCAGCTTTCTTTGAAGTTTTTATGTACAAAATTAAACTCTTTTTCGAGTCCTTTTTGTTTCGAAAGTATATCTTTTGCACATAGAAAGCTATTGTAATTTTAAAAGTGTGATACTTAGTTTTGCAGGCCAGTGTATTCTACGAAAAAATGTGATAATTATTTGTTTCATCGCACTGTAGAAAATCTTCAAAACTGAAATCTGTTATTTAGTTGTTAATGTCCTAATGGTGTTTATGCTACGCGTACAGGATTCAAAGTAATGTATAATGTTAGGCTGCCTCGTTGGTGTAGTGGTGGCAAGCGCGACAGCTGAGCATGACGTCCCGGGTTGAATTCCCGGGTCGGGCAAAATGTTATTGGGTTCTTCCATTCTATCAAGAATTTCCTAAATAAGTAGCAGCCACAGAGTGTAGAATTGTACCCGGTGGATGGCAATAGCCCCCTATTACATGGGACTTATATATAACGGTGACATGTGGGTGTACTTAAAAAAAAAAAAAAAAATTAATTAGGACCAAACATTTTGTACATTTTATACACCCATTAAACTGCGTAACAGTTGGTCGGCACCTCTACCCAACCCTTCGGGGATTACAAGGCGTGATATTATATTATGTTATAATCAGGTAGTGCCTGTTTAAACAGACGCGGTCAGAGTTGCATATTATATACAAACAGTACTATCATCTTCATAGGCCACAGGCCTTCCCTAACCACGTCGAAGACACCTGTCCTGTTTGCATCTGATACGCACCTCAATAAATGCAGTTTTTTATCCTCTTAACGTATCTTTTGAATGGGTAAGCAGTAAAACCACAGCTTTTAATCACTATGCAATGTACTAAATGTAGGCGTTTCACACCATACTAACTAAAGCAATAAACGAGCTACCTATAAACCACGAAGCATTACACACCACACATCACAATAGGGAAGTGCCTATAACAGAGAGTAACACAGTTTGGCTTTCGGCCAAACGCACTCGTCCTCGTGCTCATGCATTTTTAAAGTGTCATTGGACTATAATAATTACCTAATCGTCACCTAAGGAGATGTTAGGAGAAGGGTACATTATGATATAAGTGCGGTAAGTTGAAAATTACAGCCGAGGCGATATTACTAGCCCGAGCCGTAGGCGAGGGCGATAAAAAAGCAGAGGCTGTAATTATCAAAGCGCACGTATGCCATACGACGTTTCATAACACATTTGCGAGGAAATAAATTAAATAAATAAAAAAATACAGCGAAAAGAAAAAGCGCGCGGAATAATTTTTACTTGTTCACAAATTAGCGAGGCGCGCGCATCAGCGCGTTTTTTTAAGGCAAAGACACAAAAAACAGCCAGTATTACTATTAAAGTAAATTAATATTTTTGTGTTTTTGTTACAGATAAATGGTTGTAATTTATTGTCTAAATTAAAGAATTAAATGTTTATTTATTATATTTCATCTCCCAAAGTTAATTTTATTCATAAAATGTTGACCACTTTTCTGACATAAAACTCTTTGCTAAGATTTAAAAAAGTATAAACCGTGCATTTTACTTTACAGCACAAGTGCGTAATGAGATACATTACGATATTGAAATTGAAATAAGAGACCCTTTACGAGCAAATGTGTTATAAATAAACATTACATCACGCCTGTAATCTCCGAAGGGTACATCCAGACCCTGGGCTGCCACTGAGAAATTCCTGATGGTAGGAACGCAATATAACATTTGGTTAATCCGGGAATCGAACCCTGGATAGCGCAGCAGTAACGCTGGCGACTAGACCAACAGACCGACAGTCAAGAACAAACAAAAAAAAACAATTTAGTTTCTTTTCTCAGCGACTAAGCAGAAGTGTTAGGGATGTATTTTAGGAGCTTGTGTTTTATTGTTCGAAGAATTGTCGTAAGACGATAGTGTGTTTGTTCAGGCTAATTATTACGTGGTTTAAGTGGTAAGAGGATATGGGAGTTTTTAGTTTTATCTCTTTTGGGCCTATTTCCGAACCTATTTCTTGTGGTGCAGTGTGGGGCAGTGGTGAAGTAAACTATCTTTCACTTTTTAAATGCGGAAAGCATTACAAATCTGTTACAATCTTGCGAATACTTCTCCATTGAGATGCCCATATTAAAGTCAATTAATCAAATTCGACTAAGAATACTTTTCGAACCTCAAAATGACATGAGCCATCTACACTTCTTTGTGTTTTAGCAGAAGCAGCAGCAAAAACACCCCAGTAACCTAGTTTTGGAAGAAGCAGCGCAAAAGCACCCCAGAAACTTAGTATTCTAGTGCTTTTACATCACTATTATAACTTTTGTTTTTGCACGTTTTCCCACACGAGTCACTCGTGCATGCTTGTAGACACGTGCATCGTGCACATGCACACAATCTCCAGATATCCTATTTCACTAAAAGGCAAAAAAATCATACGATGTACACTAACTAGCTGACTAGGCTGGCTTCCTTGAAACAACAAGTCGGAAACCGAAACTATGACGTCAAACTGACAGGTTTAGGGTTTAGCGTACCTAAGTACTTTAAGTTTAAATCGTTAGGCATAACTAATTGATGTTCTAAAGATCAACGCACAGTTGTAAGCACTGCACGTAAGTAGTAAAGCCAAAATCACAGCTAAGTTCTAGGCTGTAGGAACGATCTTCTCAACTCGAGCCATTTGGGATTCTGTCTATGAAAAATGCTCTATCTGTAACTTCTCGCTTTCCACTATGACAGCATCTCCGAGGTGATGCCGATCCGGAGCAGAGCTTGCAACAGCTCTTTTCACCAATAAATCTGACGAAGTTAGGTGAAATTTGCTCCTTTTTTTTTTTTAGGATGGGAAATCATCAAATGACTTCTCCCGCTCTGGGCGGAGCAGGAGGGAGTGTCAGACTTTTACTGACTAAAACCCATCCATGTTCCTTCCTCGCCCTTTGTGTTCCGGGGCCACGGTATCTCTTTCGAATAGTCCCGCAGCCCCGGCAGGCTTCGGCCCTTGCGGACCCCTTCACTGTTGCTGACTCTCTTTGAGGCGCGCGTGGAACACGAACGCGCCGTCGACACGGCCCGTCGTCATGAGACGGAAGGACGGCGAGCTAGAGGTGAAATTTGCTCTTAGGTCGGTATTATAGACCGTCACTTAAGACTATGAGACTGCATTAAACTAAACTTATAATTTTCAACCAATGAAATGGTTTGAATCTAGTTTTAAGTTCTACTGGCCTAAGTATGCTTTCACCTTTACACTTGTTTTATAATTCCTAGAAATGGTACAAAAACAAACAAATGACGCAAGAGTTGTAAACGATTTGGATGCGAAAAGTGGATGTTTACGTAAAATGTCATGTTTAATATTGTTTTACATTTTGTGTGGGAGGGCTGCAGTGTCGGAGTGCATTTATTGGAAGTACAATAAGTGTCTTGTGAATATTGGAAGCTTCCTTCCTTCCTTCCTATGTACTTTCTAATGATTGTCTTATCTGCTGTTGGCAACTGTTAATAAAATCTGACGAGATTTATTGAGCTCTTACTTTTGTGTTCATGAATAATGCAGCTTTCTAGTTTGTGTTCTGATAAACAAAATGTAAAAGACTGGGCTGTACTAGGCTTTTGAGGTTGACTTCCGGTCTAACCGGATGTAGCTGGATCCCATAACTTTACATGAAGCGACTGCCTATCTTTCTATTTCCACGACCGAGTTTCTTGGTAACACGATACCCCTTGGGAAGAGATAAAACACCATGCGGCAGGCCATGGTGTTTACTCTGCTTGGTATACCTACTGTTTTACTCAAAATTGTAAAATAACGTATGCCTACTCCCGTTTTGAAGAAAAACAGCCTCGTGCTTGTGTTTGTGATAGGCAACGCTATGGACATTTTCATTATCAAAGAACAATTAAATAATAATTGATTCTCATGCACTTGTAATGGCTCTCTAAGAATATTACATTTATGTTTTGTAAACAGAAATACTTGGCATGCTACGCTGTCCTACCTCAATAACAATCGGATCGCTTATCGCTAGAACAATACCGCAAGTTATTTAGGTTAAAACTAAGATAATTTCACACAAGCACTCGTGTGGGAGGTTCAATACATCATGTATTATCATAATATCTCACACATCTTTACCCTGACTAAAGGCACCGCACCACAAAGCCCACGCTAAGCTTCGCACGTGTAGTTAGTACAGCATCGCTTTATATGAAAATGTCAGCTACATTTTCAGGAACTGTAAAGAACTGCGACATGCATACAAGCTTCGCACGAAACAATTGAATCGCACAGCTTGATCGCAGCCCTTGATCTGTCAACGAAGTAGACACAATAGTTAAACAATGGTGTCTCGAACAAATTGGTCCTTTGACAGATCATGATATTTATCACTCCGTGCACATCAAAATCAAGAGATTTATCCATGAGAATTCATCAAAATTAAGCTGAGAGTCAGCATTTTTATGTGTGACAGTCAGTCTCCCAAAGCGTCCGCCCCTCACTACTTTCTAGTGTTTGAGATAGCAAGAAGAACTGACAGAACGAACTCTCCTCTGTCAGCTAGGTTAGAAGAACTTGATTTTATGCAATTGTTGGTCAGCAGACTGCAGTGGACAGTCGCCTTTATGATCATATTCATCATAATATTAAATTCTGACGGATCACAGTATTGTTCATAAATTATGAAGATTTAACCGATCCGTGTGGTTTATTGGTGAATATTAAAGGTTTTGCTGCCTGAATGGGCTCAATGCAACGCGCTATCATTGAAATCTCCTTGTTGCATATTGAGCCACCATCCACTGCTGGACCACCGGTCTCCTCTATATGTGATGGCCAAAATTCACGAGTTGGGCCCAGTGCATGGTGGATGGAAATCTCTTCTATACATATAATAAAATCGTTGAGACCAAAAAATCTGTACATTGAAGATTTAAAAAAAAACCAGCCAGGGTGACTTGAAATAAGTAACTGAACATATTAAAACCATTTAAAAAAATTTTGTTTGTTTGTTTGTTTGTTTGACCGCGCATCACGTAACAACTGCTGGACCGATTTTGTTGAAATGTTCAGAAATCTGTTTAAATACATTCAGAATAACATATAGGCTATAGAAATTTTGGATTTTTTGGAAAAAGGGGGTGAAAAGGGGTGGTAAAGTTTGTATGAAAAAAAAAAATTTGATTGTTCTAGAATCATGAAACTCAGAATAAATACTTATTAATAAAAATAAAGAAATACCTGTCTTAGCATTTTTTTTAAATCTCATCCAGAGGCGCAAAAAAGAGGGTTTTGTGTTTAAAATTAATAAACTTCAAACACCTATACAATCAAAACCAATGAAGTGTATCCTTTTAAAGTTGCTACATATACTCCATATCTAATACAGGTAAATATAATTTCTCAGTTTTCTTCAAATTTGATTTTTGAGGTGAATACGCACAAAATAGCGGAACTCAAGAAAATCAGCTTTCCTCGGTTTAAGTAGTTGGTACGAAATGTTTGTGCGCGCATCACGTCAAAATTACTGCATAGGCTTCTTCAATATTTAAACAATATATAATCACGCTACTTCCTTAAGGGGGTAGGCAATTTTGCATTATTTCCGTATACTTCAATTGTTTGACGTTTCAGTCATGACGTAAGTACATGAGAACGGCTATTTGTGGCTTATGTCAACGAAGTAAATAGCCTAGCGGTTTCATGACCGCTCTGTAAACTACGGGGTTGCAGGTTAAAATCCTCCAACATTATTTTCACTTTTTGTGATTTGTTTAATTTTTTTTTAGATTTGTGAGATTTCCTATATTTCATTTTGTATTTAAATTGTGTGCTTTTCTATATTTGTTTTGTATGATGATGAGGATGATTTCTCCAAAAAGTAGTATAGCGAACATCAGAAGCCTGACGTGTTCATGCCGTGCAAGAACTGTGCTATGCTATACGCAATAATCAATAATCCATACGCAGTTTACGCAGATTATATTTACAGCTAAATTGTTATTGGCCTCATATCGTGTTTTCGGGCGGGAGGAGACGCCCGGGTTCTTCCATTGTGAGGATCGACTGGAGGCCACAGTGGAGCACACTGTGGAGGTGTGCCCCACTTGGGCGGAGCACCGCCGTGTCCTCGAAGCGGCGATCGGCGGCGACGACCTCTCTTTCCTAGCCCTGGTTCAATACATGGTCCGGAGCGAGACGGAATGGGATGCCGTCACCTCCTTCTGCGAAGCAGTCATGCTAGCGAAGGAGGTGGCGGAACGTGAGAGGGAGAGATCCTTACGTCCCGGCCACAGCGGGAGACACCCCGGGCGTCGGGAGCCACGTATTGGCCCCCGGCCACCGTACGCGGGCCTGTGGACGGGAAGCTATGGGCTAGCTCGCCGTCCGTCCGTCTCATGACGACAGGCCGTGTCGACGGCACGTTCGTGTTCTACGCGCGCCTCAAAGAGAGTCAGCAAAAAAAAAGGGGTCCGCAAAGGCCGATGCCTGCCGGGGCTGCGGGACTATTCGAAAGAGATACCGTGGCCCCGGAACACAAAGGGCGATGAAGGAACATGGATGGGTTTTATTCAGTAAAAGTCTGACACTTCCTCCTGCTCCGGGAGGAGTCATTTGATGATTTCCCATCCGAAAAAAAAAAGCTATATCGTGTTTGGGCTCAATTCATGCACCTTGATATGAACTTTCGACCTAGCTGGAGTATGACTGTCATCGAGTGTCTAAGGATGAAAACCAAAGGTTGTCGAGGGAAGCCCCAAATTGGAAAAACATAGTACAATATTTTAACGATGATTGCATATATTTTATTTTAAATTGTTACCTACTTGAATCTATACTTATTATAAAGGAGAAAAGTTTGTTTGTTTGGTTGGTTGAACGCGCTAATTTTAGGAACTACTGATTCCAGTTAAAAACATCTTTTAGTGTTGGATAGCCCATTTATCGAGGAAGGCTATACGTTATATAACATCACGCTACAATCAATAGGAGCGGAGCATCAATGAAAATTGTTGCAAATACAGCGAAAAATTATTGCTTTTGAGAGCTTCCTTTCCGGGCGCTGCGTAAACGGTTAAAGTTACTCAACAATCATACATGTATGACGGGATTGTTCCTCTTAAAAAGTCCGCTAAAGCATATTATCTGCATTTTCTCTCTAAGCCTCTCTCTCTCTTACTTAACGCAGACGAAGTTGCGCGGGTCAGCTAGTTTTTAATAAAGGAACCTTTTCATTGTAATGTCTTGTAGTATCAGATCAGGATAGAAACAGGACAATGAAAATAATGTGGTTTTCATAGTCAAAGTTAGAATATTATACCTTTTTATATTCCGATTGAAAACACCAATATGATTATTTTATAATACATAGCCTACCTGAAGATAATATATCCTGCCTACAGAACGTCTTATAGATCAAGAACCCAGCATGTACCTACTTCTAGTTTTAAAACAACCATACAGTGAGCTCCACCATTGCGACACGCCATAGCTTATCACATAATATAAATAACGAACAGTAAATATCTTCAACTGCAATAAAATACTATTATTTTTGTTCTAGAATAACATGGAGTAGTGCGGCAGATCATAAAATGGGCGCGACGGACATCAAAGTGCAGTAAAGCCCATGGCTGACCTACCACAACTACTGCAACATGAAACATTAAACTATGAAACAATGTGCAATGAACACGGAAGTTTATCATAAATATTGTAACTATGTAGCTGAATGTTGTTATGTAAATAGAGAGGCGTAACGTGATACCTCAAGGTCTGAATTCACCGAAACCAACAAGTATTGCATGGTGACCACTGACTGCCTCGATTGTCCAGGGGACTCCGGATTTTCCGAATTGGGCTAAGTGTTAAAAGGGTGTTGCCATCAGAAATGTTTCAGTTACAGCCTTGTTTTTTTTTTTTTTTTTCTGGGCGGAGCGGGAGGGAGTGTCAGACTTTTACTGACTAAAACCCATCCATGTTCCTTCATCGCCCTTTGTGTTCCGGGGCCACGGTATCTCTTTCGAATAGTCCCGCAGCCCCGGCAGGCTTCGGCCCTTGCGGACCCCTTCATAGTTGCTGACTCTCTTTGAGGCGCGCGTGGAACACGAACGCGCCGTCGACACGGCCTGTCGTCATGAGACGTACGGACGGCGAGCTAGCCCATAGCTCCCCGTCCACAGGCCCGCGCCTACGGTGGCCGGAAGCCACCACGTGGCCCCCGACTCCCGGGGCGTCTCCCGCGGCGGCCGGGACGTGAGGATATCTTCCTCTCACGTTCCGCCACCTCCTTCGCTAGCATGACTGCTTCGCAGAAGGAGGTGACGGCGTCCCATTCCGTCTTGCTCCGGACCATGGCACGAACCAGGGCCGGAAGCGAGAGGTCGCCGCCGCCGATCGCCCCCTCGAGGACACGGCGGTGCTCCACCCAAGCAGGGCACACCTCCACAGTGTGCTCCACCGTGTCCTCCGGTCGATCCTCGCAGTGATAGCACCCGGGCGTTTCCTCCCGCCCGATTCGGTGCAGGAACTTACCGAAACAACCGTGTCCGGTAAGAACCTGCGTCAGGCGGAGGGTGAGGACGCCGTGGCGTCTCTCCAGCCACTCCTCAAAGAGGGGACTTACCGCCACTATTGTGGCGTGCCCTTTCAGTTACAGCCTGGAGTTTGATTTGTGCCCAGTTGATGGCAATTGGCTCGCCCCTTGGACTTAAACATAACCGACGAAATGTGTGTGTACTCTTGGTACTTCTGATTAACCCTTTGCGAAATACGGACGTTGTGTTATGTGTGGAGAGAGTCAAACCGCAGCTCCTCCATATAGCCAGTATCTCTCCTCTGCCAGCTACAGCAGCAGTCTGTGATTCCTTAAACCAGTTACCAGTCGGTCTTCAAAACTAGAGTGAACAGGTATCTTCTGGGCCTGACTGGTCCATCGTAAACCATCCATAGCCATGGATGGTTAAAAAAAAAGCGCTAAAAGCGTTTCATGAGGCAGGATTAAGATATATAATTTAAGTTTAAGGAGTCGTTTGGCTTACTGAGAACCAAATAATCAAAGATTGTATTTATGAGCTACCTAAGTTGCAAGGGTCCTAACCTAGTGATTAGGGAGAGTTAGTTGCTGAGAAATGGTATTATGATTCAAAATCCTGTCTCAAAATACTCCTTGTATGAATATTTCCATACCTT
The DNA here is from genome assembly GCA_963853795.1 of Xestia rhomboidea. NCBI lineage: Eukaryota > Metazoa > Arthropoda > Insecta > Lepidoptera > Noctuidae > Xestia > Xestia rhomboidea. Next base: position 19,064,952 of record OY970775.1, read on the forward strand.
GAGCACTGACTTTGAGTTTGTTGTTGTTTTGAGCAGTGAGGTTGGTGCCATGTTTTGCTCTGCCGAAGCAAACAGTACTTAAATGCCAAGCTGACCTACCGCAATCTGTTTCTACGTGTTTGCTCATTAATGTTTAAAAACAATATTTTACAGCGACGACGGTCGGAGGTATGAGTAGATGCCCGTTAAATACAATGTAGGTAAGTAACGATAACTATTCATGTTTATGTACATGCCTCTGCAGTTATTGATATGCTTTAGTTGCCAAGGGGTTAGGTAACATATCATCTACTTTTGCTAATCTTAGGCTGTAGGTGTGAAGACCCACAGGGTGAACCCTACCACCAGCAGTAAATATAATTTTCTAAAACGGGTATCTTGTTACCGAAAACCTGAATCTAACTCTGTCTTACTGAACAATGTTACCTGAAACCCGAAAACAGGTTGACGATCAGCAAAATAAAAAAGTTTATGAAGAATAATCTCTTTGAGGTACTTGTAAGCAACTGACTAAACAGTGCTGGTTGTGGCATCATGAACAACTGATCATGATGGTGCAGCGGTTAAGGCCTCTCATATACTTGGTTGTACTTGTGAGGTCAAATCTAGAGTAAGTTACAATTTGTGACCTCTCCATGAATTTGCAATGCTACATGCTTATTTGCACATCAACGACATCGGTTAAAGAAAACATCTTGAGTAACTTGTAATTTAGAAGTCTGTAATCGCCAATCCGCCTTGATCTATGCTCATGCCGTCTCTGTATGACAAAGCCCTGCAGTGGAACAATAATAATTAAGCTGCTATTATTTTTAAAGATTATTGAAGAGTTTCATTTCACTCATCACCATTATCATCGTCAGCCAGTAAACACACTGCTAAACAAACACGGTTATGATGCAGCCAAGGCTGACCTACGACAATCTGTCAGTATGTGTTTTCTCGTAAAACATTAGCCATTGTAATCTATTGTGCAACAGGCAATGCGGAAACTGTTACCTAGGATATAAAATACAATGTTGTAGCCACAGGATTCTTTGACGTGGGTGTTTATGTGGCAGATAACATGATGATGGCATGGTGTAGTTAAAATTATTAAAAAATAACATTAAGTTGCTGTGGAAACGCCGGAAGGAAACGCCCTAGAAGGACATACTAGGGCAGTCCCAAAAGAAAGATCTTTTAATTTAAGGGTGCCGTTCTTCAGATAGGTAGTTGCGTAGTATTCATGTATGGTCAGACGTATGCAGGGAGTACGTAAGGACGGTAGCAGGTGACGCTCTGCAGTCTCTGCCTCCCACTGTGGATAGCATGTATCTGTCTACAAGACCCTCTGCACCATTGGGTTAGCATACAAATCTATATATATAAAAATGAAACCCGTTTTCCTTGGTCACGGCATCACGCGTGAATGGCTGGACCGATTTCACTAATTCTTTTTTTGTTGTATTTGTTATTATTAGGAGAAGGTTCTTACGGAAAAAAATATTAAGAAAATGTCTCAGAAATATTGATAAATATACATTTAATTTTACATATTTAAAAAAACGCGCGTAAGGAATGTCAATGTCATTCACAGCCATAGACTATATTGAAAGAGCATTGTTTGTTCGGAAACGTGGTTACTTAATTAAATTCGAGCATCATTTGTTCGGAAACATCTTTTAAAGGGTGTCTCACACTCTCTCTAACCATCTCTCTGTCTCTCTTCTATATCGCAGACGAAATTGCGCGGGTCAGCTAGTAATAAATAAAATACAACATTGCTAGTTGGCGATAAGGAATAGTCAATACTTTCAATAGGATATTTGAGAAAGGAAAGACACCCGACAGTGAGTCGATTACAGGATGATATTATTTCAACACTTACCTTATAAGTGTATGTCACCAAAGTAAAATATCCCAATGTTTCCCAGAACTGTCACTTCTTATGAAGGCACTTGTTCTCCCCGTCATTGTGATCATTTTCTTGTTCTCGATCATACCTTCTAGTTATGGAAATATTGGGGGTCAAAGTTCCAACTTTTTCACAAGTTTTTTTTTAAATACATGTTTTTAATGTAAGATTTTTACTTTAAATACCTTCACGACCCCCGTACTATTCAATCCATAAATCAGTACAATGTTTTAAGTGCGTTACATTGAGTCCTACGGGAGAACGTGATTTTTCTTCTGAAAAAAAAAACGCGAGTAAAAATTTTTGCGTAGGGTTACTTAGTTTGATACAGGATGCTTGGTTGACGGCTTCGTGAAAGGTCTGTTTACACCCTGTATGTTCATCCCTAGAATGGCAGATGTCATCAGCAGTATCCAGCTTCCACAAACATTAAACTACAAAAAAGGCTGACCTACCGCAAGCTATTTCAGCATGTAACATAAAACAATGCAACTATGTACAAGAGTTAGTACATAAATTATTTACAATGTAGGCAAATAATACGCAAAAGCAGCAAAATAATAATAGTAAAGGGTTCAAAATAGACTTGGTTATTGAAATTAAACAAAAGTTTTACCAAAGCAACTAAACTACCAGTAGCCCTAGGGTGGAGACCGAGTATCGGCAGTAGTGTGGGACGTCCACCAGCAGCTAGATGGACCGACGGCGACAAACAGGTGGCCAGGTAGACTGGCTGGGGTAGTGGAGGACAAGGTGACAGTGGTATACATAGGGAGACGCCTGTGTCCTGAATTTATGGACGATTGATGTCAGTGCATGGTAGATTCAAGTACCATCACACACTTTGCTTCTACGGACCAGCTTTTTCACAAAGAGATTTTCAAAAGGGAAGTTTTCGCGACATTCTTGGCAAGCAGTATTCCATCTCTGACGTCACAATGGCATGACTACAGAGCGAGTATCATGTTATTAAAAGCTGTGATAAATACTCGTCTTACGTATGGATTTGTTTTGAAAAACATTCGTATGCTTATAATATCTTATCCATTTATCTTAGTATTATGATATTTTGTCTTGGTGGTGGAAGACACGGTTTTCCACGACATTAATTTTATAAGTTCTGTTAGTTCCAGAGATTGATAGGTTTCTGTCAAAAAAACTCGCAGAATAACTTTACATATTTTGGGTTAGAATATATCAGTCCTATTTGAAAATGGGAAGCAAGAATGAGAGGAGAGACTTTTCTTTTCGAGTCAGTTAGTAAATATCACATAATAGTCTTGAAAAAATTAATAATAAAAAATTATAAACCCCACTGCGTAAAAAATAACTTGACGCTTTGGATGTAATGATTTTAGTCTAGATTATTTAATCGGTCCCGACTGTTGCAGTCAATATGTCCTGTTTCCTGAAAATGTTTTTCTCTTTTCAGTTTTTTATTTAAAGTTATTAGTTATTTTTTACGCAGTCGGTTTTATTTAATTTTGACTTTTTAGTTACTTAGATATACCATTTTAAAATCCTCATGATGAGCCCTTTATCTAGCCGTTCAAGCTGCAGAGCGTGACAAACATTTGAATTTGGCGCCAATAATCCGCCATTTTTTAATAACAATACAATATGTCGAAACCCATTAGTAGCCTGTTACCGGCGCCCATCATGCATGAACATATAGTTTTCATCGCGGCCCAGCGTTGCATTGATATTGCAATACCTCCGGTCATTGACCGACCTCAAGGATCTACTACACCATGCGAAATTGCAACCTACAACTAGGCAAATATGGTTCCTTTTCTATTGCGAGGCAGTTAGTTAGTTTATAAATTAGACATGGTAAATGAAAAACCGTGGAAACAATTGAGAATAATTTCCCTTTGTAACTAATTGTATGAAGTTTTACTTAATTGAAAAAATATTTCATTTTCATTGAAAATAGTTATTATTGGTTTTGCTTCTTTGTTTATTTCAATGGTACTCTGGAAGTTTCCATAAATAGTTCGAGTGCATTCACAATTGAGAAGGTTTGAAAAGTTCCTTTGTTTCATTAATAAGATTAGTCAACGCAAATAATTATTTTATTGTTCAATTTGTAGAGAAAATAGCACAACATCACGCCTGTCTACCTCAAAAGGTAAGGTAGAAGTGTACCAAAGTACCTACAGTGGTCCACACTTCGCCAGTTATGCTTAGGTCCTATGTAATAAGACGCGAGCCTATTGCCATCAACCGATACAATAACTGTGTTCTAAGTTCCTTATAACATTTCCGGATGTTATTATAACAACAATAAAAATGTTTACAGAGGAAGGAAAATGATTATAAGTATAATATTTAATAATAAGCAATATTTTACTGTTTGTTTATAAATTACAAGTTATACGATATTATGTGGACCAAATTCTGAGTAAACAGTGACACTAACCTTCATAGGGTTATATAAACACAATTATGTTATCATGTTTATATTGCTGATCTTTTCTAATAGCTATTACAGGTATACCTTCAAAAAGTCTTACCTTTATGGGGCTGACAACACCTAATTAATGTTATTTAGGCAGTTTTTAAGAAAAACTATTTGTTCTAGCACATCAAAATAAATATTTGTTAAAGCGACTACAGGAGCTATACGCGAGTTTTATAATGCAAAAAAGCATATGATTCACTGCAATAAACAAAACCAGTAAAATATATGATATTCTTCAGGATATATGCTAGTATGATAGTGTTTTGAAAACATCATACAACAAATTTTACTCGATAAAAAAAATCACGAACTTATCTCTAAAAATTTCTTTTAACGAATAAAAACCATACTAAAATACTTGCGATGATTCTGATTTTTCGGCAAATAATTCTACAAGCAACATATTAGCATGATAGTGTTTTATTTTTTTAGTCCAATTAATAGATTTTTTGTAAATCGCAAAAAACCACTCATTTCGCACTATTCGGCCCGCAGTGACTGACGTAACCACCACTTTGTTGTGCAAGCTGATTAGAACTTTATTCAAACAGGATTTCAAACGAAGTTTGAACCACCACAAATAGAGTTGCTAATTTAGCTCCTGTAGTCGCCTTAAAATTCATCATGCACTGTTTTAGACTTTTATGGTTTTATAAAGAAAATCACGGATATCATCCCGTAAGTACTTTAAGTGTAATATTCATCATATTTCAAAGACCGTGGACGGACTCAATACGTAATTGGACGAAATCGGATCGATAGAAAATAATTGCAAAAAGTGGTCTTAAATTCATCATTAAACGGTTCTATGTCTTTATATTTTCGACGTATGGGTCTGCAATTAAAAACATGAAGTCAACATATTCATACCTAAACCTTTAACGAGTCATATTTCACAAAAAATCCACACTTTTTTTATTTCAATATTTATTAAATTCATTATTTTTTTTCTAAAACTAGTAACTCTCTCGCTTTCGCTTACTCCGATACAAATGGACAGTGTGCGCGCATTTTGGTGTTGACATCCCCTTAAGTAAGATTTTCCCCCTGAATCAAGACTAGTGTAGTCTGAGAACTTAACATGAAAAACCTTTGTGAGCATGTTTTTCAAATGGATTGGTCCATGTGGTGGTTGGATGGATTGGCACTGTTTTTCTAACAGCGAAGTAGTATTTTATGAAGCTTGTGTCAGCTGTTAATCCGCTGATAATGCTGCAGTGGTTGTTGCCAATTTCGGAACTTACTCTGGCATCTCGTTTTTTATACAATCTCACAAACTGTTTACGAACAACGGCCCCTATCAATGTCACTCAAGCGCCACAATACCCTTGTAGCACTAACTGAACGCAGAGCAGCTGTCAATTCCAGATTTGAAATTGATAAACAATTGACAGTCAATTTTCCTGTTAGCCATTAAAATACATAAGTAGGTGAGTTATGGAGTAGATAGAAGTGTTTATTAACATAAACAATGCTGCACGTCGGAATAAACTCGGTGTTTAGTGGTCGGTGGACGACCTCTAAGTAGGTGACGGTCGACTGTCGAGCTGTTTGTTGAGGTACATTCTCTTTGTCGATGCCTGATTGGTTGGTTCTGCAAGGGTTTGGGCTCTTGTCGCTGTAGGTATATTGCAGATACATAAGTCAAGTTCCTATATTAATGAACGAATCGTTTTGTTTACTAATAGTGGGAGTCGCAATCAAATTGTACCATTCAAGTTATACCGTTTATAAACGTTCCTTTTAAAAGGTATTTCTGCTGCTAATTATGGTAAGATTAACATTACTTATGTATCAGTGTATCGTTATGGTTAAATGCAATCACCCTTAACTTCCTTCGCTATAAATTTTGCTGATATCCAAAGGAAGTAGGTACAGGGTAATTAACGTAAGAAGAAACCGTACACCGTAAGTTTTATTATCGATGGTAATAATCTCTTACGTAATATTTCCTTTAGATTAACAAGAATTAAATCATAGGTAATTATGTATCTTATTAGTTATGAAAAAGTATATCAAAAAAATATTACTTGTATAACTGATGATACCTTGATTACGTATAACTAAATTATAAGCTAGACTTACCTAATTTACGAAACAGATATCGTACCTTATTTTAAAAGTTTCAAGAACCTGTAACTTTTCAGGCACTAACTATATTTAATGCTTGATAGGATAAAAGGGTAGTAATTTCGTCAGTTGTGTTTATACAATACAATACAAGGTCTTCATTTTTTTCTTTTCACAAAGGTCACTTAATTAGCTATACATATAATAAAATCGTCTTATATGTAATTGTAACAATGAAGTCTTAACAAAATGCATAATATATGTTCCTTTGCGAGAGACTGGCGTCCATACTAGGGTGGTCACTTCGAGGTGAGAGCCTGGGGATCCGTCACACAGGGTATTGTGACGGATCCCCAGGCTCTCACCTCGAATTAAAGGTAATTCACATATAATAGCTAATTTGAATACATTGACAAAATAATGATAAGTTTAAGATAAACTTTAAGACCCACGCGTGCGAACCATGGGTCTTCACCTCCGGGCTGGTACTGAAAAATGACTCACGGAAAAAGCCATTGACATTGCACTGTACCCACCCCAACCGGGACTCTAACCCTGGACCTCGTGCTCAGCGCTTACGACTTCCAGAACAACGACTAAATTATTAACTCATGTTACAATATATACGCATAGTAACATCAACACGTAATATCAGGTACCAACACAATTCCTGAAAATATTGAACCAATTAGTGTTGCTCCGAGCGAGCGGAGCGACCACGCCCAAAAACATGTCGTTGGTAAATTAAATCTATATTTAAGAAAGTCTATTCATATCAGCTACAGTGATGATGGCAGATATTTTCGTGTAGCCGTGTATGTGTATAATTTTGAGTTTAGTTCGAGGACATAATTATGTACGGTCTTGAATAAGTATAGTGGATTATAATTTGTCGGGAATGGCGCTGATGTAAGATTTTATACTGTTACAAAGCATTCTATTCTGATTAGAAAACTCGGTTTGCTAAGTTCAATTTGTCCGAGATTTATAACATAACATAACGCTCGTGTCCTCGAAGGGCTAGGCAGAGATATACACATTTTACGTCCACATTCCGCCAGTTATGTTTAAGTCCTGTCATAAGGAACAAGCCTATTTATTGCCAACAACAAGGCACAAATCCAGACTCCAGATTGCTACTGAGCAATTCTTGATGGAAAAACCAAGTAACACTGCCGTACCTGGGAGTCGAAACCAAGACGTCTTCCGCAGCTTCCTCCTCATTGGTCTAGTTACTAGACAGTTTTTTTTTGTAGGTATGACCACTCGCAGATGCAACTCGCTAAGGTTGCCAAACTGCTTAACCGGACTATCCTGTGAGGGCCAAATAGTATATTATGCAACTAGTGAATAAAGGACGGATTTAAAGCGAGGTCCGCAGATGAGTCACGAGCAAGTGAAGGATTCTAAACTGTTAGAATCCTGAACGACGCGAGTGATTCATGGCCCTCGATATAAATTCGTACTTTATTCAGGAGTTGCATACTATACTTTATATCATGACTACGAGAAAAGACATAATTTAAGCGAAAATAGAAATTTAATCAAGAAATAAGAATTGTTACATTAATTGAAATGGACATTAAAATTAGAGCAATGACTGAAATTAAGCGTAATTTTCTTATTATTATTATTAGGGTGGTCAACTTGTGAAACAATATTTATTAATCTAATGCCAAACTCCTATATATAATCGAAATATTGGTCAATCAAATCTCGAGAATTTATTTGCACCAAAGAGTTTTGAATTTCGAATCTTAGCGCAAAAAGTTCGTGTAAGCATTGAAATAGAGACCGGATATATTTTTGTGTTCCAAATTCGAACACCAAAATAGTGAATAAAAACAAAACAGTGAATAAAAGGCCTTTTTATTCACTGTTTTGCGTGAATAAAAAAAGGTTTTTAGAGTAGGTATGGTATAAAAATACTTTAAAGCCCCAGCCAGGGCTTACAAACTATGGACGCCCCCTGTGGGGTTCGGGCCTCGGCTTAGTGCGTAAACAGAATGACGCAGAAAAGAAGTAAGCTTTATACTATGAATTGTTTCCCTATTGATGGTATATTTGTAACGCCACCGTAACTCTACTTGCCCTTTCAAAACGACTACTGTAAAGATACACCTATTTAGCTTCGCGACAGTGAGGTGTATGACCTGCCCCAAAGCTACGCTTGTACGCGTCAGATAACGCTATGATTTATGTTGTGTGCGCCTGCGCCGGCCAGATAGCGCTAGTGCAGGAGCTGGGGCAACCGCGGATTTTTTCAAAAGTTGATGAAGATGATCAATGAATCTGTATAGGGTGATGACTGTTCGTAAATATAAGGACAAAAGTAGAATTTTGTTTCTTCAAATGTTTTCACAGGAGCATCTATATTTGTACTGTTTCTACACTACCAAAACTAGATTCAACCATACGTTTTGGAATTCAAGAAATTAAATAACATGATTTATTTTGTAAATAAGAGTCACTATTCGCCCGTTTTTAAGTTACAAAAATGGCTAGATGTCAGTTGTCATTTCTTTATGCCTACTCTCTAAACTCAGGGTTCAATGTTTCTTTAAAGTCTAAACATTAATGAATTTGTTTTTTACCTTGGCCAAAGGCTTATCGTTGCCACACAGCGTGGTAACGCCGCCAGTCTCTTATGGGGACATTACCAGTTGACAGCGTTGAGGAGGAGGTTTTTTACGGCATTTTTTTAAGTTTTTAGTCTATTTTAGTTAGTTTATTTTATTTTAATAGATTTGTAAATTGTAAATAATAAAGAGAAAATTTAAAGATATATCGAAAAAGTGCCTTTTATTAACAAGGTGTAAACGAAAAAAGGAAGGAAGAGAAAGTCTTCAGTGCCAAAGAATAAAAATATCATCAATGAACAGCGTAAAGTTTATTTAAACTACATAAGTCAATAAATCGCTTTCACAAATCGAAGGTTCCAGATATTTTTCAATGTATTCAGTAGTTTTCCAACAGTATCAACTTATATTTGAGGTCAAAGCTTACAACCTCGCTGCCCGCCATATTAACAACAAACAAAGTGAATACATTAGAAATATGAAATATAATACAGTTATATTGTGCCATAGTCTTTATGTTTCTTTTAAACTAGTTTATGGTAATATTGTTTTACTGCCTTAGTGCTTGCAAGGTATCCTTGTGATCTAAATACGAGTTGTGCGTCATGGCGGAGAGAACTTTTCTTAAACATGCTAACTTGTAAAAAATATACTTAGGTCATGCAAAAATAAAAACAATTAGCACTATAAATAAGCGAAATAAGTAAGTTTTTTTTGTATGTTAAATAGGTAGTTTCTTTGATTTGATTATTTTTTTAGAAGGATCACTTAGGTGGCAGGTTATGTACCTAGATAAGAACTATTTAGAGATTCCTAACTTTTGACAACCAGGATTTTACACAAATAGAAAATATACGATCATAAAAAGAAAACTATTCAACAGTATTACAACAGTAGGTATACTTTATGTAACGACAATATTATAGACACGTCATACATGTTATTCCTGATTTATTCTTAATTAGCTAAATTTAACACTAAACATACAGTTTTGTTAAAACTACATGATATAACCGGCGCTCACCCGGCTCCGGGCCTACAATGCTATTTCCATAACGCTGCAACTTTGCACGTACCTAACTAATAATCGCCGCATACTTAATGAGTTGCGCGAAAAATAACGCGAAACAGAAGGCTAAGAACAACAATGAACGAAGAAACAGATGGTAGCTAATGCTGTGGAATCATCTTGAAGAATTGCTGCAATTTAGTTGGTTTGTCAGTTTCATAATGTCCCAGGGAAATACTTTCATTACTCATACTTTGAAAGTAGGTCTGAAGTTGCCTGAGGAGCGGGTTGAAAGTAATACTTTTCAGCCCTAGGGAGAATCGTTTTCAACTGACAACTGACAAATTATAAAAAAAAAGTTCATTTTTCTATTGAACCATGTTCCAACTTTCTATACAGCCACGATGTAAAATTTAAATAACAAAGTTAAGTAATATTTTTTAAATAACTTTATTATAATTAAGTTTCAAATAACATAAAACATCGAATGTATCAGCTGCTTATCATCCCGCGCATGTCGTAAGAGTCGACTTAGGGAAACGTTTACTTTTACATCTTTTAGTAAACAACAATCAACTTAGGGCATGCGAACTGCCACAGTATGCAAACGGCCTAAGTTAGATAATTGGCGTTACAACAGGACGCAGATTTAGGGTGGTGACGGTGATTATTAATCTTAATTATCACCGCAGCACCCACGAACCAAGTAAGCAGGTTCACTGTTCACCCATCAACCCGCGGTAGACAAGCGTGATGGGTTAAATGTCTAATCCCCTTCACCAATATGAAGACGAAGAAGAACAAAAGGCCCCAAATGCCCGGCGGCTCCAGTGGTGTTGCTGCTGATGACGGTGGGCAGCCTCACCCTGGAGTCAGGGGTGCTAAGAATCCCCGGGCGAGATCGATTCCCCGTTCAACGACCACGGCAAATAAAAAACAGGATACTGATAAATTACTTAACGTCTTAACCTACAACATTCGCACTCTAAAATCTGAAAATCGTTTGGTTGAGCTCGAAAACGCATTGACTGAGGTCAACTGGGATATTGTTGGCTTATCAGAAGTGAGAAGAAGCGGTGAAGACACAATAGAGAGAGAGAACACCATTTTCTATTATAACGGGCAGAGTGGAGGACTATACGGAGTAGGATTTTTAGTTGCAAAAAAATGTAAAAACAACATCTCGGAATTCACATCTTACTCTGACAGGATTGCAGTCCTAAAATTTCAAATATCGAGCACCCAAACTCTATCCATCGTCCAAGTCTACGCTCCAACGTCATCCCACCCAGATGACGAAGCAGAAGAGTTCTATGATCTACTCAACAAGGCCTGCGACGAACATCGAAGCACTTGGAACATAGTTTTGGGTGACTTTAACGCCAAAATTGGCCAAAGACAAGATCTAGATGACTCAAAAATCTTGGGTCCATACGGCCTCGGAGCCCGCAATGAACGCGGAACACGCCTTCTCCAATTTGCTTTTGGCCAGAACCTATGTGTAAGTAATAGCTTCTACTACAAAAAACCTCATAGAAGATGGACCTGGATATCCCCTAACAATCAAACTAAAAATGAAATAGACTACATTCTCACCTCTAATAAACAAATAATTAAAAACATCCAAATCATTAATCAAATTAAATTTAGTTCTGATCACAGACCCGTACGCGCAATAATTAAACTCAACACCAAAATTAACCGGCGAAAATATATAAAAAACCAAGTAAGAAAATTAAATAAACAATCACTTATACTAGGTAGTAAACAGTTCAAACTAGAGCTTAGAAATAATTTTGATATGCTTGATTCAGAGATCGAAGAAAAAGATGTCCAACAACAACACGTGGAAATAATACAAAGTTTAACTAAAGCCAGCAGAGCAGTAACCCAAATAAAACGCAAAAGCAAAAGAAACTGTAAAATTAATAGAAGAGAGACAGAATTTGTGTGCAAACAGAGATTTACAGTACAGACTTAAAGATAAAGAAGTTAAACGTAGTATAAGAACAGATATTAGAAATTACAACAATAGACTGGTCCAAGATGCTCTAGAACACAACTGCTCTCTGAAAATAGCAAAACAAGGTATTTCATATCACAAGTCCTGGATTACATCTTTAAAAGACGAGAACGGTAAGAAACAAATGAATAGATCAAAAATATTAGATATCTGCACGAAATTTTACAAATCCCTTTACTCCGACGACACTCAACCATCCTCAATACCCGACTATTGCTGTCCTGAAAGTATACCACCCATAACTGGACATGAAGTCCATGTAGCACTCACCAAATTGAAAAAAAATAGGTCATGTGGCGAAGATGGCATCAGCACAGAGTCTTTGAAAATAGGCGAACCTATTCTCCTCCCATACATCACCAAGCTCTTTAACAGTATTCTACATTCCGGTAGTTTCCCTAAAGATTTTTGTCACTCAAACATCATTCTGCTCCACAAAAAGTGTGACAAGTCAGACATTAATAATTACAATCCCATAAGTCTCATATCACATATCTACAAAACTTTCATTAAAATAATAGAAAATCGTATATCTGGTGAATTAGATAACCATCAACCTCCTGAACAAGCAGGCTTCCGCCCTGGCCTTTCTACTACTGACCACCTACATACAGTCAACCAAATAATAGAAAAATACCAAGAATATAAACTACCACTATATCTAGCTTTTGTCGACTACTCCAAAGCCTTCGACAGCATTACACATACAGCCATTTTTAACGCTTTAAGTAACCAAAACATCGATCCCACATACATACATCTACTACGCAATATATACAGAAATAGTACAGCTGCAATAAAATTACAAACAACAGGTCCAAAATTCAAAATAGAGAAAGGAGTCAAACAGGGCGACCCACTATCTCCTAAACTTTTTACCAGTACCCTCGAAGAAATCTTCAGGAAGTTGGCAGCCGATTGGAAGGAAAGAGGCATTGTTCTCGGCGACACGAGACTGTCTAATCTACGTTTCGCCGACGACATTGTTCTTTTTGCCTCCTCATCCACTGAACTTCAGCTTATGCTTCAAGATCTAAGCGATGCAAGCCTTGAGGTTGGACTGAAGATGAATATGTCGAAGACCAAAGTTATGTGCAATGAAATACCTAAACTAATAAAAGTAGACAATACAACATGTCCAGGAATACCTGTACTTGGGCCAAGTAGTCTCTTTCCAGGCGAGGCAAGACAAAGAAGTCGCAAGACGAACAGAAAACGCCTGGAAGAGCTACTGGTCCATGAAGGAACTATTTAAGGGTGAGTTGCCTATGGCACTGAAACGCAAACTTATGGACATGTGTATTCTCCCCGTCTTAACCTATGGTGCACAGACTTGGTCTTTGACTAACATTCAGAAGTCCAAACTCAAGGTTTGCCAACGAGCAATGGAGCGCAGTATACTAGGTGTTAAATTAACGGATCGTGTTCGAAACACAATACTGCGCTCCAAAACAAATATAGCTGACGTGGCTCAAAAGGCTGCACAACTGAAATGGGACTGGGCAGGTCATGTCTGTCGCATGCCGGACAAACTGTGGGCCAAAATTGTTGGAAACTGGTGCCCTGACACAGTGAGGCGGGGTCGCGGTAGGCCACGAAGGAGATGGCGGGACGAACTGGACAAGTTCCGTCCGAACTGGAAGGAGGACGCACGGGTTCGCGAGAAGTGGAAGGAGTGGAGGGAGGCCTTTGCCCAAGAGTGGGACAGAGCAGGCTAGAAAAAAAAAAATAAGTTTCAACTATTTCTTTAAAATAACATATATTTGGGCAAGCTGGCTGGCCATAGAAAAAAAAAACAAAATAGGCGGGAAAGCGGCAATCCGATCTTCATTTTTTTTTCGAGTTGATTCATGTTTTTATTTTTACTTTCCTTGTATTCGTAATGAAAAGCACAGTGTTTACCTCGGGTTAAAGACTTATTTAGTCCCTCGAACTATTAGCGCCCTCGCTGCGCTCGGGTACCAAACCCCGTCTCGGGACTAAATAAGTTACTTTCACCCCTAGGATAACAATGTACTATTTATTTTAGGCATACTGTAAAGAGCTACGGGCTTTTCACCGAAGATCAAACCTTGGGGCTCATAGATGAGCTAGCGTCTTGAGTGATTTTTGTTTTTAGTAATCCCACATGACTCTATGTGTTTTCAGATGGATTCCTGAGGATTTCCAAAAAGGATCTAGTCTTTTTACCAGTTTTGTGGTTTGCGCACTATTCTGTCTTGTTTCATGTGAGCCTTCTGATGCCATCCGCTGTTTATATGCACAATGCTTTTCACACCGTTTTGTCCGAAATAATAATAATTTTATATTTTAATACTGACAGCTGAGGTCGTTAGTATAACTTCATCAAATTATGCTCGTTGGAAAGTTTCGCAAATATCGAGCTAGGTATATACGTACATATGTGTAATGCAATTATTTCGCTGCAATTTAGATTTTAATTCGACGAAAAGGATGCTCATTATAGTCAGTAATATCATGGACAGTATTTATTTTAATCATTTTTAATTCTATAATATTATTAGCGCTTCATGAGAACGTTAATTGTGGGCAATAAGACTTGTTTTGTTCATGCATACCTGAAAACTAATTGCCTCAAATGCCAATGACCAAGCATTACATCAGCTTTCAAACATATTCTCTTGTTACTTATTTCGGGTAGATTTCCACGATTTATATTGCCAAATTGCAATTTCCTGTCAGACTCATCATTTTATATGTCATTGAGCAGCCACTGATCAACATTCACAATAATGCACCAAAACATCCTGCCGAGACAGTTAACGAGCAGTCGTTGACTCCGCGACCTGCCTCACTGCCAACCTTCCTATCTAACAAGTGACATAAAACCGATCACCAAGCGGAAGAGAATCTCATAAAACGTACAATCTCCACCAGTTAATATTAAATTTGGCCGTAAATTAAGCCCTGGCCTCAATTTAAGCGGAGGAACATAATAATGGAGGTGTCAAATAAATAATAATATTACACAATTGATTTTAATTTGACATTTAATATCGCTGCTGTTTATGCTGACGTTATTACGCTTGTCAGGGTTTCAGAGGGGTAACTTCTTTGCTTGTTCTCTGTTGAGGATCTAGATCATTCGATGATTTTGGGCTTCTTTTATTAAATTTCGTTTTAGTTGTGTTTGTATTGCATTAATTTTTGCTACTTTAAAAACACGAACATTAATCTATGAGCTGAAACTAGTGTTCAGCTCACAGAGCATGTTCGTCACATCTAGAACTCCTCTTTTTTAACACATTCTTAACCATTCTTCTAGATAAGTCTGTTCCATCAAAATTAATTTGCTGTCATATCTATCCTAGCTTTAATAATCCGGAAGGACTTCGACAGACCCCTCATTCATGGGAGACGAAACGTATCCTTGAGTAATTTCCACGCGGTAAAAGTAGCAAAACCTATATTCAGACTAGATCCAACATCTTGATGAAAAGGACTCAGCCGACACTCAGTCCTCACATGACCGCAGCTCTTGCACTGGCTTTACTCAAGTGTTCAGCAGATGAACAGACTCAGAGGTGATGTGAACAAACATTGGTGAATGGAAATTGATTGCAAAACCAACTTTGCTCAGGTGGCCAACGTTTGTACATATGACAGATGTTTTTCTCAAGGTATTACTCATAGCATTTTGTGTAGTAGGTAGGAATGTGGAGCGTTGTTATAATGAAAGTAAGCAGAGAATGGTATAATATAAGGCTTACCATTCAGGATAGAAGCCGCCAAAACACGAGGTTTTACGTGAAAACGTGTTTAAAAACAGCACCATACCCGGGGTACACCATATATCATAAAACCCAACCGTAACGGAAATGGAATAAATGTGTTGGCCAAAACACGTAAGTAAGTGACTATTCCACGGCGCTTACGACCTTTGGGTCACGAAGTTTTAAGCGAGCCGCATTACACCGCTTCCACTTGGCACAGCTAGACGCCGCAGGCTTGGTGCTCTGCTGAAAGCGATTTATTATCTTAAGCCGTTTGAATTGTACTGACAAAAATGTCAACAAAATGTCAATGTCAATGATTTTAATCCTACGTCCTTTGGAAATAAACCCTTTTTTTTTAGGATGGGAAATCATCAAATGACTCCTCCCGCTCTGGGCGGAGCAGGAGGGAGTGTCAGACTTTTACTGACTAAAACCCATCCATGTTCCTTCATCGCCCTTTGTGTTCCGGGGCCACGGTATCTCTTTCGAATAGTTCCGCAGCCCCGGCAGGCTTCGGGACCCCTTCCTTAATGCTGACTCTCTTTGAGGCGCGCGTGGAACACTAACGCGCCGTCGACACGGCCTGTCGTCATGAGACGGACGGACGGCGAGCTAGCCCATAGCTCCCCGTCCACAGGCCCGCGCCTACGGTGGCCGGAAGCCACCACATGGCCCCCGACGCCCGGGGCGTCTCCCGCGGCGGCCGGGACGTGTGGATCTCTCCCTGTCCCGTTCCGCCACCTCCTTCGCTAGCATGACTGCTTCGCAGAAGGAGGTGACGGCGTCCCATTCCGTCTCGCTCCGGACCATGGCTTGGACCAGGGCCGGAAGCGAGAGGTCGCCGCCGCCGATCGCCACCTCGAGGACACGGCGGTGCTCCACCCAAGCAGGGCACACCTCCACAGTGTGCTCCACCATGTCCTCTGGTCGATCCTCGCAATGGAAACAACCGGGCGTCTCCTCCCACCCGATTCGGTGCAGAAACTTACCGAAACATCCGTGTCCGGTAAGAACCTGCGTCAGGCGGAATGTGAGGACGCCGTGGCGTCTCTCCAGCCACTCCTCAAAGAGGGGACTTATCGCCACTATTGTGGCGTGCCCTGCACGGGGTTGCGACAGTCGCTCTCTCCATGTCGCCATGACATCACGCCGGAAGTCCGTCCGCTGAGCGACAATTAGCCGCGGCAGCGGAGTTTCCCCCCGGCGTAGCGCCTTCGCGCGCCAGTCATGAAGGCGCGCGAGGACTATCGCCTCCAGATCCCAGGGCGGCAATCCGGCAAGGAGAATCGCCGCCTCGCGGGAGATCGTGCGGTACCCCCGAACTAGCCTTACGGCCACCACCTGTTGGGGCGCCTTCAAATAGTGGGCGGCTCACCGCCTCAAGGATCGCGCCCACACCGGGGCCCCATAAAGAGCCATGGACCGCACGACTCCCGCGTAGAGCCTCCGGCAGGAGGCGTTTGGCCCCTCCAGGTTGGACAGGAGCCGCCTGAAGGCAGCCCCTGTCCGTTCCAGTTTGGGGGCCAAACGTCGGAAATGCTCCACGAAGTTCCACCGGCTGTCGAGGACAAGTCCCAGGTACCGGAGTGCCTCCCTTATGCAGCTCCAGGGCATGGAGTTGAAAGCATTGGCGATGTCGAGAGACACCGCCAAGGCAACCCCACCCCGGGACACCGCATCCCCCGTCGTGAGGGCCCTCACGCGCATGATGGCGTCCACCGTAGAGCGCCCCTTGCGGAAACCATACTGGTGTTCCGCAAGGTCCTGCCCATAGATGACCATAGATGGCGGTATTCTCAATTCGACGTGACCACATCACTAATTGAGTAGCGAAGTACTTTGGAGAATGTTCTATTGAATAGAGTCAATCCAAAATTATTAATGTAAAAAATGGCGACAGCTACGGACGTTTGAACTGTCATAGAAAATTGCTGGAGTTTAATATTATTTTTGAGCGACAAGCACTAGTTAAACTTAACTTTTAATACTTTTCTTGGGTTGTTATTACTGTATTTTATTGATAAAAAAAAACCACGGTTACACTGCGTCATTCAGTTTTACAAAATTCTATTGAAGCAACCTACGAAACAGCCGAAACAAACTCAGAGGTCAATGCTCAATTCACATGAGGACTATGTAGATAAGTGTCTGAGATGGTCTTTTGACGAAAGAACCACACAGATTTGAGTGGACCTGTCCAGTCAGTGCAAGCATTTGTCATTTATCGTGTGAAGACCACGATATAAGACAACGATTAAAATAACAAACAGTCAGCCTTTTCCCAAGACACAACGCGACGCCCGTCTCCCGGCAACAGTTGCCGGGGCTGCGCTAAATGCCAGCGCGGTCGGCGCGGCGGCGCCCCAGGCCGTCAGCGCGACTGCGCGCAACTTCTGTCAGTGGCGTCAGAGATATGTGTCATTATTTGTTGTAAATTTTAAGTGTATATGTTTTCTTTTTAAGTGTTTTTTTTAATAGTTTACATTTATTTATTTTTCAATAGGTAAGTTAATTATTTTATGTTCGGTGCCAGTTGTAGCGACGCCGGAATAGTTAGTGCCAGTCAACCTGCCACATCACTGGATGTACAACTGGTAAGATGCCCTCACTGCTCCCAGGCTCGTTTTTTTAAAGGCGAAAGGGGGCTTAAAATACACTATGGCAAGGTTCACAAACCTCATAATGTACCTTTGTGCCCCCCAGCCACATCACCGATATCAACACCTTTTGAACTAACTTTGTGGAAAACACTGTCCAAATTCAAAAATTCCACCCCAGTCCTAAAAAGAGTTCCCCGGGGCGCGAGACACTCGGTGGCGTTGAGTTTAGCGCGCTGTGTCCGTCTCGCGACCCAGGAGAACTCACAACATGCCTGGGAGCAGTTACTTACCTTCCCTTACAGGATTCTGCATGTCCAAAAAAATTTGGCAACTCAAAAATCTTTAACAAACCAAATTAAAGAAAACTGCAACAATTCGGCCCGTATTTTAGATTCCAAATTACCTTTTTTTAATAAACAGAAAGGCATTTGTGATCATGTGGAATCCAAGTTAAGTGACGGTGACATAAGGGGGGCAGCCAGAATACTGTTCAGCAGTGATGTGGTGGCGCCTTAATCTCCAGAGACTCTTTCAGCTCTGGAGAGTAAACATCCATCGCCTGCGGATGGTCTCACCTTCCCCGACCCACCCGTCCAACCCGACCCCCTCGTTCAGGATTCATC
This sequence comes from Xestia rhomboidea, assembly GCA_963853795.1. NCBI lineage: Eukaryota > Metazoa > Arthropoda > Insecta > Lepidoptera > Noctuidae > Xestia > Xestia rhomboidea. The sequence continues at coordinate 19,083,954 of OY970775.1, forward strand.
TTTTTTCAAAATTACAGCCCCGCAGTTGATCGCAGCCGTGAGCTCATTCCGGAATGGTTCTGCCGGCGGCCTCGACGGTCTGACTCCACAGCATTTGAAAGATTTGTTGGGTTCAGGCGCCGGGGAAGCTGGTGAGTCGCTTCTGAAGGAGCTTGCGGATCTGATCAACTTAATGCTCTCCGGCGGCGTGAACGATGCCGTCGTCGATGTCTTGTATGGGGCTAACCTGTGCGCCCTACGCAAGAAGGACGGCAGCATTCGTCCCATTGCCGTCGGTTGCACCTACAGGCGTATGGCAGCCAAAATATGTTGCAAGTTTTATAGTGAATCGCTTGCAACTAAGTTCCAGCCCCTTCAACTCGGTTTTGGTTCCAGAGGGGGTTGTGAGGCTGCCGTACATGCCTTATCCTCTTTTTTAGACTCAAAGAAAGGTGAGGTCATCCTCAAGGTTGACGTCAAAAACGCCTTTAACTCCGTGAACAGGGACACTTTGCTGGCTGAAGTAAAAAAAAAATTACCCGAAATGTATGGTTTTATGTGGCAATGTTATAGGCACCCTTCAAAATTACTTTACAAGGACAACGTTTTAGAATCTGCAGTTGGTTGCCAACAAGGTGACCCTCTCGGGCCCGTCATTTTCAGTTTGGCTATTCATCCCATAATTCAACAACTAAATTCAAAATTTAACGTGTGGTATTTAGACGATGGAACGCTAGGAGGTGATGTTGACACCGTTTTGGCTGACCTACAACTCCTCAAACATCAATTTAAATCTATTGGCCTGGACCTTAACCCCTCAAAGTGTGAAATTTACCTCTCTGACGTGACAGACAGACAATCAACTATAGATAAATTTAATGAAATAGCCCCGCAAATCAAAATTTTGGAAAAAAGTTCCCTGCACCTCCTAGGTTCCCCTATTTTGGAAGAAAGTTTTTCATCGTTCATCGATGACAAAATTAAACATTTCAATGATATTTCGGATAGACTCTCCAAAATTAATCTACATTCGGCTTTCACCATTATCAGATATTGTTGTTTTGGTCCAAATTTTAAGTATTTTCTCCGTTGTTCTCCTCTTTGGAAGAAACAACAACTTTTGGACAAAATTTACCAAATTATTCGCAACACATTAACATCCATTCTTAATGTGGCCCTGGACGACCGAGCGTGGCTGCAAGCCACTCTACCAATTCGTTTTGGTGGCCTCGGCGTCCGCAAAATTTCTAGTGTAAGCTTACCGGCGTTCCTGTCTTCTGTCCACAGCACTGAAAAGCTAACCACGAAAATTTTAACTCTCTCCCTGGTTAGCTCGTAAGTGCCGTGCTTGACCGACGCAGAGGACGCCTGGAAAGTGGCTTGCCCGGACACGGATCGGCCCGAGAACCCGTTTTCCCAGAGACAGTGGGATGAGCCGCTCTGCAGGTTGGTACGGAATAAACTTATTAATACGTCAACCAATACTGCTGAGCGTGCCCGCCTGCTGGCTGTGGGTGAGTGGGAGTCGGGCCTCTGGCTTCAGGCACTACCGTCACCTAATATAGGCACCTTGTTGGGTGACACAACCTTCCGGCTCGCTACATGTTTGCGTTTGGGCGCTCCTTGTGGGGCTCCACATCGCTGTCAATGTGGTGAAGCAGTCGACTGCCTCGGACACCATGGCCTTTCCTGCAGTAAGAGTGCAGGTCGGATAGCGCGGCACGCTAGCATTAATGATCTCATCCGTCGTGCTCTTGCCACCGCCGGGGTGCCAGCTGTATTAGAACCCACTGGCTTGGCACGCGTCGATGGGAAGAGACCAGATGGTATGACCATAATGCCATGGAAGTTGGGTAGGCCTTTGGTGTGGGACGCAACTTGCGTCGACACCCTTGCGCCATCCCATCTTCCTAGCACAGTGGGCTGCGCTGGGGCGGCTGCTGCAGGTGCTGAAAACCTCAAACGGCGCAAATACAATAATTTAATTGGTAATTATGTGTTTGAGCCGTTTGGGGTTGAAACACTAGGGCCATGGGGTCCGAGTGCCCACCTAGTATTTCGAGAAATCGCCAAGCGGTTGGTCGACTCTTCACGTGACCAGAGGGCGGGCCTATTTTTTGGCCAAAGAATCAGCATTGCCATCCAACGTGGCAATGCTGCCAGCCTTCTGGGCACTTTTCCTGTTGACAGCGATGTGGACGAATTTTTTGACGCCCTGTAACGGTTACAGGTTATTACTTGTATATGGGCAGATGCCCGTCATTATCAGAGTCAGCCATGTCCCAAGTAAGTGACAATGTAGGTAGGAAGTAGCTAATAATATCTCGAGTCACAATCAAACTGTTTAATTTAAACTTGTCTTAAGCAAAACGTCTTCTACACAGAATTTAACCGAGATATAATCGAGTATTTAAAATAACACTAGATCAACCGAACACTAGACTACGCGGAACAAAAGCGATTCGTCGTATCCGTGGTGCGCTTGCCGTGAGCGTTCGAAGGCAACTGAACTTCTACACGGCGGCGCCAACCATCGACTCGACGCTCCGCTAGACTTGACCGACGTCAAATCTTGTTCCAACGTATCTTCAACAGATGGCGCTAGCAATGCGCCGTCACGGCCGGACTGACTTACGACCGTCCTCGGGCGCATCAGTTTGCAGTCCTGTAACAATCACACAATAAATCGAACGGGTATCAGTCTACACGTCGGATAACCCGCTCGTCCAACCTGACAGGCTGTGACTATAGTAGACAACACTTTTCTCATTCTGATCGTAGCTATGTATTTCAGAATAAAAGAAAACGTGTGTGCTTTCGACTACGCATGGGCCGGACGACACCTCTCTCTAAACAGTTAACAACACTGCACTCTAAACTCGATCAGTATGTCCCTTCAACCAACCCTCAGGATTGGCCCGGACGATACCGTCGTGCTACGATCAACTTTTCACACAATAGTAACGTGGACCGGACGGGTGTGTCCTTTCAACCAGCCACTCGTGGCATGGCCCGGACGACACTGTCCTTTCGACCACCACCACTCACAATAGTAACGTGGACCGCAAGGGGGTGTGTCCTTTCAACCAGCCACTCGTGGCATGGCCCGGACGACACTGTCCCTTCGACCACCACCACTCACAATAGTAACGTGGACCGCAAGGGGGTGTGTCCTTTCAACCAGCCACTCGTGGCATGGCCCGGACGACACTGTCCCTTCGACCACCACCACACTATCCGATGATTGCTTCCAACGTCACAACATAGTCTAGTAAGTAATAGTGCTTTACAGATAACACATACCTTTACGGACTGTCTTGCTGTGCGTGAATTTGGACGTCATGCTCAATGATTTCATGATCTGAAGTGATGCTTATAGTATCAGACCCTGCTGTAAGTGTGTCTGATAGTGCAGAAAGGGTTTCGGAATTAGCAGTTAACGTATCACAACTACTTAGTCTGTCGAGGTGACCATTATCGAGTTCAACGTTATCCGGCGCCGTCATGGCCTCCGCCTCCAACATCAAACTAGTAGATATTTCAACTAACCCATCATGACCCCGAGGTACTGGACGCAAGTTCTCATGCGCGTATTTTAAAGTACGATGTGAACCGGATATACTTTTCAGCTCGTAACGGTCATTTTCTAACACTGCAGTTATTACAAAGGGCCCCCTAAACTTCCTATCTAATTTGGTTTGATTACGTTCACTACTTTTGATAAATACGAAATCACCATTAGAAAACGGCTTGATAGTGGCTCGACCCTGGTTAAATCGTCGAGTATCGGACTCGGCTGCCCTTTGTATGTTTTTAGACGCGTCATGCCTAGCTGACTCTAGATCGATACGCTGTTCTTGTTCTGAATCTGGACCCAGAGACCTAATTTTCGACATACCTAAAGAGTGCGAGCGGATACCGAACATAAGTTCTGTTGGCGTAAATTTGGTGACTGTAGACTTTGTACTATTGAGTGCTAACTGAACATTTCCTAACTCGTCACGCCACGCTTTGTTGGGGTCGTTTTCGATAATCGTTAGCAAACTTTTCAAAGTGCGCATCACGCGTTCTACTTGCCCGTTTGCCCTGCTGGAGCCCGTTGCTATAAAATGCAGTTCAATGTTATGTTCTGAACAAAGATTCTTAAAGTCCTGGCTAATGTAACACCTACCTTGATCGGCTATTATGCGCTTAGGTGCTCCAAAAAGGCAAACAGCATTTCTAAGGGCTCGAACAGCGCTGGCTGCGTCTAATGAAGAAGTATGCTCTAATAACACATATTTAGTAAACGCGTCAATAATTACCGAACAGTATTCCTTACGATCGCTTTTTCCACTTAATTTTCCGGTGAAGTCTATATGTATCGTGTGCCACGGTATCGGTAATTTTGGAATGGAGTGTAGCTGTATAGGCTGAGCGCCTGAAGGACCTTTTGATGCCTTGCAGACAATGCAAGAGTCAATAAATTTTCTAACACACTTGGACATCTGAGGGAACCAATACTGTTCATACAGTTTGTCCAAGGTTTTGTCACTACCCAGATGTTGCAGTTCATTATGAACGTGATTGATCAAGGTCCATATCAAGGAGCGAGGGACGACAGGGAGCCATGAAATAATCTTGTTTCTTACAACCTTTCTATAAAGAATGCCATCTCTAACGTCATATGTTTGACCAACCGTGTCGGGAAAATCGTTATTATTATGCTTGTTGATTAAGTCTTGGATTTCTGCATCCCGTTTTTGTTCTACAGAGAGCCAACCCTGATGCAATTCCACAAAATGTACTGTCTTGGTTGTAGGTTTAGAAGAGACTTGGGATGTGGATGCCAAACTATTGGGATTTGGCAAGGGATTTCTAGAGAGGCAATCCGCGTGTTCCATGCCACGACCTTCGCGATACACGATATCGAAATCGTAGGCTTGTAAAAACGCCCACCAGCGATGAACGCGTGGGGTCAGATCAATTTTCGATTTCGATGCCTTTAGTGAGTTACAGTCCGTGAAAACCTTGAAACGTCGGCCATATAAATAGTGCCGGAAATGGTCTACCGCTCGTACGACTGCCAGCGTTTCCAGTTCGTACGAGTGGTAGCGGGACTCAACTTCAGATGTTCGTCGACTAAAGTATTCCACAACATGTGGCAGGTCGTTCTTTTTTTGTATTAAGATTGCCCCATAGCCGTCGGAGCTAGCGTCGCAATGTAACTCAACAGGCAAGTCTGGGTCAAAGATCATCAGAACTGGTTCGGAGGTAAGTATCTCAATAATGGTATTACGGATCTTTTCATGTCTTTCATCCCATTTTACAGAACCTTTCAGTTTTGTTAAAGGATACAACGGGCCAACGATGTTCGTAAATTTAGGGATGAATTTTCGGAAATACGATGCAAGACCTAGAAATTGACGGACTTGCGTCGCAGTTTTGGGCTGGGGAGAGTCTACTAAAGCCTGTATTTTGCGCAAGTTTGGTCCTACTTCTCCGCACTGGAGAGAATATCCCAAGAAATCTATTTTCTTTTTCATAAACTTACATTTTTTAAGGTTTAATGAGAAACCAGCGGACGAGAGAGCATTTAAGACTTCATTAAGACGTGTTAGACCCTCAGATATGTCAGCAGAATAACATAACACGTCATCCATGTAAACTAAGGGCTTATCCATCAGCTGATGAACAGCCTTCGTGATGCAGCGTTGATAAACTGAAGGAGCATTGCGCAACCCGAAGGGCATTGCGAGATATTCGTACTGCCCCTCGGGCGTTACAAATGCTGTCTTTTCTATTGAATCGTGGTGGATAGGGATTTGGTGGAATCCTGATGCCATATCTAAGGAGGTGAAATAATGAGCACCACTAAGCTGATCTATTTGTTCCTCAATACGAGGGAGGGGGTAGTGTTCGGGTCGTGTATTGGAGTTAAGCTCCCGATAATCGACACACATTCTCTCTGTGTTGTCTTTTTTCTTTACCAAGAGAATGGGGCTCGCGAATGGCGATGAGCTTTCCCGAATTACACCCGCATCAAGGAGTTCCTGAATCTTTTCCCTAACGATTTGTTTTTCAATCGGTGCTAGCCTATAAGGGCGTCTTTGAACGGTCTTATGTGGGTCTAATAAATCAATTTGTAACTCTCCTGTTTTCACACGCCTATGGGGAACACCCTCTATGAAACAGTTAGCATATTGGTTCAATAGTTTAATAAGGGCGTCTCTATCGTCACCTGTCAAATCCGAATCTATCCGATTAAAATCTGACTGGTTAGTAATCGACTCGCAAACATTAGCTTGTTCTTTAAAATGAAATATCAAGTTATCATTATTTATTTTAACGTTCACACCATTTTCTAAAATGTCTCTTCCTATTATAACCGGGTCCATAAGACAAGAGTCTGGTACGACGTGAAACGTCAAGGTTTGTAAAATTTCTCCAAGATTTACCTCACTCGAAATTTGTGACGTACATTTAATCTCCTCACCTCCAATACCCGTAAGGTACACGAGATTATTGCGCACAGTACCTGGGAATTTAGAAGAGAAGCTTTCTTTTATCAATGAGCAAGACGACCCACTATCAAATAAAAAAGAAACTGACTCACCGGATGACGTCCTCAAGGTACCCCTCGACAGTCGTTGTTCGCAGAGATTGACGTCTTTCTTCGCATCAGCTCCACGACCTTTCCCTTTATCTTGACAATTCGTTGCTATGTGTCCTGGATTACCGCAAATGTAGCAAGTGACGTTCGAAGTCCTATCAGGAGCACGTGCGAAAGTTGAGGAATCTTGCTGTTTGGTCGGTGCAGAGGAATCTTCTCGTCGCTTTCTACATTCGGCTAGCCGATGTCCTTGAATTCCACACCAATGACATCTGCCGGAAAACCTTGCATCTGCAATTCTAGGTCGCTTGGAATCAGGTTCTTGGATATCAGTACTTTCCACTCTTCGCTTTAGTGAAATACCGCTTAAGATTCTAAATAGGGGAACTTTGGTAGTGATAGCATGTGCACTTAACTCGCGGCGTATCAAACCATCCTTCTGGCATAAGACCGATATGACGAATCCGGTTATAGCCTCTTCTGGCATTTGAATCTTAGGTATACGTTCGATCATATTCCACAAGCGTAAGCCAGTTTCTGATGCTGTTTCCTTGGCTCCAATTTGAAAACGCAATATTTCATCAAAGTGGTCTTGAAATAATTTCGGTCGACAAAATCTGGCCATCAAACTTTGTTTAACAGCGTCCCATGTTAGCTCGTTCAAATTTAATTTGGTCAAGCAAGAGGCTGCGCGGCCTTTTAGTGCACCGGTAAGAGCCAGAAGCAAGTCCACACCCTCTAAGTGTTTGCTCAAGACTATAAGTTCTGTAATCTTGCACCAACCTTCAATGTCCGCATCGGCATCATCCGGATTAAACTGTACGAGCTGCACTGCACTAGACTGGGCGCAGGAACTTGCCATCGGCGGTTGCGACGTCGATAACACGCGGGTGAGTAGGGCTTCCATATTACTCAACAACTTGAAGGCACTATTTTCGTCAGGCGGTCGTTTTTCCTTGGTCGGTAGCTCGTGGGATCCCACTTCTGATATGGGCAGATGCCCGTCATTATCAGAGTCAGCCATGTCCCAAGTAAGTGACAATGTAGGTAGGAAGTAGCTAATAATATCTCGAGTCACAATCAAACTGTTTAATTTAAACTTGTCTTAAGCAAAACGTCTTCTACACAGAATTTAACCGAGATATAATCGAGTATTTAAAATAACACTAGATCAACCGAACACTAGACTACGCGGAACAAAAGCGATTCGTCGTATCCGTGGTGCGCTTGCCGTGAGCGTTCGAAGGCAACTGAACTTCTACACGGCGGCGCCAACCATCGACTCGACGCTCCGCTAGACTTGACCGACGTCAAATCTTGTTCCAACGTATCTTCAACAGATGGCGCTAGCAATGCGCCGTCACATATTTTTATTATTATTTAGAGTTATAGTTTATATAAGATTATTATATAGAAATAAATAAAAGTCATCCAAAATTAAATTCATCTTAATTGTATAAAGTTGATTTTGACTAATCGTTCTATGACTTACGCTTACGCTATACATACCACAGACCAATGTTAAACAAAATCATTGTCGAATATTTAATGAAATGATTATTTTGAACGAATTCAATCTGGTTTTCTTTCAATCTCTAACACTAAAAGCGACTCGTTGTTATAGACGTTTCACGTTATAACCAACGGCCGTATGCACCGACACAGCCCCACCCGATTGTTTAGTACAGGTGAAAGATTCTAACCCACCGCCGTAATGTTTTGTTGTGTTAGGTTCTGCATTTTCATATTACAATTGTGATTTTCTTAAGGCGACTACAGGAGCTAAATTAGCAACTCTATTTGTGGTTGTCTAAACTTCGTTTGAAATCCTGTTTGAATAAAGTTCTAATCAGCTTGCACTACAAAGTGGTGGTTATGTCAGTCACTGCGGGCCGAATAGTGCGAAATGAATGCTTTTTTACGATTTACAAAAAAATCGATTGATTGGACTACTATTATTAGATTACTAGCATATATCCTGTAGAATATCATATATTTTTCTGGTTTTGTTTATTGCAGTGAATCATATGCTTTTTTGCATTATAAAACTCGCGTTTAGATATCAGCACTGATGCTGTTGTTACCTAAAGAGTTTAATCATTAGTAGCTTATTGGAAAATTATCGTGAAAATATTGTCTACGCAGATGTGAAACCACAATTTTCCGAGGACTACAATGACATAACAACCCAAAAATGTTAGTTTCCTCGAGCTGCAATAATATCCTTCATTGAATAATTAATAAGTATTTTCTTCGTACAGCTTGCTATGTAGTCAGGTAAGTACATAACATTAATTACACATAAGCTCACAAAGGAGACATGTGTTCCTATTGTCGGTGGATCTTTTGTTTTCACCAGCCTTGGTGGGTGAGTCAGAGGAAATGCTGAAGCATGCACTGAACTGCATTGTTTTACATTATATATTGCTATGAATGACTCAGAATATTCCTTAATATAAGTACATATATTACTTTTGCTTTGCTGGCTATAGTTGTGGGTGACTAACCCGCCGAGGTTAGTGCCTTGATTACGATTTTTCAACTTTATGTTTGAGTTATTAATTAGGTGCATAAGTAAGTTTTGCAATAGACAGTTACGAAGTAGAAAGACCCAACGTAACCTTTTTCATTGATATTGGTTTATTTATTTCGTGTCCCATGGTTGGATCATGTTGGCCTAAGCTAACGGTCTCTTTCGAAAACCAGAGACTAAACAAAGTGACATTCTATCAACGAAAACGATAATGAAGGAGTCAATAAAAAAATAACCGGCCAAAAACGCAAAAAAAAAAAGGTTTTTGTATGGAGTCTCCCATTATTTTTTTATTTATTTTATTTGTTGTTGTCTGGGCCCTCAGAACACGGCAATACTGCTTAGCTAAAAAAAAAATTTGCTTGGGCTTGATGATACATACCTAAATACATTCACGCCTTTTACGGGGTAGTCATAATGTACAGAAAGCCTTCTGCTACGTTCATACTACGGTTTGTTTTTTCCACTTTGAAAACTTCTCGAACAAGTAATAAAGTAAGTACTTACTACTTTATTGTTTTGCGACTATTCTTTCCAGCTGCAAGAGGCGTGAATGCAGCACCTAGGATATTCATAGCAACACAATTGAAATCTATTTCTTACGCACTGTTAATCGCTTTGACCTATTTTGCTGTATCGGGCGCCTATTGCGTGTTTGAATAGACATATGGCAATAGCCTATGGGCGGCTATTGATTTCTATAAAATGTTTTTCTTTTTTCGAAGAACTAGCATCTGGCACTCATTTGATGATGTTGATTGATTGATTTCCTTTCAAATCTTATAAACTTTAAAAGAAAAAGTGACGGCTTCTTCCGAAAAAGATGGGAAACTTTCTCGGAACCAACTTAACATAATTAAAGGAGTTTAATTTTGTGAAAACCGGTGACTTAGTAGATGAGTTAACTGGAGTTCAATTAATTAATTACTCAAAGAAACGAGTTCGAGGCAGAACTTGAAGGATGTAACGTTTACTGAATAAATTCGAATTAAAACACTTTGTAACTTTTAGATCAATCAATTTTAAGTTTTTCAGTTCAGTTAGTGGATTGCTTCAAAGTAAATAAGTTGACGTTGTCGACGATGCGTTGCCATGTGCTTTTTATCAATGAAAAGTTTTTTTGTAACCAGCAATAAAATCAAACCTACCAATAGAAGCTCCGTTAACAGTAATGAAAACCTACCTACATAGGTCAAAGTCGTTGCCTCTTAATGCAAAACTAATATAATACAATAACATCCATTTAACAGTAAACTGACCATTATTTGGAATAGTCTATTACGTAACAGTACCTCAGGCCTCCGTCGACACGTAATGAAGCACATGTGCCTGAAACCGGTTCAATCCGGTTCTATCAACCTACTTTATTATCTTCCTTTTTGCAAATCGCTCGCACTATCAACTATTCACCACAACCAAATACACACCTTATTTTTTGTACGCAAAAGTTGAGATTGAATTGCCAGGATTTATTGCGTTAGGATGTTTCGGGTTTAAAGATTAATCTATTCAAATAATATTTTAGTTCTTGTGATAATATAAATTCAGTATGGAGGTCGACTCAGTTCGCTGTTATCTCGTATGTGTTCTGTTTATTGTTTTAATAATATACTAAATTTAATGTTTATAGCTGGTTTGAGAGCTCATCCTGATCCAGCCTTGGCATGTTTGCTATATTTTTATCGCATATATGATATAACACGCGGATACGATTCGCGTGGATTTGGTAACAAATCGATTGAGGAAGGCATGATAGCCATTTATCAATTGGAAATCCTTCTGAGATTAAACGAAAGAAATCGGAAGAGATCGCAAGCTCCACGTAGTTCATTTGACATACATCCATCCATCTAGCCAGCCATCAATATTCTATGGGTAGTACTATGTCCACCCATTCGGTGTTTCCGTTTCACCTACCCATCGATAGATGGTGGTACACTGATTAAACAAAATAGGAACTACCACTACCATGTATTACCAATTCTTTCCCGACTACGAAGAAGCCAAAGGAGGGTTTATAATTCATTTATTGTTTTTATCTAATATTTAAGCTTTTAAAAAGTTACTACTTACACACAGTTTCGGATGAAAAGATTAAGCTTTAATACTGCGCTACAGGTCTCTAGTTAAAACATTTTCTTTCAACCAACTATACAAAATATAACTTAATTTGCTGATGACATGATTGTAGCATAAAACCAATTAAAAAGAAAAATATCAAAATACATTTTGTGTAAAGTACCTAACAAAGTTGTCAAAACTACGTCCTATAAAGATAATATAAAGAAATATTCATCAATTTAAATAAAATTGGCTGAATTTCGTACAATACGTGTGTACATTACATAGTACAAATTTGGAAGTGTGACGTCAGAAACGACTTTGAAAACGAACAAACACACACACCTGTAACCTAAATTGGGTAATTTTTGTTATCTTCACACTCGTGAAGATGGCCAGAAGACCTTTCCTGGCTCTTGGCAACAGGTCTCGTGGATTGAATCTTATTCATTTATCCTTCAAATGCAGGATAAAAGATTTTTTCGATCTTGGACATTGACATTGGCTCACTACATTCATAAGCCACCTTAATGCTATAGCACACTATAGACAAGACTGTCTTTAGACAGACCATTACCCTACTAGTGCGAGCGAGAATACATAGTATATCTCGCTCACACTAGTAGGGTAATTGTCTGTCTAAACTTCTAAAGACGACAGTCTTGTCTATAGTCTGGTAGTCCTTACACTCAGCCACCACTGCTGTACAGATCTGTTGTAAGGGCCTACACAAGTGACTATCGCTTTAGCGTTTCTTATTGCTACAACGCCGTTCAACAGAACGGACGTGAGCTTTTCGATACCTTATGTCAATGCAATATATTATATGTGTGACGTTGTCAGCAGTGGAGCTCGCTACCGCTGGCTGAACAAGCAGATGTTATTATATCTCTTCAAAAATATGACCTACTAGCTTATGCCTGCGACTTCGCTCGCGTGTGTAACGTACAAGTGAAAGAATTTCCCGAGTTGGATAAGCAGTTTCATAGATTACCCGCTACATCAAAACTTACTAAGTGTTGCCCCCCCCCGCCTTACCCGGCTGCTACAACAAACTGCTAGTTTCATCAAGCTTTAAATTCTCAATGCTATCCTTAACTGCTCTGCATAGCAACTACATTATATTTCAACAAACTCAGTATACGGATGCGACCTCGCAGCGCAGTGATGACGTATTTTAGCCTCAGATAATCTTTTTAGCGCTTGCCTAACGTTGGCAGCACATATGCATAGATAGAGATATTTTTATTTTCCTGGTATCATTTAGGTAACAAGGCCGATGGGCACACCAGAGGGGCTAAATTAGTGATTATTGATATTGAATATAGATAAAACAAATGTTAACTCGATCGAGAAACGAACCGCATTGAAAGCAATGCGGTTCGTTTCTCGATCGAGTTAACATTTGTTTTATCTTCTTTATCTTTCTGGTCATATATCCATTGTTGACCAACTTGCGTTCTTAACTGAAACTAACATATCTAGGAAGCCTAAGTCGTCTGTTCACATTCACACTGCTTTAAATTATCTATGACCCATAAAATGTTCAAAAACGAGGTTGTATTAACTTGATAGAAAATTGCAAGCGTTTTTATAAAGTGCGTTATTGTTATAGTTTTATATAAAGATACTCATCATCATCTGCCTAGGCCTTTTCCCAACGATGTTGGGGTTGGCTTCCGGTCTAACCGGATGTAGCTAAATATCAGACTTTCGGGCTACTGACTCCCTGTAACGACTGTCAAAGATCTACAATTGACAGCCGGGATCAACGGCTTAACGTGATTTCCGAGGCACGGGGGAACTCGGTATGTAATGGGTGGTCACCACGTACCAATCCACGGACCAACCTAGGTAAGCGCGGCTTAACCTGAATATTGACCCGAGCGGCTGTTAAGCCACGAGCTTCTTCTTTCTAAATCACTACATAGTATAAAACAAAGTCGCTTTCTCTGTCCCTATATCCCTATGTATGCATAAATCTTTAAAACTACGCAACGGATTTTGATGCGGTTTTAGCGGATATAGTGATTCAAGAGGAAGGTTTGAGTATATAATTGGCGGGCGGGCGAAGCCGCGGGCATCAGCTAGTAGATACTAAATAAGAAAACATCCTTAGTTTGTTGTTGACGAGTCTTCTCCGACGTCAGATATCACCACATTCTTGACATCTGTCCAACCTAGGACAACCACAAACTTTATCAAACGCCTCCCCAACCAACAAGATGAAGCAAAGATGTATCACACAGCATACAGATGAGCACATACGGCTACAAGTTGCGGCCGTCGCCACACCCGGCCAGTTCTGGAGAAAGTTGCCGCAAAACAAACGGACGGCCCAAAAGGAGACAAACTCCATGGAGATAAGTAGATACGGGAATAGGGCGACAACGTGAAGGTATTATGTGAGATAAATATTTTATCTTAATCATTTAGTTGAAACGAATACACGCACGATCATGGTTTCATGTCAGTTAAAAATACCTACGGTTTGGATAGTCAAAAAGCTCACTACTTGCTGCAATGGTAGCCGCAGTCTGATATGAAAACAACTTTCATTAATCTACAAATTCTACAATTCTAGGTAATCAGAGACTTAACTACCATCTGCATTATACGAGTAGTCTCTAGTCTACACAATCCTTTTGCTTTTCTAAGTTCATGCATCTTTCAGGACACGCGCTGTCGTTACGATAATATGCACTCTATCTGTTAGGTTATAGGTACGCGTTTACAATCACTCCTTACTATTAAGACAGTTACTTTCTTTTCCTTCGTTCTTTCTTAATTATCAATATCTCGCCTGTGCCGTACTGTTTCATGTTTTCCAAACAAACGAACAAGGTTAAGAATACATATTTGCTTTTTACACAAATATTAAATTGCAATTAAGCTTCTTCGTAGCAAACTGTTACAATTTACTCAAGGTGTCGCATAAATTTTAAGTAAACTGACATTCATTTACTACTGCTTGTTTTAATTAATGCGCCATTACCTACTTACCTCAAGGATACAGGAAAAATTGAGAAGCTTTTCTTGTTCAGTTTCTAACTTTAATCTTTACAAGCCTTGCTTAAAAAACCTGTTCTAGTATTAAGTTATATGCTACGTGCAGACCTAGGCGAGACTATTTTGTCTTTGCTTAAGAAAACACTATTCTATTCCCGAGAATGTTTAGTTGCAGACCATTGTTCCACAGAGCGATGGTTCTATTTTGTCTAGAGGCCACGGACAAAGCGACATTCTGCCAGCGAACGATCATGGAAACGTCAAAAATGTATAACACTATAATAAAGCTACCGAAAACTCAGGTATGTCAATGCTGTTGGAATCTTCCTAGCTAAAACACTAGGAAGAAGGAGGGGGATGTGTCTTGTACAATTTGAGACGTTGAAAAAATGCTGATTATCAGCGTAATTTGAATAAACGTCATTTGTTTTGATTTTGAGTCGTTTTAGAATTTATACAAAACGCATTGAAATCTACAGTCCTTTACCCATAATTTAATGCGAAAATTAATCACTGTAGTTTTGAACGACTTGTCAGTGATAGCTACCTAACAGCATACATACTGCTCACGGAATAAAGTTCAATGTGATTTTCACACTGATTCAAATTACAGGTAAAATAAATGTGAAAGAACTAACAAGCACCTTTCCTAGGGTCTGCGCACTGCCTGATAGCGTGGTCGCAGTACTCACTATCAGTTGTAAGTCACGTCAGATAAAGCGACGTCTCCATTCCGCTTCCAAGCAAATACCAACTTGTAGACAAGCACATACACACTCCGCCTCTAAGCAAACACTAATACACACAGATTTACAAGTGCAGTGTCTGTGTGTGTTTGTTTGTAACTCGTTACGCAACGTGTGTCAAACTGACAAATTGTATGCGTTACCTATTGTGTTGCTAGGGACATATGGGGTACAAGAAAATGACTTGGAAATGTTGTCGTTGTAGATGAAAAGAACATTGCAGTGGATTGAGTAAATGCTGGTTGCAATAGTTATTTTAGATAAACAAGGTTAGATAGCCAAAACAACTGGATGTGTTTTGTTTCGAACTTGCTCTTCCGTTATAATAAACAAGCCTTATTTTGATAAGGCTTCTGTTGACAGACACCTCATTGGTCAGAGTGAGACCTAGCTATGGGCGCGCCATCTACAATTAACTTTTAATGGGCTCCCCCATTACAATGGCAATGCCAAAGACAAATGCTACTCATTATACCAAATAAAGAACACTTTTCAAATAATTATGAATCATTGTTTTTTTTTCTTATCCTGTCATGTGTCCCACTGCTGGGCAAACGCCTCCCCTTTCTGCTTCCAAACCTCTCTATCTTGTGCCATATCTGGCCATGTTCGCCCCGAATCATTGTCTAAGGAATTTTGTTTAAAATCTTTCAGAATTGTATTATAGGAAATGAGAATTGTGTTAAGCAATTTAGTTGCCGTGATACAGAATGTTTCTACCAAACCTTCCTGTGGAAATTATGATTTCTATGTTATTATTCAGGTCAAAGAGGTTAAGTATGGACTCGTGCTTGATGAAATGAATCCAGCACAGCTGCTAGATCAAATGTTAGTAATTAGTATTCATTATCAGCGAGTTACAGAAAGTCAGTTAGTCATTCCGGTCAGAACTGGTTTCTTATTCACTTTTATTCACTTTTGATAACAAAGATACCTACCTCGTGCGACAGTTAATCCTACGACCTTAGGTATGCTGCGTTTTAAAGATATACAATAGCTATTCTACAGTTTTTGAAAATCATAGCTTTTATCTCAGCATAATGCGTTGATAACAATGGCAAATATAATGACCGGAAGGTAGAGCGTTGGAAGGCCCCCTACGCGGTGAACCGATGACCAGGTGAAGATCGCGGAATCTTCGGATGCTGCAATTACAGAAGTTGATGTGGCGACACTCGGGGGAGGTCCATGCGCAGCAGCGGACCTCTTACCTACGAAAGTGTATTGTTCTTGTTTGTTTCAGCCACACCCTACAATGTGAAAGATAACACTGTTGCTATGCTAATGTGCTCTTTCACGAAAAGATCTTTCACATCTAATTAAATTATAGACTCATTTGCAATCATCCACTGCTAGTTGCTACCTTAATTCCTTTAAGACATTCTGAAGGAACGGCTTGCCACCCACGGACACACTAGTCAAATAGAAACGTGTGGACACACAAGAGCCACTGGCGACAGGTGACGCAACTCGTACGCGGCCCGTACGACTCGTACGTGACTATGTGTGTCTGACATGTGTTATGCGTCGCCTATTATGTAGCATACAGTAAGTATTATGTCTGCGTTTGCATAGATTATGTTGTTGCTAGGCTGTTGTAACATGTAAGACGTTGGAACTGCCTCCATGAGTGGTGATTCATACATGCTTAGGTGCATGTAGGCATCCAGACCGGTGCACCGTGGTAACTCAGACCCAGTCATAATATCTTGTTGAGTGGCTAGTCCAGTCCAGTGGCGTGCCTAGGGGCCAACAATACGGCAAGCCCATAAGGCGAGCAGGCTGTTCATAATCCCGAACAACACGAGAGCTTGTCGGCTTGTATGAAAGTAACCGCCACTAAGTCTTACACCAACTGCTCCTAGCAAACATCATAGATTTTTGTGTATTATTTAGGAGTCTACCTATCTCGAGAGTAAGGCACTCAACGAAACCACCTTCGACCTCCTTGTGACAGAGAGATTGACGATCAAAGTTTTGTAACGAATACGAGTTTTAAATGTTTTACTAAACTTTGAATGTTCTAAATGCGTTGAAAGTCCGCTATCTGTATGTCTGACGTCCTGTAACTCCGTCAGTCTGTCACAGCTACCTGTACTAACTCAATTCATGGATACTTATCATATCACCATTCAGTTTCTGTGATCACGCGTGAGCAGCATGGCAGGCCACCACCGCCAGTCCCATCGGCGACTGATAACTGTTATCACGTCTCTATTTGTTTGCGCGTCTATTATCACGAGCATTGATACGGGGCGTCGTCACATTGGAGCAAATATCATTAAAAAAAGGTAATCATACCTATTAAAAATACCGTCAAAAAAACAACTCCATCCGGGATCGAACTTGTGACCGATAAAAAAAAAACTCGAACATCTAATGAAAGGTTATCACTACTTCTATTTCAGCATTTAAAGTAACTACAACTTTACTAGAAAATAATTGAAACAAACCTTCAAGTGTTCCACATACTTGCGCATACGCAAGCAGCAGCTGTGCCGTAGCCAGGCCTCGAACCCGCGACCCTATTGTATGCTAAGTGCCACTGAGTCACTGATACGCTACTGATAACAATATAGTGCAGACTCTACGTCGCCGCTGATAACGAGTCTATTATTTTTAATAGAGCAAATAGAGGCTGTTAAATAGAGTTACTTACCTACAATTATTTTATATTAATGAAATGAAATGAAATGACTTTTATTTTTGCAAGTAGGTTTTTACAAACACTTTTACACGTCATTTTTTAAAAACTAGATGGGGGTCGGAGTTTCGTACCTAACTACTCTGAGAAGAAACAGCCGAAATAAACTCAGAGATCATAGTCTCTTTGGAAGTCCTATGACCTCTGAGTTTGTTTCGGCTCGGTCTCTTTGGAAGTCCAGACATAATCTTCCTCAATTCACATGAAAACTATGCAGATTAGTGCCTGAGATGGTCTTTTGAAGAAAGAACCACACAGATTTGTGTGGACGTGTCCAGTCAGTGCAGGCATTTGTCAGTTATCGTGTAGCTCGCCTTATAACTCAAGGAGCTCAACGAAACGACGAACATTACCAAAGAAAGGACATTTGGGTAGGTCGCTTATAATACTCAAAATGCCAGACAATCGTGGGGATAGAAATAAAAAAATACAATATGTGACCCACATTGTCCTCACATTCACAATTATTAAATAAAATTAATTTTAAATTTTATTAGAACCGATCTGTGATTTTACATGGAATCATTTTATAGATTTCCATGGAAAATTAAATTGTTTTCCGAACAGAAACTAGTCGAGCTGTTTCGAAGAAAATACTATGGATACATGTTTTGAAATCGAGGAAATACATAGAAGGTTTCAGGAACGCAACAAGAGCCTGAAACCCCGTCATAAATAGAAGAAAAGTAAATCTCTCAAATATGGAGAAAAAATATTCAAGATTGCGTATAGAAAAATAGTTACAAAACAAAACCATAAGATGACTAATAACTTATGGGTCACCTGACATTCTACATACATAATTATATAACGTAAAAAAAAACATTATTTATTCATAACGTGACTCATAACTACGAGCGATTTTCGGTTGGCAACAACACGACATGTACTTATTATCTTTCTATGGTGTCATTAATTATAATTATTTACCTATTATGTTATATAACATGACTCATATGTTTTCTGAAGACACAAAAGACTATTATGTAGACATGTTGGATATCTTAAAGGTTCTCAAAACAATCGCACCATTCTCACAATAATACACATCGGTGAACGAAAACATCACTTTTTTTCGAACTGAGAATCGAACCCAGGACGTCACGCTCTGCGGTAGCACTTGCGGCCACTAGACCCACGCCGCTTAAATTCAGTTATTTTAGCGCTAACAGCTACTACTACACTACCTACTACACCACACCTTTGTGCCTAAGAGGTAAGCAGAGCTGTATAGTGATCCTACATTATAATTATGGCAGATTACACACAGCGATATTTACGAAATGTGTACGGATAGGGTCACTCCTTCTGGCCAGCCCTTCGGATGATACAAGCGAGATGTTATGTTGCATAATCTTGTGGTAGATAACATTTAATATCATGATTACTTGATTGGTTATCCTCGGGTTAGTACAGTTCGATGCGTAACACACAACACACCCACCTCTACGCAGATAAAACAGCTACAATTTGATATCCACGTGCAGCGATTATACAATTTCCGCATAAATATTATTGTTTACCGACTTTTGTTTAGTTTCGTGGAAAGTAATAAGTACCTGTTTGTTTACCGGCAGTTCTCGTTAAAGCTGATTATGGAGTTATATCAATAATATGGCCAGCGTCCACCGGTCCACAGCGTCCTATCCATCACTAATGGGAACTGCGCACCGAAGCAGCTAAGACGTTTCGCTTGAAAGACTGCTTCGTCATCAGCATCATCATTTCAGCCGAAAGACGTCCACTGCTGGACATAGGCCTCCCCCAAGTGTCGCCACATTGACCGGTCCAGTGTGACTCGCATCCAGCGGATCCCCGCAGCCTTCACCAGGTTATCGGTCCACCTAGTGGGAGGCCTTCCAACGCATCGTCTTCCGGTTCGCGGTCGCCACTCGAAAACTTTTCGGCCCCATGGGTCATAATGCCAATGCAATGTGCCCTGCCCACTGCCACTTAAGTTTGGCAATTCTTCTTGCTACGTAACACTATGAAAACTGTATCGACATTGACGGAAGCGTTTTCATATAAGTATTACGTAGATACCAATACTGCTGTTCATCTGCATCTAGTAAGACTGGAAGCCAACAACACATTTGGGAAAAGGTTAGCAATCTGTGGTCTATCACTGCGATTGGCGTTGCCTCCTCAAAAACATCAATCTGCGATCAGTCCATCTGCTAAACGCAGTGATATAAGCTGTATCGACTACCATGTTTTACTAAATAATGCTATTCATACAGCAGGTATCTATTTACCATTCAACATTTATATGCTTGTATTGTAATTTATGTGTATCTGAGTCACTGGTGGACGTGACCACTTTACTTACACTTCTGCCGATCATGTAAACGACTGAGCATCAATCAAAGTTGTTTTTCACAACACTCTGACTTATTACCTAGACGAATAGGAATTCTCGACACTAAGTCTTGAATGTTAAAACGATAGAGTACAACAAAAATTAAAATTTGCAGAAGTACTATTCTTGATAGAAAAACTCACCGTGCATGCAAAATAAAAAGAATTGTGCTAAGTTGCCAAGTAAAATAAAAACGAATCGTTGTTTTCAGCCTGTGCCTACAGGCAACTCTTGGGATTACACCTATGTTCCTGAGAGCCTGGTGATAACTCCGGCCACTTAATCCTTTAACTATACCAGTTTTAGCCAGCTTTGGTCGAAAATTACAATGAACAGGCAACATTGAATAGGCTTGCAGAAGCCAGACCTGAGTCTAACCCAGGCTAACTTTACTGGATTGGACCATTATACTACTGACATTGAGTATATTAGTGACTGCATTCATTCGAGAATTTTCTACAAGCGCGTCGAATTTTCTTATCGCGCGATAACCGTGAAACATTTGTTTTCCTCCGCCTTGTGTCATAGGTGAGAAAATTTTAATAATGACCTTGAGCGTTGACAAATACTTTATATACAAATCGAAGTAAATTCAACTGTATTGCTATCGTAGTAAAGTTGTTAAGATTGGTGTTTATAGAGTGGTATTTGGGTGTTATCGAATGAATGTGCATCAAAAAAACATGTTTACGCTACATCGGGTGAGCTTACGTAACGCGATATTTTTTTAATTCATCCTTGAGATATGTTATCTGTGGTGAGTCTGTTTGCGCCTGGGTTCCATGTTTGAGTAGCTAATTCTGTTATTTGATTGTGTTTTTGAAGTCTCTTTTGGCTGATAAACTTCGTAGTTTATTTTTGCTGTTTTCTGCTCGAAAATATGTTATTCCGCGGGAGTAGAAATGAGACGCTAGATATAAAATTATTTTAGATCTAGAAACACTAACTTACTAATTTAATATTCAAGTTACAGAGTCAACTTGGTGGGGAGACAAGCAAATCTGAATGTTGTTATTATCTCTTGTTATCAGTTGTTGGCACGAGCTAAATGATAACAGCTCACGTCTTTGCGAATAGATAAGCCACTCAGCGAGTTTGCTGAGCACACATAAGTAATTACTTATCAACCTTGGAGGCAATTTAAATACACTCCTCACGTCTACAAACCAACTGTAGGCCAGCATGGTGGGATACTGTCCACTCTTGATGACAGAGAGGAGTCCTGTGACCTAATCTTGGGAACATTACAAATAAGGCGGATCTCCGCATCCAAAAGTGTCAATATTTAGCAATGATGACACTGACAGTTCTTGAACGTAGTTTAGGTGTGCTGATCGTGTTCAATTTCATTGTTGAACTCTGCTCTTAATCTCAATACACTCAATATTATAAACTTCAATTGTATTGTACCGATTGTACGGAACCCTCCAATAAAGCAGTTCTCTCGTAATGGCCGGTAAGCGTATTAGCGAGTGGCCGGCTGCTCGATAAGGTATCAGCTGAATTGTGGACGTGCTCCGAACTGTGTCAGAGGTCGCACTTCCTCGAACATGGCGGCTGTGAAACTACCCGCCGCCGCCGAATAAGGGTCTAGTTGACACAGGTGGGACACGACTTTCGACTCTACTTATTAGTAGGTAACTTTGAGAAAGACATTCTGCTTCTATTTACTGATAGAATTTAGGGGATTCGTCATTATCTTCCGACCCTTTTCTCAACTATGTTAAAAATATGCTTCCAGTATAATTTAAAGCGATTGAATAATGTTGCATTTCAGGATTTTTGTAACTTTTCTTTGGTAAACTTGTCTTTCTTACTAAATACCTGTTTACAAGGTTCAAATACTAGTACCAGTATTTTTCAATAGAATAGATGGTTTATTGTGAAGGAAAACATTGGTGCCGAAAGCTGAAATAATAAAGAGCACTATTTCAGCCCACGAATGATTCCTGCCACAGATTTGATGAACCGGTACTAACAATAATAACAATGGCATAACGCGCCTGAAGGAAATTTTGCTTTTTACATAATTGCCATTAAAACACAGACAGAAGATATCAGTGTCTCCAGAGCTACCTATTCTTAGCAGGGTCACGTGCCTCTCGGCCGTCGTTATCAGCAGACTCTTATCAGTAGTAATGACCAAAGCGGTTGAACACTCGCAATCAGTACTGCCAAAACGAGGGTAATGATTTAAACGAGTACACATTAAACTTACTAACTTTAAATAGGTAGGTATTGGTGTACACATGGCGACGTATCAAGCTATACATTTAAAGTACAAGATTTCCCGTACAGTGATAGATCCGCTTATACTTTTGTTGTATAGTTTGATTGGTCGTGGTGCGTTCTGTGTTATCATTGTACCTAGCGCCATTAAGAATATAGGAACATCGTTAGTGATGTGTGGCAGCTTAATGACAATTAAAGAAGTCTTTTAATGCGGTAAGCAGAGTTCAGATAGAGTAGTCTTTATTGGTACTTACCTACACCAAACCAATGAGAGGTAGTCCCCACTCTCCAGTCGACTGGTAGAGAATGCCTTATGGTATTCAGTCAGGCTATTACATGCACTACATAATGTTTTGCCAGATAGGGAAATAAGGTGTTGCGCACGACTTCGTAAGTGTGAGAAAAAAAACGTAGCCTATGTGCTATTTCAGACTATAATCTATCTCTATGCCAAATTTCATTCAGATCCGTTCAGCCGTTCTGTGGTGATTGAGTAACAAACTTACATTCATCAAAACTTTCGCATAAATTATGATATTAGGTAAGTAGGAACCTATATAGTTTCGATATTAAATAGTAGGATAGGTACTAGTCTTAGTAGAGATATGAATCTTTTTGTATTCGATTGTTACCTGTATATGGCCCTCTGGGCAGCCGCCAGTCCTGCTAGCGCTCTTGCTTAATATAGCTTATCTTTCCAACGCGATAAAAGCCACTGTTTGAGTTACTTGTACCGATTAGTTATAGTTTTTTTTGTGGACTACTACTCGACATTGGTTACTACTTAAATATTTAGAAATGACTGTAATTTAGTGTATAATAAACAAAACAATTAGAGTTAATAGTACCTACTTCCTTCAAATATGGCGTCAGTAGGTATTAATAATAATAATTGCTAATGTGCATCCCGCGGCTTCGCGCGAGTTCTGTTATTGTCCCCAAGGATCTACCGGGATAAAAAGTATGCTATGCGTTAATCCGTGAGCCAAATCCATCCATCCATCCATTTAAATAATAGTAGGAACAAACATTCACATTTATAATAGCAGGAAGATTGTCCTAAGATAATTTTGATTAAAAATAAAATAATTTATCCTACTTCAAATTTTAGTATTTTTCTTCTTCATAGCTAATAAAAGGAAATGCCAAGCCCACCCGGCGGCGTTTCCTCTTAATAGCTACTAATCAGGCTAATAACAGGTAAAGTAAACACATTATTTATTCGCTAGGACAACACCCAGCGACACCGCATAGCAACCGCCAAAATTTATATTTGAAACATGTTTTGCAACCAAAATCAGCTACCTATCGAAAAAACGACACAAACACAGTAATATTTCAGCTGTCTACGATTATAGCATGCCATCCCAAATGTCAATAACAAAATATATGTTATCTCCATTAAAAAAATATTACGCGCATATTTTATTTATTGACATAAGAATCGACACTTAGACATTTTTCAAGATTTTCGCGTTTTTTACCTAGATGCTATGTGAATAGATACGGTCGTTATGTACAAGGATATTAGACGCACAAGGACGAAGGCTATTTACTTAGTAAACACATGTCTTTAATGTCAATATTTTGTGTGGATTGACAAGCACACACGTGCAAGATAGTGGGCGAGCTATCGAAAGGGTTGGCCTGTATGTGCAGACGGTAATGGGTTTGATAAGTTTGTCAATCTTAGTTTGTTACTATGTCATAAAACTAATGTGAAATGTGTGTTTAAGAGATAGCTGACCAGCCTGACTGTTGTCAACGTCAGTGTCAAAACTTTATTTTCATGATCATTGGTCATAACATAGCGAATTCTTCCGGAATATAAATAACTAGCTTTAGCCGACGGCTTCTCTCGCCAGGAGTTCGGAAACTATCCCAAGAGGACGTACTATCAGGATACAAAGTAGCCTATGTTCTAATCCAGTAGGTACATGGTCTACCTGTGTGCCAAATTTAATTGAAATCCGATGGGTTGTTAACGCGTAAAAAGGAAACAAACACACACACAGAGTTATTTTTGGATGAACAAATATTGGTATGGACTGCGTCCTAAATATTATATTATTTAAGTTTAAGTATACAATATACGTACATCTTACAAACTAACAATTTTATTTGTGTCTATTCTATTCGATAAATAAAATTTACGGCATTTCAATTCTTACTTTCACGTACCTATCCTAATACATATTAAACAAACGAAATTTCAATTAACTATTTCACCCACTTTTGGGCGTAATTTAATTTTTGCAAATTGTTTTATTACTGGGTTTAATTAGTATTAATTATTATCTTATTAAGTCATCACATCTCAGACTGGAGACTGGAGGCGGATGGCGGACGACAGCGGGACCGGGACTGGGTATGACACAACTAATATTTATTTCAGACAGTCTAATCGTTTCAAAGTGTCAACAAGTACTGAAATTCTCTGTGAACCGAATTTGGCATAATCCCAAACCGCTGGGTACGGTTATATTAGTTCGATGATTAATTGCAGACTTTTTTGACAGCTTGCCAAATCTTCGCTTGTTCCAATCAATTGTACAGCTTGGCTTGCATTTTTCCTCAAGTGAATTTATCTTCTACTCTGTAAAAATCTTTAATTCATTCATCCATTCACTTGTACACAACGCACAACCGAAATCAGTAGAGCTAGAAGCTTATAAGTTTGCACAAAAGTTCCATAAGTAACCAAGGGGAAACCTAGGTACCTACTTAAGTATTTTAGAAAGTTCATAACATAAAAGCGGTTTAATAGGGGGATGAAAAATATTAGTAAAATAAGTATTAGCCTTGAGCCACTAAATTCACATAGTGTCAATGACACTACTGTACATTGCGCGGCGACACAAATAGTTCAACACTCACTAGGTTCTCACTGCCATTACACTAAATCAGAGAAAAAATGCTCGAAAAAATCTAGATCTTTCGCATTACGCCTAGTCTATAAATCTTAGGCAATCTAAATAGAGACTCAATGTAAGAGTTGAGCCAAAAAGCTTTTACACGACGATTACTGATGAAGAGGTAGGCAGCACCAGTCATTATTAAAAGTGTCCGTTATAATTGACTGTGAATTTGAAAAATGTGGATGAGAATCTTGTACGAAATGCTTGTATTTTTTTCAGATACACTTTACTAACGATTCGTCTGTACTCCAGCTTCAGTCCAAAGATAGGATTATCCAATTCTCCAAAGCACAATAGTTGGTTTTACACTTCAACCAGGTGTTTTTGTCCAGCACACTATTCCTAACCACTGCAGGTACTAGAAGTCTCAACAGTGGCGACCGCTAGTAAGCGCGACGAGTTCCGGAGAAACAACCTAACTTTCTTGTATGTTACGAGGTTTTTTTTGCTAGTCTGTCAAGTGTCCCACTGCTGGGGCCTTTCCCCTTCCAAACCTCTCTATCCTGGGCGATATCTGGCCATGTTCGCCCCACAAAGAAGATCAGATCGTCGCACCTCCTTAGCTTCGTCGCGGTCTTCGCCGGTTGCGATTTCCTAACGAAATTATCGTCGAAATTATATTTTGTCATTCATGGCTCCAACTTTTGGTAACAATCAGCTACTGGGGAATTGTTGCTAGAATTTCGAAAGAGCTGCCTAAAATTATCTATTATTTTTAAAATGTGTGACGAATGAAACATGGACATAACACTTAAAGTACCTACTACTAATCTTCTAAGATATATAATATGCCATCAATCTAAGTTAGTTGTACCTAGGTAAATATAATCACGCGCGTAAAACGGACATCGTGTCAACTGCGCATGATTTTGTATCTTTTACGCATCCGATTTATTTTAGATCTCGAACAAGTGCGTAGAAATATGTTAGAAACTTTTAAATGCAAAATACTTTCATCGGATCACAGTATGAAAATAGTCCGACAATTTAAATGCGGTTAACGTCTTCTTCAAATTTATCCTGTGAAAAAACGTATTACTCTAAATATTTATGAAAGTTACGCCTGTATAGCATGCACGCATTTGTAGATCTTTGACAGTCGTTATAGGTAGTCAGTGGCCCGAAAGTCCCAGTCTTACCAAGGGGTATCGTATTACCCAGTAGTAACTGGGTCGTGGACGTCAGATAGGCTCGCTCCATGTAACATACTGGTATTCAGCTGCATCCGGTTAGACTGGAAGCCGACCCCAACATAGTTGGGAAAAGGCTAAGCAGATCATGACGTCTGTACAGCATGCTATACAATCGGCTCAATAATGACTCAGTACCAATAAAGTAAAAAAATATATTTAATTTCAATGTACAGTCGTGGTCTTTTTCGCCTGATCAGTTAATTTTTTTTTCGCAGCTGCTGATCATGCGGACGCGCCGAGCCACACCCTCTTAAAGTTTTGGGCCTATTAGGAAAGCGTCAACTGTGGCGCGCAAAATAACAATAACTCTCGTTTGGCGTGGGTCTTCTGTGCGCTCGGCCGATCGGTATCTTTACATTCATTATTTTATACAAAGTCAACAGGGCGGGGCTAGAGAGCGTTTCTATGTTGTAAGTGCAAGCAAAAATTAGCTTAGTGGTGATCAGGTGGGAGTGTCCTCGATAGTACAATAAGAATCGCGTCACAGTGCGCTTTTCTTAGCGCGCCCATAACCTTTCCTGAACATTTTCCTGGTGGCTCAGGGTTGTACTCCTTTATGTAAGGTTACATTGTTCGCCAATCTATATGTATCTCTTGAATATATTAGATACTTCTATTAGCTTCTTTTTATTTTTAGTTGCAAGGTTGTCATCAACGTCTAAGTAAAAGGTTATCAACTCGACTGAATGGTTCTTTTCATCAAGGTGATGTGGTTTCAAGTGAACAAAACAGAATTAAGTTGCAGGTAGTAAGTTTAAGTTTGACATTACAATGAGTGTGAGTGTTTCTTAATTTTCCAAATATTGGTTTATTACTGTTATTGCAAAGAGGACAGACATAGAAAAGGCTCTACATAACACGATTTCGTACGGTTTCTCTTTGTGAACATTTCTTACGTTTATTCACGTTACGTTCTTTTTTGCTTTTCTCTTTCGCAATATTTTTCTCTTACCCAATCACAATCTTCCGATCTCTCTGAAGCGCAAACTCATTGATATGTGCATCCTGCCCGTCCTAACCTAGGGTGCTCAGACCTGGTCGCTCACCGAGTCTCAGAAGCTCCGCCTTGGAGTTTGCCAAAGGGCAATGGAACGCAGCATTCTGGGTGTCAAAAGACAAGACAGGGTTCGAAACACCACGCGGCGTTCCAAAACAGGCATAGTCGACGTTGGCATGAAGGCTGCTAGGCTAAAATGGGATTGTGCGGGTCACGTCAGCCACACGATGACGGACGGCGCCGCCGAGGCCGACCCAGAAAAATGTGGCGAGACGGTTTAAACGCGTACCGTGAGGGTTGGTCCGAGGAGGCACGGTAAAAGAGCACATGGAAGGAATTGGGAGAGGCCTTTGCCCAGCAGTGGGACAGTACAGGCTAACAAAAAAAAAGCTGAAATAAGTCAGAAACATATTGGTGTCATATCGACATATTAAATTTCAATGTTTTATGCGGATCAATTCATACATTGGCTGTACCTACAACAAAGCGTTGTGAAATAACATTTCTATCACCTTCTTCTTTTGTAAATTTGTAAAGAGCATGCACTAACACAAGCTTCAGCACATAAGTATTACATGTTAAACACCGTTTTCAATAAACCGTCCATCCCATGATACAGACACGATATTTCCTCATGCAGCCGTCTATACTCGTACAAGCATGCTAACAAGAAAATCTCATGAAAATAGCTTTAGCATTTATCGAGAAATGAACGATGCACACGTTCCTGCAGTCATTGACTTGTACTCTATTCTTGAGAATGTACACAAATCCTTTATTGTGTATTGTTTTCAGATTTACATAAGTAATAGAATTGTTATAAGCGGCTGTTTATTTTAAAATTATGTGTGTAAAAGTGATTAGAACAAAAATGTTGATTGACTAAGTAAATGCACTATAAAACATGCTAGATAGACAGGCCAGGGACCTCTATTATTTGGATACTTACTACTAGGTTTTTCCCGTGGTTTCACCCGAGTGGAGGTCGTAAATTACCTCACAGAAATACTCTACCGGAATAAATAGTATCCTATGTCCTAAGCCAAGTTCGGCTGACCTGAGGTAGGATTTAGAACCCAATATTAAGGGGTTAAAAGGTAACAGTGTTACTCGGATTTATAATATAAGTTTGTGAATTCTTTCAGAAATTTCACTAAACCCATTTTATTTTTCGTTGGAAAATTATAAGGCAATCGTGAAAGAGTCAATTTGTTTCACAGACAAAACCCTTATACATATCTGAAACATCAATAGATGTATTAATAAGCTATTATGTCAAAGGATTTACATAACGAATCGTGCGCATCTCGCCACGTGTCATACATATATACTTGCACTAGTGTGAGTGTGTGTGTATGTTTATGTGCGTCTGCGCAACGCTCACTAAATTTCATTGAGCGTAATCATGTCAAGGTCTTATGTGAATGAACTCTGCTTGTGTGTGTGTTAGTGTATGTACGTTTAATTACATAATAGATCTGTTTTTTGGAAATTTGGAGTATTGGCAGTTTTATAGAATATTGTAGTGGCAGGCTGTTTTTTCAGGTTGGTGGGTCAGTTGATGTTGTTCATTATGTTTAGACGGACAGTTTCTTTATTAGTCTTTTTGACATATAAGGTAATGGTAAAAGTTAGTTTTGGATAACTTCAATTATAAGAATTTCTTAACACTTTTACATTGATTTTCTCAGACTTAGTACAGCTCAGACAGAAACAAGTCAGTGTGGATTTTTTCCGGCAAGAAAATGTTGGTTGTAGATTCCTTTCTTTTTCTCATTCTAAAATACATTTTAGTGCCTACAGGTGGAACTCAGGAAACAAAGTGCCGCGCCAACGATGCGAACACTTGTCAGATTTATTGCTTGGCCTTATTCGTGGTTTTATTTCAAGCAGTTAGTTACTCCGAGAACGAACTGAGTTTACCTACGTTGCAGTTGTTCAGGCACATATTACGTACAGATTGAATGATGTAGTACTTACATGTCAATATAAGTGTAACGAATAAATCTAGTGCCGTTGTCATAATAATTACTAATGTAATTTAGTCCGATCTGGTGTTATGTAACTTACTGTGTGTATTGCATGTATCTCTATCCCACAGAAAGGAGCCATGAGTCCCAGCAATGGAAACGAAATATTTTACTTTGCAGAACTTAGTGTGCAATGAATATATTGCGACGCATGTTGATTTATTTCATTGACCTATCTCCACTAAGTACCTACATAAGTAACTACAGTTAATCAATCACTGAGTAATTAAATCTCTGACATTTTAGCCGGATTATATCAGTTAAGTACGTAGATTAGATTAAATTTTGTGTTTTCAGGCTTTACCTAATTTCTTGGTTTTGTTACGTTACGTATTGAATGTGTTTTTTTGATAATAATAATTACATTTTAAAATTCATTAATGAAAATAAAATTGTGTGCGTGTAGTATGTATAAAATTAAATCCTTTGGAGGAAAAACAGGCCTGAAGTAATGTAGTTTTCAAAAAATCTAGTCTTTCCTATTTGTGCCATTACAGTGTGCAGAATACTACATATTCTGCACACTGTAATGGCGTGCAATCAAACCGGGCAATCATTTATTACGTAACCAATGTCACGCGAGTATTTTTTGCATTCAACCAAATATTCATCTATATTTACAGACTAACTTACTTTCTAGCTTAGCAAGATAAGCGGTCAGCTGACTCAAAACACCTGATGCCTTGATTTCAACAAACTTCTTGAATTTGACATTAAAAATGTTGACTTTTGGTGACTAACGTAGGTGAAATGAGTGGTTGCACTTTGGACTGCAGATTCAATCAGTTTTTGTATTGATCAAATAATTTTGTTGATAGGACCAAACAGAACCGGTACCAGTACTCAACCGTTTTATCACCTGAGTACAAAGAGCACTCAGATGTCAAGCTTTCCAGCTATTTTTAATCTTATCGCGATGTTTCAGTATACCTGGCTACTAATATTCTGAAATAAAAACATAACTGTGAAAATATGTGTTTTTTTATTCACCTCGATGTTTTTTTTATTCATCTCATTGAGGGATCCAATACAGTTTAATCGTTTCTCAGGGATTTGTTGAGCTTCATCGGCACTTTTCCGGTGGTCGCCACTGAGATTCTGGCGCACAGGAGTTGCAGTGGTTTGGAATAGTGTGGAGGGCTTGTCCTATACTCTCTACAAAAGCAAAGATTGTGTTCTTTAAAATATATGAATGTTTTTAACAATGCTATGTCGTCAAAATAAACGAGTAGTTAGGGGCCTTAGGTAATGAACTGCGGGAGTTCCTTCGAGATGTTGCACCCACATGCGTACGAGTGGCGTGCGTATGCGTGTACTGCACTGAACTGATACATACAGAAGGTTTAATTAAAACAGAGGAACAAATTGGCGCATTAAGAGATTCAACATCATCAGCTGCACTGCTGGACATTGGCCTCCCACAAGCGTCGCCACGCCAGCCGGTCCAGTCTTCTGTCCTTCTCGCACCCAGCAGATTCCCGCGGCCTTCACCAGGTCACCTTGCGGGAGGCTTTAAGCACTGCGCTTCAGCGACGTGGTCACCACTCCAGAACGTTTTAGCCATGTCGGCATACCGTTCAAAGAGTAAAGTGCCGTGTAATGTTTGCCTTGGTTTGGTTTTCGAAGTGAAAATATGAAGATATTTGATTACTGTCATGAGGAAATTTGAAGCTCACCTTAACGCATACCTCACGTGCATGATCTTGACCACGGAAGGTGGTTCACTCAGCCAGGGTTTGTCAAACGTATTACTGACTGGTCCAGTACTTTTTTCAATTTACCTTTTTTGGTTCCCAGAAGTTACCTCTAGAAACCTATAAATCTATCTTCTTCATCAAAGCAAGCCTTCTGCACCCCCCGAGTCAACACTGTGCACCGATGCGTGCCCCTGCCAAGATCTATTTGTGCATGCGTTTGCGCACCCCCTCCGTCGCCCTCCCCCGGGCCCCGGCGTGCGATCACCTCATCGATTAAATGGTTTCGATGTGTGAAGCATCGCAGGTGAAAATATGACCGAATTGCGAAAGAGATGAGCGATTCATAGATGCTGAAGTGATTTATAAGTGGTCATTGAAGGCAGGATTTTTTACTTCTTTATATGTGATGGTTGAACAATGCGTAATAAAATTGTAATTGTACGTGTTGCTACTACCAGTGGGAAATTCAGAGCATCAGATTTTCTGATTGTTTTAATAAATAATTTTTATATATTCAGATGAGTTTAGTACAAGTTTGGGCAGTGAGGCAGAACAATAGGGAAGCCTAAACCTAGCAGTATATTTCTAAAATGATGATCATTCAGATAAATAATGCTAGATAAGCACTAGATATCTAATCCAACTAATCCGATATTTTCCCCTTTCATTAAATAAACCAACCCAGCACAAAACTGTAAATTGTGGTGGATTTTATGAATAATAAAAATGTATGATGATGCCAATAAAAGCTAAAGCGTATTATTATCACTACGGTAACAACATCAGACCTTCGGAGTGAATACATTTTATGGTACTTAGTGCTCTAATAACACCATGTAAAGCATGCGTCACACTGATAGCAGAGGCAGTACAAACCTCACCTCATCTCTTCCTAATATCATCTGCCTGCCCCTGTCCCACTCTACTCGGGTTCTCCCCTTCTCCCTGTCAGACGTCACGGCATCATTTACTCATTTCTCTTTTATATCACTCCTCACACAATCCTTGGCTTTTCTAATATGATTTTGCAATTATGGGTTTTCTAATATGTGGCTGTAAAATTCATTTCTGTACGAATTTTCTTTAAAAAAAAGATGTGACACTTGCTTACGGTCAGCTGAGGACACGCACGTTACTTCTAGTTAGACTGAGTGTTTCATATTGTGTGCACTTGTGGCATGAACCAAATAAACTTATTTTTCAATACACTTCCTCGAAAACGGGTTCTTATCGCACTACGATTAGGTTCAACATGCCATGTATTTCACACACGTGGATTGTTTTCATTTTCCATCACCGCGTGCTGTCCCGCGTGCTGAAAGGAGCCGCCCGCGGCACAGCACGCGGGTATTGGAAAATTGCCTCACATAAAACTATACCTATACTTAGTACAAATTGGTGCAATGCCTATAGTCAGCGGTGATTGTTTTTTTCATTATTCTATTTTATTTCTTCAAAAGTGTATTGAAAAACGTCGTTTGATACACGTGGACATTTGTAGTTGCAGTTCTCGGCTCAAAAACACCCTCGCCTACGGCTCGGGAGTTAATTCCGCCTCGAATGCAATAACAAACTTTCTCCACTTGTATCAAAATGTACTATTCTTCCATAGTCTTTACATATGCACAATCATGGTAATGCACAAACAATTATTTTTCAGTAGGCTGAATTTGAATATCAGGTAAATAGTACCTATTGATGCACCGAATACATATACTAACCGTTAAAATCGTAAAAAGTTACCAAGCGAAAGAAAACGATCGCTTGCACAACGACTCGCTTCGCTATCGCTACAGCGCATCCCTAACCGACTAGTTTAAAGCTAGTGGGGCAGTGTACGAGTGTCATGTAGATGAATTGCCTCAATTGAGCAGATAAGCGTAGATTGGCTAATTGTGTGCGTTATTTTTAGTGTCCGCCAGTGGATGATTAGATTGGGTAGGGACAGCCATGAGCATAAGTTCAAATGAGATTTTGCTTCTTAATAACCTCGTTAGCCTGCTGAACATGACTTCTTGGGTTTGATTCCTGCGCCGGAATAAACGTTAATGTAATGGTTGATGGCAATAGGCTCGCCCACTATTACACGAACTTTATAAACATTTGGTTTACTTCTACCTAACCCTTCAGGATTACAGGCGTGATATTTACGTTACCAACAGCAAAAATAATGTTGCATCTACAAAAAGTATTTTCCCATCCACAGTATAATAGGTATCTTAGCTAAATAAGATCCAAATCGAAATTCAGATGCGAAAACACAGTTTGCACTTTGCAGCTTCGATTTTCTCGTGAAATAACTCAATCGGTTCTGAATTTTCCTAACTGTATACATATTAGTGGCCGTGAGTGTACACGTGCTTTCTATTGCGAAGTGGGCAGTAAGGACGAGTGGCATTGCAGGCATAGCGGGCATGGCGGGCATGGCGGCATGGCGGCATGGCGGCATGGCGGCATGGCGGCATGGCGGCATGGTGGCATGGCGGGCATGGCGGGCATGGTGGCATGGCGGCATGGTGGCATGGCAGGCATGGCGGGCATGGTGGCATGGCGGCATGGCGGCATGGCGGGCATGGCGGGCATGGCGGCATGGCGGCATGGGAGGCATGGCGGGCATGGCGGGCATGGCGGGCATGGCGGCATGGCGGCATGGCGGGCATGGCGGGCATGGCGGCATGGCGGCATGGCGGCATGGCAGGCATGGCGGGCATGGCGGCATGGCGGGCATGGCGGCATGGCGGCATGGCGGCATGGCGGCATGGCGGGCATGGCGGGCATGGCGGCAAGGCGGCATGGCGGCATGGTGGGCATGGCGGGCATGGCGGCATGGCGGCATGGCGGCAGGACGTCCTGCTGCCTCGGGTTGGGCAGCTCTCCAAATGTTCCACTATTGTTGTTACTTTTACCCGATCATATACTTCGCTAATGGCTTGTGAAGGAAGAAAGTGTTTTGGCACATTTTCGGGGATGTGAGATTATTTTTGTCCTAGTTTTCACGTGAAACTTTAGCAGTAAATGAAATAATTGCAGTCATTTAGCAGTACTAAGCTTAGCTCACTTCCAGAAACCAATATTAAATTAGACTAGTAATATACTAACCTGTGTTACATAGATGAAAAGTCCAGCTCCAGAGAGCACGTCTTTGTTATGTAAATACAGTGGTGTATATAACCTGCGCCTACATAACGTGACTGCGCACATATCTCGAATTAAACCAGCACTCTGCCGTAGTGCACTCGCGGAACGTTAAGATTATAATTAGTAACTCTGGCCCCGTGGGCACGTGGGTGTCGTCTGTGATAATGATAAGAGTAGCTAGGTAGATGGAGAGGAGGTGGAATGTTTTTTAGTTTTAAATGAATGGAGAAAGAATCTCGCCCCCAAATAAATGGGATCAAAATCATCTGCCTAGCCTTTCATCAACTATGTTGGGCTCGGCTTCCAGTCTAACTGGATGCAGCTGAATACCAGTATATTATATGAAGCGACTTTCGATCAGTAATTAATAACGAAAAAATTCGGTTGCAATAACGATGCTTGCGAGAAACGCAAGTATCTACATCCAAGATGCGTTTCTCGCAAGCATCGTTATTGCAACCGAACTTTTTCATGATCGCAAGTTTGCGACAGCGTCGTCTTCTATGTCGAGATCGGCGCCTGAAAAGTTATAGATGATAAGACTGATAAGTTATCCGACTGTGTATAAAGTTTTACCCACGTCACGCGTTTTGACAATAAAATTACTAGAGTGGATAAATTTTAAAGGGAAAATACATGTACTGTAAACAGGGTCCGCTACATTTTTTGTTTTGATGTCCATCCAAATAGCAGTGTATTCGATGATCACGTAACAAACCCACGAGGACGAAGCTAATCCCTTCACGACCATCCACAAACAAAACAAAATCATTCAACTCTTTATTTCACGCATCGCTTCCTGTTATTGTAACATCAACACTTTAATTTCCATATCAATTAGTCGTACCCCCCCCCCCCCCTGCGGCCAGCCAGCGCCACTACATCCCACTTATAGTATAGAGTTACCAGCACCACTACATGGGGAATACTACACGGTACATAGACCCACTAATTCAATTTGATGGTCATACACACACACACATGAACTCCTAAAAATAACAGCGAACATGAAGGGCCATTTACGGTACTTACAAATTTTGTTATGCAGCCCAAAACCACGAAAACATGCCTTACTTCGTACAAAACACAGTTGAATTTGACTCTGTTGGATTGTCCCAGTAAGTTGGTGTATATGAACGATTTTATTACGCTCAGTTAATTTATTTGTTTGTTCGTTCGCTTCGTGACAAAGACGAGCATATAGTTAACATAGTAAATATGTCCTTAATATTGTTACTGTAATGGCTAATTTAGTTTAGGTTTTGTTAGTGTTTCAGAGGTTGTTTGTCTTTGTAGAAAGTCAATTTTGAAAAAAGGCTGATGTTTTCTTTAAAGAAAACCTTTTAGATGCAAATAACGATTATCAGAGTAAATATACGGTTTTCAAAAGATATGTTTTTTTAGTTACTTCAATCGATTACTTAATCCTAGTTATTTTTAACCTTCATAGATCTATCTGCTATTTAACATGTTTTCCAATATTATCAACGGAAAACTTGCCAAAAACAACTTTCTTGGCAGACAGAAGGACGCTTCAAAGTCCCTTCATACCGTGATTCATTTTAACGGCACCCCCAATTGGTAAAGACAAAATCTATCCTTGGCCGGAGGATTAGAAAACCCATGATTTGCTATGTTTGATCAACCACAAAGGACAAACAAAATAAGAGAAGTCAAAGAGGATCGTAGCCGTGGCCGGTGGCGTTCTGTAGATCCTGCCTACCCCCATAGACAAAGACGCGAGTTGATGTATGTAGGTATGCATGTAACCACATAGATTGGCCCCTGGAAATCAGGAATGTTCCAGTTTCCCAGTTTCCTACCCTTGTGGAAAATCTCCGCGTCCTATATGAAAGTTTCCACAGCCTCCGACAGTAACAATCTAATACAGATCTTATTAGTTTTTAATGTGCCTCTCATCTGCCTCTAATTGTGCTGTCCCTAATGAGACCGTGATATTGGCCGCCATTACGAAAATGAACGCGAGTTTATGGCAATAAAATGTTGCTTTTTTCCTTTTGTTAGTACTTCAACTTCACTTCAATCAACTTTATTTTTCTCCACAATCAATATACATCAATTATTTTACAGATTCGACAATGATACACAATTCAGGCAAGTATATGTTGTGGGAGACTGGTGCCTAAGCTAGGCTCGTGGCCTGTTTCAGGACACCAGGATCCCACCCCTTGTACATTTTCATTTCATAAATTAATATGTACTAGGCGCGCTGACAGAATGTAAGGAATCATACGTCATTTTATAGTTTACTAATTATGCTTAGAAATCTAGGATAATTATGTATGCGAGACGAATGTTAGTAGATGTGTAGTATGGGTGATTGTGTGTGTGTGAGTGTGTGGGAGTGTGAGAGTGCTTGATTGTGTGTTTAGGTCATTATAAGGATGTTTTTAGTATCATTATAGTTTAATTTTAGTAGCCAGTCAGTTAGCCTCTTTTTGCATGTATTCTTTGTGAGGCTAAAGATTTGTAGCACCTTATGTGTTTTATTGTACTTATAATTAATATATGGTATAATACGAATCCTTGCATGCCATGTTTCTAGCATAAGCATAATCCAATATAAATGTTCCCACATGGGACACAGTCACACAGGCCTCACTGTTGCCAAAAACAACAACAACACCGGCGAACAACTGGCGACAACTTGCAACAGCGGCGAAATATTGGGAGCAAAATCACGGAAGATTTATTTTATTTATATCTCGTAAGTGACAGTGTAAATTTTGAATATTAGGAAGTATAGAAACTATATCTAATTTTCTAGTAATTAAGTCACTTGGTAACTAAGAGTAACCGCGGATGATATAATTCAATGACAAGCGATTTACACGGCGTACGTCCAGCAGTGGGCTGCTGTAGGCTGATTATGTTGACGTGGTACATGTGAGCAAGTTCATATAAAAGAAAATCTGTTGATTAAAAGCATTAGCTAGAATGTTACAAGACCAGCTTTTTGCATTATCCCAAAGCCTCATGTCTGAGATACATTATCTTTTATCTAAAATGAATTACAGTTCATAATCTTTCACGTGTTAGAACGAGGTAACATTATATATTACATAACACAAAACACATGATACAATGTATGCTCAATATCCATTACGTTGATTCGGTAAAAAATAACCTTCAACTAACACTTAAAAGAAACCATTGAAAAACAAGCCAATTCACAAAACCGGTTGCATTTTCTAAACATTTTCTTTACTAAGAACATAAGTCTCAGTCGAATTTACATTAATTTAATACGGAATTAGAAATAAGCCCCATTCGGAGAGATTTTGTGCCGAAAATAAACGAATAAACATTGTAAAATTTAATGTTAACAGACGGTCTTACCGTTTCATTACACCACGCCAGCTATACACTTTGTTGTTTTAACCCTTTCTTTGTTACCCATCCATTGAAAAGTTTAAACTTCTAACCTTCATATCTCCTGAATCAAAATTCGCGATGAATTTGGACGAATTCGTGAGTATCGCTACGGAGGCGAAGGATTTCGTACTCGGTACAGGGGTATGGAGTAAATCCAGACTGCTGTCAGTTGGCTGTGGTAAACAACACAATTAAGGCCGGAGTTTCAATTGACGACGACGCGCTTTCCAACTACATGCACAATCAAACACAGTGCCTCACTAACTTCGCATAAACGGACACAGCGCTGGTTTCGTCCAGAAGTCTGTTCTGTGTGTACAGCGGGAAGCATGTGGACTTATTTTAGATCTCGTTGCTATGTGAGCAAGTCCAATTTGCTTTTCCTATTTAGAAAAACAAGTGGGCTCGTTATGTTCTTTGTGGTTTATGGAAAAAAAATCGCCTCGCGGTGAATTGAGGGCAACCATGTCGTTACTAAATAGATATGGCAACCATCTTGTTGGGACACATGTATCCTTATCTGCTTTGTCATTAGCTGTTATTTTATGTACCTTTTTACTCTTGATTATGTGTTTTTTGCTCAATTGTAAGTAGGTACATGGTTCTTTGATAGAGTATAGTTCGTTAAGGTTTTTTGTCTACCAAACTTGTTTTTATCAGTTGCCTGACCTTTCTGATCCGATGAAATAATATTGTTTGTAAAAAGGTTACTATCATCACGGCATTATGCGTGACGTATCTTCGAAAATGTATGGTCAGTAATGACATGTTTTTTGTTGATCGTTGCCAGTTGTTGCTATGGAAATCCTTTATATTGTACGTTTTTTTCCTAAAGTCCATGAGTTGTGTAATCAGAACAAGTTTTCTGTTTCATGAACCATCTTTACTTTACTTTCAGGATTAGGTTTAAATATTAGATTAACCTTAGACCATAAAAAAGGAGTTGGGACGGACTGGATGCGGAAAGCGGGGGGCCAGGGTGACCTGGCGCAACTTGGACGATGCCTATGTCCAGCTGTGGACTGCAACAGCCTGCGATGATCGAGTCCAAATACCTGCCATAGCTTTTAGAAAACGAGTCTACAATCCAGTCATTATTAAAATGAAGACTTCAGTTATACTACTACAGCTACTGCTGCCATTTAATAAAGATCGTTAAATCCTAAAAATGACTGTAATTTAGAATCATGATACTTGAATTTGAAGAGTTTATTTTATAATCTTGTTATCTCAACGAGCTGTAATTGTTTTTTTTATCAACAACTCGTAATGTGAGCGGATGGCAGATCCGGCTGTACGGCTGTACCACAGTACACTCGACGTTCTCGAATGTTGTTTTTTATATGAACTGAGAGATTTTAATTAAAGAATACATCATTGAGTACCGTTACTTATATATTAGAGTCATTTCCGTGGGCTGTTGTTCAATTATAGTCAAATGAGTGTAATAATAATTATTTATGTGATCTTAGAGTCTAATCTCACGAGCATTGAGAAGAAAATCACCAACACTGACGCTCGCGGCATGTGTTGATGTCATTTTCAGAAATAGAAGAGAACAGACGATATAGAATACTTTATAAAGAACATTTTTCTTATTTTCAAACTCACACACGATGTCATGGTCTTACGGTAGGTACAGGTAGGCCGCTGGCAAATGGTAACACAAGTCACGACCAGTGTAAGTGAGTCTTTTATTTCATTGAAACTCCGTACTGCGCTAGGCCTGCTCGAGGTTAGAGTGTAATAACTGAAGTACGAGGATGGCTGACAAGACCTTGAATGGAGCCTGCGCGTATTAGATGCTCTACATCAGGGTGGCCAACTTGATTACACCCAAGATCTACTGTTTACTGACGAAACCCTCTGTGATCTACCAATTACATACTTCTTTAAATCTTCTTCTTCTTAGCGTGTCGATAGCAATCTAAATTGTGTCGGCCCAGAACTAAGCTACTAGTTTGGCGCTTTCGGTAACGTTCATCAGTTCCTAGTGAACAAACAACAGGACACGCAGGACACGATATTAAGTACCCCATCGTATAGAACAGCACCACATTTACACTCCAGGGCATAGTACGCAGTCTATTTAAGGACCTCCAGGTCAGCCATGGCAACTTATGTCCAGATGGGAGATCTTCAGCAGGTGGAACGAATGGGATTGGTAAGGATGCACTACCTCGCCACAGCTTTAGTCTTTCCGTGGAGCGCTCGCCACTGAGTAGGGTGACACACTTCAGAAAGCTGTTTCGTCTTTCAGCCCTTACGACACGAGGGTATTTAGGTGTAAAGGGTGTCGTGTGTCAGAAGCCATTTTGGCTCTTTCGCTAGAGCTAGCCACTGTTCTGCAACTTCTGGTGGCATCAATAATGGCAACTTTATTTACCTACACAATCATTAAATTATAAAAAGATACGCGAAAACATCAAGAATGAGAACAGCTTCATATCATAATTTCCCAATTCATTTGGGGTCGGCGCAGCATGTCTTCTTCTTCCATACTTCTCAGAACAGCTAATATCACAAATATGAGCTGTCAGCTGTCAGTGTCAATATTGACTGACATGTCTTGATCGCATTCAGTTTCGTTTTTAATTTGTCTATGTTTTCTTCAGTCATGGGTTGTGAACACTTCCCATGAAATAGGTCATTAATGTGTTACGGAAACCCTCGTATTTTATTCAGGCAACAAGTAATTTCGGATCCAATAAATGTAAAAAATTAGTGAAGCATCGCACTCGCTCCGATAATTATAGAATTTTACAAGTGAACCATAAAAATAAGTTATTACAAGTGGAAGTTGGCTCGTTTCAAGTTTTCTAATTAACTCGATTGCTTTAGTTACTACTTGCTAACATTTGCTCATTATGTATTGGAAGTTTTGCCTTTCAGTAATATATAATTATCATATATGATAGATCGTATTGATATACATAGGTTTAATTTGTTGTAGGTAGTCATTTAGTTAAACTTAATTAAATTCTATTGAATAATGTATATAATAGTAAGCTGAAAAGGCCCGATTTTCTGTCATTTGTGTGTATACCAACTCGATAGTACATACAGCAACATTTTACTATTTCCTTGCTGTCCGTCTTTTATATAACCGATTGTCATGAAATTGGTTACCTAAATCGAATTAGATTGTTTTTGACATAGAATACTGGAGCCTTGTTTAAAAACCTAGATTGTTGGCTTTTAAACAAGGTCCCCCAGTCTCTATTACCTAATTAGTTGATTGTAATTTTTATTTTATCTTTTATTTAAACATTAACAGTTATCGTAAAATCGAAGCTAGATAATTGAGGAAAACAATAAAACCTATTAATAACGTTTTAGTATCCTGGCAGACCAGATACTAAATCAATCAATTCGCAAATGATCATTAAAGTGCCTACCTTAACTTAGTAATGTATTTCTAACCCACATCCTGCTCGGGTCAGAAGATCATTGTTCAGCATTAGATGTCTAAGTTCATCATGTAGGGCAGGGGTGGCCAACCGGTCTATCGCAACTATTAGTCCAGTCGATCG
Organism: Xestia rhomboidea; assembly: GCA_963853795.1. Classification (NCBI taxonomy): domain Eukaryota; kingdom Metazoa; phylum Arthropoda; class Insecta; order Lepidoptera; family Noctuidae; genus Xestia; species Xestia rhomboidea. The sequence continues at coordinate 19,125,071 of OY970775.1, forward strand.
AGGCAAAGCAAAAATATAAATACGTAGAACAGACTGCGCAACGTAATTGGCAACGGCTGCACGCATTATCTTTTATCATTTTTCAATCGCCGATCCGTCACGTTATTTATCCTCTCTTCTACGCAGTATAGCTCTCTTTTGTTTTCGGCACGCGATGAACAATAAGCGGGAAGCGTGTCTATGCTGTTTCATTTAAGATTTACCTTAAACCGACCCCGGTACAGATGCTGTACCCACTGGCAGGAATAGCGCCACCAGAAGTTGCAGAACAGTGGCAAGCTCTAGCGAAAGAGCCAAATACACGACACCCTTTACACCTAAATACCCTCGTGTCGTAAGGGCTGACAGACGAAACAGCTTTCTGAAGTGTGTCACCCTACTCAGTGGCGAGCGCTCCATGGAAAGACTAAAGCTGTGGCGAGGTAGTGCATCCTTACCAATCCCATTCGTTCCACCTGCTGAAGATCTCCCATCTGGACATAAGTTGCCATGGCTGACCTGGAGGTCCTTAAATAGACTGCGTACTATGCCCTGGAGTGTAAATGTGGTGCTGTTCTATACGATGGGGTACTTAATATCGTGTCCTGCGTGTCCTGTTGTTTGTTCACTAGGAACTGATGAACGTTACCGAAAGCGCCAAACTAGTAGCTTAGTTCTGGGCCGACACAATTTAGATTGCTATCGACACGCTAAGAAGAAGAAGATTTAAAGAAGTATGTAATTGGTAGATCACAGAGGGTTTCGTCAGTAAACAGTAGATCTTGGGTGTAATCAAGTTGGCCACCCTGATGTAGAGCATCTAATACGCGCAGGCTCCATTCAAGGTCTTGTCAGCCATCCTCGTACTTCAGTTATTACACTCTAACCTCGAGCAGGCCTAGCGCAGTACGGAGTTTCAATGAAATAAAAGACTCACTTACACTGGTCGTGACTTGTGTTACCATTTGCCAGCGGCCTACCTGTACCTACCGTAAGACCATGACATCGTGTGTGAGTTTGAAAATAAGAAAAATGTTCTTTATAAAGTATTCTATATCGTCTGTTCTCTTCTATTTCTGAAAATGACATCAACACATGCCGCGAGCGTCAGTGTTGGTGATTTTCTTCTCAATGCTCGTGAGATTAGACTCTAAGATCACATAAATAATTATTACTGGTTCCCTTGTTGTACTAGGCATAGTAGTGGCACCTCCGAGACACAAGCAGTTTGACCCTGGTTCCCTTGTTGTACTAGGCATAGTAGTGGCACCTCCGAGACACAAGCAGTTTGACCCTGGTTCCCTTGTTGTACTAGGCATAGTAGTGGCACCTCCGAGACACAAGCAGTTTGACCCTGGTTCCCTTGTTGTACTAGGCATAGTAGTGGCACCTCCGAGACACAAGCAGTTTGACCCTGGTTCCCTTGTTGTACTAGGCATAGTAGTGGCACCTCCGAGACACAAGCAGTTTGACCCTGGTTCCCTTGTTGTACTAGGCATAGTAGTGGCACCTCCGAGACACAAGCAGTTTGACCCTGGTTCCCTTGTTGTACTAGGCATAGTAGTGGCACCTCCGAGACACAAGCAGTTTGACCCTGGTTCCCTTGTTGTACTAGGCATAGTAGTGGCACCTCCGAGACACAAGCAGTTTGACCCTGGTTCCCTTGTTGTACTAGGCATAGTAGTGGCACCTCCGAGACACAAGCAGTTTGACCCTGGTTCCCTTGTTGTACTAGGCATAGTAGTGGCACCTCCGAGACACAAGCAGTTTGACCCTGGTTCCCTTGTTGTACTAGGCATAGTAGTGGCACCTCCGAGACACAAGCAGTTTGACCCTGGTTCCCTTGTTGTACTAGGCATAGTAGTGGCACCTCCGAGACACAAGCAGTTTGACCCTGGTTCCCTTGTTGTACTAGGCATAGTAGTGGCACCTCCGAGACACAAGCAGTTTGACCCTGGTTCCCTTGTTGTACTAGGCATAGTAGTGGCACCTCCGAGACACAAGCAGTTTGACCCTGGTTCCCTTGTTGTACTAGGCATAGTAGTGGCACCTCCGAGACACAAGCAGTTTGACCCTGGTTCCCTTGTTGTACTAGGCATAGTAGATAGCGACTACAAAAGCCGTTGTTGTGCAAACCGACGGCAAAAGGAAACTCAGCGGACACTGTATTATCTAAACTCTAAAGACGTATTCATGTATAACTAACGCGACCATACGTCCTGTTCCTCGGTTCTCTGTCCCGGTGTCCCCGAAAGAAGCCTTGGAACGCAAAATTGTCTCGTTTTCATTTCACGTGGGCGACGCCGATGAATTGGAGATATCTTATTTGGTAGACTAAAAAAAAATACACGAATTATTTTTAAAAAATTTCAAGACATTCAAAAAACATTGGATGTTTGACAGTATTATAGATACAGAAGTATTTGACAAATTTTCACTGATCACAATTAAACTAGGTACATCACTTCGCAAAAGGTAACTGAATGGAACAATAAGAACGTTGCTACGGAAAATAGATGGGTGGAAATGTTCAAACACTTTCACACCAATAATTTAATCTCAAAAATAAACCTTTTGTTTCTTCATTGAACACATTTATGTCTGCCCGGTACAAATATACCTACCAGTAGAAAGAGTGTTTTCATGAACGAACAAATTGTGTGACTTCTGAAAAAGCCCATTTACAAGTATTTTACTGAGAATTTTATTCCTAATTAAAATCTTCACCAACTGTTTTAAAAGTAGGTAATTTGTTCATAAGAGAAGTCAAAAATTATAAACTAAAAAAATGTATGTCAAACATTTTACATTATTTTGCTTTTAGGTATACTAGCTGATGCCCGCGTCTTCGCCCGCCCGCAAATTATATACTAAAAACTTCCTCTTGAATCACTCTATCTATTAAAAAAACCCGCATCAAAATCCGTGGCGTAGGTTTAAAGATTTTAGCATACATAGGGATATAGGGACAGAGAAAGCGACGTTGTTTTATACTATGTAGTGAAAAGTACATTTTCACTAAACTTATTAAAAAAATATGTTTTATTTTTCATTGAGAATCATGGCCCGCAATTTTTATCACAAATTAAACTCAAGTTTGATTTCGCTACTTAAACTCGCCAAAATGTATGGAATTGGTGAGCTTCAAAATTGAGTATTCTTCATGAATCGGCCTGACTAATAAAAAAAAATAAAAACCGTTGTCCGGTTTTGATAAAAAAAAATGGTCACGTTATGCCTAACTAACTAACACTTAAGTTTTTTTTTCCCATGAGGAACGCAAAACTGTTCAACGGTATGATGTGTCCCGATCGAAGCCGAAGAGCCATAACAATTTCTGATCGACTCATCTTGGCCTGGTCGGGCCTCGAGAAAGTGTTGGTTGGATCGTCCGATACCAGATTCCCTTGCTCAGTGATCTCTGGTCGAAGTGCTCTTGTTACATTTTAATACTTTCTTCTCCCACTGCATACAAACAGTCACTGTGGCCGGGAAGGTATGGACAAACCAACCCATCATTACATGCACATAATAGGCATGACGACAGTATAAAAAAATTGGAAATCTATTTAGTCCGTCAGTTAGAGTATTGGAAATTAATGGACACGTATTTTTTGTTTTTGTAAATCAATGAATATTGACAAAAGATAAAACGCATCAAAACTCAGGAGTGGGGCTCGTGACGTTAGAACTAGCTCAAAATTATACCAAGGCGTGACGTATTGAGAATTTTAAAAGCGTCATCTTCGTCAATTTTGGTTTACGTAACAAAAGAAAAAACACGGGTCCAATATTTTTTGACAATCTAACTGACGGACTAATTAGATTTTTTTTTTGTCGTCTCGCCTATTATTAGATGGCAAAGCGTACTAGCCTTCTAAACTGAGGAATTCATGTTCAACCCATTTTCACTGCAGTTTACGGAGAAGGTACCTCTATCTTCTCGTGGGACTATCTACTACTTCGAAAGGAAGAAAATGATCACCTACCTCAGATTTTCTTCAACCTGTATGACGCAGTGCTGAGTACTGCTGAGTGCCGATCATCATTGCACGTCAATTTACCCAGTTAAACTCTGACCAGGTTGCCGCTCCATCTGGCTCGTGTTCTGCCTACGCTCGTTTGGCCAGACCCTCGGTTCAGCCACTTAATTAAATTTAATGAACATGCATCAATCATCAAAACACGTGGCAGACGGATTGATAACCGCGGTAGGTACAGACTACAGACGTTATAACTTGTTCTTTAATCCTCGATAAAAATGCAATAACAAAAACACTAATTTATTAGTGAATGAATCACCAAGTCCTTCTATTTCGGTCAAAACACCGCTAGTATAATATTAATGTAAATGGAAGAAATAAACTTTTGGAAAAATACGGAATAACTATACTATTATGATTATGTTGGTATGGTATCGACATAAATAGCACGGCCTTAGCAACACTTGGATCAATGTTTGTGCTTAGTTCAGTAAATAACTAAACTACAGAACATTGTCACATAACACTGAAAAACTGAAACCTACCTAAAACGTTTCTCACAAAGTTCATATTACATTGGAGTTAATCTTATTTTGTACACATGAAATCTGTGCCTGTAAAAATAACGGAACACCATGTTTCAGTTTAAAAGTTCTATTCAGGGACGAGTTAGTTCCTCAAAGCGATAAGAGATGGCGTTGGCTGTCGCAGTCACGTCTCTAACCGGGCCTTGCCTGGCAACAACACAATAATCAATGCTTTCCAATTCTTTATAAATTGATTTAAATTTAGTGCTTATAATTTATTGTAATAGACCAAATGGGTTCGTTGAAATTACCAATAACACTAACTAGGTACCTACTAAAATAAACTATGTATTCATTTATTAAATTTTGCAATTACCAATAGCCCATTTGTAATTATTTACAATCTAGATTTTATGCAATTTAAATTGAATCGATGATACCCATCAAGTAAAATGTAAATAATTAACTTGCTAGTGATGTGCCACGCTCGGAGCGATGAGTATCGATAATTGTGGCGAAGTGGTCGGTGCGTCCGCTGCGTCACGAATCACGATAGTTGCTACAATCATGTCGTTGGTTTGCGGTTAGAAAGTGAAATAACCCTTGTTTTGGTATAAGATTAAATATTGCACAAATTGCGTGATTTCGTTGTTAGTTTAATGTTATTGTGCCTTATTATTTTAAATAGTAGGTAGGGAGATTATATCAAACGACTCTCTTTTGTTTACCTACTGCTCATTTAAAGACTCGCGATTGTTTTGTGAAATCAGAAAAATGGGGAAATGTTTCATATAAGCTACGCTGTAATTTTATTAAGAAAAGAGTTTAGTTTAAAAATGGGATGTAATGAAGTTGTTTTTATTCACTTTCTATTTTATTTTGTTAGGTGAAGCTAAATAAATCAATTCAAGGCATAAAATAAACATGAAACAAGGTATGATTCTTTAGTCACACATTCGGAAGTGGTTGCCTATTTATTAGCGGATTAGAGCGATAATTTATGTTTGCCAAAAACCATCCAGTTATTTCCGAATACACAGGACAATAGCCTTAACTCCCTTTGCAATAATGTCAACAATCGCTTGCACGTCTTTTCGGAAACGTGTTGCTACGTCAACTGGTCCAATTTATTCAGAATCGATACAAAGACCTCTGCATGTTAATTTGTTTACTTCAAACGTAACGAATTTATTTTTATGTTCTCACTGCATACATAAAAACTTTACAACATGTTCGCTATAGTCGGAAAAAAAGTGAAGCGAATAAAAATTGAAAACGAAATGCCAAATGAAAATTGATGATTGCTCCTTAATCTTGAAGAACAATAGATTGAAGATATTATTGTAATAGTCATCTTGTGTGTAGAAGACGATAATGTTTATAAAACAGTGATCTGAAGCTGAGATAGTAACATGATGGAGTCTACGACGGAGCACGATCATAAAAAGCGATGCCAATTTACTGCAAACGAGGATAAGATGAACCTATATGTTACCTATATAGCTGTGCTTGCACTATCGAAGCACATCAGAGCTATTTGGCACCATGCTCCGACACGGACAGGCAATGCAATCTATCTCACATCGCAATCTGCACATATTCCGAGTCAGCGTTTAGATGCTATTCCATATGTGCATGTGGCAAGAGTTGCAACATGCCTATAACCGGCCACATGTAGAAAACTGTACCAACTCGTCTGTACTTACTAATTATACAAAAACACCGGAGGATGGGGTTGCACCAATCTGTAGCGAGGCAGCCTGAACCGGTCCCGACTCCTAACCGGTTCCAACCGGTCTTATTAAAATATTACTCCGACTCTCTTGCTTGTTTTTACCTAGCTCAAATTTATGATAATGTATGGAAACGATGTTCTTCGTTCTCTTTGTTTTTTTAAGTGTCATCTATATGGAATATTTAATCTGCTTACTATTAAGAGGCATATTGTTTGTGTAAATAAGATGAGGTAATGTGGGTGTGTTTATTGTGTTTGTGTTCATTGTGTCCATCTCTCTTCTCTTCTCTGGGCTTCGGGGAAGGGATAGGTATTAAAAGATAATTTTCCATTTTGAAACTATGTATTTTTTTTCTTCATATTTCTACATTTTCTTTTACGGTCTATCAAATAAATATCAATTATAAACAATTGATACATTTATTATTATTGTTAGTTTTTGTATATGTCGACATTTCAAGTTTTAGAAGTAAAATGTTTTTGTAGCTTTTTAAAATCTTTTTATTTATCGATGAAAGTGAACTCTAGTACTATGATATTGTGCGTTTAAAACACTGGACCCTACAAACATTTAGATTTCGTTTAAAAACGGTTAGTCTATTGATTTACATTTAATGTAGTAATTACACTGGATGAAGAAAATGCAATCTGCAATATTAACATCTCGTCAATTATATTATGTACTGTTAGTACAAAATGTATCATCTCTTATCACCCACTGGACTATAGTAACGCAGCTTCGCGCGGCGATAGAAAATAATCTTACAAAAAATTTCATTTTATATTAACTTAAATAACTTAATACTTTTAATAACTATTAATAATATAACCTGAGATCTTTTGCCGGCAGGGGGACGCGCGGGGAGAGGCGCGCGCGCGGCCTGCGCCCCGCCCCGCTCCCCTCCCTACTCTCCACTCTATGATACACATCTCTAATATTTATAAATCTGCATTCATGTTTTCACATTCATAAAAAGTAATATTTTTCTCGCATTTAAATTTTATACATTACAAAAGTAGTATCACAAACAAATGTACAAACTAGTACAATTACGAAAAACGTACACATATCGGACCTCTACAGAGATCGTCTCTAATAAATACAGTTACGATACATGAAAATACGAACTCTACGCAACTTCAGAATAGAATCGAACTCGAAACAAAAAATAATACCTAAGACTATATCGTTCAGGGTATCAGTATCACACGCGCGGCGGCAGCTGAGATCAGAGGGTGCGCACGAACGCCGCCACGCCACTCACACGACCAACCACCACGACTCACAATCATTAAAATATCCAAAATACGAACAATGATCATACAATGATTAACATAAGTACGAGCAGCGCGGGACGGCGAGCGCAGCGGTGGGCAGACAAGACAACCGACGTCCGGGGGGAGGGGGCGAGATCGCCGCTCGCCGCCGCGCGCCGGCGCACGCGCCCGCCCCGCCGGCACGCTCGACACCGACCGAACATCGACACTTTATCGAAAACAAAGTGCAGTTCGCGTCACTATCGACCGTGCCCACAGCTGACGGGCGACGCAACTAAAACCTGCGCTCTTCCGCGCGCTTATACTACAACTATACGTTACATATCACGCTGTGCTTTTTTCTCTTATTAAAAATATATAATAATTAATATAATATATAGTAATATGATATTTGTTAAAATAACGATACGTAGATATCGAGGAGGGCTGTCAGTCGGCTCGCTCGCATCTCGCGCTATCACAGGCTGGTTCACTCCGCCTGGCTCCTGAACAATTTCTTCTTTTCTATCGTGAACTGGGGGCTGATGATGATGGTGCCGCCTCGCGTTAAGTTTCTGTAACAATAGAGAGGTTCCGTTAGTACTGTTGTGGGTGTTGCCGCTGTTGCTAGGCTAGCAAGGTCGTCAATGAATGGGTTTGAGACTTTGGGTTAACAGAGTTCAACTTACTTTAAGAATTGCGGCAACAGGCTAGTCCAGTTCGTCGCATCGTGTTCCAGATGTAGATGTATCTCGTGCGTGGTTAACGTGTTGGGGTCTATTTTGAAAGCTGCTAATCTTCTCCCCGTGACGTCGACTATGACTGCGGCCCCCCGCGAGCCGCAGGGCTCCCCCTCGGCCAGCGCCAGCGTCTGGCGCGCCGCCCTCGCCAGCAGCTCCGCGGGCACCAGCACCTCGGCGGTGGCTAGCTCGCTGGCTCCTTTCGCTGCTCGTAGTTCTCTCTCGAGCCTCTGAGCCAGCGCCGCTTCCGTCGGCACCGGCACCGGTGCTTCCCGCCATGTTGGTCCATTCCAAGCTATAACAAAAGGAAACTAAGTTTAGAATTCAACCCTTCAAGTTTTCATATTAAACACCTAAAATTCCCAAGTCTTTTCTAAGCTATAACCATTAATCTTACTGGAATTATTCAAAACAAAAAGTTATCTTGATCTACATTCATTACTAGACTGTATTACAATAAAGTTAATGCAAATGTTGTATCGAGCTAGTGCGCACAAGGGCGAGGGAGTGCGGCGCAGCGGAACAGCGGAACAGCTGACACGTCAGCTGATACTGACGTTAGGGCCCCGGCTCCCCGGCGAATACTGCTCACTGAATGATCGAACCAAGTTTAAGCAATCAACCGGCCTACTGGTACAACTTTGTTGCAGAAAACTAAGAAGTGTGCTGATCTGCTGCGCCGGCCGGCTGAGCGCAGTGCGCGCGCCGCGTAGCAACAGCAGTCAGCCGGTTAGAAAGCCACTTCCCTCCCTCGCCACTCCAAATAGAAAGTCAACTCACCTTTTTCGCTATTGAATCCGACAAACTGATTCGTGACCGGCAGGATCTCCATGTTTTCCAAATTTTTACTTATATTGTACACTTTTTAAACGACAAAAAAATTAAAGCGTTCCGCTGCGGAACTTAGTATTACTAGAAAAATATCACAAGTCTCTTTTGTACTGCGAATGCGCACTGAATAACCGGCTTCACACCACCGGCGACTAGTTATCGTGGAGAGATCGATGGGAAATTGATAAAATGTCCGAAGCTCACGACCGCATCAGATCTGATCTCGTAACCATAGGGCTTCGTTCACTCGCCCGCGGTTTACTGTTCGACCCACCCAACCCTGTCGCTCTCTGTGACGGACTGACGATACTGGGGACTGCGGCATGTTATATAGAAGGCCGCGGCGGGGGTGCGAGGGGACTCTCCGCGGGCCGCAGAGGGGGCCCCGCGCGCCAGTTGCGCCGAGCCTCGGTACTGAGAGGTCGTCTCCACGCCGCTCCGCGCCGGCACCGGGTACAAGCCGGCCGGCTTCTTTGTTCGGGTCCCACCGGTGGGACGACTCGGTTCCACCATATAACAAAGTGTTCCTCAGTTCAATTCGCGTGTGTTACTTGACGTTCTCGTATGTTCTGTATCGGTTTCTTTGTTCGTTGTTCTCGCAGTTCCGAAATTGCTAGAATGTATCTAGCTGTCTCTGTATAAACAGATAGTTACTGTAGAGCAGATTATGGATATCGTATCTATCTGCTTAGTAATCGGGCAGACTGATCGTACGTTTCTATATCATTAAGACTTAGACCCTAAACAGATTTTCATTGTTCTTGTCATGTATTGTGAATCCTTGCGTATTGTAAGAAATGTACTTATTGTTATTAGGTAAGTAGTGTAAAATAGGAGTGTTAGATAAGCCTTTATTATCTTTCACCGAACTTAGGGAAATCCTTTTTTTTTATTCCAACAAGATTTTGTCTTACTTATCCTCAGGTCTTAAAATGTAAGATTTTATGAAAGCCTCCTCAGTGATTATTTCCTTGGAGACGGTAATATTAATATGAAGAGAAGCGTTAACTCATAAATTGGTTAAATTTGCCAGCGTTATGATAGGTAATTCGCTACTGCAATAACATACGTATACCTACAGCATTAATTGAAAATGTAAAACCAATTTCAGAGTTCATTTCAGAAAAATATGTTTTCAAAATCAAACAAATCAGGACTTTAGAGATGAATACTTACTAAACTTATTATGATGCCTATCATCAGAAATTATCCCCCTAAAACTAGTAAACACTCAAAGTATTATAACCATAGTACCTATTTAAAACTGATGAAAAAACCACAAAAACTTAAAACACTTGGCAACTATACAGAGTGATGCTGGGCTGTCAGTCAACATAAAATGTAGTGCCACTCATCGTTTTGGACGAACTAATTATATCTCTTGAAGGTAAATCAGAAAAAAAAAAACAAATAACGTTAAAGAACTACATAAAAGAAACCATAAAAAAACACATAAACCCAAGCCATCGAAGCCAGAATTAGAAATGAATAAACAACTTATTTCAATAACAAAACAGATAAAACTCTGTGATCAAAGTTTTTAATAAAACTAAAAACTTGAATTATGGCTTTGGTGTCAATAAAATTTTGCTTGTCAAAAAGCCTTTCAAAGTGAAAAACAAAACAAATGTGTAAATTGCAGTTAAAGAATCGTCGATTTTGAACGTATCGAGTGCGAAAAGAGGCTAAGTGACGAATGCCGATCCGACCGGCGATAGACAATAGCACAATGATCTATTGCCTATAATGAAATACAACAAAAAGGATGAGAACTCACAAATAGAAATTGATTCAAAACTCTTTAAAGAGGAAATGCAATGAAATTGTTACCAAACTCAAACGTAGAAACAAATTAGGTGCACTAAAAACTTAGGTTACCGTTAAAGTTATAAAAGACGACGATGATTTTGAAAACAATCATGCAATTTCAAATTGAGTTGCACCAGCCGACTAGAAAATTCTCGCAGTCAGAACCGCTTTAAGTGATTACTTGGGCATGCAATAAAGGATCCCCACCGTTGTTGGAATCACCCCCAAATCGTTAATAATGTTTTGGGACTTTTTTCAATCTGTTTCTTTTTTATTCTACCTTCAAAATTCATTTATTACTTTAAATGTGTATAAAAAGCCAGATGAGAGTGTTTACGTTAAAAAATGGTTTTTAATGTAAATAAAGATAGTCTTCATTATCGCGTGTCATAACGCGCGACTAAAGTTTTGCATAAAGGGAGAACAGTTTTTTTTTTCTAACAATTGTCGTTTTATATGTCTTTTTGCGATGTAAAAAGCCTGTAAAAGTAGTCATTGTACAAAAAATTAACTCTGAAATATACTTGAGTGCAGAAAACAGAACGATTTCAGATATAATAACTGGAAAGCCACAAAAACAATTGAACAAACGAAATGAAGAAAAAAAAAGGTTCGGTTGCCAAGCGATGCCGGCCGGCGTCTCGACCTTGGTGGGACATGAGTCACGTTTGACAAGCGAGGCGAATCGCTCCGCTCAAGCCACGGCACTAGTTAGCCCATGTTCGTGACTACAGCTCTATGCTTCTAATGTTAAAGCCAATTCATATCTAATCAAAGTTCACAGGTCGATTTAGCTGTTTATGTTGGTGCTACCAACTCGTTTGGCTACCGATATTCGTGGTTTTCTATCCTTAGGTGTTTTTTCAACGAAAATATCATCAAAGATGTTATTTGCACTTTGTATTATTATTCGCTGTTAACGCAAATGTTGCAGTGTATTTGTTTTTGACAGTTTTAACGTTTCCATTTCAAACGTTTCCGATTAAGGTAAGTTCAGTGGGGGGTAATAAAATCGTCGTTATCATGTCTCTTTCCGCACAGTTTATCGTTGAACACACATCAAAGTTTTAATATAAATGATAATAATGAGTTCGTCTCATTATGATACCGGTGTATCTTTGTTTTGTTAATGACAATGATGTAATTGTTTAAACAAACGAAGTGATTATTAACATTCGGTACCGTTTCATTGTGTGCCGATAGTATCGTGAATAAACTAATGTTTATATTAAATGTCTCGGCGGCGATAAGCTCGCCTGACTTGAGTAGCTCAAGAGCTAGAACATTATCATTGTCAGTTAAATTGATGTTTACTCTCTAAGTCTCCAATGATGTTCAAACAATATTATAAGTTTGTTAAAATAATATCTTTATTGAAACTCTTTCCTTCGATTGTATAATATGTGTGTGCTTGGTCATCAAGTGTTTTATCAACTTTATTTTAATCTCAATGAGGCTAATGATGTTAATTCTACGTGTGTTAATCATTAATTTGTTAAGTAAGTCCATACCCGAAAATCTTCAGACTATTAAAATTTCTTTTGTGTCATTCAATTTTCCTCAGAATTCTAAAAAATCCCTTTCCACCCAATCCGAACTGCAACAATAAGTTCAATCAAAAGAAAAATGTATTAAACCTCAGAAAAAAGGAGATGAAAAGAAAATTCGACGTTACAGGGAAGATTAAATAAAACCCAACGGAAATTAAAAGAGCGACTAACCTGTCGCGAGAGATTCCCGTTCGCCCCACAATACATCCCATAGTCCCTTCTTATTCTTACGATCCCTTCACAATCACAAAGGAACAACAGGAGCTAACAACGCACTGTAGTGTCCCGGGTAACATGTCCCAACCTGTTCCCATTACACTGATCCCGTCTATTCTGGTTCGCTTTTGTATAATGTAATGTAACTAAAATGAAAATTCTGTATCTGTACACAATTCAAAATGAAACATAATTAGAATAGGTACAGAATATTTAAATACATGTTAATAGTACATTATTCTTTGTATTCACAATATCACATACATTTGCTACAACATTGGTATTACACGGCGAACGCAAGAAGCTCAGGTTGTTAATACATTGCCTTGTATCACCAACGTTTTCATTCGGTCGGGTTATGTGATTTATGCTACCAATATTTGCTGTAATCAGTATTCAACGCTTGTGCATGCTTCATGCCAAGTTTAGGCAGCGATTCATTAGCAATTTGAATATGTTTCTGTTAATGTCTCGTGCAGCCATGTGTATACTGTTGTACCACAATTGTACATGTTTTTGTACTCCATTTTGGCCTTGTATGCTTTTAAATTTATCTAAACCCCAATATTGTCTCATTAAGATAAACGTCGTAAGCTGACATGAATTATGAATATTATTTTTAATTTACAATTTAATTGATTTTTTTGCAGTCGGGTTATAAAACGATGAAAAAAAAACATGTAAAAGAATTTTATTTGAAATATACGTTGTATAACATATAATTGTGTATTTTTATTTCTCCAATTACCCACCTTGTTAAGTTAGAAAAGAATAATAACTGTTTTTGCAATAGAACTATTTTTCAAGAAAAAATAGTAGCATTTTTAAATTAAAGTGCACATAAACTTCTCAAGTTTCTAATCTTATTTGAATTTAAAGATGCTCGCTGGAATAATAGAGGACACTAACAATTTTCTTCATCTGCAAGTTACAACTGTAAATTGTGTTAATTTGAATTGGAATTTATGTGAAGCAATTTTAAAGTTTGCCAGGTGCAAAATAAATCTGTTCTTAAAAAAATATTTTCCTCTAAGTTACACAATAGAAATAAAGCTTGTAAAAAGTAAAAGTTCTTTTCAAAGGAACACGACAAAATAACAGCAACCACTTATCCTGAACACGTTTCATATGTGAACAAACTAAAAGAAAATCAGATCACACGTTCCTCAGCACGAGATTCCAAAAATAAAGAAATATAAAATGCAAACACTAGATAACTATAAAATATAGGTTATCTCATAGTTTCATATCTTAGGTCATTATGGCACGCCGTGACACAGTATTTGGCAATTTAGATACAAATGGTAACGATAATGATGAATTTAGATAAGTTTGTGACTAAAGCAGACCACTGGCTTAATGACGTTAACTCCAACATTTGAGGTCACAGGAGCCAGAACTTTGAAATCCAAATAATTTCTGGTGTTTCACAAGAAATAAAAAGGTAAAGATGAAGTATTGCTGGAGAATATCAAGATTGTACGAGAGCTACCGGCAGTGGGTGGTCCAGAATATTCTGCAGATAGTTTAGATCTAGTTCGAGAGGGAGTTGCTGAGATAGAGGAGTAAGTATTCTATTGGGGGCAGCTTAGACATGAATCTGTTGTAAGTATATCGAGACTAGAAATCTTGCTATGGAAATAACATAATTACAACCATATTGGTGAGAGAACAGAAACACAGATTAGCATAGATCTAACAATAAACAAAGACAGCCTAGAATGGCACAAATGTAAGGTGCAGACTGGATGCAACAGTTCAAAATCTGTTAATCATTAGGCTTAGGCAGTGTAAGCTGATTAAATACATATAGCTAGGCTAGAAAGATAGTACAAAGTAACAAGTCAGTTCGTAAACAGGAACCTATCTATTCTTAGAACAGAACCCCGAATGCTATTAACACAAGGAAACAATAATATCCACAAATCCTTTGTATATAACCAGTAGAATTCAGGAGAATTTACATCAAGGTAATGAAAACAGCTCTGATATTATAATTATGTAACATCGACTTAATTACCACACACCTCATAATATTTGTGCAGTCAAAAATAAAGAGTTGTCGTCATTTGACATTGAAGTTAAATCATATTACGAGTATACGGTCTGTGGCCTTTACACCCACGAAGGAGGAAGAAATGCCTAAAATAAAGTTATTAAACCTTACCTTTGTTCTTGAAATTATAAAGTTGATTTTGAAAGGTCCATACTAACTGTTACTTACTACTATTCAGCGTCGTAAAAAAGATTTAGCTCATGAATTTTCTCGAAAATATTATAAGTAAGCGTTTTTCGTACGTTGGACGGAAATGGAGCCAGTAGTTTTATAGGTTAACTGAAATACACCGATAGATGTCTCTGCCTGGCATACGCCCAAATGTTTCAATCCAGTGAACCGAGAATTGTATTCAACTTGTGTTATGTATTTCACAGAGGTTATGATAATCATTATATATTAGCATTAAGTAAACTGTTTCACATTTAAATAGGCGTTGTAAATTATTTTTTAACGTATTTTGTACTAGATTTTTACCAACGCAACACAACGATCCAAAGAAAAGACAACTTTGTAGATTGGTAGGTAAAAGCTATTTTCCTGTAAAAAAAAAACCTGGAAAACAATCACTAATAGCAATACAATTTACTGGCAGTAGCGAGGTAGTTAAAAATAAAACAATTTATATTCAATAAAGTTTCATTTTTGCGCAGAAAAGCAATCAGAAAGCAATTCTGCCGAGCAACTAGAAAGTTGCCAATGAATTGCGAACCGACACGGAAGGGGTGAAAACGATTATACTGGCAATAAGCCGACCCCTTTCACCCCCTGAATGAGTCGTAAAAGTGCTTATTGATTCGTTTTATTTAGAAAATGTTGGGAACAAGTTTTTCTTTTCTTTTTTCAAGGTAAAACTGTTGGGCGATTTGGGATTGGCTTAGTTTCTTTTACGAACTTATTTAACTTTTGTTTTGTGTAGGTTCTTTTATTATGTTTTCATTTTCTTCGAACAAAATAAAGGTCTACTTATAAAATCTTCTTTTATGTTCATGTGTACCTATCGGTTTTGGACAAAGTCAGGCGAAGTTCAAGCAAAAATCAATATCTATTTTCGTAACAACGATTACGCGGTTTTGAATAAGCGAAAATCGTTGCAAAAGCCACTCCGACAAAAGGTCTCGCTTTTATTTTAACAAAATAAGCTCCGCTAACTTTATCCTGATTCCATTTAAATGTAAACGAAACAAAGTTTATTTGTAACCATGTTGCTTACGGTTTACCTACAACAATATTCCCTGGTTCCAACCCTGTGCAAACACCCCCACGCACTGAGTTAACCCGAAATTACTAACATTTGAGGTTATTTCATATGATTTACGGCCAAAATTATATCCTTCGCAGCCATTACCGTATTGGAGTTAAGCGATTTATAATTATAGCTATATGTAATGGGTTCGATTCGGTGCCGCGTTAGGTACGGAGCTATGTGGCAGCCTGGCGGATAGCAGGCAGTGATTGCGTTATGAATATACATTTGCCCACTGAACGAAAAAGTTGGAGCGTAACGTTGTTTTACGACTATGGTGTAATGCGTCCATTTAGACTAATTTTATGTTTTTATAATGGTGTCGTATATAGTAATTTCGATATCATCTATATCTATCTATACATATAATAAATTTGTAGACGTGGCATTTCTGTACAATGATATCTAGAAAAAAAATTCTAGGGGTGTAAAAGGATCACTAACAGAACCCATTTCTACCATTTTTTAATTTTTTGTCTGTGTCTGTGCGGGGTCTTTTGTTACAGCATCACGTGTACATTATTAAACCAATGTGGTTAGATTTAATGTACAAGGATTGGGCATAACCTAGAGAAGGTTTTAGTTTTTGTTTCATTGTAATAGGTGCTTCTATCAAATGATATATGAATTTAAAGTGTTCAGCGACATCTATTCAACCAAAATGGTACTAATGACTAAAAATGTGCTCACAAGATCGTCTTTAAAAAAAAGTTATGATAGCAAAAGGTACTCTAAATTTGTCTTTATGACGCTGTTTTGAAAATCTACATATCCAATGGAGTGTGTGTTAGACCGCTTTCCATGAATTATATTTTATCAATTTAACTTCGGAGTCGCTATGGCGTTGTTCATTTCACTCCATTTTCTGAATCGCGGTGTTAAGATTTTTCGTGAAAGGATAACTCTCACCCGTGTCAGTTGCCTCAGAATTGGTGTTACTCCGTGTTATGCCCACGAAACTAATTCATGAGGTTCTCAATTCGATGCGTAAATTTTTTTTTTCGGAATTAGCTGTATTAAAGTTATGCATGGTCCTAACCATGCATAACTTTAATACATCTAATTCTGATATGCATGATATTTTTTTTTGTGAAAAGCGTTTATATATCTCAAAGTTTGTCCTATTTAAAATTGAAAAATCGTGTTTGGGTTTTTGCACGCACCTTCATTTCATGCACCTTGATGAGAACTTTAGACCTAGCTGGAGTATGACTGTCATCGAATGTCTAAGGATGAAAATGTAAGGCTGTCGAGGGAAGCCCCTAATTGGAAAAACATAGTAGAATATTTAGCGATGAATGCAAATATTTCTGAGAAATGAAATTGTTACCTATTTGAATCTATACTCATTATAAAGTAGAAGAGTTTGTTTGTTTGGTTGGTTGAACGCGCTAATTTTAGAAACGAGTTAAAAACATATTTTAATGTTGGATAGCCCATTTATCGATGATGGATATACGTTATATAAGATCACGCTACAATCAATAGGAGCGGAGAATCAATGAAAAATGTTGCAAATACAGGGAAAAATTATTGCTTTTGAGAGCTTCCGTTGCGTGCGCTGCGTAAACGGTTAAAGTTACTCAACAATCATGCATGTATGACGGGATTGTTCTTCTTAAAAAGTTCGCGGTAGCATAATTATGTCTATCTTTTAAGGTTGACTCACACTCTCTCTAACCTTCTCTCTCTCTTATGTAACGCAGACGAAGTTGCGCGGGTCAGCTAGTCTATAATATTATAGATATTTCAAGTCTTTGTTTAGGATATAAGGACGTTTTATTAAATCATTGTTTGATTACAAAACCAAACAAAAAACGAAACGGACCTCTAAAAACGCTAATGAATCGTAGCAAAACAAATTCAATTTTAAAAATCATAAGACAACAAAAAACTATTTTATTACTAACACAAACAACAATTGAAAATCGGTTCCCCAAAAAAATAATACCTACAGCTAAAATATACATACCATCAAAACGGTACGTTTCTCG
Organism: Xestia rhomboidea; assembly: GCA_963853795.1. Lineage (NCBI taxonomy): Eukaryota > Metazoa > Arthropoda > Insecta > Lepidoptera > Noctuidae > Xestia > Xestia rhomboidea. The sequence goes on from OY970775.1 coordinate 19,142,994, forward strand.
TTGCGATTATCACAAAGCGATTCGAGTCACGCACGAGTGACGGACAAAAACCTGGCAAACTGTTTTAATTGTCCATAGAACGGTAGCTGTTGTTGGGCGACCCCTACCACCGCGCACCGTACCACCGGCGAACCATTGTTACCGACAACAGTCCATGAGCGCAGTCGGAGCTATGGCGATTGGTAGGGGTAAAAGGTGTTTTATAGAAATCGTCAGTTTGCTTGCCGATTTTATTGTTAACTCAGATACATGATGATGTAATAATGATACGCGAAATGGTTTTAGTCGTATGTTTGACTTTCTGCTAATTGTTGTGTAATCCCACCTTGAGGTTTTGATGGATGAGGAGAAATTACATTCAAACTGTTGTTGACTACTTACTACAGCTTGAATTTATTTATTTTATAAAGTAGTGCAGCAGTACACCTTTCGGAGTCAGATGGTCGGCTAACATCTTACATCATTGTTAATAACAATATAAGTTTTGAGGCGATTAGTAAGCACATAAAAAACACTTACTTAACGGATATTGAAGCTTGCTGAGGTAAGTAAGGGATCAGTCGGACAAATTACGGACTGGCTACGGACACCGGCTGTACTAAGAATTTGTGTGAAGGTGTCCATGTCCGGAGCCGTATCCACAATTTTTCCGAAACTTTGCAGTTATTTAAGGCTAGTTAAAAAGTAGAGTATTAAATCTAGTGGATTGACCATCGAATAGGGCTGGTTCCCAAATCAGGTAAAGAAACGATAAGAGAATGCCGTCCCTTGGGTCTACCTTAATACCCTCATGGGTAAACCGTGCGCGTAACCGTACACCTCTGCCTGCCTCGGCGGGGGTCATAGCGTGACATTCTTGTGTATGTGAGTGTGTCCACGCACACATATCATATACCATTTCCCTCGGTGTTTCAATGTCAATAGCGAGACGTCATCAATCGGAAGCACAGTGGAACTAATACGTATGTGTTGCCAGGCCGATAATAAACTTAATGAAAGTGCCATTAAGTGCTGCCCCCCCCCCCCCCCGCCCCCTTCTGTCATAAAAGTCTATCTCCGTGATGTTTTATGACAAAGGTTCTTTGTTCTATTGTTCATGACCAATCTCGGAAACTCCTGAACTGATTCACATACAGTTTAAAGCGTTCTGAATTATTGTATAGCTAAGTTAGTGGAGGAATGGTCTGAAGAAACTTAGGTTTATCTCTGAAAAATGGTTAAGCTCCGAAGCAGGGATTTCTTGAAAATCGTTCTTTAGATTCATAATGTTATTGGTTTTTGTCCTTATAATGACTAAAACAAACATTGTATTCTATAGCACTTTCTCCATTTACTAAAAACTCACAGTGCGTAACAATCACTACACAATTATTTAAATATTCAACACAATCTTGTTTGAAACGTTGCGTGAAAAAAATAACAGGCATCTGTCCCCTGTCTCCCCTCAATCAACAGCGAGGGTAGGTGGGGGAACACTGCCACAAAATATCAAATCGGGTAAGCGGTAATTTGGTTTAGTATTACTTTTGGACTTTCAATTTGCGACTTCGGAATTGCTTTTTACTGTAAGTTTCTGTGGGATTGCTAGCGGATATTATTTCCAAGATGATTTTTTAATGTATATTATGTTGCCGCTTGAGTGGGCGAGGGTAAGGGTCATAAAACTGTTGAAATATGTGTTTGTTAACGATTGTCTCCCTTTAAGGACATTGGGGCCCAAGCTTACCCACAACTCGGGTCTTGGGGCTTTGCATAAGCCGTATAGCAACAACAAAGTACTGGCTCGTAGCGTTAATCCAGTAATTTTCCTAACTCAACGAAGCATTAAGCATCATTAACTGTGCACGGCTCGTAACGAGTTGTTATACCGTTGCCAAGGATAGTTGGCAAGGTCACGTGCTCGGGTGGCAACCCCGGGGCCGCGGGGTGGCAACACTGTGGCACTATGGCACTGTGACAGCTGTCTCCTGGAATAATAAAATGCTTTATTAATAATAAAGCATTCGTGTTGCCACCCGATTGATTCAGGAAAGGGAGTGGGTAATAACAATGACACCCGAATCTGTTGCTAAGCTAGCTTGGCAATAGGGTTCCATGTAGAAAGAGGCATTGAATTTAGAAGGTATTAATTGTAGTTAGGTTTCTCGATAGTACATAATTTAATTATGATTTGAATAGAGTGGACGGATGAACGGATTCGATACTCGTTTAGGTCTTATGAAATGGAATATTCCGGATTTTGTCATAAAGTTGACTAAGGTCTTCATAATTAATGTTTTTAGACAGTTTCGAAGGTTACTTCCATTCTGAGCCTAAATTGAAAACAAAATCAAGGCGAGATTTTTTCCGAACAACTTCAGAACTTGCCCGATTAGTTTCAAAATGTTGTTCCTTCTGAGAGATAAAATTTGCATTTATTTTAAGACAGTTGCCATCAGCGGGTCGTTTCTAATTGTTTCGTTGTTCAATCAATCATATTGAGCAATTGATTGGAAGACTCGAGTTGATTGACTGCGAACAAAAAAACTGTTGCTAGCTTACTAACGAGTTCGTTCCAATAAATGGTTTTATTACTTGTATCGAATATACTCGACACTGTTATGTATATGTATACATGTACATAGACTACTTTTATTTGTCTTTATTTATGAAATTCAGTCTAAGATTGACTACCAAAAGCGATGCTCAATGATATTATTGCACGCTGGATTTTTGAGCTATCTAGTATTAGTGAAAACGGGGATGAATAATCGAACACAGACCGGTCCTGGGCGAACACTAGGGACTACTCTCTTGGAGTTTCCCTGCGAGATCTTATCAGAAATGAAGAGATCGGCTGGTGAATCAAAGTAACCGTCATGGCGCAAAGACTTGCCAAACGTTTGTGGCCTTGGGCAGTGTCCAGCAGGACTCATTTTATAATAATAAATATACGGAAGGCGCAGATTTGGAAGGTCTCCCATTAGCCGATCGATGACCTAAAGAAAACTGCAGGAAGGAAACCTAGAAAAATCGGGGTCGTAAAAACCTAGGTGTCCACTAGGGGACGTCTCCCAACTCAAGCGACGATCATGAACACTGACTGAAACTAGTTTGGTCTTAAAAAGTAGAACGAAGTGATTTGTTAGCTGTTGCTATGCTTTCTATAGCTAGCCTACAGAAACAAATTAAGTATGTTAGTCACTTTTGATATTGTAGTTAGCGTTATGAGTATGACTCACTGTTATAATTATTATAAGTATTTTAGTTTTATAATCTACTGACTCGTATTTTAGTACCTACAGACTTCTTACACATGGTTTTTCCTTTACATTCATTAATTATTATTGAAGGTATTAGGTATATTTGACGCCAAAGATTATCTTAGACAGAACCAACCAATACAGAACGATATTTACTTTCTTGAATTAAACTCAAGTCAAACTTATAACACAAATCTTTAACTTATTCACATGTAAAGTTGACTTAAACTACTAGCCAAAGATGAACGCGTTCAATATTCACTAACACACGTAACTTAACTTTCGTTTAACTTATGTTTAACTTACAGCCTGTGGAGTAACGAACATAACTTCAAGTTATAAATAAGTTAGTGTACATAACGGTCTGGTAACTGTTCCGAAATTTATTACACACCGAGCAGTTTACGTTGAGCTCTTGTTCGGTATATAGTGTGAGGATGAAGGGGTCTAACTTAACTGGACAAGTTAATCAAATGTAAAACCAAATTGCCACCTATTTTATTTTTTATCAAATGTTTCTATTTCTAGTTTATGTATTTTTTATTCTGACTTTTTCAGTGGTCAATTTATACACAGATAGGTCAAATTAGTCATTCAAGGCATAATATCCTTCACTTCACCTTACTTGGAATTAGTTTCTAGAAAAATCAATAGTTCCCTCCGATCGAGGAACAAATGCTATCAGATTAGATTCAAGGTGATTCCGGAAATTTCCAGGCTTCTAGCAGCGTATATATGGGTCAAGGATCTTTAAGTAACCGTGGCTGGGCCAGGGACATACATATATATACTCTCGGGAGATGTTCTATGAAACTGTTTAACTGAAATCAGTACTTCAGAAATGATTTGCAAAAGAAGACATGCTGCACCCCACTACGTATTATAAAACAAAGTCCTCCGCCGCGTCTGTCTGTCTGTTTTTATTTTCGCGATAAACTCAAAAACTACTGCTCCGATTTTCATGCTGTTGATAGGACCAATGGATAGAGTGGTTCTCGAGAAAGGTTTTAGTATATAATTTGTCAAGTTTTTGTATACATTGGCTAAAATATAATTATATTTGTTCAAGGTGTCGGAAAAAAATAAGCCGTCTGGGAGCTTTACAGGTCGCGATAACCAACATCCACACGGGCGAAGCCGCGGCCATCAGCTAGTCTCAAATAAATTGGGATTAGGGCTTTAGAGTGATGATGAGTACGGCAGTGATTGGCTCTTCTTTTAAGTGGCGTGATCGTGATTGTAGACAGGCTAATGATGACCATGATAGGTAACGAGTTATCGATTTTGCCAAAATAAAATTGAGGTTTCAAACGACAAAATATCTCAAAGCATAATTATGACTTTGAACCAGCTTACTTTGGTTACGTTTTCCTCGTAAGATATTCTCCTAAACTTCTAGCATGCTCCCCCCTGAAGGTATACAGCAGTACAAGCAGTTTCCCACATTCAAACTTGTATAATTAACGGCGCTGGCAGAGGCGCTGGTTGCCGCACTAAAACTATGAACAAATACCGCCTACTACACTGCTGGTTGTGGCACAAGGAAGAAGCGGTAAGCGGGTTTTACACCAACATCATGACAATACATAAAAGTAGCTATTTGACTAAGAAAGACAGTTTAGATTGCTACTGCAAGGGATGGGTGACCATTCTCATCTCAGTGAAGCAGGTGCACTTGACTATTTACTATTATTACACTACGTCTGTCCAACCTAGCCTTTGACAACTGGAAATCCTAAAAGTTTGACATTTGGTTGTAAAAGTAAGTTTTTTGGTCTTGACATTGGCTATGTCCCTGTAGTAAGGACGATTTTCTTAAAGTGTAGGTGTACTGTTGACTACATTCACATTGACGTTAGCCCATGATCTGTCCACGAAGTAGACACAATAGTTAAACAATGGCGTCTCGACCAAATTGGTCATTCGACAGATCATGATATATTCAGGTTCGCTGTATCTTATAACTTGGACATAGTACAAACTGCTACTGTTTGACTTTGCGGCGTAATTTTTACAGCTAAGTTATTAAGTTGGACTCACGTCTCACTCAAATGCCCCCCCGTACGTGTGGGCGACGTGTGATCATTGTTCTTTACGTGTTGTTTACTTTATCTAACTATTTATCTTTAGGTTTAGTTTTTTGGATAAAACAAATTGTGTTACACAATCTGCAGATGACATTGATGGTAATGTTTGGTTGAAACGTGTCTTGTATTAAGTAGTTCCTGGATAAAACACGTTCTGATTAGCTACCGTAAGGAACAAGCTGTTCCGTATAGCGCTCTGCTCACGAATAACCTCAACACATTGCTGCTGAGAGAAGTGTGCACTCAAATTAGGCAGAAAATCAAAACGTATATAATTATAACAGAATTCCCTTTAAGCTCGTCCTTCACCACTTCTTATATCGTTATCCTTTCAGCTGGGAAGACGATGTGGCGCAACAAAATGTATTTCTCTTGTGAAAGTCCATACCTCAATCATCTTTTGTTTCTTTAATATTGTCTCAGCAACGATCTAAAATGTACCCCTTTGATACTTATATAAACTGGCCTGCAAAAATAAGTATCACGGCACGTTTAAAATTGCAATAACTTTTTAAGTACACAAGATGTACATTCGAAACAAAAAGGACCCGAAAAATAGTTTAATTTTGTTTAGAGTTTCAAAGAAAGCTGATAAAAATTGCTTTACAACGTTTTTTTATTTTAAATCTCTAACTTCTATAGATTAGGAAAAATTTAAATTTGAAAAGTGTAGTACTTATTTTTGCAGGTCAGTGTATTTTTCTAGCACAGAGCTTAGATTTTGACAATAATTCTCAGCTTCCACTCAAAAACTCGCCTCATTATTTCAAATCTATGCAAATAGCAAGGAAGGCTCGCACCAGGGTCCTCTCTCCCCGAACACTTCCTCGTGATGTCCGTGACCTATAGCGTCACAGCGAGCAGACTGAGCAGAAACCAGGAAATATCGCGAATGTGAAGTCATTGTTCCACCTGGAGCCGCGTAATTGCTGCATCGATATAATAATATAAATGCAGTCGTGACATAACTGTAAGTAATCATTGGTTGTTTGTGTAAACTGTTACCGGTCAGTTATAAAAACAAAGTATTTATTTTTATTAGACTGTTCTGTCCCACTGCATGCATGAATGAATCCACCTGCATAAAATGGTTGGACTGCAAACGCAATCGACGCACAAAGGCAAGGGAGTCAAACAGGGAAGTCCGCTATCCCCATGACGATTCACTATAGTAGTGGATGACGTTCTCAGAACATTAGAAGAAGAAATAGAATGCCTCCACCTAGACCAGGACCATGAGATTCAACTCCCTATTATAGTTTCCTTTGCAAATGACGTGATAATAGCAACAAATAATCTCAATGAACTAGACGAAATAGTCACCAAAATCAAACCGTTGCTGGAATCAGTCGGACTCCACATTAACGAAACGAAAACCAAACTAGTAATCAGAGACCCACATAGCACCGCAATCCGAAGTCTTATTAGAATGGGAGGAACCAGTATTCAACCGGCAGACGAAATTAAGTACCTTGGCACGTATACAACATCGACACTAAATCGAAACAATGCAGTCAACACCAGATGCAAACAAGCGATGCGTAAGTCTAAGGCCTTAATATCCTTCATAAGAAACTCGAAAATGGAGTAAAAAATCGCGCGTCTTATCTATAAAATAGTCATAGAACCTGCAATGACTTACGGTCTTAACGCAGCGGCACTCACAAAGGCAAACCGATCGAAACTCAGAAGATCCGAAGGACTTATTCTTAAAGATATGATAAAGAGTACGCGAAACCCCCCGAGCAAGAAAACACGCGAAATTCTTATGGGAAAAACAATAACCAAAATTACAAATTAAATGCCTACGGTTATGCTACTACGGGCACATCCTCCAACGACTAGAGCCTCACTTACTACACGCAGCTATTAGATACAAGGCGAAACGGTTAAAAGTTGGAAGACCAATATATACATGGAACGAATCACTCCAACAAGACATGGAATATTTCTACAAAAGCAAAGAAGAATGGATACAGCTAGCAGCACATAGAGAAAAATTTAAGTCGGCCACCCAGGAAACACCTCAGCGAAACTGACAGTGAACAAGACATAAACACGAAAATAATTATTAAATAAGACGTTAAAAAGGAATGAAATCACAACCACCAGAAACGAACATGATTCTCCAATGCTAGAAGAGACCAATCAAACGAAGGTCAAAACACCAATGCTCATTCCTATGGATTGTACCTGTCTTTACCACTATTCCTATATTGGCTCTAGGCTGCATAGTCGGCTGATTGTGCCCGACTGGCTGCGGTTGGTCGGGCTTCCTCTCCCATCCCAGAGCATGTCTTTCCTTACAAAACAGTGCCCCCTGGTGTATCCGGCTTGTCCGGGTCAGGCTTGCTCCTGGCTGGGTGTGGTGCTCAATCAATCAAAATCAATCAAAAATCATTAGACTCTTCTGTCCCACAGCTGGACAAAGTTCTCCTCCATCCCCTTTTGTTTTACATGTCTTGCCCTCTCCGACTAATCAGTCAGGAACGATTCCATACCATCACGCCAGCGTTTCGTGGAAGCGTAACTAAAAATTCTAGTTTTTTTAGTATCCATAATAAAACCAAAATCTACCTTGTAGTTTTAAAAAACACGGTCTCGTTACTTGTTTGTATTCGAATGCAATATACCCCTTGGCGCCGTTTTCCAGAAAACATTGGATAATTTAATCCGGAAAAATGCATTGAAAACATTTATTCGTACATAGCAACCACCTTATACTTATATACCTACACCGACATATAAATGATGTATACCTCCTACTAGTAACACGTATCTGATGATCATTAGCGAGACAATCAGCTTCCTTCCTCCGTCACGTTATCACGTAGCAACAGATCTAGGTGTGGTGACGTCACGCCAGGTAATAGTGCTGCTAAGAGGAGATAGCACGTTCACCTACTTTTCCTTATACAGGTATAAAGGGTGTATAACACCTCTTAACGAAGCCGAAAGGCACTTGTTCTAAAAAAAATGATCGCAATGATGAGGACCATTGCGATCATTTTTTTTGTTCTACACCATGCCTGGAAACCTTCTAGTTACAGAGATATTGGGGGTCAAAGTTCCAACTTTTTCACAAGTTTTTTTTTTTAATGTAAGATTTTTTACTTTAAACACCTTCACAACCCCCGTACTATTCAATCCATGCATCAGCACAATGTTTTGAGTGCATTACATTAAGTTCTACAACAAAACATGATTTTTTCACCCCAAAAAAAAAGTCGTTTCCCAGCAATAATTTTTGCGTAAAGTTACATAATTTAATTTGATGTACAGAATGCTTGATTGACGGCTTCGTGATGAGGTGGTTTTACACCCTGTATATTTTCCTTACTATAATATATTCTAATCTGCTTGGATGAGGCTGCCAACTTGTCAAAATCAGGTTATACTCTTGAGCTAAACCTAGAATTTTTTTTTTCCTTTAGAATTATTTAAAACAAAACTTTTATAGGTGGTTCCACCGTTTTAGCAATTGATTCCACCATAGGTATACAGGGTGTAAACAGACCCTTCACGAAGCCGTCAACCAAGCATGCTGTACATCACGCAGAGTAACTGCGCAAAAATTATTGCTGTGAAACGATTTTTTTTTGGGTGAATACCACCACACGTTACGTTCGTCGTTACGTTTTACTGTAAAACTGTATTGTACCGCATTCAAAGCTGCTGATGGATGCATTGAATTTTAAACAGGTCATTGAGTTTTAGGTAAAGTTATGACATTAAAAACTTGTATTTGAAAAAAAACTTGTGAAAAAGTTGGAACTTTGACCTCTAAATATCTCCGTAACTAGAAGGTCCCCAACTTCCCAGGTATGGTCTAGAACAACAAAATATCGCAATGACGTAGAGATTGAGAACAAGTGCCTTTCGGCTTCGTTAGGGTCTTTTTACACCCTTTGCAACTTACTACTCATTTTGCAATGTTTCACACACAACACACAAACAGTCACAGTTGAAATAATTATTGACTTTAGCACCGTAAAAACAATGTCCGAGATCCTGCTTCTTGTATCCATATGACACAATAATGTCTTTGTTACGAAAAAACAGACGATCATGGAAGATTTTACCTTTATCAATAAAGTACCTAAGTTTGTAAACTATGGAAATAATAATGATGTTGTTATAAGTACAATACTACTCCATCTATAGATGTAGTGCTCTTCATCACGTACGAACTAGCGAGTGTACACAAAGAGGATGACGCAAGTGCTGCGGAGTGGTTGCTAGGTGGCGACGCGGCGCGCGGGCGCAGCCGGGACGACTGCACTCGGAGGGACGCCGGTAGTATCGTGTGTGTAGGTATACTAGATACTGTGATGCTACGGTGGAAAAAGAAATTGTTTGAGAACAGCAATTAGTGTGCTGTTCTGTAAGTAATGGGTACATTACTTACCAACACGTTTTTCTATCACAATCCATTTCACTTAAATCAAGTCCGTTTCTTCAAATTTTAGTAAAAAATCTTCTACTCGTCAATGTTAAAAGGCAATAAGAGTGAACAGTCTTGGGATTTTGAGTGGGTTACGCAATTTCTCCGCTGATTGTCTCATCTAGATGAGAAAAGGTGTTCTTTGTCACACAGTGCGACAATAATTACCAACTGCTGTTACAACTGCTGCTTATGTAACATCATCATTATCATCATCATCTGCCTAGCCTTTCCCGACTACGTTGGGGTCAGCTTCCAGTCTAACCGGATGCTGCTTAAGAGATATTCCTTTGGTATCGATCCCTGCTCTTGCTTCATCCTCAACAGCCTCATTTGTTTCTGGTTGTAAGGCATTACCAAGTACCTACTTAATGGTCAGATTTTCTTTTGTTTGGGACTTCGGTAGGAGGTGACTTTACAATGAGAATGTGCAGGTAAGCTGAAGCCGATGGCTCCACTTATTTCCATACCGCTAGTAAGAAATAGTCAAAGGTAGTCGGTAATGTTGGCGATTAGGCTAATACAAAAATCGTGAGTTTAAATGGTTCCCGATTAACTTAATGTGAAAAAACTTCGTTAAGTTTCATATTTAGTTCAGTTATTAGTATTCATTAGTAAGGTAATTAGTCCGTAATTTACAATGTTCTTTACCAATGCTTACTTATAAATTCTGATTTATAACTTAGATCAAGGACACTGGTTTTTCAATGTTCACAGGGTTTAGTCACTCATAAATATTGGTGGGGTTAACGTCCTCCTCTCGTAATGTTTTCGGTATTATGTAGTACATCCCACACAAGAATCTCTAGACACTGCATTGAAATAGTGCCAAAAATGCTCAAAACGATGACAGGATGTTTTCTATAAAAGGAAAAAGAAATAGGAAATGAAATCCGTATCTGAGCATGACACAGCTACACATAAAAAACTTACAATACAAAAAGAAAAACTAAAAGAAAATTAAAACGTCATCATATAACATGAGGCGATGAGAACGCAGTCACGAATTCACTTTATGTATAAAGATATTAGTAATCACTTTTAACCACGTTCTAGCGTGCGGACTTCTCTTACTGAACACGTGTGCTGTGACGCGCGGCCAAGTTGACTCACTGCAGGCCGCGCGACTGTTGCCATGCGCAGACGCACCTCCTTGAATTGTGAAACTTTTTAACATTACGATGACGTATGGCCGTGTTTTTCTGTTGAAATAGCTGCTGAAGAATGAGTAATTAAAAAGCCGTGAATTTTTTTTGTAACGTTTCTCTAATTTTTATGACTTACAATAGGTATATATGTATTATGCTAAGATTAATGAGTTTTTTTATTTACCAAGTCTCAAGGTTATGGCAGGCACGTGTAGGAACAAAAAATAAGTAGGTCGTTTATATATTTTTTCTAGTTAAATATTATTGCTTGAGTTTTTGTTACTTTTATTAACAATGCATCGGCGAGCGTTTAACTATTGAAAGGTTTTTTAGAAAAAATAAGTAGGTACCTACATCTGTTACCTCTTCCGGTTTCAAGAAAACTGGCCGTTACCTATGTGTTAAGAGGCTCGTACACGGCTGTCTTCCTTGTCTAATTGACAACTGTTTGTTTTTTTTAATATGGGACAAAAACGTCATTATTATGTGACGAATTAATGGTAAAAGTTTGCGCGTAGATGTCCCATCACATCTTATATACTTACATATCGCAGGTATGCCACTTAATAAACGGCCCATGTGTTATGTTATGTTATACACAGTCATTCAATAACATCCTACAGTGCTGCTTGGGAAATGTGAATGTGGGTGAAAAAGTAAAGTTCCCCACGCAAGGAAAGTCCGGCCACTTACTAAAAAGTAAAGTTCCCCACGCAAGGAAAGTCCGGCCACTTACCAAAAAGTAAAGTTCCCCACGCAAGGAAAGTCCGGCCACTTACTAAAAAGTAAAGTTCCCCACGCAAGGAAAGTCCGGCCACTTACTAAAAACTAAAGTTCCCCACGCAAGGAAAGTCCGGCCACTTACTAAAAACGAAGCTGTATTACGTCATCCATCCATCCGTCGTCATGCAAATCGTACGACTTTCAATATAGCGGATAATTATATAGCCACCGGACTGTCTAGCTAGCCTGACTGTGTGAGGCCGACATCTACAGACATTACTTCGGCTTACACATGTTCATCTTACACGTATAGTTTGACAGTAGTGCGACAGTAAATGGCGAAGAGATTGAAGAACCTCTAGAGACCCTATCAGAAGAAACGACATAAAAAACAAGTGATCTCACATTTCAGGGACTTAGAGCAAAATGACATGATTGACATGTTACACTTGTATTGACAGCAACCAATTGCTTCGTAAAAGTAGATTACGATTTTTGTTCGCTTAGTCCTGCCTGTGAGTTAGTCGGCCTCAGTCTACCAGTCTTCAGTCACGTAGCCTATAGTAGTAGTAGTAGGTATTCAATGAAGCAAGTAATTAAATAATGCTAATAACTGCCACAACGTCTTCATTTACAATCACCACCAGTTTCTGATCAGTTATTATGTTATTATTAACTGCTTTAATGGTAATATAAATAAGTGATTAATTGAGATGACCGCTGGCTACGTGACTGGAATATTCCACCTGGAGTGTGGAGAAATGCGCAAGAGCATATACCTCCGTGCTAGTCGATCACCATTTTTGGTCAAAAGTGGTGATTCTCGCAATAAATAATAATGGATACAAAGTATGACTGAAAACTTTTTAAAGTACCTAGTGGTCTACTTGTTGGGTACTGCGGATACTGGATAGATTTCACAATAAAGAATGTAACAGTGCAACGCATCGAACCTAGAACCTGCTTGCTAGACGACTCCTGACCGTTAGCCTATTGCCGCTTATTGTGTAAGGAGAATAATTTATTAAAACTGTAGGCACAATGGTGTCGATTCTTTTGTGCACAAACTAAACTTAATTTAGGCTATTGCTATTTTTCTCTCTATATTAAAACGAGAAAGAGACGGACGTAATTTAGAGCTGTCAAATTTAATTGGAACTAATATTTCCTTACAAATGAAGGGTGCACGTAAAAACATGTCGACTAAAAACACTGTAAAGCGCAAGGCATAAACTACACTGGCCTGCAAAAATAAATATCACACTTTTAAAATTGTAATAACTTTTTAAGTACACAAGATATACTTTCGAAACAAAAAGGACTCGAAAAATAGTTTAATTTTGTCTATAGTTTCTAAGAAAGCTGATAAAACTTACTTTATAACGTTAATTTATTTTAAATCTCTCACTTCAATAGTTTAGGAAAAATTTAAATTTTACAAGTGTAGTACTTATTTTTGCAGGCCAGTTTAGTTTGACATCTTTAACTTAGTTCTTTTCTCGCACTGCCTTTTAGTGAAAGATAGCAATAGTCTAAATTAAGTTTAGTTTGTGCACAACAGAATCGACCATTATGTAGAAAAGCGGACTTAATGCCTACAATATAAGTTTTTAGCCTGAGGTGAGGAGTGAAAATTATCACGTGCATGCATCGATGAAAAGTGTTGTAGGGTTTACATTTCTCTATAGCAACCTATGGTCTGGTTGTGTTCCAGTGTACCGCTACGACTACGCGGACTTTAGGCATGATGTATGTTTGGATGTAGATGTATGATGATCGCTATCATCAAGACCCTCGGGAGGTGAGCACAAAGACTAGTCCACTGCACTAACCCCGGAAGACTAGCAATAGATAATGAAGAGTTATGAGACAGGAGACAAGCTTATTAAACACGTCTGGCTCGGCGCCAGGGCTGAAACTAACTGGGTTTTTAACGGAAATACCCAATTATAATACCTAAATAGTTCTTTCTTGATTAAAACGGCAAGACGAGGAAAATAAGTGAGAATGTTCTGGTAATATTTATTTTTTGAAATGGTTTCAACATTACTTTTTGTATTAGCTACTGCAACAGTTTGATACAACAGTAATATAACCTCTGCTCAATCCCACCGGAAAAAAAAAAAGCGTGATGCTATGTTTTTTACTAATAACGTACGATAATAATACAGAAACTGAAGAATCGTTTATTAGTGACGTGTTTGTGATAGCGACATTTTATTGCAAAAGACATTCATTAATTATGATCATTTAATTTTTAACCTATATGGCGACGAAAACACGATTCACATTTACATAATCGAATTCAATGGATGAATCATCATTTCCAATACCTACCCGGCCTAGGATTCGAACGTTGGACTTTTCACAAATACTAAACTAGTTCTTTATCGGTTTTGATATGATTCACTTTGGTTACACAATAACGGTTTTTCTTTTCAAGACTACAAGGTACTCATTAACTTATTTACCTACATAAATATGATTGCAATTAATGATAACAATTTCGTCATACATGCAATAATGAAATAGTTGTGACATTATATGCCTATTTGTTGAAACGGAAGTGAATTTCATTATGATGAATAATACCCATTGCAGGGTGAGTAGGCATTGTGGTTATCGCCTTACTTATATGGTAAGGAGGGCCGGGGGTTCGAGTACCTACTGACGCAAACGGGTTTTTTTCAGGATTTGTTAATGCAGACTGTTCTTTATAATTTATATGAAGCATTAACTTCAAGCCGGGTTTCATTGACAATAAGCGGTACTTACAGGTATACCTAAGTATAACGAGCTGTTAGGCCTGTCATAGAGAACGGGAATCAACTTCCCAACCAAATGATCGCTTATATAGGTATTTAGATTTATCCTATTACAGATAAGTTGTTAAGCGTGTGCTGGTAAATGTGTTATTCAAATTTATTAATAAAGAAAATAATCTCAAATGCTTTGTTCGAAAATCAAAAAAACTTAAGAAGCGAAAAAAATCTGTGAAGAGTTTATCTTTGACTCTTAAAGTTTCATGATGGGTTTGGTCTACATGACCGATGACGCATACGTCACAAGCATCGTGTTTATAGAACATCACCACGTTTCAGCACTATCATCAACCATGTCACACTATTCTCCAAATTCCAATAAGATTAATCAATTTCCGTGTGTCGTAACACTGAACGCCCGATAACGGCGGGTTCAAGATAACCGCGGGTTACAGATAACCGCGGGTTAGTCACAGTGTGGAGACGGGTAGAGACTTGTCCCTGGCAGAGTGCCTATATTTCGCCATAGCAACTAACTTGATCACGTCATTTTAATAGTTTTGAGTCAGTCCATCAAGGGTTCAGTTAGTCACATTTTAAAAGTTTTCAGAAGCAGCGGAATATTTTCAATGCCTCACTAAAACCACAGGCCGTGGTGATACATTTCTGCAAAACTACCAGAAGTAGATAACCAAATAAAATGTAATTATGTGAATTTTACAAGAATTTTGATCACTTTTTGAACCATTTTAAGCTGGCATTTCCTTCAATTTTAGCATTAGCTTTTTACATGACCAAAACTACAAAAGTTTCGAATGACCCTCTCAAACTGCACTTTAAAGTTGAAGCCCGAAAAGACTTTAGCTATGAACGCCTAAAAATAATGAAAATCGCTGCTGATTAAAGCAGTACCTACTAATGTCATATGACACCAATCACAACTGTTCCACTAAATGGCAAAGTGGTTCTTTTCATACAGAGAAGCCATGACATGGCATCAACGGAGGCTGGATTTGTGTCCAGTTGATGGCAATAGGATCGCCCCGGATAACAGGATCTCATAAAACTTAACTGGTGAAATAGGTACGTACACCTCTGGCTAATCCATCGCGGAGTACATAATATTTGGGTACTTAAGTAAGAAGCGCTTTGGTCACTACATATATATAAAACGTTCCTCTCCGTGGCCGCATAGCAACACCATCGTGATCCAAATAACGGACACAATCGTGACGCGCACTCGATCGGTATTGTTGCAAAACATCGGCTTCTGGGAAGCGTGTGTTTAGTTAATTGTGCGAGACTGTTCGCCGGCGGCTTGTTCCGAGTACGGCGCCGTTCTGTGGCTCTGTTGCTGGGCACACAGACGCGGTTTTACAGAACTGCTGGGAAAATGTTTCATACATGAAGAACTTTCTGTATGTTTTAGTCCAGTCATGCCAAGACTGTGTAGTCTTCGGTAAAGATTGCTTGATATATTGATCGTTGAGTTTGCTTGTAGTATTGATGATAAGTCCATAATTTTGTCTAATCATCGTAAATACCGAAATAAGTGTAGGTACTTCGTTATTTTGAAATTATCTGTGAAGATAGTGTAGAACGTACTTGAACGTAGAACTGATATTGATATTCAGCTGCATCCGGTTGATATGTTGGTAAAGGTTAGGCAGATGATGCTGATTAAGAGATGTACCTAGGTGGAACTGCACGTTATCATTGACATCTAAAAAGACATAATGACGTTCTACTGGCACCAATCTAACACTAGTCGAAATAGCTAAGAGCTAATTTATTTAGCCATAACCATGACCACATCCCAAATGTACCTACACACTTAACCACCACACCCCCACATTAATTTAATAATACTTCTAAGATCTGACTCGAACTACTTACCTGTGATAACTCCGGACACACGTATATAAAATATAAATTAGAACAGACAAAGGAAAAGCTATGTTAATGCCGTCAGACGAGAGAACGACAAGGTTCGCACAAGGAAAACATTTGATATCACCGGCGATAATGGAGCCAGCAAGGTTCACTAACATGGTTAGATCAACGTCTAAAATAACACTGTTTTATCCTTTATTTCATTAACATACTGTCCGGTAGAATTAGAACACGAGCATTTTTAATAATACTCTTTTTTAAGTTTCCGGGGACTCTAGTAATGTCTCCCGTATCGTAGGTGCGTTTAAAAACACAATCACACACACAGCCTTGTATGAAAGATGGATTTTTGAATCCAATCGCTGAAAAATGAAATACAAATAACACATTACATTGTTACTGATTACTCAACCCCTGTCATACAGAATGTCCTAGTTCAGGGGACGACATTGATTTGAAGATTTCTGAAGTTAACAAATAAACTTAAACTCATCCCTGTATTGTGAGTGGGTTATTACCAAAGTACTTACTCCATTTCCTTTGACAAATATAAGAATCTCATACATTAATTCCCAAGTTACTCCAATGGTGTAGGTACACGTGGGACTACTCTCTGCTGGACTAGGTCTCCCGAAAACATCGCCACGTCCACCTGTAATGTGCTTCTTGAAGGGTTAGGCAGGGCCGTACGATGTACCCTTTTTTTTATTTTTTTTTTCGGATGGGAAATCATCAAATGACTTCTCCCGCTCTGGGCTGAGCAGGAGGGAGTGTCAGACTTTTACTGACTAAAACCCATCCATGTTCCTTCATCGCCCTTTGTGTTCCGGGGCCACGGTATCTCTTTCGAATAGTCCCGCAGCCCCGGCAGGCTTCGGTCCTTGCGGACCCCTTCCCTATTGCTGACTCTCTTTGAGGCGCGCGTGGAACACGAACGCGCCGTCGACACGGCCTGTCGTCATGAGACGTACGGACGGCGAGCTAGCCCATAGCTCCCCGTCCACAGGCCCGCGCCTACGGTGGCCGGAAGCCACCACGTGGCCCCCGACGCCCGGGGCGTCTCCCGCGGCGGCCGGGACGTGAGGATCTCTCCCTGTCCTGTTCCGCCACCTCCTTCGCTAGCATGACTGCTTCGCAGAAGGAGGTGACGGCGTCCCATTCCGTCTCGCTCCGGACCATGGCACGAACCAGGGCCGGGAGCGAGAGGTCGCCGCCGCCGATCGCCACCTCGAGGACACGGCGGTGCTCCGCCCAAGCGGGGCACACCTCCACCGTGTGCTCCACCGTGTCCTCCGGTCGATCCTCACAATGGTGACACCCGGACGTTTCCTCCCGCCCGATTCGGTGCAGGAACTTACCGAAACAGCCGTGTCCGGTAAGAACCTGCGTCAGGCGGAAGGTGAGGACGCCGTGGCGTCTCTCCAGCCACTCCTCAAAGAGGGGACTTACCGCCACTATTGTGGCGTGCCCTGTACGATGTACCCTTAGACTTAGAAGATGGCTGTCCTGAAGTCGTGAATCGTGATGTATACGCTGACGTCTTTCCCTCTTGATATTCGTGCTAATAGTTATAAAAGTAAAACATGTACTATATTTCTTTTGTGCGACAGTCAATTGTTATCGTTTGTGAAGCGTCATGGACTCGTGGAGTCGTGGCTGAACGTGTAGCTGTCAGGCTGACGTCAGCCTGACATAAAAAAGAGTGCCAGTCTAGATCGGCACGTTCTACAAGATTAGTGTTTTACGCCAGTTACACGATAGATATTGTGCACAATGGAAGGAAACAATGACAAGGCTTGCCATTCGTTGCACAAAGATGATGTTCACTGCTAATTGTGTTGCATTTCCTAGTACTTTCTCGTACACCGTAATTTCTTGAAATGTCATCTGTAATCTCCGAAGAGTTAAGCAGAGGCGTGAAAGAGGCGACATTTTGCCAGTTATGTTTAAGTCCCATTTTATAGGGGCGAGTCTTTTACCTTCCACCTGGCACAAATACAGAATGCAGGCAGCAATTGAAATTTTCGTAAAGAAAATCGGAGAACACAAACTGTGCCCTAGCAAGACCTCATGCTTAGCAATGGCGCATGCGCACTCCGCTCGAATAAGGTTGCCAAACGTCCAGAATTTTCGCTCAGCGTCCGGAATTTTGGAACAATAACAAATTCAGTTGAAAACTGCAAATTAAAAGAAAAAAGTCCGGAATTTTCTTTAAATGTTATGTTCATTTTCTCGGGGAAAAATTCAAAGATCTGGAACTTACGAAGCAGTCCCAGTGTCATGAAATGCAGTGCAATGTTTTACATACTGTTTAATGACAATGTTTTACCGTTTTAAGAATAACAGGCTTGAAGATAATATCCATATGACATTTGTGCCTCTCCTTAGTAACAAGCACGTAAGACTGTCACTTTCCATTTCGGTCCTGGCAGGCTATGTCTAGACAAATCGCTTATAAAAACTAGTCGGATTGCCGCTTTCTATGCTAGATCGTGCTAGGTCATGCATGTTAGCATTAACGGCTAAAGTCTAGGCTACGTTCGTATAAGTAATAGTTACTATGTTGTCTTTGTGTATGTAATACATACGAGGAGGTGGTTGGCTTTAAATGTCTGCGAATGTTTCCTTTCCAAAACTGTTGTGAAATGTAAGATGAGAAGAAAACCTTATTTTAGGAGTATATAGAGTGAAAAATACAGGGAAAATGGATTGGTTAATTTCTT
Source organism: Xestia rhomboidea (assembly GCA_963853795.1). Classification (NCBI taxonomy): domain Eukaryota; kingdom Metazoa; phylum Arthropoda; class Insecta; order Lepidoptera; family Noctuidae; genus Xestia; species Xestia rhomboidea. The sequence goes on from OY970775.1 coordinate 19,162,016, forward strand.
TATTTAGTTAGTTACCACTATCTTGAACCAGTCAACATGAAGTCACAACAGTCCAAATTAAAGACTTCATCTATGACCATTTGCAGAAATATTTTCGTCAGTCAGATTCAGACAGAATTCAGAAATATACAGAATTCAGAAATATTTCCACAGTAATTCCATCGCCCTTGAAGCCACTTCAGCACTAAACTATTTGAACCCACAAAGTAATTTGCGAGGACTTAAACTGGGTCCTCGTTAGAACCCCTGGAATGCCTTCAGCCGCCATCTTGTGTTCCAAGGTATTGCATCATCATGCCCCGGCGATGAGTAGGCGTTATTGAAGGGACCCCTGCTACCTACAATTTGGGGAGCGACAGACCAGCGGTCGAAACGCTGCTTTTTTCTGCCGCTAAAAAAAATTATTAAAAAAGCGTTCTGAATTCAAATTGCAGGACTTTATGCCAACAATTATTGCAAAAGAGGTTTGGTATGAAAATAAGATATGCTTGTTAGATTATTGCAGGTGACTCTGAATTATGGAAATGAGTAATTTTAAAAGGAGGAAGGAAAGTCTAGCTTAATTTTACAGGAATTGTTTTTGCATTGATTTTGGCCCGAAACTTATGTATCCTGTTGTGACTAGTTAACGTTGCTACCCAGACTAGGGCCACGTAAGACCACATTATGTCATAATATATTATTTATTAAACTTACTAACTGTTATTTATACCTTAACATTTTCCTGTAAAAAGGCCAAGGCCTGTAATAGCCATAATAGCCATGTCATTTCGGAGATTTGTACGCGCAAATAATTTAAGTATGACAGGTAGTTTTACAGTTTAGTTTCTGGAACCCCCATAATTACAGCGAGATATCTAGCCTAGGTTGCTTCAGTTATATTTAATTTCCTTCCATTCGTTTTCAAGTGTAAACGAATCTCATTGACATATAAATAAGTCACTCTTGGTAGGTACAGACGTACTTATCATCAGGGGTTCAACCAGAGATTCCATAATATTATTATTTAAATTCTGATAATATATATAAAACAGGCTTTCCGAAACCTGCTCGTCTGTCCAAGTTCGTCCAACAATCACACAAATGATTCGAGAATTTACGAGTGTGCGCAGGTGGCACCATCCCGCTTTTATTGCACTGTTCTGGAGCAGCCTGTATATCATGTACTGCTGATATACAGGGCGTTACGAAAGATTGCCTAAGTGAAGGTTGTGTTTTTGTATTTATTTCGTCGGTGAAATGTTTGGAGGAATATTTGATTATTTATACAACCAGGCAGAAGCGATTGAGAAGTTTTGCAGGGTATATTGTTATAATAACAATGACATTTCGGTAGGTTTCGGTGACCTCCGGTAGTTATGTATTGAGATACAAGATCAGAAGGCTTATAATATGAATAATCAATAAAAATAAAATATAATCACTGATATTTTAATCGCTTAAAACTGCACCAAGATCGCATATTCCCCTGTTGCTAAGTTAATTAACTGCAATCAATCTTATTGATTACTGATTAGAAAACAAGAACATTTGTCGCAATTACATCGAAGGAGACTTTACCTCATTATTGATAACAACATACAATCAACAACACACACACAACAACACACAACTTACAACTTTGTTCTAGAAAAGTACGTCATTTATTAGCATAATTAAAAAAAAATATATATGGTATAGTCGCAAAAACTAATCGTTAAACATGTTACCAACATTATTTACGAATACTCTATTTAAATCATAACCGTGACCGTTGTCATACTTTGACGGTTGTGTGTAATTTGATGTAGGGGTCAATTTGCTTAACGATATATTTCCCAGACTATAGGTAGGTACTAATGTTTTCACAATTGAACTGCATTTGGAAACAGGAATTCAACAAATCTATCGTTTATTCAACAACAGTAGTGGGTGAACTTCAGTTAAATCGATTGTCAAAGCAAGTTAATGGACACTGTCAACAAGGATGACCATCGACGATGATTTATCGGCCATAGTTCATCGGAGGGTCTCTCCCCACACTAGTGCTGTGTTATCGATAATGCCATCTAACTGACGTTTCATTATTAATTACTATCACTTACTTATATTTTTTTCTGGGTGTAAACGAATTTTGTAAGTATGAATAACTTTTTCAAGATGCAGTATAAAGTAGTGCTTTTATTGGCAATATTCGGACAGAGCGAGAGACAAAGCGACATGTTAAAGCGGTAACATTAATAGAAAATTCAAAATAGCATTGAATTTAATCTTTAATTATATCGCTGGACATTAACACACAGCGCCATGTAGTGCCACACTAAGCAACGAGGCTTGTGTCGTGGACACCAGATAGTTGATATACTACATATATACTTTTTGTTTGTAAATACATACTTATTATACATATAAACATCCATGACTCGGAAACAAATGTCCATGCTCATCACACAAACATTTGTTGCAACCGGGATTCGAACCCGGGACCCTAAGAACGTAAGGCAGCCTCACTACCGCTGCGCCATTCGGGTCGTCAAATTGAAATAATCTACCTGAGAGCTTATGTCAATTCTGTTGACAGTGGACCTTCAGAGGATAAGAAATGTCCTCGAGTCGAGTCGGTCAGCCGCTAAGCAGAATCTCAATCTGTTGATTATGTGGCCGAAAGTTAAATCGCAACAAAGGACAGATCTGACTAGGTACGCAACTAGGTACCTATATCCAACAGTAAATGTGAAAGCAGCGAGCATCTACTACAATATTTCATTAATTTTCTACGAAATAATGCAATAGTTAAACAGTGTTGTACATTTGCATTTCATTTCCACCTCCACAACTCATAAGGAACACAGTGTACCTTAACGAGCTCCTAGCAGTACCTCCAGCAGTACATTAAGAGTGTATGTTTAATTAACATCAAGTTTACGAGAACGCCAGTTAACGGTGGATGTCGTAAAACGTACCAGAAATGAGGGATTGCCCAGAGGAAGGAGATGTACAGAAGGCTCACTTCAGTCTACAACTGAGAGTACGCCGATCACTCCTGTGAAAAAAGATTGTAGAAAGGCGCTCCGTCACAGGGAGCATTCGCCTGTAATGTAACAGTTCAGATTCACTTGTCTCTTTCTGCACACAATCAAATCTTGGATTGTTAAATTACAGACTAATGAGGTGAGGCACCATTAAAGGTGTGAGAAAACACTTTAATTCAGGAGGACCTGTCTTTTAGTGAAAAAGCGAAGCGAGAAAGAATAGCTGAAGAATTGGCAGAAAAAAGAAACAACCGAATTACCGAAAGATCGTTGTTTACATTGATTAAAACAAAAAAGATGTCGTTTGCTTCGGTTCGATTCGGACGGCGAAAGTACGAAACTCGACGCAGTGGTAAATTATTATTCGCTTTAATTGCATGGATAATAAGTTATTTCTGACCAGGTCGAACTTATACTGTAACCACTCGAGCAGTCCCTAGAGAACGCGAAGCTGTGCCAGCTTTAAACTACTTACCATGACAGAGTTGAAGCAAAAGTATTCACCTACATCTTGTTTTTTTAATCCTAACACGGCTTTGCATAAATCGTGACTGAGCAAGTGAACACTGCTCCAATTTAAATGAACCTTCTGCATAATACCCCTACTACTCCGAGGTACGGAAGTAATCCCCATCTTAAGATAAGTAACCCCAAATTTTAGGGATAAGACTTATTGCGCAATGCACAGTATCTCAATGAGTTACAGCCTGTTACGGCTCGTCTGCCAGAGCCACATCGTAAATGTTCCTGTTCATCATCCCAGGGTTACGGCTTAATGTGGGGTCGGCAGAGTAAGGATTAAACCTGATGATTCGCGGGGATTACGTGGGAATTATAATGTTGGGAAATAGCGTCTAAATGAATTTCGTTATGAATTTTGTGCAGGTTTATCTTAGCATTTTGAATTTAATATAAAATGTACTATGTTAAAATATTTTGCCTCCGACTTGGCCTTACATGCCGTCGAGAAATATCTCTCAGGCATGCTGGTTTCCTCACGATGTTTTCCTTCACCGAAGCAAGTGATAATTATACAATACGGACAATATGAATCCGAAAAATCAGAGGTGCGTGTCTTGGGTTCGAACTTGAGACCTAAGACTTCGCAGTCCGACGGTCACACCACTGGGCTATCACTGCTTATTTTATTATACTTAAGCTGCTGAAAAAATATGTTATTCACATTCAATAAAATTTAGATTCTGGTTTTTCTGTTTCTACTTACACCCATGAGAAAAAGGCTAAGTTTATGAATTATGTGTGTCAAGAAATTCTTCATAATTGAAGAATTTCTTGAAAAGGATCAAATATTTAGATATTTAATTTAATTTACCTTTAAAATTAATAAAGCCGTCGATATACAGTTAATTGGCAAGAAAATATGATGGCAAGTCGTCTAGACGAAGTGCATAGCGCATTGTTAGCGTAAATAATGCTATTCAGTGCTATATAATGTACTGTTGGTTAAAACATGATGTAGTACAGTATATTATATGTGTATTAGTCACGCGTTCTGCCTAGGTACAGTGTTGCAACATGCCCGGCAAGGCACCGGCGTGTCTGCCGGCCGAGACTGGGTGCTTAGAGGTAGAACGTGCCAAGTGCGATAGACTGATTCAAGGAAATTAATGATACATACTTAATAGGTTTTTTACGAACTGGATATTTTGTGAAAAAGAAATACAGATAATATTACCTATTCAGTAGTTTTTATTTATCGATTTTTTTCCTTATATTGAAAACAATGTGGGTTTCATTTTTTTTCCATGCACCATTATCTGTTCTTGGTTTTATAGAAACCTAAGTAAGTACTTCGATCTTTCGTCGGATCCTACTAACTGTTAATGTGTTCAGAGACCATTTTTTGCCACAGTCATGTGCATCTTCAAAACCTTTTGTTACACGTTACGCTTGAAACACCGGATGTATCTGAGTACCTACCTATCAGTAAACTAAGTTAATCATCTTCCTTTCCTTACCGAAGTGTTCCAAGGTCTGCTGGATGTGACGTCGGCAACCGCAACGTTCGATAATATTACCTACATTATCACGTGTTATATTATTATTATATTGCGGTTGACTCATTATCGACTTTCGCTGACGATGACGGTGATGACGACTGACTCACTGTCAGAATGGCATGACTGTCGTGACGGTAGCTGATACCGTGACAGTGGTGACCACGTGGAGGTACGGGCTTCGTGTAACAACAGTACCTAGGAAGTATGTTGGAAGGTCTTGTTTCACTGTAGGCTATGAAGTACATGCATTTTAAATATGTTTCGGAAATTGTTGAAAATTAAAACTACTTTCGGTCAGTCTTGATACGTTTGCAGTTGCTGTGTTATAGACTCGTTCATTAGTGTAATATCTACATATACATACATACATGTTTTATTTAAATGTATGTCTGCGCGTTTGTTAAAAACCTACAGACAGACAAAGAGAGAGGTTTCCGAAAAAATAAGGCATTGCAACGCATAACAACGGCCCAACTAGTCTACTATGTATATTCATATGATTTTATGTATGTGTGTTATACTGAAAAAGCAAATGATGCTGAAAAGGGAAGGACTTGAATGGTTTAGGCAAAACATATCTAGCATCTAGTCCAAGAAACAATAAGAGTTAAGTTATTTTGTCAGATGCTTGTGAAATCTAATCTGAATGAACATACAGGTGGCCTACCATGACGTCTTAAAGCAGGATCGTTTTAATCGCTTTCCAGTGTGGGTAAGAGACGGTCACCTGTACGTAATGGTATGGGATACGCAACAGTGCCTGTATAGTGTGACATACACACATACAGACTGTACTACATATTATTATTGAAGGAAACACACATTTTGAAATATTCAAATTATTTATACCTAACGGGGGAGAAACACGTGTCGCCCGTGTCAATGTCGTCATTTCGTCACAATGTGGTGAAAACTTCGAGGAAATAATATATTATTACACGAAGTTGTAACCGTCCAAGTTAGGAGTGCAGTGGACTGACCCATCCGTCATTCGCTGCAATTCCGGGAGCTCTGTACAGTCAACAAAAGTATGCAGGCTAGTAACTTCTTACTACTAATTATTATAAATGCGAAAGTTTGTGAGGATCGATTTTTGCTGTTATTCTTTCACGCAGAAACTACTGAACGGATTTAGATGAAATTTGGCAAACAGATTGATTAGAACCCTTTCGCATTTAATAGTATAAAGAGTAAGAAGATTGCTAGCCTGCAAACCTGACTCTTTTGTTGACTGTACCTACCTGTAGTACATGGCTCACAGTTTAGGCCATATGTACAAAAAAGGCCAAAATATAGTCTCTTAAGGTGGATGCTCCAGGGTAGCCCGCGAAATTCAAATTTTCTTACGTTTTTTGCAATTTGTAGACCAGTGCTAGGTTGTACGTTGATTAAAATATTGTTCGCGGCTGTAAGACGTATGTAGTTACAGAATTATAATCATCAAAATCATCAATACAACCCTCCGAGTTCATAAAGGTCGAGGAATGATATTGACCTTGAAAAAGTCGTTCCTCGACTTTTGTGAACAGTAACACGTAAGAAAATTTAAATTTCGCGGGCTAGCCTGACGCTTTCACCTTAACTTATTTTTACGTGATTATTTTAAAAATGTGGTGTTACCTTGTAGTCTGTCAACGTAATTTGGGTATTTTCTTTGTATGGTCTCGGATTGCTTGACTATCTGATAAAATCTAAGACCCCGAAAAAGCAAACTAGGTGAATTTAGAAATCATCTGAAACTGTATAAAACCCCCGACGCAAAAACGACAGGGTGTTATAAGTTTGACGTGTCTGTGTCTGTCTGTGGGATCGTAGCTACCGAACGGATGAACCGAATTTGTTTTTGTTTTTGAAAGGTTAATTAGTCGGGAGTGTTTTTAGCTATGTTTTATGAAAATCGGTCCAAAATGGCGGATTACTTACTTATATTTTCACAACTTCCTCAATATGGGTATCAAATGAAAGGGCTTGACTAGTAGAATACTGTACACTATTTTGAAAGGGAATGAGGAATACTAACTACCGAAATGAGATGAGGAAAGTAGAGTGATGACTGGTACCGAGGACCTAACGAATTATTTTTTATTTAACATTTAGTACATTATGTGTCGGGGGTTTTTTTAATGTTTAATTAAATTTTACTTGTTATTTACATTAAAGCTTGTAATAACCCTAGGATATTTTTACTTCGCAAGTCCCTAAACTACGCTACAAACTTTGAAATGAGCAGGCCATCGAGTTACCCCGTAACCCGTAACTCGGTGTCCTGCTCATTTCTCTATATTGGAAAAGGTAAAGTGTATAGTCCTATAGGTATAACCACAGCTCCATATTTAATCAGGAAAACCTCTAAAGGAAATCAGACTCAGTTAAAACCTATTTATGACCGTCACCTTGCGTTAACAATAATAATGCATTTTCTTGCCTCATGAAAATGGCGTGATTTGACGTCACTTAATGTCAAACGCATGACACATTGTCGGTGCCTCGCCGTCTGCGGTCGGGTAAGAAGGCACTCCGTTCACTCGATAGGTAAGCATGACTTATTTTTGTAGGTACTAACTACCTACCTAGCATTGATAAGATATGTTGTATCGGAGACCTCGTTTCTGGGATTAGTTGTTCAATTACAGTTTTGGAAAAACATGACGTCATGTTTTTTTCATGAATTGAAAGATTTTTGGTTATCTTGTGCTTATACTGTAATGGTCTGACTGGCTCGGGAATTACTTACATCCTTAAATCAATATCTAGAAATAAAGATAGGAAGACTGCTGTCAGACTGTTAGTGGTTTTTGCAAGAAAAGTCATTCTTCATGTTGCTGTATCTGTGGTGTGGAATGTTGGAAACCATTTCACACTGGGCCCGCGAGGTGGACGTTCCATTCCCTCTCAGAGAGAGGCCAGAGCCCTAGAGGGTGCTGCAGACTGATTACGTGCATGTTACGTGAGTACCTATTACGTGCTTGAGAGCAATCCATTTTTCATTCATTCATTCCACCCAGTAGGGAATCAGGACATTTTCGTCATTAACGGCCACTATCACTATTGACATAAGTTATATATAAATTCCTTAATGTATGTCAGGATATGAACCAAAGCAGTAATATATGCTCGAATATAAACTAGCCCACGCGTTATCAGCCGTTATCAGACAAACAACATCGTACGACATTGTATGCCAGAGATAAGCACGGCTCACGAGGAACCGTGGCTGTAGTCCTGCAGATCTCACGTATACCATCACGCCGGTGTCACGAAGGTAGGCAGAGGTGAAGGAAGTAAAGGAGAGCGATATATCGCCGGTTGTGCGGCTGCTACTGAGAATTTGTTACGAAAAGCTAAATAACATTAGAACGAATAACCCATCAGTAACAAATTCTACTTTTGGTCTCCTGAATTTACAGAAGCTTAAATTAGCCGTTGAACCGATGTTCGCTAAGGTAGCTCTTGAGTGGGATTGCAAAACCGGGAATGTTGTGCAATATGCCTTTTGTTTTCGGGTGAGAAATCATCAAATGACTCTAGCTTTGGCTCTGGGCGGAGCGCAAGGGAGTGTCAGACTTATACTGACTAGTCTAAAACCCATCTACGTTCCTTTATTGCCCTTTGTGTTCCAGGGCCGCGGTATCTCTTTAGAACAGTCCCGCAGCCCCGGCAGAGTGTGTAGCTAGAGCTGTAGATGGAGCTACAATCTTCTCGGTATGGTTGAGCAGCTGAATTAGAGTTATCAATGTCTTGCAGGGCTACAGTGAATCACTGACAAGTGTAGCCTTTTCATTTCTTCTTCGCTTCGGCAAAAATAAGCTATCAGCACGTTGGTCCTTAGTGATGTGAACCACTGCGGTTGTAAATGTGAATTTCATGAAGATAATACGTATCCGACTAGGTATCATGTGTTTCAGATATAAAAGCCAGATGTTACAATTATTTTGACCTACTTTCGTGCACGTATTGGAATAGATAATATTAATGCAGCATGTTGTCTAGATAATAAACAAAAAAGTATAACTGTGATAGTATTCCGTGTTCACACATTAACGATAGAAATGGAATAGGGCATGTGTATCTGTGTGTGAGACAGAGATTATATCATCACTCAGGGGTAGGAAATGGTGCTCATCACCATTGATAACTCTACTACAAAGTGAAAATAGCTTAACATACATAATATCACGCCTGTAATCCCCGAAGGGTAGGTTAGGCAGAGGTGTCACGTCGCTAGTTAGTTATGTTTAAGTCCCATGTAATAGGCTTTCTTCAATCCGCAACAAATCCTAAGAAAAACAGCTGTTTGCCAGTTCGAGTGAATCGGTAACTTCTAGGCAAGCGTGCTCCACCGTAGGCCACATCATCGCTGGTTATAAGCGCAAGCCTATTTAGTGTATAAAAATGGTCCAGGCAACTTTAAGTTAGAAAGAAGTACCAGCCCTTGTTTCATTTAATAAAGCGGAGAGAAACAGCACAACACGTACATCACGCAGTGACAGACATCGTGAGAAACCGAAAGTGAGGAGTATAACATTACAGGCTTAAAGCAAGAGCGAGTCGGACTCGCGCGCCGAGGGTTCCGTACAAACTTATTAAAGGACAAACTTAACTTTGCTGTTCGATCACTTAGAAACGGCCATTGCTCCAACCGCAAATAATAAGATTGTAATAGTAAAATCGCTTTTTTTTTGTTATTAAACTACATATTACGGTTTTCAGACTTTTCCCTTTACATGTGCTGTAAGGCCTTGCTTTTTGCCAAGTTTCGTGATTCTAGGTCAACGGGAACTACCCTATAAGTTTTCGGCCTAAAACCTATAGGGAACTTCTGGTTGACCTAGAATTGTCAATTTTGGTTAAAAGCAAGTTCTTACAGCACAAGTAAAGGATAAAGTCCCAAAAATTAAAAAAGTTGAAAATTAAGGTAAATTTTGGTACTTACAAGTTTTCGCGAAAATCTAAATTTGTCCATATCTTTTTATCGTGTTGACTCAGGACCTTGATTTTTATACACCTAATAGGGACTATAGACCTCAGTTTAGATCATGATATGTCGAATGACCAATTTGGTCGAGACACCATTGTTTATCTATTGTGTCTACTTCGTAGACAGATCATGGGATATGGTATAAATTTGGAGTTGGATTTTGGAGAAAATCGGTGGTGACAGACGGACAGACAGACGGACAAGAAAGTGTTCTGTTTTTTCCTTTTGAGGTACGGAACTCTAATAAAAGGATTATCTTGTTGCTGAATGATGTCTTTGTGTGCTTGTCACATATTAGTGCACAGTACTAACGCGCCACAATATCTTTATTTACGTATCTTCTAAACTAGATAAAGTTCATTGACAAGCATCAATAATACTCTTATCATTCTTCAGAAGACCTAGTTTTCAGCCAAACAATATCAAACTGGTTTAATCTAAATATTTCTAACGCGATTACATATTTACAAACATAATCCTTAGACCTTACAAGATGTACCTACATGTACCAGTTTTCTTGAGATAATAAGTATATAATTTGTAGTGGTGATCACTTTCAAAGTGTTTCGTATTTCAACGACTTCGAACGGGATTGACATCATCATCTGCCCAGTCTTTTCCCAACTATGTTGGGGTCGGCTTCCAGTCTGACCGGATGCAGCTGAGTACCAGTATGTTACATGGAGCGACTGCCTATCCGACTTGCATAATCCAATTAGTACTGGGTAATGCGATACTCCTTGGTAAGACTGGGTTAATTTGACAGAAGCTTTTCTATAGCTATGGACTGACAAAATCTACCTAAAGTCAGGTAATTTACCTTTCAATCTTGTTGGTAGTCGTTGCAGAAAACTATTATAGCGACCTTTTTAAATTCAACACAAATTAACTAAATAATTTATTACAAGACACTGTTACGCTCAGAAACGTCTATTGAAACAGATGACGAACATTCATGTTTTGGTTTCTGCCGCAGTTTCGTTGTAACATAAATATATACCAACCCTTCTGTTTTGAAAGGAAATAGTGCTGGTGATATTATGGGAACATAAGGCATATCTTTATCTCAAAGCCCAAAGGTCGGTAGCGGCTATCACCAATGGTTTAGGTATCCAAGGGGTTGGAAAACCACTTTCAATCAGATGGGTCTTTCCAGATAAGTTCTCTATCAGTAAGAAAACAGGCCATAACTTAAAATAAAAAACCCCAGAAACATGACACTATCTTGTTTATACCTTATGTCTTATTATAACGGTCCATAAAACTATATTAAATGTAGGTAGTCTCACAAGTTCTCTGAAGATAATTTGTGTTGTGATAAGAACCGGCGTCGTCCGGTTAATTATCGGTCAAAAACCAGATACCGACTCATATCAGAGCGAGTTCGAAAACAGACTCGTAGCACTTTTATTATTTGATGTGTTATTCATTAATAATGCGGTTTATGAAACTAATACTTTTTTCCCGGAGCTTCGCCGACAGTAAAACCAGGACAAATAATATGATATGTTGTAATTAAGCACAGGTCATAGTCGATCTGTGTGCCTAATATCATCTAAATTCGTTCAGCCGGTAAGGTGGGAAAAGAAAGAAAGAAAAAGTATTGATTGAGCTCGAGAAGGTAACAGACAGACAGACCGCCAGGGTTTCGTTCGCATTTTTAATATTAATAATATGGATAATGTGCATTAGCCGGACGTCGCTGCCGAGGCCAGCCCAGGAAGAGGTGGCGAGCTGACCTGGACATGCACTGCGGTGGCTGGTTCAAGGTGGCGCACGAAAAGTGTGGGGAAGGCCTTTGCCCAGCTATGGGACATTATCGGCAATTTTTTTAAATTTATTTATCATGGATGTATACTTGATATAACAAAGATAGATAATAACAATGTACTAATGAAGATAACTTCACTGTTTTATGGAAGTATGTGGGGATAGGCAGATGTCGAACTGTCTTATTAGATAAATAAATGGTCAAAAAATTCCGCTGAAATGCCTTGGATTATGGGTTGAGCAAAAAGGAAGCCATTTTTTTGTGAAACCTTTTTTAGTTGAGCCCCGTTTGGGATATTTTTGTTTTTTTTCTCTATTACTGCAATCTGCAATCAGTGCATTCACTTTTGGTTGGGATATGGCCTGGTAATTTTAAATAACTGTTCGCTTTTATAACTGAAGATTAAAGATATGTTTAGGTACAATTACAGTCGCACCAAGCGGCTGACTTTGCTTGGTAAGCTACCTGCGGTTGTTTAACCCAGAAATATCATTGATTTAAGACGACGTTTAAAATTATAATGATATCGTAAAAAAAAACTCTTTCTTTTTGCGATATCTTATTGCTAGCTAATCAAAGGGTCTCCGCCAAAATGGGGGTAAGACCAACAGAATTGAAATAATCACACATAATCAAATGATCATCAAAATATGATCGCACATAATAAGTACATACATTCATAGTATTGCGACAAATAAGTACCAAAGTCCGGAGTAGTACCTTAATGATTTTTAAGTAGCTACCTATTTATGTCTAATATGTATACTTATAGGTACTTACTTACTCAAATAATAATTAAGGTGACATTCATGAATTGGTAAAGTATGTTGTAAAAGCAAAGCGAATCCCCTTTTACCTATGGGGAGTTTTGGTTTCCGCACTTAGTCCCTAGAGTGGACTATCGTGCATTCGCTTTTTTTAATGTACAAGGCGATTTGCTTGGCTTTTAATTACTTATTTAAGTACTTACATAAAGTACCTATCCCAAAATTTTACTACTTATTACTGAAAATATTATACTTAGGTATACGTACTCGTGTGTGTATGAAACTTGGGTTTTCTGGTTCAATGGTCAATTCTTTTATTAAAATGGACCCGTATACAACCCATATCTTATATCGTTTGTCGAAAAATGACTAGTTTTTTTTGTCTTACCTTTCTGTATTTGTTTGTATAGAAAATATCCTCCTACAATATATATATATATATATATATATATATATATATATATATATATGTTATTTCATGAAAAAATCATGCAAAATTCGTAATCCGTTACTCATCTCAGGCTATTCTAGTCTTCTCTAGTCAGCAGAAAATTAATAACTTTGCACAACCGTTTTTTCTTAAAACATTCTTAGACAATTCAAAAGTCTTATCTTGTCTTATCTGGTATATTTGCAATAAATGCTTTGAGTTTCAGTTATCGGTAGGTGGGTTGTTAATAAAAATAAACAGGTAATGTGGGTACTTTACAGTCACAAAAGAGTAGATCAGATCAACACTATCACCCATTCATGTCATCTAATCATCAATCTTATCAACCGGTCTTAACTATCAATGAAAGTATTATTTTTGATTAAGTAATTCATTTGCAATAAGATAATAAATGGTAGGTTCAATAACTTATTATTACATTCAGTACTTATTTAGTAGTCAGTTGTAATTTTAAATCAAAACTTCCAAGAATCTTATCTATCAAGTTTTTTATAGAAACACTATTAAGTATTTAAGTAAAATTGTGCAACAAAAAAAACGAAAGTTCTCATGGTATTTAGGAGAACCCCGGGCGGAAGGCCGACATAAAATTCCCGGAATTATGGACGCCGTTACGGGCTGGGATCACTCTACGGAATACTCTCTACAGCTGATCAAGGGATAAAAAAATTACGTCAGCTGTTCAACGCACGCGAGAAACTGCGATAAACGGATTTGGTTTCGGTCGTGTACATGATTATTTATGTACTTTTGCATAGTTCTACAGAGTAGGTATATGTGGAAAGTACGTACTTAATCAGTTACACGTGATATTTAAAATATCTGCCTTAATAAGACTTATGCTTAGAATTCTGTCCACGCCATGAGAACAAAGCGCAACGATAACCGAGCGCGGCACAAACCACGCCTTGTTATAAAAACCCGCGCGCCCCACGTCTCGTGACGTCACGGCGGCGCCACGGCGGCGTCAGTCAGGCGTGATCACGCCGAGCGAGCAGACGGGTCCACGCGCGCGCGCACCTCCCCCCCCCCCCCGCACCTCACCGCACCGCACCGCCGCCGCCGCCACGCGCGCACGCCAGCACCATGCGTGAGAAAATTAGTTCGCACGACTTAACGCAGAACTCCATCCTGCGCATCAACGACAGGAAAACATTACAACTGATCACCGAGTACAAGAAGGAGCCATGTCTGTGGAACTCCTCGCTGGACGACTACCCGAACAAGACCAAGCGAGCCAGAGCCGCCGACAAGATAGCCAGGATACTGAACATTAAGAACTTTCAAGGAAAACATGTTTTGATTAAATTCAAGAACCTACGAAACTCGTACTCTCAAGAGTTGAAGAAGATCAAGGCCAGTTTGGACAAGGTGGGCGCGAACTCGCCCGAGCTTTACCGGCCCAAGGTGCAGTGGTTCCCGCTGATGGACTCGTTCATCCGACCACATCTGCAGACGTCGAAGCTGTTCGCTAACGAGGTAAGTTTCATAATATACACACATTTGAGTTTGTTCTGTGTGTGCTTTGTTTACTTTCAACTTAACTTACCATTGTTTCCTTTTTCAGCCAAGTATGAAAGAAGTGGTGACCAACGTGAAGATGGAATGTTACGAGCTAGATGAGCAGGACGACTGGGGGATTCAGGCTCAGATTGAGGCAGAACCAGTGACGAACTACTCTCAGTCGGAAGATCAGAGCGAGAACGAAGAGGTATCCAGTGATTCTCGAGCGAAGCGGCGGAGGAGATCGCACTCAAGCGGTCCCAGTGATAACTTCAGTCAGAATGAGATCTTTCTGACAAATGACGTCGCTCCAGTAGCCAGTGCCGCCCCCGCAGTTACTGCTAGGACTGAAGATACTTACGATAACTTCGGCAAGTATATCGCGTCTCTGTTGCGAAGCCTGCCTGCTTCCAAGGCGTTAAGGCTGCAGCCCAAGATAGTTGACATGATTGTGTCAGTCAGCGTCGGCGAGGAAGAAAACAATATTTTGATCGAAATTAACAAACTAAGTGAAAGTCAGACAGACTGACACGGGCTGCCATTTTTATTTTAAGAGTTCAAAACAATTTTGTATTTCGTATTATTTTCCACGGATTGTACATATTTGTATTTGGATCACATTTTTGTCTCAAAAATATCGTATTTTCTATCAATTGTAAAAAAAATATGTCAAATCTAGGATAACGTCTTGTAATTGGACCAATTTCAGTATCAGAGAGTTTAATAACTTGTAAACGAATATAAACAAATTATTCGACTGGTAAAAGAAACTTAGCGATGCTTTAAAAACCTTATTAGTGTAGTTCTGAAGTTAGTTAATTAATTAGTTATAAGATTAAAAATGTTAATTGTAAGTAATTCTTGTACTTGACATTCCTATTAAAAGTATTTTTTTGCAATTAGTGTTTTCTTTTTCATTGTTATTTAGAAATGAAGTGAAATTATTTTGTTTTGTAGCTTTGAAGGTTTCAAGCCTGAAGCTTACGTTAGTTGAACTTGATGTCTGGGGGTCGATTCCCTGACAGGAAAAAAGTCACACTCTTTTTAACTTTAGTTGAGACATACTATCAGTCCTGTAATAAGTTTTTATTATATCCTTGTAGCTGAAATAATTAAAATTGCTATTTTGCCTGTTGCATTGTCGTGTGACTGGCGCAAAGGTTGAGTGGGTTTGCCTTCTGTACGGTGTGGTCCTGGGTTCGAGTTCCGGCACAAAACCAATGATTCGTATAGATAGTTATTATGCCATATGAAAAAGTATTTGGTTTGAAAGGATTCCATCAGTTTCGATGTCAATGTCAAAGAAGCTAACATATTTATTACTTTAACATTCCCTGCCGCGAGGGATTCCAAATAACCAAAATATTCAAACTCACACAATGGTCAATAGTAACAACAATTAATAATATAAGGGCTACCCTAAAAGAGAACAAGGTCAGGTAGCAACCCTTACTTTTTACTTTCTATCTCTCGCTTCCTCTTAGTGCAGTTGCTATGTTGCGTCTCTGTCTCGGATCTGACAAATGTCACGTAGGCCGTGTTGGCATGTTTCCTTGTATTAAAATTAGCCTAGACTTTCACCTAGATACTTTGTCTAGATTATTTACGTCACATTATGGGTTTAAGACGTCGCGCATCGTTCTGCATTCACGTCACTTATTTCAGACGTAATTGGTGTTGATGTTCATTTCATCACTGTGTTTGTTTAAAAGAGGTTTTGAAATAGCTAGCAAATCTTCAAGTTCAACACTGCCCGTGTTTATATGACAGACCAGCTCAAAGAGTAAGTATAATAATAATAAGGAAGGACCAGCTCAACTAACACTAGCTGAGACTTTAGGAATTGATAATCTAAACATGTTAAAACAAATATATCTGATTTATTTTATTTTTGGGGGTTAACGACCTAATGTAGTTTCCAAAAATATGCTATGAGTTTATTTTAGTGTAAATATGGCAAAAATTGAAACCGTAATGATTTTGGCGTGCTAACCTCTAGCTAGTGGGACAGTATTTTCAGTAAGATGGCACATTCATTACCAAACCGTTTGCATCACACCTGCCGGCCTCTTACCAACTACGTGGGGGTCGGCTTCCAGTCTTACCGGATGCCGCTGACCTCTGATTATCACATAAACGTACGGTCGGTCATGTTAGGCCCTTAATTTTGTAAAAACAAATCAGTTTGTGTTGATTTGAAAAGCAATTAATTGTTTCTTCGACCTTTTATGTTTTGACTGATATCAAAAGTCAAAAAGAGGTTAATGTGTTTACATTTATGTAACGAGCATTTAATTGAAATGGCCCTATGATACTTCATTAAGTATATACTTATTTGTTTCTGTTTATAGAGTGACGTCTTTGCTCGAAAACGACTGTTGCATAGTTGTTGATCTTGACTGTTTTAGTTTCCATAAATTGTCTGTAAATAGCATCCTAGTAGTAAAATTATGCAGTTTATAGTAAAGGTAAACGCTTGATTGCCATGTGTTTGTATTGTAATCGCGATATTATTGAAATGATCGGATTATTTGTTAATGTTTTCATTCCATAAACGATAGACGAGGTTAAATCTATTAAATTAATGTACTTATGTGTGATGTTTGAATGTGTGTTAAAAATTTAAATATCTAAATATAGGTGTGTCACTGTGTTTTTGTCTGTTGGTTTATGTACTTTATATTACTTCGTTCAATAACTTCATACACCTGTTTATCTTATTGTAAATTTGAATGCGTAGTCAAATCTTCCAACAGAAAATGATATTTCTTACCAAAAATATCCTATTACATTATCCTACCAAGGTCTGCAAACATTCAAGGAAGCGTGCAAAATTAGAAAAAAATCCGCACCTCCTGCCTTCTGCCGGGTCCGTTTTTTACCCGGATTCGTTATAATGACCGGCTGTCGCCGACACCATCCCAAGCCGAGCTTTTTCAATTATAAGGAGAGCACAAATATTTTAGCGAGCCGACTTTTTGCCTACATTTGGGGACATTCTACAATTATGTATATTTTAGGAACAATTTCGGCAGTATGGCGGGTGGCGGGTGGCGGAACTGAATTGACTGGCACAGTTGGTTAATTTATCGAAATGGAAAGTGTTATTCTTTGAAAGAGCGAAGTCTCTTAAATGTTATTTTGGGGCTTCATTTTTGGTTTCTAGATCAAGGTCATAGAAAATAAAAGACTTTACTGGTGGAAACATATTGCTTATAATCCAAAGGAACACCGATATAAATATAAGTAAATAGATACAACTCTTGTCTGTACTCGGTAACAATCTTTGTTTACTTTAGGAAGTGAGGGCTACGTAGATCCCCACACTTTCGGTCCTTCGTATCTCCAAGTTCTCCAATATTCTTCAAATTTTTTTTCTTTTACTTACCTGTATATTGTGCCCAGTGCACAGAGAGTGGTCGTGAAGATGTCCCCGCGGGTTAGTGTGCCAACATGTCCGAACATGTCCGAACTGGTCCTTCGGCTGTGGCCGGTTGACCGGATCAACGTGTTGCTTGAAAGGTAACTGTGTGTATTGACAGTCAATAATGAATGTATAAGTACACATATAGGACGAAAATGTGGCTAAAACTTAAATACTAACACATGACAAGTATGGAAATTTTAGAGAACTAACATTTGGCTTCGCCCTCATGGAAGTCAGACAGTATCCCACCGTCCCACGGGATCTTACTGGCAAGATAACAGTATACCTACCATGTCCTCACGGTCATGGCCAACCTGCGTGTGCCAAACATAAACAGAAATACTTTCAGCCGTTTACAATCTTGGTAGGTAATACAGTAGTCGAGTGCCTAAAAGGAACAAAAGATTTTAAAACAAAAGAAGAACTAACAGCTACTCGTAATAAAGAGCACACATACCTACTGCAGTTACTGAAAGACATACCCTCGCAACTAAAAACAATTAACACATGTTTTAGTTCAGCTGCAAAACACCCACAAAAAATCTGTCGTACCCAAAACAGATTACGGTTATACTAAACAATGGTAAAGTAGTATTGTACAAAACACGACAACTTTTCTTTTGTCTGTGTGTCCGCAGTCATCTCCCGAAATACTCGGTACTTGCGATAATTATATCTTCAGTATCACTGTAGGAGTATCGTGGCGGTCCTCACGTACGCATGACGTTTACTTGGTTACTGATCCATATAATTATTTATTTTTGCATGCAATTTCCTTGAAGTGGGTCAGCAGAACAGATGCTCGTGGTTTAAGGAAAAATTGTGATGGAAAGTTACTATGAAGACAAGTTGTGGGAATTTGATAATGACTTTAAACTATTTTAAAGTGATGTAAGATTTTTATTATCTTATAATGTTTTCAGTAATACAAGATACATGCAACTTTATGATAATGGAAGGATATTTGAACTTAAGCTAGCAATTTTAGACTAACATATGCACGCAGCTTCTCCCGCGTGTAAATCTATCTATTTTTGTTTTTTTTTGTTGTAGTATTAGTATGAATTTATGTAGCTGCAAGAGCAGTCAGATTACATCCTGGTTGTGTTCCGTTTTTTAGTAGGTAGGTAGCCTTTATAGTATAGTTATATTCGATAGGTTTTAGAGTATTCGAATCTTCTATTGAACTTATCGTAGGTAGGTAGAGCAAGGTAGTGAATAATTATGTAAACTAAATGGTTATGTACATAACGTGACAGCTATTAATAAATATGATATAAAGGTGTAGGAGGCTGATATCACTTATCTACTTGATCCCCTTATCAATGTTTTATTTCTACGGATCTTATTCCATGAGAAGTGACGTAATTTTATGAATCTAGGAAATTCTCACTTTTATCGCAAACCGGAATATTCCAAATTTTATTTTTAGTGAGTCATAAAATACTTTTATGAGATCTTTGGCCGGTCCATATTTTTAACCGACTTCAAAAAGGAGGAGGTTCTCAATTCGTCGGAACCTTTTTTAATTAATGGGAACATTCTCATCATCATCATCATCACTCCCCGATTGCTCGAAGATGGCTGGACCGATTTGGAAAGGGGTATACTCATTCAAACAAAAAAAAAAAAACCAAATCGGTCCCCAGTCCGTTTAGGTTTGAGGTGGTCCCATGATCATCAAGTCAGGATCTGATGATGGAATCCTGGAGAAATAGAAAGGACTCTTCAAATTTAATAGGCTCACTCGAAGCGATTTGGGTAGTTTTTGGAAGAGTACTTACTCGGAGTGGTCCCATTTCAATTTGGTGAAGATCTGATCACGAACTTCGGAGATAGGCAACGGAACTCCTCAATAAATGATAGCAAATGGACTGGGATTGCTGAAATCTCATGTCTGTCTATTGTTTACACCAGTTCATAACATAACATCGCGCCGGTACATGTAAACCACTAAAATTTGAAAAATAACTTTAGCTTCAGAAGTCGGTGACCTTTGTTTAATTGATTTGTTTTTTTTTGTCAACGACTTTTGAAGCTAAAGTTATTTTTATTTTTTTTGTGTATTTTGAAGTCGGTTTTATTAGGTATGTTTTTTGCAAAAAAGTTTTTTTAGAACATATTGAGTGAATTACTGAACCGATTCTGAAGCAGTTTTTGTTAAAATAACTAAGTCAAGATGTGACGCTCCGGGGCTGCGGGACTGTTGGAAAGAGATACCGTGGCCCCGGAACACAAAGGGCGATGAAGGAACATGGATGGGTTTTAGTCAGTAAAAGTCTGACACTCCCTCTTGCTCCGCCCAGAGCGGGAGGAGTCATTTGATGATTTCCAATCCGAAAAAAAAGGATGTGACGCTAAAGAGATTGTCAAAGTGATTCGCAAGAATAATTAATAACTAAATAATTAACAGCAACAAAAACTTAGAGAAAATGAGCTCAAGCATAAGTACTTACGTGATGGACTAAATTTCATATTTCGGTGAAATTGTTTTTCTCTATTGAGAATAGCCCAAAGGCCTTGGCTTGCGATCTAGGAGGTCGTGGGTTTGAAACCTAGTTCGAACACCTATTGTGTCATAGACACACTTCAGGTACAACCATATAGGTTCATTGAACTAATATTCATATATTTTCAGGTTGGTTTTGCCTGTCAACCGCTGGTGCTTCACCACCTTTCAAACCTTTATTTCACCCGTTGCTGAATCTCTCCCCATCTGCTATGCTGTCCTGTGTATTAGGTACAACTTAACAGTATGTGAGATCTTTTCCCCAATCATCAAACATCACTCCTCACTTTGTCTTCCTCACAAGGCCACACTTTTTCTGACGCAAATCAAGTGTCCCCACGTGTCTCTGAAATACGGAAAAATTACCAACTCGTGGAAATATTCTAGGAGTACATGTGTCACTCCGCAAATATACAAGCGCTAACTAATACTTTCATACATTCTTGAAAAAAAAAATGTTTCCTCAATCAGCGCTTTTATCAGGTTCCATTGATGTCAGGAAGTTCAGCACAACACTTTGCGTAAACACCCGCAAAACAATCTCACTTCAAAGTGACATTTTAGTAATTACTTTTTGCCATCAAAACTGTTCCAATGACCCCCCCGCATATTGTCACAAGCTACAGAAAACTTTCTCGCGATTATCTTTTCTATTTCAAAAGTCATAAGAGTGAAAATTCTGTGTAAAAAAGAGACGTGTGGTGTAATTTATTGTGGTGGGGTGTACGTGACGAGTGGCGCGACCTCCGCATAGAAATATATCAGCGCAAAACATTGTGTTGTTTACTTCAGTATCAGATGTTTTTAGCCTTCTCTTGTAATGTATTACACTGATGTGACGATGTGACTGCAATATCCGCCTACTCATAGAAGTCAACGTCCTCTAGGATTTCTAGAAGTTTCGGGAAAGATCTAGAAGTTCTGCTGATTACTTATTTTACAGCGACTCTCTGCATGAAACGACAATTATTTTATCTTTTTATTAACACAAGTCATGTCAACAGAATGTTTCCTTTTATAATATACATTAATGAGTCTCGAACAATCTGGAGCGTAACATTGTCGCTAGTTTTCAGGTAATAAATAAAAATATTCGAAATAGCCAGATATCAAAATACTACAAAACCACATGGAATTCTGGTACAAAAAAAAACAATATTTTATAAAATGAACTCCGCGGACAGAAGGACCAATTACATTTTCTTTCCGACAATTTCTCTACGAATTTTCCGGTACTAGCTATTCTTTGGCTTCCTCGTGAAAGAGGATTTTGATGTGATACAATCTTATCAATCGGTCCTAATAGTCGCAATGTCTACAATAAGTATAAAGGGTGTAAAAAACCTCTTAACGAAGCCGAATGGCACTTGTTCTTCACTATACCTTCTAGTTACTGAGATATTGGGGGTCCATGATAGTTCTAACTTTTTGACAACTTTTTAAAAAAAAACAAGTTTTTAATTTAAGATTTTTACTTTAAACACCTCCACGTACTATTCAATCCATCATCAGTACAATGTTTTGAGTGCGTTACATTGAGTTCTACAACAAAACATGATTTTTCACCCCAAACAAAAAGTCATTTCCCAGCAATAATTTTTGCGTAAAGTTACTTAGTTTGATGTACAGAATGCTTGGTTGACGGCTTCAAGATGAGGTTGCTTACAATGTAATATGTATTTAAAGTACCTACTCGAACAGACAGACAGCTCTTGATCATTGACGTCCACGAAATGCCCTCAAGTATATCAAGACTCACGCAGACATACTTGAGCTGATCAAGATTGCTAATTCCCTATTGTTAATTGCACACTTATTGCGGTATGGGAGACATGGAGCTATTTCTGTAAGATGGTCTGCTTACCTTGTTGAAATAGTTTTAGATATCAATGAATGGAAATGTGTAGCCTTTGTATGAAGTTCCATGATAGTCATTGCGTCAGCCACAAACCACTCGTGTATCATGCGGTGATGAAACACTGCTTATCGCCCAGACAAACTTAAGTCGTCTATCACTGATAATTTGATAATTGATAAAGAATGTTTATTCTGTAAAATATTTTTTTTTTTTGTTAAACTATGGCTGGTCGACGTTACACGTTACAGTCTCAGTATCCTGGTAAAGTCAGAAGACCATGCAGATCTGTCTGTTCTGAATGGATCACTTCTTAGTTGTTTTTTCCTCAAAAGCCCTAAAGATTTGAGTAGACCTGTGCAATCAATGGAAAACAAAAATAACCAATAATCACTCAGCCTATAATATTACCACTCCTAAGACACAGGCTTCCTTCTCAATGGGAGCGAGTGGGCTGTGATCCAACACGCGTGCCCAGTGTGGGTTGCTAGTATTTTTTAAAACAAATAGAATATAAAACTAAGAAGATTAAGGGATTACTGAAGTAATAGTACCTAATAGCGGCTCATATAAAACTATGTAATTTAATATAATTTAGCGTAACTACCGCACAGTTACGCAAATTGTACTTTTTATATCCGCAGCGTTGCTACGGCTTCCAATACTGCCGACACCGCTAGAATTAAATCCGCTTGCAATTATGCTGGCCTGGTACCTCGGCAAACGATTCCGGTATTATGGGCAATTTTAATGGCTAAACAACGTTCATAGTTTATAAATAAATTAACTTGGGTAATCTTGTAATAGGGAACTGAATTCGATGACGAAAGGTAAACCTGATTTCTTGTTCTGGAATATTTCTTTAAGTATCTGCTATAGAAAAATACTTACTGCAGACATTTTTGCCTTAAACTTCATAGAACTATTACCTACCTATCACCGACTTACCAACAACGGTGAAGACTTGAAGAGTATACATATTGTATCATTTGTTTATGTTTAAGAACCTCAAAGATTAGATATGTTATGAAAGGGAGAGCATCAACTACCACCTTCACGCTTAAAAATCCGTAGAAGCTTCGTGAGACACACGATTTCCTTAAAAGATAGTGCTTCGGATGAAAGATGCGAATTATGGAGGAACAGACACCCCACCCCTCCTCACTTCATCAATCCAGAAGAACATCTTCCTCCTGGACAGGAACTGCAGTGGCCAATCTGGAAATCACTTAACCGCTTGCGGGCTCAGGTTGGCAGCTGCAGAAATAATCTGGCCAAATGGGGTATTATCCACCCGTCTCATATACATTGTCAGTGTGGAGCCTCTCTGCAGGATATGCCCCACCTCCTTTCTTGCCTATCGTGCACAGCCACTTGCACCTTACAGGATTTAAACGAAGCCAACGACAAAGCCATGCAGGTGGCAACATATTGGTCGGGTATTATTTGAGTCTATCAATACGCAAAAAAGAAGAAAGGGAGAGGATTAAGAGCACCTGAACAGCCCACAATTACCAAACGTGTCATTGCTTCCCAGTCTTCTCTTATCATCAGCTGATGGTCACCCTTCAGCCATCTTATCAGAGATTAGCCATTACCTAAGACTATCGCTATCCTGATACTGTAAGTAAACGAATAACAAAAACAAAGGCGTTGACGTCTGGCGTCGATAACTCGAGGTCGTATACCTTATCTAATGCCACGGCTCATGGGAAACCCTCCGCTATTCCTGAAGCAACAAGGTTGATAGTTGTGATATACAATGGAAGATACTTCAATGTATTAATATGTGTAGCACTGAAACTTACGTAAGATATACGTGTATTTAGATACAGGCGACAATATGTCTGGTGTTACTGAAGTCATGTGGGATCGTATGAATCTCTTATGAAATAAACTCAGATGTGTAGCTATGCATTATGATTGTATATACCTATTTGGTTTTACGAAATAACTAGTGGTTACTTGTAGGACGAAGTAATTACCTGCCGTACCTACGGCTACGTGTAAATTGAGGAAACTTTACTTAATGTAGAACGGAAAATTTTTATTTGATGTCAGACCGTTTTTTGCAGGGGATCTTAAATTACAGGCAATTATTATAATACCGCTTCATTGACTTAATGATCGCATACAGTTGCTAACTAACCTATAGGTTTCTATCTAGGTATACATTGCATGCAGTTCTTGAGTGAGACAGGATATGAATGTTTAATTAATGAAAATTCACAATCACTTTTTAGAATTGAGCTCAAAGGCCTGTTACAAATTCTGGGGTCTCACAATAACATTTTTTATTCATGGAGACCTAATATTACCCATCTCTAGTTACCCCTTCTGGGTAGTAAGTTAACGTGTAACATTTGAACATTATAAAACAATGCAATACCTAACACGATACCCCGCGAACAGCCGAGGTCGAGGCGGTTACGGAAGGTTATCTGTTATTACGGGTCATTTCATTTTATGATTCGATTACGTTTTCATTATCTTGAAGAGAGAATGTTACAACAGTATTTCCCCAGAGAAATTTTACATCATCATTAAAACTATTGTTAGGCACATTTTCCTTGATTTCCCGCATTCCTTTCCGCTCAATTTGTAGTATTTACAGCTCCAGAAAAAAATAATCGTCAGAAAACTAGCATGCTCTAAAGCCGAAAATTCGCGGACTACTTTACAAAGAGGAGGCTTGTTTCCCAGTAGTGCAATCTGTCCAGCTAAGAATCTGTCCAGTTGCTACGGAGGCGTGGGAACATTATAACCGATTATGTTTTACGTTTAAGTATACATCCCACAACCAGCAGTGGACGTCTTTCGGCTGTAATGATGATGATGATGATACATCTACAGGTACAGTCGTGGTCTTTTCCGCCTGATCAGTTAAATTTTTTTTCGCTTAAATCATACGGAGGCGCCTAGCCACTCCACCTTAAACTTTAGGCCTATTAGGAAAGCGTCAACTTTGGCGCGCAAAATAACAATAACTCTCGTTTGGCATGTGTCGCCGATCGGTATTTTTTCATTAATTATTTATATATAAAGTCAACGGGGCGGCGATAGCGAGCGTTTCTATGTTTTAAGTGCAAGCAAAAATTAGCTTAGTGGTGATCAGGCGGGAGTGTCTTCGATAGTACAGCTCTAGAAATTGAGGTGTTAACTAACTCAGGGATATCCTATTTTTGCTTGGAATTTTTCGGTGGTCATATAGACTAAGAGTAAGTTTAAACTATGATAAAAACTATGGCGGAGAGTATCGACTCTCCGATTATTAAAAGCTTTGCGAGAAGGACAATCACTGAGCATTCATCTGGGGATGTACTTTTCACAATGCTATTTACTCTGTCCTCTCTATTGTATTTCAGCTACTAACACTAGAAATAAGTTATTGTATTACTGACTAACACGATGGATAACTGTTGTCCGAAAAATAAAGATCATTATTATTATAACAAACCACATCCATACAACGGCTCTGACATCATGAGTGGACCCTATCGCCTGGTGACCTCCATACATGTTGACACCACGGAATGTATTACAATGTTGTGCCGACTGTAGCCGTGGCTGTGCCTGTACAATGGTAGTGTCTGACCTTTCGAGGGTCACATTCGTGACAACTACCAGGGGAAATTCTTTGCGCATTTTCTCATTATATACTTAGGGCATCATTTTCTCCCAAGATCGTAACATTGTGTGGCACTATAGCAAGCCCCTTGTTCATTCTTAAGATTCACTGCATACTTAAACTTACGCCTTTTCCCATGAGGGTAGGCAGACTACAGAAGACAACTTGCCATAATCTTGTTACATACTCCTTTTGCTGCCATAGTAAGTTTAAAGTTTAAACATTGTGAAAGGTTTCCTTTAAAAACCCTAAAATTGCAGGAAAAGAAAACCTGAAACAATAGACTTAAGTACTACTTCCTTTTTCCATTGTTTTAATGGGGTTTTTCCTCTACAGTTCTACATGAACGGGGTCGATTGGTTACACCAAGTTTTTGTGTACTGATGCAATTGTATCGTGTTCTGAGTTCGATGGCGGACGCAATGTAGCACTAGCTCTTACCCGACTTTGCGGAGGAAGTATCACTCTATGTGGACGTGTGGTTACACATGTATATACTTGTGTTGCTGGGCGGGTTTTTATTCATTGAAAACTATTGTGGTTTTTCCAAAGAATACTTTGATTAGAACAGAATAGGTCACTCCCGCTCTCTGGCAGGCAGCAATGGAAGTATTTGTTGAGGTTTGGACCGTAGATAATTATTTTGATTGTTTTTAAAAGGCGCTACCTTAGTTATCTACGCGAAGGACCAATTTGAGGAATATTTTTCGGATTAACAGTTCTGGTCTTTTTGTTCCCAGAGATGTTTGATGCTCGTTAAACATCTTTGTTCTGCAGAGGCGGGGTCAAATACTTACCATTAACTCCCACTTAGCATAGTGTTATAGTAAATGATAGATTTTCAACTTCAACTACTTACAATGTAACATAAGTGTCTGTGTGCTAGCAGCTAGGTCGGTTGTACAGTACGCATGCGCGGGCGGTACGCCGCGCCACACCCACTCGCCAACCATGCGTATTGTATTCATTACCTCCATCACTCCAAGCAACCATTCTTACTTTCACCTAATTTATGCTTCAATCACAAAATACGTAAACCATTGTGTTTTTCATAAATATTCGCATGAATCATCCAACAGAATTAAAAAGGGGTCAAACAGAACAAGCCAGGTCAGAACGTATTGTTAATCACTAATGTATACGTAAACTTCAGTATTTTCAGTAGGTAGTCGTTCAACACTGATGTGTTGACGATACGAAAATATTTTGGATGTATGATAATAATATGTAAGTACTTACTTAGCACGTGTTTGATAAACCTCCAAACAATTTACTTTTGAAAATGTAGTGAATAATAACTAATAATAACTCGTTCGCTAATACATATCTAACACATTTGTCATTCACGAACAATCGTGGACGCTAGCAACGTCCAATTACCTATACCAGTCGACATATAAACTACAATAATAAGACACGTTGCAGCAATTGAATTGAAAAATGATTCAACTATTTTGCTATGAGCAAAAAATTCTTGTAAGTGAAGCCAATTAAATGCAAATGCATCGCTAGATTGCACGCGAAAAAACAAACATACATACACCGGTGACGTAGGTGGCGTGATGCTCCTCACCAAGAATCCTACTCTTGTTAACACTACATCGATCAGCACAGCATACAATACACTGCTAGCTAACAAAGGTAAAGACACCTGCAATCCAAAAGGAGCGATGGATGTAATGCAACATGAAACTGCACCAAAGAAACTACTAGACTTAAAACAGACAGCGTTTACCAATTTCAAAATTTATAGAAGCAAATAAAGGTAGCTTTGTGTTACATTGCACATTTACTGCAACAGTGTATCAACGAGAGAGGAGGAAACACGGCAATAGAAATAAAACAGAAGTATTAGTGGCAATCGTGACAGATGTAGGTGATATCGCGTTACCAGAGCTGAGTCTGTCGTGTGAGCAGGCACGTAGACAGCCTGCTCTAAATAATTGATTGATGGATGTAAAAAATAATGGAAAAACGTAAGGCGAGCACAATGTAGTTGTTTTAATGCGGTTGACGGTACATGTATTAATGTACTCTTTTTTTTATTGAATCCATATTTTTTCCAGATAATTATAGTTCAGCGAACTGAACAGCGGTTTTCATGATAATTGGAAATGTTTCAGTTAATTTAGATAGTGGCTGTTTTATGAGAATCATGCAGGAAACTGTGATAAAATGTGTAATGGAAATATATGAAAGACACGAAGGATGTTATTCAACTCCTATATTGTTTACTTTGAATGGAAAATGAATTATACCAACAACTTTTAGTAGAATAGTGCTAACTCGATTAAATCCAATCACTTTGTTATGACCCCGAAGTTAATAATGCAAACATTTAAATATGAAGTTTTAGCCCAAAACAACTTCACCTTCACTGCACTATGAGAACTCCGTGCATGTTGCGCTTGCGTCGGGGTCACCCTCGCAACTTCCAACGACGCCGCTGCAGGAAAATCCTAAACAATTAAAATATTAATTTTAGATTTAAATTATAGGTTTTGTGTGTTTATAAATAAACAGACTCTTAAGTTATACGAATTTATTTTAACTAAACAAAAAGAAAACATTTTTCCTTCTTCAATACTAAATACACTTTTAATAATTATACCATTGTTCGCAACCAAGCAGTCGGTATGTATCAGAATTATCATTAAAGTCAGTCTCACTGAAAAACCATTAATTACAGTCCAGGCTATCGTTGAGGAACTACTTGTCTTCACCATCACCTATCACTAGAGGATTTTCATCAACTGCTGACAACAGCACGGTGTACTGGTTGTTGCTGTATTTCTTCATTTCTTGCTCGAACAGTATATTATTGATGGCCTGCTTGATCATGCTCCGCGTTCTCTCATCATGTTTCCTCAAGGACCCTGCTATGTAGTCTCCGAAACTGTCACATTCGTCTTTCTTCCTCGACAAGTCTGACTTCCTCAGTAACTTCAATGTTTCTAGAAGTCTGCTGTCGAGAGAGTCATTGTCTTTGGCTGCCAGTTTCCGTTTTAACGCCGGTTTGGTAAGTTTATATTTCTTCACGGGTGACCGTAGTTTGGGGCGCTCTGATTTTTTCTTTGGTTCAGGGCTGTGACTGGTGTCAGGCGCTCCGATGCAGAAGGTTTCCATGACGGGCTCTTCTTTAATCATGACTTCGTTGTCTTGGTTGTTGTCGTCATCTTCATCTTCGTTTTCTGTTGATTCGTCTGAATGTCCGTCTGTTGTTTGGGGATGTGAGTACGGTTCGTCGTTGGTTCCCTGCGGAAAGAAACACGCGGTTAATTTCTTTTAAAAGTATTCGACATGCATGATTGCTACAATTCCACCGCTGCGCTGGCAGTTGTCAGCAACAGGACGTAATATCATTAGTAGTTATCAGTGGGCCGTCAATGTGAACGTCCAAATCGCACACAATAAAGTCATTCCCTAATTAGAATACAGGAAGAGCCCCCAACCTTGACTCCGACCAGGAAACAAGCTCGTTACAAACAACTTGCTATATCGATGCATTCATAATTAACTTGCTTAAACCCGTGTTTGATTGACCTATATTTTGCGATGAGGTCACTATCGGCAAAGCGAATTGTTTCAATAATTGTTTAGCCGCGTATCGCGCTGCGGTAATTAATGTAGAAAAACAAGATAAATACTAGTGAATTATTATTTGTTTGCTACAGTTACTGAATAATAATACCTTAAGTGTGTATAAGCCCTTCTTGTCTCAGTAAGCCGGACTAAGGATAGGCATTTTTTTATTAATTCAGTTCGATTACAAGTATGTATATTGATACATAATGACGTAATTGAGTTGTGTTAACTGTTAGACTGCTACTGTTTAAACATGCCTTTAATCAATATCAACCTCTGGACAGTAACAACATAGAGTTAGAAGAAAAATCCATTTAACAAGACAACAAGTTAAAGTACAGTAAGTAAAAGTCTGAATGAGACCTTCCAGACTTTTAGTTGTAACAGTTTAAAGCCCACCTATCTAGGTACAGGCATGCATGTTTCAGCAGAGAATTTTCAGAGCCCATTTGTATGATAGACCTTTCATCTATCAATGCTGATATGAAAATATATCACGTTTTGACGGAAATCTGAATGAGATTTGTAACGGCAAATTCCATTTTCGCAATAGTATTAGGATCGTGATATTTAGATAGCGTTTGCTTCCTTTTTGGTAAAACGTGACGGTTCGTAGTTATGGTAGTGTTAGTATGTTTCAAGAGTGTGATATTACCGTAATCTGAAGATTAGGTTCGTGTTTTGATGTGAAATTCCTTAGAATGTTGTTTGCTTTTGGAAGACATTTTACAGAATGTTTTTCAGAACATTGGGGATTTACGCTGTCATTTCATGAAAGTTTGTGATTATTGATTATTTTTTTTGTTTCTTTTCTCTTACAATCTGTCACTATTCGTTAGGACATTAAGTAATTTCTATGGCGTGTTAGATGGCTAGCTTGGTATGCGTCCTATGACACAACCTCTCACTTGAACGCATAATGCTAATATTGTCCGATGAGAGCTTATTATAATGACCAAGAAATTTCGAATGAATGAATGAATGATTCCTTGATTTATATATTTCTATTTATCATTCATGTAACTACATGATTACAGTTTATTATGTTATTAATTTTATAACACATTTGCTCGTAAAGGGTCTCTTATTTCACCAATTTCAATATCGTAATGTATCTCATTACGTACTTGTGCTGTAAAGTAAAATGCGCGGTTTATATATTTTTTAAATCTTAGCAAAAAGTTTTTATGTCAGAAAAGTGGTCAACATTTTATGAATAGAATTAACTTTGGGAGATGAAATATAATAAATAAACATTTAATTCCTTAATTTAATTAATTTTGACAATAAATTACAACCATTTATCTGTAACAAAAACACAAAAATATTAATTTACTTGAATTAATACTGGCTGTTTTTTGTGTCTTTGCCTTATAAAAGCGCTGATGCGCGCGCCTCGATAATTTGTGAACAAGTAAAAATTTTTCCGCGCGCTTTTTCTTTTCGCTGTATTGTTTTTATTTGTTTTATTTATTTCCTCGCAAATATGTTATAAAACGTCGTATGACATACGTGCGCTTTGATAATTACAGCCTCTGCTTTTTTATCGCCCTCGCCTACGGCTCGGGCTAGCAATATCGCCTCGGCTGTAATTTTCAACTTACCGCACTTATATCATAATGTACTATTAAGATTGTCAATTATAATGTTTTGCTGAAACTGTTCGATATCGCCAATTGCTGCCCTTATGTGTTGCAATAAACGAGTAAATTATTTCCGTAATTTAATTGAGTGATAAGCAGTGGCCTTGGTGTTATCTGGCTTTATTTGCATTTTTCCGTCATCGAAATTGAATTTAAAGTTTTACACCTTCTACACCAAAAAAAATATATATATATATATAAAAATAAAATTTAATGATAAGCATAGGCCTTCTCAATCGCTTTCATCTAACGGCTACCAATAGTTCTTGTTTTTTTTTTTTTTTACCTAAAAACGAAGTGTTTTTAAGTAGGTAAGTTTACTTTGAAGTGCACTCAACTGTGTAGACCGATAAGAAAGCAAAAAAATATATCTAGAGTGATACTATTTACTGATGCAATATTCATTTCTTCAAATAAAAGTATAGGTAAATGCACGTGGGATCTTATCTACAAGGCAGGATCACAGACACTGGGTGTGTTTGTTACTGGATCTAGATGATCTATGATTAGACAAGATAATGATATAATGTAATCTGCGTCTACTAATAATATCTTGAATGATGAAATTTGGCAAAGTGTTACAGCAGGGCTCGTAGTGGCAACAACATGGTCGTTACATTTGTTGACAACTGAAACTATTTCCGGGGTAGATTCGTGGAAAATAGAAATGAATTTTCTATTTGTTACTTTGTATGATGACCAAAGATTAAAGAGAGATACTGTTTCGACGACATTATTAATCACTTATTTGCCCATTTGGTCACATCTTCTACATTCTTCTCCACCTATTTGATTATTGCAGTTTTCGTATTCTGATCACCAACCTTTAATTTAATCATTTCGTTTCGTCCTGTGCGTGACAATTAGATACTTTGTCTTTCTTTCTTTAATTTCCACCTTGTCAAACGCATCGGAAGTCCTACACCACCATGAGTTATGTCGTAGTCTTTCAAAAGATCAATAAAATTCCAGTCTACATTTTTTTTTTTTAATTCGACTATACAGGGTGTAAACTGACCGAAGCTGTCAACCAAATCAAACTAAGTAAATTTACGCAAAAATAATTGCTGGGAAACGACTTCTTTTTTTTTGTGGTGATAAATCACGTTCACGTAGGACTCAATGTAACGCACTCAAAACATCGTGCTGATGGATGGATTGAATTGTAGGTACAAGGATCGTGGAGGTGTTTAAAGTAAAAATCTTACATTAAAAACATGAAACTATTTAAAAAAACCGTGTGAAAAAGTTGGAACTTTGACCCCCAATATCTCCGTAACTAGAAGGTAGGTCTAGAACAAAAAAATAGTCGCATGACTGGGAGATCGTGCCTTTCGGCTTCGGTAAGGGTCTTTTTACACCCTTTATCTGGCGACATCAAGCTGCATATAAATATCCAGTATAACAAGGCCTCGCTTTGTATAGATTTCCCGTACAATGAGAGATCCACATAAACTTGTTTTGTATAGCTTGATCGGTAGTTGTGCGCACAAGAAACAATTAGATCATAATAATATCAAAAACAATCCACAATACATATATAAATAAATAAGCCAGTAAATAGTTGGCAACGGACAAACTCAATCAAGGTTGTGGCCACACTGACCGCTTTTTCAAGACAAATGTCTGTCTGACCACCGCTTTACAATGATTTACCTGATGGCCTATATTCAGATGGAGTATGTGGCCCTGAAGACGCGAGCTATTTAAATTGCAGTGATCGTACTTCGTAGGACTCTTTAGCTACTTATAAATTTACAGGAACTATTTATCAAAAGTCTTACAGGTTTTTTGCATTTCTTTCGAAATCGTCTCCAATCTAACCGGACGCAGTTAAATACCTTTTTTTCTACATGAAGCGACTTATCTGACCTCCACATGGTGGGGTATCATGATACTCCTGGCTGTGCTCCTGGGTAAGACTAGTGTTGAACTGGTAAATGTAAGGAAAGAAAAAAAATTGTTTGTCACAAGGACATGACATGCAAAATCCCAAAATAATTCTTGAAAAACTAACGACTTTCAGGAATGAAACTTGTATCATTTCGTTTGTATGCCTACCTATGTCTTTGGGAAATAAAATACGGACATCAAACTTGCACTCTCATACCGAACCACCCATCTCTATCACACAGATCACAATCCGAAGAATTTTAAAGGAAACTCGTAATCCATTGCTCTAAATGTTTGAAAAGTAAACTACGCAATGATCATTGAAGTGAATAGTCAAAATAATTAGCATTGGGATTATTTGAGATGTGAGTGTTTTATGCAATTAAGTACGGGGCTCCTCCCCCCTCCCCACATGTATTGTGTAGAAGTTACTTGTACTCCTAACAACCCCGGCTCCTGCCAGTTGCACGATGTAATGTGCGAGGGGTGCGCACTGGTCGCAGTAGTGCAGGGGTGGGGGGGGGGCGGGGGGCTGGGACTGGGGTGCAATCATAATCTCTCGCTCGGTAATCCGCGCTTTAACTTTAACCGTTGGGTTATAGTTATAGTGCTTTAAGTCACAGCCGGTTTAAGTTCGGGACATGACTGCAGATCATACAACCATTCAACAAATAGATACTAATTTACCCACATTTTGCCAGTTATGTTTAAGTCCCATGTAATTGGGGGGCTGGGGGCGAGCCTATTGCCATCATCCGGGCGCAAATCCAGACTCCGTGGCTGCTACTGAGAAATTCCTGATGCAAAAACCCAATAACACTTTGCCCGACCCGGGAATCGAACCCAGGACGTCACGCTCAGCAGTCGCGCTTCCGACCACTAGACCGTCGTGCCAGTCACCGCACGCTCATGGTACCTAACAATAGGTATCACATTGACAGCGACTTTATTTTGTAGACAAGGGTTTTTCTAGTTTAGTTGTTACTATATCAATTGACTGACAACAGCAACTTGCTTGGGGTTCCTACTAAGAAAAATTGTCCTAGGTCCATGAAATGAAACCTAGGTAACGTACAGTATTCTCAATAAGCACATAAGGTGCGGTTTCCATAAATTACGTCCATAAACCATGAGTAACATCAATTACCACGATAACCTCGACGGTGCCATCGGGCGAAGTGCTCGCATCCAAGTGATTCGGCAAGAATCTCAAGTACGGGTACAGGAACCAGGTGGAGCGACCACCGCTACGGATCTTGCCCTTCTCGCGCCGGTGCGACGCGAATATCGAGTTCAACTTCTTGCGCAAGTCCGTGATATCGCACTCGAATATCTTCGCCATGTCCGACCATGCCTCATACTTGGCGGTGTGCACCCTATAGAGCTGGTTCGAGCTGTCCCATAGCTCCGGTCTCTGCCTATACTCCTCTACCAAGCGTATCGACAAGTCCCCCGACCAATCAACGTCGGCCATCTTCCCTCTCACTCGCGCACAATGTCAAGGTCGATAACGCAGGCCGAAGCGATCACACCGAACGAACGAGCGCGGAGTTAGTCAAACGATTGTAATCTATTTATAAATTAACCGAGCGGCGAACATGAATTCGGCGCGGACGTTCGCTCGTGCGCGCTGCGAGCAGGGACTGCGGACGGGGAGCTCGGCGAGGGTTCGGGCTCGTTCGGGCTCGCTCGGGGGCGCTCGGCTGTGCTCGTCGCTCGCTTCGCCGCGTACAACATCGAGCGGCTCGGCCGTGCTCGAGGGACGGCGACGATACATATCTATGTAAACAGCGCTCGCTGTACTTTAGTACGTAACTATGCACGCCCACCTCTCGCCATGACCGTTTTAACCTTTTCTATTTACTTTAGAAGTAATGTTTGCGTCGCGTTAGCCATATTAGTATTATTGCTCATTGTAGTTCAGTTCGAGCTTCGAGGTCCTACATTTGATGGCCAGGCTTACGAACAAAGGCCGTAAAAGATGATTATTTGCTCCAATAGGAGGGTGGTAGCTAGCCAGGCAGAAACGCGCACTGAGCGATATTGACGCAGTTTGGGGTCGCTTTTTGTTGTGAAATGCGAAAATAAAGATTTCACTAACGAGCTCCATCGATGGGAGTGAGCAATTACCTACAAGCCTACAACGTTACAACTACATAACTTGCTCATTTTTCTCAAGTTAGCCTATAGAGAGTATAAAGTTTAGATTTTGTTAAATTATAAAGTCATCATTGTATAAAAGTTTTTTTCAATTATATATGGTTACCTGTCTTCATGCACATACAAATACATAGCTCCCTTCTACGTTATTATACCAAGACTCGCTAACTGTCTGTACCTATGTCCGTGAATTGAACCCTTGAACCGTATCGCCGAAGCCGTCCACTCAGCCACTGCGCCACACTGAGGCTACCATTACGCCACTTGTGCGTGTGCGCCTGATCGAGTAAATCCTGCTTGTCTAAGACAAGCAAGCAAGCAAGCAGGGTAGCATAATGCTACCCTGCTTGGTTTTACGAGGAGGAGTAAGGTCGGATCAGTATTCTTTCAGCGGCCCCTCGTAAAATTTACTACAATAGTTGATCTCCTTTTATACAATTTAAAACAAAATTCCCAAATAAAACCCTCAGTACTCGTAACAAAGAAAGCGGCTATAAAACTTGGTCCATTTAGGGAGACCTATTACTGCACGATCTATCTTACAGTTGGGAGTTCTGATTACGTAGGTTGTTAATGGCCAGCGTAACTGGAGCTCCCGTGGTGCTCGGTCGTGGAGCTCGTGTGCGGGAGGTGCAGGAGGGCTGCTTGTCGGGAGGGTCAAGCGTCCTGGTCGAGTAGTTCCATTGAGAGGAGAGGCGGCCGAGTGCGGGTGCGGGGTGAGGGTAGCGGGCGGGGGGCGGAGTCCTCCACGTTCGTTCTGTTGTCGGAGGGCAGGTCGTGATTAAATTAATGAAATTCTATTTTCTCCGAGGACACTGTTAATTTTATCGTTATATATGTTTGCGCATAAATCGCGTTTATTTGTGTGTAATTAAATGCAAGTAGTGCTCGATCATCATTTATCTGATTACCGATTTAATGGGTGCCTGGGTGATCCCCCAGGCTCTGGGGTGATGGGTGATGGGGTGATGGGGGAGGCGTTCGGTTACATGCTGGTTACTAATTCAATTATTAAGTCGTCATTATAGATTGTTTGAGAACCGTTTGTTGTTGTCAGAACGTTGGTGGATTTATTATCTTGTAGTTTATTTGATTTGAAATCTTTCGTTTAGTTTATTACAGAAATGTTAATCCAAACATTATGTTCAGTCCAAATAACAAAAACATGTATGAAAAGACTTTTCTCGATTTTTAATAAATTCTAAACATTCAGCGAACCGAAGAACATCTGAAAACCACCACAATGCAAAACAAAAATATTTATAACACAAACTCAATCTATAAGTAATACACCTACAGGGTGTTGAATAATCAATTTCTTTTCATTTTACGTGGCTGCACCGACGAGCGACGCGTACAGCCAGCGTAGAGACGCGGGACGGAGGGTAGGCGCCGCGCGCGGGGGGGGGGGGGGGGAAGTGAAACAGTGCGCTGCGGATTTCCGAACCATTGTCCAAAACTGTCGTAACTTAAAAACAATATGGGAGAGAAACGAAAGATTATGCCAAATACGTAGTGCGGTGCTACATTTTTTTTGTTACAGTATCGATAGCTTTATTTATGAGTCGTTTTAAAGCAAGCCAGTATTTTTCATGTTGTAATGTTGTATCTTCGTAATAAAATATCGTTCAGTTGGTTTCATTTTAAGTAAGTATACTTAAGTACTTACCTAAAGCACAGAGAGTAAGTAAGTATCTTAGATTGATCCTAGAGGACCAAGCAATACCTATTTGGTGTCTGTTAGTAATTGTAAGACCAGCTGGTATCAATATGGACAGACTGCGACCACATTCTGTTGCCCATACACAGGCACACAATTAACTAGCCCCTTGTCGCTCTGCTGACCACAGGGGAATATATAGGGAATGTATACCCACAGTAACGTACCTACTCGTGCAAATATATGTCGTGACAATCTGTCACTGCGTGGACACAGCGGACATTGTCCACAGGTGTGACATAGCGCAGGTGCACCGAAACGAGGGGGATCCAATATTTGCATAATTTGTTATACAACAGAACAGCCAACTAATTTAGTTAATAGGCACGCAACACGAACGATCCTCCATTTTATGGGAATGTGGCTTTAAATTCTTCTGTGATTGTTGGACATGCCTGTCAGCAGCCTGTCCATGTTGGTTTCGTTTTCTGCCAGATGTGTGAAATATTCAACCTCAAGCACTTGTCAATCAATACCTTGTGACCTCTTAGTAACCCATTTCGTATTCCCAGAATACCCAAAGCACTTACAATCCTAACCAAACCGGGCAACAACATAGGACAGTTCCAAGAAGTACCGCCACGTAACTATCTCAAATAAACCTACATATTATGTTGGTGTTATCTCGTACAGATTATGTCCTAAGCTTTTTACAAGGGATCTCAAGAGATACGGCGAGTTTACCGACTGCTCCGAGGCATTAGAGGCTGACATGGTTCCACGTTTAACGCCACCTCCACAAACAAGGTTTTAGTGCGAGGATTAGTTGCTGCCTTCTGTTTCGTTACATTCCTATAATATATGCATGCGAAGGTATACGATAGGGTCTTCGTTATCTATGCTGAAACTGTGTTCTTAGGCTCAAGCCAGTCTGGAATCATATCTGGTGGTTGGCTAACGCATAAAGTTTATACAGATTCAACCCGACAGAAACACAATAGTGCTTACCATTACCACTGGACTACTTACTCAAATAATATTGAGTAAGTAGTCTTGCGAATGAAAAACTAATAAAACCTGTGCCTAAATGAAAAATAAAGTATTTATTTGTTAACTTGTGCCAAATTCCCATTACATTTTGAAAAAAAAAATATCGATATCACTCGGTTCTACTAGGTATCGACAGCCGAACGATCAAAGATGCACGACTTATCGTGAAGCCAGAGATTATTCGATGGGGCTCGATCCCTGCCTATCCGCTGCTGCCTATCTTCGCTCCCAGCCAACAATGAGACGCATTTGTGACGTAAAATTTACGAGCCTCTTTTACGAGTGCAAAATAGGTGGGACCATTTTACGACCCACCCTGTATAATAAGGGAGCATTGCAGTATACGCAAGGTTTGCAGATCTACGAGAAAGTTTTGTTATTTGTTTTTTTAAGTTATGATGAGATTGTAGAAGAGGGATGATGAGCGAATGCATTAGAACTGATTATGATAACATTAAGTAATAATAAACTGCTAGTTTTATCGCGTGCAGACACACCCACCGGTTACAGTGAGTGTGCGAGTGAGTACGACTTAAGACTAACTGGCCGATGGGCCGACATTAGTAAAAGTCGCTGTTGACTATTATTATGCCAGTAAATAATGATTGTATTTCAGAACAAATATGAATGCCAGCGTCATTCCTGACTATAATCACGATACAAAGATGATTGGGCTTGGATTGATGCTTGGGCTGCAGAAATGGTATTTAAATGACGTTTAAATCTTTATGTAATATAGGTATGACGCTGGCATCCAGGAGGTTAAGTCCAAAAATCAATTTCGTCAAGTAAATATCTCCCCCAGAGCCTGCAAGCTTGCAACCAAGTTAAATAACGTAACAAAGCGCTTTCAAGCATCAAGTAACTTATAGTACACCACATTTCGTTAGTTATTTCTATACATATAAGTAAGTCCCATATAATCGTGGCGAGCCTATTGCCATGTCAAATGTAACATCTAAATTCCTTTGTTCCATTTCTTTTCGCTTCTACCTCAACCATATACTGTAAAAGAAAACTAAATTATAGTAGGCGTAGTATAGAAGGCATTCGATAAGAGCATGTATTACATCGCCAGCGCCGATGGGGGCTCGGCAGCGAGGTTATTACGTCAATTGTTGAGCCGCTCATTTGAGCATTCGTTTATTACAGCTATAACGCAATGGCGTGATGAATTTGTATGGTTACGGGATGAATCCAAGAGGATATTGCTACTGAGGGAAATTATATGAGTACGGTGGATGTTAATAGGAAAGTTTTATTACATAGGTATTAAAGGGCGCGCTGTGGCAGCGGTAGTTTGTACTGAGACATTGCAGCATAGTCCTCTTTGTTCATTTCAAATCTCAATATTTGAAGAGATCTTTAATCGTTTCAAATAATGAGATTGAGAGAGTGCTGTCCTATTTTTGGTGTATGCGAGTTTAACCCTTGATATTTCCGATTTTTAAATAACTTGAAAAAGAAGCTTAAAAACAACTGCAGCTGACATAACTGTTATCCCCGAGGGGTTAGGCAGAGGTGTACCGTACCAATAGCACACCAACATATCGCTAGTTTCGTTGAATTCCCATGTAATAGGGGTGAGCCTATTGCCCTCATTCTGGCATATCAACAACTTTAGTTGCAATTTTCTACGGAGCTATAAGCTGGTCGTAAAATATGAAATAATGACCAGCTGATCCTTCGCACGGCGCGGCGTTGCGTCCCCCCCCAATCCTTCGCCATCAACGTCACTTATCAATCACAAATCCAGTTATTTACGACAGCCATAAAACTGTACAAAAAGCTCCTAATGTACATTAGCATTGAAGTAACAATGCACGGCCCGGGATCGAACACAATACCTCTAGGTAATAATATTTAATTATATGGTGTGGCAACACAAAGAGTTGGCAACTGGCAACCCTGTTGTGTTCCGCTTCGAATACTTTGTGTGTACATGGCTTTACAGTTCTGCGGTCAGGAGATATGGATTTTACACATACATAAACAATGTGTGGATATTTTGCGTTGTGGAGCTGCGGTAATAAGGCTTGTGTACTTTCAATTTATCGAATCTTACCAAGAAAGAGTTGTCAATGCTTGTAATATAACTTTAATCTTGAATCCAATGCCGCTATATTTCGAGATGCGCTGGTGTCTGTTCATAGAAAATTATGTTCACTTGAAAAATACTCGAATTATAGTGGCATTGGATTCAAGATTAAAGCAGACATACTTTGTTGTAAAAAATATAAAAAGTGATGAGCTAGGTACATATTTTAAACGCGATAATATTAAATGAGATTTCAGCAAACGTGATGACCGACAACTCATCGATAACAATAGAGATTATTTACAGACACACTTAATAGATAAGATTAAATTGATTGATAGGTCTCCTGCTATACACAATCTCTTTGATATATATAAACCTAATTGTTTTCATTGATAATTATTTAATTGAACAATTATACTCAATGATTGGTTTACTGTTCCTACAATTTTTCGAGTGATTCATGTGTTCAATAGCTCATATATTTTTCGTGAATTCATCGTTTGTCTCAACGTAAAAGTTGTTCATTTTCGTGAATGCTACTCGGCCATAATTGTAGTATGTTTCCCATCTCACCGTTTTTTTTTCATACGGAACCAATTAAGCAACACAGCTCCCACAAACATATCTCCAGTAGATACAGTTCGTGCATGTTCGTGTATTTTCGTCAGTATTTGCATTCAGTTCCGCCGACGTACCTCTATATACCTGCCCATGTACTGTGTGTGTACCGTACATATGTTATTGTTGTTTTTTCCTCACATAACTCACGGTTAAGTGGTGTGGAGAGATAAGAGCAACATTACGGCGTTTTATTAAGTGTTAATTAGATTTTTGCATGAATTTATATTGGTAGGGATGTTAACAAGAACGCACTAAACTTTCTCATATTTTCTCATCACCTAGCCTAGTCTTATGTCATCTATCTTTGGCTCGGCTTCCAGTCTAACCGGATGCAGCTGAATACCAGTAGTTTACATGAAGCGACGGCCTATCTGACCTCCACATCACTGGCAAACACGAAACCCTCAGGTAAGACTGGTTGTCAGTTGCCAGCTCGCAGATGAATAGATTCATCTATCTTCACGATGGGTGGCCAACATTGTGACTTAAAGGGAATGTCTTACAAAGCATGGCAGTTGCTACTACCAATACTTCGACAGACTGACAAACAATTCGGGCTTTGGGGATAGTTAGTTGAGATCTTAATAAGATCGTTTTTCATGTTAAATATTGATATAAAGGCACACCTGGCAAGTCTGCCTCGATACTCTAACTTGAGTTGAATTTAATTTGATTGGGTTTTTCTCTCTTTCAGGAGTTTCTGAGTAGCAGGGAATGGGATCCCGGGATCCAGATATATGCTTGGTTGTTGGCAATTGACTCGCCCCCTCGTACATGAGACCAGGTAGAGGTACACCTCTGATCTGATCTCGCAAAACTGGAAACTATTTAAACCCTAACATATTATGGCAGTTCAAGACCCCGAAGACAGAATATGATAACCAATACGCACCTACATACTCCTATGCTCACTAAACACAAGACAGGGAAGTACTATAATAACTTTTGACGTAAAACACACGGTGGCTAGGCAGGGTGGTCAGCAGACGTGCTGCTTACAGTGGTAATCCACTTAGCAGCACTGTGTAAGCCCGCAGCCCGCCGTCCCGCCGTCCCGCCGGATCAGACTGCACCCCGCGGCTTCACTGCCATGCCTTATGCGTTTTGCGCATTTATATGCGGGACTCATTATGTAAATGTTAGGTTACGTAAGCTCGTTTCGGAGTTTGGTTTAATAAGTCTTCGTTGAAGTTAAGTGGCTGGAAATCAAGATTTTTATGGTTTGTTGTTACGCTCCCAATGATGTTCATGATTGTTCATGACGGTTTCTAGCTTGGAACATTAGGGATAGTCCCCAAACATTTTGTAGTCTCCAATTTATGTTGCAGTGGTATCTCCGGCAGTTCCTATCAAATATTCCAGATGGTTCTAAACTTCATTTCGTGGCTCCTTCTACAAATGAGACGTAAATCTACCTTTGGATATTGTATCGCCGATGATAGTTGTTCTATTGGTACATCTCTACCTAACCTTTCAGGCAATCATAGGTGTGATGTTACATTATGTTTGAAGATACTTTTGGCAGCCCTAAACTTTGATTAAAATCACAGTTAAAAAGTCCAACCTAACCTTGAAAATAGTAACAAAAACGAACAGAAAGAGAGGTCATGTTTTTTCTAGCCTCACTCTTCACTCTCCAGGCTGTACGACTTGGTAACAACAGTTTTTTCTTCCAAACTAGATTGAATAACAACTTTTTGTCGGCAATGACTGTCGCTAACTGAAGATGGCGGGGCCCGGTGGGGGAGGAAGGGAGGGGCGGTGGGGGCGGGGGGTGCGCGCGCGCAGCTCTCTGCAAAATATTGACTCAATCCTTTAGCGCACTGTTACGATGCAGAGTTTTGACAGGCTTCTGTTAAAGTATGTTTGTGTTAGAAACATGTGTTACTATTTTAGCACTTGGCTGCTTACTTGAGTAGCAGTAGGCTGTTGGCTGTAGCCTGTAGGCACATTATAATGTTATTTAGAGTCACCTTTTCTTAGTTTTCCTCAATAAAGCAACTTGTAAGAAAATATAACTGAATATAGTTCGAGATCCTTTGTCGTCGTGCAACCGCTGTGGTTATTATATGAGATCATTTTCAGAGTGTCTAATATGTTTTTTTTTCTTAAACTATTTTTTTTACCTTTAACTTTAACGGTTCAAATAAGTAACAATACATAGTAGTAATCATAGTACCTATAGAATTATACTATAGTAATTATTAGAATTGCGGGAATTACGGGAAACTACGGAAAATAAATTAAATAAATACGGGAAATTACGGAATTCCGGGTTGCTACAGAGACTTTTCTAACAAAAAATTACTATGTACCTATAGTTAATATAGTTTTTATAGGTAGTTCCTCAAATTTCGAAGTAATGGCAGTTATTTTCACATAAATTACATTTATCTACATTTATAGAATAACCTTGAGCCTCTAGCCACACAAACCTATATCAGCTATTACATATTATAAACTTCTTGCAGCACAACCGGACCGACTGATATTAGACGTTATAGGTTGTTTTATTTCTTCTTTCAAACGTGACCTTCGAGGAACTGGGCCTAAAAACATGGCGTATCAATTATAATGTAAATTAATAAGAATTAATTGCTAATCGTAGATAATTGTGGGTTCGGCTGTTTAGGTAGCCGGTCAAGCGTGAGCTGTGGGCTAGACAAAATGGGGCTGTCATGGTGTGGAACTTTGTATGTAATTAAAATACGTTATATTCGCAGAAATGTCGCGTGGGCGAGGCCTAGAGGGCTCATGAATACGAGAGGCAAAATAAACTGCAAAAATGGCCTTAAGCGATCGGTTGTCATGTTGCTAAAAGTGATGAACCATAGGCAAACAATTTACCCCATTTAATATTTCAAACTAAAACGGATCATTAGAGTGTTCGCGTCAATTGCCGTG
This sequence comes from Xestia rhomboidea, assembly GCA_963853795.1. Classification (NCBI taxonomy): domain Eukaryota; kingdom Metazoa; phylum Arthropoda; class Insecta; order Lepidoptera; family Noctuidae; genus Xestia; species Xestia rhomboidea. The sequence continues at coordinate 19,205,494 of OY970775.1, forward strand.
CGTAAACCATTACAGTTTTCATTTTAGCAGGTTTACTGCAATTCTTGGAATCATTCGAGTTTACTCCTTAATTAGCAATATTAGCGTCACGGTGGTAATCAAATTATCGATCATCTAATTTGCCTATTTATGTTTATATCAAAAGATAGCAGCAGCAGATAGAAGCGGTAATAACCACGTTTACACGATCACCAATATGTTAGTCAAGTCAGCATGGTGATAGCATTTTGTCGAGTCTTCGAGCTTGAGCTGGCCTAACGTTGTACGTAGTTTCTATATAATAAGAGGCCAGCTTACACTGGATATACTATCACTGGGTTGCAGCCTACTACAAACCAGACTAGAAACAGCTGTCTGTTAACCAAACAAAGTTATTTGTTCGGCGCGGGAATCGAACTCGCTATGCGTAGCACAGGAGCTGAGCATATGACTCAGTGTCGTATCATGTTTTAGTATAGCATAGAAACAACACGCAAATTCTCAGAATCGTACGACTTTGCTATATTAGCGTTACCTCTCTAATTGTTATATTAATATCACCCATTTAATATGACTAACCTTTTCAAGGGTATTACAAAACAGCTGTCGATCGCTTTATTACCTGTGTGTTAATACATATATTACTGCACATATAGTTATCCGAATAGCTAAAGGAAGTAACAATTAAAGTGATTCATACTTTTATGGTTCCCTTATTACATTGGTTTACATTGAACATTAATTTATTAAATTCGTAGCAGTTCGTTTGGGTATTAAAGTATCGGTAGTGTGAAGCGAACTTACTAAAAAGGTAAAGAAAATAATATCGAGCAAAAACGGCAAAAAAAATCACGTTTGTTGTATGGGAGCCCCCCTTAAATATTATTTTTATTCTGTTTTTAACATAAATATATCATCTGTTAAAATTTCAACTGTCTAGCTATCGCGGTTCATGAGATACAGCCTGGTGACAGACAGACGGACGGACGGACAGTGGAGTCTTACTAATAGGGTCCCGTTTTTACCCTTTGGGTACGGAACCCTAAAAAAGATGCTGGTGGACCAGTCACATTGGTACCTGGCAGGTTGCAGGTATCAAACATGCAACTTGGTACTTATGCAGCGGGTCCAGATAAAAAATGCGATACCGTAATTTATTTCTTTGTTCAATATTAACTCACGCGACTGTCGGCTTTGTTCTAACAGCTAATTACGGTAGGTTTCCATGTTAACCGACTTCAAATAAGTGAGTCATGGTACGTGCAATTATATTCAGTTGCATGCAGAAATTTCCGTTATTCTGGGAATGTTACCATGGTGTGCATCGCTGTCCTTGAAAATATTACTGAAGGCCATTTTTAATTTGAAAGGACAATTTACAGTATGGAGATTAGGTGGTTAGTAACCGAATATTGAACGGTCTTCAACATTATGAATCAAAATGAAACTGGGATTTCCTAATTTCTCTCCTTTACTTTAATTTTTTTTGCTTCGTCTTATTTTGAACCTTACTAATATTATACAGGGTGTAAACCACCTCATCACGAAGCCGTCAACCAAGCATACTGTACATCAAACTAAGTAACTTTACGCAAAAATTATTGCTGGGAAACGACATTTTTTTTTGGGGTGAAAAAACATGTTTTGTGGTAGAACTCAATGTAACGCACTCAAAACATTGTGCTGATGGATATATTGAATAGTACGGGGGTCGTGGAGGTGTTTAAAGTAAAAATCTTACATTAAAAACTTGTATTTAAAAAAAATGTTGTCAAAAACTTGGAACTTGACCCCCAATATCTCCGTAAGCAGAAGCTTCCCAGGTATGGTGTAGAACAAAAAAATGATCGCAATGACGAGGAGAACAAGTGCCTTTCGGCTTCGTTAAGAGGTGTTTTACACCCTTTATTTTAAGTTTTGTGTTTTCCTGCTTAGTTATCCTACAATTTTGTCAATGGTGTTCTGACATGTCCGCTTTGTGCTAGCCATTTGAGAGCACATGAAAGAGCGGCACACCAAAGCTCTCGACAACCACACTAGAAAGCCATCGAGTGCAGTCGCTGTGGCCGAAATCGGCTAGATGGCATCATCATCATCATCATCATCCTCAGTAGCAGCTCCATTCATAAACCGTAACTTATGAGAATGTTAATTCATTAATATTTTCGATTTTGAACGAAGATGAATCAGAATTCTTGGTTTTACCAAAGAGCAATGTTTATAGTAAAGTTCTGTAGGATTTTCAGAATGTCCGTTTGTGAATAGTGTACCATCCCGTCACTTCCTGTGGATGTCTGTTTTTGCAGAAAGCGGTAAAAGAGCCGTGTGTCGGACAGGGACAGGACATCTGCTGATACACCTTGCAGCCGCCTTTATAGTACCGGGTCGATCGTTTCGAAAGGTTTGTTTTTCTATATTCTACGAATTTTAGTTCTTTACTTCAACATGTTTACACAATTTATCTCACACGTCACATCTGTCAAACGATATCTTCAAATCTTGGCAACAAGGAGAAGGTTCCCGACATTACCGAGTATATTCTAATATTATATGAACAAATTCTTAGATTTAGAATAATTTTAGACTTCTTTTGTTGCAGGAAAAGCGATATTTACAGATTCACATATCATAGGGTTTATAATATCAAGGACTACTGAAAACAACGCTCATCAACAAAACCGGGAGCCTCTCAGATGCTTCGCCATCGCAAGGACAAAACTAAAATGTGTCATAACACTGGCTACTACATCAGCACTCATGCCCTTCAAACTGGAAGACAGACATGTGGTATGTAGTAACGATCGCTCGTAGATCGTTACACTTAAGACTTTGATTGGAACAGCGTAGTACGGAGTTTCAGTAGAATAAGAGGCCAGATTGTATTAGTATTGTTACCTCTGACCTCCTGTTATTCTCTGAACGAGCTATTAAGCAAAGAGCTTTCCTCCATATCCAGTCCATCACTAACAATAAACATTTTCCTCTGCAGGTTTACCACTAAACATGAACAGCATCTGCCATCACTTCTCATCCTGCACTTGTCTAAACAATTCCCGTTATTTTGCAACACTACCGTAAGGTACTGGTATAGCTACGTCATAGAATGACTTGGAAATAGCCCTGTTTTACCCTGTTACTCACAGGTCAGCGCAGATGGCCTGTTTTTCCTATCCACGTCTTGTTTTCGTTACTTCATGACGACGTCAGTATTAACGTAAGATGGGTGTTATGTAACAGCCTCTTTTGACCGGTTTTTGAGTATTGTTAATATTTTAATGTGCGTCATTTTATAGTTTTTAACGTATTCGGTTAAGATGAACACATTGTAGTAAAAAACGTAACAAATTGAGATCCGGAACTTCTGTGAGTGACGACACTTGAGGACGTCAGTCTTATGACTAACTTGGCCCATCCAAGTTCGTCACAAGACTATAAGAGGACGGGAAGACTAAACAAACGAACTGATGGTTTGATTGATAAGGCAAATGGTACGATGGAAGGAGACGGCATGCTGCGCCGGCCCCAAACTTCAGAAGGTGAAGTGACGATGATAACAATGAGCCTTCGTCAAGACAAAAGGTAGAAACGTTATACCTACATAATAATACCAATATCCCACGCAAGTCTAAATATGGAAGTATCTTTTAGCCTGAAAACTTTGAGAAGATTACAAACTTCCCTGCCGGAGTAATTGAGTTTAGATCGGATAGGGACGACATGACTGGAGGTCAAAGTTATTAAAGGAAACTCAAATTCAATCCGAATTGGAATAATAATCTTAACTTACAAATTGGTCAACCTTCGGAAACAGCTTCATTCCTGTAACCAGCCGACACGTGTGTAAACACAAACGGTCTGTATACACGCATTTATACGTTATGTAAATAGTTGTATACAATAGTAATACATGATAACGACACATCCGTGACCTAAGCTAGCTCGCGCCAGACGGAGATAAGCAGGCACGCTTCAGAAACTATGCTGCAGTCAGTCGCAGAATATAATCATTTAGACTGTAAAGTCCGCTGTTGAACGATGGGACACTTGGGACAACGGTTAGGCCAATTTATTAAAACAATTATAAATATACTGACATTTGGCAAATGTTTTTGGAATAATTATACTTACAGTTGTGGTAAGCATGCTGTCTTTACAGTATCATATAGCTAGATTTAATGACACCGATCAATGGTCATTAAATCTTTCTTATTTTTGATATTTATCCTTTATATATCCTTTTAATCTGCTTTAAAACTAACAAACTACTTAATAAAGTAATTTCTAGACTTAATCATATTAGAATTTAATCTAGAACGTGCTAAAAATCTAAATAATAATTTAAAAAACTTGTGGACTTCCCCAATTCTTGAAACAAAACATACTTAACTGGTCCTCATAAAATCAAAATCAGGTAGGAAAACTTTCACGAAAACACGTGTAAATGAATAACAAACGAAATAAAAGGAATGGCGACATATTGAGCGATATGAGATGTGATCGACGGGTCGTTCCGGGCTAAGCGGCGCAAGCGCAGACTCACAAACCGGTCCGATTGCATCAGCTGCGTCACACGTCCGCATCAGAAACATTCGCCACGTGCCAATATGTCATCGTGATCATTATTACTTAATAATGAGCTATTGGTGATAACATGGCAGGTGGCACGGGATGCTGGGTCCGTGATGACATCTAACGGTCAATCTGACATGGCAACAGCTATAAATTAACGGTATCATCGGAGTAAGTAATGAAATCTTCATAGTCTTGTAAGTCTATAACTTAATTCAGCCATTATCTGACTGCATGCAGTCGTCTGCATCGCGGGGACATACAGATCTCTGCGGTCACAAACAGCAATGAAAAAGATCAATCTTTATACAAGCCTCATTGTCCCGCCACCTCCTCCTGGGCCTGCCACGTCGCGGTTTACTTCTATTTGGGACCCACTGTGTGGTTGCTTTAGCACAAGGCTATGAGCAATATATTTTTTGAAATAGTTCCTATCGCTTGATGACCCCCACTGAACCAACGACAAGTGAAACTTGACTAGATATTGGAAGTTCCTGATAAGAGGTATGATTCAAATAGGTCACCGCGGCTCAGACTAGTGAGAATCTCGCTCACCCTGCAACCGGTTCTATTGCATCAGCCACTCACTACATAACACACCTACTCAGAAGATAATTAATGCTCTAATGATCGGAAATACACGTGCTTCGCTAAGTTTTTAGCGTTGGTGGTTCAAAATACCTTTTCGATAAGATAATAATCGCTCCTGATTATTAGTTGCAAAGTCCGTCCCGCCGTGTCATTCGTACATTTAAACAAGTCCGTAGCTCACAAGTTGGGCACCCAATAACTGGATTTTGAAGACTTAAAACGCTGTGACTCTCATCATCTGCCTAGCCTTTTACGAACTTTGTTGGGGTCGGCTTCCAGTCTAACCGGATGCAGCTGAATACTAGTATTTTACATGGAGCGACTGCCTATCTGACCTCCACAAACCAGTAAGTACTGGGTAATACGAAACCCCTTGGTAAGACTGGTTGTCAGACTTTTTGGGCCACTGACTACCTGTAACGTCTGTCAAAAATCTAGAATGACAGCCGGGACCAAAAGCTTAACGTGCTTTCCGAGACACGGAGGAAACTCGGTATGTAAAGGTCGCCCATCCACAGACCAACCTAGGCAAGCACGGCTTAACCTAAAGGGCTGTTATTATTGTGCCACGAGCTCCTCCTGCTCCTTAAAAAGCTGTGACTCTACGTAACATTTATAATCAAATTCAGCTACATCCGGTTAGACTGGACGCCGACCACAACTCAGTTGGGAAATGGCTGGGCAGATGATAATGCATTGTAGCTGTAAGGTCCGTCTCCGGGTGTCCAACCAAATCAGGGTCATTTTAACACTGTACCGGTATATCAATAGGTCGTCTTGATAAGACCGGTTCGTTGCATCAGAGCTACGTAACATCCAGCCGTATGAATGTATGATGGAGGATAATCGGCCTGCCACGTGCAGGATGCACATTCACGCTATATTTAGCTCACAGGGGGGACAGGAACGTGAGATGTATCAGTTAAGAGCAACTATGCATGTCCACTATAGCGATTTTTCTCCTCCTGTCGACCTGAAGACGTCATATTATGGTAGGACGTGAAACTTACCTTAAGTAAGTACCTACCTACAACAATAATTATTATTTACCTATATCGAGAATGCTTTAATTAAGTTTTAGAATTAATATAATAGTAGGTGTGTATCTTGCGAAATTGACAAGCCTTTTTTTTTTTCTGATGGGAAATCATTGAATGACTCCTCCCGCTCTGGGTGGAGCAGGAAGGAGTGTCAGACTTTTACTGACTAAAACCCATCCATGTTCCTTCATCGCCCGTTGTGTTCCGGGGCCGCGGTATCTCTTTCGAACAGTTCCGCAACCCCGAACGTGAAACTTACCTACATTTCATCCAGTAATTTTAGTAATGGAGACATGAGCAAGGATTTCTGTTCCTCTTAACAATAACTGTAGGTACCTACCAACCCGCGACTTACTTATTATATGATTAAATATTAATTAGCGAAGCAGATAGTGGTAGGAATTTGATGTTTCATTGTCTAAAGTCTTATCAACTAAGAAATGTGTGATTCTTGATTAAAGAGAAATTTCGCATATTTTTACTCCATGTGGAACGTTAGCCGCTAATATTTTGTATTCATCATCATTGTTCGCCTCCCTGAGCTACTCAGCAGCGGGAGGAACAAGGGTGTCAGTGGGCTTGTTCCCTTCTGCACCATGCTTCCCTGGTCGGTACGAGCTTCTTTCAGATATTCCCGCGATCTTCTGTATGTCGTCTAGGTCTATAGTTGCTGCCATTTAAGATCGCAATAGCGGTCATTGCCCTTTCCCTAATATCTCTTCGTACGAACCAAAACAAATGAACCATGTATTTTCATTAGAAAAAATTTTGAAGATCACGATAGATGACGATTCAAGACTTGAACAGGCTTATTTTTGGATTTAAAAGTAAAGAACTTCAATAAATGTAGGTGGGTCAATGACCGCTATTGCGATCTTAACTGGCAGCAACTATACCCATGTGGCTATTGGATTTGTATCTGTTGGTTGGTTTTGAAGAGGATTTGGGAACGCAAAGAACAGCTGATGTCGTTCCTCAGTATATCCGCCTAGCACGTCACACACATACCGCTAACACCGCATATCCGCTATTTATTTGCTGTTGTGAATATTGTTTGGGAGCCGCCGAGCCGCTCAGCCGATGAGCGCGGTTTACAAAACAATGCTGGCGCGTCCGCTCGCGGACATTCTCACGGAATACGTGCCTGCTGACGTCACATGCTGGTGTTACTATGCTGAACAACATGAACACATGGACACTCGGAAAATTTAAGTGATTTTCGCCAAAATAAGATCCCGACACGACATGACTCTGACAAATACTTCAGTGTAATTCATCTGCCGGAGTCCTGTGTCCACAGCTGCTCTGTACCGGTCTGTGACGGTACCTTGAAGTGTTGACGTAAAACCCAAAGGTTGGGAATCTAAAGCTATCGGCCTGTGACCAGCAGTGGTCCTTGGTCGACTGGTAGAGAATGTCTAGTGGCGGGTAGTCCGCCTATGTACCCCCACTGTACATGAAGTTTAAATTAATCAACGTTCACCTTGGATTGATAAACTGCAAGTCAGTAGAGACGTTTGCCCAGCAGAGGGACCCGTCACGGATGAAACAAGCTAACAGTTACATCTAGGTGTTGCTTTTTGTTCGTGAAAACGGGTATTTGTATTTCTAAGTAATTCAGTTATCCTTCATCATTATATATCCCAAGTAATACAACTCTGTTTCCTGAAAGCATCACGTGGCTGCAAATAAAAAATAAGTAAAAAAAAAACACATTTTCCTAAAACAATAGCCATATTATTCTTACGTAAAGCTTGTTTTGTAAGAAGACTATTAAAAATACCTGAAAATATTAGCCAACAGCGATTACGTGTTAATGAACCCAAATGATCTTGATTCAGAAAAGTGACGTAATTTTAACACACCTTACAAACACATGACACTCTTATTTTAAAGAAATAAGGTTGACAATCGTTTAAATTAATTAAGTAGATATCATTAATTTGACAGAGGATTTTCGACTTTCTAATTCACAGTATAAGGTTGAAATTTGTTTTTTCGTTATATAATGTATATGTGGTTATCTATTAATTATTTTACATAAGGCAGACAGTGATGGATATTTTTTGGTGTTTTATAGAACAACATGTTTTCAGCAGAACATGACTCAATTTATTGTTTTATGATAATGAGATTATGATGAAAAATACTGTTTTCAATCTTAGCCTAGGTAAACAAAATTATATTTACGCTAAAGTTATTCCCCGAAATGGTAGACAGAGACTACATAATTACATATTAATTATTATTTTTAATAATTTGGTATTCAGCTGCATCCGGTTAGACTGGAAGCCGAGCGCAACATATATGGATGGATATATTTTTCATTTTTCTCTGGGACACAATCGTTAGGCAACGTCAGGCAACTGAATCGTTAGGAAACTGAACTCACAATACAAATAAGTAAGTACTTACCTGTTGATAAAGGGAATCATTTATAACAAACAAACCTATAGATTTTATCTAAATTGACAGCTTACAATATCTGCCATATTTATTGTTTCTTCATTTGCAATGCAGATTGCTATGTTGTTGTTGTATTATTTAAATATTATATTATTATACTCATCCGGAATATTTATGCGATACCTTCCTACCAATACCTATGGAAAACAATAATGTTTGTTTGCTAATGATAATAAATTAATCCTTATTTACCGTTTCACAACAAGGTTAAAGATAAGCACCAAACAGATGCAATATAACTTAGCAGCCAGAGCTATGCAGACTTTTTCATATTGGATATTGATGCAAATATTATCATCATCATCATCATCAGCTTATTAATGTTCCCACTGCTGGGACACAGGCCTCCTCTCTTTGCGAGGGAATGGGCTATAATCCACCACGCGGGCCCAGTGCGGATTGGTAGATGTCACATGTCTTCGATTTTTTTTTTTTTTTTGTTTTTAGGACATGCCGGTTTCCTCACGATCTTTTCCTTCACCGTTTTGAGAGTAGCGGTGATGAAATAAATTACACAAAGTAATGCGCCTGCCTGGGTTCGAACCCACGACTTACTAAATATTATCAGCTAGGATTAAAGTATTTACATAAACCAGAAAAAAGCGATCTTAGTTATCAAACTGACTTTGCCGTGCCATTTTTCATTCCTCTATGCAGCCAGCTCAGTGTCTAAAAGCAGGCATTTTACCGTCAAAAGGTTCAAAGTCATCTTATGACCACTTCTCCTAAATCGAAGTTGATATTTGCCTCAATTATCAGGAAAATTAACCTGTGAAATTAGCATACAAACTTAAGTAAATTGGCCTCAAGGCGTGGCCTCTTGTAGACGAACATGATGCAACATCGCAACATCCACCGTCCACCAGCTGACGCAACACAGCAGTGCCAACCATCAGACAACACTTGTGGAAAATTTGAGCCATCAGGAAAATAACACGGAAGTACGGACGCATTATTTATTGTTAAACGTTGGTTTTATTTAATTTCTATGAATTATTTGCAGTATTTATTTTTTACCTTGTTTTGATCCGTTGATCAGAATGTTGGAAATTCTTTTAATAATTATTGTCACGTGTTGTTTTGTGTAACCAAATGGCAAAGATTGAATGGGACAGTTCAGTTCCCTTACCTAAATGTTGCCAGGATTATCACTGAGGTGGTGAACGATTGTTGCTGCTTGATTTGGGACGTTTTTTATGTTCGAGTATTGCCCTTCTTATTGTATCTATGTAGTACGTTCTGCCTGTAAACGCCGATGGCTTCAATTACTCCTTTAGGTTAGTTTCTCAGAAAATAAGTTAAGTATCGATTTGCAGTGCAAACATTGTGCCTGGTTGATGCCAACTTAAACACGACTGTCACTAGGAGCCTATACTTTAGGTACCCCTTTGCCTAGCTATGCCTTCTGGTTTAACGAGTGTGATGTAAGATTCACGTATTGCAAATGGGAAGAAAAGAGGAATGGAAAGAATGGGTACGTTAATTGCACAAGTGTTTTCCTCAAGATCATAATGAAAATGCTGAAAAACTGACATAACATGACTACAAAGAAACAGTCGGTAGTGACAACAAAGTATGTTCTGATGCAGGAGTAATTAAGAGTGATCAGTGTAATTGTGTGCTAACAGCCGAGTGCGGCAGATTTGTGAGTGTCGTGCTAATTGGCCATTGTCTGTTACCTAACAAGGCTCAATCGACAACGGTTTGATTAACGTATTGTTAACAGGTCACTTCGATGATTATACCTCGCTTTTTTTTCTTGTTATGTAAGGAAGCAGCAACAAGCCACCTTTTTCAATTGACCAATTGAGCATATTATAACGGAAAGTCATTGCAAAGTTCATATAGGAACATACAGGTTAGCAGTACCTAGATATTGTTCCTGAAACTGAAAGAAGGTTCCTTGAAACGCGTTCGGGCTGAGTATGGGAAGATAGAACGGGTGAGAAACCTTTGTCTAGAGGAGGATTTTGTATTCGATTTCAGTCTACATTTATAAACGAGCACAATTTGCGGCCCTATCTACTTACTATACATGTTATGGTGTTTATTGAACGGTTTGTTTGATACCTCCGGGTACCTCCTCACTTTCCAACAGCCCGCGCCATTTACCGAACAAACTAATTTCTATTAATTATCTATTTCACACTCAAATCTAGACAATTTCTCCAATGAAAACTACAATTTCACGTAATATTATTAGTCATTAGCTAGGCGTGTCGGCTGTATGGGCACGCGAGCGACCGGTCTGAACCGCTCCGAACCGGCTCCAACCGGTTCCAGACCGGTTCCATCCAGTTCGTCCCACAATCGGTAGTGATAAGTGGACTGAGTTCGTTTCTCTGCGGCCAGGCGGCGGGCGCGCGTCGGGCGGCGACTGATAACTTCGCTATGTTATGGAGATGGAAGTAGATTTGGTACTTGCATATGAATATGCTGATAATAGTGTTATTGAGTTTGCAGGATGCTGACCTATCCTTAAAAATAGATGCCAGCCTTGATAACATTCACAAAAATCATTTTGGCGTTTCAAAGCAGAATTTCTTTGAAGAAAGACACATCATCTCAGGACGCAGGAGAGATCACATTTAAGAGAAAACTAACTGAAGATTGGGCCTTAGTTAACTCATTCTGTTCAAAATTGTCATAACCAAGTTATATACTTATGCTGAAACTAGAGCCTAGTATACATATATAATTATATATATAATAATTATAGTGCTCAACATGATCCTCTTTCTTTCATTCAATGATATAAGTATTGTTTGTTCTTTCATTTATGTAGGTACTAGTTATTCTAAGTCCATACGCCAAATAAAACCTCGTTTTGTCCTTCTTTTGAGCTTTGTGAGGCCTATTTACTCGTTTACTGGCCACCTACCCGCGGGCAGGATGTTACAGAGAAAACTCATATTTACTCGTTTACTGGCCACCTACCCGCGGGCAGGATGTTACAGAGAAAACTCATATTTACTCGTTTACTGGCCACCTACCCGCGGGCAGGATGTTACAGAGAAAACTCATATTTACTCGTTTACTGGCCACCTACCCGCGGGCAGGATGTTACAGAGAAAACTCATATTTACTCGTTTACTGGCCACCTACCCGCGGGCAGGATGTTACAGAGAAAACTCATATTTACTCGTTTACTGGCCACCTACCCGCGGGCAGGATTTGATATTTTCAAGTTAAAATTAAAACTAAGTTTCAATCAAACTCAAGTAACTAACGAGGACTAGGGCACACATGGCAGGTATTGATTGAGAGCTAAATAATAAAATGCAAGACTAGTCTAGTGTAGAGTTTAGATATCTAGACAGATCGAAGGTCTTGAATTCCTTCGCGTAATATTGATGTTAGAGAGAAAAGTCATATTTGTTTTGTTTGTGCATGTTTTTGGAAAGTCTTTATGAAGATATCTCAGTAAATACCACAACCATTAACACCATCATTTTCATAATTAGATACCTCCTAGCTAAGCCCGTGGCTTCGCCCGCGTGAAGAAAAATTAACTTTGTGCCAAATTTCCTTTCATTAGTTTTCGCGTGAAAGAGTAACATCCATTCTTTTCGTATTATAATATTAGTAAGATATGCCTTTGCCTTCGCGGCAGGTTGTATACAAACTTACAAGTAGGTACCTAATTCGTTAATTACTCCTACTCAATCTATCAAATAATTTATTCGAATTATATGGGTAGATGGATGGTACACCTACAAAAATGTTACATTACGTAATAAACAATAATGATCCTCATATTAACCATTTCTGGTACTTACTTAAACAAATCTTAAACAATGAAACGAAATCGGTACAACCTACACATAGGTACTCTTTTTTCATCTAATTAGGTATATTAGGAGCCTAATGAGGTGTTCCAATAATTTTCTATTGTTTTAACTAAAGTATTCCTGGCTCGTGTAGATACATTTACGGATTTACTGTACTTTTAACTAATATTTTTAACGGCATATTAGTTTGGAGAGACCTTCAATTACAAAAAAAGTTGTGTACTTTTTAAATAAGTTCAAAGGTTTCATGTACCTACTTATTATAAAAGAACCCCATTAATAGAAATTTAGGTTAGTAGGGACCAAAACCATACAAATATAACTCACAATACAAAACTTTGTCAATAGAAGCACAAAAAGTGGTATTTCCCCCGATGAAGCAAGAAGACCCTTCATCAAAAAACTTGGGGTAACCCGTGGCAACACAGTTGTTGCAAAAAATCCATACGTACCTGCTAGCCGCGTATAGCCTAGCAACAACCTCGGAGCTAAACAAAGAGCCTTTCAGTGAATAGAATTAGCCAATGTGCTGTGAGAATGCGTGGCCGTTGACCTGCCGTGCTGAACCGACACGGCTTTCAATTGATGTACTTACAGATATGTTCTGTAAGCACATCAATTGAAAGCTAAAGACTATATTTACATTATATCGTTGGTAATTATTGATTTGATTCCGATCAAACAAACACGGAATCATCAAAGCAATGTTATTTTTAGTACACTGTGATGATGGCAAGATATATTTTATAGATCCATTGTTTTTAACAAAGACGTTATCGAAATGGTAATGTTTCGATTCACAGTACAGCAGCTATACTGATATATATGCTGCTCTATTCCGTCAGAAAATACAAGGAACCTAGCTTAATTCATGCATTTTCAATTCATGAAGATACAAAGCAATTATTTCTTAAGAAAATGAAGAAGCTAAATATAAAGTAACTAGATAAACTGTTAGAGGAAACAATAAAACGTACTTAAGCACCAGCACATAAGTAGGTACATGTCCTGGTATCGACTTCCTAATCACCCATCCATGCGAGATGCTAGGAAGTGCAACTCGCTCGCGGACGGCACTCATACAAATGCACACAAACACACACGAACACACCCAGCATGCACACACATAGAGGAACTGACAATTAAGAGGAAGCTAATCATGCAAATTTAATTATAGCTTTAGGGTCACACTTACGCTTACAGAAGCGGTTGGTTGTGGAGATGGAATCTAAAATTGTTTCAACACAACGCAGTTCCCTCTGAAAAGAAAGTATTTCAAACCAAACCATAACATGTACATAACATATACGTTGACACTCACAGCAGCATCCTCAAATTGATAGTACCTACTTACATCTAACGATGGCATGATCAATACTCGAAGTAGGATGCAGTAAGGAATTCAGGATGCAAGAAAAGTCCATCACCAGGTTTGGTAATGTTCGATACCAAGATAAGTAATCCTCCAACATGATTGAACGCTTGTCTAATGAAAAGTATAAAATAAATAAATAAAATGGAGCACTTAGCCTTATCGCGTGCGTAAGCGCACCGCAGCCACAATGTCTGTGTCGGCCGCTAGTATGGAAGATAACGTACAGAAGGATTGCTTGGATTTGCTATTTGAAAGAATCCACATTGATATCCTCATGTAGGTTGTAGAGAGTGGTTCCATACACGACCACGACACTGATCCTTTCATTAGAAATTCTGCTCTGTGAAGTTTCACTCAGGTCTGTCCCGCGATCTTTTGTATTTATTTTGCTGTTGTGCTGTTGCTTGTGATGACTATATCTGAGACCATATCACACAGCCTGACCTCACTCCCTGCTGGGCTGAGTATTGGCCTCTTGTTGCTTTTGCCAGTCTCCATGTGTATGTGCCAGGCGCCTCCAGGTTCCTCAATACAACAATATAGTGCACATCCTACTAATATTACAAATGCGCAAGTTTGCGAGGATATCTATATATACTGACCGGATTTGGATCAAATTTGGCACACAGATAGTTTATTATCTGGATTAACATATTATTAAACGATACTTTTTATCCTGGTAGTACGCGGGCATAAGCTAGTATTATATAAAGTAAACTAACGCTAGACTTCGTGAGTGTTTGAATTAAGTCACAGTGTTTAGTTTAGTACGATCGTTGTAAAAGTAACCACTTTTACAACGATCGTACTAAACTAAACACTGTGACTTCTACAATTCTGTTGTGTGGTCAATGATCTAGCGAGCGTCGCCATTGTCCTTGCGCGCGCGCTGCGGTAAACCGACAATACAGAGTATTATGGAGTATTGTGTTGTTACTGCCTTCCTGACGATCATGCCATAATCTGCTGATGATGGCTCGCCTGTTAGTGTTGCTAATTATTAGGTGATTGTGGTTACCGAGCTGATGGCAAAGAGTGAGATATTGCCTTGTGCGGTTATTCCGCCATTTGCAACTACTAGTACTTCTACTACTGCTACAACGATTGCAATAATTGGACAACAAGTACAATTAGATGAATCGTCGGTCGTTGAACTATGACTGATTACGATTAATTTATATGACGATTAGTTAAGAACCAAGTATGATCTATCACCTCACTATCTCATACATTATAGGTACACATCAATGTTACACAATATGGCAGTTATCGCCACGATCGAATAGTATACTGAAGTGACTTCCTCGTTGGTCTACCTACTAGGGCAGAAACTACTGCTGAGCTGAAGGTCTTGGCTCCATCGAAGATCTTTGGGGTTATCTAACAGGAACTCCTCGTAGGAGTAGCAGCCATATCTAGAATTGTGCCCGACTCATGACAATAGGCTCGGGTGTACCTAATACACCCACTATAAACCTCTGCCTAACCCGGCGGGGCAAACAGGCGTGATGTTATGAATTAATTAATAAGATAAAGATAAAAAATCTAGGACAAAGAGCTAGGACTCCTGTCCACATATACAGTCTAGAGTTTAGCTTGATCTCAAGGCTGAGTTGATTTATGATGAAGTCGGTCTGAATAACTGAGAGGTTGCGACCCCACGGCTAATGCTATCGAATAATTGCATATTAAAGCCAAAACCTACACAATCACTTAGTATCCCTGACCGATTTAACTAAATTACAAGTTAATAGTGCCAAAATATAAGTAAATTGCTCTAATATGGATAGATACGTATGAAGGTACTGATTGTAAATATTAATAGTATTTAACTTTTTACCCGACTGCGCCAGCGGAGGGTTATGTTTTTACCCGACTGCGCCAGAAGGAGGGTTATGTTTTTCGAGAGTATGTATGTATGTATGTATAATTGTTTGGCACGCTCTGTGGCCTGAACGGCTCGATGGATTTTAGCTTGAGAGATCGCGTTAGATTCGTATTTACTGTGAGAGTGACACTGGGTGTATCAAAAAAAAAAAGAAACAAAATGGCGGATTTTTGGCGCCAAATTCAAATGTTTGGCACGCTCTGCAGCCTGAACGGCTCGATAAAGGGCTCATCATGAGGATTTTAAAATGGTATATCTAAGTAACTAAAAAATGTGAAATAAATAAAATAATTAAAAAAATTAAAAATCCCGACTACTTAAAAATAACTAAGTAATAACTTTAAATAAAAACTGAAAAGAAAAAAACAAGTTCAGGAAACAGGACAAATTGACTGCAACAGTCGGGACCCATATTGGTTGTAATGATTTTAGTCTAGATTATTTAATGGGTCCCGACTGTACCGTACTGTATTTCTTTTACAGCAACTTTTGTCAATGCAGACATATCAAGAGAACTGTGATATGTAGGTACACTGTACAGATGTGTACGTCATATTTGCAGGATCGTCTAAAAAACCCCGGATGTGTTGTAGAACACTATTCGTGCTGCTATTGCCAACATCGACGTGGACTGGACATGCTGGACTCATTGCGATTTCAACTTTCCCAATGTATTGACTAGAACGAGGGCCACTTTCAAGATGTTATAAAAAATCTAAATGTTTACCAGTATGTGAAACAAAAACTATTACAAATGATATAGGTATCTAATACTTTTTGTTTTATGATTTCTTAAATAAGAGAGTTCCCGCGCGCACCTTGTGCCTGAATATGAAACCAAGTTTACAATTGCAATATTGGCTAGAACAGTCGAAACGACAAGAGCATTCAGAGGAATTTCCAATTGCTTAGGCATTGCTCTCTGGGAGTCTTCCACATCAAGTTTACTTCCTTTAGTCCTTTATCGGCAATCGGTATCTAAGTAAGTAGCATCTTAATTCTGAACTCCACTTAAACTTGGCGTATATTTCGAGCCCCTTCTTTTCAAAACAGACAATTTTGCAACATTAATGAGACTTCAAAGTATTCAAGCTGTTTCCCTAACAATTCTTCAGTGCGTATCTTCGCGACTTCCAAACTTTGAAGTCCATCAACACAAACAACTTAGGAGACTTCCACTGACATTTTGTTTACTCAGAAGGACGAAGCTGTTTTTTACGACATTTTCCCTTTTCTTTTAGTATCGGCTTAGCAGAGGCGGCTTACGCACAATCCTTGTTGCCAAATGAAGAAGCAACCACTATTATTGTTGATCAGATATTTGTTTACGGGACTTGTTTATTTACTTTTTATTATATTAATGAACGGAGTAAACAAAACACGAGTGTCAGGTTTCATTGCGTTATTTTTACGACATTTCTGATAAAAATATCGGCAGTAAAATGTTTGAAATCCGGAGTGTTCGGGTCACATTAGCGACGGAACGATCGCTCGCTCCACAGGGATTTGTCCTTATGGCTGACTTTAAGCGATGATTCCCAAGACAGGAACAAACTGTCCCTGTGATGAAGATTAAGAAGTTTTGCAAGTAACAATGTTTGCAGTGAATGGCATTCGATTCGAATTAAACGGCTGGTCGGCTGGTTATTAAACTTCTTTTGTGCCCCGTGTCCCTTTGTACGACAACGAGCGGAGATCTCCAAGTGGCAAACTGAACGTAGGTATACTTAGCTTGTCATGCTGCAGACACATGCATGCAAAGTACAATGTCAGTAAATAGATACCATCAACATCATCAATCATAATAATCGAATGTACCTCCTGTGACGTACTTACTAACTACAAACATGACCGCTTCGTGATCACTGCAGTGGATCAGAACAAATGTGCTAAACAAAACACGGACTGTAGTCGTGTTCATTCACACGAAGAAATATTTGTCATCCATTAATGTAACTCCTATCTGAATTCAAAATCTTAACTTTGATTTATCAAAATAATAACAATCAACACATGAATTCATTCAACTGCAAAATGTTGATAAAAGCATTTCGCCGTCCGGGACGACAACCATCTTTCATTCGATTGTGTTATCATGTCACCTTCCATAGCAACAAATGATTTAGATTTTTCCTCAACATCAAAAACACAATCAAAGGAAATAGGTCAGGAACCCGAAGTGTTGATTGGCTTATTCAAGGATACCGTCGCCAATAAAATGGAAAAGTATGAAGTCTGAAGCAATCAATCGGAAGCCATGAAGCCTCTATCGCACGATCCAATTGCTGAAGGAAAGAGTCGTGGAGGGAAAGCGAGATCACATCGACGAGATGAATAAAGTGCGCCTTGATTTAGGTGAACAGGCTCGTAAACATGTTTACATTGTCGTTGAGCCGCTGACTGCTGCAGCGCATAGATAACGGATGGCAGATCAATTTGACGCCGCGGCAATAAAGGAAGTTGTTCACTAAAGTTTGTTTTGTTTTGCGCGCGTTTTAGGGGAAGCGTCTGATAAATGTTTGCAGGATTGGATTGTTTTAGTAATAAGGTTTACTACCCACTGTGTCGCTATGGGGACATCGAGTTTAGTTAACCGTAAAACCTTATTACTTTCGTGAATAGTTCAATGTTAGTTCGGCTTTTCAGTTTATGATGGTATTAAGTTATTGTTTCGCTCTCTCCCGTTTTTATTTCGACGTACAGGATAGTTTATCTTCACAGTATTCTTACATGAAAATTTACCTAAGAATACTTCCTTGTTCTATACGTTGATCCCTGCTTTCTTTGCTTCCCAGCTTACCACAAAACTTTCCATTTGATTCAATTGATAGAAACTACCACTTTGGGCAAATTCCCCCTCATTACTCCATAAGCAAAAAACCTGAAATTATTTTTTTTATTTGCAGAAAGCATATTGTTATGATCCACAACAATGATTCTACTGTACAATAATAAGCTCTTCGAAGCTCTTTTAATATCAACACAAAGGAACTACTTGGATACTGTGAAAATATTAAAGCCAACTTAAACGATACTTCTGAGAAAATAACTGGCCATTCAAAACTAGCTCTTTATGCTTGGAAAATAAGATTGAATATAATTGATATAATTGATTTACTAGAGTAGAGTGACCATGGTTTCATATGAATAAGTAGTAATTTAGTTTTGACGGATAATTTAATAATCTAGTTCATGATCTGTGTGTAAAAAAAACATTGAAATAGCAACACTTGTCAGTCAAAGTAATATAATGAAGATTAATTATAAAAAAGCCATGCTTTTTAATGTCTTCGAAGAAAAATAACCTGATGATGTCACACACTTGATGTTCTGACGGAATCCAAGTGGTAGTCCGTGTAATGATCTTTTTTATTACAAGACAGTGTTACCATGCGCATGCGGGTTCTGATTTTTTTATAAGCAAGCTTTTTTTACTTCTTGTGAACAGAAAGTACAAAGTCCTGCCTAAGTTTTTTTTGACGTGATGACGTCTTATAAATCGATTTTATTTATATAGATGAACACCGGCTACATGCACGAAAAAGTGTCACGAATCCTGCGATCAACGCGCAGCCCGAACCCTTGGACCTAGAAAATCCTGAAAGTTTGCACTGTGGTTCCCTATAATGTAGACAAGGAATAAGGAAGGATTCAACAGAATTCAACCCCTAAGGGAGTTAAATAGGGGATGAAATTTTGTATGAAAGTCCGTCAGTTTTAAAGTAGCATCTTAAAATTTTGTGCTTAGGCTGACAATTGAAAATTAATTTATACGCGTCTCAGTGTTTTTAAAAATGGAAATAGCCCCCAAAGGGTTAAAAAGGGGATGAAGTTGTGTACAGTCGTAGAAAGTCCTTAATTTTCGAAGTAAAAATCACAAAACTTATTATCTAGGCGTATGGTTGGAAGCTAACGCAACGGTGTTGTTAGAATATCAATCCTTAAGGGGTGAAAAGGGTCGTTCCCGGCCCTGGTTCAATCCATGGTCCGGAGCGAGACGGAATGGGACGCCGTCATCTCATTCTGCGAAGCAGTCATGCTAGCGAAGGTGGTGGCAGAACGTGATAGGGAGAGATCCTCACGTCCCGGCCGCCGCGGGAGACGCCCCGGGCATCGGGGGCCACGTGGTGGCTTCCGGCCACCGTAGGCGCGGGCCTGTGGACGGGGAGCTATGGGCTAGCTCGCCGTCCGTCCGTCTCATGACGACAGGCAGTGTTGACGGCGCGTTCGTGTTCCACGCGTGCCTCAAAGAGAGTCAGCAATAAGGAAGGGTTCCGCAATGGCCGAAGCCTGCCGGGGCTGCGGGACTGTTCGAAAGAGATACTGTGGCCCCGGAACACAAAGGGCGATGAAGAACATGGATGGGTTTCAGTCAGTAAAAGTCTGACACTCCCTCCTGCTCCGCCCAGAACGGGAGGAGTCATTCGATGATTTTCCATCCGAAAAAAAAAACAACTTTACAGACAACTATTTTTTTTTAGTTAGCCTGAGCTGTCCCACTCCTGGGCAAAGGTCTCCCCCATTCCTTCCACTTTTCTCGGTGTTGCGCCTCTTTGCCTAAGTAGGAAAGATATATTTCAAAAAGCCCTTTTTAGGTAAGTAAAGTAAGTCTGATAATGATGATTGGCTGAATTCAGTTCAGTATCCAGTGTGTTTCAGTATCAGGTAATTGGCCTAATACAAGTGCTTACCTAATACAAGTGCGAAACCGTCTTAACAATTAATTTGGTTAGAAACAGTGTCATGATTCATGAAGTGTGTCAGTACTTATGAATAATTGTAATCAAATGTGAATAGATAGAATTTTGTCCCATGTATCTCGTAATCAAACGATATTAATTAGTCATAACAATTATAATAATAGTATAGCCACATCTCGCCATTTATGGTAAGTCCCATGTAAGTACGGGTGAGTATATTGCTTATATTATTTAATCTCACGAACCAGAAGCACAAGATAAGTATACCTAAACTCTTACCTACTTATGTACTCTACAGTAGGTACCTCATAATATTAAAGTTAACTCTTTCACATCCAATATTATTAATTCGTTTCTATTACCATAAGTAGTATTATGTTTTGCGGTTTTCCATCTGCGACCACGTGCTAATATAATATGTGTGTTACGACCTTATTACTAACAAGGTAAATGCCAAATATAAAGTTATTATTTTGTTTTAATTAACAATAACTGTCCTTACAAAAACATGCAAATATGTACCAAAATAATTCACCCACCACCATAACTGAATTTACTAAACAATATTTGAGCAAGTCGACTTGGAACACACTAAAGACTAAACGATAGTAATAGGTTCAAAAAATTATGTACTTGTAATAACCACAAAATACAGGTTTTTTGATAAGCACAGATTTGATATAACCAAAAACATTTCGCTTCACAATCGAAAATATCTGACATAAACCAACCCACATTATGTTCGCGTGGTCTCCTTTCGTAAAGAGGACGCCGGTGTGGCTGTGTCCCAGCTCTGGGAACATTGTGAGCTGATTATTCTTCACGTTTTCTACTAAAACCTATAACCAACGCTTTAGATATGCTACTGCATAAAAGCATAAAAACAAATAAGGATAAAAGATGACCTTTCAGAAGCATGTTGTATTAAAGAAGTTTAGTAGAAAGCACAAAGCCTATAGCTTCTAACTCCCATAAAAGCAACCACGGGCCCCCTACATCAGGGCACAATATATAACTAGTGGCTGCAGCCATATATTAGCGCCGTGGCCTCACGGAACAATACAGAAAGAAGGCCATTCATTCCTTTGTGGCCAACTTCTGCGGTTCAGAGTATTCAATGTTTTTTGTTAAGGAAACTGACGTCACACAACTTTCTGTGGTGTGGTGTAAGGGAAAATTATTTTTCGTGGAAAATCTCCTTTTTTGTATTCATTCTGGTCCGCTGCCAAATTTCTTAGAAATAATATCTATAAAGCCTGTGAAAAACTAAAATACTCGTGTTTTTTTTTCTCCAAAATGATATCATAGCAAATTACTTCATCTTCTAAAATAAGGTATAATTATTCTTATAATAAAGCTAAGTTTAGAGAGCTTAATTTAAATAAACATGATGATTATTATTAAATGCTCCTACAAAAAACGTAACATGGTATTATTCACATTTTTTACGCCATGACAGGGGAAAAAACTGAACAATACATTTTGATGGCACGGCTGGTAAAAACTAAGTATGTTTTATGAATAAAATAGGATAGGTACTGAATATATCCGTTTGTGCTAAGCTAACCTCTCTCCTAGTAGGATGACACTCATTTCCGTCCAAGTCTTGTGTCTTGCACCGCTTGCTCGCACGGTGCGTCGCTCGCGATAACTCGTGTATTTTATTGGCCAATCCCGAGCCTGTGCGTGCCCTATTATTACTAATATCACGGTGGACACACGACGCGTCCACAGGAAGGACTCGTGTAAATATAACGGCGGAATGCAAATACTGGCATATGGCTTTGTTTAAGTTTGGGGGAGGTTCGTGGCAAACTGCGATAGATCGTTGTTATTATTTATTAATTGGTCCTGGTTTGTATTATTATTCTGTGTTGCTAGACTAAGGTGTTTCAACGTCTGCAATGATGGCCCAATATTTTGATTTCAAAGGGTGATAACAAAATTCATATTTACTACTAATTTTAAATACCGATATCTTAAAGATTTTGTATGCACAACTAGGTACTAGCTACAATAATGTTCATCCTATTGCATTTGCAAATTAAGTACCTTCATTAAACATTTTCCTGAACCGTATAAAAATAATAACATCAAAATTGTACTATGTGAGACTTATCCCAGCCCTTACCTACATCACGGTGACTCTATTCTGGTATGATCACGTGGCATACGATTACGGCGTAGTTTTCACATTTCGATATACAAAGTTTTGTGCCATTAATTGTGGCTTAATGCCAGGAAGAATGGCGTTATTGCCACGTAGAATGGTTTTAATAATGCCAGGATAATAGACCAACTTGAATGATGCTTCGGTGCTATTGTGTAACTTATGTAGGAACGATATAAGTTAGTTTGTAATGATTGTGGGATTTATTTTCGGCCACATAATGAAAACCAAAGTAATAGGTAATATTATTATGAATGATGTATTGGTCACTTGGGATTGGAACTGAAAGGCAGAAATAATATCATGTTTTGTTATTGTTCAATAATCTTCTTACTTACAATATAATCGTGTAAACAGCACGATTAAAGAACATAGCGTGACATCACAATAATTAGAAGATTAAAAGTCCGATTTATAAAAAATGCCATCGAATATACTAATGTTTTTTTATTTACCTAAGCCGAACTACATTTCCTATACTTAATATTTTATAGATGATTCAGTCGAGCCGCACGAACAGCCGAATTCCTAAACGAAAGTGTGCGATCCCCTTTTCTTTCAGCTTTAAAAAACAGCATGATTTCTCTCTTAGTATGAATTAAAGCTAATAAGTTATACATTGTTTTGACTAAGAAGTGGATGTATCTGAAGATCCTCGAGGGTGTTGCCAGCCGGAAGCTTTTAGCTCCCACCGTCGCGGGACTGGGAAGTGGGAAGTGGGAAGTGGGGACTCCCCGCGGCACGAGACGACTCTCGATTTAATATAATTTAGAGAAATGTTTGTCTTGAACATTTTGGGGACGAATCGTGGTGAATGTTGGTCATATTGTTTCAGTTTCAGTTTAGTAGTTTGCTTGCGTAAGGGCAGCGACATTTTGATGCAACTATTTATTTAATTAAATACATACTTAATTCATTAATTCATCTACTTGGGTCTGATTGACCACAATATCAACATGACACCGAATGACACGTACTTTCTTTGAAAGTACTGCCCTGTGAGTAGGTACCTACTCACAGGGCAGTACTTTCAAAGAAAGTTGAATAGCCTGCACAAAACCCATAAAACACGAAAAACAAAAGCTTTATTATCTATTCTAAATTTAAACAAAAGTAATTTTAAATAAATTTCTCTTAGCAGCGCGAACCATCAGAAGGCGTCAATTTTTAAGTAGACACCCCGCTTTGCCGCTAGCCCGCGAGCCCGCCAACCCGCCAGCCCGCGCAGTATCCACGGTATAGTAAAATAAAACGACATGTCAGCTGCCGCCCGCCACTCCGGGCCCAATTACTACAATTTATGGACATTAAAATATGACCATGGGGTATAGTGATGGGCACAAGACAACTAGGTATCCGCCGATATCCACAGATCTGCCTAATAGATTCGAATATTACGCCAATGTTAGAGCGTTGTCATCTAAAAATGAGTGTACGAAGGAGATGACACTAACTTCTTTCACAGTTATGTGGTTCCATATTTCATATCATATCTGTGGTCATAATCTCAATATTTATCCCAAAAACGCCAAACATGAATTTTTATCACGTCATTCTTGATCCTCCAATCGCTCTCTCATTACGAAGGATCGTGACTACGCTTCTTGCGTTCGTTTATGAGTTGGCATTATGTGTACCCATATATTTTTATAGATACCTAGTTATCACCCTAGCCCTTAAGATCCTTTCGAATATATTAAAATACGCCCCATGCATGTCCCCGAGAATGTGCTGATCTGGGATATAAAAACATAGCGTAACAGCTGCTTATAATCTCACAGGTCGTAACCATAAATTGCAGGGACTGACTGTTGAGAAATAGTGATAGCTAGGTAGTGATTTTGCATGGGGCAACTGTAGTTATATCACTATTTATATCTTTTTCAGCAGTAGAACTCGTTAAGAACTGAATTAATTTACCTACCTACTGATAAAAACCATTCGATTTCAATTTTGTCCTTAAAACAGAAAATCTAGCGGTAATTTCTTTTTACTGTCATACGGTGCAATTAATATCCGTAAGCACAAACCTATCCATTTCTTAACGCGGACTTTTGGATATTTATATCAACAACAAGTCACATCACTAGTGGAAAGATAAAACCCGTGCCCTGTCCAGTGTAATGGCGTCGTCGTTGCCATGGGATATGGCAAAATTAAAAAGTATACGTAGTTATGGGGCAATTAATTTGTCCGGGCCAAATGTTATGATTTGGGGCCGCCAATGTTATGAGTTTTGTCCCGTGATTGGCAAAATGGCGGCCGTCCCGGACTTGTTTAATTCCATTTTATTATCAATTTAAACAAGAGTTAGAGTATAATGTGAGTCATATGACACAATAGGTAACAATAAAATCGTTGGCTCGTTTTTATTGCGAAATAAATAGCTGTTAAATGAATGTACTTTGTTATTGTTGATTAGTGATTGACAAAAAATAATTGGTGATTAGGTGTTACAAACAACAATTTAGTTCTACAATGTTTATTTTGTCGTTCTTATCTAATTTGACGTAATGCTGTTTAAATTCATTTTTAGAGCAATTTCATCCCTTGAACATTAAAAACTGCCTTAAATACATATAAGTTACAGCTTTGCCAACATTATCTCGAAAGCAAGTCGTCGCGCCGTACAGTCGTCGCGCCGTACAGTCGTCGCGCCGTACAGTCGTCGCGCCGTACAGTCGTCGCGCCGTACAGTCGTCGCGCCGTACAGTCGGGCCGAACTAACTGTAACATCTTCTTATTGATTGACTTTTTAACATTTACCCTTCTCATTGTGCTGCTGTCAAAGCATCCATTATCCGCTAATACGCCGTGTCTACGGGCTAGTGCGAAACAATGGCGACGATGTATAGGGCATTAGGGATATTGTCGCGAGTGAAGCGACACTGTGTCGCCTGATCACTTAGGGTGCCAGTAGGTAGGGAGACGCAGAAGGGCCTACAAGATGGCACCCTCTGGCGCCATCATATCAGGGATGGCTCGAGACATCCTTATAAACAAGGGCTTAGGACTAGAAGTAAAAAGTAAACATATACACTATTGTGATCTTTTTCTCCTTAGCGTGTCGTTGACCAATATTGTTGGAAATAAGTACCTTTTTTAGGGTTCCGTAGTCCTGACAAGGAACCCCTATAGTTTCGCCATGTCCGTCTTTTTCATCGTCTACCCCACCGTGTGGGGTATCGTTGAATAGGTCTTTTAAAATGACTTAGGAGTTGCTAATCTTACTTTTCGAGTTAATGCTCCATTTACCAAATATTAAACTTTAAAGTGCAAATTTTTGTTCCAGGTGCCCCCCCCCCCCCCCCCAGCCCTCTAATAGCTAAACTGCTGGCCTGAAAAACCTGGAAAAAATCATGATGATAGTGCATTTCATGAACTTTAAAAGAAAACTATAGCGGTTAAGATAACTTTATTAGTTTAGCAGTAATAGTCGTTGAACTTGGGTGTTGTATAATTTTGTACCAAAATACAAAATCCTTAGAATAAGTCTTTTAAAGTGACTAAGTTGCCTGAATATAACGGGCTACTACGGAACCCTATACTGCGCGTGGCCCGACACGCACTTGGCCGGTTTTTTTGTTTTTAGCTACTTAGATTTATCGAAGGTGACCATTTTGTTTATTCCAATTCATTACTAGAACTCTAACATCTGCCATTATCTACGGGTCGGCTTCTGTTTTTAACCTACTTCTAAAAAAGGAGGAGGTAATTAAATCTCAACTTAGTTTTCCGACCTCCACAACCCAGTTACTGTAAGTTTTAGTTAACTAACTTATTAAATGAATACCTAAATATATTTGCACTTAAGGACATGGGAAATGTCTCCTGCGAGCGTCTAGTGCGAGAGGAAACAGACATACTTCCCTAAGTTAAATACTGTTTGTCAAACCATTTCATCACACCGGCACAAAATAAGAAGTATCTTGCGTTGAGTAATATTACTGAGCCTGCCTGCGCAGTGGTACCACTGAGTACTGGTGGTACTTCCAGTGAGTTAGTGGCGGCTGATGTTTTCGTTATGTTTCGGTTGTTTACTCCGCGTGTTATCGCGCCGATAAACATGTTGTTTGTGTTTCATGCCATGATAGCAGAGGAACATTAAATTGTTTTGTTTCCTGAAGTCATGTGTGCTTCTCTTTACGTACTAGCTAGGTACTTACAGAAAGGTGTTTTTGAATTTTTTGTTTGGTGTAAAGTGGTGTGATGTTTCTGTATTCCATACATGGGTAATAATGAAAAATGTTAGTCGCATATTGTGGTGATAATGGCGACGAATAGGCAAACAATACATTACACAAATATTAATACACAGGTCAAACACCCGATGAGCTACTTGTAAGGTATTAATTTAGGAGAAGGAGCGTTAACACGTTGCCACACTAATCAATCACAGATACTATAATCGTTCATTTGTTTTTTTTTTTAGATAGTCTTTTGTTTTTTGCGAAGGCGTCGCGGCAGACCACGGAGATGACGGGATGAGCTGGACCAAACCAACGACCTGAGGTCCACGTAAGCCCTGAATCGATAAAACTGAAAGTCGTAGGGAGGGGCCTTTCCCCAGCAGTGGGATGACGCAGGCTTACAGTAATAGTCATTTGTTTTTGTCAGATCGTTTGAGTGAATTCTTCGGCAGGCATGTCCGGTGATGTCACCCAGGCCTGCACGATCGAGGCTTCCAGGAGGAGCTCCCGGTCCAGCTGCTTTAGCGCCCAACGCGGACCACTCGGGGCCTGTTGGACCGGCGCGCTTGAGGTCTGGGTGGAGACGTCGAACCGGATGTACCGGTGGTCGGAATAGGTCTCCACCCCCTCCATGACGCGCCAGTCAACGACACGCGGTGACAGAGCGGGGCTAGCGAACGAGATGTCCACCACCGACTCGCCCCGCATCCTCACACACGTGGCGACAGAACCCCGATTTAGGACGACCAGGCCCTTCTCCAGGGTCCAGTCCTCCACCATCCTTCCCCGCACGTCTGTGCAACGAGAACCCCAAGCCAAGTTAATTCTTATACGTTTTACTGTAATCTACAAGCAATGAACTATATTTTGTATTTTTTTCAAAATGGGGGATTGTCAAATTTCGTCTTCAAAACTATTTATTTTACAATAATAACAAAAATATATTTGAGATCCTCATAACGAGCCCTTTCATGTGATATATGACACAGTAATTAGTATCAGTATTGTCCCCCGAAAATAAGGGTCATTTTCGGGGGACAATAATTAGGAAATAATAAAACAACTTTTGCAAACCTTACTGTGTCATATATTATATATATATTATTATTATTTTTATTATTTATATATTATTATTTACAAAAAAAATATTTATTTTATTTGCACGTCTGTGTTCCTACCAAATTTCACCTGTTTAATGTCCAGTAGATTCGGCGTACATTGGCTATGACTGACGGACGGACAGACAGACAGACGCACGAGTGATCCTATATAAGGGTTCCGTTTTTTTCATTTTTTGTACGGAACCCTAAAACTATGTGTAATGTCTATTGTTAATGTCTTATTTAGCCTTATGAAATTATAGAGTTGTTTGGAAAACGAAGACATTTTGATAGTAAACTAGGATAAGGGCAGAGAAGTGCCTTGCCGTGCCGAGCCTGGTGGCATCAAGTCCGCCTATGTACCACTGTTGTACATGAAGTTTAAATAAATAGAAGTGGACCATGTCTTACAATTATTTAGTTGTATCAACTTTTTGCGATCCTGTACCTATTATTATTGTTTTATGAAAATAAAACAAGATAGTGTCTTTTTAAAAACAGAGTAGAAAAACCCAAACAAATAAAATCACGGACTCAACATGACCCGATAATTTGGTTAATTTCCAAACACATACTATCTAAATACTAATAAATTAATTAAAGGAAATGCGTGGCTCGTTAGCCTGCCCAGCGGACTACGAAAATGGCTTAATTTTTACCATTACGCGTAGATGGGAGAACTGCGCCCTTTTGTTGTTAAAACACAATAATGGCGTAGCTTCAATGTGGCCACTTAGTTCGAGTAGCGGCACCGCACCCACAGTGCACGCCACAGACACAATCATGTAGATCTGGGAGTCGTTTGAAATTATTTCGTATGGAATGAACATTATCTATCTTGACAACCATGTTGATGGACAGTGTAGGAACTAAGAAAAATGCAAAACCGCTTCGAGGTTGTTTGTAACCAAGTTTTCAAAATCGAATTAAAAAATCGCGAGTTTTCTGTTCAAACAATAAAGATATTTTCAGACATCTGTCAATGTCGTAATGGCCCAGAGGTTAAGCCCTCGCCTCCCATGTATGAGGTTGTGGGTTCAAATCCGGGCAAGTACCAATGTGACTTTTTCAATTCATATGTACTTTTCTAAGTTTATCTTGGACATTACAGACATCGGTGAAGGAAAACATCGTGAGGAAACCTGCACTTATAATTAATAAATTAATATAAGTCTGAAATCGCCAACCCGTCTTGAGCAAGCGTGGTGATCAATGCTCGTGCCTTCTCTGTATGAGAAGAGGCCTTTGCCCAGCAGTGGGACAGTAATAGGCTGGTATTATTATTATTATCAGACATCTAGAATCAATTTAAGTAACCCCTTATATTAATTGATATGCGTACAGAATCCAATTAACTACGTAATTTCACGTACAGTAACTGATACAGAATGTCCAGTAATTCATGTTAACGCGGTTTGACCCCCGTTCCTCCGACTGCCCCCCATGCCCCCCCCCCCCATCTCCTCCCTGCCTACCCCGAATTAGTGCACTTTGCGTCCCAATTGTTGGGGACACTCTTTTGAAAATTCAAATGGCCCGTCCGCCCGTGGAAAGGTAATGATTTTCGACAATCGCAAAGGATCGCATGCCAACAAAGGCAATTTAATTTATTTTGATATAAACTTTAGATAGGTATAATAAAGTATACGGTCGAGTACGCAATTTGCGAGGGAATATCAGCTGTCCTGTGAGTTAGGGGTCCTGACTCTGAGTGATACTATCGTTTGTGGCGACTACAGCTTTGATGCAAAAACTTTCATCTTATCAGAGTGAGACTGAGTGAGACATAACGTTTATCAATTCTGACGCAAGATATCTTCTTGTATCTATACGGTTCTAGAATTAACGAATTGTATCATGATGAATGATCTGAAAAAAAAAAAAGAGAGAATAAGAAAAATTATGGTATTTTCAGATCACCAATCTGTCTTGTATAAGGAAACCCTTCAGAAGTTTTCCGTAGCTGTAAGTAAGTAATGGTTTACTAAGAACTTGCTCATCATGCGTGCACTAGACAGATTATATCTTAGGAAACTTACGATTCCGAGAAATTCAATGTATGTGCTCATTCCATTCATTCATAGACAACATATACATTGACCGTCTGTGACTTACTTTAACGTAGATTTAATATTTTAGTTATTTATGTAGTTATACCTATATAGAGAAAATACTGTTTCAAATTGCGAACTCATGAAAGCATTTAGCGAAAAATAGTAAGAAAATGTTACAAAGACTTGGTTTTATTCATGAACTGCGATCTATGTAATACGGTTCTAGTTTTCATACTGAGTTGCCTTACACTAATTGTGTTAGTTTAACGTTTTCATGTAAATAACGATTATGTAGCAGGAAGGTTTATTTTTGTGTACCTTGTTTGAGTATTCACGGTAAGTTAGAAATAAATAAAAGTTCACCGAATAGTAATTGTGTTTTTTCTGAGTAGTTCTCCTGAGTCCTAACTGTATTTACCGAACAATAGTACATTTTGATACAATTGGAGAAAGTTTGTTATTGTACTCGAGGCGGAATTAACTACCGAGCCGTAGGCGAGGGTGTTTTTGAGCCGAAAACTGCAATAACAAACGTCCACGTGTATCAAACGACGTTTTTCAATACACTTTTGAAGAAATAGAATAAAAGAACGAAAACTGTTGTGTTTGTAGTGGGATATAGAAATAAATATGCGCTTTTATTTCCTCGTATATTCGTAAATCGTAACCATAACCATGATTCAAGTGACAGAGAGTATGACAGTTCTATGATTATCCTAGATGACGTAGAGTCCGGTGTTGCTCCTCCCCCACGTTATTAGATTAAAGGTTCAACCGATTCGGCGGTTTCCTGGTCCTTGTACTGCGACGCGTCTCCATCAACGTAAGTGCTGGCGCAGGTGTATTTACAGTTGGTGCTGTAGGTAGGCACTGTAAGTCTTCTGCCCGTCTGGGAGTTTCTGGACTGGCTTCCTTTTCAGGGTTTTCTGACGATGGTATAAGATTTTCATTCTGTGCAGGGCTATATATCTCTTATAATTGAGTCCGCATCCTGAGATAATCTCGGCTGCCGCAGGTAAGTATCAGAAATGTTGAGATGGTCATTATCCCTTGTGCATTTTGTCCCGATAATCTGATCCACATGTCTTTGTTGTTTCTTGCCATCTGCCTCAATTTCGTAATGTAGCTTCCCTCTTTTGTCCAATATTTTTCCAAATTTCCACTTATTTGTACTCTATCTCCTCTTTTGAATTCTTTGTTTACAGTAAGGTCATCATTTCCATTATTTCTTCTTATCTCTCGTTCTCATTTTACAAGGTCAATCCGTGTTCTATATATCCTTTTATACATCATTTCAGCTGGGCTTATTCCTGTGGTGCTATTAGGTGTTTTCCTGTACATCATTAAAAATCTCTGCAGTTTGTCTTGTACGGATCCTTCTTCATTAGCCATTGACTTTAATTTATTTTTCATTGTTTGCACATATCTCTCTGCTTGACCGTTTGTTGATGGATGGTAAGGTGCTGTGAATTTAGCTTGTATTCCGTTTTCTTTGAAAAATCTTTGCATTTCTTCTGATCTGAACTGTCTTCCATTGTCTGAGACTTGAGTTATTGGTAATCCAAATGTAGTGTATATCTTTTTCAGGATATTAATTGTAGCTGTTGCAGTAATAGATGTTATTGGTACAACTTCAAGCCACTTAGTATATGCATCTACCACAATAAGGAAGTATTGGTTCATGAACGGTCCAGCGTAGTCAATGTGTATACGGCTCCATGGTTCTTTTGGGTATTCCCAAACATGTGTAGGTACTTTTGCAGGATTTTCTCATCATCATGTTCTCTATGTCTGAGTCAATATTTTGCCACCATACATAGCTTCTGGCTAATGCTGTATGAGCGGTATGTAATTCTTCTAACACTATGTGTTGGAGTTTCTTTGGTATGACTACTCTAATGCCATATAGAAGATGCAGTTATTCTGTAGTGAAAATTCTTCTATTCTCTTGCAATCTTCTCTGCCTGAATGTATATCTAAGTATAGTTTTTGTAGTTCTGGATCTGTGGCTGTAGCTTCTTTAATTTCTTGTTGTGTAACTGGCATTTCTGCGATTTGATTTAGGTAGAAAGCATCATCATCAGTAAGTTTTTCTTTGTTTAATTAAATCAGTAGTCACCGCATTTCTCGAAAAATAGTCAGCATTTGCATGTTCTGTAGTTTTCCTGAGTTTAATTTCGTAGTTGAATCCAGCCAAGAAATTTGCATAATGTACTAGTCTAATGGCTGTAGTACTGGGTATTGCCTTCTCTGGGTGTAAGATTCTAGCCAGTGGTTGGTTGTCAATAATCAGGGTTATTTTTCTCCCATAGCAGTATTGAAAGAACTTTTTAAGACCCCATATTAATGCCGCTGCTTCTTTATCAAGTTGGCTGTACCGTTTTTCTGCTTTCGTTAGTGATCTGGAAGCGAATGCTATAAGTCTTTCCGTTTTATCTGGCATGATGTGTGACAAATCCAGTAGGTGATGCGTCAGTAGCCAGTGTTACCGGTAAGTTGTTGTGGAATGGTGTCAATACCTTTTCTCCGCAGATTTCCTCTTTTAGATCTTGGAAAACTTTCTCACATTTTGGCGTCCATACAAACTTTGTTTCTTTTTGTAGTAATCTATAAAGTGGATTTAACTTTGATGCTAGGTTTGGGATAAATTGTTGGTAGTAATTTATCATTCCCAGAAATGTGCGTAGTGAAGAAACATCTGTAGGTCTTGGGCTATTCTTTATATCACTCACCTTCTCTTGTGTAGGATGTAAGCCTTGTTCATTGATTGTATGGCCCAGGTATGTCACTGACCTTTGGAAAAATTGACATTTCTTTTTATTCAGGTGAAGTCCATACTTCCGTAATTTCTCAAAAACTTGTCTGAATCTCTGAAGTAATTGTATGTATGTTTGTCCCTCTAATGCGATATCATCAAAGAAACAAGCAGTACCTTCTATTCCTTGTAGAGTTTGATCCATGTATCTTTGCCATATATTTTTGTGTGATGAGCATGGACATTTGTTTCCGAGTCATGGATGTCTATATGTATAATAAGTATGTATTTACAAACAAAAAGTATATATCGCCCCTTTAATTATAAAACGAAATAACTCAAAATTTCATTTTTTTGGGAAAACTCATTTAAAGTTTGACATGTTTACCATTACGGCTTTAATTAATCACAAAAAAATAAAGAAATGGTTTAGGTCAATTTCAAAAGTAAATATAGCGAGCCTAATTAATACACTACAAGATTATCGAAAAAAAAAACACACAATGTATCAGGAAGACACTTAAATCAAGAATGAAAAAATAAGTTCGTAGTTAATTCACTTTTCAGTAAAACATGTAATAAAATAATTATCATACAGTCGGGGTAACTGTAAGTGTTGCAGTTTTATATTAAATTAATCTTGCAAGTAGACGAAGTATTTCGATTTAGTGCATTGTTTAACTAAGAAGCATCAACTGTCTGAGAAATATTCATAATTGTTTCTATGTTAGTTTTAATTCGAAAATAAAATTCATGGATTTCTAAGTAAAAAAAAGACAAATATTTCTTCTTTTATCTTAATGTATTGCAAAAAAAATAGAAATATGTCATAATTAAGTCAAAACCAAACAAAACTCCATATTAAATGTTCTTCTAAAATTATATTAGGGTGAATATCAGCAAAGTGCATTTTTCGTCAATTTTGGTGGCGAAATTTATTCTTCAGTTTTCGTGAAAAATAAGGACCTGGTGTAACAATAGAAAGTCCAAGCTTATAGAATCTTCAAGAGGCTCAAGAATATCTCGATAAATTTTTGAGATATTTTAGTTTAAAGTGTAGCGTGGCCACCAAAATTGAAAATCGCCCACCAAAATCGAAAGTGCCCACCAACATTGAAAATCAGTGGCACTAAAATTGAATATGTATCGCATGTACTGTTTATCTCGACCTGATCCCGAAAATGAGGATTCCAGAACCACCTTAACAAGTCATTACACAGAAGACCTGTCAAGATGAAATCGAGGCGGCTCTTAGACAGCTTAAAAATGGAAAAACCCCTGATGAGGATAGGATAACGATAGAGCTCCTGAAAGCGGGTGGAAGGCCTGCATTAAGAGAGCTTCAGGAGCTTTTCAACTCGGTCCTGTTATCTGGGAGAACTCCAGAAGCGTGGAGAAAAGTCGTTCTTTTCTTTAAGAAGGGGAACAAGACCCTATTCAAGAATTACAGACCAATTTCGCAGCTTAGCTATGTGTACAAGCGGTTTTCAAGAGTCGTCCCGAAACGTCTAGCGCAAAGACTCGACGACTTCCAGCCACCGGAACATACCGGGTTTTGAGGAGAATGAAGCACCATAGACCACATCCACACTATGCGGCAGAACGTACAAAAGTCTGAAGAGTATAATCGGCTGGTCTGTCTTGCATTTGTGGACTATCAGAAGGCTTTTGACTCTGTCGAGACCTGGTCAGTTCTGAAGTCTTCTCAGAACTTGTTGTCAATAGCGGTCCTCTCGAGGTTGTTCGAGAATATGTTTATCTCGGGCAAACTCTAAAGTTTGGTAAGAACAACTTTGAGACTCACCGAAGAATTCAGCTGGGCTGGGCTGCGAGAAGACCGGACGAAGTTTTCCAAATGCTTTTGGGAAACTTCGTCCAGTCTTCTCGTCGTCATATATGTACAAACAGTACGTAAAAACGCCACCAAAGCCACTGAAATTGAGCCACCAAAATTGGAACCAGGCATAAAAAAAATCTTTAAAAATAGGGGTTTTAAGTTACAATTAAATTAATATCACTGATTTATGCGTTACACAAATCACTAGCTACAACGTGTAGCTTACTATTCAAACACGTTATAATCAACAGCAAAACCACCAAAATTGAACAATGCTTGTCCCCCGTGCCACCTAAGATGTTACGTTTTGATCGGGTAATCGCAGCACTAATCACACACCTGTTACGGGCACGTCCAGCGCACGACCGAGAGGTGCGAATTAAAAAAACGCGATTGGTCGCACACGCACGAATCTTTATGTTTTAGTAAGTTGAAAAAGTGCCACCAAAATTTTGCGTTTTGCTTGGACAAACTTTGATCGAGTGTCCTGTGCTTTTAAATTAGTAATTCTAATATGGTTTAATTGTTTTTAGATAATGTGTCTAATGCATAAACTAAGGAAATTGATTATTTTACATTATACCTTAAATTGTTACTTTGGTGAATGCAATTATATCAAAAAATGGAACTGGGACAAAGCACCAAACTCGAATTTTAAGACAATTTTTTTTTCTGATTATTTATAAACACGAATAACAACAAAAAATGTGGCCCTAGTTGCACCATGTAACGTAGTTTACAAAAAAAAAAAAATAGAAACATCCTATCATTTTACACCTTGATTCTCAACGTGGACACGTACAATTTGCTGCTTTGATATTCACCCGTATGTACCTAGATCTTTATTATTCTGTTGTTGGTTTTCTTTACAATCGTTGTATAAATCTTTAATAGTTTTGCTGCCTTCTATACTCCTTTGTTGAAGAAGCTCGTACGTAGTGAGATTCAATTTTAGGTATGGAATTTATGTGTTTCATGATCGCAGCTCGTAATTCAGGATATTTTTTCTTGTGATTTTGATGTCTTCCTCTAAAATCAATGAGTGAATAATCATTATTCTTTATTTTATTCTATGTTGTGAATATCATGCGGTTCGAGATGTCTAATGTGGCTCGAAAAACGTTTTGCAGACCCTAATCATAGTGTTGTTGACTGTAAAGTGGAAGGCTTTGTTATTATGTCTGGGTCGCTCTGAGTTTGTATACTTGTATTTTGGCTGGACATCAATCATGCTTGCACTTATGAATGCTCTTTGTTTCGCCAAATCTCGCCAATCCGTAAGAGGTCGTATCTGCTGTATCTATAATTATTTCTGTGGTGAATTTAAGCCTGCATTTTTCTGAGCAAGGTTCTTTGAGACACCGGGCTGGAACACTCTTTTGAGTTTTAGACAGACATGTAAATATACGTTTTGCCCTTATTACGCAAAAGTTTCACTTTATTTTGTTTTCATTGAGATGGATTTTTTGAACGTTTTCGTCCCTTTTTTGGAGTTGTACGCGAAAATAATTAAACCCTTGTTAATGTTTAAATTTAATAACGACACTCATTAATTTAGTAAAGTAGTGAAATAACTCGAAATTAAAACAAAGCCATTCCTGACAAGTTAACAGTAAATAGGAACAAACCAAAAAAATATTACGTTTTTAATAAACTGTAGTATAATACTGGGATAATACATAATTCGATTTAGGTTTGCTTATGCATTTTATTATAAAACTGCATCAACTGGAAATGTGTCGTAATAGGGTTGATAAAATTAATACAAAACTGAATTAAGTCAAAATACTATCGAAACAAATTACCTCTGTTTTTCTAGTAAAGAGAAATAACTCAAACAAAATCTCTTTTTGAATAAATAAAAGCTTATAAAATAATTACCTGATAGCAAAACACCGATTTCTTTTCGTTTTATTCCGCTTTTTTAAAATTCTTCCGAGAACTTACCTTGAGCAAGGTCGGTGCATCACTAAAGGATTCACTTTACCAGTATCAACTTGTTCGAGTGCATTAATCAAAAAGAGAACGACTGTCTTCTATCTCCGTCATTTTCATCGTATCGAGTTGGCTGTTGGATTGTACGTATTCTCCGTGTGAAGTTAATTCACTTTATGATAAAAAATCGAAAAACGTAAATTTTGAGTTGTTTCGTTTTATGAATAAAGGGGCGATATGTAGTATATCAACTATCTGGTGTCCACGACACAAGCCTCGTTGCTTAGTGTGGCATTAGATGGCGCTGTGTGTTGATGTCCAGCGATATTTATATTTGGTGCAATTTTCACTCCAAACATGAGTCTTTTTACTTTGTAGGTACCCTTACATGTACTAATAGCTTGCATCTCTGCTGTATCTTCATTTGTTTTCATGTGTAAGTATGCTTGGTTTATATCCAATGTACAAAAATATTTTCCTCCACTTAGCTTTGAAAATTTTTCTTCTACTCTAGGTATTGGATAGTTATCATTTTCCAAATTTTTATTCAATGTCGCTCTGTAGTCTGCACACTGACGTACTTTCCCATTTTGTTTCATAACAGGAACTATAGGTGTACCCCATTGAGAGTAGGTGACTTTCTCTAGTATGTCTTCATGCTCCAATCTGTCTAACTCTGCTTCGACTTGATTTTTGAGAGCAAATGGTACTGGTCTTGGCTTCAGAAATTCCGGTACTGTTCCTTCTTTCAATTTAAATTCTGCTTGATAATCTTTAATTTCCCCTATTTCTTCAGAAAATAATTCTGTATATTCTTCTAGTAAATTCTGTAGTTTAAGTTTAAATTCCTTCTCTGTAATATCTTTGTATTCCTTTCCAATTGCATTTATTTCAAATTCTAAATTCAACTTCCTCAACCATTCTCTTCCCACCACTGGATCTACCTTCTTTTCAATCACAAATATTCTTCCTTCTATTTCCTTAGTTTTGTATTTTATTTTTATTTTGCAGGTACCCAATGGTTTTATTATTTCACCTGTGTATGTACGTAGCTTAACTGGTGTATCTTCCAGTTTCTGGTTTTTGAAATTATTTCTGTAATATTCTGGAGAGCATGTTGTAACCGCTGCACCAGTATCTAATTCTAAGGTATGTATTTTTCCATTTAGTTGTAATGTAATATTAAATTTATCATTATCTGTAGTGTACTCTTTATGTATTTTATGTACTTCATATATTTCATCTTCGCTTTCTTGACTGGACAGTTCACTTTCAATTTGCAATTGTTTCTGATCTTTGAAACACACTGACTGAACATGTCCTCGTCGATTACACTTCTCACAATATAATTTATATTTCACTTTACATTGCCGTGCTGTATGGTTCTCTCTGCCACAGCAAAAACAAGTTATTTCCTTTTCTTTTGTATCATTTTTGTATGTATTATTTGTAGATGTATTTGATTTCTCGTTATTTGTGTACTTTTTCTTCTTATTTACTGATATTTTATTTATATTTGTATGTACTTCTTGGCCCATTTCTTTAGTTTCATATTTTGAGGTTTCAATGGTCATGGCAATCTTTACCACGTCCTCAAACTTTGTATTAGGTGATTCCTGTAATAATCTCTCTTTAATATCTATATTACGAAGCCCCCGTATGAATTGAACTCGCAGGTGCGTATCAAAGGTGGTTTGTTTACAATTATTGCAAACAAAGTTGCACTTGCCTCCAATTTCTTTCAGTCCAGCAACATAGTTAGCAATACTTTCATGTTCATGTTGCTGCCTAAGACAGAATTTGTGCTGCTGTGCGACTTCCCCTGGTTCTGGTGAGATGTGTTCTCCCAATATTTTTATGAGATTATCAAATGATTTTGATTTCGGAGTCTCTGGCGCCGTAATATTTTTCAGTACTTGGTAGTATTTCGGTCCATGTAACCATGATTCAAGTGACAGAGAGTATGACAGTTCTATGATTATCTTAGATGACGTAGAGTCCGGTGTTGCTAGGCGTAGCAAAAACTATTTTTGTCATGAATTAATAAGAAACTATGATTTTAATTTGCTTTTTTTTTCCCCGCTAAACAGCCTAATATAAAAAATGATTATTTTTTTATTTTTGAATTTAGAACGCAAATAAATGTTAATTTGTTAATAAAAGTAAATATTAGTTTTAAATAATCATGTTTATCTATGATATTCTATTTATACTTATATTTACGCCGTAAAAAAGCTTAGTGCTTTAACGAAATTAAAAAAAGAAATCACTTCCGACTATAGGCATTGAACCAATTTGGACTAAATATAGTTATAGTTATCTGTGGCAATTTTCATTCCCGCACACGTGTTGGAAAATGAAAAAAATCGCACGTGTGTGAAATACATTGCATGTCGAACCTAATCGTAGTGCGATAAGAACCAGTTTTCGAGGAAGTGTATTGAAAAAAGTTTATCAAACGGGAATGAATACACGCCAACTCAAATTTGACGAATCGAAACTCAATGTGTGAAGATCAAAATAGTTACGAAACGGGACTTTTGTGATGATAGCCACCTACTTTGTTTAGTTCTCGAAATGGGAAAGTTACCAAGCGGGCCGTAGGTACCCATTATTTCATGTTTACCCTTATTATCACTGCTATTAATATCAGATTATCAGACCGTTAGAAACAAACGGCATGCGGCACAGGGAACAGAGGCCTTGGTGCACTTACATTACAATAAAACTTTACATTTTCTTTGCCGAAAACATACACTGCACAAAACACACAACAAAATAAACCCGGAAATCAAAACCGGGATAATCAATAGGCCGCGTGTCCAAATATATCCCGAAATACAGCAGATCTAACCGTACAAAGCGGCTATCTTCAACATTAACGTCGGTGGCAGGTAGGGGTACTATTGACCGGCGAATTTATCGCCCCCGGTAACAAAAGGCCCCGCTGACCTCTCCGGTCGAAGGGACCGCTAAATTTTACGTAACAGAAAAAGGCGTCGCGATATTTTAGGGTTAATAATTATGTTTGTGATGGGGTTATGAAGATGTATGGGGCTTTTTCCTTTTTTTAGAAATAAGATTACGCAATGTTTGTAAGCTTTTGTTAGTCCTTTGTTTCGATGTAATCTTTTAGGGTTTAAGGGTGTTAAAGATGATAGGGTTTATTTTTGAAATGGGTTGGTCATACACACGTGTATTGTAGAGAAAACGACCGCGACGGTTTGTGCCCTCAAACATTTTATTTTTGTGGAAATCCACTATTTGGCACATTTGAATTTCCGTTCCAGCAAATAGCTTAGTGATAGCATAACTTAACATCACACGTATTTTCCCCGAGTAGTAGGCAGGGGTCCCTAAGTACAAACCAACATCCACACTGCCATCATTTTGGCATTATTAGTAAAAAGGATACTGCTCGTGTCCTCCTGACAGTTTCATATTTGCCTTCAACACCACCCCCAGTTAGAGAGGGGCGGGGGCGGGGGCGGGGGGGTGTGTGGGTTCTCACCAAAACTACAAAGCGCGAAGGACGAGTATCGTGTAACAATATATTTGTGAAGAGTATCGGTAAATGCACCCCTGTCGCCGACACAAACAGGCCGAAAGGTTGCCGATTCATCACTTGCGCTAAAACGTAGCGCTACATTGACATTTTACGAAGGCCGAAAGTCAATATTATACCTCTCTTTGTTGTAAACCAGCTTAGAAATCTGTTGAAGTTTATACTTAGAAGCGTAGGAGTGTACTTAATACATACAAGTAGTTTAGTAAAGTGGGCTCTCAGCTTCGGTATATAATTTATAGTTAAATCTACAATATTACGAGTGGGTCAGCTTGTGATATGTCATTCTGTGACGAGTTAATTCAGCATCAGGTACAGAAACTACAAAAGTATTCTAGATCTCAAACTGATATGCCTAACAACTTTTGCTGCTGCAAATGTTGTCATCGACCTATATAAAAACATTGCTATCCTAGACAGACTGACTATAAACTTTCACAAGTAAATACATGACTAATACATAAAGTCCATATAATATGACCTACATATACAGATAGATTTATTACATAAGTCGTCTATTTCTATGTTAGTTACCGCTATCAGATAATATCAATATGTTATCAAACTGATAATGTTCAATACATATTAATTGGGTGAAACTTTCCATACAAACATAAAAATATACTTATCATTCTACTTTTAGATCATTTTATCAATAGATATAGTGTTTATTTATGAATACAATTGCAAGGTTACCTTCACGCTAGATTGGGGTAAGCAGAATAAAAAAACGTCGTAAAGCTAGCCAGTATGACTTTCTCATACTGTGGCGGAGTAAGTAGAGATTCTTCAGGCTATTCAAATGACACTAAAGTCGACATTTATTTTTAATATTAGCTAAACAATCCATTCTTGTGCTGTAACAGACTATCTACGTCATGCCTTTGCTACACTACCTACATTTTATTAAAACAGACACAGCTATCTGCAATGTTAAGTAAAAGTTAGAATCA
Source organism: Xestia rhomboidea (assembly GCA_963853795.1). Taxonomy (NCBI): domain Eukaryota; kingdom Metazoa; phylum Arthropoda; class Insecta; order Lepidoptera; family Noctuidae; genus Xestia; species Xestia rhomboidea. The sequence goes on from OY970775.1 coordinate 19,246,452, forward strand.
CTGCATAGTCCTGAGCTCCATGGTTCCCAAGCCGGCTAGCGGCTACAGCTAGTTGCTACCCTGCGGCTGCAGTGCCCTAGGTGGTAGCTACTGTACACGAGAGCGCTCAGCGCTCAGCGGGCTGCGGTATCGATCGGCGTCCCACTTCGCGCGGAGGAGAAACGAAGGTAACACGACACCAAAATATATCTACTAGAAATAAAAGGCTGGCTTTTACACGTAACCAATTTGTGACAAAGAAAAATTCTCTTCGAAATACTTTTTGTAGAAAATATCTTTCTCTCTTGTGGCAAAGGCGCTTATATAAACAGGAGAGGCGTTTTGGCAACTAGTAAATGTACTGTTGTATCAAGTGTAAGTCTTATAATCTAGTCATTTAGTGTGACAATTGACGTAAGTACCTAATATACTAAATGTAGGTACTTGAAATAACTGGAACCACATCAACAAAAAACAATCACCTGCTCCCTACATTTCGTCCTGTTACTATGCGAATCAAGTGATGCTCTTGTTCACGATGTAAGTGTTGGTCCACAATAACAGTTGATCAAAATATTGAGCACAATGACCTTCTTCAGGTTTTCAGTTGTTTCAGTTGCCTACGCCTTGTTAAATCTTGTAACTGGCACAAGAGAAATATAATGGCTTAACTCATAACAAATTTAGTATAAATTTCAGGGAATACCTACTCCCTCTGGGATTCAGGACAGTTTACAAAGGGATATAATTCTCGGAGATGTCTTTGTGAACTAAAATAACACTACGCCTAAATGTGAGGGGTAAGCCTGAACTCATTATACATAATCCTTCTAAGTCCCTTCGTTACTTAGAGAGACATTAGCGGATCGGTCATTACGTAATCACAATGTTTGTGCGTCTGTGGCTGTGAGCTGGGGAACTGCTCAGCATACTCATACTGTTTTTGTTGATATGAGCGTTTACAGCTAAGTGACTCCCTCTACTCATTTTGGAAGAATATTTTGCACAGCTATTCTGTCTCAAAATAGAATGTCCGAAAGTGATATTATGTGTTTTTGTAATTGGCAATATTGTAAACATACAAATATGAAATTTGTCTGAAAACATTAAATTCACTTAGTACTTCTCCTCCCGAGATACTCCCAGAGCAATAGTCGTGAGGATACAAATCCGGCTCCAAGTCTCCAAGAGTCCATTGTTGATGTTGAGCAGTTTTAAGCTGTTTTTATGCAAATGTTATTGGTTCAAAGTTACCGCTAAAGACACAAACAAGTACGGTTGGGAGGCATTCTATCGAGAGGATCGGAGAGGGAAATAGGGGGAAGGAAGTAGGGGCGAAGGAAAGTTTAGAAGTTCAGTGACGCAAGAGGGAATCATGAGAGAAATGTGTTGACAAATAAAACCTTTTAAATGAAGCAAACATGAAAGAAAAAATACTTTTGGTAAATGAAAAGAAAATTATTACATTAATTTTAACTGCCACCTAATAAGAAGCATTTTAAAGGCTTACATTTTTTACTTAAAACAACTACGTGAATTAACACATGTTTCTGCAAATCATAGAAATGTACTAACTACCTACCAACACTACTTACCAACTGGCCTATTTGCCTATCTACAGACAATGACATTGATCGACAAGGTCCTACGATACCTGCTCAGTGCTCTGAACTAAACAGCAGCTTGAATGTATTGTTTTTGTCCTTGCTATGAGAAATTAAAAGAAAATACGTTTTGTTTGTCTATGCAAAATTCGCGACTATGTATGTAGTAACGCCTTGTTTTTTACTTCAATCGATACGCTTATCTACTCACCTGAGTGACACTAGCCCTACGACTACTTCAGGCGTTTCGATATCCATAGACTTGATAGCGGTCAGAGTTCCTGTGGTAACCAAAACGCCCGACCGGCGCGGCGCACGCAACCGGGGCGCCGGTCTCACTCTGAAATAGGCCTGACACGTCGAAATTGCGAACGTTTGGAACCCGGCCCGTTGCAATACGGACGTGATCTCAGTGTTCCAACTTCTGCAACAGAAGCATTCATCGTCATCACGGGTAGCCTTGTTTCTCCCTCATCTTCTGTCCCATGGTTCCAAGAAGCATTACTTTTAATAAACACCTAATGAAGTAGTGTACCAAGTAACGTCCAGCCCCCGACTAGCCGGCAAGCTGACGTCACTGGCTCATTACGTAACAAGTGCGACAATGTGTGTTTGTTGTCAGTTTTTAATCAGCGGCAGTCATCTCATTTGCCCCCGTCGCTAGGTATCGCTCGTCGCTCACAGATTCAACAGCCGCGGTAGGCTCCGCTAGGTGCTGGAAAATGTCGGGTTTATTTTTTTTTACCATGTCCCACAGCTGGGCAAAGGAAAACTCTTTCAAACCTCTCTGTCTTGCGTGATCTCTGGTCATTATTACCCCCCAAACATGATCTGTTCTTCACACCGTCGCGCGTCGATGTGAAGTCGGCGCGGGCGGTCGACTCGTGAAGTCGGCGCGGGCGGTCGACTCCGAATCGAAGGCGCTTCAAAACGGGATTTAGCCATCTTTGCCCATCACTCCTCCGGGTGCTTTCGCGTGACGTGCCCAGCCTAATCCCACTTCAGCTTTACTGTTTCTTCTAAAAATCCTAATAATAAGATGAAATAAATTAATTTGTTTTCACCGAAGGTTTAATAGAAACCTAAGTGTAATGAAGTTACAATTAATGTAGTACAAATCAAACCGATTCTGAACTGAATCGACTTATCAAACACACGCATCTTGAGGTGACCTTTATACCTTTAAAACCAATTATTTGTTGTTCTCTTTTCTCTCCTGAACGCTCGCTAAATTAAAACTGTTGTGTGAAGATGACCACTGTAATAAGAACCAGTCAGCACTTATCTAAGATTTATTTATAACTTTAAATAACATTTACAAGAAGACCCAATTTAAGTGAAAATGTATTTATTAAAACATCGTCAATCGATGGATCGATTGACGATGTTTTAATAAATACACTTTCTCCACTATCGTTATCTTTGATAAACTATTTAATTAATTATTGAAAATAAAAGACGGTCTCAATGTCAGTCGCAAGTGGAACAAACCAAGCGTTTGCATAGCAACCCGAGCGAGCCCCTGCCTCGCCCTTGTGAGCTAGCCCTACTTTAGAGGGCTGGAAACTATTGGAAAACGTACCTTATTGTGTAACAATTAGAACGTATAATTCTTTAAAGTATGAAGCAGTTATTGGTGCAGAAGCATTTGTACTTTACACGTAGCAAGTAAGGTTGGGTTTTGCTTGTAACAGCTTTTCAATGCATCAAAGTCAATGTCAATTTCATGAACACCACTTACAGTCTAAACTAGAATTTAAATTGTGCCAGCTAAGGTTTTATTTTTTGTGCCAATTTTTTCAAATGCATGAGAGCACTGATGTTCAGGTATACTTTCAGAGGTCCAAAACGACTAGAAAAAACGTGAAGATTAATGTTTAACCAACTTGGCAAAAAAATGGGTTAAGTGTTTACTCGTTCCTATTTGTGGGCAGATAACACGTGTAACATGAGATGATGTGGTGCTCTTTGTGCAGTTGTGCAGCTACCGGCCGTGCCGCCGTGCGAGGGGTAGGCAGACAGGTTGGGGCAGTGACTGCGGCCCGAGATCAGCTGGTTTTAATAACTTTTTAGAAAGAAGGGATTTATTTTTTGTCAGGTTTCTTTGTTTTGAAACTAATATAGGATTAGATAATAAGATCTAGGTAATAACAATGGGGCTAGCCGTCGTAAGAATTGTAGCAGGTGAACTATAAGTTACTGACACTACCTACTTACATCACTTCAAATAAGTACAGTTCGGTGTTTATTTCATTAAATACTACTAACTTTGTCCTCATCCCCACACATTTGAGATCATCCGCCCTGGAACTAATAAATGTAGGAATTATTATAACTTTGTAAACAGTCCGCTGTGCACAACACAAAATCCTTATGTAATTGAATAGCAACGTCGTGCGATTACCAAACCAGTTGCCAAGCGAAGCGAGGCGACTTCATTAAACCTTTTATTAATAACCTATTTGGTCCCAGTGCTGGGCAGCGGCTGCGGCCTTCCCGATACAACGTAGTATTTAATTAATTATCTGTGCCGATACTTTACAAATTCTCCCACTATCGGCCGTGGAGCAACACCAGGACGTTACAGCTTCTTAGTGTAGTTAGATCAGCAGTACTTGATAGGTTGCTATTCTTTTGTCTTCCCTTGTACTAGCTGTTGCCCGCGACCTGGTCCGCGTGTATTTTGTATTGCATAAAAGAAAACTAACCTGTGTCACAGTATAAAGATAACCAGTAGGCTCGGACGTGGCCTTGAATTCAATGCCTACTGTCGATCAGAGGGCTAGGGTTGCTACTATCGGGTATACTGTGTGGAAAATAAAAGTATGTAATATTCAAATCATTATTAATTATAAAATAAAAATTTAAAATCAACAGAGACGGAATGACTTTGTATGGAGAATTCATTTGTATTTCAACTTATGTACAAAATAAATAAATAAATAAGTATCGCTGGACATTACACACAGCGCCATCTAGTGCCACACTAAGAAATGAGGCTTGTGTCGTGGACACCAGATAGTTGATATACTACATAGATACTTTTTGTTTGTAAATACATACTTATTATACATATATAAACATCCATGACTTGAAACAAATGTCCAAGCTCATCACACAAACATTTACTCCTACCGGGATTTGAACCCGGGACCCTAAGAACGAAACGCAGCCTCACTACCGCTGCGCCATTCGGGTCGTCGCAAATGCAAGCAGTGATCCTCCCAGATTGCTTTGTTGATATTTCACTCAGTACAAAGTGATTGCCATTGTATGACAATACTGCAGGTTGTGTTCACAAACAATTTTAATTCCTTCCGTGTATTAGATTCCGTTTTCTAATTTTTCTTACTTACTTTTAAAATGTTTAAATATTCCTTTATAAAAAATATTTAGGTAAGGACCTACCTACTAAATCACAATTCGTTCACGATCAATTTTAATTCTGTCTGCTATTTTTGTATGACTGAACATTACTAAGTACTTAGAGCGATCACATTGATCATGATTGAAAAGTAATTTCTTAAAAAACTATATTTTTGTTTGCACCTTTATTATGGTTTCGCTTGGTTATTGTATTTTACATCTACAGATGTATACAAAGCGGCTATGGGTGTGTGTCGCCGCTCGTGCGCCGCGCCGTGTGTGTCCCCCACTCCTCATTCTGGCACAGCCGCCGCCGCGCGCTGTCGTGTCATTGCTCCGCGGCTGCGCACGTGCATCCCGTAACACGCGAGTGTGACCTTCAACTCATCCGCTATCGGCGCGCTCGCGTATCAAAACAAAGTTCGTTGCAAGACTTACAAAATGGATACTACAGAGATCAAACAAGAAGCCCCAGCCACCCTCGCAGTAGACCCGACGGAGTTCAGCTTCGCTAGTGATGAGATCAAACTTGAGTTCTCTGAAATTGGCGAGCCGGTACCGTTCCATATTATTAAAGTGGATAATAAAAATGGTGAACCGCATATTTTTCGAATGGAGGTGCCGGTTCAAGCTAAATGGATTGCTGATGCGGCGCACTACCAGGCAGGACCTTCGAATGTCGATCAACTTGCCACAAGTCTTCAAAGCTCTGCAAGTCCTCCACCAATTAAACGCATAAAATCAGAAACAAAAGGGTACACAAGAAATAAACCAAAACATCGTTTGCGATTGGAAAATAATGAAAGTATGGAAATTATGAGTAGTGACGACGACGCATTCTCATCAGAAAGTGACCTGGAATACGGTGGAGGCAGTGGGAGTGAATCTGAGTGTGAGCACATCAGTGACGATGACCCGCTGATGGGCACAAGAGACCAAGTTGGACCGAAACCCGAATGTGGTAAAGTTGGTAATGTTTATGAAGACTCGTGGTGGAAGGTAAATCAACCGGAATGGACGACTGACGATACGTCATTGAAATCAATTAAATTTACAAAGAAAAGAGAATTACTCAAACCGGCACCCAAAGCACCTTACGAGACCTTTCGCTGGTTCCTTAATGACCAAATATTAGATACGATAGTAAACGAAACAAATAAATACGGCACTAATATGTTGAATAAGAAAAAATTAGGTCTTCATTCTAGATTTAGGGCTTGGAAAGATGTGACGCGAGAGGAACTGATCACGTTCCTGGCTCTTCTCATACACACGGGCACCATCCGGACCAACAGACTCGCTGACTACTGGAAAGGGGACTATCTGTTTAATTTTAATTGTTTTTCTAGATTCATGACACGAAATCGCTTCATGTTGATATTAAATTGCCTGAATTTCGCATCACCTGATTCGGATACTCGTAAGAAAGACAATTTTGCCAAAGTAAGACCTTTCGTCAACAATTTTAATGACGTAATGAAGGAAATCTACTATCCAGGAAAGGAACTCCTCATCGCCAAGTCCATGGTATTCTGGCACGGCAATCTGGTGCGCCAGGAATACACCGACCACCGACGACACAGGAAGGGTATCAACTTGTCCAAGCTTGCGGAACCCAACGGCATGGTGGTTAAATTTCAGGTTTATGTTGGAAACAGCACCGACCACATCTTCAGAGTCACAATGGGAGCAATAGTCGAAGAACTCGTAGCAGACAAGCTGGGCTGTGGCCACTCCGTGTACATGGACAGATACTACAGCTCCTACAGACTGGCACTGACACTTCTGAACGGTCAGACGTACTGCACTGGAACTTTAAATAAAAAAACCAGGAATAATCCGTTTAGGGAAGAAGCTAACACAACACAGGCAGAGGGACTCTCCACAACATCGTTCTTCTCTAACGGTGTGCATGTTGGAAAATGGCGAGGCCGAGGTAACAAATCTACTCTTTACATATCAACGGAATTCAAAGACCAGATTCATGATATTATAGAAAAGAATGGTACAATAAACCGGGGACCGAAGGCTCTGGCGAACTTCTCTCGGTTCATGACATGCAGCGAGCTACAGGACCAGCTGATGTCATACATGCCGTGCAGCAGGAAGCAGACGAGCTGGTACAAGAAGGTATTCATATACACGCTGCAGATATACATGAACAACGCGTTTCATTTGTTCAACAACTTTTCTGGTAACAAGAAGAGGTTGGATTACTACGAGTATAGGCTGGCTGTGCTAAAGGCGATGCTGTCGCCGCCGGAGTCGACGCCGCCGATGTACGAGCCGCCGGAGGCGCGGCCGCTGAGCCACGCGCTGACGAGGATCACGCGCACGCGGCTGCGGGAGAAGAAGGAGAAGGACGGCACGGTGAGGACCGTGAACGAGGTGGTGCGCAAGGAGTGCAAGCCGTGCCGGCGCAGCAAGCGGCGCACGACCACGCTGTACGAGTGCGCGGCGTGCGAGGGCTCGCCCGCCTACTGCACCACCTGCTTCTGCGAGGTTCACGGCAGGACCAACACTCCTTATGACACTCCCTACTTAGATGAGTTTATAAATAACTAATGGGAACAAAACCCGCACTGGGCCCGTGTAGTGAACTAAAGCTCTCTCCTATTCATAGAAAGGAGGCCTGTGTAACATTACATGATCTGCTGATCATATTAATGAGAACATTCCTTTAGACAATTAATACAAAAATGGTCAATTATTATTGTTATTTTCTTTATATTATTGAAACGTCACTACTATTATTGTATAGTTATAGTGTTATTTTTGATACACGTTGTTTCTTCTCTATTCATACTTCGCGGTGTGAGCTCGGCCGGGCTCAGGGCTCGCTCGCGAGCTAGCTGGCGGTGTGGCCTGCGCTTTAGTAATGGACTTAAAATATAAATCTTGTATTGATTACCCTGATGATGTTGTTTTATTTACGACCATTTGATTAAACGTTGAAGTTTCATTGGCTTGGGTTCGATGCCTGAGTAGGTAGGTACCTACCTACTGAACTATTGCCAAGAGTTTCGTACTAGTGGCACTAGTAACGACCTACCTACTAGACTATTGACTGGTGCCAGGCTAGTGACGCCCTTTACGGGGCCCCGGTGTGGGCGCGTTCATTGAGGCGGCGAGTCGCCCACTGTCTGAACGCGCCCCAAAAGGTGGTAGCCGTAAGGCTGGTCCGTGGATACCGCACCATCTCCCGCGAGGCGGCGAGCCTCCTTGCTGGATTGCCGCCATGGGATCTGGAGGCGATAGTCCTCGCGCGCTTGCATGAACGGCGCGCGGAGGCGCTACGCCGGGGGGTAACTCCGCTGCCGCAGCAAATTGTCGCTCATCGGACAGACTTCCGGCGTGATCTCATGGAGACATGGAGAGAGCGAATGTCGCAACCCCTTGCAGGGCATGCCACAATAGTGGCGGTAAGTCCCCTCTTTGAGGAGTGGCTGGAGAGACGCCACGGCGTCCTCACCTTCCGCCTGACGCAGGTTCTTACCGGACACGGATGTTTCGGTAAGTTCCTGCACCGAATCGGGCGGGAGGAGACGCCCGGGTGTTTCCATTGTGAGGATCGACCGGAGGACACGGTGGAGCACACGGTGGAGGTGTGCCCTGCTTGGGTGGAGCACCGCCGTGTCCTCGAGGTGTCGATCGGCGGCGGCGACCTCTCGCTTCCGGCCCTGGTTCGTGCCATGGTCCGGAGCGAGACGGAATGGGACGCCGTCACCTCCTTCTGCGAAGCAGTCATGCTAGCGAAGGAGGTGGCGGAACGTGAGAGGGGGATATCCTCACGTCCCGGCCGCCGCGGGAGACGCCCCGGGCGTCGGGGGCCACGTGGTGGGTTCCGGCCACCGTAGGCGCGGGCCTGTGGACGGGGAGCTATGGGCTAGCTCGCCGTCCGTCCGTCTCATGACGACAGGCCGTGTCGACGGCGCGTATGTGTTCCACGCGCGCCTCAAAGAGAGTCAGCAATAGGGCCCCGGCAGGCTTCGGCCCTTGCGGACCCCTTGTCCGCAAGGGCCGAAGCCTGCCGGGGCTGCGGGACTATTCGAAAGAGATACCGTGGTCCCGGAACACAAAGGGCGATGAAGGAACATGGATGGGTTTTAGTCAGTAAAAGTCTGACACTCCCTCCCGCTCCGCCCAGAGCGGGAGAAGTCATTTGATGATTTCCCATCCGAAAAAAAAAAAAAAAAAAAAAAGGATAAAAATAGCCTAGCTAGTACAATCAACTGCACGTCAATGGTACAACACAGTACTTTGATGAACTTCGAAAACCACCCTGCTGTAAAGCATAAAGGCGGCAGGCGCAGTTAATGTCAATTGGTAAACAAAATGTTACACACAGACTGTTCCTACAAAATAGCGACCATAATCAACTGGCAAAAGTTTATTCGCATGAGCGGTTTCTCCACAGTAACGCTTTAGTCCTCAGTTCCTTCAGTCCTAATCGCTTTGATTTTCCAAAACACCACCTCCAATAGGTCTCACAGACCTGGACCCGGGTCCCGTACACCCGTCGGCGTCTTCCGGACCGAAACACAACACTATTAATCATACCACAGAAACAATTACTGATCGACCCAAGATTAGCCGGAATTGTTTGAAAACCTCTTTGATTCGCTCGAGTATCGAACTTGTGACCTCAGCTATATTGTTCTTGTTTGTATTGTATTGGAAGAGCAATTTTGAGATAGTTTATTACACTAGAATTTAACGGGGACTCAACACTCGAAGCTATTATTGCACAGTTAGACTGAAAACGACAATAATAAGACATGTATATATACTACTAACAGTACCTACCTAGGTAATTGTAACATAGTAACTACTAGAGTGGTGCTGGCTGCTGGAGTCCCCCACATCGGCCCACTTCGCCGTGTGCGGTGTGCCGCCTCACACACATTCTATTACAGACCGCCCCACACACACAAACAGCTGTGAACACCCAACTTTATCGCCATCTTACATCCTCGATACTTCTCTATAAATATCTCGGACAAATTCAATAAAAACTAGGCGCGTCAATATCTGTCCCATACTTTATACACATCACGACGCAAGGGTTTATGCAAGACAGGGAAAGGGATATTGATTACATTATCTTCTTTGTTCATGGGACACTTTACGACGAACCCATGTAATATCACCATAATTATGTAATCTATGTAAGTAAGTATAAAACCAGCTTACTTTTAGGGTGTTTTTGATAACAATAAAGTACTATCCATGATGAAAGTTCTACATCACGACAAAGGAATATCAACAATCAGATGTGTGACGCAATCATTCCTCAAAAAACCTGACTCCGAACCCGTCACGACTCACGAACAAAGAACTTCAGTACTTTTCCATGTTTAGAGCGAGACACGCATATCTGCGAATACATTCCTCTCTCTTACCTAAAAAAAGGGGCAAAATTATGACGTAATCATAGCCCGAGCACCCCTGCAGGGCAGGAGATGCAATAACTTGCGTGAACTTTATGACTAAAGGTTTAAAGGTCATAATTGATCGTCGTTGCATTTCAGAGATGGATAACAAAATCATAGGGTGTTTGTAGTTTGGGAGCCAGGCAACTGCTCAGTAATAAAGAATAATACGTTTTCATTTATGGCGCGATTAGTTAGGCAGGTACCTATAATATTCTTTCGATACGGTAAAAAGGGAATTTATTGATATAATGGACATGTTGTTCCTACCTACATTAAATATAATTTGTGCACAATTTTATGGTTCACACAAAACATAATTTTAATGCAAAAAGTAGCACTGTTGCGGTTGTCCTAATTTTAGTCGATTGTGTCAAAACTTCGACATGTTGCAAACGTATTTCTGTTGAGCTCTTCAAAAGGCAGGAAGCTTACAATTTGACACTGTGTGAGGCTTACTTTTTGTGGCAAAAGATGGTACTTATGTGGCCACGGGAAGTGGTTCCATATTAGGTACTTATGTTACCCTACTGCGAAAGTCAGTGCAGTTCTCGGCCTCATGTATCAATTTACTTAATGGTTTTTTTTATGTGAGTCCTGTAGTACGCGAAGGAGTGAGCAGTCGGAGATTTATTAGATCTGAGTGTTATGGTACACATGGGGCCTAAAGCACGGTAATATTATAATACAGTAGTGTAACTCGGCCGCATGATAGAAATAAATGCCTACAGCCGCGCGGTACGTAAACATGCGTTAGGGCTGCCCGTCTCCAACATTTTAATTACATTTGCCTACTTTCTGTTTCTATTTAGTTTTGTGATTGTAAATATCCTTTTTATATAAATAAATGAAATACTTTGTATATTGAATAGGAAGTGTTCAATAAAAATGCGTGTTGTTTTTTGATTGGTAGATTTAATTATGCAAACTAACAAAACACACATGCACCGAAGTTTTAACACAAGCGTAAGTAGGTAGGTACCTACCGTATCGTGATTAATTCAGAACCGCATATAACTACCTATTTCACTCGTCTCAATAACTTTCCGTTACTCTATTCGCTTTAATTATTAATCCAAACACCTTTTTTTTCGTGAGATAAAAGGAAATACTTATCCATTAAAAAGACACACATTATGTACCTACCTACTAGTAAGTAAAATTATTTTATAACACATTTGCTCGTAAAGGGTCTCTTATTTCACCAATTTCAATATCGTAATGTATCTCATTACGTACTTGTGCTGTAAAATAAATTCACGGCTTATACTTTTTTAAATCTTAGCAAAGAGTTTTTATGTCAGAAAAGTGGTCAACATTTTATGAATAAAATTAACTTTGGGAGATGAAATATGATAAATAAATATTTAATTCTTTAATTTAATTAATTTTAACAATAAATTACAACCATTTATCTTTAAAAAAAAAAAACACAAAAATATTAATTTACTTTATTAGTAGGTAATACTGGCTGTTTTTTGTGTCTTTGCCTTAAAAAAAAAAAGCGCTGATGCGCGCGCCTCGCTAATTTGTGAACAAGTAAAAAATATTTCGCGCGCTTTACCTTTTCGCTGTAATTTTTTTATTTGTTTTATTTATTTCCTCGCAATTATGTTATAAAACGTCGTATGACATACGTGCGCTTTGATAATTACAGCCTCGGCTTTTTTATCGCCCTCGCCTACGGCTCGGGCAAGCAAAATATCGGCTCGGCTGTTATTTTCAACTTACCGCACTTGTATCATAATGTACTATTATAGTCTTACCTTTCAGATAATAGGTAATTTAAAAAAAACTTATGTCTGGATGCGTTATTGACGAATCAAAAACAGCACAATATTTCCTACTCGTCATATTAACTGATATTTAGAGAAAAAATCGCGCGGTTATTGTTAAAAAAACAACACACCGTCCGTTCGACACTCCGGTACAGCCGTGACTGTCTGCGCCCCGAGCGCACCCTTGGATCGAGGCTCGTAGGTATCGCGTTTCGTCCGTTTACATGAAGTTGGAGTACTGTATTATAATATTACCGTGCCTAAAGTGAGCACCATTACCACAAATAATTATGTCGGTATTGTACAAAAGACCGTTCCAAAATTGTGATGCATGAAATTATATACCTAGGTAAATTGGTAATTCCGTCGTTCCGTCGAAAATGAAAACAATCCACGTGTGTGAAATACATGGCTTGTTGAACCTAATCGTAGTGCGATAAGAACCACTTTCAAGTGTATTGAAAAAAAAAATTTACACCGTAAAGACGCACAATGCTTTGCCCTCAGATCAACAAAAAGGCCTTATTTTTATCTGCGGCTTTCCCGAAATAAAAAAAAAAGCATTCTCCTCCGACTATTGAACTAATTTGAACTTCGTTAAGTGTATGTTACCTACCGGTGGAATTTTTCTTCCCGCCTTCTTTTCTTACGTGCGGGAAAATCAAGAAAATAATGCAATGCATGTTGAACTTAATCGTTGTTGAAAATAATTTACTTAATTAATAATATTACTACCTATAATGCTGAAACTGAATCCAAGCAGAGACGGCACATAGGCACTTACCTAATTCTAATGAAAACATGATTGCCAACATGTCGTAACATAATAATAACACTGTCTCCGAGACAATGACGCAAAGACAATAGTGGAACCCTTTACCGCATAGAATGTGAGATTTATTTTATTTACTATCGCTCTCTGGCCGGTCCCGTCGGAACGTGGGTTGAATATACACCATAAACTTTTATGGAGACCAGTCAGATAACAGCGCCGTGCTTACATACTTTTTGTGGTTCTAAAGAGTTATACGGTAACAGCCGCGGCCTGTGTATTATGTTACACACTCAATATACCTACCTACTCTGTTAACTATACTTACACATTTTTTTTCATTTCATACAAATTCATTTGAGGACGTTTTGTTCGTAAGTTTGTGCACTAATTTCCATTGCGCTTTATCTAGTGTCTTGACAATAATAAATTGAAGGATTGCCAAATTTAAACCGAAAAAGAAGTAAACATATTTTAATATCATTCGACCATTCGCTCGAATAAAGCAACACCGTCCACGCATAGATCAGTTGAAGGCACGGCGCAAGCTAGCATCACAAAACATGAGTGGGCGTAATAACTTGTACAGCCTATGGCTATGTTAATTGTGTTTTTACTCATCTCGTGTTTATCAACCGTATGGGCTGTCGGTTCCATGTTTATGGTGTTTTCTATTCGGTTTCGCTAGGTACCTACCTATTGTTTTAATGGAGTGAAAGTTGTTCCAGTTAATTTTGAGAACAATGCACCGTGATTTAGGACTTTTATTGTAAAGTTTTATCTAACGCTGGAATCGTTTGCTGAAAAATTGTTCAGATTGCCTTCCTCTCTTTGTTTTATTAGCGTTTTGTTATGGCCTTTGAGTTCACACACGGTGCTGTTGTTGCTTCTATTATACATGTTATAGCTGCACTACAGCTACAACAGCTAGTAATCAGAGCACATAGAAAGCGATGGTTTCCGTAGCCATACTTTAAACATGAAGTACTTAACTTCAATTTTGCAAAAACATATTTTTCCCTGAAAAAGAAACTTATGAACAGTAGCAACTACACTGGCCTGCAAAAATAAGTATCACACTTTTAAAATTGTAATAACTTTTTAAGTACACAAGATATACTTTCGAAACAAAAAGGACACGAAAAATAGTTTAATTTTGTCAATAGTTTCAAAGAAAGCTGATAAAAATTGCAATAAAACATTTTTTTACTTATTTAAATCTCTAACTTCTATAGTTTAGAAAAAATTGAAATTTTGAAAGTGTAGTAAGTACTTATTTTTGCAGGCCAGTGTAAGTCGTCAATGCTGTAAATAAAGATTCGACTCCGTAATATTATTTCCTTTGTGTCTGTGGTAGGCAGCCAGCCAGTAGCTACCGGCCATACGTGTAGACTGTAGCGTGTACACGCAACCGGTTTCAGAATGCTACTCCTACAGATTAGATCGTTCGTAAAAGGTTTTAAGAGACGACCAACTACACTGACTTGTACCGTTCACAATTCAACCTAAGTATAGTAAGTACTAAATTGTTATCTTTTGGAAAGAAAAGTCTAGAGTTTCGGTAACTAAAGCAGGTACCTATAATTATTACCTTCATTAGTTAAGATGATCAAATCACGGCAAGAAGGTAACAATGGATATTGAGAAGGCGAATATTAGTTTGATCGCGTACCTAGGTCCATTTAGAACATCTATTTTCACTTCTCTTGCTCTAAAAGTACGCCAATATAGCCCTACGAAGCGGGACTTAAGTGACCACTTTAGTCCCTAGGGATTGAAAAGTAATAAGTTTTTTAATTTCCTTCATGTGACATAGACAAACTCAAACAGCCAGTAAATATACTACTATTATCTGTGGAGTGTGGACCATCTTCGTTGCGAAAATGTTGAGAGTTTTAGTTCCATGGTTTTTCCACAAAAAAGGTGGCGCCATGCGTTTTAAATTGTTAATCTGCGACTGGTTTAGAAGAAAAAACTGACCGCGAAAATTTCTGAATTTTTGTCGAGTGTAAATTTGTTCGGTTTTAAATAAATTTAATAAGAATGTCCAGTGACAGTGAAGAGTTTGACGTCGATAGGGACTGGAGGAATAATAAATGTTTTTGTACTAAATTGACTATTTTTCTCGCACTCAAAGTGAAAAGTACAGTTTGCACCTCGAGACTAAACGCCAACTTAATATATACCCTCGGTTTCATCTATTATACAATATACAACAATCACCGAGCTATACTTAGTAACTTACAGCAGCAGTGGCGCGGCCGGTCGCCCCGCAGGCTCCCGACTCACGCGCAGGCCAGTGGCGCGGCCGGTCGCCCCGCAGGCTCCCGACTCACGCGCAGGCCAGTGGCGCGGCCGGTCGCCCCGCAGGCTCCCGACTCACGCGCAGGCCAGTGGCGCGGCCGGTCGCCCCGCAGGCTCCCGACTCACGCGCAGGCCAGTGGCGCGGCCGGTCGCCCCGCAGGCTCCCGACTCACGCGCAGGCCAGG
This sequence comes from Xestia rhomboidea, assembly GCA_963853795.1. Taxonomy (NCBI): domain Eukaryota; kingdom Metazoa; phylum Arthropoda; class Insecta; order Lepidoptera; family Noctuidae; genus Xestia; species Xestia rhomboidea. Next base: position 19,261,872 of record OY970775.1, read on the forward strand.
GCGCCAAGGCCTGAACAAGTTCCACGGGAAGTGCCTTCCTACTGTTTATTATTACAGGCTTTCTCATAGGTAGGTAACTATGGATACGAATACTTCACTTTACTTGCCTATTTTGCTATTGTTAAGTACTATTATTTAAACACTGTTTTAAGCTTTCACTGTTCATAACTATACTTAAAATGTCACTTACGGGATATCTTCCGTGATTATTTATTGTTTGGGAGCTCAAAAACAATAAATAATCACGGAAGATATCCCGTAAGTGACATTTTAAGTATAGGTACCTACTCTTATTTATGTGGGAATACTTGGATAAATGGCATTTTGATGTTATTCACACCTGAGAGTAATGGTTATCGCACGATAAACACATGCTGCGTGTTGCGAATCTTAATATGTACCTACTACATAAGTCCTTCGTTTCGGCCATCTAGCTCGCCACACTTTAACCCTAAATAGTTTCAGGAACACATCGGTCTATGTTTGCAGACTTGCACAACATGGGGACCAATCCGACTGATTTATTGGCATTAAACTACAGCCCTGTGGAAATATTGTCTGCTTTTGACACATTTTCCGTCAGAAATCTCATAATCTATCAAAAACACACACCAAACTTTTAGAAACAACAACGGTTTGTTTACGGCCCTGTTGAGTACCAAACCAAACAATCTATTTCTGGCAAAATCAGACTCCTTCAAAAACACAAAACACTTCATTAAGTAATAAAATAATCATTGTTTTTAATTACTTTTTACATTACAAACTGACAAGAAAGTAAATAAGTCACAAAGTCAGTCTGTATCAAAAACTTCTGAAACGTGACGTCAGCCCTCCCCCTCCCGAACAATGAGTGTGTCTCTACTGTGAATCTGTCCCTCCATACACTTTGCATACAAATGCACCCTCGGCATCCCTCTCGTTACCTCGGAGGCACATCTGATCATCGGGCGGACTCAATCATTCTTGAGCTCGTACAAAAGCGATAGGTAAGTACTACCTACGTCCTTTTTAATCCAGTTGGTAGATTTGTGTAATCTTAGGGATTGGAAACCTGTCTCCTTGACTACATAAGTATACATTTTGAATGAGAAATATACATACTTAATTTAAATTGCTCTCGAGCAAGAAAAAGCATTCTGGAATCCCATTATTGTAAATTAGAAGTTTCTCCCGTGTACCTACAACATGTAACATAATTAACGCACATCCTGAAATTAGTTTGTTCAGAATCGTTTACTGAATCGATTTCTATAATTTTTAATATAGGTAATTTTTTATCCCAAAAACATGTAGGTATTACGATTATAATATAATAAACTAATTGGGGTGTCTGAGGGTGTGCGTTAATTACGTTACATATTGTATATGCTGAATATTCAAACACAGTTGTCGCACTTGTAGCTCACCTTCTTCCTACAGTTATAAAAGAATCTCTTGTGCATTTTTTTCCTTATCTAGCAGTAACAGCTTAGGTAAGTACTTAGACTTTTAGAATCTGCGTTATTTATCTTTGAAAGAATTTAAGATTTTTATTCCGCAGGTAGGTAGTTTTAACATAATTAATTAGGTTCCAACAAAAACTATGTAAGACGGCACTAGGCATAGTACGGTACCTACATAAGTAGTTAAGTAAGTACCTACTTAATTTCTAACTTACAACTACGACATAGTAGCTAGTACCTACTTAAACCTTTCATATTTTTTATTCATAGAGGTATTATAATAGTCCACAGCCAAACCGTAAGTTCGATAAAAACCTCATTCAATATGAACTCTTTTCTATTTCTCCTTTTCAACAAAGAAAGTACCTAGGTAGGTAGGTGCACACACACTGACTGACATTTTGTAGCTAACTCTATAGAATGAAACTTTTCCATTAGATAAATCCTGGAGTTATGAAATTGTATGTAGCTAATATAAAATGCATTTACAAAGTAAATAAATCATAGAATTTAGTCGTTTCCTAGCGTCAGAAGTAAACAGTACTTTCACAGGGTATATCGCCCAATCAATCGTACGCGCTCGGCTATCTCCGCCAGCGCTCGGCAAACTCCGCCACAGCTGACGCGAACTGTTGCTATGTGCACGTGCACGGGGGCAAAGCGGACATATTTGGTAGAAAGCAGTTTATAGTTGATGTTTGATTTGATCGGAAAATACTGCTTAGCTGGGTTAATATAACTGAACAGAGAAATTGCTCTAGTTGACCCATGATTTTGAGTGGCAATTTTTTTTTTCGATATTTCACGTAATTTTAGACACTACACCCTTCAAAATACTCTAGCTAAAGGCTTCGTATGTAAAACTCTTCAATTCAACAACAAAAGCAAAGGAAAACACCGAAAACCGATTTCCCAAACAAAGAAAAGCACATGACACGCGAAAATGTCCTAAAAACTCCTTAGCGGCAACTCGCTAAACGAGCCTACGTGACCGAAGCAGTGTACCGACGCACACTCGCGCAAACCTCGGCACACCAACGCGCGCTCTCACGCACACAGGCAGACGTGCGGTTAAGTCCTCGCGCGGCGACGAACCGGCGCAACCGACGTCGACCTTCACAAAGAAATAAACACATCCGTCGTCCTTACCATCTACGAAACAAGGTCCAATTTTAAAATCTATGTTGAAAGGATGTTATGGCAATCTGGTCTTCGTGTGGGTAATAGCCCCGTTGCGCTAGCGAGTGCATTTATGGCAGCGTTCGCAAGTTGCCAACCTTTTTACTTTATTTGCTCTATTATTTTATGTTAGAATACTGTTACGATGAGTTTAATAATACTTTGTTGATTGAAATGATACAAGTGCAAATGCGATTGTTATGTAGTCCAGCTGATATCTTTGTTCCGATTTGTTTTTGTCTGATAAGTAAATAAATTAGCATTTTAACTGATGCCTGTGAAGATATATTGTGTAAGTACTATGACAACGAACGAAATCTGCTCATGTTCAAAATAAAATCCCGTGCACACGATGTCCACATCTGTCTACCACCCTTAACGAATCATCGACACGAAGAAGTAGAAGGACTTCTATTGGTCCGCACAAAGAGTGTGCGGACCAATAGTAGTAAAACGCCGAAAAATATGCGACCCTTTTTTACGATATCCTTTGTTTTACAAAAATTCTATTCTATTGTTTGGTCACTTTTTTTGAGTAATAGGAATAAAAACATAAAAAAGGACAAGGAAGAGAAAGTTTAGCGCTTCAATAGCAGCCGGATGCTGCAAACAAAAAGAGCCGTATTGGTGGTAAGATTTCGTTCGTTGAGATAGTACCTACTTTATCAAAGCTTTATTGGCATATAGGTACCTCTATGCAAGAAAATACAATTAAATAATATAAAATGTTATCGTACTAGCTCAAAGTAATAATAAACAAATTTATTCTCTGAAATGAGCTATCTCATAACTTTAGATAACTTAGCTCACTTACCTGTATTTGAAGAAAAACACAAATTCGCCGGGAGCGGTGAAAGTCCTAGACCAGGTTGACCTAAAAAAAGGTTGACGATCCCTTGCTGCTCGTCCCGCAACGCGCTTGGCAACAAGCGAATGAAAGCACTGGACTACTTACAAGGAACTTTCAACCTTATCGTCTACGTCATAAAGTTACATTTTATTCTGTCTAAACAAGTTATTGATCGCAGCTTACGCGAAAAACTTTAGTACTTATCGCCATACAAACGATACATGTGCCATTTCATTAATTGGCCTAAGTGACATAACTGATCCGATAGTCGTCCTTACCACCTTTACATAAGGTCTATATTTGCGTACATTTTAGATGTTTTTGTAAAGATTATTAATCATACAGGATTTATAGATGGACAAAGAGTTAGTTAAGACAGTTATTACGTGTGAACGGCCATTACAGCTTAGTAAGGAGCATGTGTTTTAGTATTTTTTGTTTCATCTTAAACGGAGCAAGAAAACATGAGAAAGATGGTCTGAAATGAATAACTGACTTATTTTGGTCGAGAACGATTCTTTGTGAGTTTTTGTTGAGACACCTACGTAAGACGGTGAAGTTTTATACGTTACAAGTAAAGTACCTGTTACATAGAGGTTATGTATCGAACCACCGAACCATGCATGATTTGTGAGTCTAGAAATATATGCCAATTGAGTACCTGCCTAAGTAGGTACAGTTTTATTTTCTTTTTTATCCTTCTCAATATCAAAAGAAAACAGCCAATGACAAAAAGAAAACAACTGGCTTATAGGAAAGAGAAGCGATCCCCTGAAATATTATTACAGCGCAATAACATTCAGGCAGATTATTTCAGTTCCTTCTATAACTTTATTTTCATCGATATTCTTATTGTTTTATTAATTGTAGCTTCAGACAGTCTGATAAGTTAGTTCATCTTTACTTGTTCCCTGAAAAATAAGTTACTATCATACTGTACTGCTGTAGGTACGTAATATTGGCGAAATGTGGGAGAAAAATGGCTGAAGGGCTCTGCCTGACCCTCCGGGAAACAACAGGCTTGCTGTTACGTTATGATGTGTAGATTGTACCTACTGCACTGTGATACTGTCAGTACCTACCTTATATCTGTTACAGTCAAAACTCCTAATCAGTCAAAACTACTTGTGACTGGTGTCAGTCAAATCCCTTAGGAAGTTAAAGTGCGTTTTCTGTATTAAAATAATTATGTTACTTTATAACGCCTCAGTTGTAATTATCTAGTCCTGAATTACATGATGTTTTTCAAAGGGTCACAAAATAAAGTACCTAACAACCTAATGTATAGGTTTCTTAAATTAAGTAAATGTTAGTTATTCTTTAAAAAGTTTTGACTAGTCAAAAGTAGTTTTGACTGATTAACCGTTTTGACTGTGACATACCTAATATTGAAAGTTCAAATTCAAAATCATTTATTTGCTAATATGGGTAATTACTTAGAGTTGTTAAAAATAGAAAATAGTTCAACCATACTACGCGTTGAGGCATGCAAATCTCAAGCTTTGACTGTATCAATGTCGCAGCCAAATCGTATAACACGCCGTTTTACATAACGTCGCGCCGGATTGAGAAACTCGCCGTTATGTAATACGGCGTCCTCACGTTCAGCCGGATTACTATTGGGCTGAACTAAAGTACGGCGCATTGTAAGAGATATTCGCGTTCTTCAAAGCGGCGTAATAATGTGCCACCGTTATACAAACGGGCGCATCGTCATTACGCCGCTTTGTAAGTTTTAGTTCCATTTATCGCCGCGAGTGGCACTGCATGATCATAACAAGAAACACGGCGTCGCAATCGACAACGGTGTCACAACAAGGTGAAAATAATGTTGAATTTAGCAGTGCAAACTGTGGTAACGTTCGTGAAAATTGTGAATTCAAAGATAAGTTTAATCGTCAACTTCAAAACTTCTACAGCGGACAGTCCGGAAATGTGAAAAAGCTGTGGACAAGTGATCGAATTATGAGGTTATTTCGCACATGTATAATGTTTTAAGGTGGCCATAGATACCTACTTGTATTCGTCGGACACCCGAACAATATTATTGGGCTACAAAGTATGATGTAAGTAATGAATTTAAGTAACGAAGATTCGAATTCCTTTATTTAAAAAGAAACTTTATTTTAAAAAAAAAGCGGTCGAAATATTTGTTTCCTTGTGTCCAGCCCGCGAAATGAAAAGAAATCTGTTAAGCTTTCTCAGTTTTATAACTATTTTGATAACTAAAAAAAATATTTTTTTTTTTTGCATCACTGGTGTTCATAATTTATAGTCACCCTACATTGCTTCTTGCTGACATCCCGGCTGAACGTTCGTTGGACGCCGCTTAGTCGAACGTATCGCCACCACAATCCGGCTGAACGTGAGGACGCCGCATTACATAACGGCGGCGTTTTTCAATCCGGCGCGCCTTTATGAAATACGGCGTGTTATACGAATTGGCTGCGACATCAACATACCAACATATTATGGTCTGGTATGGGTATGGACTGGTCGTGGATCGTGCACAGTCGCTATAACAACAACGGTCTAACCTCTTTCCATATTTATGCCGCTATTGATTAGTTTCCAATCTCCTGTAATGATTGTTTAGTTAATTAACTACCAACACAATCGATATCCAATCAAATCAACTTTCAAAAACTTCATTATTTTACAAAATCAATCATCTAAGTGTTCCAAAAGCCAACAAAAAATCCTCCTTTGTTACCGTGAGTGTAATAACACTCCCCCAACAGGTTACACGGAAAAAAATGATGAAGGACCGGGGTTTCGGTTCCCGGGCGTGGCTTTATTGTTTGAGTGTGTGCTTGGTTATGCTTGGCAGTTTGACAGACTTGTCAAAAGTAGATTGCTATGGTTTGCCACGGGGTTGGTGACGCGTACGCGTACGCGTTGTAATTATGTATACCTATATTTTTTTAGTTTCCAAGGATCAACATGATCTAAGATTCTAAACAATATAAGTACTTCGGTGTAAGTAAAAGAAATAATTTCCCTGCATTTTGTAAAGAAAATATTGTATCACCATTGCTCTTAGTTTGAACTTGTTAAAAAATAAAGATTTCTGTGCTAATAAATCCTGAAAATGGTTTTCAGGTTAACGAAGGTTTAGGAAATCGTTATTGTGGCGTATCTCGTATTATTCTGTTACGCGTGAAATGTAGAAATAGATAATTACGATTTTAAACTTACTGTGAACAATCATTGTTTCTACTGACAATTTGTTCGAGTAAAATGAGGAATCATTTTATGAAATTTTAATCCTTAAAAAAAATTTACACACTGATATTATTAATAAAATCTGATACCTACCTACAAAATAGCAAACCATCGATCGCCAATGTTACCGAGCAAAGCTTGCTATGACATCACTCGCTAACTCGCTACCGTTTCATAAGTATAAGCTCACAACTTATATCACTGACTAGTGATACTTACCTAGTATACTGACACGTGACGTCACCTTGTCGGCCATGTTTATTAGGTAGCTCTTTGTTCGCTCTGGGGTGAGCAGGACTCGCACTCACGACGCTTGCCAATTATTGCCAGATGTTACGTACCTATGCAGTGCGTGCCACACTATTAAGAGTCTTATTTTAAATGCTGAAATCTGTTATCCCTTGATCTGTCCACGAAGTAGACTTTAGTCCTTTGACAGATCATGATTTATTTTGGTTTAGGTTATGGTTTCTTGTGTAGTGTTTCCCGGTTACTGGCTTGTGCAGGGCAGAACATTCTGATATTTAGTTGCGTTACGTTTAGACTGGAACCCAACCCCAATCAACATACTTGGAAAAAGGCCATCACCTGCCTAGTGATGATTTAGTGATCCAGTTATGTTCATAATTATTGTATTGTGGATATGAAGCAAAATCAGTTATGGATCAGTCTTATCATGCGATGTTTGTAGGCCCAAGCATATTTCATACTTAACAATTTTAATCCAAAGAGAAATAGAATCCGTGAAGCCTAATTATGTAACATTACAGAATACGTACCTAAACATCACCCGCTCCCGCGACCGCGCCCGCGCCCGCCGCCCTCGGCACCGTCGCCTGTCGCTACATGCGGACTGTCATGCTCTGACCTTGACTGACTTCAGGGTCACTGCCAGCCTGCCAGCCTGCGCCTGCTGCCAGGCATTACCTCATCGCTATAGTTACATAGCTACACAGAGCGACAGTACCGAGTTGCGCTCCGTACGCACTACATGAACTACATCACAGTTTATATTCTTATTCTAAAAGTAAGTTTTTATTTTAATTGTTACCTATGTGTACAATAATTTTACAGACATTTTGTATTCTGAGTTATCATTTATTATCATCAAGTTAAATATTGTACCGCTAAAGAGGGTTGACACCTTCGAATCAGAGTTATTATTTTTATTAATGTAACTTATAAATGATTATTTCTAATTTTAATTTGTTGACTTTGCTAATTTAATTTGTAAGTAATAATGAAAGTGTGTGTTGTGTTTTGTCTTATTTTTATTTAAATTTCTAATATTTCTTATTTAATGTACCTAATGCTATTATATAATCCAACTGTTGATTGAAATGAAGGAATTGAACTGAATTGAATAAATGAAAAAATAAAATGTTATGTATTAAAATACATTTTTTTTTTGCCTAAACCGGAGAGGTTAACAGAAAAGTATCCTAAGTTCATAACTGTTTACTTATAATTGTCAAAAATAATTAAAAACTGTGAGGGTTGGGATCACTTCTTGTTTCTGCCTAGAACCACGTTGATACCTACTTGATAACAAGCTAGTCACTTTGGTACCTACTTAGATCATTTTGTGAGATTAAGAATAACAGGGATCATCGCTCGACTGAAGTATTCATGCAAAGTCAAAGTCAAATCGTTTATAGCTAAATCCATAATGTACACTTACAGGTGGTAAATAAAAACTTACAATAGGCAAATAGAAACAATTATGGAGCCTGTCGGGCAGCAAATTTAGTAAAATATGCAGAGAGGAAGACCGCTTTATTACTTTTCAGTTTGACAAACAACCTACATTGTGTTTGAAATAAAAATAACAACAATAAAAATTTAAAAAGAACACATTCATCATACGATGCCCACATAAATATTAACAACATAGTCATTATTTCAAATCAAATCCAAAAATAGCATCACAATAAAAAATAAACATTAATTTAAGTACTTTGAAGGGCGTCCACCGATGACGCAACTTCGTCCAACTTATCAACAACGTTATCATGTCGACGGGAAGACAAACATTATGCCGGGCACCATGCTCGGCCCATGGGGTTGTGCCATCAGCTGGCCAGCTTCCCAAGGACAGCTGAGGGGCTGCCTAATGGTGTTGTACAAGACGCAAGGAAATTAAGTAGGCAGGACACACTTGAGCATATTTGTGCTGTAATTTATTTATTTAATTTATTAAACTTACACACTATCTTTACAGGATGTCGCCAATACAATAGTGGTTTGCAAACACACACCAGATATTTTTTTTCATTCAATAACATTTCCATTCCTGTAACCGGTTAGATTATCAAAAGTAAAAAATGTCGGAGCCTAATGGTAAAAAACATTGAATGGAACATTATATGTTACTTACTAACTCACGATAAAGATCGATTGAATGCTGATTGTGATTTATGGTATTATTATCTAAGTATAGCAATCATTCACGCTTTTTCTGTTAAGTACCTACCTACAACAATAATTATTATTTACCTATATCGAGAATGCTTTAATTAAGTTTTAGAATTCATATTATAGTAGGTGTGTATCTTGCGAAATTGACAAACCTTTTTTTTTTCTTTTTTCAGATGGGAAATCATCAAATGACTCCTCCCGCTCTGGGCGGAGCAGGAGTGTCAGACTTTTACTGACTAAAACCCATCCATGTTCCTTCATCGCCCTGTGTGTTCCGGAGACACGGTATCTCTTTCGAACAGTCCCGCAGCCCCGGCAGGCTTCGGCCCTTGCGGACCCCTTCCTTTTTGCTGACTCTCTTTGAGGCGCGCGTGGAACACGTCGCGCCGCCGACACGGCCTGTCGTCATGAGACGGATGGACGGCGAGCTAGCCCATAGCTCACCGTCCACAGGCACGCGCCAAAAAAAAAAAAAAAACAATAACCACAATAAAACACACACAAAAAAAAAATATATTGCCGCAGTTCGAAAATAGCCCTGTTAGTGCAGCAGCTACCGGTACCTCCTTTTGATTGTTAGTTATTTCCTAATGAACCCATCCCACACTCACCTGCTCAGAAGCAGACAGAGCCCAGCCCAGCCCACAACTCCTGCGTCTCACTCACCTGCTCAGCAGACAGAGCCCCGCCCACAACTCCGGCGTCCCCTGCCCACCCATCACCCATGTCCGGCTCTCTGGTGGGACATGGGTGATGGGTGGGCAGGGGACGCAGCAAATCGAATCTCTTTTGTTTTCCGATCCTTAAATCCGGAAATCAAGTTTCCCTCGAATCTGTTCTCTTTGTGTAAGTTACTTTGTCCCGTCTTATTTATTGGAGCAAATAATCTCCTCAGTGAAAGATTCTGTTAGGAGGCGTGGCAGACGTGTTTTGAGACATTTTTCTTGAACTCGACGAGATATTGTTTTGATCACAGTAATGAATGACGATAATAATCTTATTAACTGAATCACTTATGAGGAATAACATTTACTTATCGATAATGTTTTGATTTATTTGCTAAAATTAATACTTACCTTCATTAATGCTATTCATACATATAAGTGTACCTACTAACTGGCTTTAATTGTAGACGTACTCATAAAGTCATAAAGCAAGTGCCTATTTACGAACCCAAAATTTGATATGAAAGTGTTAATCTAAATATATAAAAGAAGAAACTGACTGACTGACTCATCTATCAACGCACAGCCCAAACCGCTGGGTCTACAGATTCCAAATTTGGCAAGTAGGTCCCTTATGTGGTCTAGGGGTGCACTAAGAAAGGATTTTTCAAAAGGTACCCCTTGGTTAGACTGGTTGTCAGCCTTTCCGGGCACCAACTAGGTGTAAGTACTACCTGTAACGACTGTCAAATATCTACAAAATTGACCGCTTTTTTTTTTTTTTTCGGATGGTAAATCCTCAAATAACTCGTCCCGCTCTGGGCGGAGCAGGAGGGAGTGTCAGACTTTTACTGACTAAAACCCATCCATGTTCCTTCATCGCCCTTTGTGTCCCGGGGCCACGGTATCTCTTTCGAATAGTCCCGCAGCCCCGACAGGCTTCGGCCCTTGCGGGCCCCTTCACTGTTGCTGACTCTCTTTCAGGCGCGCGTGGAACACGAACGCGCCGTCGACACGGCCTGTCGTCATGAGACGGACGGACGGCGAGCTAGCCCATAGCTCCCCGTCCACAGGCCCGCGCCTACGGTGGCCGGAAGCCACCACGTGGCCCCCGACGCCCGGAGCGTTTCCCGCGGCGGCCGGGACGTGTGGATCTCTCCCTGTCCCGTTCCGCCACCGCCTTCGCTAGCATGACTGCTTCGCAGAAGGAGGTGACGGCGTCCCATTCCGTCTCGCTCCGGACCATGGCACGAACCAGGGCCGGAAGCGAGAGGTCGCCGCCGCCGATCGCCACCTCGAGGACACGGCGGTGCTCCACCCAAGCGGGGCACACCTCCACAGTGTGCTCCACCGTGTCCTCCGGTCGATCCTCGCAATGACCGCTTGGATCAATAGGCAGACAAGGGCCACAGAGTGAAAAAAAATTATAAAAGCGGTTCGCTTTTACGGCACATAATAATTTGGTACTTACCTAAATAAGTGTCTACCTAGTTATCTTTTGTAAATGTTTAATGTAGGTAGGTAGGTATTTTATGTGATATAAATAATGCTAAAATATTTGTTTTAATTTTATCTGTATTACCTAATAAAATTAAAATAAATGTTTTAGAAAAAAATAATTGAATTATAAAATATTTTTTTTGTTATTTTTGTTGTTGTTGTCCTGTGGGACAAAGGAACAACGAAAAAAAAATGAGGGGAAAACAACTAACTAAAACAAAGACGCTTGAAAAAAAATGTAAAATGAAAAAAAAAAATGTGTGACCTACCCTAACTTGCCTATCCTAACCTATGGCGCCCAGACTTGACTTTGACGGAGGCTCAGAAGTCCAAACTCAAGGTTTGCTAAAGAGCGATGTAGCGTAGCATTTTAAACATCAAAGTCACCGATCGAATACTAAACACCACAATACGCCCCAAGACAAGCACCATTGGCGATAAATCTGCGAGGTTAAAATGGGACTGGGTGGGTCACATTTCCAATTGTGAATCGTCACAGACTGGGTGTCTGAAAACTGTCGCCGTCACTGAGGCAGGCCCAAGGAACGCTGATAAAATGTAATTATAAGAATTATACTTTCATTTACAAAGCAGTCGCGGGCCGCAAGGAGATAGGTCACGGGCCGCGCGGTGCCGACCGCTGGAGGCACGGTGGCAGCTCGGTAAGTAGTGGGTAGCTATCCGCCCGCGGACCCACCTAGGCAAGAGCGGCTTAACCTAAAGATCGACTCGAGCCGCTGTTATTATCTCCTCCGTATTTCTTAAAATATGGTTCAGTATTTGAATGTAATAGTTATTTGTTATACAAGAGTGCAAAGTTGCTTTTTAACCGCGTGTTCAATTTTGATGACCGAGCAAGCGAAGGATTCTAAAATTGATTCACGAGCGCAGCGAGTGATTCAAAATTAGAATCCTGAGCGTTAGCGAGGGAATCAAAAGAGCACGAGGTGAAAAATCTTTGCACTCGAGTGCAACACGTAACTTTTCATTCCACCTCAGCGAGGAAATGACTAAATGCAAAAAAAAAAACGTTTACAATCACAAGATAGGTACACTTTTATTTCAGTTTAGGTATTAATTACTACATTATGACAGGTAAGTATTACAGAATAATCTTTAAATTATAACAAAATAATACTAAGGTATAATTAAGAAAATTTTAAAGTAACGTTGCTACAGTTATTTAAATTGAGTGTAATATTTTTGTTTGGTACTGTAATATTGGTGTTAGTCACTTGTGTACTGTTTTTCGGTAAACTATCTGTCATACTTAATAGTTGTACCGATTCATCGGATTCCCTTGGCGTGAATGTTGGAGAGAGAGGGAGATGGTTAGGTGTTTCATAACGGCTTATTTTTGATGTAGAAGGGCCAGTCCAAGGATCCGATTGAGGCTCTTTCAGTGTAATGGCTCCTACGATGCCTTCACATATTTTAGACTTATTTTGTATGGAATCCTCTATGTATCCCTCTACAACTGCATTGGACTTCCAGCCTCCGTGGCGCTTAAGGGACAGGAGATCAGCTCCGGAATCAGCCAAAAGTGTGGCTGAATTTCGTCGGAAACAAGACCCGTGTACAACAGGGGTTCTGGAAGTTCAAGAAATGTTGCTATTTCTCGTGGGATACTGCCAATTTTATTAGTACCCATAGGCTGTCTAACACACTTTCCATTGCGATACTGTAGAAAAAATCGATTGATTGGAGTGTTAGGCGGGCGTAAGGCTTGATATTTCTCAACAATCGTTACGTATTCCTTGCGAATGACGAAGTTGCGGTCTCTTTTTGTCTTTGTATTAGGTAAATTAATTAATAGTAAGTCATCTGAATGTTTCTCAATGTTTTTGACATTAAGTTGTGTTAGTTCATTAGTTCGACATGCTCCGTTTATTCCAATAATAAGAACAACCTGTAACGTAAAGAGTATTGTAGTAGATAGATGAATAAAATTGATATGAACGCATAATTATGCCTATCAACATCTACTAAGTAGGTATACTATTTAATTGAGATTAATATACTTAAGTAGATACTGAATGTGCAACTGACTTACTTTTGCCGCCAAATATACGGAATCGGGTGCTTCGTTAAGAAACTTTTCAATATCAGATACTGTGAAAACCTTCGATTTTTTTGGTTGATGACCAGATGAGGCTCTTTTTAAAAATGCCATTAATTTAGGATAGGTATCGATATGTTTGTCTTTTTTCATCTTTATTGTTGCTTTTAGCATCGAATACGTACTCCATAGAATGCTTGCTTTATTGTTCTCGGATAATTCTATAAAATATGCCAGCCAGCAAAACGTTTTCTGAGAAAGTTTTGGCTCCTTTTGCTAGTCGCCACGTGTTGAACATATCGTACTGTTTTAAATACTTCTCGCGTGATTGTTGAGGGAGAAAGCTCATTTGCGCATTATTAACAGTTTCAGTCAATTCTGTTGGCGTCAAGCAAACTTCCTCGTCGCTAGAATCACTCATTTTAGTTTTTTCACTTGTTTTCAAGTTTCTTGTTTTTAATATAAGGTTTAACAATGACGTGAAAAAATGCCGCGTAAAGAACCGCGTACAAAGCAAATTGAAAAAAGAACACCAAGAAGGTTCCGAGTCTGAGTTTTTAACAAATTAAAAAAAAGTTGTATGATATATTCGGCACCATAGAGGTAGCAGTAAATAGGTTTAATGTTTTTTTTAATTCACAAACTTAGTGCACACGATGTTCTAAATTCAATTTACTTTATCCTCTAGAGAATAAAAACGGCTTTTCCACTCAGATATTGAAGATTAAAAATACTCTTTCCGAGATGGTGGGATGAAAATATATTTAATCCATGTAACACTCTAAACTCACGCATTTTTTGTACATTGTTCAAGTCATTTCTTTAATCATTTGTAACAATATTATCAGTCGGCTCAGAGTACACAAGAGTAGGTAGTAGGTACTTACTTACACACACATTATCAGATTACCTCATACAAAAACTGAGCTATCATAATGCCCGCGCTCATACATTATTTCATACTTACATTTTTTTTTTCTGGGCGAGCTAAATTTTTTTGCTGGTAACTTTTTTTTTGGTTACGTCATGCTTTTTTTTTTGCTCATTGTCGCCGAGAGCTTGGTTTAAGTATAGATGGTTTTATGTCGGTCCACCCACAGCATCCAACTCACTGAATAGACTCAATGCGCTGGACTGACACGCGAGATGTTAGGGGCCCGTGGATCAACAACCGGCTTTCGATTATTTTATGTTTTGTTAGGTTGAGTGCGTTGAAAAGAAGTACAGTAGTGACGTGTGACGTCTTGTCCGTGGCGTCGAATATGCGTCTACATGAAACTGTCCCTATGTGTTACCTACTACGCATAAAAAAATACTGCAATGATGTGTTACTTCAGACCATAATACAATTTTGCAATTGATTTGAACATTGTTGCTCTGCTAGAGTTTAATCGTTTTTTATTTCGTTCGCTAAGATTGTGATGGTACCTACAATAGCAATAAAAAAACCATAGCTATAGACCATGAAATCAAGTCTTTTTTCATCTTTTTAAGTTTTACTAAACCAGAACTCATAGTTACAAAAAAGATAAACTTAACTAGCGACTGACCCTTCCATCTTAACAGAAACAAAAAAAAAAACTCAAATACGGGTCCCTAAACTAAATTCAAGTTTGAACTTAAGATTTTTTATTTGATTAGTTCGCGTGGGGTGTGGGGTTCGATTCCCTGCTCGTATATTACGGTTTACGACTGGCTCGCCATTGAATTATGTATTATCGTGATTATCTAAACAATTCGCACCCTAATTGATTGGCCGTGAAGTTAGATGGGAGATTTCGTTTCAGATTCTTTGCTCTTGTATGGTTTCATTTAAGAGTTTTTTTTAATTCTGGGACAAGCTATGCAAGTTCCTTTATCTACCCATCGGATATAGTCCCTATATCCGATGGGTTCGGTACCTATATACTTGTACTATTTATTCTGTGCCTATATTCTAAAACGATGGTGAGTTTTGAATCTCGTAAAACACTAAAACCGATAACTTATCCTTGAACAAATAATAAAAAGCACCTTATAAGTAATAGTAAGAAATTAAGAATAATTATGATAAGGAGTGATTACCAAGGTACTGAAACAGTAATGGCTAGATTCGAAATAGATATAAAGTGATTTCATGATTATATTAGTAGGTTAGGTACCTACCTACTGTAAGAACATTTTTTTTGCGTAAATGAAGTTTTGTGAACCATCAGATTCAGCTTCCCTGTTTCCGACTGTTTCTTTTCCACAGTAGTTACAAGTAGCTCAGGACCAGGAGTAGAAGGAGGAGGATGGTGACGGAACAAGCGGTGCTAGTGCTCGAGCACGAGAGCCTTCTGCTCCGCCTGCCCGGCGCGCTGACGTGGCCAGGTACTTAGATCATTTAGATCAGTGCATCAACCTTCGTATTTAGTAAGCGGGTCATGGCTGCGACCTCTCTGCTTTATCGGGTATTTATATAAAAGCCAGCTACATGTACTTGACGTTACTGGTTTTCCTTAAATATATCTTTGTATTGGATGGGTCAGACTCAGAATGGGTTAATGTTAGAACATCCGTCAGATGGGAGAGGGTAGTTCTTTAAGATTGTTGAGAAGAAGAACGTTGAGATGTTCTTTGGTCAGTAATTCAATCGTTAGCAGTTTATTGTATGGTGATAGAATCGGATGGGTTTTATTAACTCCGTCAGGCATCCAGATGTATGAAGGCGTATCTAACTAAACTATATATTATGATCGTTTGTTTTAGAACCATCATTTCAAAGTCTATAATTTCCTGAGGGCCAGGGTCAGACTGGGCCGGAAGGGCCCGGGTGGCTCCCCACAAGCCCGATACTGGATAATTATAAATGGGTTAAAATCAGAAAATAATGAAATATACAAATTGTAATTATCAACGAAATATATTATTATGTACCTAAGTATAGTTCCAATTATATTCCAATAATATAACAAATATGAAGCTAGACAATCAACATTTTTTTTTAATAAAAAGAGGCATACCGTTTTTTTTTTAATATCTCTGAAACCATGTCAAACGTTAATACATTTTACAGTAGTTACATAGTTACTAGTCTTTAATAAGACTAGTATTGCGTATTGCGTTTGGGGTGAGAGGATGTTTGTTTGTTTGTACAAATCCATGTTGCCATTTTTCTCCAAAAATACTACTCTGATTTTGATGCAGATTTCAGTGATGGTTTCGGGTTTGATTGTTGCATGTTATTAGATAGGTGTTACGGTCACAACTCACCAGGGGCGCTGCAGCAAACATTTGTTTGTGCAAAACCAAAAATACTAGTCCGGTTTTGATGCAGTTTGTGGTTGATTAGTGAGGGTCCTTAAATAGATGTTACGGTAGTAACTCACTGAGGGCACTGCAGTAATAAAACTGTAGTTCTTAGAGGCGTATCTGCCATAGGGACATGCGAGCGCCTGGGACGGCGCGTTATGTATTATGTAGGTACATAATATCTTATTATGCTCTCTTTAAAATAAAAAGCAAAATTAAAAAATTTGAAAAATCCCACGACGTTTAAAAAGTAATTGAAAAAGTATAAAAATAATAATGGGTTGCCATCACTATTTTAAATTTCATCGTAAATAATAGTATATTATGCAACTAGTGAATAAAGGACGGATTTAAAGCGAGGGCCGCAGATGAGTCACGAGCAAGTGAAGGATTCTAATGATTAAATCACGAGGGCAGCGAGTGATTCAACTGTTAGAATCCTGAACGACGCGAGTGATTCATGGCCCTCGATATAAATTCGTACTTTATTCAGGAGTTGCATACTATACTTTATATCATGACTACGAAAAAAGACATAATTTAAGCGAAAATAGAAATTTAATCAAGAAATAAGAATTGTTACATTAATTGAAATGGACATTAAAATTAGAGCAATGACTGAAATTAAGCGTAATTTTCTTATTATTATTATTAGGGTGGTCAACTTGTGAAACAATATTTATTAATCTAATGCCAAACTCCTTGTCGCAAATATCGACCAATCAAATCTCGAGAATTTATTTGCACTAAAGAGTTTTGAATTTCGAATCTTAGCGCAAGGAGTTTGTGTAAGCATTGAAATAGAGACCGTATATATTTTTGTGTTCCAAATTCAAACTCCAAAATAGTGAATAAAAACAAAACAGTGAATAAAAAGCCTTTTTATTCACTGTTTTGCGTGAATAAAATAAGCTTTTTAGAGTAGGTATGGTATAAAAATAAGTATTATCATCAACTTCTAAAGGTCCCACTGTCAGGGCACGGCAGATTCAATGTCCACCCAATGACGAGTAAGATATTTTCAAATCAATCTCTCTTTTGTGTTACGTACATTTCTCCCTTACTTCTTCAATTAAATCTATAATAGTCTTCAATTATAATAAGAAATAACCTGTTTCATGATTCTATCAAACAATGTGTGTGTGACAACTTCAAGATTAGGTAATTTACTTGTTTATTATTTGTTCGGTTGGTAATTTACTTGTTTCATTTATTTACCTACTAATGAGCTCAGAAATGCAGTAAAATATAATTGGAGATCATAAAGTAATTGGAATCCGTTGGAGGTCAACTGAAGTTAATTCAGATTTATGTGATCGCACCAACGGCTAGCACTTTATGCTATTTGAAAACTAATTCCTTTAAATGAACCGGTTCACAGGTCGGAACCCATTCATCTAATGAATTAGCTTTAAAATAATTATTGAACTTAATACTGTTGCTTGTGGCTTTTGACTGTATTACGTAACTGATTTGTATAGTTTCCCCTCTGAACCGTGCTTTCTATTTACCTGAAAATGGCCCCAGATCCGCGATGAAACACAAGTATTGTAACGCAAGCTAACAGATGAGAGAGACCCAATACATCGTATTTACGAGATAAGCTTCCTGTCTTAGCCGCAAATGCAAGTTTATGTTCGGAAAAATTAAAAAAGAGTCAAGCTACACGAAAGCTCTTCCTGAGTCCTTACACCTAAATTATGAGCATCCAAGAGACATCTAAACACATGTCGTCCCACTACACTGCAACAACAAACAGAGCACAATTAACAATCGGTAGCTTTGGCTTCGACAGTCAAGTAACGGAAACGTAAAGTTTGTAGCTGGAATCAGTGGAAGTCGTAAGTCGTGGGTGTTCCTCCGGGCTGCGAGCTGCGTCGTAAACAGTTGCGTACAGCTAGCTTCATCGAGAGATGGAGGAAACAGAATATCTACTCTGCATAGTGCACGCAATAACCGTGGATGTTTCAAGGGTAAAGTATCAAAGGAGTGATGTGTTCAAAGACGGTGTACGCTTGCCTAGAAGTAAACATATCAGCCTTCCCCTTTCCACTTTTGCGGTGGTTGTATTCAATTCTAAATATTTCAGTTTTTGGCACCATCTTCCTTGTCTTGCAGTGTCTTCTTCCTTCTCAACCATTTTATTGTTACTTTTTCTATTGCTTATCTGATAATTGACAAATTGATTGCAGTTTATTCTTTGAAATTATATTGGAGACTGCTTTTACTGTTTGTCCGGGTTCTATGACAGCCGTAGATACATGTAAAGATAGAATGCAACAGACTGAAGGATAACAAACGCGCCACAGCAACAGTAACGAGTGCGACTTCTGCATGTTTCTGTTCAGTGGTCACAATCAGTTGTCGGCCGATTGTTTTACTTCAGGGGGAGTTCACTTCCGAAACCGGTTTATTTTCGTGTGTTAAGATAACGATCAATAAGGAGTAGATTGGTGATGGCACAACCCTTACGGACTGCTCTGAGATCTATCTCTGAAGCAATAACAGTGGATCGTCAGTGCATAGATCTAATAGCCAGCATTTGGAAGGTAAAGTAAACTTCGATATTTTTAGGTAAGGCTAATACTAAAATTAGGACAATGGAAACTTAATAACTAAAGACAAGCCTCATAATATCTGGAGTTTCAATAGATTAAGACGCCAGCGGATCCCGGTGTTGTTACCACTGACTAGGGTCGCGCCGCGTCCCGCTGTTCCACAATGATAACAACAGAGACAGACAGGCACAGAGAGCACAGCACAGAAACCCACACATTTCTACAATAACTGCTGGCTGTTATCGCACGCCATTACCGTCCGGCGCCGTCCGGTGCCGTCCGGCCGTCCGGTGTCCGCAGTCTATAAACTGGCCTGACTCGTATCTTGACTTATAGCTGTTGGCTAAACTATGAGACTAATGGGTTTTAATTTTACTGTTTATATAGCCTCTCAAGAAACGTGTAGCTTTGCAAAATAGATCAGTCGTTTATTGAACGTATCTGATATTGAAATAAGTTTCTTGTTCTCATCATACTCAAAATGTTGACAGATGACGCTGTTGGGGTGAGAGCAACATTACCCACTTGATTTGCATAAGTTACGAGTACTTTATACAATACAATAATAATGTGTTGAATTTAAATACCGCAATTTCAAACATAGCACACCCTCCGTGCTCCCCCACCGCCCTCCCGTCGCCCTCTGCTGAGTACCCGGGCCAGTACCCAGCACCCAGCTGATGCACACTGCTCCTGTTATCCACAAATCGAATTGTAGTCATAATTTACTGAAATTGTACTTTGAAACTCTCACTTCCTCGCCATTCAGAATAACGTCGTAAAATATAAATTACTTTATTTCTATTTACCAAAACTTTTGATTTTATCACGACTTTTGTTCGAAAATTATAGCATTTAGAGTGTTTCCTGCGATAGTATTAATCGGTGTAAAACTATAAACAACGAGTTATTGGCCGCATAGCTTTTGGGCGCCCGCTGCTCCAATCCAATCCCAATAGGGAAGACAACATTTTATTGTATCGTTATGAGTATAAATTGTCAAAAATGGACTATTAACCTTTTACACGTTTTTAATATGAATCTACTCACGACAAAAACGATAGTTTTATAAGTGAATCGTAAAAATGACGTAAAATTGCTGTTTTAAAAGCGATTTCCATTTAACGACTTTTTTTTTTGTAGAGAGAGAACACTAAATTATTTAACCATTAAATCCAAAGCTTTCTTAAATAGTTTAAAAAAAAAAAAAAAACAAGAGAAAAGGTTATCAATCAGGAGCCTATATATATGCGATATTTCGCCAAAATAGTTTACTTTTGAAACAGATTTAATCCCATTTATTCCGAGATAGTAGGTATGTGTCACATACTTCATCAGCGTCCGGAACCCGCGGCTCGGGAGCTGCCAATAAATAACATTTGCCACTCGCAGCTCTGTGACGGTTGACAGCTGCAATTTTTTAACCCCGCACTTCAACTGGCAACTTTTATGCGCGCTACATAAAATTGTTCGTTTACGACCTTCTGCGGGCGCACGCGGGGGGCGAAAAATAACGAAGGGCGTCGCTTTATCGTCCTCGATATTAAGACTGAGTTAGTGTCATAAAACATGGGATATGTACCTACCTACTAGTATATGCGCGCTAGTGTTTTGTATGTTAACGCTTCGACGTAAAAAGGCTTCCTTTTTATGGTCGCTCTCTTTATTGTTTTATCAACATACGTTTGGAATGCCGGAGACGTGCAGGGCTGCAGGGTTCATCGTCTTCGTATACGATGTTTTCGGCGCTTATTCCGTGCGAGAATGCGTAATTTACCCCTTTTATATAAATATTATACGGGATTGTTTGAATTTTCCGCCATTTCGTAATATTTTTATTTGGGTTTGGATGCGTTTTGGAGAGATTTTTACTTACCACGTCAATAAGTATCCTAAAGCGCATAAGAATGAGTATTAACATAACAAAAACCGTATCGGATACGGTGTCGCACCACTCGCACTTTTGTGAATTCATTCTCATAATAAACAATAAATATTAGAATATATAGTATAATATTAGTACTTAAATTTAAATCTTATCGACGTCGTCGAGAACAAATCACGTACGTCATTAATTATTTAAAAATCCACTCCCACCCTCTCAGTCCCCGAATACCGATATTGCGTGGCGAACAGCTGATTCCTTCATTGTTTCGGCTACACTCTTGACTTGGGACCCTTGTTAGTCTTGTTACCCGAATATAAGCTGTAGGGTTTAACCGACATGGTTCAAATTGGGTTGAACACGTGTAATGATAGGGTGGCAGGAAGTCAGCTGACTGCATCGCTCAGATGTTATTAGAAACGAAAATTCGTTACGGTACGCGGAACTCGGCGGCAGACACAAGTTTTGAATAGCTCAATAATTTAATGGCCTAAATTCGAATACCTTTTAGTAAGTTCGGTCTCGTTCGAACAATAATTTGAATTAATAATTTTGTCTACGAAGCGAGCGATTGGGCGCACTGTTGAACAGAACTAAGTGTTTGTTAGAACTTGTTCATTTGAACACAAAACTAATTATGTGTATTGAAACCTTTCGGTTAACTTGATGTTTGTTAAAATGTTCTTTTGTGTTATAATTTTATTTGTAGGAACTCAACTCTTCTTATTATTAGATGAATATGGTCGGGAACTAGATACGTCAAGATTAATTTGTGTTTGGAAATCACGGAGCGAGGAAATGCCATTTGTGGCAGAGAAAATGGCGGGGTAGTCTGTGCATGAGTAGCAGTACAGGAGCTAAATTAGCAACTCTAATTGTGGTGGTTCAAACTTCGATTGAAATGTTGTTAGAATAAAGTTCTAATCAGCTTGCACTACAAAGTGGTTCTTACGTCAGTCACTGCGGGCCGAATAGTGCGAAATGAGTGTTTTTTTTGCGATATACAAAAAATCTATTGATTGGACTAAAAAAATAAAACACTGTCATGCTAATATGTTGCTTGTAGAATTATTTGCCAAAAAATCAGAATGATCGCATGTATTTGAGTATGGTATAAGTTCGTGATTTTTTTTATCGAGTAAAATTAGTTGTATTATATTTTCAAAACACTATCATACAAGCATAATTATATCCTGAAGAAAATCATATATTTTTCTGGTTTTGTTTATTGCAGTGAATTATATGCTTTTTTGCATTATAAAACTCGCGTTTAGCTCCTGTAGTCCCTTGACGCGTTTGCAAAATTGATAGGTACATAATCGAACTACTACATTGACACGGGTCATACACACAAGTGTACGCACGAATATCTGCGAGAATAGTAGTCAAGTGAACTCATTTTGATGCTTTGAAAGATTTTCACGTATTTCTTAGAAATAAAATTATGGTAGGTCCCTACAAAAAATATATTTTTGCTGTTTTGCGAATTACCTCCGGACTCGATGGAGTGACCTGAAGGTATACTTCAGTGACTGCCACTGGAACTTATCGACGTGTTGTACTAGGTGAGCCGAGTTTGGGCTCGTTTTCTTAGTCATGATGATACCTTACCTCCGGACTTGATGGAGCGACCTGAAGGTGTACTCCGGTGACTGCTACTGGAACTCCTCGATGTGTTGTACTGGGTGAGCCGAGTTTGGGCTCGTTTTGTTAGTTATGATGAGACCTTACCTTGACTAAAGTTTCATTCAAAGTGCTTGTGCAATAAATCAAGACGGGTATCAAAAATAAAATAACCCCTAATGCAATCGATTAAGATTCATCCAGAATAGCAAAAAATGAGAAAAAATAAGATTTGGTTTTCATTTTTTCTGCAACTATATAAATCATTTAGATAAAAAAAAATCCTTGCATTAAGAATTGATTATGTTTGCCAACATACAGTATTTTTAGAAATAGTAAAATATGTTAATAATAGCACAAAAAACGTACCTAAACTCAACCCTGTATCGTTAATTTTATGGAAAATGGCAACGACAGGTCGATTTTACATTATTAAAAACTAAAATTTTCAATGATGAAGTACCTATTATTTGAAGATGAGGAACCAATCTATACGAGGTAGCTATTAGTTATGTTGGATTTTGTTTGGTTATGCCATAAAATTGTACCGAAAAACAGCATAATTTTACCTGATATGCAAACGCGCCCTTAAGCTTATTGATTTTAGTGAAGTACCTACGTAAGTACCTGTAAGTATAATGATCTTGGAGCTACAATGGAAAACTGAACGTGTTGAACAATAGAATCTATAAGTATTTTAAAATTTCTATATAAGTGTAAAACGTGTACTTACGTCGCAGTTTTAAATGTATCCCTTATATTATTGGCATCATATTCAGCCATGTCTCCAGCCGAATACAGACATCTGTCTCCAGCCGAAGTCCTGCGCCTGCTAATCGCCGCCGTAACTCACGCTCTCCGTAATATCGTCAACCAATCTCGCAGTAGGAGCCCCACGGCCCCACGGCCCCGTCCACGTTTTGTCTCGATCATCGCTCGCCATTCGTTACGTGGTTCGTGATATTTTGTTGCTATCCTCTATGTTTCTTGGAAATATGTGTGTATATCAAAACTAGCTTGTGCCCGCGGATTCGTCCGGCTTCGTACGGACGAATCCGCGGGAACGTCCCAGCGGAATTAAACATCATGTCCTAAGCCAGGTGTTGGTTTAACTGGTGCCCGGTGCCCGGTGGCTGGTCATTTCATCGTAACCCGTCACGAAAGGCGTGAAGGCGTTACAAACAAACAAACTTACTTTCACATTATTTCAATATTAGTAAGGATACTTTTGATACTATCAGTGCAGTCAATAAACCTAGATTGACAATAGATAATGAATTCTCTTTCCTGTTTTAATTTTTTCAGTGAACTTCTACTAACATCCTCAGATGGTTTTACATATACAGAAGAATATTCTGCTACGAAATAACAAGATAGGTAATTCACAGCCTTTCATTAACCACAGCCCTTTAGAACTTCGTTAAAACCACAAACTACTTGAGCTTACACTAACTGCCCTTGTTAATCCAAATATAGGTTTGACGTTTTATAAATAGGATATTATACGTTCTAAATCTGCTTGTATGAGAACCCCGACTTTATGCGGAATATTTAGCGGGACATGGGTACCTTGTGACATTAATTGACATTTGGAGTGGCTCGAGTCCCTTAAGGGTGCTAGATATGTGCGTAAAGACATAAATATTAAGGGCGCAGTTTGTAATGCCGGGGGATCGCGCGCAATCGGGAGGATTCGGACGGAATCGGGAGCACTCGGGAACTGTAAGCGTCAAGTTTTGAGGAGAATTGGGTAGAGGAGATTGATGATCGGTTGATTTTATCGATGGTTTTAAGGGTTTCTTATACGTGTTCTAAGAGTTATACGTGTTCTAAGGGATTCCGGGATACTCTTATAATATCTATAGGTGTCTATTTGTTTTACTCATACAATCATTCATCTTTAAGTATCTAGTCTAGCTCTTGCCAGACTACACTGGCTCAGTTAAGTATCCTATCTATTAAAATAATTATATATTTGATAGTAAACTTGATTACTATTTGGGTAAAATCTATGTCAGGATCTAGCCACCATTACATTACCCATATTAACTTCCTTAAAATTTAACCTCATTGAAAGAACAAAATCAATCAAAATCAATCAAAGCATTTATTACAAGTAGGCCAGTTACAGGCACTTTTGAATTGTCGAAACAAAGATGAAAATTAAATGTAGCTACAGTCACAGTCACAAGGCATAAAAACTCTGAAAGTACTGTAGTTGCCCATTCCCTAGCGTAGATCTCTATGGAGAAGAACGGGCAAGAAACTCCATGGACACTCTTTTAAATCAGAATATTGTTACAAAATCTTGGTTACATCATTCATGTTGAGATGGTATATTATGTGAGAACAATGTAGCAAGATGTGCACGTTAAAAGTGTCCACAGTAAAACAAAACAGAAAAAAAAACAATTCAAAAACTAAAATAATTCATTAAAATAAGCCATGGCAACTGAGAGATGACCAGTCACAACTGACAGCGCCCGTTCACGGACAGGACGCATAGATCAGCACCATTCAACTCAACCATTTTGAAGGGAACTAAATGATCCGACACATGCGCCACCATCAGCGAGACTTTTGAGTGAGCATGACATATTCTCGACCGCCAGGGCACATTCAAGTCAAGAAAAGATGTAGGTTTCCAGCGACTGATAGCATTCTAGTACATAGCACTCACACAATATGGGCTATGCGATTATATAATACTAAAGAGATTGAATCTATACAATGCAAAGATAGTTGTACAATCTTCAGCAGCTCCAACAATACAATTAGTGCTATCCATTTATGCGCCCCTGTCCTTGTGGAGCAGGACCGGCATTGAGCCAAGCATTTTTATCAGCGATATAATCGTCCAATTTGTAATATGCTTGCTTACTCAATGTGCGTTTAATGCATGTTTTAAATTTTGTTTCATTCAGTTCAAAAGCCACAAAACACAATCTAGCAACAACAACCCGAATCAATGGCGCAACGGTAGTGAGGTTGCCTTACGTTCTTAGGGTTCCGGGTTCGAATCCCGGTAGGAGCAAATGTTTGTGTGATGAGCATGGACATTAGTTTCCGAGTCATGGATGTTTATATGTATATGTATAATAAGTATGTATTTAGAAACAAAAAGTATCCATGTATTATCAACTATCTGGTGTCTACGACACAAGCCTCATTGCTTAGTGAGGCACTAGGTGGCGCTGAGTGTAATGTCCAGCGATATTTATTTTTATTTTATATTTATTTAACCTCTACCCAAACCGTCAATACCAACCTCATCTACGGTGAGTAGGTGAGGTTAGTATACTATCACTAACATTACGTTACAGTTAAAATATTGTAACAAAAAATTCCGTCCCTCAAACACACATAGTTTTATAGCATTCCTTCACGGGCGGCCCCCGACCCCCGACCCGCGACCCGCGACAGTCGACGGCGGCGGCGCGCGGCGCTGCACAGAGCTCCTCGGCACACACGCCGCATGAATAGAGGACGATTTCGGACGGGTTCATTCATACGAGTACATTACGTATCTGCATGTACATAAAGCCCAATGGAGGGATTATCTGAGGTGTAGTCTTCTCTCTGTTTGATATTCTGGAGAGCAATGGGTACCTACCTATTTATAATGGTATAGTAGGTACGTATAATTCAGCAGTGTCAATTTACTATGAGATCCTTAAAAATGTTAGGATTATTGTAAGATATTTGACCCGCTGAGAATCGAACTGAAGCCCTCACGCTCAACAGAACGCTATGCGACTACTAGACGAACGGGGCAGTTTCTTATAATACTTGCTTTGTTAATAAAACCTCATGTTCAAAAACACACAAAGTTCACCACAATCCTTGTACCGAGCAGCGTGTTCCGAACATCATGGATGGTAGCTGAAGAGTACTCGAGACATCGCATGCAGATGTGTGTCCTCAAGTCACTGGCACCCAGCACTCACTGGTACTGAGGCTGGGGGATCGCGTGGTGGAGTGTGCGAGATGAGAGGGATCAACTGATGTGTGCGTCATATAGGACGGACGGGGAATGGAATGGTTTAATGTGGATGTCGGTTATGTCGGGTGTGTAAAAAAAACGGTGCGGCAAAAACGGTGCTGTAGACTTTAACGTTGGATATTGGCTACTCAGTATATAATACTAATCTTAAATACCTAGTCGAAACATTGATTCAGCACGTAATTCAATTCCGAGTGATTTAACTAACTGAAAAATTACGTTTTTTTTAAACATCAACTGCTTAATGAAGCGTTTTGCCTGATACTGAACAAGCTGCAAAGTGATAAGGTAAACAGGAAGCTACCCCTACTGGCAAAAATACGTACGTTCCACATAAACCTTATCTAACGCAACATTTAAAAACATATTCGCAATTACGTCGTGATTTAGTGACACCCTTGAAGTGGGACCCGCGCCCCCGCACCGCACCGCAACATATCCCGTGAGCAGCGCGCGGCGTGATGCCTCAGCTGACAGCCCCGCTGATACCGACTTACTCTCACAGGAAAACACTTCCTTATTCAACCACCAACTTCACTCTGCGAATAACAACCCCCGATTTTTTCCCTACCACCCAAACCACAAGGTTCAAAATCGTGTAGCGGAAAATTTCTGACTAGTGAAAATATGAAGAGATCCTTGCACAGGCAATCTCACGCTCAATGTCGCTTTATCGTTATAATGGAGATTGAGTGTAAGCGAGACGCCGCCGTGCGACAGAGGGAGACGACGCATCTTGATGAAATTCATGAAGTCAGCCAAGATACAAGAATATTTTGTTCATGTCAGTGAATTTGTCGGCCCCGCCTTACGGAGTCGGAGTAATTTTAGAATTTTATCTTGTCGTTGTTTATCTTGCGCCAAAGTTACTGGCTCAAAAAATTGGCTCAGCCCTTGTTATAAATAAACACGGGGATATTATATTATATGTTATTAACTTTTGTAAACCTACATTGTATTACAGTGCCGCAAAGACGCGCCCTTATTTCGTTTCTCTTTGTTTTGCCTCTTCGCACAGTTTGTGACTAGATAAGCCAAAAACAGCATTTACAGACTTAAGCCATACGACGGAAGTCTGGGGTTTACATCAGATTCATTATGTACATCCTGTTCAGTTGTGGAACAACTAAACTTATGACGAGACTCTGTGATGGCACATACAAAGAGGTAGACAAAGAAACAGTTAGTACAAACAACCTCCGACACAGACTGCAAAGTTATAGTATTGATTAGGTACTACGCTGTGATGCTCTCAGATCTCTCAGATTGTAACAATTTGTCACATTTTAAAACTTCATGTGAAAGCTCATAAAGATACCCCCGCACTCGCTCAAGCAAGGCTAAAACATCCCTTTGTAAACACAAGCCATACTTACACCATGCCCGTGTTAGCCCGTGTATGTATACTCACAGGAAAGATCATGGGGAACAAAAGAGTGCTGCGAAACTAACTCTCATAATGTGATGCGTATCGCTACGCCTCGCGCCTGCGAGTCCTGATGGCGCACGCATACATGATGACAGAGGAGCGACTTGTAGGTTCCATCGATGTCGATACCTAGATCGAGCACTCAATCATATCCAAGTTTGTTTAAACTCGAGCCCTCTCGGAAGGGATCGTGTTTGACGTACTCTGCCGATGGAGCCTATAAGTTTAATGCAGGAACCTTTAGATGTGTCGTACTATATCGGACGGCTCATGCTTCGGAGTCCTACAGTATCGATGCAAGCAGTTTTTTTTTATATTAAAGCGTCATTACTTCCCTCCATAAGGTCGATAAAACTCTACTAAACTCCTGTAAATGAGTAAGCTCCAGCTTCGGCCGTGGGGTGTAAAGCGCCTAATGATCCACGGTTCCCTGATAACCTTCCGGCGGAGCACCGGATCCGGACCGCACGGGCTTGTGCACACAGGATACATATTTGTATCCAACAGTTACATCTTAGTATTTGTGGTAGGTATTTTATCAACGTCGTAACTTGAATTTCTTAGCCGAATGGTGATCACAAAAATTAGCGACGCTGGTAGGTACTTACTTAGTTGGTAGTTATCGGTGCCTTCCTACTCTACGGATAAAACAAATGTGGCCGTTTGCTGGTAAACCAAATGTCCATGTGTCAGGGAGGGACCCGGAGGACTGACTCTAACCATTAACAGTTTGGCCTCAGAGCTTCGTCATCTCACACTCGAAGGTTCTATCACAGTATAATACTGTGGTTCTATTCACCAAACAAACAAGAATGGCAATAAAACCTACGCCAACATTACTAAAAGTGGTTTCACACATTAAACCCTGTCGCACAATAAACATATAGATACCATCGGAATATCATCACATTCAATAGTTTTAATTCCATAACCCTAGTCGAAGTGACAAGCGTGTACAATCGAAACTCACACCGCAAGGGGTCATAAAGCCCCTTCATATAGTTGGTCATTTTTGAAAGCGCCCGTATACGACCCGCGAGATGGAAAAAGAATAAAACATTAAACGCATGGATCCTTTTGTCAGTTAAGATCGGGTTACATTTGGGTCCAATCGACCGCGGATTGGGCAATATGTTATGGTTAGTTTTTATAGGGTTATTTATACCGATTTGCAGATATAAAATATGGTTGTGGCCCAAAATTGGTAATGAGATGACTTTATTTCGGTAGTACGTTTTCTGCATGTTGATTTTTGTCTTGTTGATCAGACGTGCTGTCGAATATGGCTGCTTCCTTTCCATATTGTAACAATGCAAGATGACATGTACTTCATTTGGACATTGGTTTTAAATCTATAATTAATATTATAATCATATTAATTCATGCTGGACTTATTGTATCACAAAGACCTCTGGTGGATCTTCACATTTAGGTGTTGTACTGATAAAGGAATGACCTTTTATTATTTAATATAATATACACCACATATTGTGGTAGAGTGTATAGAACTTATAATAATATTAACATCATACTTACTAAGTATGTAAAACTACATTCTTACCAATAAATAAATGAACTAAACTAATTCTAATTCCTAATACCTACCTACCTACTTCTGTCGGATTTCAAGCAAATCAGTAAACAGCAGGAAAAACTAAAAGTTTCGGAAAACAAAACACAAGATCGCCATGTTGTTTACGCTATGAGTACGCACTATGTATGTAGTGTGTGGAGTCCATTGGCACAATGCGTGTACACACAGTGCGCACATTAGCGAACAAAATACATAGTGTATTTGAGTGCGAGTAAATTGATCGTTACTGCCTGCTTGCAGTAGTCCGCCCCGCGCCGCCCGGGTGGAATGGGGCCACTGCCCACTAGGATCATCTAGTTCTTTTTTAGGGTTCCGTAGTCCTGACAAGGATCCCTTATAGTTTCGCCATGTCCGTCTGTCTGTCTGTCCGAGGTTTTGCTAAGAGACCGTTAGTACTAGAAAGTGGTAAAATAAAATTTTGGAATATTTTTTTTTTAGGGTAGCCCCCCCTACTTGTGAAGTGGGGAGGATTTTTTTTTCGTCGCCTGCCCCATCGTGTGGGGTATTGTTGAATAGGTCTTTTAAAATGATTTAGGGGTTGCTAAGACTACTTTTCGATTTATTGCCCCATTTACGAAATATTAAAACTTTAAAGGGCAAATTTTTGTTCCAGTAGGGCGTCCCCCCATCTAAAAGCTAAACTGCTGGCTTGAAAAATCTGGAAAAATTCAAGATGAAAGTACATTTCATAAACTTTAAAGGAAAACTATAGCGGTTAAGATAACTTTATTAGTTTAGCAGTAATAGTCCTTGAACTGGGGTGTTCGATATTTTTGTACTAAATACAAAATCCTTAGAATAAATCCTATTAAGTGACTAAGATGAAGTGGTTGCTTGTTTATAACAGGTGAAGACTTGCATTGAAAAACAAAATCTAAATATAACGGGCTACTACGGAACCCTACACTGCGCGTGGCCCGACACGCACTTGGCCGGTTTTTTATCCGCACTATCCAGGATTTGTGAAAACTGGATGCGCTTTGCAAACATTAAATACAACTAATTTATGTACCATAATATTATTTAATACATCAACCTATCCATGGTTTAATGCTCTATCAGCCTCATCCATACACATTATGTTTGATAACATAACTTGATCATTACCACTTATTTACCAAAGATAATAACATTGAAATGTAGGTAGAAATCGTGATATTCACATGCTGATTGTCAACAATTTGGTGCTGATTACAGCAATGCAGTATTTTGGAACAGATAACTGGAAATCTGCCGATACATTTGCTAGATTAGATTGATAACGAGAAAGGTGACGTAAAGTGATAATGACCAATGACATATTATCAGTATTATTTTCGTAAACCTGCTAATTTTCCATACTCCATGCAATTGCAGAAAAACCAATTTGAATGAGTCACTGTCATTGATGGGATGGTCAATGGGCCATACAATATCATGCCTTCAAGTCTATTGGTTCATTACATTTTGTGGATCTTACCTATAAAGTCCATCCATTAAAGTAGGTAAGTACGTCTTTCTTCAGGAAATGACGACCTATTTCATCTCTTGATTCACAGAACAAAGGTAAGATATTGGAAAAAAGTAAACTAACAATATAAATGCTAAATATAAAAATGCTAAACCTACAAGTGAAAAAGCTCAGTTGAAACTATTAAATTGTTATTGGAAATCGTAGCCAAGAGTTGTGGTCCATGTAGCTGGACTATCCCGGGTACACTCGGGGTCTCGCTAGGCTAGTCACTAGTGCCACAATGACGTTGTCCTCCAACAATCGGTTTTATGTTGTTGTTGTTTTCGTCAACTTATTTATTACCTATCAATTATTTATTTTACTGGTTTGTTAACTGGCCTTATAAGTGGTGCCTTAATTAATAAAATACTAGATGGAATGATAAAAATAAAAATCTCAATAATTTAAAAATAGGTGCCTAGGATATGTCAATTCTGATAAAAACGAAATACATCCATTATAAGTTTCGTTAGAGAATGATCATTTATTTAAGTTTCTACTTCATCACACCAATTTTCACAATTCGACGTACAAAAACATTATTATAACATGTAACGTGAGCTCCACAGCATGTTTCCTTACATTTCTTGTTATAAACGTGTTGTATTGCAACGCATTGTCAAATGGACCGGCACCACTCCACCGGTGGACAATGCACCCCACTGCACCCCGAATTATTTAAATTAACAATAAACCGACTGGTTCACTCATGGGTGCAGTTTCTTTGTTTACTGGCTACATATTTAAATATGGCAATGGGAACACTTTGTAATCGCCAACAATATGACTCTCAACTCCGAAGGGTAACTCGGGAGTGGAACACATAGTACATACACACATAGTACACCACATATACTAGGGTCGCTGACTGGACAATGTGTATGTACTTACATAAACATTTCCATCTATCTATGTCTTATCTATGTCTATTGCCATAATCTGGGCACAAATCCAGACTCTGGGCTACCCACTACTGCTACTAACCAAAATTCCTGATGGGAAACCCAATAACTCCTCGCCCGAGCTGGGGATCAAACCCAGGAGCTTATATGTGTGTATCAGTAGCGCTTGGGGCCACTCAACCAACAAGGCAGTCTATCACTAAATAATAATAATAAATATCGCTGGACATTACACACAGCGCCATCTAGTGCCACACTACGCAACGAGGCTTGTGTCGTGGACACCAGATGGTTATGTACTACAATTCTACAAACTAGACCGTTCGTAGTTACGTTAGTACTCGAAGTTACCGACTAGAAACACCTACATATTGCACGAGCACAGAATAAAACCCGACAAAAACCCGCGCCTCCCTTTGCCGGTCCCCTCGCAATCAGCTAATTGTTCTGGTGTCATAAAAAACTCATTACAGCGCAATGATTTCAGTTGACAACTCGTCAAGTCGCCACACCCACCCTGATTGCTTTGATACTATACGACAATGGTATGGTATGTCGCCTATCGAATACCATCTGTCTACATGAAGCAGTTTTTTTTGCAGTTATTACTAAGTAGGTACCAAATCATCATCATTTCAGCCGAAAGACGTCCACTGCTGGACATAGGCCTCCCCTACGTGTCGCCACATTTACCGGTCCCGTGCGACTCGCATCCAGCGGATCCCCGCAGCCTTCACCAGGTCATCGGTCCACCTAGTGGGAGGCCTTCCAACGCAACGTAAGTACCTACCAAATACTTACTCCTTCTTCATAGTTCTAACTACTTAATTGCCCAACTACACGTGTTTCGAAACTTTTTTACTTGTCCTTAGAATACTATTATGCTACCTTTTTTTTTTCGGATGGGTATTCATCAAATGACTCCTCCCGCTCTGGGCGGAGCAGGAGGGAGTGTCAGACTTTTACTGACCAAAACCCATCCATGCTCCTTCATCGCCCTTTGCGTTTAGGGGCCACGGTATCTCTTTCGAATAGTCCCGCAGCCCCGGCAGGCCTCGGCCCTTGCGGACCCCTTCCCTATTGCTGACTCTCTTTGAGGCGCGCGTGGAACACGAACGCTCCGTCGACACGCCTGTCGTCATGAGACGGACGGACGGCGAGCCAGCCCATAGCTCCCCGTCCACAGGCCCGCGCCTACGGTGGCCGGAAGCCACCACGTTGCCCCCGACGCCCGGGGCGTCTCCCGCGGCGGCCGGGACGTGAGGATCTCTCCCTCTCACGTTCCGCCACTTCCTTCGCTAGCATGACTGCTTCGCAGAAGGAGGTGACGGCGTCCCATTCCGTCTCACTCCGGACCATGGCTTGGACCAGGGCCGAAAGCGAGAGGTCGCCGCCGCCGATCGCCACCTCGAGGACACGGCGGTGCTCCGCCCAAGCGGGGCACACCTCCACAGTGTGCTCCACCGTGTCCTCCGGTCGATCCTAATAATGAAACACCCGGGCGATTGCTACCCTACGATATGCTACCCTAGCCTAGTCTTTACAATATTATGTTTCATATGGGTCTAAGACGCATCCCAAGCTTTTGTAAACACAGTCTCCTCATCAGACACTTGACTCCCTATCGAATGTTCAATTGCGTTCTGAATGTCCAGGGAGAACTCCTTGTCATCCACATCGTGATCAATTGAGTCGCTATCACTTACGTCTTCATTCGTTTGCAT
The DNA here is from genome assembly GCA_963853795.1 of Xestia rhomboidea. NCBI lineage: Eukaryota > Metazoa > Arthropoda > Insecta > Lepidoptera > Noctuidae > Xestia > Xestia rhomboidea. Next base: position 19,295,696 of record OY970775.1, read on the forward strand.
TGTGGTGCCTTCTATATCGCCACCGGTTAGAGAACTCTGACCAACTCTTGCCAAGTATAGTGTATTTTGGAACTCAGTCTGTAACTGTAGAGCTATGTGAAGTGGAAGTCTTCTTAGCTGAGCTGCAACATTCATTCCGAAGAAATGAAACTCATCCTCACATAGACCTGGAGTGTTCACTACTGTCGATATATTCTCCAATCGGTTAGCAGTATAAGACTTCTCCGAATCAGTTTCATTGTCGTGACGTGACATCCGTTTTTTGGCAGCCAGTCTTTGTTTTCTAGCAGGTTCTTGTTCATTGAGTGGTTTTGCCACCTGCTTATGTTCTAAATTATTGACTGTTGAAGTTTGTGATGATGGTTCATTTGAAGAAATTACCTTGCGTTTAAAATTATCGATTCGTTTTGATGTTGGTTTATCAGTCTGAAACAAATGACTAGATGTCAATTCAGCAAGGATTGAACAATTCCTGCGCCTCTTCGCTCCGCTCCGTTCATCTCCGCGTCAATGCAAACAATTCCAAATGGTGGACGTAGGTACATTAATGTGACGGTGGCGGTATGAGCAGGTGGTATGACCATAGCTAGGAGATAAGAAAGATAAAAAAGCATGGCAGCATGACAAGTATAAGTACTTTCAGGGAAATGAATTGCTAAGTAGATTACAGCCGTGCGATACAGCTATCAAATACTGTGAGAGCTATAATTTCCATTCACCTGTGGACTGTTTAACTTGGTAGTCATGTTGCTTAACTATTAATTTCCTTGACTTGCAATTGACAGATTGATAATTTGTATAATATTTGCTGTATAATGTGTATAATATTTGCTGTATAATGTGTATAATATTTACCCACCATTAGAGTGGGCTCTTTTTTCATAGTTTCACCCAAAAATGAATCCACCGCGTCGAACCAGACCAAGGCGGGCTTGTACACCTGCGCTGCTCCCGAAAGCTTCGAGTATTTGATCTTCTTAAGCTCCTGGTGGTATGTGGTCCGGACGTTCTTAATCTTCATCTTGAGCATCTGCACGGTCATCGTGTTGTCGTTGAACTGTTCCAGTAATGATGAATACGCATTCGTGCGAGCTGCTCTACTCTTGTAGTACAACGACGTGGGGTCCCACAAGCACTCGTGGTTCCTATAGCACGTGATGAAGAACAACGTCTTCTCGTCGCCCCAGCGAGACATTTTGCCAATGAAACTAACGCCGCGCGCCGGTCGCTGCCAGCTACTGGCACGCACGCACGCACGCCGCGCCGCGTCTTGCGAGGGACTGGTAATATGCTAGCGTGCTATGTGCCGCACCCCGCACCCTTCGGCCTTGGGCTGAATCGCCGCGCCGCCGCTGCATCGATCAACTTGCCATATATATTTTATATATCTGGCAACCTACTAATATTATAAATAAATGCGATTCCTGCCTACCTGTTTGGCAGAAGAACGTGAGTTGTAAAAAACTATAACATCCATACTATCATTCTCCACACAAATACGATGCTAGGCACAAGTTCATTATCGTGATGTAGTACAACCTACTACTAGTACTAAAGCACTGTTTACCACAGATAAACGTTAACGTCGTCCGGAAATGTGCATTGCAATGATCGCTACCATCAATAAAATCGAGTAGGAATGCTAGGAAATAAGGTAAACACAAACTTATTGACAGTATGTAGTTTTGGAGAGCAAAAACCGAGATAATTTCATTTACTATATTATTGCAATCTGAGGGCTAATTCACGTAATTTTATGACGCGCCGATGAAGTTGTAGTGCAGTGGCAGTTAAGTTCGAGTTCGAGTGATAAACGGTATTCTTGTAATCTTTGAACTGCGCGTGAACGTGTCAACTGTACGACAGCCAAACTTACTTATGGTGTGGCCTTAGGAGAGAAAAAATATTACTTACTAAATAATCGAATAGAATCGATTATATTTCAAAGAATATGACGTTATTAAAATATTAAAATAATACCCCAGTACAGATTTTGGTGCTTTTTCTTACTTAATACAATACCGATCATGTTGCGTTCCGAAACACACACCAAAGACGCGCATCAGTAGAATGCCGTTATTGCGCCCGCGTGACGCGAAGTTGACGCTAGCGTGTCTGACAGCGGTAGAGAATACGAAAAGCGTTGTTTTGATCGAAACTTAACTGCAACTGCACTGCAACAGCACTGAACACGTGAATTACCCTACAGACTGAGAAAATAAAAGATTCATCATCATCTGCCAAGCCTTTTCCCAACTATGTTGGGTTCGGCTTCCAGTCTAACCGGATGCAGCTGAGCTGACCTTTTCAAATACTGGTAAGTATTTGAAAAGGTTATTTTCCAAAAATAATGAGCTAATTTTGAAGACAAGGAATAATTGCAATATTTTGCAGCTGTTGATTCGGAAGGAGTGCTGAAACGGAACTCGGATTTGCGCTGGGCGCGAGATACCTCAATAAAGCGTGTTTAGTGAAAAATTTCATAATTCTTAGTTTTTAACCAATATTGTGTTGCACTAAAAATAACTGCAATTAATTAATAATTTTAGTCAAAAAAACATTGTAAACCTGCGCGAATATTTCGACGGGTTGTCAATTTTGTTGGACTTGGCCCGTAAAGAAATAAAAAACAGACCCAACTCCTACAAAATACATATATATATACATATAAATAAATGGCACAGTATAACAGAACATACCATAGCTTCACGACTATAACGGTGACAGCGTAGGCGGAGCTCAAGCTATCGTAAACAACGTTTGAATATTAAGCAGGATGGAAATTGATGTAAAATGAATACAATACGATCGGACGGTTTCAATCCCACACAGCGTATCTAAAAGTATTTTGGCGAAAAATTCAATGTTTTCCTTCGCAATGTCGCCCTAAAAATAATGACTTCATCGCTGACTTAATAATCTCCGTAAGTAATAAAACGAAATGAGAAAACATACTCAATTTTCGAGAAGAATTTCCAGCGCGGCGCGCGCCTATCACATCACTAAACGTTACAGGCTCGAACAGTTACTGCGCCACCTATCATCAATCATACTCAAACTTGGAGACCAGCCGACCAGTGTACCCGGCCACCTGCCAATCACCGGTCGCCGCACGTACCCCGAAAGTTCCCGCTGTTCCCCGAGGGTGGCGGGGCTCAGGTACCACTGGTTGCGTCGACTCAGCGCGGGTACCAATTTCGCGCAAGAACTGGCGTCGGTTTGAACTCAATGTTTGAAGTAACTCCTTTGAGGAGCATTGAGATGTTCTATCGGTTCACTTCGACTGCGCGATACGCACTCCGCATCATTTGATTAATGTAACAGTGATTCGATTACCCTGCTAATTGTCAAAGATCGTGCTACACTCAGCTGTAAACATGTAATGTTGTAATGTAACTAAGACAAGTCCTATAGTACACATTCAGGTCTAGTCATAGTGACATGTTGCACCAGCGCTACGAGAGTGCTGCACCGCCACCGCTGCGTAGCTTCACTGCGTTGCTTTACATCGTCGGCTTCGAATATATAAATTTTTTGGTTTGTGCCATGACTAAGTTACTCTTTTATTTTTTTGGTGTCAACAAAACAAATGCCATGTCCACACCTTATTTTATCACTCTGATAAGAAATCTCGATTCATATGTAAACACTGATAATTAGTAGATAACTTAGATAACTGTTTCCTGCAAGGCTGCAAGGGTAGTGCGGACGTACACTCTCTCCGACCGTGCGACGGTGAGGCGCTGATAAGCTGATAACTGATAAGAGGTAGCGACTAAGCAACAGTGTTCCGTGTTTACATAGGCGGGTAGTCACCTCGGAGCGACCATCGTTACATGCAGGTCTGGGGCTGAAGGTTCAGAAACATAATCATGATGAAGATGAAATGATAATTAAACTAAACGTACACTGTCACTTACGGGATACATTCCGTGATTTTCAATTATTGTGAGCTCCCGATAATTCAACGTTGTTGCAAGCGCCATGATTGTGGGTTGACCGGGGGGGGGGGGGAAGGAGCTCACAATAATAGCACGATAATATTATAATATAATAGTGTAAGGAATTCAAGGTCCGAATCGCTGTTGAATAAACTTCTTTTGCTTGCCTTTGCCCTAAGTTACGTTACGTTAAGTTAGTTAGTTGGTTTAAAATGTTCTTCTCTGGCTAAACTCACCCTTATCCCATAGGGTCGGCTTTGCTACGATGTTGCATACCTACAATATTATGTAAGGCTTGACCTTGCTCATCCTTTTCCTAGGTGTCACCCGATAATCACTATCCCGAATAACTTCAACCTGAAACCAGACTGTTCTAATGATGCACTGAATCTCCTGCGTTCACAACCCCAGTGCCCTTCGTCCTGCTCGCCCTGCTCGTCCTGCTCGTCCTGCTCGCCCTGCACGCTCTGATCGCCCTGCTCGTCCTGCTCGCCCTCCTCGTCCTACTCGCCCTGCTCGCCCTGCTCGTCCGGCTCGTCCTGCTCGCCCTGCTCGCCTTGCATGCTCTGCTCGCCCTGCTCGTCTTGCTCACCCAGTATGTCCTCATGTGCACAGTGACAGTGACTGGTCGCACTTACAGCGTATACAGGCTGTAACTGAAAACATCAAGCGTTTGTCTTAATTAGAACTTCTGTTCATTAATGTGATGTGACTACACGTGCACGTGAATCATATCACACACTACAATTATTTTATCTTCAAAAACAACTTGATCCATCTCATATCATCATATCTCAAACTATCTCTTCAAGAGAATACCAAGTATATTGTGTAAATGATAAGGTTTAAAATCCTTTGATGCAGAAATGTATGTTGAAAAACCGGTTCATCGCAGTTTTCAGCCATAAAGTTGAATTAATGATTGTATTACGGCAATTATATTTAATAAAATGAGACCAAAATTATAAAATGTCCATAAATTGTGTTATTTCGGTCGGTTTCGATTTCATCGTGTTTGTCGCCTGCCCAATATCGTGCCTTTCCAAAATACTGGTTTTGTACGAAAACAAACCATCTGGCGCCATGTTAGATGAATTCTATTGAACTCGATTTATTGAATAGCATTTGTAATGTAATCCAATTAAATGGATCACCAGTTAAATTGCTCCGCTTTTGGCTTTACAATATCTAGGTGAGACCACATCAAACGTACCTTCATTCAATCCAAGGGAAACGGAAAGACCCCTCACAAAAGATGGCGTCTGCAATTAATCATCATTACACAAGTTAATTTTTATACTTCATTAATCTGCGAGAATTCACAATGGAGAGCTAAGGCGGGAGGACGCCAAAGTAGATGCATTAAGAGGACAGAGGGCCAAGTTGTCGCGACGTCAGTTCGGAGGAGGCCTATGAAGAGGACTCACGTCTTCACGTCACTCATTAACTCCTACTGACGCTAATCAGGAAGGGTTACGAGATTTAATAAAGAAACTTCTCAGCACTGAAGTTTCTTAATGTGTTTTTGCTACTTTCCTCTTTAGCTCGAAGTGACGGCGTCGTTAAATTATATTAGCGCGAGCGTTATGAAAGCTCGTCATTCTTCTCATTATAAAGTTACTAATACTCGGACAGGAGGTCCGACAGTTCCGAACTTTAGATTGAGAGAGCTCTTGATCCCGCTCTCTCCCGCCAATAGGTTGGACAGACTCACTTCCGCTCCCTTCCCATTGTCTTGTTTCTTCAGACTTTCGTCATGAGAACTGAACCTAGTCAGGGTTTCATCACCAAGTTAGGTTAACTGATGAGCTTGCTTGCCCTGCGCGCCGGCAGGGGGTGCATTTTCTGTTCCATGAAAACAGATCGAAATTTTTACTCGAAATTGCACTTCGGATATGTTAGATTTTCTAGAGAAAAGCAAATCAATAAAAAAAATGGTTTCAATAGCCAACGTAGCGAGTTTGAAAATGTTAGTACCCACCTCGAATTTGATAGGTTTTCTTTGTCCTTTATTATAAATAGTTTTCCGAGATGTCCCACCCTCCCCCTGCCTAAAGCCCTGAGGATGAGAGACGCGAGGCGTCAGCGACCTGTGCATGCTGTGTTGGCAGGAACATTAAATTTACTGACAACGTGGTGAACAAATGTGGATAGGTAAGACATACTTAAGTGGGAATAAAAAGTAAATCACCAGGCAATGAGGTTGCCTGGTGATTTGCCAGCGCCCCTGTTGGTTGCTACGGGTTGGCTAGGTCGTAACCTTTTCAATAGTCTGCTTCCATTATAATATAATGTTAGACGTTCTAAATTGTGGAGTACTTTTTTCATTTTTGGAACATACCGAAATCATCGACCTAAGTGTTGTAGACGATAAGACGACAGTATTTTCACATTTTTCACTCAACGGTAGACAAAAATGTGAAGATTTCAGTACCTACATTCCACGCGTCACTGCAAATACCTGGAATATTTAATTTATTAAACTATTTCGACAATTTCAATGAAAAAGTATCCGCTAGACTCTAGCGGATACTTTACTAGCGGCTAGAGGAATACCGAACATGGCTGAACTGAAAATAATACTGAACAATGTTTTTCACAACAACTCGTTGGAGTTTGAGGAATGCTACCAAAATAGGTGAGCTTCAGGGCTTCAGTATATAAAAAAAAAACCGGCCAAGTGCGTGTTGGGCCACGCGCAGTGCAGGTTTCCGTAGTAGCCCGTTATATTTTAGATTTTGTTTTTCAATGAAAGTCTACACCCGTTATAAACAAACACTACTTCATCTTAGTCAATATAAAGGATTTATTCTAAGGATTTTGTATTTGGTACAAAATTATCCAACACCCTAGTTTAACGACTATTACGGCTAAATTAATAAAGTTATCTTAAACGCTATAGTTTTCCTTTAAAGTTCATAAAATACACTATCATCATGAAATTTTTCCAGATTTTTCAAGCCAGCAGTTTAGCTTTCAGAGGGGGGGAGGCCCTACCTATTTCGTAAATGGAGCATTAAATCGAAAAATAGTACTGGAAACCCCTAAGTCATTTTAAAAGACCCATTCAACGCTACCCCACACGATGGGGTAGACGACGAAAAAAAATTCATCCCCACTTCACCATGTAGGGGATCTACACTTAAAAAAAATATTTTCCAAATTTTTATTTTACCACTTTGTCGGCGTTATTGATATACATACCTCTACAAAATTACAGCTTTCTAGTACAAACGGTCTCTTAGCAAAGCCTCGGACAGACAGACATAGCGAAACTATGAGGGTTCCTTGTCAGGACTACGGAACCCTAAAAAGTAAAGCAGAGACTGTCGTGTGATTAGAGAGCTCTATTCCAGCTACTTACCAATCTATCAATTCCTACAGTTTGTACAGCGTCGTAAATTCGTGATGTTTTGAGCTCGCAGCAAGGACGACAGAGAGCGAGTACCCGGTTCATTGCGCCCAGTGTTATTGTGTTAAATTGTAATTTCGAATGATAGTAGTTTAATAAAAGCAGTGTACCCACTACCCAGTGTGTTTTCATTGCACGAAACCTATATTCGGCCCACATGATATCCGAGTCTAACGGAATAGACAATCCGACATTTATATTTATCAGTGTTATAATAACCGACAAGAAGATATAACTATGAGTCTATGAGATAACTAATATACTACAGTACAGCCCTGAAGTGGAACACTCAGCGGCAATCATCCACACGTGTGCTCTGCAGACCTCCCTTAACAACTGCGTGAAGATACCACTCAAAGTAATTGCGATTTTAAATGAATAAGGACAAGATTCAAAACACATCAACAACAAATTGTTGATTCCATTTTTAGATCCAAGAGACAAGTGGATGCTCTTACGAGTATTATTATTATCAAGTGCAAGCATTAATTAAAATGAAATTAGATCAGTCATTGACAGATGTCAATGGATTTCAAACCTTAACGCTGAATGTTTATGGCTGGAATTTAATTTGTTTTCAGACAGATGAAAAAAATACATGATTGAACGGGTTCAGTACATCATGATGGAGTTCGGACGGTATAGTGTGACATGTGTTCAGTGTGGCAATACTTCATGAGCTGTAACGATTACATTATGAGCTAATGATTCACGCTCTGAGCTTGGAGGTTATGAGAGTAAAGACACTTTCATTACTATCTGTACTATCTGCTAACTAATCGCTCTTAGGCGCAAAACCATTTTGGTACTGGTATTCGGTACTAATCTATTAGCTTCATTCCTTATGTTAGTTTCTTTTGTTTTTAGACGTAACCTGTAAAACTTTTTTGGTTAAAGGCTGAAATATCTATACTTCGCTCTCTGGATGTCTACCCCAAAAAACAGTATCCATTGTAGACTTCATATTTAATTCCCTCGCAATTAGTTAACATGCATGTCAGAACCCTAAACCCGCCTGATCCGACATTGGAAGCTCCCCGCTGACACATGTAGTTGCAAATTGAACGCTAAGCTCCTAACACCTCTGCTGTCACCCTGGGCCTCACACACCCTTGAATGAGCATAGAAACGAATGAGATGCCATGATATTACTGTGTAGTAGATGACTTGAAAAAAGACTATTATTTGGCATGGAGCCTCAGAGGAGGAAGCTGTCGCTATGGTTCCTGAGTCCTGACTGACGAGTGACGACTGCGTACTGGGAGTTCTGGCAGACGCAGCGTCAGAAGGCCTTCCACAATGCGGTCGATGACTTGGTGAAGGCAGCGGCCATCTGCTGGTTGCGAGAAGCACTGGATGTGGCGATGCTTGGAGGAAGCCTATGTCCAGCTGTGCAGATTTTTCAGCTGATGATGACGATGATGGTCATGATCATCGAATTCTTCAAGAAGCTTTATCAAAGCTTTGTCCCTTGTTTGAAAATTATGATCACATTTAGACATCTGACGCCCGCCAGTCGTTGTTTCTATGATCTTAGGCAGGGTTCAAAATAATCACAGTAAAATCCACTGAGATTAAAAGCGCGCTGATAATTATTATATCAAGGAGTTGGCTAAGTTTTGGGCCGCCATTGTTTAGGACAACTATTCGTTTGAATGGACTCGTGAAAAATGTCTCCAGTAATGATTCAGTCTTCATGACTGCGATGTTTACGAATGCTTTTAGCTGACTGACTCATTAAATAAAATATCGTAAAATACTTAATAAAAGAGTTTGTTAAATTAATTCATGTAAGTTGAAACCATTCAACTAGATTATTATAATTAAAAGCAAACTCCTTCAAAATTTCCCTTTTTTTCAGTTCCCATTATTTACATATTAAAGCCACCAATCAACAATTTCCTTAACAATAGCTCACAAATTGTTTGTGAAATTCTTCGGAGCTCGTCTCATTACGACAAAGCTTTTGAACAAAAATAAGAAACGTAATTAGGAGAGTTGGTGAGATGGCGCCACTGTAGCTCTCGGAGTTACCGCTCCCAATGTGGTGGCAGGCAGACTGCACAAGATATACTTGATGTGACGGTGGTTAGTTGTAAGGGAGTACGCGACCAGCTACAAGTACGCGAAGGGGAAACCCAGCGCGACAAGCAGCCGGACGCGGAAACGTGCGGGCAGGGAACAGTACGCGAAGGGGTAACCCAGCGCGAGAAGTCACTGCCCGTACCAGGACCATCCGGATGAAACGACCGGAACCGCAACGAGATGACCCAAGACCGACACCGAACCGGACAGAAACGAGGCAAGCGGTCTGGGTTCCTGCGCGGGGCGTCCCTGGCACAAAATGTGGTGCCAAGCTCCTCAGAACCGCAACCCGGTCCCAGTGGCCAGGGAGCGGCGAAGAGAGAGCGCCCGGACGACACGGCTTCGCCGAGTGCGCTCCAGGGGGACGCCAAGCGTGTTAGAACCCAGACCGCTCAAGGGGAGCAGAGAACCTACGCACGGGCCACAAAGGATATCCCTGCGCGACTCGCCGTAGCGATCTGCTTCTCGCCTCCATCCCGAGACATGACGACTGACGAGGCCGAGCACATCAAGCTCAGCCTTGAGGACCTCATAGTAGAGACTTGCCGAACTGACCCCTCCAAACCCATCCCGGCCTTCCGCGGCTACTCAAGGGTAGCGGATGGCACGGTTCACATGTGGTGCGAGGATGACAACGCTCTGACCTGGCTGACCCAAAACGTACCCAGAATAAAACTGCCCAACACTGACGCGACACTGACCACAATGCGACAATCTGACGTACCGACCCGGGTCCGAGCAGCGCTTTTTGTACCCAGGTACAATGGGGACATAGCGCTGCTCCAGACTGTTCTGACCCGCCAGAACCCCTGGTATGCCATTGGCAGGTGGTCATTATACAACATGTAACATAATTAACGCACACCCTCAGACACCCCAATTAGTTTATTATGTTATAATCATAATACATGCACTGAATTTTTAATTAAACATGTCTAGACAATGATTATTTAATAAATTAGTTTTCCTAATTCCGGAAGAATGTTGTAGTCACAAATCAACGAACGCACACAGTCGCATACGTAGGTCTCATTACTACGTATGCGACTGTGTGAGTCTTGCTAGCCTAGTAGGTATTCGCTCGCGTTCGAGACAGCTGTTAACGTCGTCGCTCGACTCAACTTCAATAGAAAAGTTCAATACATTTTAATGCCTGTTTTCTTAATTGATGTTTTAATTTAGAAAGCACTTCGTCATTTTTTATCAAAAGCGTTCACTATCCTATTTTTTAGATCCTCGGCACTTATTCTTAGACTTAGATATCGCACTAAAATAAACTAACGATTTAATACGTCCCCACAAAAAAAGTCGTCAAATCAGCTGATTGGGGATTCTCATCGAATTAATCCCATATTTCGTTTTGAAAACGAGTACGTGTACGAGAATCGGCTCCCCTGTCGATGGCTGTGTTCGGACGGAACGTTCCATGGCCACGAAGTAGCAGCTAACATAGTCCTACCCTGCGGTCTACTACAGTACCATACCTTTGGTTGACTTGAATGTTCTGCCAGCTAGAACCACATTATCACCACACTGCAACGTGCCACAGTCCACCATTAGTCACCATTTCACTGAACATTTTGGGTCAATTATTGACATCGCGCGCGAACTATTTGCATACACTGTACGGAACGGAAGGCCGGGCGTGACTAAAATTGTTTACATTTATTTAAGTTAGCTTTGATGGTAGGCGCCGGCGCAACCCGGTGTCATGGTGGCTATCTCGCTCTATCCCAGGTTTTTAATTTGCACGAGAAAGGAAACGAAAACAAGTATCACATATTTTACATTTTGTTGGTTCATCTATTGTGTCCTTTAACGAGTGCCTGTTTAATGTGTGCGTGCGGTTGAATCGCCAAGTTTACCTAACTGTATTTGTAACGACTTTAACTTACTTGAAATAAGGTTCATTTTTCTTTATTTTGTATTGAATGGCGGAATTTGTATTAATACAAATAAAACTGCACTTTTAAAAGTCTTATTGCCTTGAGTTACGGTCCATTTCAGTTCGCTTGGACTATACAGGGGTAGTGTGGCTATAAATTACGTAGCTTTAATTATTTTTGGGATAAAAAATTACCTATATTCAAAATTATAGAAATCGATTCAGTAAACGATTCTGAACAAAGTAATTTCAGGATGTGCGTTAATTATGTTACACGTTGTATAGGGCGACATCGGTCGGTGGAGATAACTATGGGACTTATCTGACCCTAGGTATCCCACCGGAAGAAGTCGAAAAGGTCTTGGGGAGGGAGCGGCGGATATCGTACCTACTTGGGTCGATATACGTGCGCTTTTTCCCCAAAACCCATCCCTCCGACACTCAGACTGATACCGAAGTGACAAAACCGGCACCGACTGAACTCGACCAGACTATGACTCAACTGGAGGAGGAGATGGCCAGAACGGCAATGGCTGATGCCGACGCTGTGAGGATGCCAACCTCACCAGCAGGGTTGACGGAGCAGCTGCTCTCATCCTCACCGACACTGAGCGTATACCGGCACGGACTGGAGGACGGGGGGGAATCATCCGATGGATCAATCTCCTCCTAACTCCACCCCACTGCCGCCCACATCCCATCCCCTAAGTATCATCCAAACCAACCTCCAGCATAGCCAGACGGCCACCGCTTGCCTACGCAGGGCACTGGAGATGGAACCCCGAACCATTGCACTCATCCAGGAGCCGTGGATCCGTAACAACAGAGTGTGCGGCCTTGGTAACATCGGAGGTAAGCTAACCCTTGACACACAAGGCACAGACAAACCACGAACCTGTGTCTATATACCCAAAGATGTACCCACCACCACGCTCACGCAATTATGTTCCAGAGACCTAACAGCCGTCAGGCTCATTACTGACGGCGATGCACCCGATATAGTCCTGGCCTCGGTATACATGCCAGGCGAAAATGAAGACTGCCCACCGAAAGAGATGGCCGACCTGGTAAGGTACTGTGAAGACGCCAACCTGGACCTGGTCATCTGCACGGACTCGAACGCCCACCACCCGCTTTGGGGTTGCAACAAAGCCAACACTAGAGGTGAGGTACTATGCACATATCTGTTCTCCACTAACCTTAACATCGCAAACCGCGGCTCGGAACCCACTTGGGTCACATAACATCTCGCGGACAAACAATCATTGACCTCACGCTCGCTTCGGAAAGCGCGACAAAACTTATCTCTAACTGGCACGTATCCAACGAGCCTTCCTGCTCTGACCATAGAAGGATTCGCTTCTCACTAGTAGCTAACATGAAAAAACCCGAACCCAGGCGCAACCCACGCCGTACTAATGTACCCGGCTACAAACGGCTGTTGGCCTCCCTACTAACACAGCACCAAACCCCCCAAATACTGACGGACCCCAAAATACTTGAGGACACTGTAACAAAACTCTCGGAATTTATAATCGAAGCCTAACACGCTTGCTGCAAACTAAAAGATCAGAACACCAAGAGCAAGGCCAACTCCTGGTGGAATGCGGAACTTAGTAAGCTCAGGCAAACCATACGAAAGCAATTCAACAGAGCCAAAAACTCCAGACTACCAGAAGACTGGGACTCATACAAGAAAACTCAGTACACCTTCAAAAAACAAGTCAGGTATGCCAGCAGGGCAGCCTGGCGGAAATTCTGTGAAGAAATTGAATCAAACAGCGAAGCCGCGCGTGTCAGAAAAATCCTATCTACCGATCAGGATCGCACCCTCGGGTCACTGAAAACCCCAGACAACACTTACACTAAGTCAGACCACGAAACAAGTAAAGTTCTTCTGGAAACCCACTTCCCAGACTGCAATCTCTCCGAGGACAGAACCTGGGCAAGTGAGCTAATGCACACACCAAATGACCAAGACTTTTAAACCATATAAATCCGCAGGCTTAGACGAAATCTTCCCCTCCCTACTACAATGGGGAGTAGACGTCCTAACGCCGTGGCTGACTGTCATATACCAAGCCTTCATAGCACACAAATACATACCACTTGCATGGCGAGAGGTGAAAGTCATTTTCATCCCTAAACCAGGCAAGCCTGACTACACACAACCCAAGGCATACAGACCAATAAGCCTAACATCTTTCCTACTGAAAACTCTCGAAAGACTATGTGATCGACACATTCGAGACGGACCTCTTCGGGAGCGGCCACTTCACAAACAACAACACGCATATTCCACAGGAAAATCAACAGAATCTGCACTACATAGTGTGATCTCCAAGATCGAATGTGCAGTGGACCACAAATGCTCTTCGCTAGCTGTCTTCATTGACATAGAAGGCGCTTTTGACAAAACCATCTTCCATAGCATCAACGCAGCTCTCGAGGAACACGGCGTGGACTCGACCCTGCGAGGATGGATCACAAACATGCTCAGACTGAGAGCCGTACAGGTTACGGTAAACGACACCACCAGAGCCATAGTGGCGAAGGGCTGCCCCCAAGGTGGCGTCCTTTCGCCACTGCTATGGAACCTCGTAGTAGACAGTCTCATTAAACGCCTCAACAGCAGAGGCTACTACACGGTGGGCTATGCTGATGACCTGACCATAATAATAAATGGCACACACGAAAACACACTATGCAACCTTATGCGCCAAGCTTTGAGGATAGTAGAAGATTGGTGCAAGGAAAACAAACTAGCAGTGAACCCTACCAAAACCGAACTCGTCCTCTTCAAAAAGAAAAGAAAGTTGGCCACTTTACAATTACCAAGCTTCTTTGGGACCACCCTAAGCCTATCGACTGTAACCAAATACCTGGGTATCTTTTTGGACAAACAGCTGAACTGGGCAAAACACACTGATTACATAACCACAAAAGCCAGTATAGCCCTATGGCAATGTAAGAGGCTGCTCGGGAGAAATTGGGGTATAAGCCCCAAAATCACCTACTGGTTATACACCACAGTTATCCGACCAATCATCACATACTTTAGTTTGGTGGCCCAGGACCAACCTAAGCACGACCCAAAAGGATCTCGAGAAACTACAAAGATTTGCCTGCGTAGCAATCACCGGCAGCATGAGAACTTCACCCACTGCTGCCTTACAGGTGATGCTGGGACTACCACCTCTACACCTCGTTGTAAGAGAAGAGGCGGCCATAGCGGCTTTCAGACTCGAAGCATCCGGCACCCTAAGTAACGATTCCAGAATTAAACACACACGCATCAGAGAAGATGCAATCAAACAACAGCCCATGATGGCATCACCCAGCGACAGAACCCTGAAGACCCACTGCTTCCAAAAACACTACAACATAGAGCTCACAGCGGAGTTGTATGACTACTCAGGAACAAAAGATCCAAGAATCTACACTGATGGATCGAATACCGACGACGGGACAGGTTTCGGGGTGTTCTCCGACGACCTAACATTAAAATATCCAAACCGCTTGGAAAACTCAACTCTGTTTACCAGGCAGAGTGTGTAGGTATTATCCAGGCGGCACACGCTATAGAGGCCAGGGAGGTTACGGATACCAACATTCGAATACTCTCCGACAGTGCCTCAGTCCTTCAATCCCTAAAGAGTAATCAGATAACGTCGAGACTAATACTAGAATGCCATAATGCCCTAGAACGAATCACGGTACCAAACCACAACACGATAACACTACAATGGATCAAAGGCCACAGCGGATCACTTGGGAACGATGCGGCTGATGAACTTGCCAGAAGAGGATCCAGCACAAAACCCTGCGGACCCGAGCCCATTGTGCCCATTCCTTTCAAACAATTAAGAAGCTGGTTAAAGGAACACACCCGAATACAAGCGGAGCAATGGTGGACCTCGGCACCAGGGTGTAGGCAATCCAAGGAAGCTATGCCATCTGCTTCTCGTTTGATCTGCTTCTGGAGGGAGGTGGGCTGGTTGGAGTAACGGCCACCATGGCTCACGCACAATGGTCCACTTTAGGGACTAAGTGCGGAAACCTAAACCCCCATGATGATGATGATGATGAATATGTAATTTGAGGTCAAAATGTCCACATGCTCCATTTTTTGCAACCTTGTGTATGCATGCCAAAATTGCATATTAAGGCCTCGTGGCAAATCGGCAGCGGCGGCGTCTCGCATCCGGCCCTGGTTCAATCCATGGTTCCGAGCGAAAGGGAATGGGAAGCCGTCACCTCCTTCTGCGAAGCTGCCATGACAGCCGCCGCGGGAGACACACCGGGCGTCGGGGGCCACGTGGTGGCTCCCGGCCACCGTTGTCGCTGGCCTGTGGACGGTGAGCTATGGGCTAGCTCGCCGTCCATCCGTCTTATGACGACAGGCCGTGTCGACGGTGCGTTCGTGTTCCACGCACGCCTCAAAGAGATGTCAGCAAAAGGGAAAGGGTTCGCAAGGGCCGATGCCTGCCGGGGCTGCGGGACTGTTCGAAAGATATACCGCGGCCCTGGAACACAAAGGGCTAAGAAGGAACATGGATGGGTTTTAGTCAGTAAATGTCTGACACTCCCTTCCGCTTCTCCCGGCGCCCCAGAGCGGGAGGGGTCATTGATGATTTCCCTTCTGAAAAAAAGGGCTAGAAACCTTTGCAGATGTCTTTCTTTTCGTCATATAAGGAAGACCACCGCCAGAACGCAATTATCTGATATTACAAAAGGGCCTCGTGCCAAAGGGCTCCTAATTTATTTTAGCCTCTGTCTACACCCAAGTCTATACCGGTCAATCATACGAAAATCTAATAGGAGTGCCAATCCAGAAGCAATAAAAAGACCGCCAATCAGCCACACCGGCCCAACAGCCATCCGGCCCATCGGGCATTTGCCCGATTTGCCCGTATGGCCAGTCCGGGCCTGGTCCATGCCATAGTTTTTCAACCATCTTGTTCACAACCCAGTATTCTGATCCATACAGTAAGTACGAGAGGTTGTTCCATTATAATTTAAAGTTAATTTATAACACATTTGCTCGTAAAGGGTCTCTTCCTGCACCATATTTTTTATGTCAGAAAAGTGGTCAACATTTTATGAATAAAATTAACTTTGGCAGATGAAATATAATAAACAAAAATTTAATTCTTTAATTTAATTAATTTTGACAATAAATTACAACCATATTTATCTGTAACAAAACACAAAAATATTAATTTACTTTATTAGCAATACTGGCTGGTTAAAGTAAGGCTGGCTGTTTTGTGTGCGTTTAAGCGCTGATGCGCGCGCATCGCTAATTTGTGAACAAGTAAAAATTATTCCACGCGCTTTTTCTTTTCACTGTATTGTTTTTATTTATTTCCTCGCAAATATGTTATAAAACGTCGTATGACATACGTGCGTTTTGATAATTACAGCCTCTGCTTTTTTATAGCCCTCGCCTACGGCTGGGGCTAGCAATATCGCCTCGACTGTAATTTTCAACTTACCGCACTTATATCATAATGTACTGTTACAGCTTTTTTTTTCGACTTGCCATGGTTGCTAAACTGCTTAACTGGACTATCCTGTGGTGGCCAAAAATTACTTTAAAGCCAGGGCTAACAAACTATGGATTTTAAATTAAATGAACATCAATAAGGGCACCCCCTGTGGGGTTCGGACCTCGGCTTAGTGCGTCATCATGCTAGGTCTTATTATTATTAATTGGGGAATTTAAAGCTACATGCTCAGCGGCGCGGGCTGGCTCGTCGAGCAAGGGTCACACGGTGATGTTACGGAGGGATCGTGGAGGGCCACGGCGGCGAGGCCGGATTCGCGGTTTGTGTCTGTGTTTATTTTTACGTAGAGTACTAGTTTCCCTACAACTCTCCTGAATGAGGGTGATGGGGTCATCGGGTATGAGTAGGGTATGCCTAGGACGGTGTATCTTGGATATTTTGGAAGGGACCTAATGGGCGGCTGAAGAAATCAGGGGTTTATGGTGTTTCTCGGCCTTATCAAAGAAACTCATAGAAAGACGTTTCATAGACTGTTGGATGATTGGGATTTTGAGATCTACGTGGAGTTGTTTGTTCCTAAGGTACCACGGTGAGCCCGTGGCCCTTCGGAGAAAACGGTTTTGGAGGGTCTGCATCCTATGGATTAGATGGGATGAAGATGTTATCCATGGCGCTATTGAAGATAGCGGTCAATAACACTATGAGGGCGGGGGAGAAAACTTTAAACACCTTATAGGTGATGCCGTCAGAGCCAGGGGCTCGAGCAACGTTCTGATCGGGTCGAATGAGGGGGGGCATGGAGGCGACCTCAGAGGAGCGTAGTTTCCTCTGCAGGTTTCAGAAGGCCTGATAAGTCGGTTCAAGATCATCGAGCATCTTGTCCCAACGTTCTTCACGCAGTTTTTTGACACATCTACTTACTTTGCGTTGTAAGCGACGCACAAAAACTTTGTTACTGGCGCAGGGGAAAGCTCTGTAAACCCGGATAGCCGCGTTCTTCTCGGTCATCAGTTCACGCACATCATCCGGAAGTTTCCAGCGAAGGTGATCCTCCGCCGGAACCTCCCTTGAGCATTCGTTCAGGATTGACTGTATGTGTTCAGTGACCGAGCCGATCGCGGCCTCCGTGTCGGCTACAGTCTCGATGTTGTCGGGAATTTGATCCAAGTGAGGGGATTCGGTGGGTTTCATCAATTCGTTTACTTCCCCCAGTCCGTGATGTGTGGGGGGGGGGGGTTGAGAGGGGTCAGAGGGAACATATCTGGGGGCAAACTCCATAATCAAAGGTCTGTGGTCCGAATTGAACTCGTCGATCGAAGTCGAGTCGAAGAGGTTGTATATATCTGACCTTATTCTAAAGAAACCTTTTATTAAAACAGTATAAAATTAGGTAGGTAGGTATTTCACGTTGTGATATTTCCAATAAAGTTATTAAAATTGAAATGAACGAAATAGATTGGTTCCGTTCAAGCGTTCACTCATTTCCCTCGTGAAGGGCTTCTGAACGAATCACGTGGGGTCACTGAACCTTACGTGGACCTACCTACCTTCTTCCTACTTTCCTTTAGGTTTGTGGTTTTGTTTATTTATTTAAGTACAAAGTGAACTAAAGTAAAGTATGATGATAGTGTAGGGTTTTTAGGGTTCCGTAGTCCTGACAAAGAACCCTTATAGTTTCGTCATGTCCGTCTGTCTGTCCGTCCGTCCGTCCGAGGTTTTGCTCAGAGACTGTTAGTACTAGCCAACGCCAACAAAATGTATACTGTGTCTCGACTCTTGCTCAATATTAAATAAGATAAAACTTATTCCACGGTGACCGCATTCTCCGTGTGATTGTTATCAGAAGCTCGCGGGTGGGTACCAGCGTACCACTGTACCAGTACCAGGTAGGCATAGGCTGCAGGAGTCACGTAAGCAATGCTATTGAATGTTACATCACATTCATTGATCGCAGGAAGGACGTTGATTTTACAACACAAACTGAGAGGGTGCTAAACTGCTCGGTACCTACTTTTAAAAATCATCAGTTCCTCCGTGCACGCAGCTAATCCCGACCAACACTTCTGTAGCCTATATTCTGTGTTGGAGGGAATGGTTTCCTGTGGAATTATAAGCATATATAAAATACCACTTTACGTTAACTAATAGTCATGAAAACGGTTCGGAGTATCAATGTTCTGGGAAGGTCCTAGTCATTTGAAAAAGTTGGAATAATTCTTCTGTCAAAATACACACAGCGCTTTGAGTCCGGCAAGTCATAAACCCAGCCAGTTAGAGCGAAGCCTAACAAGCGTTAGGTTCCACCAGAGGAGGTGATCGTAAAAACCAATGAAGTGGTTTGGTCGCCAGAGGCGTTACCATGGCAACCGCGTGATTGGAGGTGAGCACTGGCTAGTCTGGGAACCTTCTAGTTACGGAGAAATGGGGGGTCAAAGTTCCAACTTTTTCTGAGGATTTTTTTTTTAAACACCTTGACGGCCTCCGTACTATTGAATCCATCCATCAGCTCAATGTTTTTAGTGCGTCACGTTGAGTCCTACCGAAAAACGAGAATTTTAACACAAAAAAAAAGTTATTTCCCAAAAAAAGATTGCATAAGTAGTTACTTAGTTTGATGAACAGAATGCTTGGTTAACGGCTTCGTAAAGAGTCTGTTTACACCCTGTATATTACGCAGCAGTAGTATACAGGGTAGTAGTGCTACGCGCAGCTGCGTAGTGCGTAGCACGCCTAAGTACCTACTCAGATCTGTAACGTTTGTCAAAAAAATGTGTAAGTACGTAATAGAGCTTTGTGACAACTTTGGTGAACAATAAAGTTTGGTGAACAGTATACGTTACTCTTTCTACCTGTGTCCAGCGCTGGCACCGTGGGATATGTCTCCATAAACTGAAACACATTTTATTGCGAAATTACATTAACTGTAATTTACAACAATACAAGTCGTTAAACTAACAATCGGCTAATATAATAAAATGATCTGTACTTAACACAAAAAACGCAATAAAACCGACTTCAGAAAGGAAAGGGGACGATTTCAGAAATTATAACTTTGACTTAGGTACTTTTACAACGACATCTAAAAACAAGGTACAACCTTTCTCTTTAAAGAATAAGATTGAAACTCGCGTAGCAAAATAATGAACTGCAAAGACATTTATGTACTTATTACCAAAAACCTTTTTGATCCATAAAACCGTATATCATTACATCCGATTACATATTATATACTTTATAGCTGTTTAATAAAATTCAGCATTGTGAGGCGCGGCGGGTTTACGGCCGTATGAATCGTAAAACGCGTAATTACCTAACATCTGTTGCTATGCCGGGCTGCCGGCCGCTAGCACGTAATTACATAGAAGACCCACTAGTATATCAAAGCATTTATTTCAATTAGACCACTACAGACTACAAGCACTTTTGAATGTCAAAAAACCAAGCCCATGAAGAGTTCCGTAGCAGCAAGTAATAACATCATTTAAAAGTTCTTGTAGTTCGTTGTAACTTTGATCAATGTTTTAATAATAGAGTATTTTTTTTTTTAAATTAAGTTTTGATAAGTAAAATGAATGGTAAATTGCGGTTTACGATTTATGACGTATTAAAAAAAAACTACTTTCTAGATCTCGTTCAAACCAATTTTCGGTAGAAGTTTACATGGTAATGTACATCACATATTTTTTTTTAGTTTTATCATTCTCTTATTTTAGAAGTTACAGGGGACACACATTTTACCGCTTTGGAAGTGTCTCTCACGCAAACTATTGAGTTTAGAAAAAAAAAATACATTAGAAACCTCAATATCAGTTTTGAAGACCTATCCATAATAGATAATTTTTGAGTTTCAGTTCTAAGTATGGGGAACCCTAAACCTTTTCTTTTTCTTTTTTTGTGTGAAAATCTAAATGCGGTTCACAGAATATATCTACTTACCATGTTTCAACAGCATAGTTCTTATAGTTTCGAAAAAAAAGTGGCCGTGACATACGACAACGACAAACAAACATGACGAATAAATAAAGGTACCGTTTTTTTTAAGCTACAGTCCCCGTCACAAGGCATAATAACTTGTGAAAGTAGTTACTACAGTTGTCCATTCGAAAGGGTAGATCTCTATTGAGAAGAATGGGCAAGAAACTTCATGGACACTCTTTTAAATCAAAATATAGCATACGCTTAATAGCATAATCAGCCTATAATGTTCCCACTGCTGGGACACGCAGCCTCCCCTCTATGAGAGGGAATGGGCTCTACTAATCCATCACGCGGGCCCAGTGCGGTTTAGTCAGTCACCTCAACCACGTTGAAGGAAACTAAATAATCCGACACACTCGCCACCATCAGCGACATGACATTCTCTCAACCGCTAGGGCAAATTCGACTCAATGAAAGATGTAGGTATTCAATCCTAAATGCTCAAAAAATATGGCCCTGTAGAAGGTTTCAACTCGTCGCCGAAAATCCGAGCAGATACTATTATTTAAAGATCCCCGTCGGTGTCAACTGGTGCTGGTGAAAACGGCCACTAGGTAACTAATACAAGAAAGGGAACGACCTATTCTTTGCTGAAATAAGAAACCACGTAATACGGACACAGGTTCTCTTCTTGCTACTTGTAACAAGTGATCCTTCTGCATCCGCTGACGATGTGCAGGGCTGGGCCACATCGCATACGACTCTGTTTATTTTATAGGCAGCAGTAATATCACAAATCAAAGAGTTCGCGTTAACCGCGCCGCGGTGTGGTCTGTGTGGAAACTGTAAACTTTTTTCTGAATTCGAACATGTAAACAAAAGCCCAAATACATCTGTTACCTATATCAAGATGTACAACAAGCCCGCCTGGCCTTGAAGGGCAAGGCTAAGCGAAATGAAATGAGGGGAGTGTTTCAAAATTAACCGTATTAATATTCCCATATCCGCCCATTTTTCGAGAAAAACGAAACTACAAACGATTTTAATAATGACTATATTATCATTTTATAAAATTCAACCAAAATGATCACCATGAAACTGTGTCTAACGAGCCGTAATTGCGCGCCATTATTATTAATTAAGGTCAGTCTAAATAAGAATATACCGCAATTAACGACCTCCCAAATTAATAGCGCGAAAAAATATAAAATTAATCCACGTTTCGTGTATTGTAGCTGCGGGACCCGAGGACCGGGCGACCTCCGCCCCCTGTAGCCCTTAATTATAGTATAAAAATGCAAATGCCTTCAGAGTCTACCTACTCCCCGACTCCCTGGGCCCCAGCGTTGCAATTTAGAAACGTCGGTGTCAAAAAATAAGAATATTCTCTTTCCCCCTTGATTTTAATAAAATCGCGATTTTCAATTTTGTAACGGAATACTGATTTCCGAATTGGAGATCCTTCGCGTGGAAAATTGAAAATGTTCAGTTTGTTGTGATTGTAGCACAGATTGTAGCTACCCACCCACTGCGTTGTAACCACCAGGTACTCGACCTGTTAGGGCTGTTGTATAGGTACCTAGAACCTAAACCTAACTAACCAATCATTGACATACATTTACTGACCAATAATAGCTATTGTTGGCACTTAGGCACAAGTTTGCAAAAATTTGAATGCCAATGCGTTAGTGTAAAAAAAACTTGACAGAAACAACAGAGCCCTCTGTTGTTTCTGTCATGTTTTTTGTCAAGCCCACCATCTCTCACCGATTAATAACCTTAATCTCCACGTCTTAATGTTAGCAATGATAATATACCTTTATGTAAGATTAATTCAGATCTGCTGATTAGCACATGACGTCATCACCGATCAGCCGGCTAGCTCGTGATAGCTGTTATCAACATCACGCTGATTATAGAATAATATTTACTTTGTCGGGTCGTCAGTGAGTCTCCAAAACAATGCTTCAATGAACATGTTTTGAATAAACCTTTAAGTTTAAAGGACGTGATACCTTATAGTGTTTTCAATTTCAATCTGAATTTAAAGTCTTTATCCATGGCCTTAGGAATCAACAATACTTACAGCTAAAACAACGAAGGTGTCCAGTCCAGTTGCCTTGTTGTTGAGCCGACTATATCAGACGGATTTGACAGTTTGAACCCTGTCACAAACAAGGCTTGCTCTAGAAAATATCTATGTAGGGATCCCGGATCATAGACGAGTGTGCCAGGCCCGTCGGAGTATGGTTTCCCATACTGAAAATCCATAAACCACGGAGCGACAGTACCTAACCGTTTCGACGTGGTCGCGTCGCAACACATACTCGCCTAGGAACAGTAGGAACTCTTTGTTTCCTGGTAAGTTCGAGGGTATTAGTCAGTAACATTTCTGTTATTTTTCACATTCTAATTCTGCGCCCACGACCGTATATTTGATACAGTGTAATTATGTGACTAAGTAAAGCAAATCACGATCCGATGTACGTAGATCCGACACCTGTATGTCTCGGTAACCAGCAGGCAGTCAGCACAAGGCCGCCTCGGGCCTCGTGTCCTCTCACTTTACACACATGTGGCGAGTGTTTGCGTCGGCGCTCTGTTTACTATTGTTACGACCGGGCGCACGCGCAGCGCCGCGCCACGCAGTCTACGCGTGGGGCTGCCATTACGCCGCCGCGCCGCCCCCATGCTTCACTCGCGGTATGCTAAATTAAAACGTAGAGTTATAGCAGAACATGCCTGATGCCTCCCTGGACGTTAGATATGTCATATGTACGCCTCTCTTAAGCGTGGAAGGACGTTAGGGAAACCTTTGACGAGGAGTTTCCACAGTTTGAAGTATCCAGTAGAATCTGCCCTAGTTTCCCAGGTAGATAGTTGTATCAGACACCGTCACCTACCACTATGTAGGTATGTTGTATTTATTTACTTAGGTTAAAAACACTGGCGAACTGAATAACTGTACGATAACATGTTCAGAAACTACATAAACACACTTACATAAAACACTTAAAAGACCCGGAGCACGTACCTATACGTTCTACAGAGGAACATATTATATGGAGAACCTGTACAAGGAACGAACCATAGCACATTTTGTAACAAATCGCTGAACCACTGCGCCTAATCGACAAATGATGGCATCGTTACACACAAAAATAAAAGATGATTCAAAGCTAAAATAAATTGCTCTCGAATTTTCAGGAAACATTTCATTTGAGTCGCAAAACAAAGAAGCGTCGCTAAAAATACGCGAGTTGTTCAGTAACGTGCACGTAATGGCGATGAACCGAGTTCAGCGACGAGCCACCGGTCACGAGAAGAGCACACGCCCATGACATCATCGCTAAATACAACCACAACCATTTCATTTTTTGTTAGAGCGTAATGGAAAAGTATGCATACTTTTAATATAATTATATAATTGTGTAAATGCAGACAAGCATACAGATACCATGCTGATACCAGAAATTGACATGGAGCGAATGCCTATCTAACCTCAGCATTCCCTTAACTGGGTTACAATGTTTGATCGGTCAACCAACCAATGCAACCATGCATTGGTTGGTTGACCGATCAAACATTGTCGTCGGAAAAATAATCTTCTTCTGAGCGTGTCGATGACAATTTAAATTGAGCCAGCCCAAAATTTGGCGACCAGTTTGGCACTTTCAGTAGCGTCCATCAGCTTCTGTGATGTGTAGCCAAGGCAGGTAGGACACAATATAGCAACGCCTCGTTTACACTTCAGGGTAGAGTCACCTATGAATCTAGCCACTCCACACAGCTCGTGTTGGTGACGTCATCGCATTTGGTACTCTGGTCCATTGTGATGTTATCAGAGCTACAGATAACACAAGTCTTGAGGGCGGCTAGTCTTTATTGTTGTGTGACTTTGTCAGGCCTTTGCAGGTACTCATGCAAATGGACGCTTCAGATTACAGCATTGTAGAGTGCGATCGTGTATGTTAAGATTAGTAATTAGAATGCAAGGTGTAGGAACATAAGGAAGGAACAGGAAGGGAGATACTTCTAGTCAGTCATCGCAGGAACTTACACAATTTCTAATAAAACATGCATTAGTATAAATCAACCAAAAATCCTGTTAGAGCAACAAATCATCTCTACCTGTTCTTATAACTGGCATAAATTACGGAGAAACATAAATAATGCGTCGTGATCTCGAATAGTGTTGCCAGTCTAAAAAACTGGAGGGTTAAATAGTGGACCATTAAACAGGTAACAGCCACGCGTCGAGCGCGGAGCGGACAGGTACGGGGAGCCGAATTGTATGCCTCGTTTGTGTGCTGGCGCAGTTCACTAGCCCATTTTGGTAAAAAAGAGTTGTTTCTTCACTTTGTTTCAAATCAATTCTTACTGTGGCAAATGCAAGCATTCTTAGAAAATATACATAAGTTTTCAGCTTTGTAAAACTACCAACTGGATATCCGCTCAATAAACTAGGATCACTGTATTTGTACCCAGAAACTTACTTAAACACTACAAACGAACGAAAACACCCAACTGTTAAACTTAACGTCCGTGAAACTTACACAACATTTCCTTTTACACTAACCAATCCATCAAATAAAACGTTGGAAAGTCGTAAAAGAGGCAAGTTACTGGCGCGAGTGACTTGCTCGTTCCACCGCCCATTTCCTCGGCCACGAGTTGAGGGGCAAGTAATAAATTAACATCGAATGAACATCGGAAGTCTGTCTTTTAGTTTATGGTTATAGCGGCTTGAGCCGCTTGATGCGAGTCTGCCATAAACTGAATGCTCCTCGACAAGCTGCAGTGACGACAATAAGATGCTCTATCGCATTAGAATATATTATGTATTGTGTTTGTTTGAGCTGTATATTGTTGTGGTTTCATTCCCCACTGATATGGATGTGTAAGAACATAATTGTAACCTATGCTAACCTGCAGTGGTGTTGAGTCCCGCTCGGTGCGCACGTCGGAGGGGGAAAACTAAAAATAATGAGTATATGTAACATGTCGCCAACCCGCCAAGCGTGGCGATTATGGCAAAACCCCTCCTTTGAGGGAGGTCCAAGTCCTGCAGTGGACGTTTGTCGGCTGAAATGATGATGATGACGATATGTAACATCATGACCTTGAGTCGTAACTGGAACTACCCAATATGTACCGCTTTCGTATTCGGTACGACGCGCGACGGGTCAGTGAGTGCACTGGGGACACACGGATATACTAGACATACTGAGACACTGATTCTCACTTCAATCATGTATAGTATTAGCTATTTCTATTAAAATAAAAGGCGAGTCAGTCGATAGTGAACTACCTACGTCAAATTTTATTCTGTCCAACTACTTAACTTTGATTTTCCTTGTTGAAATAAAATAAAATTAAACGATTATTAATGTTTTTTTATTTAATTAATTTGTACTTTAATTACATTTCTAGTGACAAATCTATTTGTACATACAAAACGGCAAGGGTTGCAGGAACTTAATTATCAATTGGTTAATTGCGTTATAATAACATCAAATTAGCTCACCCTGCACCCCAGTTTTTATTTGACATTTTTATTTGATTGTACATATCACACTTTCTAGGTAGTTTATACAGTTCGAAGATTTCTTATATAAATGCGTAATCCATTGCTCCACACGTGTGAAACTTCGTCAGCTAACGATAAAATAACGCAATGAATTTATTAACCGACTTCATTTTATTTTAAACTTATAAGTAAGTAGGTACTAGAGTTACAAGATAAATTAATTGCTAATTTAGCCCAAGGTTATTTATTAAAATTATGATAGTACTTTAACTTTATCATAATCACACAGCCAACAACGAGCCACGACAGCGAACGAAAGACAATATCATAACACAATAATTCATAGGAAACATACTTACTTAATTAAAATGTGTACATTAAATGCATAATTATGGATGTCTAAAGATAACAACTTTTCAAGTTTCAAGTGTAAAAACTGGCTCTGACAGCTGTCTTATGCAAGACAACAATATATTACCCTTGTTAGCTAGACAGAGAAAGCAATACTGTGCTGGTAATCGATGCATAAAGTGACATATCGCAAAATATTCTGAAGCAAATTATAAATTAACGTAAGGCAATAAGGTTAAGGTTCTATTATCTAAATAATTGACATACGACTTTCTTTGTGTTTAGTACCGTAGAACTTGAAAAACCAGTCGCGTGTGGAGGCTTGCCTCTCGCTCCAGGGTCATCAACAAAAAAAGTAATCATTAATAAAAAATGGCGCGTTAGTATATTGTATTGACAGTAAATGAGTTTATTATTTCCTCTACAAACCAGTAGGATTATTTGAAAACAATTTTTAATTACACGTATGAAATAATTTGTATAATTAATGTAAAGATTCAAGCCATTTGTTAGATTTAGGACGAATTAAATAGACGAAGGTTGTTGACGAACAAAATAAAAGGAGGAAAGTTTTGTTTTTAAACTCCGGTTGTGTAAAATGGACCTTACGTAGAGTTCCGTTTCAGAAAAGGCTCTCTAATAAAATTATCAAATTCAAAATAATTTATTTCAATCCATTCCATCGTCGTGTAGGTTTCTACACGACGATGGAATGGATTGAAATAAATTATTTTGAATTTGACGCCCGTGCCGACTGTTTAGTCGGCACGGGCGTCGGCAAACATCCCCGAGGCGCTGCAGTGCCGGGGCAGTCCCAACAGCACCCTGAACGCATTATTGTACTGAACAAGGAGAGCGTTGTACTGCTTCTGGGTATATGACCCCCACAGGCTGGCCGTGTACAGGGGTACAAAAGCTCTGAAAAGAGTTATTTTGACGGCCCCGAGCAACGAACAAACCTGCGGGCGATCATATCGATTGGCCCTCACCGACAACGCCCTCCGCTCCCTATCGATGTCTGCATCGTCCTTCTGGTCAGAGGTCACGATATGCCCGAGATATTTAAATTGAATTCTTTATAACTTGACACCATTCATTCTGATAGGTGGAACAGAATCCGGGCAGCTCCGACCCCTGGCCAGAAAGACCATGCATTCGCTTTTCTTTGCGTTATAGAGCAAACCGTGATCAAGTGCGTAACGCTCGCAGATGCCCAGCAACCTGGACAGGCCACACACCGAGGCGCTCAGCAGCACCATGTCGTCCGCATAAATCATATTGTTGACACAAACACCGTCAATATGGCAGCCGACATGCGTACTACTGAGCTCCTCTATCAGTGCGTTCACGTACAGGTTGAAGAGCTTTGGCGAGGTCAGTCCTCCCTGCCTCACCCCGCACTCCAACCTGTACGGCTCCGACAGAGCACTGGACCATCGAACGACGTTGACCTGGTTAAGATATCAGTACTTGAAAAATTCTATCAGTTCGAGAGGCATGGAGATGTTACTTAATTTTTGCCATAAGATGTCATAACTAACCAGGTCGAACGCCTTCGAGAGGTCGAGAAAACCGGCATAAATAGGTGTGCTCCTATCGGAGTAGTACTTGACAGTTTGCTTCAAACACAAGATAGCTGACTCAGTAGACAGTTCCGGTTTAAAACCAAATTGGTTATCATGCGTGCTTACATACCGGTCAAGTATTCAAATATTAATTTATTAAAAAAAAAAATAGTGATATCCACAACATAAATACGAGGAACAAACATAAATTTGTTGTTCCTGCAACGAGGCTCAAGAAAATAGGGGGTGTACGTTTAGATGCCAATGTATACGTTTTTACAACAAACCTCCGAGCCATATTCAAGCACTAACCCTAAATAAATTCAAATCGTTTATAAAACGGAAGTTATGCCTGAAAGCCTACTATCATGTAAAAAGGGTTGCGATTAAGCTGCTCCAATGAAATTTACTCTGTGAATGTCGAAATTTCGGACTTCGCTTGATTATACCTAATTAATTCCTTTCTTTTATACACTTTGACATTGAATGATTTGACAGGAATACTTATTTCAGTATTTTTTTTTTTTTTACTTTATGTTTTATTACTGATTTGACAGGAATACTTATTTTATTAAGTAATTTCCTTTTTTGCCATTATTATTGTGACATTTAATGATGTTTTTTTTATCGACATTCATTTTGTAAATTATTATTAATTTTATTTAATTATTGTGAATGTGAGGACAATGTGGGTCACATATTTTATTTTTATCGCCACGACTGTCTGGCAGTTTGAGTACTATAAGCGACCTACCCAAATGTCCTTTCTTTGGTAATGTTCGTCGTTTCGTTGAGCTCCTTGAGTTATAAGTCGAGCTACACGATAACTGACAAATGCTTGAACTGACTGGACAGGTCCACTCAAATCTGTGTGGTTTTTTCTTCAAAAGACCATCTTAGACACTAATCTGCATAGTCCTCATGTGAATTGAGCAAGATTATGTCTGGACTTCAAAAGAGACTATGACCTCTGAGTTTGTTTCGGCTGTTTCTTCTCAGAGTAGTCAGGTACGAAACACCCGCGGCCCCATCTAGTTTTTAAAAAATGACGTGTAAAAAAAGTGTTTGTAAAAACCCACTTGCAAAAATAAACGTCATTTCATCAAGATAAGATAAGATATTTATTTTGCAAATATGGGTGACATAAAAATATAATAGCAACAGCCATATTTAACCAAAAGGCATGCAAAAGTACAGAAGACACTAGATATGCTAAGTAAATAGTAAAGATATACAATGTCAATACATATAAAGATTGATTAACTATAATTACAATAACACAATAATTATTCTACAGTCAACTTATTATGTATTAGAATTGAATAAAATATCAAATAAAATAAAAAATAAATAAAAATAATATGTCATATTTTTCAAATGTCCAGTCGTTTAATAAAGTATCTAATCAAGAAATTCCTTTCTCCATTAAAAAATGTGTACAAGCTGTGTATTAAGCAAACTGTCAAGAACCTTAGCAAGCACTGTGGCTAGTGAGATTGGCCTATAGTTGCTCGTGTCGCTTAGGTCACCGGTTTTACTCTTCACAATAAAATACCCCACCCACCACCACGGTCTTCATTATCTCTGCTGGTAAGTAGGTACGCATATTATTTTTATTTGTCATTGATTGTACATCCTAAGACGTACTTGTTTTTATGATAATATAATAATTCTTATTTTCGTTACGATAACACGTTACGAAAATAAATAAGGTTTTTATGAGATCTACTTTTAATATCGGAAACTCGCAACAATCCTGTTTCTAGTGTTAATGATAATGTTAATGCAGACAGTTTAAAAACTTATAACTTTATAATAATTAAGTAAATCTGTGTTGGGAACGTTTTCTTAATTGATGATGATTACAAATGAAACAATAAGTTTTTCATTGGCAACCCTACGGAGTTGTTTAGCGCTTCTTTGTATACGGCAGCCTCAGGATACGCATTGACCGACGTGTGTGTGCACCACATCGGCAACGCAGCACGGCCCTCGGTGAGGCAGTGACGTCACGCGCGATGACGTCATCACGTCACTGTGCAGTGTTGAGGGGGTCCCCTAGTGCCGTACCCTGTTTTAGGATTTTAGAAAACACAGAAGGGAGGGTGGCAGGACTATACAATTCTCTCGCCAGTGCAGGTTATAACGTATCATGAGTCGGCCCCGTCGAACGATCTCAGCGGAGTCGAGCTATCGACATAGGAAATTCATCAAGTGTGTGCGCAGACACAGGACACATGTGCACCTCTCCTCCCTCACTCTTGTAGTGCGCACTGCGGCAAGCCAACACGACTGGACTGGAGAGCAACGCAACAGCTTGACGTGCTTTCCTAGCCACGGGGTTATTCCTAATTGAAAAATCCAGTAACACTTTTCCCAACCTGGGAATCGAACGCAGACTCAGGTTGTTATTATTTGGTACCCGGCAATCAGCATACGACATGACTGTTCTCTACACGACCAGTGACCACGGTCTGTTGAGTGCTGATAAGTTACTTATCTTGTGAAACGATATCATTTTTTCTTCTATAATCAGAAATAGAAAGTGTACCTACCAACTCTTGCCAACACAGTTCCACATTAAAGTATGAAGGGAAACATAACATCAGGGTGCTCATCTAACTGGCACCAAACTTGGAACCCTTTCAATAAATCTAAAAATTCTCAAGTACCCGCCAGGGGCCGACACTAACTAAACTAGTTTAAACTTACTGAAACTTAGATGGGGATGGGACTGGCTCGGGAGCGTGGCGCTATGGCACCGTGGCAATATGACACCGTGGCAGAGGCGCTATAGAACCGTGGCAAATAAGTTAAATGCTAGGCCAAGGGGCTAGGCACGACCAGTTCGTACCGGTCCGGCCAATAGTTGTGTTCAAAGCACCATGGAGGCATAGCGTTGCCGCGGCTAGGCCCGGTATTGCCGGTGGCTAGGCCCAGCGAGGCCGTGGCTAGGCCCAGCGAGGCCGTGGCTGTGCGCGTTGCACGGTCTGTGTGCCATTGACACTACTGGTCAAAGGTGGCAATACAGTTGAAGATGATGGTGAGCTCGGGAGCCGGTAGCAAACCGGTTGGCACTACGTTCAACTTCTCTTGTTTTACTTTTTATGCTTCCATCTTTACGGTGTATGACGTTTATTTCTCAAAAATAATACAACTCACTTAATGTGAGAAATACGAGGTACTTAATCTTAAAACTAAATATAAGAATTACTTGTGAAGAAGGTAGGTACTCGTAAATAAATAAGTTAGTTGAGTAGTAGACACTGGACACACAACTTTTGGTGTTGTGGGTAAAAGGAAAAAGTGAGTGTACTATTACATATCGATTCTTGAAGGCAAGTCAATAGCAATTATATATCTAACAGAATACGTCGGCAAACAGCGGACGATGCCTTGAAGCGCGCCCATGGCAGAAGATAGTTTAGATCTTAATTTATGTAGATGTGTCTGCCACGTCAGATGTTTATCTAGATGGAGACCAAGATATTTCTCTGAAGAAAGTTGGGTTATAGGTTCGTTATTTATGCATAGATTTAAGTTGTTTGCGACATTTGTTCCTAGCACCAAAAATAATATAGTTTGTTTTAGAGGTATTAACAGTAAGCCAATTGTCTTGGAACCATCTAGAATTCTAGAGAGAGTGTCTAAGTCATGTTGTGCTTTCTTCTATCTTTGTATTATTATTATTACTCTGGTAGACTGGCCTACGATTAATAGCCACAGCTTATCGTTTATTTTGTTTTAAGGAAGGCTCTGCCACTATGGTGTATAAACACTTATTGATTGTCGAATAATAAACATTCATTTTATTTTTGTTCGGACTGCAAACTGTCATATTCCATGGTGATGTGGCAAAGGAAAGGGTTGGACGTAGTGCATAAACAAATCGAGATGTAGGCTCTGTAGTCTAGTCAGACTCGGAAGACTGGCTCCAAGTTCTATACAGATATAGATCGAATAACTTAAAGTCAGACTTATGATGATAGGGAACATCAAAAATACGAATTTCGATTATTAAACTACCGATTAATTAGAACTCCCGGGATAACTCAACTCCAATCATACAGATAGAGCATGGAAGGTAATTAAATAAATATAAAGGTTACAATATCCATTAGTGGAAAACGATTAAAGGGGCGGGGGGAAGGAGGGGTTACCCCCTGTACCACCCCCACCCCGCAGAGCCCCATGGTTATGGAGATATCCATGGTAAGGGTTTTGATATTAGAATACCGCTATTTAGTTATAAAAATGAAAAGGAGTGAAAATTTAGTATCGTTTGGCAGGAGGAGGAAGGGGGCAGGTGCCCCCTGTGCCCTGGCACCACTCCCATGTAAAGGCGACGCACCGTTATTGAGAAAAACGAGTGTGATACGTGATTTAGAAAAGTGTAACACCGAAGAACACGTCTCCGTAAGTTCACGAATACGAAACACTTAGCAACGAATGCACGCTACCACGAAAAACCATACGCCGCAGCCATGGGATCACGAATTACTAAATCTCTAATTACACCTATTCGAAACACACACGAACGAATGCACGCTACCACGAAGAACAGAACACCGTAGCCATGCGATCTCGGGTAATGGCCCTCCGCCTCCTCCGCCGGGCTCCTTCTTCGGCCTACGGCCTGGTGCCTGTTCAACCGTGAACATATACCATAGTGCTAGATAAATATCGCTTCGCTCGCTCTACAGACAACTTTCTCTTGAATTTATCTAAAAGGCGACCAAGTAACTCCTAAGGTTAAGGATAAGTAAAAAAAAAAAAAAATTTCGAACTCGTTTCGCTCACTCTTGGAGCCTTACATACTCCTGATACCATTTATTATCAAATGTTCAACAATTTTTGTTAAGATTTTCCATACCATATTTAAAATCAAACAAAAATTGCCCTCCCTTAAAGGAAATCCTGTATCCGCGCCTGGTCAACGGCAAAAGCAAGTTTTTCTAAGTCGACAAAAAAAATGAGTAGCCCACGTTACAGCAGTCAAGCATCAAGCAGTTTCACACTCTTTTACTTTCATCGCAAGATCGAAATTCTGTTGAAGTATTTGTTTCAATACCCGGGGTTGAAAATTCAAATTAAACTTTATTTCAACGGGATGAAGACGAATTTTTGTGAAGACTTAAAAATAAGCCTAGGTATACCCAAGAGAGTGCTACCTGCAAAATGTATATTCCTAAATACGTTATTATTCTAAGCCTAAATAGTATAAGCGTAATCCGGCAAGTGTGCTTCAGAAGTGAACTAAAATACGTACAAAAAATAAGAGCAGGTGAATACTTTTGTATCCCAACTCCGACCGAAGGGTTACCTGCAACTGTACGGCCCCGTTCCCACTATGCCGTGACAACAGATAACCGTGTGCTTAGTAAGTGTCGTGGCTTGTGTATTTAAATGGAGGTGTTCACATATAGGACGACACGATTACTGTCGTCCACGAGTTTTGCCACCTAAAAACCAACGCTAAATTAATCATCACGACAAAAAATCGAAATGTAGGTAAGTATAGGAAACACTAGTAATATAAGTACCTACCTACTTATATTTAGATTTCAGGAATCTACTTTGCTTTAATCCTCTTCAGTAGTACTAGTCTAGTACCTACATAAGGTAGGTAGCTCATCAAATAGGCATCAAACAGCACTGCAGTACCTACCTACTAATCTTAAAAAATAAAGCCCTGTTGTGTACACAGGCACCAGAACCCCGTCCACCATAACAATTAACAATCATTTCCAACTAAGTAAAATAACACTTTTCTCTATTGCAAAATAATTACACCCGTCAATAATAGCTGTCGACGTTTTTCAAGGGCACAGCAGCCATCACTATCTCCCTCTCTTTTACTCTCGTTGAAACAAGGTGAGACGGTACACTTGGTTGCCATGCGTCTGCTGTCCTTTTCTATCGTGGTAGTAATGTATGTACGTCTCTGTCACCGGCGTTGCTAGACAGAGCGTCGCCGGCGTAAGGGCGAGTACAGATCATTTGGCAACAAAATATAATATATTATATTTCTTGTTAAGTTCTAGGAATTTTACCATTTTTTGCACGTCGTCCACTAATGTGCGGTTAGTTTTTTTTGGAATCTAACACACTATAGGTTACGTGGTTGTATGTATTTATGGAACATTATAAATGAGTACCGTCAAACCGTAAAACTTTGGCCAGATTTCTTTTTTTTTATTATTTTTTAAATAAAAAATAAATAAAAAAACTTCTTTGAATGTGTGATTGTGCTACACGATATTTAAATATAAGTACTGTTCTTTGCATAGGATATATTATAATATTAATAAAATAAGTACCTATTATGCGCTAAAAAGCTCAATTTGTACAGCGGGCTAATTTTTTTGTACTTTTTACAAGTTTGCCCATTTTGCAGAAACTTTTGTAACTTCGGTATTTTCTACCTTAAGCATATGTGGTTTAGGGATCATTATAGAAAAATAATCAATCTATCATAGGACCTTAATGCGACTACTGGAGCTAAATTAGCAACTCTAATTGTGGTGGTTCAAACTTCGTTTGAAATTCTGTTAGAATAAAGTTCTAATCAGCTTGCACTACAAAGTGGTTGTTACGTCAGAAGAATATCATATATTTTTTCTGGTTTTGTTTTTTGTACTTAATGAATTGCTTTTTTGCAGTATAAAACTCGCGTTTAGCTCCTGTCCCCTTAATACTAAACGTTTAAATAAATTTTTTCGTCATTTTTCATTCAAATAAACGGAAAAACCACGGTTGTACTTTTAACTGACTTCTAAAAACGGAGGAGGTTATGTATTCCACCAGCATCTTTTTTTTTGTACATCAGTACGGTGTACGCAGGTATGTGACGAATCAAGTAGTTCGCTCTTAAAGATTGAGTAATTCACCAACTCGTCCCAAATGCCCACGGCCCATTAATCTAAAAATTTCACGAAATTAGCAGTATTTTAGAACAAACAATCTTATATCGCACCCTTCCTGTAAGAAAGCGGTAAGTGAATTCGGACAACTTTTTAGGAGCTTAAAAAAACCTGTCCAACATTGTTAAAAAAATCCCAGGAGTACCACATAAAGAACAAAAGATGGCATTTAGCATTGGCGAAATGATAGAGTTTCCGATATTTCATTGTGCTAAGTATGCTGTGAGATAAGGTTGAATTATACAGTTACCTAAATATTCCCCGAAACTGTTACAAAAGAGGCCTGTGTAAAAATGAATATTGCTTTGTTAAGATCTTTTGTGTACCACATTGGCTGCGTTAAGTGTAGTTATTCCATTATTCATGCTACAACTTTAGGCTAGTCTGAAAGTGTAAGTATCAATTACGTAGTTTTTACACGAGAAATTCATTTAAGTAAACAGAAATACATACTTTATGCATGCGAAAGTATCTACGTCTTGCTGGAGCTTCTGAATAAACTTGTTTTTTATTGGAAAAATATTCAAATAATGAAGTACTGTATCATCGTAAACTTGTTTTTACTGTTCACAGCTTGTCATGTACAAAAATTGTATGTCAATACTTTATAGATCTAAAATAATTAAAGAATAAGTAAAGTTGTTTCGTTTTAATCATATTAATCGATTTAGATAATGTTTGTATGTGTGCGAAGAAAAGAACGTGCTGTAGAAGCCTATAGTATGTAAAAGGAAGTGCCCAAAAGTTAAAAACGGAAATCTTCTATCAATTTCTCAAACACAGACAAATTTACCTTTGTTAACGTTAAAGCACTTTGACTCTAGTCTGTTAACAAGCTTTAATGAAGTAACAGTAGTTGTACTTCCATCACTACCTTATGCCCCCTAACATGCCC
Source organism: Xestia rhomboidea (assembly GCA_963853795.1). NCBI lineage: Eukaryota > Metazoa > Arthropoda > Insecta > Lepidoptera > Noctuidae > Xestia > Xestia rhomboidea. The sequence goes on from OY970775.1 coordinate 19,331,711, forward strand.
ATTCAGGCCCATTCGAAGGAAAAATAAGTAAAACCTGTTAGTTTATAATAAAGAAGCTTTATTCAAAATCGACATGATAAGGTACAGTAAAAAAACATAGAGTAAAATTTAAAACTAATCAACGTCATCTTCGATCTCTGAACCTGATTCATTCCTAGCACAACGAACTCGTAAGTTCTTGTAGAAGGTTTGGTAATGTGGTGGTATATGATTACCATCACAGAGGCTCATTAGGTCTTTATATAAATTTTCCGTGATTGGCAGCGGCGCATCGTACAAGTGCATTAAGGCAGAACTTTCTGTGTTTTCCCTTTCTACTGTTTTCTTTCTCCTCACCACTCTGCCACTTCGGTTTGTGTCCACAATAACTGGAGTATCTTCAAACTCATACTTTAGTTCTAATTTGCCTGGGGAACATGGTTCTGCCGAAACCTGTTTTATTTTAGTCCAATTCACCCTTTTTCCAGAAACTTTTCGTTTCCTCTGCGTGTTCGCCTTTTTCGTACACTGTAGAAGTAGATGCCACTGGTAACGGTGCTGAATGATCCTCATAAGAGTGGGCCGTTTTAGTGATAGAGGGAGTTGTGGTGTCCGTGTCTGTGAGTGAATGTTGGCTGCTCGTTTGCTCTGCGTGTTCATCTGTTTTGTACACTGTAGAAGTGGATGCGACTGGTGACGGTGCTGAACGATTCTCGTAAGAGTGGGCCGTTTCAATAATAGAGGAAGTTATGGTGTCCGTGTCTGTGAGTACAAGTTGACTGCTCGTTTGCTCTGCATGTTTGCCTTTCTTGTAGACTGTAGAAGTGGATGCCACAAAGAAAACCTTGTCATAGCTTTCATGTATTTTATCCCTAAATGTATTTTTCCTGTTAGTCGCCGGGCAAATCAGTCCATTTGATGGAGTAGGTACGACGCAATCGTGTCTTTGAACCGCTTCTAAAATTTCTTTGAATGAATCAGGTGTAGTTATTCTTCTAAACTGAACCAGTGATGATCTTGGTGTTTCTGCAAGGCTGATGTCACGAAGCAAGTTTTCTGACACCTCGTCTTGTTTAGTTTTCTTTGAAGTACTCGGTGAGAACTTACAGTGAAAAGATAGATATTTTCTTTTCTTTCCTGTTTGTTGTTCTTTACGGCTTTTATTAAGTTGCAAATTGTCATCAGAATCAGATGAATCAGTACCAGGAATATACTCAGAAACTACGGGGGAAAATGGTTCTTCCAATTCGACATCACTTAGTTCATTCTCTCTTACAATCTTGATTGGTGTTATTGCTTTAACTTCATCCTTTGTTTCTATTCTTGTGCAACCTGCATGTAAAAATAAAATCAATTTAATAAATAAGCATTATCATGTAGTAATTAATGTATATGAGGTAACAGTTTCAAAATTCATGATTAAGATAATAATAACAAAATAGTTCTCAAACAAACCTTTAAAGAATGCCGTCGCCCTTTTGTTTTCACCAGGAGGTATCAAAAGTTCGCTTGAAGACTTTTTATGGATCAAATCATCCTTCTTTTGTAGTTCTGAACCACCTGTAGGAAGCAAAGTAGGAGTGTTTAGTGTAAACAGTCAAAATATATTAGGAAGACAGTCCTTTTCCATAACATAACAGTATCCCCTAAGAGATACCGCGGCTCCGGAACACAAAGGGCAAAGACGGAACATGGATGGGTTTTAGTCAGTAAAAGTCTGACACTCCCTTCCGCTCCGCCCAGAGCAAAAGGGGTCATTTGATGATTTCCCATCCGAAAAAAAAAAGGGTAGGCAGGGGCACTAATCACTAGTATTGGGCCAATAAATAGACAATCCATCCTTGCTTAGCACCAAGCACCTGCACTGTCCTCACAGATAACAGGACAGACACAATCAATACGACGACGTGTGGTTAGCACCACAGTCCTGTGTGCTAGTCAGATCAAGGAAAACATTACGGGCTTATTATAAAAAAAATGATTTGAAAAAAATATGTTTTTATAAATAAGACTGTTACGGCCTTATTACATGAGGTGGTTCAACCTTGGTTTAACTTAGACTTGGTCTATCTCGCATGCCGTCTCACTTCGATAATATTCAAAAAAAGGGACGGCATGCGAGATAGACAAAGTCTAAGTTAGACCACCTCATGTAATAAGACTATAAGGGTCAAACCTAACACAAAACCAATTAAGGTAGGTACAAACCTTGAAGAGAAAGAGCCTGTCTTTCCTTTAAGATCACCGAGCTGCATGAAGGCTTTTCGCGTTCACAATCATAATTATCTTGTTTCAGTGTACTTTCTGTTAAATTGCAAAGCAATAGATTAAAAATCTAGAATAATACTCACACCCTCTGATCTACTAATAAATATGACATTATAGCTCGGTTATGGCCTATAAACTTTGAGCGATTTTAGATAGCCCTTTTAACTCCTGTCACGTTTAATATTAAGAAGATAGTAGAAGCTGGTAAGAAGTATCCTTTTTCATTCTTTTTTTTAAGATAAAGATAAATCTTACTAGGTAAATCTTATCTCTAGGTTAGTGTTCGATTAAATTAGGTAGGTATATACAAAATAGAAGATAATATATTAGTAGGTACCAACCAAAGTGTTAAAATAGTGCTTATTAGAGTCATGCAAAAACAATCGTTGCAATGCAAGCAGTGACGCAAGCGCTTTAATATATAATTATTATCATCGTCCCCTTAGTTAGTCCAATTTCGCGGGCAACATTCAAGTAGTTGTAAATTGGCCCATAATCTCTGACTAGCCTCGTTAGTAATTAGTAATGTTCAAACTGCAGTCTGCGTAAATTACGTACTCAATGACAACAGTACGAAAGAGCAAAAAAAGTCATGCAACGTCAATAGTGTTACAAATCACACAGTAGGTAACCACAACCAACTTACGTCCGCTCTGCTCGTGTGGAAACCTTACAACATAAAACAAATTAATTATTGATTATAATTATCTCCAGTAAAGTTCTGGTATGTATTTTAGGAGGTACCTAAATTGGCACTTAGTAGGTACTTACCTACTAAGTGCCAATTACATAAGAATACTTATTCTAGTAGAAAATAGCAGGGAAACAACTCACCGTAATTAATGCTGTCCATATTAAGCATACGCCTGACCCGTGGGTTTCTTACCACTACACTCAGTGGACGATGTCTTTTATCCTCCATTGCTTCCAAATTTTTGGGTCTATGATCGCCAAGTGAACATACACCTACACCAAAGTAGCGCTGACGCACGAATGCATGCAATGCGTCGACGCGACACCCCCGCGCCCGCGTACCCGCACGGCCGCCCGCTCGCAAGTGCAGTTCCAGACTTTGGTTTTAAAATCGAACGCATCTATAAGTAAGTTTTGAGGGTTACCGATCTAAAATTGTCGTTCTAATATAACTTAACTATAGTTACACCAAAACCTTTCACTTAATATCTATGGAAAAACAAGTGTTCATTATTACGATTCGAATAAAACTATTTTCTTCGTAGAATAAAGAAGTAAGTGCAGCTACGCCTCGGGTATTTATGACAACTGCTTGGAGAAACTACGTAACGATAGTAACGCAAAACAGTCCCTCAACAAGTTTCGTGCAATAAGTAAGTAAGTGGACTTGCAAGACACGCCTTCGCAATAGTATCTAAGAACAAATGCCTATGTTTATTTACTTTTATAAAGTTATTTTAATTCTTCGTGTTAGTTATGGTTATGTGTGTTTATGGCTTTAGACTCAGGGAAATTTGTAAAATAAATAAATGTATGTATGCTTACATCTTTATAATAATGGAAAACTATTTATTTTTTTGTCGCAAAAATACACATTTTTTGTGACAGTACCCTTATTTTTGGCGCTAGCTTCATGAAAGTTTTGTGAGTAGGTGTATTAGAGTACGCTCGATTTTTTGCAATAATAAAAAAAATATGGCGCAAGTTGAGTTACGCGACTCTTCCAGGAAAAGTGCGATATGATGACTATTATTAAGTCATTTAGTCATGTTATTTACATAATTTTAAATAAATAAATAAATAACATTACTGGTATACCTATTATGACATTTCTGTCTGCTTTAGATCCTATTATTTTTCTTTTTTCTTGTAACTCTGTTGCCAATATTTAGTCACCCTAATTATTTTGCAATACATTCAGTGTACCTACTTTTTACATCAAAACTGAAGGACATTAAAACAGTAGCCCACCAGCGTTGGGAATAGGGTCCGAGCTGCCGGTGGTCAGGGCTCTTGAGAGAGAAACCTCCTAACAATAGGTACGTGCCGGGTCCAGAAGTACTCCTGTCTGAATCAAGCCCTTGACCCAGCTGCCAAGCGAGAGCCTCCTAGGATGTTGGTCGAGGCTCTTGGCTATTAAGCCATTGGCCGACACGACTATCTGCACAATGACTGCTGTACTCACGTCCCACATGTCAACAACCTCGCGAGCCAGATTTTTTAATTGTTTATCTTTCTTTGCTTTCACGAGGTTTCCGTCATGCGGAACTGTTATATCAACAATCATTGTGTGACGCTCCAATCGATCTATCACCACAATGTCAGGCCTATTGGCAACAACAGTCCTGTCAGTGGAGGTCGATCCCAATACAACGTTATAATTATTATCATTAACGAGAACTGGGTCGGGCGCATACTTATAGTATGGCAGTTCTGATTCCACAAGGTTGTAGGTAAGTACTTCAAAGCAAGTTGCTGGTGGATAATCCTGGCAACAAGGTTGTGTCTATGCAAGTACTCTCCGTTAGCCAGACTAGAACACCCAGAAATAATGAGTAAAGACTACCAATTTCGACACGGTTTTACAGCCGACGTAAGTGACATTAGGCAGAGTCCGTTACGTAATGTTGCCCGAGACATTCAAAATTCGTCCTAAGATTAAATAACAAGCGCAACTAAAAATGTATTTGTTAAAAGTACCGTGCTGGGCAAATATAGAATGCATGGGGCAAACGGTAAGGTACTAGGTACCTACCAAAGTTTTAATGCTTGTTTTGTTACAGAATAGAACGCCAAAGAAGATATACCTACTACATACATTTTCCGAACCGAAATTTCGAACTGAGCGTTTGTAAAATGAAATCCGGGGGCCGCGGCCGGTCTATTTTCTAATTTTCTGTTGTGACGACATGATATTGACCATGAACTCGCAACCAGAGATTTCTCACGTGGCAAGGTAAAGAGCGTGACACATGCATACATAACTTGGCGTTGAATAAAGGCATGTTGTCATGACCTCGACCTTGGTGCTATCGCTGCGCATTCGTCCCGCGCGGCGGACCGGCGCGCGCGCATGCCGCACCGCACGGTTGACGCTCTTAACACGTTGGCGATACTGTTACCAACAGTGAGAGACTGGCCAACTCTTTCGACCAAACCTGGGTTTAAGTTTTGTTTCGTTTTTGTGTGAAATTGGGAACTAATCGCAAGCAGATATCAAAAACTGGAATTAGGATTAGGACTAGAGCCTCCAGTGAGTGTGAATGAGTAATGCAAGTCTTGTAACATCATCCAAGTCGACAAATACCTCTTTTCATGTTGACTGTACTTACTCATGTTGACTGTACCCATGTTGACTGTACCCATGTTGACTATACCCATGTTGACTGCACCCATGTTGAATGTCTCATGTTGACTGTACCCATGTTGACTGTACCCATGTCGACTGTACCCATGTTCACGGTACCCATGTTGACTGTACCCATGTTGACTGTACCCATGTTGACTGTACCCATGTTCACAGTACCCATGTTGACTGTACCCATGTTGACTGTACCCTTGTGGACTGTACCCATGTTCACGGTACCCATGTTGACTGTACCCATGATGACTGTCCCATGTTGACTGTACTCATGTTGACTGTACCCATGTTGACTGTACCCTTGTGGACTGTACCCATGTTCACGGTACCCATGTTGACTGTACCCATGATGACTGTCCCATGTTGACTGTACTCATGTGGACTGTACCTACCCATGTTGACTGTACCTATGTGGACTGTACCTCTGCGGTCCTATGACAGATGATGTGACTTATGACAATATTTTCAGAATACCAATCAAGCAACAACAAACGAACTTGGTCTATAAATCTAGTCGTTTGCTAACGAAACGTACAACCTCCCTTCCGCTGAGCGTTTCTTGTTCGTGCTGGTTGACGTGCCCTGCGCCACTGCACAGTGCACATGCACAGGTTACCATGTGACCGCTGATGGCGCCCTCTCCTACTCCTGAATGTCATGGAGACAGCCGCACCTTGTATGGTAGGCTCCACTTATGCTTGCCTGGTATGCTCAGCGAGACGAGCGACGACAGATCTTTATGTTTGTTGTGAGTTGTGTTCCGGAGTTTGGAGAATTGTTGATTGCTTTCTCAGAAACATACGTTCTGAACCTGAAACAAATCCGTGTGTCGCATTCTCGCAGTGCGCGAGTCGTGGGAGGAGGAACATCGCTTTACCTCTAACTAGCCTGGCGGTGTCGTGCTACGGTGCTACCCGGAGATCACGGGAATTAGGAGATATGTGGTATTTTGAGTTCACAACAATAGGTAAATTCCTAACTATGAAGATAGAGCTATGTAAAAGTTCTCTGTCGAATCTTGCTATTACATTCAATAGTGTCCTTCAACCTTCAAGCGACTTGTGAAGCTACTGGGTCCTTCTGTCAAAGAGTATTTACAAAAAGGTTGATAATATAAAAAGGTTTTATGTATGTTTGTTTGTTTGTTGTATGTGTTTTTTTTAATAGCTAATTTTTAAGAAATATTTAAAAATGTAAAAATTATCACTATTAAATGAATCAAGGATACACGCGAACAGTAATAAGACTGATATTACCGGACTGTGGTCCGCGCCGCACTTACCCGCCATTGTCCATCAATGATATTATTCTGCTCGATGATGCAGCAGCTCGCAAGTCTGAGGTGTAGCAAAGTAACAAGGCTTTCTGCTCAAATTGCTATGCTTAAGGAAATAACAAAACAGTTATTAAAAACTAGAAGCTCGGCTGTGGGACAAAAACTGAAAAGTTGAAAACACATTTTAAAAGTTGGAAGCAGGCAAGACCCAATTGAATATAAAATTATAAAAAACATATAGCCCTCTTTTTGTCGATTATAGAGTACAAGGGTGAAAATAAATTAAATTAGTAATAGAAACAAAGTGTTTGCAAATGTTTTGTTACAATAGGAACGTGTTTACAGACCTTTTACCACAAAACACTTTCTGCTCTGTAACTTAGCACTGTTTTCATATTCTCTATTGTTGTAGTTTAATATCAAATTTAATCTATATCTCATGAACAAATATTTCATATAATCCAAAGGGAAACACTCGCATGGCATTGAAAACGTATTTTTTTCTAAAAACAAATGATCCATAAGTCCCTGTACGTTTCGATGGCATTCTGTCTCAAAATATAATTTTAGTGTCTTTTCCATTGATTCAACGAATTCTACAAATTCCGCGGGGACCGTCACCTTGACCAGCACAGATTTGATAGTTAGTATAACAGTGATACTGTTGGCATTCGCGAAGGCGTAGCTCTTGGTGCGCTCGCAGTCGCTGTGGCGCAGGTAGCCCTGGTGCAGTAGGCACGCCGCTAGCTGCAGCAGCGGGTTGCCCGGCGGCAGTTCCACTGTATCCATATCTGTGTCTGCAATAGACTCATGACCAGCTTTTACACGTTTTGGCTGGGCTCGTTCATACACCATTACAATTTCACTGAATTGTATTGCTTCCTTCAGAAAAACATCTAGACGATCTGTTCCCTTATTTTTAAAACGTTGGAAAGTGTTGAATATCGGTGTGTTGCTAATTGAAAATTGTATTTGGCTGCAGGTTGGTAGCCGGCCATGTACTTTACGAACTGTGTCAAAGAACGAGTCGAGACAGTCTCGGCTCAGCAGTGTCGGGAACTTGTTATATAATATGTTTAAATCCCTGTGCAATAACACGATGACTTTAAGAGTTGCTTTTAATCTATTTATGATAATAGTGTGATTTGTTACGTCAGAACCTCTGTGTACGTCAACCAAACGCAAGTCTTTGAAGATTGTTAATATTTCTTCCATAAACTTAAGCTGCACCTCGTCGCCGGTGAACGACGCCTCGTCGTGACTGAGATATGACGTAAAGTTAAGGATATTAAACAATTTGTTCATGAGGAGGATCCAGTCGACGGATCCATCGACAGGCTCGTCTATGACCTTCAGCTGTGCGTACGTGTACACGGCGGCAGCTGTTTGCTTACTGAACACTTCCGCCGCTAGTTGAACTTTATCTTTTTCTGATTGCTGATGCGTATGTATGATGTGATAGCTCGTCAGTTGAGGAGCAAGTCTTACAGGTTTCTTACATTCGTGGTCGTAGCACGCAGTTATGTGTTCCCACTTAGCGATCTTGCCGTTGAAGTAAAAATTATTAGTGGTAAAGTATTCACGCACATTCTTCATTAAATGCGCTGGGTCGTACATGTAATAAACTTTATTATTGTTTAAGTGAAAGACGGGGGACCTTGAATTTACTTTGCACTCTTTCGATAAACCGATAAAATCTGTTTCTACATCAGATATCAGTACGCGTACGGACAGTCCAATACTAAACATTTTGTTAATGATCTTTAAAATATACCGTCTTACTTCACTATAGTCCTGCTGTTGTGCCAAAAATGAACAGGAAATCGCTTGTTTCCAGTTGTGATATATACCGCGCACCATCACTATAAGAGCTGTCTGAGCTGGCTCCAGCCTCTGAGTGCCATCCACATCATGGAAACCGATCACTGCATCTTTTTTAACATCATAATGTAGCTTGACCTTCACGTCCAGAGTACCAATGCACACGGCACATTCTTTCTGTTCGGCCGTCATGGTGTCAACTTTGATCTTTAATGCTATAGTTAAATTTTCACAAACAGTGGTCGATGAAGGAATGTACAATCGATACAGTGTAGAAATGCTGGGTAGACTTAAAAGCGATTGCATTGCTTTGTACGTGTTCGGACTCGAACAATATAAATTTAAGGCAAAAAACTTGAACTCATCTGTATATTTCCAGCCGTTCTTTCTCCCGCTAAATCGTTTATGTAACGTTATAATTTCTGCAACGAGTCTACTGGAATTTCCAAGAAGTCGTTCATTTTTATTTATAAAGGCTGCTATTCGTTGGTTATCCTTGGGCGTTGTGCCACGTCGCTGCGTCGGTCGCTTTGGTTTACCTTTGCCGGGTGTGGTGGCGTCCCGGACCCCTTCGCCAACGTCGGCGACGCCGGCCACATCTGTGACGGCCGCAACATCGGGTGTGCACGTGAGCGCCTCGGCCTCGGGCAGGAACAGCGTGGGCGCGGCGTGCATCACCAGGCGCGTGCGCTGCTCGTTGTTCCTGTTCACGTAGCGAGCCTCGAAGTGTCGCTCACAGACAAGTATCTTTTTTGCTTTGTTCTTCACTTGGTGTATTTTCTCTAGCCACGTTGCAGCCCTTGAACAAAAGACGTACATTTAGAATTTTCATGTTTTTTTTTTTGTAATATATTTTTTTTTTATTCAGTGATACTTTAAGGGCTAATAAATTATGTACCTACTCATTTCTATCGACAAATACATGTTTATAAATATTCCTAACCCTACACCCCGCGATTGGCAGCCATCTGGTTTTTTTAATGGACTGATCTAGGGTATGTTTAATGAAATGCGTTATTTTTTATTGCAAAGCTATTTCTTATTCGTGCAAATGTTCTTATTCGTGCAAATGTTCTTATTGCAATGGTATTCGCGGAGGCTATCGAATTAGTAAATTAATGTTCCTTCCGTTTATTTAAGGGCAATACAAGGTGGATTATACAAGTGGTATTGACCAATACGGGTAGTATCAAGCCTTCATCGATAAAACTTAAGCGTAACCGTGCCATTGACAATCATAATTCTTAAAGGGGTAAGCAGACAATAAGTATGTATCATCGTACTGATACCAAAGTTCACAGTTGGTCGCATTGGTTTGCTAATATCTGGAGATACAAATTCAGACATGGTTCATGGTATTAGGTGCCCCGATGTTCACAGTTATGTGATGAAAGCAAACCGATTACGAAATTCTTGGCACAGCAAAAACCGACTGTCTGACCAAATACATAATTTTTATTTTATTACGTACAATATTATTCTATGGCATCAGGCAGGAAAAGCTATAACTTTTAAAATTCCTGAGCCTCTTGGGGAGCTGCTTCTTCCTGGCGACGCCCTTAACTGATATACAACTAGAATGTTTAGTTTTTATTCCGTCAAACTATAGCCAAGCTTGGCTTATGAAATATTTAGTCCGGATGCCCCATTGCCCCGGCCCCCCCTGTATCCGCGCCTGGATCTTTGACAGTCGTTACAGTGGCCCGAAAAGTCTGACAACCAGTCTTACCAAAGGGTATCGTATTACTTACCCAGTACTAACTGGATTGTGGAGCTCAGATAGGCAGTCGCTCTATGTAAAATATTGGTATTCAGCTGCATCCTGTTAGACTGGAAGCCGAGCCCAACCAACATACTTAGTTGGGAAAGGGCTATATAGGCAGATGATGATGACTATTTTATTCGACCGCATTCCTAATAAGTGTTATATTATCATCCTTTGAAATACATACTGGATTCAATCAATCGTCTTTGTTCAGTTGATGATAAAAATAAACTGTACCTATTACAAATGTACTTATTATTGTCTTAAATGCTAGGTAACACTTCGCTAGTGCCGGCTGTAAAACATAGATGGCGTTGCCCGTCTCTAATCATATTTACCTCTGACTGTTACTTGGTATCTTAAAAAATCCCAAAGTAGGATTATGAACAGAATTGTTGTGGCAGTCCATGACGCTGCAGTAACTAGCCTTCTTTTGTTTCGCGATGGCATCCTGTGTGGCGTTGGCGCTAGCAGCGGAGGTGCCGAGCGGTTCCATGTTGTCGCCTGAAACTTGAGCGCACGCGCCAACGATGACAACACGGCCGAGAGGTTGTAGATTCTATATATACCTACTCTTCAAAATATTCTTAGCAAACAACTTTTTGGAAATAAAATGTCAATTAATATATAAACGTTTCTGTTGCAGTAAAAGACGTGAGTGACGTCATGCACGACCACGAGCCGTCAGAGGCGCGGCGCGGCGGTGGCCAGACTACGGGGAGGTCTGTAGCCGGCTTATAGCCGCTGTGTGTGTGCGCGCCCGTGCACCAGCTGTGTGTGTGCACACACCGCGCCGTATTACCCGTACAAATGAACGAGGTACCTCGCCGGAACGCGTCTCGCACCGCGCCGGTGCCTACTCACCTCGTACGGTTTTTATAAATGTAGCGATGCCCGCGTCCGGCCCTGTAGTAATCTGTTTTATCTAATTCTACTTATTTTGTTTTCGAATAGTTAGCGGTGAAGAATATTATATGCCATCCATCAGAACTTGTAGAAACTAGTAGCATTATACAGGGTGCTAAAGTAGTCGCGTGCCATAGGGTAAGGAAACCGTAAAAAAGAAATAAAAAAAAAAATAAAAAAAAACAAGAAAAATTTTGCAAGATCAACCTACTTAGTACCTACCTACTAACTTCAAATAGCAATATAAAATAAGTTTAATTCTAAACGATTGCTATTTAGGCTAGTAGGTACGAAATTGGGTCGATCTTGCAATTTTTCTTTTTGTTTTTAATTTTATTTACTTATTTAAAAATAAATGGATTTATTTTTAATTTTTACGGGTTCCTTGATCGACACTGAACTCACCCCTAAGCTATGACACGCGACTACTTTAACATCCTGTATAGTACCTATAATGTGTGACGTGACAGATTTCTATTCACCTCAGCACCTGAAACAAGCAGGTTGTGCTGTTTACAGACTGAGCAAAATTCGATTTTGCTGCGAGCGTGAGACAAAGTAACTTTTTTTTTTTTTAATACCGAGAACTGTGCAGGTCTTCTCACAAAATTCGAAAGATTTCAACTTCACTTTGTTCTGTTACTTTCACTTCGATACGAAAAAAGCGAGAGATAGAAATAAGTCGATTCTAAATTCGATTTTCAAATTCCATATCTAGTAGGCAAAAAGAAACAAACAATAAAACGTTCGGATACCGATATTGTAAATCGATAACCGTAATATTGTCAATCACGGGTTAAGGTTATAGGACTTATAGGTAAGTGAAAAATTGTTATATTTCGAATGATCGAATTAAATCATGTATCTACTTATTTATTTATAGTTTTAAAAATCTTTAATATTGAGACAGTCGACAGAATACCGCGAGTGTAGTTTCAGAACGCATTTAAAAAAATTGCGGGATTCAAATTTTTATTGTTTTATTCTCTGTTACGCTAGCAAGATTAGTTTAATGTACGCTAGCTACAAAGTACAATAAAATTTGGATAATAAAGTAATCATAATAGATAAATACGTGTAATAATAATAGTGAGTTTAGTGACGAAGTCTGCTTCTTAACACCCAAAGATTGCAGCATACCGAATGTAAAAAATGCAGAATTAAGTTTCCTGCCTGCATTGCATTTTTGAAAAGAATGTCAATAGGGCACAAATCCAAATAACATTATTTTTTACAAATTAAAATGTCAATATCTTTTCCTGTTTATTGTATCCTTTAAAATACACAAATCATCGTCTGGATCTGTGTGTTTGTGTTGTGGTGTGGTGGTTTAATTTTTACTGACTTACTTTTTTTTGTTCTCGCTGCTGAGGTGAAAAATTGTATGTGTCAAGCATAGTTATTTGCATCTCGTGTCTTTGAACTTAACCTAACCTAACCTAAAATCACTCACTACGCTCGTGATTCAACTATAGAATCCTTGGCTGACTCGGGATTCAAAATCAACACTCGCAGCAAAAACCCACTTTGCTCTCTTGTTGCACAAATAACGATTGTTGACTACTTACATATCAAGTAGCTAGGCAATGCTATACGCTTTGTTCACTACTATATCGAGTAGCTAGGCAATGCTATGCTTTGTTCACTACTTACATATTATCAAGTAGCTACTGCCAGGCAATGCTATGCTTTAAGTTGTGGCTAAAAATATATGAAAACTAGCTTGCGACCTTCGTGCCCGTGAAATTATTACTTATAAAAATATTAAGTAAGTACTTAGGTACTTACGTACTACTTTCCTATTTGAATCGGATTTTGTTCACAAAGTCAAGGGTATTTTTTGGCACGGAACCCTAATTATTCTTTTTCGAAAATAAAAATAGCTTACAACTACAGCTATCATTTGCCAAGTCCCGTCAAAATCAGTCCATCCCAGTTTTTGTTATAGGTACCTACCGTACGGTCTATCTATGAGGTACTTTCGTGTGCATTCAGTAAAAAGCTGTTATGTATTTTGAAATTACAAACAGACACTAGAATTTTATTTATTTGTAGGTAAGTACCTACGGTCTATGTACTTAAGTATAGAAAATAACAATATGAGGTGAGGTGAGCATGTTGAGGTGGGGGGGGGGGGGGGGGCGGGGTTACTTAAATACTTAAACGTTTTTGTTTGCGTGAATTTTGAAAATATAAAACTGCGAAGCCAATTTTTATAATCGCTACATTCACTATAATTATGAGATCTGTTTCCTTCTATTAATTGACATTAGCGGACGCGCGATAGCCAAAGTAAAATTATTGTAACGTAAGCACTGGATTGAGCACAATGGAAATAGCTAAGTAGGTACTTAATAAACGTTCAATCTCAGTTCATGTCTGCGACTGTGCGTACTGTCGCTACCTACATCGCTTGTCACATACTGTAGGGTCACACGTCACCCCGCGGCCGTATCCATGTAGTGGTAGGTAGAGTTATAGCCACGGCGCACACCGACCGCGGAGCGCGGAGAGCGATACGGCTCGCAGCGCGGCGCGGCTGTATTACTGCAGAGCGGCAACGTCGCATATAGCTTTCTCTCTCGCAGTATAGCTTCGGCGTCGCTTGGTGTGACCGCGTTTATCGCTCGTTGGAAAAATATTTTGTTAGATGAATTCAAGAAACTATAGGGAGCGCCTGATAGATGAAGTGAAGAAGTACCCGGTGTTGTACGACACGCAGCATGAGAACCACCGGGACATCGACGTGCGGGACAAGTGCTGGCTGGAGATCTCGGAGCGCCTGGGCGCGAACAGTACGTACACACACACATACACGCTACTAGTACCATGACGTCACTGCGTACACACGGCAAACGGCATGTTGCGCTTGAGAACGATTGCCAGTCGGTCGTCGTCGGAGAGAGAATGTGTTTATGATTATAACCGACTTCTAAAAAAGGAGGAGGTTATGTTCCACCAGCATCGTTTTTTAGGGTTCCGTGTTTGTCTGTATATGTCTGTCCGAGGTTTTGCTCAGAGACCTTTAGTACTAGGAAACTGTAATTTTGTAGGGGTGTGTAGGTATATCAATTACGCCGAAAAAATGGTAAAATTTTGGAAAATATTTTTTTTAGGGTAGCTTAAGAAAACTTCATTAGTTTAGCAGTAATAGTCGTTGAACTTGGGTGTTGGATAATTTTTTACCAAATATATAATCCTTAGAATAAATCCTTTCATTAAAGTGACTTAGAAGAAGTAGTTGCTTGTTTATTAACGGGTAAAGACTTGCATTGAAAATCAAAATCTAAAATAGAAAACTAAAAAATCATAATAAATTATCATAAGTTTCACAAAGGTGCCGCTAGATGGCGCTGTGCCAACGGGTTCGTTCTATATTGTGATAACGGGCTACTACGGAACCCTACACAGCGCGTGGCCCGACACGCACTTGTCCAGTTCTTTTTTTCGCGTTCAACTGTTTGCGTTTGATGCTTCACGGACCTGCGGATTTTAACTACAGTTTGATCATCTATAAAATTAAAATTATACTTGGATTATACTACCTACATGTATGTAGCTACCTAGTTTTAACGGCAGTTGCAAACTTGCATCAGTTGCAACCGGTCAGGGTGACAGGCGATATGCGATGCACGGGTTTGTGATATTATCTCGGGGCAGGGGCAGGGCCAGGTCCTGGGGCAGGGCCAGGTCCAAGACCAGGGCCAGGGGCAGGGCCAGGGGCAGGGCCAGGGGCAGGGCCAGGGGCAGGGCCAGGGGCAGGGCCAGGGGCAGGGCCAGGGGCAGGGCCATGGGCAGGGCCAGGGGCAGGACCAGGGGCAGAGCCAGGGGCAGGGCCAGGAGCAGGGCCAGGGGCAGGGCCAGTGTCAGGGGCAGGGCCAGGTCCAAGACCAAAGCCAGCGGCAGGGCCAGGTCCAAGACCAGGGCCAGCGGCAGGGCCAGGGGCAGGGCCATGGGCAGGGCCAGCGGCAGGCCCAGAGGCAGGGCCAGGGGCAGGGGCAGGGCCAGTGGCAGGGCCAGGGACAAATTGCAAAACACGAAAGTTAGAATTTCCCGCGCTACCTCAGCACATCCTTAGTACCTACCGAAGTACCGGAGGGCGGAGTGGAGCGGAGCAGGGTTACAATGCGGGGCTGGCAACCGTCTACCGAAGTACCGGAGGGCGGAGCGGAGCGGAGCAGGGTTACAATGCGGGGCTTATAACCGTCTACCGAAGTACCGGAGGGCGGAGCGGAGCGGAGCAGGGTTAGAATGCGGGGCTGGCAACTGTCCCTAATAATAGAACCTGGCTAAGCGCGAGTCGGATTGGCACACAAAGGATTACGAGAGGAAAGATTACGAGAGAGGAGAGGAACTCATCTTAGTCACTTTATAGGATTTATTTTAAGGATTTTTCGTATTTGGTACAAAATTATCCAACACCCTAGTTCAACGACTATTACTGCTAAACTAATAAAGTTATCTTAACCACTGTAGTTTTCCTTTAAAGTTCATGAAATGCACTATCATCATGAATTTTTCCATATTTTTATGCGAGCAGCTACTGTAACAAAAATTTGCACTTTAAAGTTTAATATTTCGTAAATGGAGCATTAAATCATTAAATGGTAGGGGAGCCACACTTTTTTATTTTTTTTCGGATGGTAAATCATCAAATGACTCCTCCCGCTCTGGGCGGAGCAGGAGGGAGTGTCAGACTTTTACTCACTAAAACCCATCCATGTTCCTTCATCGCCCTTTGTGTTCCGGGGCCACGGTATCTCTTTCGAATAGTCCCGCAGCCCCGGCAGGCTTCGGCCCTTGCGGACCCCTTCACTGTTGCTGACTCTCTTTGAGGCGCGCGTGGAACACGAACGCGCCGTCGACACGGCCTGTCGTCATGAGACGGAAGGACGGCGAGCTAGCCCATAGCTCCCCGTCCACAGGCCCGCGCCTACGGTGGCCGGAAGCCACCACGTGGTCCCCGACGCCCGTGGCGTCTCCCGCGGCGGCCGGGACGTAGGGATCTCTCCCTCTCACGTTCTGCCACCTCCTTCGCTAGCATGATTGCTTCGCAGAAGGAGGTGACGGCGTCCCATTCCGTCTCGCTCCAGACCATGGATTGAACCAGGGCCGGGAGCGAGAGGTCGCCGCCGAGGGGAGCCACCCTAAAAAATAAATATTTTCCGAAATTTTATTTTACCACATTGTCGGTGTTATTGATATTCACACCTCTACAAAATTGCAGCTCTCTAGTACTAACGGTCTCTTAGCAAAACTTCAGACAGACGGACATTGCGGAACTATAAGGGTTCCTTGTCAGGACTACGGAACCCTGAAATCTTTCACATTATTATAGGTACTGAATAGCTGAAAAAAATATATAATAAAAATAAAAAACCCAACTCATCATCTGCTTAGCCTTTTTTGAACTATGTTGGGGTCGGCTTCCAGTCTATCTAGAATCTAGATGCAGCTTACAATACTACTAGCAATACTTTATTGGATCATTCCCACTAGTTCTACTATACAGTTCTACGGTAGAACGAGTGGGATCATTTTTTTCCACTGGTGCTACGATTTCAGGTGGTACAAATAGTGGGACTAGTGGGAAAAAAAATCCTACTAGTTCCATCGTGGAACTGTGTAGTAGAACTAGTGGGAATGATACGACTGCCTATAATATATGTCCTCCTCAACCCAGTTAGTACGCGGTAATACCTTAGACCTTGGAAATACTGGTTGTCAGACTTTCGGGCCACTGACTATCTGTAACGGATGTCAAAGATCTACAGATGACAGCCGGGACGTGCTTCCGAGGCACGGCGGTCGACCTTGAAGAGCAACCTATGCGGCTATTACAATATCGTTGTTCAATGTTACACCACACCACACATGCATTGCATGGAACGGATTTCAAGTTCTTTGTCAGCTCCCAACGTTCACTTGTATAAGTGTAGGCACCAGCAGCACACCATGGTGACGAACCCGTCAGTCGAGCTTTGTTTCTATTCGGTTGGCAGGTCACAACTGCGGCTATGTATATCATTGTGTATGTGTCGCAGGCTTATCGTAGAACACGCCGTATTACATAATGGCGCGCCGAATTGCAAAACGACGCTGTTATGTAATGCGGCGTCTTCACGGTCAGCCGGATTGTGGTGGCGACACGTTCGACGAAGTGGCGAGCCTATTCCGTTAATAACTGTGTTGTGTATCAGGCGAGGTGCTGAAGCGGGAGTGGAAGATCCTGCGTGACTCTATGCGGCAGGCCCTAAAGCGCAGCAAGACGGGTGCCACCACCAAGGCGGGCCTGCCCTGCAAGAAGTGGCGCTTCCAGAGCCGCATGGCCTTCGTGCTGCCGTACATGACCATCAGGCGGTGAGTAGCGTGAGCGCCCATTATTCTTACCTTATTTTATACTAGCGTACGTCACGTGGTTTCACCCGCGTAAATCCCGTTCCCGTAGGAGTACGGGGTTAAAATATATTACTATGTTACTCGCTGACAATGTAGCTACCCATTGCTGAAAGAGTTTTCTAAATCGGTCCAGTAGTTTTTAAGTTTATTCGTTACATACAAAAATACAATCTCTGGTTTCAAAAAGCAAGTCGTAGAGCGCCTCTTCTATATGATAATCTTTTGTATATGTCGTTATAAAGTTTAAAATACGATTGTTTATGACCGTTTGATGCCACCAACTTGGATGTAGCGAGTTTGGTCACAGTTCTAGCCTAACTTAACTCATTTGGCCAGGATGCCCTAGCATAAAGAACGACCAACTCGGCTTACATAATTATGTTATTTATGTTACGGTTCTAAACTACTTAACCCTAATTAAAAATTACTTCAGTTTCAATTAAGTATATGGATGTGATAATTAGATCGAGAACGTACACACGTCACGTGACATTTAACGTATACCCATGTTACGGCAGCACTCCCCTACCAGCAAGTTGGTTGCATCACGTTAATCTTTTAATGTTCACTGCCAGATTTAGCCGTAACATATCCAGCATGTACCAATCGGTCAAGTCCAGTGTCCATGTCGCATGTCAGCACGTTTGTGCTCTTCTTGTGTTAGATCAGCTGTTACCTGCCTATATGTTATCAGCTGGCACTTACAGCCAGTTTCTCTCTGTGACTCTGACCTTATTACAGTTGGAACGCTTTTTTATTTGTTTTAGAAGTCGACGATCGAAAGATGGCGTCAAGGTGGATGACACAGACATAGCGTCAGATCAGGAGCGAGAGGCCGACGTGTGGGACCCCGGCCACCTGCCCAGCTCCGAACATGATTCTCTAGATCTATTCTTCGCCAGTGTCTGCCAAAGCACCAAGCGGTTACCAAAAAAATTTCAATCTTCCGTCAAGAGACAAGTTTTGGACGCACTCCTTAGAGTTGAAGACGAGTGGGAAACTGAGCAAACGGAATCCAAAACGAAAGTTAACAAGGACTTTGACTGAACAAGAAGATGACCTACACATTCCTATTTTAGTAGATATGATAATATTTGAGTAATTATAATAATAGTTATGAATAGAATTTGGTGTGGACAAATGTGCGTTCATGCATGTAAAGCGAGGGAGAATGTCTTTGGGAACCCAGCTCACGGATTCCATAAATCTTGAATCCCTCTCAGCAACCCAAACCTGCACGTATTTGGGTATAAGCACTGTGGATCAATGTTGCTGACATGAAGCAATCGTCGAAGGTGTGCTTCTTTGCCCGCCTGAAAAAAAGTATTTAATATGCTTTTATTAGAGGGAAAAAGGTGCGTGCCTTCAACGGTTGGGTCATGCCAGATTTGATATACTCTTTCGGCATACTCAAACTAAATGGACTAATGGACTGAATGGACTCAAACAGAATTAGACGCCCTGGATAGGCACCCGTCCGTACATTTTTGACATCACGACATATCGAATGCATCACCTACGTTATTCGGTTATGAGACTTATATACCGCGGAGTTGCGGAGGTCGAGGCCTATTAAACGCTAAGAATATCCACAATCGTGGGATATACAGTCTCAAGGATTTTTTCCTAGAAACTGGCTAAACAGAACGAGCGCAAACCTGTAGTGCCTGACATCTATTAGATTTATTGTGAAAGGCGGTACGACACAGTTGACAAGTCTCGGGCATGCCACCGTCCGGGCGAATCCAACCGTCACATTCTCCGGGTGTTCTCGTCTAGCTAACGGAAAAAACTTGCATAGACACAACTTTCAAGCCGAGATTATTCATCAGCAACTAGTTTTAAAATACAGCCTTGTGGTATCACAAGTGCCGTACTATAAGTATGTGCCCGACCCAGTTCTCGAAAATGGCAATATCACAATGTACGGGGATCAATCCATTATCACTGAAAGGTTTAGTGGATCAATCAGAGCGGCGCGCAATGATTGTTGACAAAACCCTTTGTGAAGGCAACCTCGTGAAAGCCGAGAAAGATAAGCAAATCAAGTATCTTGACTTGGCTCGCGAGGTTGTCGACATTGTGGGGTGCGAACTCAGCGAGCTGATAGTCGTCAGCAAATGGCTTAAGTGCCAAGACCCTCTACCAATACCTGAAGAAGGCTCTCGTTAGGCAGCTGGATCAAGGGCTTGATTTAGAAAACTGTACTCATGGACACGGCTCGTATTGTTAGGCGGTTCCTCTCTCTGGAGCCCCGACCTAGACCTAGTAGCTTGGACCCTGTTCCCGCAGTGGGCGGTGGGCTACTATTATTTCATGTTTTTTAAGAAATATTCAAAAATGTATGTAAAAAACATAACCCTCCTTCTGGCGCAGTCGGGTAAAAATAATCATCATCTGCCTAGCCTTTTCCCAACTATGTTGGGACCTCCAAAACCCAGTTAGTACTGGATAATACGATACCCCTTGGTAAGACTGGTTCATGAATGTAAAAAGAATAAATAAGGAAAATAATTGTAATTGTATAGTGTAATAGTAGGTAATGTTTTTGAATGGTAGACGCGACGTACTAAGCAAAATATTGTGATGTGTTTTTTTAGGGTTCGATAGTTAACAAGTAGCCATTACGGTGACTGCTGACTCTAGCCTAGACACGCAGAGGCAGGGCGAGTGCTACAGTGTATAAAAGTAGTGCTCGTCGAGCGTCGGTGTTCCTCGCTTGTCCGTCCTGTGAGACATATGTAGAGAGAGCTCTTGGTCGGGAGTGTAAAGCCACTTATATAGTTTCGCCATGGCCGTGTCCGTCTTGTCTGTCTGTCTGTCTCTCCCCGGCTTGGCTCAGTCTCTTCTAGTACAAAAAGCTGTAATCAGGCAAAGGATTCATGCCGACTATCATGAATCATGTCGATGGGTTTTTTTGTATCTTATTGAGTAAAAACTACTGTGAAAGACTGTAACATTTGTTGACTTTATTAAAATTATTATTGACTATCTATTTCGTTTTACTACTTCCTGTAACAGAATCCAGTTACAACACCGTACTGTACCTATCCCTCGCCTACCAACATCCTATAATCTGTACATGCCACATTTGAGCGCTTTTGTACTACAACTTCAGAATTAAATTTAAATTAAAAAATCCGGCCAAGAGCGAGTCGGACTCGCGCACCGTTTTCCGTATACATTTTGTAAAGGACAAACGTAACTTTGCTGTTCGATCCCATGAAACGATCGCACCAACCGCAAATAATAAGGTTGTATATAATAGTAAAATCGCTTTTTATGGTTCCGTAGTCCTGACAAGGAACCCTTATAGTTTCGTCAGGTCCGCCATGTCCGTCTGTCTGTCTGTCCGAGGTTTGGCTAAGAGACCGTTAGTACTAGAAAGCTGTAATTTTGTAGAGATCTGTATTTTAATAACGCCGACAAAGTGGTAAAATAAAATATTGGAAAACAGGTTTTTTTAGGGTAGCTCCCCTACATGTGAAGTGGGGATGAATTTTTTTTTCTTCGTCTACCCCATCGTCACGTCCCATTTTTGTACCAGTTTTTTTTTTCGGTTTTTTAGCGGTTAAGATAACTTTATCAGTTTAGCAGTAATAGTCGTTGAACTTGGGTGTTGGATAACTTTGTACCAAATACAAAATCCTTAGGATAAATCCTATAAAGTGACAAAGATAGAGAAGTAGTTGCTTGTTTATGACGGGTAGACTTGCATTGAAAAACGAAATCTAAAATTTAAAAAAAATATATAATAAATTATCATAAGTTTCACAAAGCTGCCGCTAGATGGCGCTGTACCAACGGGTTCGTTCTATATTGTGCTAACGGGCTACTACAGAACCCTACACCTCTCGTGGCCCGACACGCACTTGGCCGGTTTTATTTTCTATTAAACTACATATTTACGGTTTTCAGATTTTTCTCTTTACATGTGCTGTAAGAAATTGCTTCTCGCCAAATTTCGTGATTCTAGGTCAACGGGAACTACCATATAGGTTTTCGACCCAAAACCTATAGGGTACTTCCGGTTGACCTAGAATTGTCAATTTTGGTTAAAAGCAAGGTCTTACTGCACAAGTAAAGGGAAAATTCCGAAAAAAAAAAATAAAATATGGTACTTACAAGTTTTCGCGAAAATCTAAATTTGCCCATCATATCTTTTTATGATGTTGACTCAGGGCATTGATTTTGTATACACCTAATAAGGACTATAGACCTCAGTATCTGGTATAAATTTCAACTTGCTAGGTCCACCCGTTCCTGAAAAAATCGGTGGTGTCAGACGGACAGACGGACAAGATAGTGATCTTATAAGGGTTCCTTTTTATACATTTTGAGGTACGGTACCCTAAAAAAGCTTTTAATTTCCGTCTATTTTCATTTGAGGACGGACACTATAATACAAATTGTATGGTTAGGGACCTTACACCTTGAGTTGATGCTGATTGATACACTGATTACTGATTGATTGATATTTATTGATAAAAGTATGATTGCATGATAGATGAGTGCACGCGGTATGAATGCTATTCGTGTACTAAATTAGCCGGCCCGGCGCAGGTTAAATGCTGACATATTGATATGAATAACTGTGCTGTGCTTGCACTGTACATGCTCCAGGCTCGGCGAAGATAAGGGTGCACAGGGTGAAATGAATCGTGATGAGTTACAAAGTGATAAAACATAATTTCTTATAAAATAACTTAAATAACACTACATTGATCTGTATTGCCTTCCAAAACGTGGTGATGACGCCCTGTCAACTATGCGTGTGCTGCTGTGGCTGTTGTGGACAGTAGCGATGGTCTGTTGCGGTCTCCTTGCAGCTGTCGTGTAGTGCACGTTGGGTTCCTGATGATCCTGTTGAACCGTGTCCCTGTGCGCTCGCAGCCGTCGCCACCCGTAGATGAGAACAATGATTATGATCACTGCGACAACAGTGTATGGCGATGTAGTGGTGGATGTCGTGGGAAGATACTTGATCTGTCAATGCCTCAACTTCCTGCGCTCTGGCATTATTGATGGCGAGAGTGATGACTTCCAAATCCTTTTGCCGATAGTCTCTTCGGTGTCGTTTAGTGCGGCAGTGAATGGTATAGTCAGATCGATGATGTGATTTATAGACGGAATCTCAATATCCATGACGTCTGTTTTTGTCTGGATTGAGTTAGTTAAGCTTTGGTGCGAATAAATCGTAAATGTTTGACCTTTGATAACGCAACCGTCACCGAGTGTCAGTATCCCGGCCTTGCTGAGTCGTTCAGCAGTAATATGATCCCCACATATGACTCGCACCGTGCATTGTCCACAACAATAATACAAATATGAGTTGACGATGCTTAATTCCGTCCATTGATCTATACATTCTTTGGTTTCGGTTTGACATTGATTTGCAACTTGGTCCTTTACACACAGATTGTTGTCTGAGGTCATCTGATAAATAGGCCTTTATAGAGGACAAATGAAGTCGTCCTTGTCGTAAGGCGTGCATCTTCCCCAATCGGCTTCCGATATCGGTATGTAGGAGTCTTTGTGGATGTTTATCGCTAACTGCTGCGCGATGCTTTCAGGTACTTGCAGTGGGATTGGTATGAGGTTGTAAAGCTCATAGCCTTCTCTAGTCACAAGAGAAATCTTGACTTCAAAAATCATGTATTGTTTGGTTGTTCTCGCTTTTACTTTCAGTAAATGATATATCTTTGCAAGATCCGTTTGAATGTTATTTATAGGTATGGTCAGCTCCTTTGAAAGTTGTCCTGTTATTGTATTGAGTTCATCTCTCAGCTGTGTTGGTGTTAAGAGGTGAAAGTTGAATTTTTCATAGAAAATATTCGCCACTAAATCCACTAGAGTTTCCTGGATATTTTTCAGGTCTGACAGCATGTTGTTTGCCACCAAGGCTGATAAAGTGAAGTCACTTCTGCTGTCTGTCTTTTGAATCTGCTCTTTCAGTTTGTTCATAATCTTCATCTTCCTCGTACAACTCACTGTCAATTTCCCAGTGCAACGAGTCGATGACTGACCACCTTATTTGTACATTACGCAGTAGATCTTCGAGTTCCCATTTTTCAGAGATGTTCTCTAATTCCACGCTCTTGATTGTACGAGACAAGGCCTTGAAGTTGCTTTTTTGATTTCGCAGCATTTCTTCCAGTTTGCTCGCATTTACTTGAGAAACAGTTTTCCACAGTGACGTAGACTTACTGTTACAAGGGTTGCTGTTTGCTTGATCGAGGTCAGCTGATGAGGTACTTGAAGTTTCTTGATGGTGTTTACCAGGTGCCGGTGCTGATACTTGCATTGTTGGCTTGCCCGGAGATTGATCTCTCTTACTTTCACTAGGATCCTTCGATTCGTATCGTTCGATAGTTTCCCGCGCTTCAGTGTAGAAGAGTTTCGTCTTTTGATAGCAGTTTTCGGCGAAATAGTTGGCAGTGCGAGTTTCGTATTCACATAATTTCAAATGATTAGACTGGAACTCAGATCAATAACAATCCAGAGTTTGCTGTCGTTTCTTGATATTGTATGGAGTCTTACGTTCCGCAGAATCTTTCTTGAAGTTCCTTAATAGCTGCTCCATAGCTTGCATGATTTGATCTTGATTTGCTAAAATGTTTTCCATTGTGGAAGTCATGGTTGATAGTTTTATTGATTATATTCCTGACCACTAGTCAACCAGAAGTGCTTTTGCAAACTCTCCGCGATATTAGCGCCTTCTCAATCCAACCGGTGAGACCCGCTTGTGGGAGGCCGGCTGAATCGATTCGCAACCACGGAAAGAAGAGCAAAGCACCCTCTGTGATGATGGAGCCAGCAGTCGATGGCTTGATGATGTTGGTAGACCGGCGACTGTCGTCCGCAGGTCGTATTTACAGGAACAACCACTATTATGTTCGCAACGTGATTGGATCCCGCTTATCCGGCTCGAAGGACCATTAAGATGTATGGTTAGGGACCTTACACCTTGAGTTGATGCTGATTGATACACTGATTACTGATTGATTGATATTTATTGATAAAAGTATGATTGCATGATAGATGAGTGCACGCGGTATGAATGCTATTCGTGTACTAAATTAGCCGGCCCGGCGCAGGTTAAATGCTGACATATTGATATGAAAAACTGTGCTGTGCTTGCACTGTACACAAATATTTAATTATAAATTTATTAACCATTTCAGGGGTTTTAATTTTTTTGCACTGAACCCTAATTGTTTTTCTAGTATAAAAGTAGTCTAAGTTACGCCTTATAACATTAGCTATCTGCCTTTATAGTAAAGCCCCGTCAAAATCTGTCCAGCCGTTTCCGAGATTAGCCGTAACAAAATAATAGACGGACAAAAAGAAATGTATTTATGTTATAAGTACCGTACATACATACTTTCATAAGAATTGAGCAAAAAGCTGTTATTTTGAAATTACAAACAGACAATTTAATTTTATTGAATTGTATAGATGTATAGTATAGATAAGCAAGAACGTATTGCTCAAGACGCAATTAATTATGTGTGAAAAATACAACATTACGATAGTACCTAATGAGTGAAAACGAAAGACATCAACGAGAGTCACTCCTCAGCGACTATGTTGAGCTCTTTCTAAAATGGTCGATGTTTACAATTTTACTTATCAGTTGAATTATTATACCATATATATTTATAACTCGAGTTTCTAGAATTCTAGAAAATTATCCACACCACAGATAATATAATACTTCGTACAGATACCCAATCCCATACGAAGAAATGACACCTCCCTAACTCCGGCAATCGCTCGAGTTATATTCTTGTCTTAATTACTTAGACAGATGGCAGCACCAGCGTCTCACTAATTACCACAGACTGGAGTTTTACAACGCCACCTAGGCGTCCACCTAGATACTACGTTCTATCGATACAAAGTGGCATCGATTTAACTAGATGGCGCTGGTTTTACATAAATTCGCACCAACGCACCGTGATCCGTGCCTTCAAGGACGAGTAGGTAATAATAATACAAAAAACCGGCCAAGTGCGAGTCGGACTCGCGCACAAAGGGTTCCGTACCATTATGTATACAACGTTAGACAAAACGGCAAAAAACAGGTTTGTTGTTTATGGGTTCATAAACAACAAACGTGTTTTTTTGCCGTTAAATATTTATTTTATTTTTATTTAAGTATTTATTTTTAAATTGAATATAGGTACAACTAAATATTCTATGAATATTTGAAGCGTCTATCTGTTGCCGTTATAAACGAGCATTTGTTGCATGTGAGCCCCTCTGAAATATTAATTTTATTCTGTTTTTTGTATTTGTAATTATAGCGTCAACAGAAATACATCATCTGTGAAAATTTAAACTGTCTATCACGGTTCATGAGATACAACCTGGTGATAGACAGACGGACGGACAAACAGTGGAGTCTTAGTAATAGGGTCCCGTTTTTACCCTTTGGGTACGTACGGAACCCTAAAAATGTCTTGAGTAGGCGAAACAGTCTCATTAAGTCAGAGTGAGCTAGCACTATACACGCTGCGGCGAATGAGTCTTCATGTGTTTTTGAGTATTTCAATGCATACGGAGCCCTCTTACATTTCGGCGTTACGCAAATTTAGGTATTTTACGCATTGAGCGGGCGGCGACCTACTACACCTACCACCGACCTATTTCATTCATAATATTATCTATTCACTCGCTCGCATTAAAATATTACGACTATGGCGACTAAACGATCTTGATTCACTGCAATACAAGTTTTCGGTGAACGGAAAAACTTTTGATGTGACATTTTATGTTACATTTTATAATATAAATATATATATATAATTCATTACTTATTAAAGTGTTGAAATAAGTATACATAAACCGACATCCGTAGCATCGCAGTGGTCTGAAAATAGTGCTTCAGAACTCATAGAAGTCGTAATAATTATGGTACTCTATCGATACTATGGAAGTACGTGATATATTTCAAAGGAATTCTCCTTTGAGTCAGTCACAGTCCGCGATATTCGTATTATTTTAACGTTTCAATTACTGCTACATTTTAAATACGCGGTTTGAAACGAACGCGTTGAAAACGAACGTGTTTTACAAGCAATCAGGTTTTATATAGGTAAAAGGATAATTTAGCTTCAGAAATTTCTGCTCCCTAGCCAGACAAACATCTCTGTCTAATTTATTTTATGTGCACCGGTTAAAACCTGTTTAAACAATTAATTATTTTATTTGGTGCTGTCAATTACCATATTTTTTAACGATCTAAAACTGCAGTCGTAGTTTACGATGTTCTAACACGTACACAAAAGCAGCGCCTATACGGCAATCTACGCACACCACGATAATACCGACCGACACGAGGAAACGCCAGAGTAGCCCGCGAAAATGTAGCCCCGAAATTTTATTTTGCAATGCAATGTGCATGGCAGTGTCAGCCTCTATGTTGAACAAAATATGTATGATTCGCGACCGTACTTATTTACAGAATTATAATAATTAAAATTGTTACAAAGTACATTCCCACTGAATAACTATTTCATGAAAAGATAATTCAATGGGATTAAATGAACTTAGAGGGTTGTATTGAAGATTTTAATGATTAAAATTCTGTAACTAGGTACCTACATACATGTTACGGCTGCGAATAATATTTTTTAATTAACAAGGTGACACTGACCTGCAAAAGATAATCTGCGTAAGATAAATTTACCTACTAGTGTGCCATTTGCGCAGCTTTACGTTAGATGTTCCGAACCGCTTTAGAGCAGACCGTCACTTGCAGCTATTATATACTAAACTTATTATACCTACTCAAATATCTATATATAGATATAATACCTACTCAAATCAATCAAATCGCTTGTAATTTAATTTAGTTACTGCGCGCTGCGGCAAGGAAATGAAATGAAATAGGTAGATACCTACTAGTAGTAGGATGAAAGATGGAAGTAGGTACTAGCACAGTACTAGGTAGCTACATACATTGTTTTTGTTTACTTGCTATAATAATTATTATTGGTGCCAAATAGAATAGTAAGTATTATATTATTATGCATTTTGCAGTGCACTGCTCGGTCTATTTCTAACTTGATATTAACACAACGACTACGAATCGAATTTCCACATTTTTTTTTATATAATTTAGGATTACTTTGGACAAAATTAGCCAAGTACGTCATATTAAAATAAAGAAGGCAAACTTAAAAATATATGCTCAATAAAATATTTTTTGCAGCTATCGTTAACCTTTAGACCAAACAGCCCTAAACCCCTAATGCACCTTTTTTGGGACGTAAATAACATTTGCTTAATTAAGGTGGATGCTCCAGGGTAGCCCGCGAAATTCAAATTTTCTTACGTTTTTTGTAATTTGCAGACCAGTGCTAGGTTGTATGTTTATTAAAATATTGTTCGCGACTGTAAGACGTATGTAGTTACAGAATTATAATCATCAAAGTCATCAATACAACCCTCCGAGTTCATAAAGGTCGAGGAATGATTTTGACCTTGAAAAAGTCGTTCCTCGACTTTTTCAAGGTCGCGCACAATATTGTAATCAACATACAACTTAGCACTGGTCTACAAATTGCAAACAACGTAAGAAAATTTGAATTTCGTGGGCTAGCCTGACGCTTTCACCTTAAATAAATAAATAAATATCGCTGGACATTAACACACAGCGCCATCTAATGCCATACTATGCAACGAGGCTTGTGTCGTGGACACCAGATAGTTGATATACTACATATATTTTTTTTTTTTTGTTTGTAAATACATACTTATTATACCTACATATAAACATCCATGACTCGGAAACAAATGTCCATGCTCATCACACAAACATTTGCTCCAACCGGGATTCGAACCCGGGACCCTAAGAACGTAAGGCAGCCTCACTATCGCTGCGCCATTCGGGTCGTCAATATTGTTAGTTTCCTCAGAATATTATAACGCAAATCTTTAAAGCCCGGTTCCTATAATTGAGAAACGATCCGTTTTAGTTACGAATAGTAGTTTTATATACGAGGCGTAAGCTAAAACCGTTCCTATAAAAAACGTCTCGTCGTCCAACTTACTGACGGCTTGCAACTAACGGATGGGAGGGTACCGGTAAGCGTATTGTATGGAGATGAGAGTCTATGGTGTTCCTATAAATATTTTAACCCTCCGTAGACCGTCAAGGTGACCATTCGTAATGTCATTTGGTTACCGGCCTATTTCGGTCGGTTAGAGTAGATTTTCTACATTATTTTACTGTTTTCGCTTTTGAATTTTGAAATGTCGAGCTCAGATAGTGATAGAGAAGTGTTTGATATTAGATCAAACTCCAGTGAGACTGATACAGAAGAAGATAATAAGCGTGATAGAATATATAAAGAAAGAGTGGATTATTTAACGTTGCTGGATTTTTACGAATTTCATGTGAGATTTTGACTCGAATAATATTATGTAATTTTTGCAATTATTCTTTTTCCTAATTAAATACAATACCTATGCATGATTTTCAATATGTTTTTTTTAGAAATTTTAAATTGTAATCTTGAGCTAGATGCTCACCATATTTGTAAGCCTGCTACTGGCATAACATAGCGCTCGATTTTGTCAATTATAAGGTCTGTATTTCTGTACCTGTGTTAACAAATAAAAAGTTATTTGATTTGATTTGATTTGACTCGATAAAGAATCTACTGAACAGTTACTTCTTGAAATTCATCCACATAAAAGAGTAACAGGATCCAGGTTAGTATCTTGGAGGCTTTTTAATTTATTGTACACCCTCAAAATGTAAACATAACCTAAATAAATTGATGTTATTTCAGGAATCATGGGATATCTCCACTACATCAGCCATTGTTGACGTTAAGATTTTATGCTTTGGGAACGATGGATGTTATTGTCAGTGGCGGACTTTGTGGGTGTGTCAAAAATGTCAGCTTGTCGCATTGTGCGTGATATTAGTTTTGCTATTGCTAAACTGTATAGCAAATATATTTACATGCACAGTACAACAACACTACTGGAGCTGTACTGTTTTATGTACTACACTTCCTAATTACAAAACTATTAAGTACTATTTATTATTTGGTTACAACAAACAGGTTATCAGCGAGCTTTTAACCGTAAATTAAAGAAAGATGCTGAAGAATCGGATGATCAAATTTAAATAACATTGATTTGAACCAAGGGCGCGCGCTGAACTGTTTTAACGTTCCGTTCTTATTATTGCAAGCTGCATTCAATTGTGTTTGGTAAGGAAAAAAAAATCACGCAAATGCCTGTGATGGTATAGTTAGTTACACATCTTACAAAACTAAAAGATTAATTTGTTTGTAAATCTAGCTTATTTTATCTTGAATTTTGTGTTATTTTAAATTTCAATTTTGCTTATAACGAAATGCATATCTGTCGGGCAATGGTCGGACATCTGTCGCACATCTGTGAATGAAGAGGGCTCGGTATTTCAATGACCAACGGACGTTCGTCGAAAGCGATATCTTCAGCCGCTATCCCGAGATAGAACAAGCCCTCAAAACCCTTAAGTCCCGCTGAGTATGGATAATACGAACTTAAGTAATTTCAAACCGCGATCCCTTAAATTAGGTTTTTTCAACGCCAATGGCCTCAGAAGCCAACGTGATGAGATCGCCGCCTTCCTCCACGACCATCAAATTGACGTTTTCCTCTTACAGGAAACCTTCCTCTCGCAGTCACCGTGACCCGAAAATTGCCAACTATCGCATAGTTCGCAACGATCGGTCGCGTTGTCACGGTGGTGGCACTCTAATTTATTACAAAAAGGACCTGCATTGCATCCCCATAGTCCCCCCTCCGTTAGAGTCTCTACTCGAAATTTCCATCTGTCGGCTTGGCATGACCGGTCATCCGCCGATCACCATCATATCGGCTTATATCCCTCCCGGGGGCACGGCCGAGGAGCATTCGCTACTCACCAAGGACCTTACAGTCCTCTTCGGCCTGAGCGACTCCGTGATTATAGCGGGCGACCTCAATGCCAAACATCCCGCCTGGAACAGCACGCTGACCTCTCCCAGAGGAAAATTCGTGTATGACCTAGGAGTCTCCCTTAACTTTGATCCCATTGCTCCTATGGAGCATACTCACTATCCCCATGACCCGAGTAAAAAATCCGACGTTTTAGACATCGCGCTTCTCAAAAATGTCAACCTTAAGTTACATTTGATCGAGACTCTTCACGAGCTCAATTCTGATCATCGTCCTGTGTTCATGCACTTGCTCCCCCGCTCTGGTCCTTCTGACCCCGATCATCCCCCGCCTTCACAAGTGATCACCGACTGGAGGAAAGTCAGCGACAAGCTGAATTCCCTCACGTCGCCTTACCTGGATACCATCCCTGACCATATAGTCACAGTCGCAGACACGACAGCCGCCATTGACTCCTTTACAGAGCACATTCAATCCGTACTGACGGATTGTTCACGGGAAGTCCCAGACCTGAGCGATCAGCGCTGGAAACTACCCGATGACGTACGTGATCTGATAAACGAGAAAAACGCAGCTGTTCGTGCCTACAGCTCTTTTCCCTGCGACGCGAACAAAACTCACATGCGCTATTTACAGCGTGCTGTAAAGAAACGCACCAGTGAGTTTCGTTCGAGTCAATGGGACAAGATGCTCAGCGAACTAGAGCCCACGCACCTAGCTTTCTGGCAACTGCAAAGAAAGTTACGTGCCACCGAAGAGGCTTCGATGCCTCCTCTCACTCGCCCGGACAAGAGCCTCGCGTTCGAAGACTCTGAAAAGGCCGAATGCCTAGCCGACAGTCTAGAATCTCAGTGTACGCCCAGCACGCAACCGGTAGATAAGCAACACCTCGACAAGGTAAACGCAGAAGTTAAACGTAGGGCCTCCCTTCCCCCCCTTGAAGACCCCGTTGATCCTCTACCTATAGTCACCCCTGACGAAGTGTATGACATCATTAAAGGGCTTAAACCGCGTAAAGCACCCGGTTCCGACGGTATCACCAACAAGGTGCTCAAACTTCTCCCCGGTTAGTTAATAGTTTTATTGGCAGCCATTTTCAATGGCGCCCTAAGCAACAACTTCTTCCCCCAAGTGTGGAAAGAGGCCACTGTTATCGGAATTCCCAAACCCGGTAAACCCAAGGCGGTCCCCTCGAGCTACCGTCCTATCAGTCTCCTGAACGCAATCGGAAAAATCTATGAGAGACTTATTTATAAGCGTCTCAAAGACTTTGCCGAAGCTAAGAGCCTCATTCCCAACGAGCAGTTCGGCTTCAGGACCGAACACTCTTGCATTCAACAAACCCATCGCATCGTCGAACACCTGAGCGCTGGTTTCCAGCGTTCGTCGATAACGGGCGTGTTGTTCTTCGACATAGCGAAAGCTTTCGACAAAGTCTGGCACAACGGCTTATTATATAAGCTGTACCAACTAGGAGTGCCGGATCGTCTCGTACTCATCTTGCGAGACTTTCTGTCGAATCGCACGTTCCGATACCGCATAGGAAAATCGCTCTCTTCCCCTCATCCTATTCGCGCCGGAGTCCCTCAGGGCTCCGTCATCTCCCCGCTCGCGTTCACGTTGTTCACTAGTGACATTCCCAAGAGCAAAAAAGCTCAGTTAGCCCTGTTCGCGGACGACACGGCCATCTATTACACCGGTCGCTGTAAAAACGCAATCGCCAAAACCCTCCAAACCTCAGCCGACGTCTTAGGCGCTTGGTTTAGGAAATGGAGAATCGAGGTTAACCCCGATAAGAGTCAGGCCGTTCTTTTTTCGAGACCGCGTACTAAAATCACTTCCCCCATTTCGATCACCATGTACGGCAAGCCTATCCCCTGGGAGAAGCAAGCCAAATACTTAGGAGTCATACTTGACAACCACCTGACCTTCGGGTCACATATCAAAGCAGCTCGCGATCGAGCTGCCTTCGCGATGAGTAGGCTTCATTACTTAATAACGGAAAAGAGCAAATTGTCTCTCAGGTGCAAATTGCGTCTCTTTACCGCGGTGATCCGTCCCATCATGATCTACGCTTGTGTCGTGTACGCTCACGCCATGCCTAAATA
This sequence comes from Xestia rhomboidea, assembly GCA_963853795.1. Taxonomy (NCBI): domain Eukaryota; kingdom Metazoa; phylum Arthropoda; class Insecta; order Lepidoptera; family Noctuidae; genus Xestia; species Xestia rhomboidea. Next base: position 19,364,515 of record OY970775.1, read on the forward strand.
TCTCCATAGGATGCAGGTCCTCCAAAACCGGTTCTTACGTAAAGTCACGGGAGCTCCCTATTATGTCCGCAATGACCGTTTACATTTAGATCTTAAAATCCCCACAATAGCCCAGTTCATTTTCTGCGAAACGAAAATCTATGAAATTTCTGTCTGCGAAATAAGGAGACACCATATTATTATATATTTATTTAAAAAAAGTTTTTAAAAGATTTATAAGAATTTATGACAATGCCCCACGGCGTTGTCATAAATGAAGACTATATAAACCGTTTAAAAACCGTTTTCACGGTTTGACTGGGAGACTTGGGTTCTTGCCCGCGAACATCTTCATGGCGTCCTTTAACTCCTTGCGCTTCGCCGCGGGTAGGATCAACTCCAACTGCTTCGTGTAGTCGGTGTGTAGGAACACCAGGTGCTCGATACTGTAGGTGATGTCGATGTTGTTGCGCAGCGCGTACTCGTAGTAGTAGATGACACGCTTGACGCGGGTCGGCCTATTGCGCCGTATACTCACGGACCTGTACGCGTCGCGCAGGTTGAGCAACCACGCGTCCAAGCGTTTGAAGATGTATGCAATGCGGAACCGCGGGTCGGCCTCGTACTTTTTCATGTGGGAGCCTAGTTCGGACATCTTGAGTTGCGCACCGTAAATCAATTGTTTCATGAGGTCCAGGATCTTTCCGTTGTAATCCTCTATAGTGGGGTCATGCTTATACGACGGCAGTCGGCGGCCGCCCGCGTCCGGGAACGGGAACGGGTCCGTGTGCCAGCGCAGCCCGGGGGCCGGGGCCGGCGGGTGCCACGATGCGTTCATTTCGGGGAACAACTCACTTGCGTTGTAAAGCTCGGCGTAGTCTAAACTGACGTTGACCCTATATATGTGTTCAATCAATTGGCGGATTCTGCGTTCTCTCAACAATCCCGGGTGTTTGCTGACAAAACGCCGAATCCAGCTGCCTTCCGTTCAATTTGTATTTTCATTTTATTTTATTTATTATGGGACAATAAACAGCTACAATATATAATGTTTACAAATAACAATACCTAATATACATATTAGGTGGTATTAACAATATTGCTCTACATTATCCGCATGATAACAAAATTAAGTTATGGTAAAAAATGCTTCTAGATTTGGCATTACTCAGTTATATAAATTGAAAAAAAGAGCTTAGATTATTAAAATAAACTAATACGATTAATTAATTATATAAGAAAAGAAATAATAATTAGACAAATAAGAATTGAAATTAAGTATGTAAAATTAGGAAATTGACAATACAATACAATTTATACATTCATACAATTCATTAATTAAACGGTTAAAATAAATTAAATTAATAATAAAGGACTCTTATGGGGTCTTATTATCATTGGATAAAATGTTAAAAACATTGGACTTAAGTTTCGATTTGGAACATACAAAAATACCAATATCAATGAAGTTGCCAATCTTAAGATTCCACCATACGACGAATAGGGCAACGTGATCCTGAATTAGTCCGACAGGTATTTTTTACAGCGAACAATGTACCTGCACGGACACTACGCTTATTTACGGGGGACCACATAGCATAACTTACTCGTAAGAATGGAATCGAAGTGATTATGAACAATACCATGTAGTACCATGAGTTCAATATTATTTTTGTGCGACAGGCAGTGGTTGAGCTTGGCTTTTAATACTTTTCTTGGGTTATTATATTACTGTATTTACATTACAAATTACGAAATCAATAAAATTAAAAATTGTATGGCGAAAAAAAAAACCGGCCACGTTTCTTACAAAAATATTCCAAGCCCTTTATGATTAGTGCATATTGGTGTCGTGACTGTACCCAATATTGCAAATAAATAATTTGACTCCGATAATGCTATGGACCTGAATTGCCGCCCCTGGGCTCTACCTAGTTCCTGCTGTTCACATATCCAGCGTTGCTTGGTGGCAGAAGTGATCATCATCATCTGGCTAGCGGCCTAGCCTTTTCCCAAGATACAACGCGACGCCCGTCTCAAGGCAACAGTTGCCGGGGCAGCGCTAAATGCCAGCGCCGTCAGCACGACTGCGCGCAGCTTCTGTCAGTGGCGTGCTAAGTGACATTTTTTTTTGTTGTAAATTTTAAATGTAAATGTTTTCTTTTTAAGTGGTTTTAATAGTTTATATTTATTTATTGTTTAATTAGTAAGTTAATTATTTTATGTCCGGTGCCAGTTGTAGCGACGCCGGAATAGTTAGTGCCAGTCAACCTGCCACAGCACTGGATATGCAACTGGTACTGCTCCGAGGCTCGTTTTTTTTAAAGCGAACGGGGGCTTAAAATACACTATGGCAAGGTTCACAAAGCTCATAGTGTACCTTTGTGCCCCCCAGCCACATCACCGACATCAACACCTTTTGAACTAACTTTGTGGAAAACACTGTCCAAATTCAAAAATTCCACCCCAGTCCTAAAAAGAGTTCCCCGGGGCGCGAGACACTCGGTGGCGCTGAGTTTAGCCGCTGTGTCCGTCTCGCGACCCGGGAGAACTCGCAACATGCCTGGGAGCAGTTACTCACCTTCCCTTATAGGATTCTGCATGTCCAAAAAAATTTGGCAACTCAAAAATCTTTAACAAACCAAATTAAAGAAAACTGCAACATGCATACACATGCTACATTCGGCCCGTATTTTAGATTCCAAATTACCTTTTTTTAATAAACAGAAAGGCATTTGTGATCATGTGGAATCCAAGTTAAGTGACGGTGACATAAGGGGGGCAGCCAGAATACTGTTCAGCAGTGATGTGGTGGCGCCTTATTCTCCAGAGACTCAGCTCAACTTTCAGCTCTGGAGAGTAAACATCCATCGCCTGCGGATGGTCTCACCTTCCCCGACCCGCCCGTCCACCTGGACCCCTCGTTCAGGAATTCATTTAGCAAAATTACAGCCCCGCAGTTGATCGCAGCCGTGAGCTCTTTCCGGAATGGTTCTGCCGGCGGCCTCGACGGTCTGACTCCACAGCATTTGAAAGATTTGTTGGGTTCAGGCGCCGGGAAAGACGGTGAGTCGCTCTTGAAGAAGCTTGCGGGTCTGATCAACTTAATGCTCTCCGGCGGCGTGAACGATGCTGTCGTCGATGTCTTGTATGGGGTTAACCTGTGCGCTCTACGCAACAAGGACGGCGGCATTCGTCCTATTGCAGGCGTATGGCAGCCAAAATATGTTGCAAGTTATATAGTGAATCGCTTGCAACTAAGTCCCAGCCCCTTCAACTCGGTTTCGATTCCAGAGGGGGCTGTCAGGCTGCCATGCATGTCTTATCCTCTTTTTTAGACTCAAAGAAAGGTGAGTTCATCCTCAAGGTTGACGTCAAAAACGCCTTTAACTCCGCGAAAAGGAGTAAAAAAAAAAATACCCGAAATTTATGGTTTTATGTGGCAATGTTATAGGCACCCTTCAAAATTACTTTACAAGGACAACGTTTTAGAATCTGCAGTTGGTTGCCAACAAGGTGACCCTCTCGGGCCCGTCATTTTCAGTTTGGCTATTCATCCCATAATTCAACAACTAAATTCAAAATTTAACGTGTGGTATTTAGACGATGGAACGCTAGGAGGTGATGTTGACACCGTTTTGGCTGACCTACAACTCCTCAAACATCATTTTATATCTATTGGCCTGGACCTTAACCCCTCAAAGTGTGAAATTTACCTCTCTGACGTGACCGACAGACAATCAACTATATACAAATTTAATGAAATAGCCCCACAAATCAAAATTTTAGAAAAAAGTTCCCTGAACCTCCTAGGTTCCCCTATTTTGGAAGAAAGTTTTTCATAGTTCATCGATGACAAAATTAAACATTTCAATGATATTTCGGATAGACTCTTCAAAATTAATCTACATTCGGCTTTCACCATTATCAGATATTGTTGTTTTGGTCAAAATTTTATGTATTTTCTCCGTTGTTCTCCTCTTTGGAAGAAACAACAACTTTTTCATCCCCCCATCTCGGAAAGAGTATTTTTGCTCTTCGATATCTGAGTGCAAAAGTCGTTTTTATCCTCTAGAGGATAAAGTAAATTGAATTTAAAACATCGTCACGTGGACTAAGTTTGTGAATTCAAAACATCATTAAACCTATTTACTTCTACCTCCATGGTGCCGAATTTATCATAGGTACAACCTTTTTTAATTTGTTAAAAACTCAGACTCGGAACCTTCTTGGTGTACTTTTATAATTTGCTTTGCGCGCGCCATTTTCTTATCAGGTCAATTGTTAAAACCTTAGGTTAAAAACAAGTGAAAAACGTAAAATAAGTGGTTTTGGCGACCAAGAAGTTTATTTGACGCCAAAAGAATTGACTGAAACTGTTAATAATGCGCAAATGAGCTTTCTCCCTCAACAATCACGCGAGAAGGATTTGAAACAGTACGATATTAAAAAAATTGAAAAAAAATAGGTAGAAAATGCCCAAGGCATTAAGTCCGCCTTTGTACAGTTTTTACTTGTGCATAAAGTTTTAATAAATAAATAAATAAATTAATATTACACTCAACTTAACTAACTGTAGCAACGTTACTTTAATTTTTTCTTAATTGTACCTAAGTAGGTATTATTTGTTATAATTTAAAGATTATTCTGTAATACTTACCTATCATAATGTAGTAGTTAACACCTAAACTGAAATAAAAGTATCTTGTGATTGTAAATGTTTTTTTTTTTGCATTTAGTAATTTCCTCGCTGAGGTGGGATGAAAAGTTACGCGTTGCACTCGAGTGCAAAGATTTTTCACCTCGTGCTCTTTTGATTCCCTCGCTAACGCTCAGGATTCTAATTTTTGAATCACTCGCTGCGCTCGTGACTCAATTTTAGAATCCTTCGCTTGCTCGGTTATCAAAATTGAGCACGCGGTTAAAAAGCAACTTTGCACTCTTGTATAACAAATAACTATTGGACAAAATTGACCAAATTATTCGCAACACATTAACATCCATTCTTAATGTGGCTTTGGACGACCGAGCGTGGCTGCAAGCCACTCTACCAATTCGTTTTGGTGGCCTTGGCGTCCGCAAAATTTCTAGTGTAAGCTTCCCAGCGTTCCTGTCCTCTGTCCACAGCACTGAAAAGCTAAACAGGAAAATTTTAACTCTCGCCCTGGTTAACTCGGAAGTGCCGTGCTTGACCGACGCAGAGGACGCCTGGAAAGTGGCTTGCCCGGACACGGATCGGCCTGAGAACCCGTTTTCCCAGAGACAGTGGGATGAGCCGCTCTGCAGGTTGGTACGGAATAAACTTATTAATACGTCAACCAATACTGCTGAGCGTGCCCGCCTGCTGGCTGTGGGTGAGTGGGAGTCGGGCCTCTGGCTTCAGGCACTACCGTCACCTAATATAGGCACCTTGTTGGGTGACACAACCTTCCGGCTCGCTACATGTTTGCGTTTGGGCGCTCCTTGTGGGGCTCCACATCGCTGTCAATGTGGTGATGCAGTCGACTGCCTCGGACACCATGGCCTTTCCTGCAGTGAGAGTGCAGGTCGGATAGCGCGGCACGCTAGAATTAATGATCTCATCCGTCGTGCTCTTGCCACCGCCGGGGTGCCAGCTGTATTAGAAGCAGCTGGCTTGGCACGCGTCGATGAGAAGAGACCAGATGGTATGACCATAATGCCATGGATGTTGGGTAGGCCTTTGGTGTGGGACGCAACTTGCGTCGACACCCTTGCGCCCTCCCATCTTCCTAGCACAGTGAGCTGCGCTGGGGCGGCTGTTGCAGGTGCTGAAAACCTCAAACGGCGCAAATACAATAATTTAATTGGTAATTATGTGTTTGAGCCGTTTGGGGTTGAAACACTAGGGCCACAGGGTCCGAGTGCCCACCTAGTATTTCGAGAAATCGCCAAGCGGTTAGTCGACTCTTCACGTGACCAGAGGGCGGGCCTATTTTTTGGCCAAAGAATCAGCATTGCCATCCAACGTGGCAATGCTGCCAGCCTTCTGGGCACTTTTTCTGTTGACAGCGATGTGGACGAATTTTTTGACGCCCTGTAACCGTTTTGTTACTTGTACATATTTTATTATTATTTAGAGTTATAGTTTGTATAAAAGTAGTGTAATTATTTAAATAAAAATGTAGTACGTTAGCTTCTAGAAACTTTCGTCTAGATTCTAATGTTAACTTATTATTATTTTTTAGTAATTGTGAATATGACAAACACCTTTTATAACACCTATGGTAAACGGCGCGAAGAAATTTACGCTGGACTTTCTCGATCATATCTATATATTTCTTATAAAACGGGTTCCTTCTTACAATAGAGGTGTTACAAAGAAAGGCCAATACAATAACGCATTCAGGGTGCTGATGGGGTTGCCCCGATACTGCAGCGCATCAGGGATGTTTGCTGAAGCTCACGTAGACTGTTTCTACACGGTGATGCGGAAACGGTGCGCATCTCTGGTTATAGGGTGCGGGGCAGCGCCAACAGCATCCTGTCTATGATTGCGAGTAGGCTTGTGCGTGTGTTTGTGAACCACTGCTGCAAGGTTTCAGCTGGGCCTGTCACCTTGCAGCAGTGATGTCACAATCTGTTTTTGTTTTGTTGGCAAGTGTATTACTAACATAGTTTATAAGTATATTGTTACTAACACTTGAGTCTTGTTGCTCGAAATAAAATGATTTAACTTAATTACTTAGCCTGTACTTAAAATTTGTGATAAATTTGTTTCTAGTGAAATTTAAATAATGACATTTGGAGATGCTTAATTGTAATTTGTTGTCAAGACAGTAGGTATGGTGAGAGTCTATCTAAGTCTTCTTCAAACAATAGACAGTCTTCTATTGTAGTAATAATTTTAAAAGCTTTCAAATTATCGGCATATAGAAATTGAGTACTTAAGAAGCATTTTCAAATGTCATTTATATATATATATACAGGGTTATTTGTAAAACACCGACAACCTCTCAGGACTGTGTTACTAACATCATAATCACACTTAAAAATTCATCAGATTTTCGTACAAAAATAAAAATATTTAAATTGAACGCTCTAAATGTTAAGAAATCTATGCGAAGCAAAAGAAAGCGATAGTACAATAGTGAGGGGAGCGGGGTCAGGGCGGCGAGGGCCCGTAAAAGCTTTCAATATTTTTTTTTTTTTTAATGAAAAAAAATTAAATTTGATGAACTAAAATATGATGAATTTTTAAAAGTCATAGAACTTTAGTTGTTGATTATGATGTTAGTAACACAGTCCTGAGAGGTTGTCGGTGTTTTACAAATAACCCTGTATATATATTAAACAGGAGTGGTCCCAGGATTGAGCCCTGTGGAACAAACTGTACACTCACAACAACCTTTTGTTTTCTATTTTGAATGTACGATGAAAACCACACGAATTTTGAATTGAAAACGCGTGCCACGGTCCGTACGAATAATTTTACGAAACTTGAGAGTCGTATCTTACGAGTTTATTTTTTATAGCCCCTCCAGGTTTTTTGCATTGCAGCATCGCCATTTCGTGTTCCCCCATTAATAACGTGACTAATTATAATACAGGTGGAATTTTTCAATGCCGCCACCTGGAGGGAAACTCTAAATACTGGAGATAGCAAATTTTACTCAAAGGAAACATTCCTTTATTTTTAAAAAGAAACAAATCCGCATTCACAGATTTTCGAAAATTCACTTGCCACACTCGGGAATCGAACTGACTAAAGTTCGAAATATTAACATCCTGTACTTTTTTTACGTCAATCGATAGGGTCAATCGTATGGATCTAATCTCTCTAACAACATGATAAATTAAATTAAGCGAAAACCATGAATCTAAACTTATAATTTCAATGGGATAAGATAAAGCACTTTTACTCAAAGGTCCAGCCGATTACTTATGTTATAATTAACAATATCTTTGACGTCATAGTGACGTTAAAATAACGAAGAACTGTTTAGATAGGAGGATTGCAATTTCCACGTGTTTGTTTGTGCAAATTGCAAACTTTTTTCTTCAATTGTAAAGGTCCATCCTTTGAATAACAATGCTTTATCTTGTTGAATTTATCCCATTGAATTTATAACCTTAGATTTGATTTCATGGTTTCCCTTTAATTTGTTTTATCATGTTTGTTAGAGAGATTTGATCCATATTATTGTTATTATTTATTTATTTGCAAGACTACAGAGAGGTCTAATGTGTTAAGTTAAGTTATATTGTTACTAATGAACAAATTGGACCTCTGTGTAGGTTAAGTAGTCTATGTTAGTACTTAATAACTAAAACAGATCGGGTGCGATTAGTTAGCGCCCACACAAGCGGGCTGTCTGGCCAGGTGGCTATCGATTGCAGGATAGTAGTGGTGTGGATTGTATAGGACTGCCACGCAGCCTGTGGAGTAGCGAGGCAGACTTTTTACGCCACAACGCATTAAAAGTGTCAGTGCGTGCCTCGGCAAACATTGCTGAGGCACTACAGAAGCGTGGTAGTCGCAACAATACCCTGAACGCCTTATTATACTGGATACGCAGAGCACTTTAAGCTTTTTGGGTATATGTGAACCACAGGGCTCCCGAGTACAGCGATGTGCAGTATGCCTTAAAAAGGACTATTTTAATTGCAGCTGTACATCGAGAGGACCGGCGTGCCAGCATAGACGGTGCAAAATATATGTGCCCTAATATTCTTACACCATTATAATGCTACATTATCCCTGAGTAACATAGGCTATAGCTATTATTAGAAAAAAAATAGGGGATAGTTTGATTTTCCACTAATACATCCCGTATTAGGGGAAAATAAACGTCCAATAGTGCGAAGTCGGGTTGGGTCGTTAGTTCTTCAATAAACTGTTGCTGGAAGAAGTCATACCTGACGAATGGTAACAGTTTGCTGGTGCCCATTTTTAAAAACAAGGCTCATGTGCTGGAGTGCAACAATTGTAGAAGAATAAAGCTACTGTCACATACGAAATGTCACGTATGAAAGTTTGGGAGAAAGTGCTTGAAAGGCGACTGAGAGAAGATAGCGAAATTTCATGGAACTAATTCGTTTTTATGCCTCATCAGGGCACGACGGATGCAATTTAGCTATCCGTCAGCTATGCGAAACATGCAAAGGTGCATATAATGAAAAACTTGCACATGGTGTTTTTCGACCTCGAAAAACTTTACGACCGAGTGCCCCACGCCACCCGGAACCTCACGAGGTTCTGTGGAGGGCTCTTCAGGAGAAAGGTGTGCCTGGGAATTATGTGCAGTTGATCCGTGCGATGTACAGTCGATGCAGTACCCAAGTCAGGTCTAAAGCCGGCACCACCGGCAGCTTCAATGTGGCTGTCGGCTTGCACGAAGGGTCGGCTGTCAGCCCTTACCTCTTTCTGGTGAGAATGGACGCTCTCACGTCGGACATCCAGGAAAAGGCACCCTATTATATTGTATGCTGTTTGTCAATGACATTGTGCTGAGGTCCAGAGCAGATTGGACTTGTGGTGGCAAAGATTGGAGAATGTTGGCCTGAAATTGAGGAGAACCAAATGGAAAACTTGTTTTACGATTTCGACGGTCTCTCCAGTCCTATGCTTATAACTCCTGCCGGAACGCCCATACCGATCTGCTCCGACTTCCGGACTGTTCATCCAGTTGTTGTTCCAGTGGGAACAACTTGCGACCCACGGATGCCCCTCAATTTAAAGGGGAGCATTTACAAGTCCATGATTAGTCCTCTGTACGAATGCTGGGCTGTGAAAAAGATGGATGAAAAACGATTGCATGTAGCGGAGATGAGAGTGTTTAGATGGATTTGTGAAGTGACAAGAATGAATAAAGTAAGGAATGAGTATATTAGAGGAAGTTTGAAAGTGTTACAGAAAAATTGAAAAGAAGTCGTACATCTTGGTATGTACATGTAATGAAGAGAGATGAAACGCATGTAACTAAAAAAAAGTAATGGATATTTAATGTTGATAAATAGAGAGGGAGGCCAAAGAGAATGGATTGTGTGAAAAACGATATACGGAAACGATAAGAGGAAGGAGTAAATGATGCCGTGACGTCTTACAGGAGAGAATTGAAGAAGAAAGCGTGTTGCGCCGACCCCGAGTAGAGTGGGACAGGGGCAGGGAGATGAAGAGAGTCGGCTAGCAGCCCATTACGTAAAGACTTTGCCCTCCTGAATCTGTGCCGGCCAGCTCTATAGCATAGTTGTGTGTGGTATTTAAAACTAAATTCAGCCTGACGAGTTAAATAAGGACACAATAGTAACAAAAACTGTTTGAATACAAAATACTAACAGTTGGGGAAATTTGAGGCTTGAGTGCAGATAGTCAGGCTTGGGTTTGTAAGCGGGGGGCCCCCCCCGGCGCATGTCGGACGACGCAGGCGCACGATGGCCCCGTGGGGGCGTCTTCTGGTCGGACAGGTCCACGTCTCCCTGCAGCACCTTCATTCTCTCGGCCAGCACTGCCTTCAGCCTCAGGTCCTCGCCCACAAAGTCGTGGTCTCTCAATGAGATAAAATGCTCATTCGATTTCGTGTTCGCAGAAAGTGCAGTCACTCCTGGAAATAGTTCATATTCCGGTTATAGTATCCGGCGGAGAGAGCTACTGCAACTGCTTCTCAGCCGCAGGCCGCACAGTAGTCACATGGACCGAGGAAATAGTTAGAGCAGTCACAAAAAACCCAAGTGCGCGTTGGATTCGCGCATGTAGAGTTCCGTACCATCATAGTACCCCGAGCCCCCTTTAATTTTATTATTTGTCGTTATAACGGCAACAGAAATACATCATTAGTGAAAATTTCAACTCTCTAGCTATCACGGTTCTTGAGATACAGCCTGGTGACAGACAGACAGAGACGGACAGTGGAATCTTAGTAATAACCCTCCCGTTTTTACCCTTTGGGTATGGAACCCTAAAAACTAGGTACATCATTTTTTTGATGACGCAACTTTCGTATTGATTTAACTATGATTAAAAACACTTACTACAGATTGATGAAAAGAATCCAATGAACACTGTAAATGTAATTAAATTATTATTAAAAGTACTAAAATCTACTTACACGATACAGTGTGTAATCGTAACTATGTAGTATGAGGAAATCGTACGTACGAGATATGAGAATAGTGTCTTGGATATTGGATCTTTTTTGACATTGGAAATGTCTTTTTGTTCGCTCCAGTACAGGCTCTGATTTCGCGAAAAAGTGCGATCCCCTTATATCTCGAAGAGTCGTGAAGATATGACATTGAAAAAAAAAAGGCTCAAAAGACGCATATTTACGAGAGCTGGAAGGTGCTGTCATGATTTACCTTAGCTTGACAAAAGCAACCTATGTATAATGTTCACGATATTTCACAACTTCAAAGTCACAAACATCTATTCTGTATATTCTTCTGTATTCTGTACTTGTTCGACATAAAATAGTTATTTCTTAATTTGAATTCTGAACTGATTTAACGGGTTCAATGGGAGTTGTGCTCCGGGAGTAGCACGTTGTCGGATGGCCGAATGTCATGATTTCTTGTTCTGGAAATTTATTTATTTCGATTGGCAACACAGCTAACCGCTATGCCGTTTGGATGAACGGGATGGCGGGAAAAAAAAAAGGAGGAACACACTTGGGGATCGTTAAGAAGTCCGGATTAGTAGGTTAAAAATATTAAAGTTTGCACTGAATAAAATAAGAAGTTAAACTGACTGTATTATCGAGACTGTAATAGTTATGTGTCTATTTGATATTAGTAAAGTAATTTTATTAGTATAAAAGTGGTTTTATTATAGTGCAAAAATAATTATTCGAGAAAGTAAAAAACTAAAAAAGTTATGGCCAAAATTCAACTTCAAGACGCATATTAATCTGCTTACGGGTAGAGTTAGAAAGCTAATCTACATATTTAGAACCCTCCGATACGTTGCAAACTTTAAAATTATTCGTACTGTTTATTTTGCCCTGTGCTCCTCTATTATAACATACTGTATCTCATGCTGGGGCGGTACTGCCAAGACTATTTTGATGCCCCTAGAAGTCGCTCACAGGGCCATTTTGAAAGTTGCAACCTTTCGACATTTTATGTTCCCTACCAATGAATTGTACAGTCAATGGGGAATTCTCAACATACGGCAACATTTTATTTTACAAGTAATATTATTACAACACAGGAAAACCCCATACAAGAAAATAACAAAACGTCGAAAAGACAAAATATGCTCACTACCGCGAACGCGATCACCCTTCTTTAAAAGATTTTTTTACTACCAAGGCCCGGCTCTCGATAATAAGATAAATAAGCACTGTCCAATATATGGTATATCATATTACAAATGTAAAAAGGCTGTTTACTCATTCCTACAAGATAAAAATTACGATGAAACGGAAAAATTCATAACTAATTTAATTTGATTCACTTGTTTATTATTATTTTTTTTATTTTTTTTTTTCGTTTCTCTGATAATTTACTACAGATACTAAAAGATTTCTATAAAGATGCACATCAAAATCTCACTAACATATGTTTCGGTCATACAATTTAATCCGCTACAGTTTATGACTCGCTACCTGTAGCGGAAAGACAACTTATTCGCACGGCATTCACATTTGGTCACAAAAAATACTCACCTACCCACTTGTTACATGATTTACTTTTACTTTTAGTTTATATACTTACCCTATCATTATATTTTCTATACTTGTCAATTTACTTATTTTTAGTTTTAAGCCATAACAGGAGAAAAAAAAAATGTATATCTTATAGTTAAACATCAACATTTGTTTGTAGTAAGCACCTCATAATGTACTATAATGCATAATGTGTACGATTTTATTTTTTTCTTTCCTTGGGGACCGGCACTGTACTCCTTAACACAGGTTATCTATTAACCTAGCTAGGAATACAGCACCTCACCCACCATTTTATTGTAGTCTTTGTACACTATTTTATAGCGATTCTGTAAATTGTGACATGTACTTACAATGTTTTTTTTTTTTTGATGAATAAATTATTATTATATTAATATGAAGCACTTTAATGAACTAGGGTGCGATGGTAATGACATAAGACGGAATAACAATGGAATATGAAGGACTTTAATGAACTAGGGTGCGATGGTAATGACATAAGTCGGAATAGCAATGGAATATGAAAGGAATTTAATGAACTAGGATGCGATGGTAATGACATAAGACGGAATAACAATGGAATATGAAGCACTTTAATGAACTAGGGTGCGATGGTAATGACATAAGTCGGAATAGCAATGGAATATGAAGCACTTTAATGAACTAGGGTGCGATGGTAATGACATAAGACGGAATAACAATGGAATATGAAGGACTTTAATGAACTAGGGTGCGATAGTAATGATACAAGTTGGAATAGCAATGGAATATGAAGGACTTTAATGAACTAGGGTGCGATGGTAATGACATAAGACGGAATAACAATGGAATATGAAGGACTTTAATGAACTGGGGTGCGATGGTAATGATACAAGTTGGAATAGCAATGGAATATGAAGGACTTTAATGAACTAGGGTGCGATGGTAATGACATAAGACGGAATAACAATGGAATATGAAGGACTTTAATGAACTAGGGTGCGATGGTAATGACATAAGACGGAATAACAATGGAATATGAAGCACTTTAATGAACTAAGGTGCGATGGTAATGATACAAGTTGGAATAGCAATGGAATATGAAGGACTTTAATGAACTAGGGTGCGATGGTAATGATAAAAGTTGGAATAGCAATAGAATATGAAGGACTTTAATGAACTAGGGTGCGATGGTAATGACATAAGACGGAATAACAATGGAATATGAAGGACTTTAATGAACTAGGGTGCGATGGTAATGACATAAGACGGAATAACAATGGAATATGAAGGACTTTAATGAACTAGGGTGCGATGGTAATGATACAAGTTGGAATAGCAATGGAATATGAAGAACTTTAATGAACTAGGGTGCGATGGTAATGATACAAGTTGGAATAACAATGGAATATGAAGGACTTTAATGAACTAGGGTGCGATGGTAATGATACAAGTTGGAATAGCAATGGAATATGAAAGGACTTTAATGAACTAGGGTGCGATGGTAATGACATAAGTCAAACTTTAATTTTCTTCCAAAACATTTCAATACTTTCCCGCGAAAAAAATTGAGGGTACGGACGGTAATGAAGAGGAGATGAATGAACAATTCAAACATTTTGTTTAATAATTTCGTTACCGAATACATTAGAAACTCGATAATTAAATAGGATCAAAATCAATTTGAAAGTCAAACGTATTTATAATAATTTGTTTACTACAGTACCTTGTGAAATAGAAGAAATGTGATTATATTATTTCTGGACGAAGCACTACCGACATGCGAAGATGATAGCGATAGGCGTACGTCCGCTTCACCTGTTTGCCGCGGCTGACTGACCATTAGAAACACGTTGTGACCTGCACTATATTAGGGACCGAATAAACGGAATAAACCACTACAAAATTACAAAGTTTCCGAGTACGGATGGTGTTCGCGACGAACGTCACCAAAAAACCAAGTGTAAATAGTGTTTTTACCACAAACATATAGAGTCAGTGATATGGGCAATAACAGTCACGAATAAATAAGTGAGACAGTGATTAGAATTAGTAAACAGTCATTTACATAAGCGCTAGACTCATACTCATATAACCTCGCAAGTGGACTTTAAAGTCTTAATTTAGTAATTTTAGTGAAATCCAGGTAGTCTAGTTTGCGTCCTAGGCCGGGATATATTTTTATAGGAGATATTTTTTAATAACTTAGCCCCTCAGGAAAACCACTTTGTCGAGAGTATGACAGTCTAACGCAAATCTTTGTTCATAACGTGTAAATTTTGTATAAAAGACTGACAGTTGAAGGATCATTACAGGCTGAAAAACATAGACACGTAAATATAAATAGTGGATTTCGATAGGTCATATACCCTCCTTGTATATGGCAATTATATACTTACAGTTTCGATGACAGTTTTCGTGTAATTCAGCTTGAAAGATCCTTCAACCAGCCAATATTTGAAAAGTTGTATAGTTTTTGCTGATAGCAGTTTTTGTTGATAGATAACTATGTATATCAAAAAACTTGTGATACCTTGAATGTACTTAGATATAAGCAAAAAATTGTATATTTGCAAAAAAAATAAAAATTAATAGTTAAAATTTCCAATAAAAAAATTCCAAAATCAGGAAGCGATTCGCGGCTCTCGTTACAGTATAGTTCCGGGGTACGATAGTAATCTCGGAAATTTATAGAATCGTAGTCATCAGTACGGCAAATATGTGTTATTAACAAGTAAATAAACAGTGAAAAATAGTGCGATAAAAGTTCTGAAGTTCCGAATCGCTTCCTGAAACAGTTATGAAAGTTTATCAGTGTTGTTATTCCCAGTAACCCTTTCCCCTTGTAATGCCTGAGGTAGCCTGAACTGATAGGTGTAGGATGTCAGCGCCGTCTTGGAGCGAAGAATACGTATGCACAGTATAGTATATGCATAGGCACATCGTCCGTTAGGTACACGTATAAATCCTCGCGTCCAGCGATCACGCTCGTCCGGCACAGATGGCGATGAAGTTTTTATTGTGACAATTAGAAAATATAGCTTTTTTTCTACTATTACTAAGGTAATGGTATATTCAAAATACTTAAGGAATAGGTCAGGGCTTTGGTTCTTACAAACCGTATTAAATAAAGCTATCAATTCGAAAGTAGACAAATAAACATGAAAACATACGCCGAGGTATAGTTGGAAGCCTACACGAGTGGCGCGCTGAGGCGCTACGCCGGGGGGAAACTCCGCTGCTGCGGCAAATTGTCGTTCAGCGGACGGACTTCAGGCGGGATCTCATGGCGACATGGAGAGAGCGACTATCGCAACCCCGTGCAGGGCACGCCACAATAGTGGCGATAAGTCCCCTCTTTGAGGAGTGGCTGGAGAGACGCCACGGCGTCCTCACCTTCCGTCTGACGCAGGTTCTTACCGGACACGGATGTTTCGGTAAGTTCCTGCACCGAATCGGGCGGGAGGAAACGCCCGGGTGCTATCACTGTGAGGATAGGCCGGAAGACACGGTGGAGCATACAGTGGAGGTGTGCCCCGCTTGGGTGGAGCACCGCCGTGTCCTCGAGGTGGCGATCGGCGGCGGCGACCTCTCGCTCCCGGCCCTGGTTCGTGCCATGGTCCGGAGCGAGACGGAATGGGACGCCGTCACCTCCTTCTACGAAGCAGTCATGCTAGCGAAGGAGGTGGCGGAACAGGACAGGGAGAGATCCTCACGTCCCGGCCGCCGCGGGAGACGCCCCGGGCGTCGGGGGCCACGTGGTGGCTTCCGGCCACCGTAGGCGCGGGCCTGTGGACGGGGAGCTATGGGCTAGCTCGCCGTCCGTACGTCTCATGACGACAGGCCGTGTCGACGGCGCGTTCGTGTTCCACGCGCGCCTCAAAGAGAGTCAGCAATAGAGAAGGGGTCCGCAAGGACCGAAGCCTGCCGGGGCTGCGGGACTATTCGAAAGAGATACCGTGGCCCCGGAACACAAAGGGCGAGGAAGGAACATGGATGGGTTTTAGTCAGTAAAAGTCTGACACTCCCTCCTGCTCGGCCCAGAGCGGGAGAAATCATTTGATGATTTCCCATCCAAAAAAAAAAAAAAAGGTATAGTTGGAAACAAAGAGGAATGAATTTGGACGCAGTTCTATCAGTTTTTAAATAAAGTAACAAATCAAAATGAATTATCGATACTCCTTTTAAAGTGACTATCTCTTTACCCATTCTGCTTAAAAAATAAAATAAATTAAAACCATGGGTAAATTTGTTTGGAAATCTTTTTTTGCACGAAACTACGGAACGACCCATAAATACACCATTATTTGTTGGTCTTTCTGGAACCGAAAGCCATAGACTCGATCATCGAACTCGGAACGATTGGGACTGTTTTCTTTTTTTTTAAATAACAGTAAAAAAAATAACGAAAAATTAAATTTATAATATTTTTATTTTTATTTTATGAGAAAAATTATCCCAGTCGTTTTGAGTGAGTTTATGGCTTTCGGTTCCAAAACGACCTAAAATTAACCGTGTATATAAAAAGTATTTTTAATTGAATCAGTTCGACACGGTTTCACGTAAAGAACTCTTGGATTGTACCGGATGAAAAAATCTAGACAGAAGTTGAATAGCGAGCTTTTGCTTTGCACATATTTCCACGAACGTGGTACCGGGGAATCATTCCCCCTGCGTCGAGTCCCTTTCCGTCGACTCGTGATTTTTCATGGTTTTGATGAACTGTCTTTTGTTTCGCCTCGAGATAGCTGTCACAGAGTACAGACACATTAAAAACGAAATACGGCTTTTTAATTAATAAAGTTATTTTGCTCATCCGGTGATCCGTCTTTAAATAATACATTGATAACCCACCAAAAAGTACTAGGCTAGCATTATGAATGTACTGTTGGGAAGAAATGAGGTCTTACGAAGTATCATGCAGAAATGAGGTGACACTGACAGACGACATTGTAATGGTGACTGGTCGCGAGAGACTCCGGTTGAAAAGGGCTGTGAGATTTATATTTTCCTATTTTGTGTACCTCGTTGACTTATTTTGAACATCTTCACTTCTGGATGCTAAATGTACTATCAAAAAGTCTTATCTCTCTACACAAATAAATAAAATTGAAGTGTCCGTAGGTGTTTTTTTTAAGTTTTGTCTGTCTTTTTGTTCCGGCTAATCCCAGAAACGGCTGCAGTGTTATTTTGCCTTAGTTTCGGACATGCCCGTTTTATTTTTTTATCGTCATAGGTAATAAAAGGCTAAGGGCAGGCAGGGTAGGCTTAATATTAATAACTCATTCTAAAAATACCCGTTCTGATATTTCACTTCGTTTTGGAGATACTAATATTATTGTGAAAGGTCATTGACCTTCTTGAAAAAGGTTTTTTCCTTTGCATAAAATCTCTAAACTTGTAACTTCTTGATTCTTTACTGATTTACAACCTTTTATTTGTTAAACTTTAAAATTTTAGAATTTGATGTTAGTAGAAAGATGTTTGTAGAAAAATATTGACATTGTTTGATGGTGAAAACCAAGTATGATATTATCTGCTTTACTGAACATTGGATGAAAGATTATGAATTAATGCAAATAAATTATGAGAATTACATCGTGGGCAGTTGCTATAACCGGAAATCTAAGATGCGTGGGGGTTCATTAATCTTAGTTAAAAATGTTATTAAATCTAAGTCTCGTAATGATATAGTCGATCTATCGGTTGAACATAGCGTAGAATTATCTTGTGTTGAGCTAGATAAGCATGTAATAGTGTGCGTTTACAGACCCCCTAATTACCTTAACTACTCTATCTTTGAGTCAGTAATGGAAGATGCTTTAGCAAAGCTTGTAACTGGTAATAAACCAATAATTATCTGTGGTGACTTTAATGTTAATATCTTAGAGAATAATGTAAATAGCAGTAGATTTTTAAGTCTCTTTAAATCATTTAATTTGTCAAATGTGTTTTCAGAACCAACTAGAATTACTACTAATACTGCTACATGTATTGATAATGTCTTTTGTTGCTGTGAGTACTTAGATAAATCCATCGTAAATTACCTTCCTTCTGATCACAGTGGTCAGACCGTTGCTTTCGCGTCCAATATACAATTACAAAGAATTCAGATTCAATCTAGACAAATAACACCCAGCAATTTGGACAAGTTTAATAATAATTTAATTAGCAAGCTAGGTATACCGGGCCATATTATAAACAATGTAAATGAATTTTATGAAGAATTCTTTTCGGTAGTGCACACCGAGTTCAATAATACTTTAAAAAAGAAATTTAAAACTATTGGCCCAAAGTTTATTTTTAGTGACTGGGCAACACCGGGTATTAGGAAAAGTAGGGAACGATTGTTTGAGCTGTACGGCCTTAAGCCTTACATCAACACAGAATCTTTTAATAAATATGTTGCTTATTCGAAAATTTTTAAAAACACTTGCAAGGTAGCCAAATCCTTATTCATTAGCAAGAAGATTAAATCAGCCGATAATAAAATAAAGACGGTTTGGAAAATTATCAACAGTGAAACAAATAGAAATAAAAAACTAAATAATGATTTCACACTAGAGACATCACGTGGTCTTGTGAGCTCCAACAATGAAGTTGCTCAAGAATTTGTAAATTTCTTTACCAGTATCCCACTTAAAACTACAGAAACCTTAAAATCCTCTCCCTTGCTCTCTATTGATTTATTGAAAGCGAACGTTTCAGCCTGTCCAAATGAGTTTGAATTTCAGCATATAAACCCCATATTAGTCATAAAAGCTTTTAAGCAAATCAAGATCAAATTAACGGAAGATCTATGGGGTATGTCTATCAAAGCTTGTACCTCAATTATTGAGACTGTAGCACCGTATTTAGCCTTAATATTTAATTTGTGCGTGGATCAAGGGGTCTTCCCGGATCTAATGAAATTCAGTAAGGTAATACCGCTTTTTAAATCTGGGGATAGTAAAGACACCAATAACTATAGGCCCGTATCCGTGTTGCCGGTTTTCAGCAAGGTGTTTGAAAAGATAATGCTCAATCAAATGCTTAACCATTTTAACACCAATAAAATATTGCACGAGCAACAGTATGGTTTCACCAAAGGACGTTGTACAACTGACGCCGGTGTCACTTTATTAAAACACATATTTACTGCGTGGGAAGAGGCACAAGATGCCATAGGAATCTTTTGTGACCTTTCGAAGGCATTTGATTGCGTAAATCACGAAACCCTGATCTTGAAACTTGAGCATTACGGTTTAGGTAAACTTGCGCTCAGTTTAGTAAAATCGTATTTGAATGATAGACAGCAGCAGGTACAAATAAATGGTGTCAATTCAATGGGTTTAAATGTAAAAATGGGTGTACCACAAGGTTCGATATTGGGTCCCTTCCTGTTTTTAGTATATATTAATGACCTACCCCGTTTATTTAACAACCATCCGCATATGGTGTTGTTTGCTGACGATACTTCTTTAATATTTAGGATAAACAGACGTGCCACTGATCTTGACGACGTAAATAACGCCCTACTGCAGGTCCATAATTGGTTTACCGCTAATAATTTAGTACTAAATGGGAAAAAAACTAAGTGCATTAGATTTGCTCTACCAAATGTCAAAAGTAATGATTGTGACATAATATTGAATCAAGAGAAACTAGAATTTGTCGATAAAACGGTTTTCTTGGGAATCACGCTCGACTCAAGGTTACAATGGGGTCCTCATTTAACATCTCTTGCAGGACGGCTGAGTTCAGCTGCATATGCTGTTAGAAAAATCCGTCAATTTACTGATATTGATACCGCGAGGCTAGTCTATTTTAGTTATTTTCATAGTATTATGTCATACGGTATTTTACTATGGGGACGGGCTGCAGACATCGAGTCTATATTTATTCTGCAGAAAAGAGCCATCAGAGCCATATATGAATTACGTAGACGCGATTCTCTAAGAGAACTGTTTAAGGAAATTAATATCATGACAGTACCTTGTCAATACATCTATGAAAACATCATGTACGTTAGGAAAAATCTGCATTTATTCAGTAAAAGAGGTGACAGACACCACTATAACACTAGAAATAGGGACCAACTAGTTCAGCCAGGTTTCAGGCTTGCTAAAGTAGATTCATCTTTCATGGGGTACTGTTTGAAATGTTACAATAAAATACCTCCCCACATTCTTCAACTGAATGAGACGAAATTTAAATCTTGTATAAAACGCACACTATGTAGGCAAGCATATTATAAGTTGGGGGATTACATTGATGATAAAAATGCTTGGCTACATGCTGGTCCTGCTCCACAACCATAGTTGCAAACTAATTGATTGCACTGGTCGGGCATTATTTGAGTCTATCGACACGGAAAGAAGTAGAAGAAGAATTGATTCCCATGTTAATGTATTGTGGAAGCTGCAGAAGATTGTTAAAATATACCTACTTGCATTATATAGATTCCAGTTTTTAGTATTATATAATTGCATAGCACATGTGTGAGTACTTTGTACTGTTCAGCCACCACTTACATTTAGTTATCTTTCATTGACTTGAATATGCCTTGGTGGCTAAGAGAGAATGTCATGCTCACTCAAATGTCTCGCTGATGGTGGCGGGTGTGTCGGGTCATTTAATTCCCTTAAATATGGTCGAGTTGTTTGGCGCCGATACATGCGTCATGTTCGTGAACGGGCGCTCTCAGTTGGGACTGGTCATCTCTTGGCTGCCACGGTTCGTTCATTTTAATTACTTTTTTTTTTAATTTTTGATTTATTATTTTACTCTGGACGCTCTTAATGTGCACGTCTTTCTACATCGTTCTCACATATATGTATAATCTCAACATGAATGATGTAACCAAGATTTTGTAACAATATTTTGATTTAAAAGAGTGTCCATGGAGTTTCTTGCCCGTTCTTCTCCATAGAGATCTACGTTAGGGAACGGGCAACTACAGTACTTTCTCAAGTTATTATGCCTTGTGACTGTGACTGTAGCTTTGCTTTTATTGTATTTTCGACTTTCAAAAGTGCCGTAATGGTCTAATTGAAATAAATGATTTGAGTTTGAGTTTGAGTTTGAGTTGAGTTTGAGGTGAATTTTTCAGTCGCGGGCGAAATTCTTAAAAACCACTAAAACAAATTATAATGTAAGTGAAAGCTATTATAGATAAATCAATGAAAATGTAATTACATGTGATATAAGCCAAGCCAAGTGTTTTTACCCTCAGTTCTAGTCTTCCAAAGTGCCGTTGCATAGGAATCGGATATTTTCGTATGGAATAAAAACCAGTTGTGAAAGCTGCTTAGGGCTTTCTACCCCGACCTATTACTTTTAAATTCCCAACAACAACCACCAGCTATGAAGTAAAAAAAATAAAACAAATATTTAAAAATATTAAAACAGTCGGGACCCATCAAATAATCGACTAAAAGTCTAGATTATTTGATGGGTCCCGACTGTTTTAATATTTTTTTTTTTCATCAGTTGGGACTCGTATTGGATTGGATGTAATGATTTTTCATTACATCCTATATGGGTCCCGACTGATGCAGTCAATATATCCTGTTTCCTAAATTTGTTTTTTTCTTTTCAGTTTTATTTGAAGTTATTACTTAGTTATTTTTTATGCAGTAGGGTTTTTTATTAATATTATTTTTATTTTTGGTGACTATTAATATAAGAAGGTGTTGTTCTAATTTTGTTTTATTTTGTTTGTTATAAGAACCGTAGTATGTACCGTAGTATGCATTCCGTAATAAGCTGTTATTTTGAAATTACACACTGACACTTCAATTTTATTTATTTGTGTAGATTAATATATGACTTTTTGATACACATTCACATGGTTTCTTTTTTTAAATAAGTATAACTTCTTTTCGTTTGGGAAAGTAAGTAGATAAAAAACAGTTTCGAAAAATAATTTATTCTATTTCTTGTCTCTGTACACCGTGATCTGTATCGATTTTGTTTTTTTGTTTTTCATGTAGCCACGGATATCGTGATCAGTGGGTAACACGATAACGAGAAAATCGGATCATGGTATCAGTGGATACAACTCGCCGTGATCCGTAGCTACCGTGATCTGATAGCGTGATCGGTGGAGACAAACCCCATTTTTTACCTACCTCGAATGGTACGTGAGTTACCGAAAAAAGAAAAAAGTGACTAATTAACGGCAAAAGAAGTGCGAGTCTTGTTGCTGTTGGAGTAAGTACGGTTTGTATTTATTCCTAAAAGTACCAATTGAAGCACGAAAAGGTGGTGGGAGGTCATTCCAGCAGCGACTGGCGACGAATTAGAAACTACAACGGAATGCAGCAGTTCTGTGGGAGGAAGCCAACATCAGGTACGAAGATACTCTGGTTTTTATTGGTTAACATCCCGCGACCAAGACAGTTTTTTTTATGTAGATATTCTGTTTTTTTTTTGTGAGAATAGTGCCAAAAAGAAGGGTAGCCAGGTGAAGTTTTCTCCGCGCTGACATTCTCATCAAATTACCTTTATTCAAAAATGTAGTGACATGGGTTCTGGGCGGCACATTGTAACAGGACCTTCCACACGCATTCTGTACCCGATGGATTAGCTTCTGACTTCTACCGAGAATGCACGCCCCATACACTGTGTCAGCGTAGTTCAGCTTGGATAGGACTAGTGATTCAATTCACATAGCATGACTCGCATATCCACACATCACATTATGTAGGGACGGACGCGATACAAAAGCTTTAGTCGGTAGAAGCAGTTGCGCACAGCTTCCAGAATGTGTGTCACGCACCTTCACTTTGCCGCTGACAATAATACTAAAATCTTGTTAAAATTCTTCCGCATCGTACGGTCACTTCTGGAAGTTGTGATACACAACAACATCCAAACTCAGACGAGTGAGCATACTTACACAAAGGTGTGGTCAGGTGCGCCATAACGATATGATCTGGAAACGAATTGAACCATTATTAAGAGCCCTATTACATTTTGGTGTTACACCTATTGTACAATTTACTTAAAAATGGATATAACGAAAAAGTATTCTATTATAATAAAAGTATAGGATAATTTGTGATATAAAAAAAAATTGTTGATTGTCTATTTTATATTCAATAGGATCTAAAAATTAGAGGTAGCAAAAACTCACGGAAATCTGATTTCATAATTTGGGAATTATGAAATCAGGTTTCCGTGAGTTTTTGCTGAAATATACATCGGGAGAATGATTATTACTAAATAAGTTATCTAAAATTAGTTCTTCTTCTTGGGCCAAGTAGTCTCCTTCCAGGCGAGGCAAGAAGAAGAGAGAGAGAAAGAGAAGAGACAAAACGCACGGAAAACGCCTGGAAGAGCTACTGGTCCATGAAAGAGCTATTCAAGGGCGATTTACCGATCCCCTTAAAACGCAAGCTGATGGACATGTGTATTCTCCCCATCCTGACATATGGTGCACAGACTTGGTCTTTGACTAACGTCCAGAAGTCCAAACTCAAGGTTTGACAACGAGCGATGGAGCGCAGTCTACTGAATGTAAAATAACTGACCGGATAAGGAACACCACACTGCGCTCCAGAACGCAAATTGCCGACGTAGCTTATAAAGCTGCGGGACTAAAATGGGACTGGGCAGGCCATGTCTGTCGGATACCCGCACAGCTGTGGGCCCGAATATCGCAGGACTGGAGCCCTGAGACAGCTAGACGGGGTCGCGGCAGAACGAGGAGAAGACGGCGGGACGTCTTGGATGGCTTCCTGGCGAATTGGCGAGAATAAGCACACCATCGCGAGAAGTGGAAGGAGTGGGGGGAGGCCTTTGCTCTGGAGTGGGACAATACGGGCTAACTAAAAAAAAAGAGGAAACGAAGTATTTGTAACAAGTAATTGTTATTTCAAGCAACGAACGGAAAACATATAATTTCAACGAGTAAAACTCGCAATTTCGCATTTTTTGTAACAGGCCTCATAACGCATTGTATTCTGTGCGGACTGCCAATTTATTTATTTAATACACAAATGTACACTTAATTCGGAACGACTTGTGGATCGTTTCCGAACTAACGACCTGAATAGATCTGCATCTGAGGGCAGTAGACACAGAGCACATTGGGACGGCCCCAGGTCTCGATAGCTCTGTGCTATCCGAAAGTTTAGTTTGCTCACACGATAATGATCTAGAACCGCCGCGACAATTACGCAAAAAAAAAAACTCGTCATAAATGAGCACGTAACTTCGGTAGCAGTGGTCCTAACTCAAGCTTGGCCTGACAATTTATTTATTTCATCCGTAAAAACATCCAAATTGAGAGAAATATACATACCTGGTAGGTGTACACACAAGTCGCCGTCCGTGTTACCGGCGACAGCTCGATCTGACCAGTAAGCATCGGATAATAATTTGTTTGCGTTTAATTAACTGTTTAATAGGGTTATAAAAGACCCGATTACAAACAAGTTCAGGTTCACGTGACCAAAGAATATAGTCGTTAAGCGACATGGAGCTTGTCTGATCACAGTACAATCTATAATGGACTGCCCAGTCCAGTCCGAGGCAGCCTCCCATCGGACGTTGCTTTTAGGAGTCCAGCCTGTGTTCACAACTACACAGTATAGGCACTACGGAGAGCCGCTTGTTTGCTAACCAAAAAATTCTATCGAATGACATTTTCCATTACAATATTTAAAAAAACTATATCCCCGGATGGGATCCCTTATTTTGGCTTCCCTTATGATTTTTTTTTGTATTATAATACTTTGCCATAATTGTTTTTGGCATACTTACAGTTTAATAATAATAAAGCCATTTATTCCAAATCTCCGATATGTATTTCAATGTTTGTTAGTAAGTTATTGCTTAAATTTAAGAAGGGTTACTTATAATTAATGTTAGTATTATTTATGAGATTTGGACCCCTGTTTGGGTAAAGGCCTCCTCCATCCTTTTCCATGACTCCCTGTCCTTGCCTGACCTTATCCAGTCGTTTCCTGCGACGTGTATTATGTCATCAGCCCACCGTCTTAATTGTCGACCAACATACCTATTCCCCAATGCTCCTTTCCATCGTGTGGCTTCAGTAGTCCATCTTCTGTCTGGGTATCGTGAGATGAGTCCGGCCCATGGTATACAGTTTATGTTGACATAATTATCTTGAAAGCTAATTTGTTTTGGAATAATTTTAATTCTGTTTAATTCTAAATGTTAATATAGTTGCTGCCAGTTAAGATCGCAATAGCGGTAATTGACCCACCTACATTTATTAAAGTTCTTAACTTTGAAATCCAAAAATAAGCCTGTTCAAGTCTTGAATAGTCATCTATCGTGATCTTCAACATTTTTTCTAATGAAAAAACCGATCAAGTGCGTATCGGGCCACGCGCAGTGTAGAGTTCCGTAGTAGCCCGATAATAATAATAAGCTTCAGGAGGGCAATACTCGCCCAAGAGTGATGCGTTTTGTGAGGCGAGCGTTCTCGGGATTACATGTCCCGTGTCACAGAGCGCATCGACTTCCTGAAGCAGAAAGTGTATGCATGGGCAAGCCGTATTCGTAGGTATAAGCGACGGGTGGACCGAAACACTCAGAATCGCACATTCCAAAGAGATGAAAGGTGGGTTTATAGGGCTTGGGAGCGACCGGACCAAGGTGTGGCTGACACGCACCTGCCGGATGATGATGCAATGTGTTCAATCGGTTACGGAAAGATGGTCAGGTTATATCTCACCTCCTTAACATGGATGACCTAAAACTCTTTGCCCCCAACGATTTGCGACTGATGGAGTTAGTGAAGGTAACTGAAACTTTCAGTAGCGCCATCGGGATGGAATTTGGTGTAGTCAAATGTGCGGTCATGGTAAAGCGAGGGGAGGTTGTGGAATCTGTGGGAACCCAGCTCTTGGATTCCATAACACTTAGATCCCTCTCAGCAACTGAAACCTATAAGTATTTGGGTATGTCGGAAGCGCTGGGCATCAATGTTGCTGACATGAAGCAATCGTTGAAGGAGCGCTTCTTTGCCAGCCTGAAAAAAGTATTGAATAGTCTTTTATCAGGTGGAAATAAGGTGCGTGCCTTCAACGGTTGGGTCATGCCGGTTTTGATGTACTCTTTCGGCATACTCAAATGGACTCAAACAGAACTAGACGCCTTGGATACGAAGGTCCGTAAATTGTTGACGGCATATCGAATGCATCACCCACGTTCTTCAGTTATGAGACTGTATATCCCGCGGAAGTGTGGGGGTCGAGGCTTTTGAAATGCCAAGACTCTCCACAATCGCGAGATATGCAGCCTCAGGGCATATTTCCTAGGAGCCAATATGGGAATGCATCGAGATGTGGTCGCAATGAACAAGGGCCTCACCCCGCTCTCCTTGGCTAAAGAGAACTGGCGCAAACCTTCAGTGCTTGACACTAACGACCGCAGGGAAGTATGGCAGAGTAAGGAGCTTCACGGACGCTTTTTCCGGGCCCTGCATGGGCCCGATGTAGACCTATCAGCGTCTGTAGCCTGGCTACGTTTCGGGGACCTATTCGGAGAAACCGAAGGTTTTGTCTGTGCAATAATGTGTAATGTTGACGAATAACTACCGGAGATTTATTGTGAAGGATGGCACGGTTGACATAATTATGTCGGGCATGCCACCGTCTAGGCGAATAAATCCGTCACATTATCTCTGGGTGTTCTCGTCTAGCTAACGGAGAATACTTGCATAGGCACAACCTTGTAGCCAGGATTATCCATCAGCAACTTGCTCTAAAATACAACCTTGTGGAATCGGAAGTGCCTTATTATAGGTATGTGCCCGACCCAGTTCTCGATAATAGCAGTATCACATTGTACTGGGATCAATCCTTCATCACTGACAGGACTATTGTAGCCAATAGGCCTGATATAGTGGTGGTGGATCGTTCAGAGCGGCGCGAAATGATTGTTGACATAACGGTCCCGCATGATGGGAACTTCGTGAAAGCCGAGAAAGATAAACAAATCAAGTATCTTGATTTGGCTCGCGAGGTTGTCGACATGTGGGAAGTGGACTCAGCGATCATTGTGCCGATAGTCGTATCAGCCCATGGCTTAATTGCCAAGAGCCTCGATCAATACCTGAGGAGGCTCTCGTTACGCCTACATGAATGGCGCGCGGAGGCGCTACGCCGGGGGGAAACTCCGCTGCCGCGGCAAATTGTCGCTCAGCGGACGGACTTCCGGCGGGATCTCATGGCGACATGGAGAGAGCGACTATCGCAACCCCGTGCAGGGCACGCCACAATAGTGGCGATAAGTCCCCTCTTTGAGGAGTGGCTGGAGAGACGCCACGGCGTCCTCACCTTCCGCCTGACGCAGGTTCTTACCGGACACGGATGTTTCGGTAAGTTCCTGCACCGAATCGGGCGGGAGGAAACGCCCGGGTGCTATCATTGTGAGGATAGGCCGGAGGACACGGTGGAGCACACTGTGGAGGTGTGCCCCGCTTGGGTGGAGCACCGCCGTGTCCTCGAGGT
Organism: Xestia rhomboidea; assembly: GCA_963853795.1. NCBI lineage: Eukaryota > Metazoa > Arthropoda > Insecta > Lepidoptera > Noctuidae > Xestia > Xestia rhomboidea. Next base: position 19,392,566 of record OY970775.1, read on the forward strand.
GGCGATCGGCGGCGGCGACCTCTCGCTCCCGGCCCTGGTTCGTGCCATGGTCCGGAGCGAGACGGAATGGGACGCCGTCACCTTCTTCTGCGAAGCAGTCATGCTAGCGAAGGAGGTGGCGGAACAGGACAGGGAGAGATCCTCACGTCCCGGCCGCCGCGGGAGACGCCCCGGGCGTCGGGGGCCACGTGGTGGCTTCCGGCCACCGTAGGCGCGGGCCTGTGGACGGGGAGCTATGGGCTAGCTCGCCGTCCGTACGTCTCATGACGACAGGCCGTGTCGACGGCGCGTTCGTGTTCCACGCGCGCCTCAAAGAGAGTCAGCATCAGTGAAGGGGTCCGCAAGGGCCGAAGCCTGCCGGGGCTGCGGGACTATTCGAAAGAGATACTGTGGCCCCGGAACATAAAGGGCGATGAAGGAACATGGATGGGTTTTAGTCAGTAAAAGTCTGACACTCCCTCCTGCTCCGCCCAGAGCGGGAGAAGTCATTTGATGATTTCCCATCCGAAAAAAAAAAAAAAAAAAAGGAGGCTCTCGTTAGGCAGCTGGATCAAGGGCTTGATTCAGAAAGCGGTACTCCTGGACACGGCTCGTATTGTTAGGAGGTTCCTCTCTCTGGAGTCCTGACCGCCGGTAGCTTGGACCCTGTTCCCGATACCGGTGGGCTACAATTTTTTATATTTTTAAATGTTTTATATATTTTTTTGTAAGGAATATTTAGAAATGTAATTAATTTGTTAAGAAATAAATAAAGGTAATCCAAAAAATAGATATAATAGATCAAATTTGACACCTGTCAGTTTAGGAACTACAGCAAATTTAAAGTTCATGAAATGCACTATCATCATTAATTTTTCCAGATTTTTTAAGCCAGCAGTTTAACTTTTGGAGGGGGGGGGGCGCACTACTGGAACAAAAATATTATGCACTTTAAAGTTTAATATTTCGTAAATGGATCATTAAATCGATAAATAATATGAGCAACCCCTAAGTCATTATAAAATACCTATTTAACGATATTCCACACGATGGGGTAGACGACGAAACAAAAATTTATACCCACTTCATTTCGGGGAGCTACCCTAAAAAAATATATTTTTTGATAAATTTCATTTTGTCGGCGTAATTGATATACAGGCCTCTACAAAATTACAGCTTTCTAGTACTAACAGTCTCTGAGCAAACTCTCGGACGGACGGACATGACGAAACTATAAGGGTGCCTTGTCAAAACTCAAACTCAAACTCAAACTCAAATCATTTATTTCAATTAGACCATTACGGCACTTTTGAAAGTCGAAAATACAATAAAAGCAAAGCTACAGTCACAGTCACAAGGCATAATAACTTGAGAAAGTACTGTAGTTGCCCGTTCCCTAACGTAGATCTCTATGGAGAAGAACGGGCAAGAAACTCCATGGACACTCTTTTAAATCAAAATATTGTTACAAAATCTTGGTTACATCATTCATGTTGAGATTATACATATATGTGAGAACGATGTAGAAAGACGTGCACATTAAGAGCGTCCAGAGTAAAATAATAAATCAAAAATTAAAAAAAAAATAAAAGTAATTAAAATGAACGAACCGTGGCAGCCAAGAGATGACCAGTCCCAACTGAGAGCGCCCGTTCACGAACATGACGCATGTATCGGCGCCAAACAACTCGACCATATTTAAGGGAATTAAATGACCCGACACACCCGCCACCATCAGCGAGACATTTGAGTGAGCATGACATTCTCTCTTAGCCACCAAGGCATATTCAAGTCAATGAAAGATAACTAAATGTAAGTGGTGGCTGAACAGTACAAAGTACTCACACATGTGCTATGAGATTATATAATACTAAAAACTGGAATCTATACAATGCAAATAGGTATATTTTTACAATCTTCCGCAGCTTCCACAATACATTAACATGGGAATCAATTCTTCTTCTACTTCTTTCCGTGTCGATAGACTCAAATAATGCCCGACCAGTGCAATCAATTAGTTTGCAACTATGGTTGTGGAGCAGGACCAGCATGTAGCCAAGCATTTTTATCATCAATGTAATCCCCCAACTTATAGTATGCTTGCCTACATAGTGTGCGTTTTATACAAGATTTAAATTTCGTCTCATTCAGTTGAAGAATGTTGGGAGGTATTTTATTGTAACATTTCAAACAGTACCCCATGAAAGATGAATCTACTTTAGCAAGCCTGAAACCTGGCTGAACTAGTTGGTCCCTATTTCTAGTGTTATAGTGGTGTCTGTCACCTCCTTTACTGAATAAATGCAGATTTTTCCTAACGTACATGATGTTTTCATAGATGTATTGACAAGGTACTGTCATGATATTAATTTCCTTAAACAGTTCTCTTAGAGAATCGCGTCTACGTAATTCATATATGGCTCTGATGGCTCTTTTCTGCAGAATAAATATAGACTCGATGTCTGCAGCCCGTCCCCATAGTAAAATACCGTATGACATAATACTATGAAAATAACTAAAATAGACTAGCCTCGCGGTATCAATATCAGTAAATTGACGGATTTTTCTAACAGCATATGCAGCTGAACTCAGCCGTCCTGCAAGAGATGTTAAATGAGGACCCCATTGTAACCTTGAGTCGAGCGTGATTCCCAAGAAAACCGTTTTATCGACAAATTCTAGTTTCTCTTGATTCAATATTATGTCACAATCATTACTTTTGACATTTGGTAGAGCAAATCTAATGCACTTAGTTTTTTTCCCATTTAGTACTAAATTATTAGCGGTAAACCAATTATGGACCTGCAGTAGGGCGTTATTTACGTCGTCAAGATCAGTGGCACGTCTGTTTATCCTAAATATTAAAGAAGTATCGTCAGCAAACAACACCATATGCGGATGGTTGTTAAATAAACGGGGTAGGTCATTAATATATACTAAAAATAGGAAGGGACCCAATATCGAACCTTGTGGTACACCCATTTTTACATTTAAACCCATTGAATTGACACCATTTATTTGTACCTGCTGCTGTCTATCATTCAAATACGATTTTACTAAACTGAGCGCAAGTTTACCTAAACCGTAATGCTCAAGTTTCAAGATCAGGGTTTCGTGATTTACGCAATCAAATGCCTTCGAAAGGTCACAAAAGATTCCTATGGCATCTTGTGCCTCTTCCCATGCAGTAAATATGTGTTTTAATAAAGTGACACCGGCGTCAGTTGTACAACGTCCTTTGGTGAAACCATACTGTTGCTCGTGCAATATTTTATTGGTGTTAAAATGGTTAAGCATTTGATTGAGCATTATCTTTTCAAACACCTTGCTGAAAACCGGCAACACGGATACGGGCCTATAGTTATTGGTGTCTTTACTATCCCCAGATTTAAAAAGCGGTATTACCTTACTGAATTTCATTAGATCCGGGAAGACCCCTTGATCCACGCACAAATTAAATATTAAGGCTAAATACGGTGCTACAGTCTCAATAATTGAGGTACAAGCTTTGATAGACATACCCCATAGATCTTCCGTTAATTTGATCTTGATTTGCTTAAAAGCTTTTATGACTATTAAGGGGTTTATATGCTGAAATTCAAACTCATTTGGACAGGCTGAAACGTTCGCTTTCAATAAATCAATAGAGAGCAAGGGAGAGGATTTTAAGGTTTCTGTAGTTTTAAGTGGGATACTGGTAAAGAAATTTACAAATTCTTGAGCAACTTCATTGTTGGAGCTCACAAGGCCACGTGATGTCTCTAGTGTGAAATCATTATTTAGTTTTTTATTTCTATTTGTTTCACTGTTGATAATTTTCCAAACCGTCTTTATTTTATTATCGGCTAATTTAATCTTGTTGCTAATGAATAAGGATTTGGCTACCTTGCAAGTGTTTTTAAAAATTTTCGAATAAGTAGCAACATATTTATTAAAAGATTCTGTGTTGATGTAAGGCTTAAGGCCGTACAGCTCAAACAATCGTTCCCTACTTTTCCTAATACCCGGTGTTGCCCAGTCACTAAAAATAAACTTTGGGCCAATAGTTTTAAATTTCTTTTTTAAAGTATTATTGAACTCGGTGTGCACTACCGAAAAGAATTCTTCATAAAATTCATTTACATTGTTTATAATATGGCCCGGTATACCTAGCTTGCTAATTAAATTATTATTAAACTTGTCCAAATTGCTGGGTGTTATTTGTCTAGATTGAATCTGAATTCTTTGTAATTGAATATTGGACGCGAAAGCAACGGTCTGACCGCTGTGATCAGAAGGAAGGTAATTTACGATGGATTTATCTAAGTACTCACAGCAACAAAAAACATTATCAATACATGTAGCAGTATTAGTAGTAATTCTAGTTGGTTCTGAAAACACATTTGACAAATTAAATGATTTAAAGAGACTTAAAAATCTACTGCTATTTACATTATTCTCTAAGATATTAACATTAAAGTCACCACAGATAATTATTGGTTTATTACCAGTTACAAGCTTTGCTAAAGCATCTTCCATTACTGACTCAAAGATAGAGTAGTTAAGGTAATTAGGGGGTCTGTAAACGCACACTATTACATGCTTATCTAGCTCAACACAAGATAATTCAATGCTATGTTCAACCGATAGATCGACTATATCATTACGAGACTTAGATTTAATACAATTTTTAACTAAGATTAATGAACCCCCACGCATCTTAGATTTCCGGTTATAGCAACTGCCCACGATGTAATTCTCATAATTTATTTGCATTAATTCATAATCTTTCATCCAATGTTCAGTAAAGCAGATAATATCATACTTGGTTTTTTCTAAAAATAGTTCTATTTCTAATTGTTTGGATGAAAATCCCTGAATATTTTGGTGAAACAATTTCAAGGAATTCTGCTCAGCCCCTTTATTACAATTAATTGATTGAGAGCTAGAAGATACACCATAGTTGACACTGACAGGTTTAACTAAATTGTCACTCGTACCTTCTATTGTCCTAATGACTAGTTTAAATCTAAGCTAATATGTGTATAATTACAATTAGTATAATTACTAATTTCCGTAGACCTATTTACAAAAAACTGCGACATACCTCTTATGTCTGAGTTTAAATTAAAAGCTAATAGCCGAGCTATTTGACGTCTAAAACTAATAGGCAAGTACGCATTATTCCTCGTTGACTTCAATTTCTGAACGAAACTGTTAGTGTCGAAAAATGTCAACCTGTCACTATAGTGACTAGCTAATAAACACATGCGATTGTTTAGGTTATGGATGTAATGATTTTGCTTGCCTGACAACTTCTCAAAATAAGGAAAGGCACACAGAATTATTTTTTTACAATTTAGTTTCAACAGTTGAGTGACATTGTCAGTGATATCATCAATTTTTACGTTCAAACTATTACCAACAAATACAGTTACAGTAGCATTAGGATCTAATTCCTTCTGAGTAATGGATGACATTATCTGGTTGTAAGAAGCCTGAGGTGTACAGTAGTTTTGAGAAGAATGACTCAGATTGTTACTAATTAATTTTCCTAACCCTTTTCCTAAACTATCAGAAAACATAATGGAGCAGCAACAATGTGTATTACAACAAGGGAGAGAACTACTATCTGTTTGTTCTACCTGTGATGAACCTTGATCAATGTCTGGTGAATTTTGAATGGGGATACAGTCCGGAACACTGCCTAACCGGGTTGGGTCCTCCGCTACCTCAGGTAGGAGAGTGTCCGGGCTGGATTCCCTTTGTGATGTACATTGAGTGTTATTGCAGGTTATCATGTTAACATGGTCTGCATTACTATTACAACTATTGACTAACTCATTTGCAGCGAGAATGTGTTCCTTAATTTGTTTTTGAGAGTTTACATACTTTGCATAACATGACTGTAGTTGACGCTCTAGTACTTGAATTTCATACTGTAAGTTTTGAGTGTCTATTTCATAAAACTTCTTACTGTCCTCTAATTTAGTTTGATAGTTACTTAACTTTTTTATAAGAAAAACACGTTCTTTTCTTAGTTTAATATTTATAGAACTATGTTTTTGTTGTTTTTTAAATTTATTGCATTTTTTTATAATTCTATTAAGATTTGCATACTTCTTTATTTTATTTTGGCTTACTTTATAACTGCTACTATTATATTTTAGAATAGAATCTTCAGTAAGATCTATTGTTGTTAAAGAATGTGGGCTGCAATTTGAATTTAATAATTGATTATAAAGGTGATCTGTTTCCCTAACCTGAGTACATTCTTTTTCATACTGAAACTTAATTATTTGTTTGTTAGCATGAAGCAGTTCATCTTCTAAGTCCCTAACCTTACATAAAGCCGCCTCATAGTAGTTACTGCAGTTATTGAAACCATCTGTGACCACCCGCAGTTTGTCCAGTTCATCAACAACATCTGTGTATTGTTGATGCAGGTCCACTAGCTCCCGTTTCAAGCTTGTGTTTTTGTGAACGACCTTCTCGATTTCGACCTCGTGTTCCTCTCTATCCAATAACAGCTGTTGACATTTGCTGTTTGCTTCCTTAAGTTCATCAAGGGCCGTTCTTAACTTAGCCTGCAACTCCTGGGTAGTAGCCTTACGGGTCATCACAGGCATGGTTTCAGGGAATAGAACTGAAAGTAGAAGTACAAAGAATGGTGAGAACTAATTGGATGGACAAAACTAGGAAAGCTAGAGAAATGAAAGGAGAAAATGAGAATAGTCTGCAATATGTGATTATTAAACTGGTAACTGAGGTAGGCCTATAAGTCTTACACAAGATCCCTCAGTAAGATTGAAATTTAAGTTGATTCCTTGTCTTTTACTTTTTTCTTAAAGTGGGTAGGACTATTGGTCTAAAGTTATTGGACTAATCTGATTAAAAATGACAAAATTTATAAAGATTAACCAATGTTCTTTACTATTTGTGTATTTAGGTATTTAGGTTCATTAAATCGATAGATAGTTACTTTATTATCTTATTACAAACAACACTAGTACATTTTCAACAAGTAACACCTGACACTGAACTTAACTTCAACTACAAAAAAGTGCCAGATTAATCAAAATAATGAACTTATTGCTCCATGAGAGCTAATTAATGTGAGCGAATTATATATTAAAGAGAAACAATATACTCCCCAGATTGATCCGCAGGAACATCAGCTGTTCGTGATATTATTGTAGGATAGGTTACCGGTTGAGGTAGGCAACCAAACACTATGTTTTACAGAGTATTTTTGCATGAAAACAGTAATCCTGGGTATTTATACACTTATTTGATAATTAGTTACAATTATACAGGTTTTCTACACTTATTATTTAATTAAAACTAATTTTAAATACGGAGCAAAAATTTTGACAAGTCACTCAACCAGTGTTGCCCTAATCTCAGTCAGGACTACGGAACCCTAAAAACGATACATGGTTCATTTGTTTTGGTTCGTACGAAGATATATTAGGGAAAGGGCAATGACCGCTATTGCGATCAAACTGGCAGCAACTATTGGCGTAATGACTGTTAGCATAATAGTAAGTACTAAGACATGAAAACTAATGGAAAAAACGAAAAAAAGTTCCATTTAACCGACTTCCACAAGGCTTCCACGACTTCCACTTATCAATTCGTCTGTATATTTTTTTGTGTGTGTATTTTCAACAATATCTTCGCCAATTGTGAACGGATATCAATACTTTTATTTTGTTTGAATTATTATTATTCCGCGGTGATCCCGTTTAAATTTTGTGAAGATCTGATGCTGATCTTCGGAGATATACATTGGAACTCTTCAATAATAGACAACAACCCCACCCCACCTTGCCCGCAGTGGGCGCGGGTCGCGGGGGTGCAACTGTGCGCGGGTACAAGTGGGGGCGGCTATAAATAGATGTCCTCCGTCAGTGCCAAGGTCGGCGCGGATCGATAGGCGCGGGTGGGGAGCGCAGGGGCGCGCGGGACGCGGCGCGCACCACTGTTACAGATGCGAACAGTGACTACACTGATAGTACCTTACTTATATACTTTACTTAGTAATATACCAACAAGGAATTCAGCAAGAAGCAATGTCTTACAGCACATGTAAAGGAAAAAATCTGAAAACCGTAAATATGTAGTTTAAAACCCAAATACCTACCAATTTATACGGAACCCTGCGTGCGCGAGTTTAACTCGCACTTGGCTTGTTTTTTATTATGGAGGTATGGTGCGAGCAAAACAAAGAAACGTCAGCTGAATGTACGGCAGTATATATACTAAGTCTATGGGCTGAATGATATTTTGGGTGACAGCTGACAGATTAAGCAACAAGGCGGCTTCGACGCATAGCTCCCGGTGAGTACTGCCAGGATCAATATTGCCTTCCAGTTTGTACTTGGCTGTATTTGTACAGATCAACTGTGGGAAATAGGCGGAATTTGAAACAGTAAACCTTAAGGACCGCTCTTTGGGTGTGCTCAACTTTTATCATGTTAGATTTGGCGGCGCCTACGCGCCTCCCCAAAGGAATCCCTTCTTTTTGCTTATTGTTCTTTATCCTAATAATACTTTGCCATATTTTTTTTTGGCATACAGTTTATGTTGGCATAATTATCTTGGAGGCTAATTTGTTTTGGCATAAATTGAATTCGCATAATGTTACTAGGCTTAGTGACTATTAGCATAACAGTATTTAGGCATACAATTAATAGAAATAACGGAATCAAATTTAAGTTATTGTTACGTATTTAGTTTGAATTGAAAATTCATTAAGTTGTGCTAAAAAAGTTAGTGATAGAAACGAATCGCTGCAAAACCGATTCCACGTAGTCTTGTCTGCCCTACCCCTAGAGTGTAACCTAAACCCGCGTAGGCGCGGAGGGGCGAGGCGGCCCGCTAGCTGAAGAGCAGGTGGTTTTAATGCTCGCCACCGCGGCTGAGGCTGGCCGGCTATGCCGCCCAGCAAGCCGAAGCTGCGGTGGTGAGCGTAAAACACATCTGCGACGATAAGCTCGCGTGGGGCCGCCGGAGCCCCGCAGCGCCGGAGCTGTGACAGAAGCCATGCCTGCTGCATGTTGCATAATGCATGTTTGCTTGCATGCTGCATGCTTGCTGCATGCATGGTGTATGCTTGTGCATGCTTCTTATAGGGAAAAAACCCACATATGTTCACAATCAACTACGTTCCAAACAAATATGTTATATGCTTCAGGAGATATGGTTTTTTTCCAATCGTCGAAATAAATTGGTATTTCCAAATATGGTATGTCTAACATTTTAGGAGTTAATTATTATGCTTCTAATATCATTATGCGTAAATAAATGTATGCATGAATGTTATGCTTAATCATTATTATGATTAGAGAAATTATGCTTAAAAATATATGCGTAAGCTGTTATAAGTAAATAATGTTATGCGAAAATATAATTAGTAGTAACAAAAGTGTGCCAAATTATATAAGGTCTTTAAATTTTATGCAAATGGATAGGAAACTCTCCCCAAACCGTGTTGCAATAGTTCAAAATCGATTTACATAGCACCTTATAGACCAACTTCATAATATCGCTGATATATCGCTGATAAAAATGCTTGGCTCAATGCTGGTCCTGCTCCACAAGGACAGGGGCGCATAAATTGATAGCATTAAATGGTATTGTTGGAGCTGCTGAAGATTGTACAACTATCTTTGCATTGTATAGGTTTAATCTCTTTAGTATTTTAAAATCGCATAACCCATATTGTGTGAGCACTATGTACTACGAAGCTATCATTCACTGGACTTGAATGTGCCCTGGCGGTTGAGAGTATGTCATGCTGACTCAACTCGCTGATGGTGGCGCGTGTGTCAGATCATTTAGTTCCCTTCAAAATGGTTGAGTTGAATGGTGCTGATCCATGCGTCATGTTCGTGAACGGGCGTTGTCAGTTGTGACTGGTCTTCTCTTAGTTGCCATGGCTTATTTGAATGTTTTTTTTTTTTAATATGGACAATTTTAACGTACACATCTTGCTACATTGTTCTCACATAATATACCATCTCAACATGAATGATGTAACCGTAACCAAGATTTTGTACCTAATAATACTTTAATTTAAAAGAGTGTCCATAGAGTTTCTTGCCCTTCTCCAAAGAGATCTAAGTACTCTAGGGAATGGGCAACTACAGTACTTTCACGGTTTTTATGTCTTGTGACTAGGACTGTAGCTACTTTTCATTTTCATCTTTGTTTAGACAATTCAAAAGTGCCTGTAACTGGCCTACTTCAAATAAATGCTTTGTTTTTATCTACACCCGCGAATTGAACCTATGGTGATCACTACACGACTTGAATCTAATTACTAAAATGATGAAATGGCTAGAAAGGAGGTGCCCGATGCTGAGATGACGAGTAACAGATAAGTGTGGAAGAATATGACATGCTGCGCCGACCACAAATAAATTGGGATAAGGGCAGTAGAATGACGATTATGATGATGACATTATTTTGGTTATGATTGTTTAAAGTAGATAAAGAGTTGTAGCAATATTTTTTTATGTTAATAGTATTCTAAGCTAAATGTTATGTATTTTTTATTAAAAATGTAACAACAAATGTAAATGACAAGTTAATAAGTGTGACTTATTTAATCAAGGGTAAGTACATAAATAGAAAATAAGTACTAGTGTTAATTTTTTTTTGTAAGGTTGATATTCTTTTGGCAAAATAAAGATTATGATTATCTTCCTGCCCTTGTTCCATGTTACTTGCGGTCGGCGCACGCGCAACACGTGATCCTTTTTTTTTTTTTTTCCGGATGGGAAATCATCAAATGACTTCTCCCGCTCTGGGCTGAGCAGGAGGGAGTGTCAGACTTTTACTGACTAAAACCCATCCATGTTCCTTCATCGCCCTTTGTGTTCCGGGGCCACGGTATCTCTTTCGAATAGTCCCGCAGCCCCGGCAGGCTTCGGTCCTTGCGGACCCCTTCCCTATTGCTGACTCTCTTTGAGGCGCGCGTGGAACACGAACGCGCCGTCGACACGGCCTGTCGTCATGAGACGTACGGACGGCGAGCTAGCCCATAGCTCCCCGTCCACAGGCCCGCGCCTACGGTGGCCGGAAGCCACCACGTGGCCCCCGACGCCCGGGGCGTCTCCCGCGGCGGCCGGGACGTGAGGATCTCTCCCTGTCCTGTTCCGCCACCTCCTTCGCTAGCATGACTGCTTCGCAGAAGGAGGTGACGGCGTCCCATTCCGTCTCGCTCCGGACCATGGCACGAACCAGGGCCGGGAGCGAGAGGTCGCCGCCGCCGATCGCCACCTCGAGGACACGGCGGTGCTCCACCCAAGCGGGGCACACCTCCACAGTGTGCTCCACCGTGTCCTCCGGCCTATCCTCACAGTGATAGCACCCGGGCGTTTCCTCCCGCCCGATTCGGTGCAGGAACTTACCGAAACATCCGTGTCCGGTAAGAACCTGCGTCAGGCGGAAGGTGAGGACGCCGTGGCGTCTCTCCAGCCACTCCTCAAAGAGGGGACTTATCGCCACTATTGTGGCGTGCCCTGCACGGGGTTGCGATAGTCGCTCTCTCCATGTCGCCATGAGATCCCGCCGGAAGTCCGTCCGCTGAGCGACAATTTGCCGCGGCAGCGGAGTTTCCCCCCGGCGTAGCGCCTCCGCGCGCCACTCATGTAGGCGCGCGAAGACTATTGCCTCCAGATCCCATGGCGGCAATCCGGCAAGGAGGTTCGCCGCCTCGCGGGAGATCGTGCGGTACCCCCGGACCAGCCTTACGGCTACCACCTTCTGGGGCACGTTTAAGTGGTGGGCGGCACGCCGCCTCAATGAACGTGCCCACACCGGGGCCCCGTAAAGGGCCATGGACCGCACGACTCCCGCGTAGAGCCTCCGACAGGAGGCGTTCGGCCCCCCCAGGTTGGGCAGGAGCCGCCTGAAGGCAGCCCCTGTCCGCTCCAGTCTGGGGGCCAAACGTCGGAAGTGCTCCACGAAGTTCCACCGGCTGTCGAGGACAAGTCCCAGGTACTTCAGCGTCAACTCGACGCCGATGGAAACCCCTCCTGCCATCACTGAGGATCCCGGAGGTGGCGCATTCCGAGGCCCATGAAAGCACATGGCCTCGGACTTGTGCAATGCCACCTCGAGACCCAGTTGCCGGATCCCCTCAACGACTATCGCAACCCCGCGTGTCATAACTTCGGCCGCCGCCTCGTGCGACCCCCCCTGTGCGAGCACCAGCGTGTCGTCCGCATAGCAGACCACGCTGACGCCGCCAGGGAGGTCGGCGCGCAGCACCCAGTCGTACCCGATGTTCCACAAGGACGGCCCTAGAACCGATCCCTGCGGAACACCGCACGACATCTCTCGCCGGTTCCAGTCTCCGCTGCGACCGGGGTAGATGACGTACCTGTCCGCCAGGTAGTCCCCGACCACACGACGGAGGTAGGTCGGCACCCGGTGATACCGGAGTGCCTCCCTTATGCAGCTCCAGGGCATGGAGTTGAAGGCATTGGCGATGTCGAGAGACACCGCCAAGACAACCCCACCCCGGGACACCGCATCCCCCGTCGTGAGGGCCCTCACGCGCATGATGGCGTCCACCGTAGAGCGCCCCTTGCGGAAACCATACTGGTGTTCCGCAAGGTCCGGCCCCATCCCCGCAAGGTGCTCGGCGAGGCGGTTTGCAATCACCCTTTCAAAGAGCTTGCCCACCTCGTCGAGCAACACCACGGGCCGGTAGGCGGACGGAGAGTCCGCCGGGCGCCCCGGCTTCCGGATGAGGACCAGCTTCCCCGTCTTCCAACGAAGCGGGAACTGGCCTCTCTCCAAACATGCGCTAAAGAGCCCTTCCAGTCGGGGCCCGAGAGCCTCCGAGGCCAGGACCCAGGCTTTGCCAGGCAAGCCGTCGGGTCCCGGGGCGGTATTTTTGGCACCTAGCCTTCGTACCGCCACTCTCAGGTCTACCCCGGTCACTTCAGGAGCGTCGTCGTCGTCACTTTGGTGGTCCGCTTCCGGCACCGCAGCCGGCGGAGCCATAGGCGGGGGCGGGTGTTCCCCTCGCGAGGGGAACAGAGCGCTCACCACGTCCTCCACGAGCTGAGGCCGGAGACTCTGCGTCAGCGGGGGGGCCCAGGTGCGGAGTTTGTCCCGCACCATCTTGTAAGGGCGCCCCCACGGATCTCTGTCGAGAGCCTCCAGCATCTCCTCGCGGGCCAGATCTCTGGCCCGCAGGACAGCCTCGCGGAGGGCGGTCTTCGCCGCTCTGTAGCCCTCATAAAGCTCCGCCTCAATGGCTGCCGCATTCGGTGGGCGAATGCGGAGCCTGCGGTGCCTGGCGTACCGGTGTCGCGCAGCCACACACGCCTCCCGTAGGGACGTCAGCTCACGCGACCACCAGTACACCTGACGCCGGGCGCTTCCTGGCCGGACTCGGGGCATTGCCACGTCACATATGTCGGACATGGCCTCCTGGAACCACCCTGCCTCATCATTGACGTCGGCAGGCCTGTCCGGTGATGTCACCCAGGCCTGCACGATCGAGGCTTCCAGGAGGAGCTCCCGGTCCAGCTGCTTCAGCGCCCAACGCGGACCACTCGGGGCCTGTTGGACCGGCGCGCTTGAGGTCTGGGTGGAGACGTCGAACCGGATGTACCGGTGGTCGGAATAGGTCTCCACCCCCTCCATGACGCGCCAGTCAACGACACGCGGTGACAGGGCGGGGCTAGCGAACGAAATGTCCACCACCGACTCGCCCCGCATCCTCACGCACGTGGCGACAGAACCCCGATTTAGGACGACCAGGCCCTTCTCCAGGGCCCAGTCCTCCACCATCCTTCCCCGCACGTCTGTGCAACGGGAACCCCAAGCCAAGTTCTTGGCATTGAAGTCCCCGAGGACAAGCACGGGGAGGGAATGGTTTCCGACGACGACACTCAACTCTGCGAGAGAGTTGTGGAACTCGGCGAGAGTTCGGCTCGGGGAGAAGTAGACACCCACTACGACGATCTCCCCGAACCGGGCTGCTACGCACCCCCGACCCCTCCTGACACTTTCAAGGGTCGGGGTGCCGGCGGCGGCCGACGACACTATGGTCACTGAGCCGCTTAGGTCCGCCACCCAGTCTTCCCTGGGCCAGACGAAATACGGCTCAGCGACCACAGCGATGTTAATCAACCACTGCGCCATGCTCTGGAGCAATAGATCCTGAGCGCAGGCGCAGTGGTTGATGTTCGCTTGGAGGAAGCGTAATGGGGCCGTTATTGGCACTCCATTACCGCTTCCTCCAACCTGGCCCCCTGTGAGGGCCCCTCTGTGGCGGCGACAGAGGGAGCGGCAGCGGCGGCAGTTGCGGCTGCGGCGGTGGCGACGGTGGCGGTGGCGGCGGAGGGCCTACCCTTTCCTCGGGTGGCCTTGGTGGGTGGAGCGCAGGCCTTGCTTCCAGCCCGGTGTTCGGCCGGCTTGCCAGCCGCCGCACATGCATCGCAGTGCGGCGTGGCACAGCAAGCCGCGGACACATGACCGGGCTGACTGCAGCGGAAGCATAGCCCGCTGCGGTCCACCTCCGAGGCGCACCGGACTGACACGTGGTGTCCCACGTGGCAGCGGTAGCACCTCAGAGGTCTGGGCTCCAGCAGCTTAACCTGCGCTGAAACCCAGCCCACCAATAGCCTTCGGCCCTCCACAATTGTTTTCGCCGCCGTCACAGGGCAGCATACCGTAACGGTATGCATACCCGTGGGGTCCGGACGTAGGGTGCCTGCCCTGACCTGCTCAGCAGGGCACCCTCCGGACCTGGCGACGGCGGCCACCACCTCCTCCTTGGTCACCGAGTCGTCCAGACCCAAGATGCGCAGGTCTGCGCATCTGACGGGCCTGGACACTCGGGCCTCGTCCGCGTTTAGGGACGCTCTGAGCTTCTCAGCTAGAGCGTCAGCGGACGGGCCACTGGCCTCCCCGGGGACCTCGAGCATACGAGCCCCCGTCGCTGTGACCTTCAGCCGGAGGCCCCCGGTGATCCCGAGCTCCCCGAGGTCCACCGCCTCCTTTGCCTTTGCCAGCAGGTCGCGGTAGGACACGCCCCTCTGTTCCGCTTCCGGCTGTAGTGTGATCACTACAGCCGCGGTCTTAGGGGCGCGGAGCCTAGCCGCGATCTTGCGCTCCCTGAACTGGCGCTGCCGCTCCTTGTTTCGGGCCTTTTTGGCCGCCTTCCGCCCCTTCCTCTTCTCCCCGACCACCTGCCATCCGGCTTCAGCCGCGGCAGGTGTAGGGGGCTGCTGGGAGGGCGGTGGCGGCGGCGGCGGCTGACGTGCCACCGGCGCCGGCCCACTCGCTGCTGGGACCGGCGCCGGCACAGTCTTCTGTGCAGCCGCCTTGCCCTTCTTCGCTTTGGCCCCCTTTGCCGGCGCCGGTTTCGCCGGAGCCGGCTTTCCAGGGGGCGCCGCCGCAGCCCTACCAGAGGGCTGGCTGGACGGCCCCGGTCCGGGTGCGGCAGCCGTGGCAGCCGCATACGAGGCCGCCTTCGGACCCGTGGACGCCTTGCTTGCCGCCAGGGGGGGGCGCAGAACGATTCCCTCCAGGACGGAGAACCGCGCCTGGAAGGAAGCCAGCTCCTTCCGAACCAGGTTCAGCACCTGGTTCTCCACCGGCTCGGGCTGGCTGGGTCGCTGCGTCTGGCCCCCCTTTGGAGGCGCCACGCAGGAGCCAGACTCCCGTAGACTGGCCAGGTCTGCTAGGAGCCTGGCGTTTTCTCTTTGGAGAGCCTCCGTGGCGGCCGACAGGCGGGCCACCTCCGCCCGCAGTTTAGCCAGCTCCTCCCCATCCATCGTAGGAGGGGGAGGAGGACGAGGAGGTCCGCCGAAGTTGGCCTCCGCTGCCGCCATGATGGAGGCAGAAGCCGCCGGTATGGCCCTGAGCTTCGATGAAGTCTTCATCTTCAGGGCCACGCCTCTAATCGCGGCCTCCACCTCCTTTGTGAACCTGGCCTTACGCTCCTCCTCGGAGCCGCCAGGTGCACCTGCCTCGTCGCCAGATCCGGGAGCAGTATTGCTGCCCGGGTGGCGCCCCTCCTCGGCAAGCCTAGCCGATTTCTCGGCCCTCACGGAGGCAGATAGCCCCCTCCCCTTGCCCCGGATCCCCCCACGCTTGTTGGTGGGGATCTTTCGGGCCGAGGCCTCCTCCTCTCCGGATGACGACCCCCGGTCGCCATCCCGCCTGGGCCGCTTGCGGAAGAACTTGCCGTTCTCCGCAGCGGCTTCAGCACTCGCGCGGCGGGAGCTCCCTGAGCCTCCCGCACTCGCATCGCTGGATGCGAGGTCGGACTCCGACCCCGCATCCCTCCTCTCCTCTTTCTTGCCGTTACCGGCGTTGTTGTTGTTTTTTTTGTTTTTGTTGCATTCCATAATTAGTCCCACGATTATGGGGGAAATAAATTCCTAACTAGGCAGAGACCCCTGTACCTAGTAGGGCAGCTTTTAAGTTTTTCTTACTCGCCAGGGGGTCTGCAGGTACCCTGGCGAGGAGCGCACTAGCGACTGATTTGTTCTATAGAACACCCGTCAGCCATACATCCCCTCGCGGTGCGTCGCCACTTGGGATTCGGGGTAACTTTTTATAGAGGTTTTCTACCTCGCAGTCCGGGCGGTTAAGCCAAGACCCTCGGTCCCTATCGAAGCCGCGAGACTTGATCCACGACACTTCGACGGTGGGATTACGAGACCGGCGGTGACAGAGGAGGACGATCCTTCTCTGTCTGCTCGGAGGCAGGGTGAGTGCACACCGAGCCCGCCCTCACTCCTCTGCTATGCCCTCTGCTGAACAGAGGGCACGCAAAGGAACGCACCTTTGGTCCGGGTCGGACCCCACCCATGTCAGAATAATTGGCCGCGGCAGTACCACTCCCCGAGGGATAAGAGGAAATTCTCATTTCCCCTCATTCCCCGGAGAAGGATACTGCCGCGCCCGGGGTGCACCGGCCCAGCAGCTGCTCTTCCCTCCAGACGTATCGAGAGGGACGAGCAGCCGCCGGACACACGTGGAGGACTTCTGACTTCGCACCCCCAACACGTGATCCTCGCATAGTAATTGGAATCGTGCCTTTTGCATCAACCGACCGCGCCAGACAGTCTGCCCAAAACACGAAGACTTTTGATATTCAATATCAACCACAACGAGCAAGTAAATAAGGTTGACTTTGCAACAATAATGGTCAAAAATCTCGTATGCCTCTGAACCATAAATAAAATATGACGCAAGCAGCAGTTTGAGGATGCCACCGTCTAACACCATGTTGTAGCAGAAGTGTAGATAGATAGATCGAATATTATGTAACCCGGTCCAAATAGGCGAGTAATCTAATATATAAAATTCTCGTGTCACAGTGTTTGTAACAAAACTCCTCCGAAACGGCTTGACCGATTCTCATGAAAGGAGACAATTTTTTTTGTTTGGAGAACAGGCCACCTCTTAAATTGTAGCGTTTAGTAATGAAACGAATGTTGATTTCTTCCTTACAATCTCTAGATTACAGTGGTAATATTAGCTAAGCCTTGTCTAACCAGAATGCTGAGAAATTTGAAAATAAAAACGTGAATCTAACAATAACCTCAAAAAGGGCGATATTGTCGAATTTGATATGTTTAACCGGTATTTTAAGTTAAAGTAGTTCACTGTTTAATAACAAAAGTAGTATAAAACTAAGTCACTCGTCCATGTCTGTAGGTACTACTTGAGAGATTTTGATACGATTTTCACTATTTGATAGACTGAAATATGAGAAAGGATTTATAATTCATTTCGAATAGTGCGGCATCGCTTAGAATTTACGTTGAAACGTTCCTCGTGAATCAATTTATTTCCACTGCTGGACATAGGCCTCCTCAATCGCACGCCATTTAACTCGATTCTCAGCGTTCATCCAGTTGCTACCAGCCACCCTGCGAAGATTGTCTCTCCACCGAGCCTGAGGGCGTCCCACCTTACGTTTGCCGATTCGCGGTCTCCACTCAAGAACACGTCTACCCCAACGGTCATCGGTTCTACAGCTAAAATGACCGGCCCATTCCCACTTCAGCTTATTTATTCTGTGAGCTACGTCGACAGCTCTGGTTCTCTGTCGGATCACCTCGTTCCGGTTGCGATCCCTCAGAGATTCCAAGCATAGCCCAATTTATTTAATCGAATCAATTTCATCTAAATACTTTCAGTAAAAAGTTCCGAGGAAAATCACGGACTAACTGACAAGCATGGTGTGGAACTTTATTTATTTTAATATGATTAAGTATTCGGCATAGGCACATCCCAAACACCATTATAGCCACAATGACTAGATTAAACATTATAGATTATACCTACACTGATAAATATTATGCAAATAAGATGTCCAAGCTGTAGGCTAATTCACGTAACTAAAGAAGTGCTGTTGCAGCGCAATTGCAGTTAAGTTTCGATCAAAACAACGCTTTTCGTATTCTCTACCGCTGTCAGACACGCTCGCGTCAATTTCGCGCCACGCGTGCGCAATAACGGCATTCTACTGTTGCGCGTCTTTGGTGCGTGCTTCGGAACGCAACATGATCGGTATTCTACTAAGTAAGAAGAAGCACTAAAATCTTTACTGGGGTATTATTTTAAGGCTTAATGAAATATAACGCCCAAAAAATCGTAAGTACTTACCAGAATTTAATCCCCATTTTAATATGAAATTATCACCAAAAAACGTAAAGTCTGCTAACCTAAAAAAGGCAAGTATCTTCAGAATAATCGCTGAGCTACCCAAAAAGGCCACGCATGCACCAAATAATTATGTACTCGCATTTTATTTAAAAATGTCCTCCAAATATGTTACACAATTTTATCCTAATAAAGTAAATTAATATACAAAAATCATTGTTTACCCAAAAAATATAAATGAAGTTCTAAAGGTTCACCGATACTATCGTAAGGCTTATGTTTAACCAACCACCAGATTTAAAAAATGTAACGGCAAAAAAATCACTTTTGATTGCCAAAAATAGTAAAGGCATACAATTAACGAACCACTAGATTTAGCAAAATGTAACGGCAAAAAAATCACTTTTGGTTGCCAAAATTAGCAAATGATCAACATTTTAGTTAATGACCACGAAAACTTGAACTGTTAAGCTCTTCCACCCGAGCCGAGGGAGACCCGGTCGACGTAAGTCGGACTACGTAAACGTAGTGATATATTTGGGTAGTAATGACACAAAACTTTGCTAGTTAAAATTTGGTGCACGCGTGGCCCTTTTGGGTTATGAATAGTTTTAGTAGTGCAGGCATGACTTAAATAGCCCGAAAAATTTTGTTACAGGTTTCATTTATTTGTACATATTATTTTTTTTTTTTTGGATGAGGCTGTTTAAGGTAACGATTGTTTTTTTGGTGGTCATTCAATTTCAGCCCTTATTTTAATATTTTTATATTGTCATATTCATTGAAATGTAATCGATTCTATTCGATTATTTAGTGAGGTAATATTTTTTCTCTTAAATGGCCACACCGAATGTAAGTTTGGTAGAGTTTGGTTGTCGTACAGTTGACGTGCAGTTCACGCGCAGCTTACGCGCAGTTCAAAGATTACAGGAATACCGTTTATCACTCGAACTTGGACTTAACTGCAACTGCATTACAACTTCATCGGCGCGTCATAAAATTACGTGAATTAGCCCTCTGGTCGTGTAAGAAGGAAAAAAAAACACATTATATACTTTAAAAAATATATTTATTTATTTATTTCTATCTTTATTACACACACATAAAAATATTACCTGGTGCAAAGGTATCCACTGTAAAATAATATTTTTTTCCTCGGAGTCAACAAGGACAGAATGTGTTTAGTGTGCTCTTAAAATTGAAGATCCCATGGATTGCAAACATTGAATGTGCAGTATGAATACTTTCATTCAATAAATCATGATCTGTCAAAGGACCGATTTGTTCGAGACACCATTATTTAACTATTGTGTCTACTTCGTGGACAGATCAAGGGTACATTAGGAAGTTTCCACAAACTGCATCTAACTCTGGGTATAACTGAAAAGGAATAAAATAAGTTAAGAAACATAACACTTTTTTCCACTACCCTCCTTCTACTGCAGTCTGATAAAAATATAAAATTAATTTAGTCGCGTTAATCTCTCAAGCCACGAGTATAATGTAAAGAATGTACCTGTCTTATTTCTTATTAGTTCATTACACGATAACTAAATCCTAAAGGGTGCAGTTGTGACCAAGAACTAGTAAACAATGAGAAATTGGAATAGGCGGGTAAACTCGCACTATATCTACTAAAACTATTCTAACTTTTTTTCATGGTATTCTGTTAGTTACAACACAAGGATGCGACGTAAATAATATAACCAAGATCACATTATCAAAGCTTTATCATCACTCACCTCGCGAGAAATCCACACTACACTACACGACAATCCGTCGCCGTGAATTCATGACGACGCGCCGCCGCCGTGTGCAGCGCGCGGCTCTTGCTTTCTCGCTCGCACTCGCGGCCCGATCGCATAAGTGCTCATACGGAGACGCGGTGCGTTGTGCGGCGCATCATGCGGCGCGTTGCGCATTTTCCCGTTTACGGAGAGGCAGTGTCTTCTGCGATATATTTGTATTTGCGCGTGTGTGAAGGGGGGGGAGGGGTGCGCGGGCGATGCTGCACTTCAGCAAACGCGCGTAAAATACCTCTTAACGAAGCCAAAAGGCACTTGTTCTCCTCGTTATTGCGATATTTTTTTGTTCTACACCATATCTGGGAAACTTCTAGTTACGGAGATATTGGGGGTCAAAGTTCCAACCTTTTGACAACTTTTTTTTTAAATACAAGTTTTTAATGTAAGATTTTTACATGAAACACCTCCACGACCCCCGTACTATTCAATACATCCATCAGCACAATGTTTTGAGTGCGTTACATTGAGTTTTCCCACAAAACATGATTTTTCACCCCACAAAAAGAAATCATTTCCCAGCAATAATTTTTACGTAAAGTTACTTAGTTTGATGTACAAAATGCTTGGTTGACGGCTTCATGATGAGGTGGATTACACCCTGTAGATAGATAGTGTCCTAATTAAAAAAACTCGGTTTCACTTCAACTCAAAATGCTGAAATGATGATTTTTCAATAAACGTGATCTCCAATTATTATTTAAAAGACTGCTAACTTTTTTTTGTAACAACAATATGGTTTTCTTAGTTATTTTTAAGAAATCTCTCCCTCATAAAAAAAAAAACTAAGGCCCACGGCCGGCCATGCCGCGCCGCCGCGACGCCGCCGCCGCCGTGCAAATTTCCAGGCCACGCCGCCGCCGCGGAATTGGCCATCGGCGCTCATATCTAATCCACACACATACCTACATAGGTAGGTATGTGTGTGGAGTTGGCGGACTTCTGTAGCAGTCTCTGAAATTAATTGTATTCACACATTGCGTTGAAATGCTACACAGTTAACACAACGACTTTGTGGAGTATGCGCTGTACTTGCAGATGTCATTTTCATAAAATATTTTTTAATAAATACGAAAAAACTGCAGAAACACTTTCACAAAAATCGAAATAAACGGAAGAAATAAATATCAAATGGAGTTGTCCGTCAACCAACAAAAAGATGGATTTAAAACGTTCCATGCCACGACGATTTCTTAAATCATCTACGAGATTTCCCACGTCCCTGTTCACGTAAGTATTTTCTGTCAAATGACATTGACCACAACAGGAATGATTTGACTCGCAAAAACTTATCATAATTTATCTTGTTTATTATGATTGTATGATTCCGGTTACGTTTCTCAATCTTTCGTTTATTACTATAATAAAACGGTTACTTTTTTTTTTGGTGTAAGTAATATGAATAATAAATGCAACATCCAAGCAGAGGGCCTAAAAAAAATTGTCACCTTTTGGGTGTATATTCAGGGTGTGTGTCACATGACCTAATTTCATTTAGTATACTTGTTCTTGCTTGCTGCTCGCCTGCTGCTTGCTTGCTGCATGCTTGCTGCATGCTTGCTGCATACTTGCTGCTTGCTTGCTGCATGCATGGATTATGCCCCTTTATTGTTGGTGAATCATTTGGATTAGATGAGGTTATGACAGTATGAAGTTTCCTGACAAATACTTATTCATTACAGATTTTTTGCTGAAAATGAGTAAATATGAAAATTATGTCAAATGAACATTAGGTCAACTGAACGTGATATAAAAAGAGCATTATACATATTGAAAATGAAATAAAATAAACGTTATACTAAATGTTATTAAAACAAAAGAAGTTTATATGAAATGTAACATTAGATCACATGAAATTAGGTTATTTGTTTTCATAGCATATGAAAATGATGTCATTTGTACGTTATTTCAAGTGAAAATATACTATCTCTCAGGCCGTATATTCAGTAGGTTGTCAATTTTTATGATTTGGCATTTAAAATACATACAACCTTAAATTTTCACCATTCTACCACCAACCCCTATATATTTTAGTAGCGATATTTGTACTTTATTAATGTTCTACTTTCGGCGGTCGATAATTGATCAGTTACCATTCGATCAGTAATTCCCGCCAGGTTTATTTCGTTAGGTAGGGCAGGTAGGGTAGGTGCAACAAACATATATTATATAATATTTGTTGCATAATTGTGTGTTTAGTTTTCATAGCCATTAGTGTAGTGAGTGTATGCATGACTGCTGAGTGCGAGGTCCTGAACTCGTTCAATTCCCAGGTTGGTTCAAAGTTATTTGGTTTTTCTTTTTATGTAAGTGCCTCTCAGTTTGAGCCTGGATTCTATATTTCAGGCCGGTTCACGGCAATTTGAGCCTATTGCCGTGAACCGGGCTGAAATATAGAACTACACACTACATAAGACTTTTGGCTCGCGAAACATGAACCTCTACCTAATCCTTCAGCATGTTTAATAATGCTAGAATAAAACCATTTCACAATATTTAATTAAATCTTTATTTAATCGATTGACCCCACTAATGACTACCTACCTATTCATTCGGATTTTTTCTTTTGAGCCCTGGGTTTTTCTTTCAAGTCTATTGCCACGAGCCACTATAAGACTTTCACGGTTTTTCACTATACTTAAAGTACTTACGGGATCATATCCGTGAGTCCCGCGATCATGATGCTTGCAACAGCGTCGAAATATCGGGAGCTCATAGTAACTAAGGTAAATCACGGATATCATCCCGTAAGTACTTTAAGTGTTATTATTTTAGGTTTTCGTAAGAATACAAATCACACAATACACGGTGTACGAAATTTAATTCCTTAAAGTTTCTATACAAATATTGGAAAATAGCACGCCATTTGCACATTTTTAGGTTGGATAAATTGTCATGGTAAACGTCAAAGTTGACATTCCACGTTACGTTGACTGTAGAAGTGTATTTTGTACATGTTTTTATATAAACATAATTTTATTTTTACGTATTATATTTAATTTTATTTTATTTGTACATATACTTTTGGTGTGTAATAAATGTGCACAATAATTGATTGCAGTATTATGGAATTACATTTCTTTTTTAACACGGAACGTGAAGCGACGCCAAAATGCGCGCCAAACCATCTGTAAAAAAAAACGATATTCAGATTTGCAATACTTCGAATAAACTGCTCAAATTGTCTTAAAAGTCTTACTACCTGGCATGAGGAGCGTAGGCCGAAGGCCGGCGGAGCGACGACGACATTTATGACAGAAAATGGGTGTGTAATGTAAAATGCGAGATTAGCGAGCGCGCGTCATGGAGTCGTAGCAGGTTCTAATTTTGCTTATATCTCGAAAATGGTGCGTCCTATCGCAAAAATTATGAAAAATTTGCCTCCTTAATAAACCCCCTGCCGTTGACTACGCTTTTTAGGCGAATATAAAGTTTTGAGGTTAGGTTTCTATAATTGGTTTTTCCCTAGAACGGTGCGTCGCCTTTACATGGAAGTGGTGCCAGGGCACAGAGGGCACCTCCCCCTCCCTCCTTCTGCCAAACGATACTAAATTTTTACTCATTTTTAGTCTAATAACTAAATAGCGCTATTCTAACCTCAAAACTTTAACCATGGGGATCCGGGGGGTGAGGGTGGTACGTCAAAACGGGGATGTGGTACCCACCACATCCCCGTTTTGACTTTAGCACATAGTAACGTAGTTAATTCAACGCCAGAGTCTTGGAAACTTAATTACAATGTTTTTTTTTTAATACTCAAAAAGAAAACCTCTCATTGCAGCTAAAATTTCTAGGAATTCGATTTGGTGGGGGGCGACCATTACCTGTTCGGCATAGTATGTAGTATTTTCTTTAAATTCAGCCACGTAAAACTTTAGAGTTTAAAGCCGTCAGATTAAAATCAACCAGACCATCACAAATGTCGTTGTGTGCGACCAGTCCCAGGCCCCAGGTGACGACCGAGCCAACCTTGACAGTACAATGTGGCAGCAGTAGTTGACCCACAGAATTCTTGCCAACAATCTCTTTTGGCACATAATAATTCATAAACCGGGCTGTCTTTTCCTGTGGATGTATGGAAAGTTTCCTGAGTTACTCATGTCTGCTCACCCCACGACGAGCGCGTGGCATGATGTATTGACGTCAGTGTAGACGTCTGTCTGTCTGGCTGCCAACTACCGCGGCCGGTTACATTGTGCACGTGTCCACGTGTGTCTATTGCCTGAGTTAGCCGTTCGACACGCATTTCCAGCTCATACAAATGACATACATTCTAACATCACTCCATGTGACTAAGTGATTACGTAATTACCGGCGTGCTTGCATGATTGCATTAGACAATCTGTTTGATTTAGGTACCAAATTGTGTACCTACACAATTCGAGAGTAATTAAAATGATTAATACTTACTTAACTATAAAACATTTTTTTACATAAAAAGACTCTCATACACTGACACGTAATATTTCTCACAAACAACAATCATTCAATGATTTATACCTCATCGAATCTATCGATCTGAGATTTTTATATTAACAGAGCACATTATGTCAGAAATAAACTGGGATGCCTACGCAATCTGTGCGTAGTTAAAATACGTTCTAAAAATATAGTTTTTTTTCATTTAGTCGGCGGTGAATACCGTAATACTTGGCAGAAGGAATGATTACTTACTTATCTCCAAACAACAGACAACATTCCGTGTGGATCTTGTCATATCTACTTACTCGTACAAAAAAACCGGCCAAGAGCAAGTTGGACTCGCGTACTGAGGGTTCCGTACAAACTTAACTTTGCTGTTTGATCCCTAGAAACGGCTATTGCTTTAACCGCAAATAATAAGTTTGTAATAGTAGAATCGCTTTTTTTTTGTTATTAAACAACATATTTACGATTTTCAGACTTTTCCCTTTACATGTGCTGTAAGACCTTGCTTTTTGCCAAATTTCGTGATTCTAGGTCAACGGGAACTACCATATAGGTTTTCGACTCAAAACCTATAGGGTAGGTACTTCCGGTTGGCCTAGAATTGCCAATTTTGGTTAAAAGCAAGGTCTTACAGCAAAAGTAAAGGGAAAAGTCCGAAAAATAAAAAAAGTTTAAAATTAAGGTAAATTTTGGTACTTACAAGTTTTCGCGAAAATCTACATTTGTCCATTGACTCAGGAACTTGATTTTTATACACCTAATAGGGACTATAGACCTCAGTATCAGTATATTGTATAAATTTCAACTTGCTAGGTCCACCCGT
Organism: Xestia rhomboidea; assembly: GCA_963853795.1. NCBI lineage: Eukaryota > Metazoa > Arthropoda > Insecta > Lepidoptera > Noctuidae > Xestia > Xestia rhomboidea. The sequence continues at coordinate 19,418,231 of OY970775.1, forward strand.
TCCTGAGAAAATCGGTGGTGACAGACGGACAGACGGACAAGAAAGTGATCTTATAAGGGTTCCGTTTTTTCCTTTTGAGTTACGGAACCCTAAAAAGGGTAAAAGTAGACTGAACAATTAAACTTACTAAGTACAAATTGAGGGGAGGTAAGAAATACAGTTTTTATTTATAAAAAAACAGCCCTACCTTAAACGCACTCAAGGTTTATCAGTGTCGGGAGGCAAGAGAGAGGAAGTTTAAGGTTTACAGTACTTGTTGTTTGAAGAGAGGGGAAGGCACTCCGAGTACCGCGTCAGGCCAGCTCCTGTGTCACTGGGACGTGTAGGGACGCGTCAGAGCGTCGTCGGCGACCCTAACACTTGTTCACTTTTGGTATTAGTGGACTCCACGTACTTCCCAACGTACCCCAATTAGATTTAAGTTATTGTAATTTGTTATTTACTTACATAGGATAAGTTCATACTAACAATGTAAGGATCAATAAGTCTGAAATAAAGATTAGAATTTGTTAAATGATTTCAGGAATAACATTAAGTATGTAAAATGATGGAAGAATAATAAAAAGATGATGTGATAAATGAAAAGAAAACGTAAGTAGAGTTATATTCACAATATCTATAGTTAACAGATACTATAATCTGATGCGAGTGCTATACGGCTCACTATGGCCGCCGCCCGGCGACGCCCGCAAACATCCACCGATATAAATTGGGTGGATTAATTCATCCGACAACTTTCTGCTTCAGCCTCCGCACAAACTCAATTTTATCTATACGCTCATAGGGTTCCACTCACGTTGGCAGTTGTCTCAACATCGGCTAAGGGTTTTGACAAGTAGGTAAGTGGGAGCCAGTCGTGAAGTTAGTTGGAACGTTAATTTGTGTTCCGACGGTTAGTAACGGTTTGCTTCGCACAACTTGCTAATAACTTAACTCCGTAAGTCTGCACAGCGAATATTGGATGTTTGTCCAACTGTTCGTAACAAAGGTTACCTAATCTTCCCACGAACAAACACATACAGTAGCTACCATCTGTGTATGCTCCTTACGACGGAGTCAATAATCTTGAACTGAACCAACAATGTGGTTAGGGATGAACATTTCTGAAAAAAATCTCTCTACAGCAGTCTGTAGGGTGTACGTTACCCCAGCAGGAAAGTATCTCCTAGAGTTATATGAGTGGAACGTTTAATGTGTGACCTAACTGCTGTAAATGTGCCCCCACATAAAAAATGTGTGACCCCGTCGTTTTGGAAAAAACGGAAAAAACTATTCCTGCTGGGGTAACGTTTTTCTAGCAGGAAAATTCTAAACGAATGATCGGAGAGAGAAACATTGTGCATGGCCTTGTAGCTTAGAGTAGTGCCAAAGTGTGCCCCCAAAAATAAATTGTGTGCCCCTTCAGGTTTTCGAGATATTGCATTTCCTGCTAGAGTAACGTTTTGCAAAATCGTATATCTCTAAAACCATTGCATGTGCCCCTGTAGAATAAACATACACACGTAGCTCTTCATGTGTGCCCCTCAGTGCCCCAATTAGATTTAAGAAAATATTTATAATTTCCAAGTTATCACGGTTTTATGAAAACTCGAAAAAACATCACAGCGCCTAAACAACAGACAAGGTATAAGCTCGCTGAAAACTGTATTCGGTCCGTCTTGACGCTACTAATAACCATACAAAGTTTCAAAACTGGTCATGCATGCGTTTTTGAATTATATTGATAAAAGTCAAAACGATGGTGTCATAACTTTGACGCCAAAAATACAAGGAACCAGCTCGATCCCAGATGTGTAGGTGTTAAGGAACTAGTGTGCCCTTAGTCAAAAATATATGGTGAAAGCATTCAGCTTGGAATGTTTCGCATTAAGTAAATATTAACAAAAAACCAAACATGTAAACAACGGCTGATTATCCGACCAAAATTCGAATGACTACTAAAAAGCGACGGATTCATACATATCGATGACCTTCTTTAATTTACGCACTAACGCAGAAAAATAATATGTAATAAAATAAAATTGTTATTGGATAATATTCTACTAGCTGTTTCTGTGATTTTGCACATGATTAAGTACACTATAAATAGTAGCCTATGTGATATTACAAGGTAAGCTATCTTCTTCATTCAAAATTTCATTAAAATACATCTAGTAACTTATGTATGAACGAAAGACATACATCCAGATATTTGCCAGGTCTTTGACCCAAAATTTGATTGGGGGATGTTTAAAAAAATATATATTTCATGAAATGTGTGATGAATACCTACTACGAAAAAGAGGTAGCTCTTTTTTGTATATAATAAAAAACAACACAACAGTAAAAAAGGATTTATATATTTATTGATAAGCCGTAGGTTAGATAAATTAACATTAAGTTTTTCATCATTAAGGTGGATGCTCCAGGGTAGCACGCGAAATTCAATTTTTCTTAGAAAGGTGCAGGAATGACTTTTTCAAAGTCAAAATCATTCCTGCACCTTTATGCGCTTGGAGGGTTGTATTGATGATTATAATTCTGTGACTACATACGTGTTACAGCCGCGATTCATATTTTAATCAACATACAACCTGACACTGACCTGCAAATTGCAAAAAACGTAAGAAAATTTGAATTTCGCGGGCTACCCTGGAGCATCCACCTTAATAGAAGATTCCCTTTTTCGCCTCCCCAACGCTGCATATCTCTAGCCGCGCTCCATCCGCTGACGTCGTGTCGCAAGGAATCGCTTTGTCTAGCTTGGAGAAAGTGGTATTATTGGGACAGAGACAGATACCTACCTAAACGTCGCTCTATAGATGAATAATACGAAGTGTTTTTGACTAGGGAACTGCGGCTGGATTATTACTTGGTATTGGTAAACATTTGCAGTTATGTCGCCAAGGACACTGTTGCGTGTTTACTTTTTTTTAAGTTGGTTGAAAGTGGCGTAATAATTAAGCATTTATTAACAATGATGTGGTTATAGTGATGGTGAATTTTGTAAAAATAGTTACAATGATGGCACGATCTGCGGTGGTAAGTATTGGCATTGTTTTGACTTATTTCAAAGTACTTATGTACACATAACAAGTACTTGGATACTTTTTCATTTCTTTATTTATTTATTTGTAAACAAAAAATGTTCTAAATCATGTTTGTTTTGTTTTCATCTGAAAGGATATACATACTTTCCGATTGATCCAATAGAAATTTCATCAAAATCGATTCAGTCATTTGTTTTTTTTTTTGTTTAATACGTATTTTGTCTTCTTGTGCTACGTTGATGACATATGACCCCTTAATAACTTCTAGTTACAATCTAAAAAAAAAAATCATGACAAGAATTCACAAGACTCCACAACTCGACCACAATCCGTCAACATATCATAGGGCTGTAAATTTTAAGCCGAAATAGCTAAATACTCGATTTTCACAGAATGTTCTATGGCAGCTATTACTTTATGAATTAATATTAAGGGAATAAAAATAACAAACAACAAGCTGTTTCATTTAATATGGTCACAAGGTGCAATTAACATATTTTTTAATTTGCCCCTATATTGGCACAATATTTATCATTTGTTATTTTAGATTTTAAATTGAGTGAATTTTACTGTTTTTATATTCATCATTTATTGTTTTTAGCTATAAAATATTAATTAATGTACAAACTAATTCAAACACAATGCGAATTGTTATATGAATAAATAAATAAACAGTTTATAACTTTTGAACGCGACTGTACGGCCTCAGCTTAGGTATAATACGTCCAATAACGAAGGTCATCGATATATATGAATCCGTCGCTGTTTAGTAGTCATTCGAATTTGGTCGGATAACCAGCCGTTGTTTACATGTTTGGTTTTTTGTTAATATTTACTTAATGCGAAACATTCCAAGCTGAATATTTTCACCATAATTATATTTTTGACTAAGGGCACACTAGTTCCTTAACACCTACACATCTGGCATCAAGCTGGTTCCTTGTATTTTTGGCGTCAAAGTTATGACACCATCGTTTTGACTTTTATCAAGATAATTCAAAAACGCATGCATGACCAGTTTTGGAACTTTGTATGGTTATTAGTAGCGTCAAGACGGACCGAATACAGTTTTCTGCGAGCTTATACCTTGTCTCTTTTAGGCGCTGTGATGTTTTTTCGAGTTTTCATAAAACCGTGATAACTTGGAAATTAAAAATATTTTCTTAAATCTAATTGGGGCACTGAGGCACACATGAAGAGCTACGCGTGTATTTTTATTCTACAGGGGCACATGCAATGGTTTTAGAGATATACGATTTTGCAAAACGTTACCCCAGCAGGAAATGCAATATCTCGAAAACTTTGAATAACTTTGAAATAAGTCAAAACAATGCCAATACTTACCACCGCAGATCGTGCCATCATTGTAACTATTTTTACAAAATTCACCACCCCTATAACCACATCATTGTTATAAATGCTTAATTATTTCGCCACTTTCAACCAACTTAAAAAAAAGTAAACACGCAACAGTGTCCTTGGTGTCATAACTGCAAATGTTTACCAACACCAAGTAATAATCCAGACGCACTTCCCTAGTCAAAAACACTTCGTATTATTCATCTATAGAGCGACTTTTAGGTAGGTATCTCTCTCTGTCCCACTAATACTGTATGCATACTAGCTGTCTCACTTTCTCCAAGCTAGACAAAGCGATTCCTTGCGACACCACGTCATCGGGTGGAGCGCGGCTAGAGATATAAATAATATAAATAAATAAATAAAATTTTATTCAAAAAATATAAGGTAAATGTTTACAGTTTTTCTTAAATCTATGTCAAGTTCACCCATGCTTTGAGCCTGAACTAGGTAATCCTGTGTTTCAGGCGATTTGAGGTAACATTAATTGATTAAATAATCATATGTCTTATTAATAATATTGGTAACAAAGTAAAAGGTATATAACATTTTTACTATTTTAACTTAGCAAACTAATTTATAAAATAACAATAATGTGAACAATATTTACTTTAGCACAAGTAATAACTTCTCTGTATCTTCATAGGACATAGTTTGAAGAGCTTCCTTGAGGATTTTCTTGCAGTTATTGTGATTTAAGGAGTAGATGCTTCCTTTTTCATTAAGCCTGTTATAGAGTAGCGGTCCGAGGTACATATAAAACTTGGCTGTGAAAGCGTGTTTTGTACTTTTTTGAGGGCAAACTATATCTTTCCGTCTTTTTTTTGTGAATTCAGTGCTGTATGGAAGTGCTGCGTGTTGTTTTAGTACAGTGCTCATAATAAATAACTGTCGAACTGTTAGTACTTCACAAGATTTATACAGGAGGTTAGTGGGGAAAAGGAAAGGGCGGCAAGTAGCCACCTTGAGAATAGCTCTTTGAGCTCTTTCAATGGGCAATAACAGAGTTTTTCTCGCCCCACCCCATGAAGTAATGCAGTAAGTCAGAATTGACTGACAAAGAGCAAAATATACTTGCCTAAGTATTTTTGGATCTGTAATATATCGTATTTTTTTGAATACGAATATCAGCTTCCGAATTCTATTATTTAGAGCTTCCATATGTTGTTTGAAAGAAAGGGTTTCATCTATTATAATACCCAGGTATTTTATTTTATCAGTCTTCTTAATATTGGGACACCTACACTGGCTATCTGCAGGGACTGGGCAACAATGAGCGTGCAACGCTGAGGGGATATTGGCTATATGCTTGCGCATCGAAAACTTAATGTAATTTGTTTTCTCTGCATTTAGAGTTAGTGAGTTATTTTGAAGCCATTTATTTACAATATTAAATCCGTGTTGCGCAAGCTTGTAGACTTCATTTTCTGAGTCAGCCGAAAAAAGTAAAGCAGTGTCGTCAGCGTAGGTAATGATAGTACCATGCTCTAGCTTTAGATTGCAAAGGTCATTTATGTAGATCAAAAAAAGGGTGGGTCCTAGAATACTTCCTTGGGGAACACCAAAAAATGTGGTTTTTTGAACAGCGCTGAGAACATCGCCAATCTTTACGCACTGGGAACGATCTTCTAAATAACTTTTGAATATTTTCAATTGGGTGCCTCTTACACCCATGATCTCAAGCTTGCGCAATAGAATTGGAATGGAAACTGTGTCAAAAGCTTTGGCGAGGTCCAGGAAAATTCCTACTGTGTGGTTACCCTTGTCAAGTTCTTTCGCTAGATAGTCAGTCAGATGATGTACCGCATCGGCAGTTGAAACTTTAGGTCTAAATCCAAACTGTCTTTCAGACAGAATAGATTTATCTTCCAAATATTTCAACAACCTTTTGTTTATTATTTTCTCCAATATTTTTGACATAGAAGGTAGTAAAGAAATAGGTCTATAATTTGTCACTTGCTCTTTGCTGCCTGATTTATAGACAGGAATAATAACAGCCTTTTTGAGACACTCTGGAAACTGTCCTGAAGATAAACAAATGCGGAAAATGTAGGTCAGTGGTGGTACTAAAATGTCCTTGAATCTTTTAATAATTTTATTCGAAATGTTGTCCCAGCCAACTGCACAGTCTTCTTTCAAGGTCATGATTATACTATCTACCTCAGTCTCGTCAGTATCTAGCAGCGCGAAGGATGTTAAAGCAGTGTTAGAAGTTAAAGGAATGCTCGTCAGGTTTTGGAATTGACGTTATTACGAATATTGATATTAATATCTCCAATTACAATCGTGTTTTTGATGGATGACAGGTTCTGCAAGGTCTCATTCAGAGAGTCAGTAAAATTGCTAGTATTTTTAAAAGACGGAGGTCGATATAATGCTAATATCGCAAAATCTGATCCAATTTTAACTAACAATCTGTTACAGTCGTGCATATCGGGTTCCTCAACAGAGACGTTCAGATGATTTCTTGCATAAACTATCACACCATCATTTTGGTTGTAATTTATAGTACTTCTATAGATATTATATCCCGGGATTAGTGGTATGTTATATTGTTTGGCAAGCCAGCATTCGGTTAAAACAATAACGTCACAATTTATGTTTAGCCGTTGCTGAAATGTGCTAAAGCTATCAAAATTCTTAAAAACACTGCGAATATTTTGTGTTAATATGGTTAGTGGAGATTTGTAGCCGGATAGATATTGTTTGCAGTTTTCAGCTTCACAAACTTTGGACTCGGATACAGAGAAATTATCTAAATCATTAATTAAACTATTTATCATAGTAGTAGTTTAAATAAGAATATAAAATAAAAAGGCAGAAAAATACCTAATTAACGGCGCTCTTAGGCGCCTCCATAATCTACAGAATTGATGTACCTTTTTTCAGCCAATAATTTCGCCGGGCAGTCAGCAGCACCTGTGTTATGCTTGTCTGGCTTTTTGAAATGCAAGCAAGTAGCGCATTTTGGTTCGTCAGCCTTTTTTGGACATTCTTTAACTGAGTGACCTTGCTCACCACAGTGACCGCAGGTATACGATGTCTGTCGACATGACTTTGCCGCATGTCCATACTGCTGACACTTATAGCATCGTGTGACCAAAGTAAAGTCTCTCACAGGGCATGATGACCAATTTACAAAAACTCGGTCTTGTGATATCAGGGCTTTGCGTATGACTGCAGATACCTCAACAATGTAATTACAAGTCTCCGAGTCTTTCTTACCTGACTTATGACTTAATTTAATTAGGCTCAAGAACGTCTCAAGGCTGCAATCCTGAAGTTTTTCGGCTAAGTTCTGGTTGTACACACAGGTAAAAACCTCATTTTCTTGCATGTCTGTAGGCACTCCTATAATTACAACCCTAGGCTTTCTTTTATGGGGCTCGTCGACTGTTAGGCCTGATTTGGTGAGCTGCACCGATTGCCTCAGCTTCTCAATGTCATCCTTCGTCTCGGTGCTGATGATAACACCGCCGTTCTTCGTCTTGCGCAGGCCTCTCACGTGGAGCTTCAATTGTTCGGGTCTGATAATTTTCTGGACAAGGGTTTTCGTCTCATCGCTGGTCTTCAATTTGTCACTCGGATAAATGGCCACAGAACTTACGTGACTTGGCTGGATAAAATTGTTGGCACCTTTCTTCACCATGTCAGCAAAGGAAGATCCCTGGGCAGGTTTCGTCGACTCTTCTATACTCAGCTTAAGGTTCTGTAGCTGCTGCGAAAGATCGAGTTGATTTTCCAGAGTTCTGACGGCGTATTGCGATTGGAGGGCTTTAGTTTTGACGGACTGGTACATGACGGCCATCTGCGAGGTCCCGTAACTAATCTTCCGGGTTAAGTTAATGATGCGCGTTTTCTGCTCCACATTCAGCTTTCCCTCATTTGCAATAGCGCACACCTCGTTCAGGTTCTGTTCAATAATCGCCATCCAGTTCTGAAGTTCTGCTGTCGAAACAACTGCAGGGGCATCGTTCCTTTGGATAGGCGCTTGAGGGGTAGAGGCGGGTACGGCAACGGGCACAGGGGTAGAGGTGGGTACGACCCCGGGCAGAGGTGCACTGGTGCCGGGCACAGGTGTAGAAGGCGGGGAGCGAACACATTTACTACTCCGGTTGAATGGACTGTCCTCCATCATGAACCAGGATAATATATTGTTCCTGTTAAACACCGGTCATTTCTACTAATAATATGAAGCGGTGGGGAGGCAAAAAAGGGAATCTTCTATTAATGATGAAAAACTTAATGTTAATTTATCTAACCAACGGCTTATCAATAAATATATAAATTCTTTTTTTACTGTTGTGTTTTTTTTTTTTATACAAAAAAGAGCTAAGTACCTCTTTTTCGTAGTAGGTTTTCATCACACATTTCATGAACTATATTTTTTTAAACATCCCCCAATCAAATTTTAGGCCAAAGACCTGGCAAATATCTGGATGTATGTCTTTCGTTCACACATAAATTACTAGATGTATTTTAATGAAATTTTGAATGAAGAAGATAGCTTACCTTGTAATATCACATAGGCTACTATTTATAGTGTACTTAATCATGTGCAAAATCACAGAAACAGCTAGTAGAATATTATCCAATAACATCTTTATTTTATTACATATTACTTTTCTACTTCACGATGGTTAGTGCGTAAATTAAAGAAGTTCATCGATATGTATGAATCCGTCGCTTTTTAGTAGTCATTCGAATTTTGGTCGGATAATCAGCCGTTGTTTACATGTTTGGTTTTTTGTTAATATTTACTTAATGCGAAACATTCCAAGCTGAATGCTTTCACCATATATTTTTGACTAAGGGCACACTAGTTCCTTAACACCTACACATCTGGGATCGAGCTGGTTCCTTGTATTTTTGGCGTCAAAGTTATGACACCATCGTTTTGACTTTTATCAAGATAATTCAAAAACGCATGCATGACCAGTTTTGGAACTTTGTATGGTTATTAGTAGCGTCAAGACGGACCGCATACAGTTTTCGGCGAGCTTATACCTTGTCTCATTTAGGCGCTGCGATGTTTTTTCAAGTTTTCATAAAACCGCGATAACTTAGTAATTATAAATATTTTCTTAAATCTAATTGGGGTACTAAGGGGCACGCACACATTAAGAGCTACGCGTGTATGTTTATCCTACAGGGGCACATGCAATGGTTTTAGAGATATACGATTCTGCAAACGTTACTCCAGCAGGAAATGCAATATCTCGAAAACCTGAAGGGGCACACAATTTATTTTTGGGGGCACACTTTGGCACTACTCTATGCTACTAGGCCATGCACAATGTTTTTCTCTCCGATCATTCGTTTAGAATTTTCCTGCTGGAAAAATGTTACCCCAGCAGGAATCGTTTTTTCCGTTTTTTTTTTGCCTAACGACAGGGGGCACACATTTTTTATGTGGAGGCCCATTTACAGCAGTTAGGGCACACATTAAACATTCCACTCATATAACTCTAGGAGACACTTTCCTGCTGGGGTAATGTACACCAGTCGATCATGCGTAAAACCATTAGGAGCGTCAGTCAGAGGCAGAAAAAAGGCCGCCAATCGGCACACCGGCCCATCAGGCATCCGGCCCATCGGGCATTTGCCCGATTTGCCCGTATGGCCAGTCCGGGCCTGTGTTCAAGCATGGATCTAGTTACAAACCATTTCTCTGTACCTAATCTACCTTAGTACCTGTTTGTAAAATATACTGGGTTACTGGTAATTCGACGTATTCCTTGCAGGACGCCATAGTAGGGTTAAAATGCAAGAAGTTAAGCCACCAATAATGTTCTACCTAAATTCAGTGGTTTTGAGTGACTTAGTTAGATTTTTGTTTTTTTTTTAATGAAAAATTCCAGATTATTAACTTTAAAGCCAATTATAAAACGATTTACGGTGCGACTGTACTGAAATTTAAGTTATTATCATATCTGATGACGCAGCAGACCTTTCTTAATAATTAAAGTTGAAAAATGCCTTTAGCTTTGCTTTGACAAAGATCACTAAGGAAATATATTTTTTAAACACTGTTTTATGCTTTCACGGTTCATAATTATACTTAAAATGTCACTTACGGGATATCTTCCGTGATTATTGTGTTATCGTGTTATTGTTTGTTTTAAAATAAACATTAATCACGGAAGATATCCCGTAAGTGACATTTTAAGTATATTTTTTTTTGTAATTTTTGCCATTACTTCATATAAAGATGTTGTATTGTGAAAAAAATAATACTACGCCAGATGTACAAATGACTAGAAAAATATCCTTGTCTTATCAGCTATCTAAAATGGTATAAAACGTATCTTATTTTATACTCTTTTAGATAGCTGACTAGTATTTGCGTGGGTGCACGAGCTGCGCGCAGCTCGCGGGTTTCATGTTTTCGGGAAGTATTCCTTACCCTTATAAAATTTTGAGAATCCATAGGAATCCTTAAATTAATTGGAAAATCCATTTGAGTCCTTAAAAGATTTTGAAACCCCTTTAAGAATCCCTAATACATTATGAAAACACTCCAGAGCCCTTTAAGCAGTCTAAGAACTCATAAGATCCCCTAATACAATCTAAAACGTTATTTAAAAACTCAGACATTTTCCCATTAAAAAAAACATTACCATAGAGTTTGCTTGTCGTCGCCCCTGAGTTACGCTTCATCCACTCAACCTTCGTTACGCTACGTTTGTTGCCAGTAAGGTACTAATATAATATATATATAATATGACACATGTTTCGCAAAAAGTACTAGGCTGGCATGAGCTCAAGGTGGTATGCATTTCAATAATTCTGGTACGGTCTTTTAGTATTATATACCATCTTGGGTTCATGCCAGCCTAGTATTGCTAATAAGTTTACTGCCCGTAACTAGCACAACTGTACTGACACTATTCAGTCCCATACAATGTTTTTGAGTAGGTAATCATTTTATTGCTCAACAGGGTCTATTTCATTATTTTTATCCTCCTAAAATTTTGCTACATGATTTTCTCAAATTTGAAAATCGATGACATTTTTTTTTAACTTTAACAGCAGGTCCAATCGACTTATGAGTATAGAGATAAGAGTATAGAGTAAATCTTACTCGAGAGTATAGGTACGAGTAGTTACTCCTAGTATAACAAGTTTTTACATTTCACCATAGATTTAATCCAGGAGTAAACGTTTATGCTGATGTAAATCTCTACTCCGCCGATTTTCAAGGAACAGAGAGCTTATACTAAGGATAAGTTCAATATGGCGTCCGAGTGTCATTGTTTTTACAGCTGATTCGCTAACTGGCGCGCTGGCATAAAAATATTAGTACCTATCTATTAATAGGTATTGTTTTTGTGAAAAGTGAAAATAGTTTAGATGAGCCTGTGTATTGTCTAAAAATGGCAGATCTTTTGAGACCATAAATTGAGGATTCAGACAGTGATGACGAATATTTACCCAGGCGACCAAGATGGATACAAGAAAGAAATAATTATTTTGACGACTACGATAACATATATTTAATAATAATAATAATAACAACCACTCGTCCTGATTGAACATCTAATCACGTGGGGGGCGGACACACGAATGAGAAATTACTGTCGTGGCTAATCGTGGCTCTGGAAACCCATAAAAAATGGAGACTCGTTCTAAAAGTAAACGTATAGGGCCGCTGCCTGGGGGCGATAGCCGGGGCGCACCTGGAGCTGACGCTGGGTGTCACAGCATGCGATCCGTCAGCGGTGAGGAGTTGAACAGGCGGGCTCCCACCGACAAAGATACTACAGCCGAAATCATTGACGATGGTGACAGACTGACAGACAGGACAGACACCCCTGTAGAACCGTATAGTCCAAGTAAAGTATCATTCACACCTTCTAGGCGATCATCACCATCCATACCATCGTCACCAACACATCCATCACCCTCCAACGTTAGTTTAAATACAGTCACACCCTCTCCAACCTTGACTGCTGCGCGGGGGGTATCTACCTTTTTACCCGCGTCCACCAAGGCTGGAAAAGCAAGAGTTCGCATGAGATGGAGCAAAGATCCACCCAGACCTCAAGCGCGCCGGTCCAACAGGCCCCGAGTGGTCCGCGCTGGGCGCTGAAGCAGCTGGACCGGGAGCTCCTCCTGGAAGCCTCGATCGTGCAGGCCTGGGTGACATCACCGGACAGGCCTGCCGACGTTAACGATGAGGCAGGGTGGTTCCAGGAGGCCATGTCCGATATCTGTGACGTGGCAATGCCCCGAGTCCGGCCAGGAAGCGCCCGGCGTCAGGTGTACTGGTGGTCGCGTGAGCTGACGTCTTTACGGGAGGCGTGCGTGGCTGCGCGACACCTGTACGCCAGGCACCGCAGGCTCCGCATTCGCCCACCGAATGCGGCAGCCATTGAGGCGGAGTTATATGAGGGCTACAGAGCGGCGAAGACCGCCCTCCGCGAGGTTGTCCTGCGGGCCAGGGATCTGGCCCGCGAGGAGATGCTGGGGGCTCTCGACAGAGATCCGTGGGGGCGCCCTTACAAGATGGTGCGGGATAAACTCCGCACCTGGGCCCCCCCGATGACGCAGAGTCTCCGGCCTCAGTTCGTGGAGGACGTGGTGAGCGCTCTGTTCCCCTCGCGAGGGGAACACCCGCCCCCGCCTATGGCTCCGCCGGCTGCGGTGCCGGAAGCGGACCACGGAAGCGACGACGACGACGCTCTGGAAGTGACCGGGGTAGAACTGAGAGTGGCGGTACGCAGGCTCAGTGCCAAAAATACCGCCCCGGGACCCGACGGCTTGCCTGGCAAAGCCTGGGTCCTGGCCTCGGAGGCTCTCGGTCCCCGACTGGAGGGGTTCTTAAGCGCATGCTTGGAGAGGGGCCAGTTCCCGCTTCGCTGGAAGACGGGGAAGCTGGTCCTCATCCGGAAGCCGGGGCGCCCGGCGGACTCTCCGTCCGCCTACCGGCCCGTGGTGTTGCTCGACGAGGTGGGCAAGCTCTTTGAAAGAGTCATAGCAAACCGCCTCGCCGAGCACCTTGCGGGGACGGGGCCGGACCTTGCGGAACACCAATATGGTTTCCGCAAGGGGCGCTCTACGGTGGACGCCATCATGCGCGTGAGAGCCCTCACGACGAGGGATCGGTGTCCAGGGGTGGGGTGGTCTTGGCGGTGTCTCTCGACATCGCCAACGCCTTCAACTCCATGCCCTGGAGCTGCATAAGGGAGGCACTCCGGTATCACCGGGTGCCGACCTACCTTCGTCGTGTGGTCGGGGACTACCTGACGGATAGGGCCGTCATCTACCCCGGTCGCAGCGGAGACTGGAAGTGGCGAGAGATGTCGTGCGGTGTTCCACAGGGATCGGTTCTGGGGCCGTCCTTGTGGAACATCGGGTACGACTGGGTGCTGCGCGCCGACCTCCCTAGCGGTGTCAGCGTAGTTTGCTACGCTGACGACACGCTGGTGCTGGCACAGGGGAGGTCGCACGAGGCGGCGGCCGACACTATGACACGCGGGGTTGCGATAGTCGTGGAGAGAATCCGGCAACTGGGTCTTGAGGTGGCACTGCACAAGTCCGAGGCCATGGGCTTTCATGGGCCTCGGAATGCGCCACCTCCGGGATCCGCAGTGATGGCAGGAGGGGTTTCCATCGGCGTCGAGTCGACGCTGAAATACCTGGGACTTGTCCTCGACAGCCGGTGGAACTTCGTGGAGCATTTCCGACGTTTGGCCCCCAAACTGGAGCGGACAGGGGCTGCCTTCAGGCGGCTCCTACCCAACCTGGGGGGGCCAAACGCCTCCTGCCGGAGGCTCTACGCTGGAGTCGTGCGGTCCATGGCCCTTTACGGGGCCCCGGTGTGGGCGCGTTCATTGAGGCAGCGAGCCGCCAACTATTTGAACGCGCCCCAAAAGGTGGTGGCCGTAAGGCTAATCCGGGGGTACCGCACGATCTCCCGCGAGGCGGCGAGCCTCCTTGCCGGATTGCCGCCATGGGATCTGGAGGCGATAGTCCTCGCGCGCCTACATGAGTGGCGCGCGGAGGCGCTACGCCGGGGGGAAACTCCGCTACCGCGGCAAATTGTCGCTCAGCGGACGGACTTCCGGCGTGATCTCATGGCGACATGAAGAGAGCGATTGTCGCAACCCCGTGCAGGGCACGCCACAATAGTGGCGGTAAGTCCCTTCTTTGAGGAGTGGCTGGAGAGACGCCACGGCGTCCTCACCTTCCGCCTGACGCAGGTTCTTACCGGACACGGTTGTTTCGGTAAGTTCCTGCACCGAATCGGGCGGGAGGAAACGTCCGGGTGTCACCATTGTGAGGATCGACCGGAGGACACGGTGGAGCACACTGTGGAGGTGTGCCCGGCTTGGGTGGAGCACCGCCGTGTCCTCGAGGTGGCGATCGGCGGCGGCGACCTCTCGCTCCCGGCCCTGGTTCGTGCCATGGTCCGGAGCGAGACGGAATGGGACGCCGTCACCTCCTTCTGCGAAGCAGTCATGCTAGCGAAGGAGGTGGCGGAACAGGACAGGGAGAGATCCTCACGTCCCGGCCGCCGCGGGAGACGCCCCGGGCGTCGGGGGCCACGTGGTGGCTTCCGGCCACCGTAGGCGCGGGCCTGTGGACGGGGAGCTATGGGCTAGCTCGCCGTCCGTACGTCTCATGACGACAGGCCGTGTCGACGGCGCGTTCGTGTTCCACGCGTGCCTCAAAGAGAGTCAGCAATAGGGAAGGGATCCGCAAGGACCGAAGCCTGCCGGGGCTGCGGGACTATTCGAAAGAGATACCGTGGCCCCGGAACACAAAGGGCGAGGAAGGAACATGGATGGGTTTTAGTCAGTAAAAGTCTGACACTCAGTCATTTGATGATTTCCCATCCAAAAAAAAAAAAAAAAAAGATGGAGCAAAGAAGTTAATCTATTTATCATGCGAACCTACTTTTATATCACTAAATTAGAGACCGACATGACCACCTATAGACAAAAATTACATGAACTATTTACACGACAATTCCCCGAGATAACCGTATCAGAACAAAGAATTTCAGATCAGAGAAGAGCTATAGTTAGAAATAAACTTTTATCTCAAGAAATAATAGACCAATTAAAAGAAGATATACGAATTGAATTACAAGCAGATGACAATGCTACCCCACTAGTACAAAACATAACCGATATTGCCCAACGACCACAAACACAACCATATACCCAATAACAACCAAATATTCAATCTCATTTAAACAATCAATCACAAGCTAACACGCAAACGTCACACACATCCACACAACCTGAATACATAACCCTTACGCTAGAAAATGATATTGAGACCTTAATCGAAAATCATGACCTAACCACAGATACATACAAATACATCCAAGAAATACATGATAAATTCAGAACAACTCTCGCACAATACTCTGGGATGGACCCAGCAATTCGACCAAGGCTACCTAAACTCCGATATAGCCCAAATCTTTTCCGTTTAGTTAACTTATTTAATGAAAATATACTAAACCAATTTAATTCCGACGAAACAACTTATTGATATACACACACTTATATATTGCACAGAAGTAGTCATATCTGAAGAACTGAACTTTAAAATCACACAAAACACAAGACCAAAACAAAATATCAAGCCAGCAAGACAACAGAGGTTAGAAAAAGATATAGAAAAATTAAGAACAGATATTGGTAGACTTACACAATACATTAACAACAACAGATCAAACAAAGTGGTTAGGAGAGTTGAGGCTATTTTTAGAAGCAATTTGATTCACACGAGGCACGAGCATAACAACAGAAAACCAGAGGAGTTCTTAGACACTATAAAACAAAAGTTAGCGCTTAAAGTTCATAGACTCCGAAGGTACAAAAAAGCACAACAGCGCAAAAATGATAACGCCATGTTTGCCACCAATGAAAAAATATTCTACAGAAACCTAAACAATCCAAATACTGACACAAATCACGACACCAACCCAGACACACCTAACCAACCCACAAAAGAATAATTAGAAACATATTGGTCTAGTATTTGGGAAGAACAAGCACGACACAATGACGAAGCGACATGGATAACAGAGGAAGAAACAAAATGGAGAGCAATACATGAAATGGAGTTCGTAGAGATTACTGAGGCCGATATCACACACATAACAGGCAGATTACACAATTGGAAATCTCCTGGTATAGACAAAGTACACAATTTTTGGTTCAAAAAGTTAACCTCATTATACAAACCAATAGCAAGAAACTTAACACAAATCATATTAGGACAACAAAATATACCAGAATTTATTGCAACAGGCATAACATACATGCTACCTAAAACTAAAAACTCACCACACCCTTCCCAATACAGACCAATCACATGCTTACCTACAATATATAAAATATTAACTTCAGCAATAACCGCGAAAATAAACACACACATTGAACACCACAACATAATGGCGGAGGAGCAGAAGGGCTGCAGACAGGGCCACATGGGATGCAAAGAACAGTTAATAATAGACTCCAATATACATAAACATGCCACCACAAAGAGTAGAAACCTTCATTGCACCTATATCGACTATAAAAAAGCCTTTGACAGTGTTCCTCATTCTTGGTTGATACAGATACAAAAAATTTATAGAGTAAATTCAAAAATAATAGATTTCCTATGCAACATAATGTCACAATGGAAAACCACTCTTCACATGAATTGTAATCACAATAATGTTACTACGCGACAAATATTTATCAGAAAAGGCATCTATCAAGGTGACTCTCTGAGTCCCCTGTGGTTCTGTCTCGCAATAAACCCTCTGTCACATCTGCTGCAGCGCTGCCGGGCTGGATATTGTCTCAAACATACTACAACACAACCACAAGAACAAACAACAATTTCTCATCTCATTTACATGGACGATATTAAACTATATGCACAAACCGAAAAAGATATGAAAAAACTAGTAGAAGCTACAGCAGAGTTCAGCCAAGATATAAATATGAAATTTGGTCTGGATAAATGTAAAACACTTCACATCATACGCGGCAAGATACGACCCGGCAACTATGTAGTAAATAATACAGACACCATAACGGCGATGGAACCGTCCGATTTATACAAATATTTAGGGTACACGCAATTGAAGGGACTAGATCACGTTAGAACTAAAGAAACACTTACTGCAGAGTACAAGAGGAGACTAAACGCTGTATGTAAAACCCAACTGTCTAGCAAAAATCTTATCAAGGCCTTAAATACATTTGCCATCTCCGTATTAACATATTCATTCGGAGTCATTAAATGGACAAAAACAGACACAGAACAATTAGAACGAACTACACGCACCACTCTTACCAAAAATAATAATTTACATCCTAAATCTGCCATAGAGAGACTTACCATAAAAAGACAAAACGGAGGGAGAGGCCTAACAGACATCCAGCACCTATGGCGAAAACAAGTTTGTAGATTAAAAACATTCTTTCATACGAAGTCTCACACTAGCAACATTCATAAAGCCATAGTCCATAATGATCACAATTACACACCACTTAACTTATATGAACAATCAGATACGTCACACATTGATAACGAAGACCCGCAAACACAAAAACTTGAGGACTGGAAGAAAAAAGTTCTTCATGGCCGACATCCTCATGACCTAGAACAATCACACGTTAACAAAGTTGCGTTAAATAAGTGGCTCAAAATAGTTAATTTATTCCCAGAAACCGAAGGATTTATCATTGCTATACAAGACCAGATTATCAACACCAAAAACTATAGAAAATTCTTTATCAAAGATCCTTCAGTAACTAATGATAAATGTCGCAAGTGTCACACGCAACCAGAAACCATTCAGCACATAACGGGAGCATGCACAACCCTCACGCAGACCGACTACACACACAGACACAATCAGATGGCCAATGTTATTCATCAAAGATTGGCAGTCAAATACACACTCATACAAGACACAAACACTCCATACTACAATTACATACCTCAAACTACCCTCGAAAATGGTACTCATAAACTTTACTACGATCGCGCCACTCTCACAGACAAGACAATTCACTATAATAGACCGGATATAATACTACAAGATAAAATAAATAAAGTCACTTATTTAATAGATATCGCAGTTCCGAACACACACAACATACAAAAAACAATCACCGAAAAAATTAGTAAATACGCAGAGCTCAAACAGGAAGTAACAAGAATATGGCGCCAGGAAAAAGTTTATGTGGTCCCGATAGTTCTTTCTACAACAGGTGTTATCCCGAATCACCTACTCCATAGCCTCAAATTACTAAATCTAAAAGAAACACTTTATATCACCTTACAAAAAGCTGCAATTTTAAATACATGTCGAATTGTCAGAAAGTTCATGCAAATAGAAGAAAACGAAAGGGCCTCATCACAACACACCCTCAACATAACACACCACACGCTGCATTTACTTTGGGTTAGGCCCGTAAATGTAGTTGGAAGTACCAGTAAGCTGAGAAGCAAAAGCACATTCCAAAAATAATGATTATGAAAATTGAACATAAATAGGAATATGACTCTGATAGGTAAGTTCTAGTTTTGACACTTTTCACATAGGTATAACCTTACCGAATAGAATAATACGCAATACACTTTGCTTATTAGATGAGAAACGAGTAATTGAATTTGGGTGGCTTATACAGTTCTTCATTTCAATCATTCGGATTCACAGAATAACTATCCGAGAGTAAATTTACTCCGGTGTAGAGTGGTGGTACGTGGACGAAGTTATCCGAGAGAGAATAAATATATTCCGTGGATAGTTATTCTCGAGTAAAGTCATCTTTGGAGAAATCGACCCTTATTAGGGTATTTTACTCTATATAAGAAAAAAAAATATTATTGAGATAGCTTAAGCAAAAAGCAGTCGGAAAACGTTATTTTTTGTTTATAAAATAGCAAAGTAAATTTTAAAATTCAATTCAAAGGTTTCAGCTTTTTTAATGTTTCATAACACCATTATAGTAGTCGCCATGTTATTACGTCATACGGCTGTGTAAACTAAGAAGTGTCAACTGTCAACTTCAAATATCACTGCATTTGTTTACACAGCCAACTGACGTCATGACCACAAAGCAATATGGCGTCCACTGCCTCCAGCGTTTTTATCAAATTACGCGCGAAATTTGTAAAAGCAAAATTTTAATGCATTTTTTGGGCACCTAACGATTGAATACATTTTTTGTGAATGTTTTAGTGGTTCATTATCACTATAGAATCGAATTGAGACACTTTTCAAAAATGGGTGTAATACCCTATTACCATCCAGAACTAATGGGATTAGGTGAAAAACTATTCTAGTTCCATTGAACTACTGGGAGAAAAAAATCCCAGTAGTCCCGTAATGAAACTATAGAATGGAGCTAGTGGGACACGGCGAAAGTTTTAAGGCATTTTTAACTTTTAATTACTAAGAAAAGTCTGCTGCGTCATCAGTTATGATAATAACATAAATTTCAGTACAGTCGCGCCGTAAACCGTTTTAATTTTTTTTTCATAATATTTATTTAAATAATTTCACTACTTTTATATAAACTATAACTCTAAATAATAATAAAAATATGTACAATTTTTAAAATTGGCTTTAAATGATTTAATCTGAGATTTTTCATAAAAAAACTAAAAATCGAACTAACTCAAAAACCACTGAATTACGGTAGAACATTTGTTGGCTTAATTTCTTGCATGCTAACCCTACTATGACGTAATGTAAGGAATACGTCGAATTACCAGTAACCCTATAGATTTACCAAACCCTGGTAAACATAATTAACTTCTGTCCAAAGTACTGGAGAAATTAGTAAACAACAGGCTAGAAACTTTTTAGTAAAATACAAGTTGATATCAGACAAACAGTTCGGATTCCGACGAGGAAGGTCAACTGATGACGCGGCTACGTTACTGAGTAACTTAGTTGCTACTTACACCCAAAAAGGGGAACAGGTCATAGGAGTTTTTTTAGACTTGGCAAACTCAAACTCAAATCATTTATTTCAATTAGACCATTACGGCACTTTTGAAAGTCGAAAATACAATAAAAGCAAAGCAGCACAGTCACAAGGCATAAAGAAAGTACTGTAGTTGCCCATTCCCTAACGTAGATCTCTATGGAGAAGAACGGGCAAGAAACTCCATGGACACTCTTTTAAATCAAAATATTGTTACAAAATCTTGGTTACGATGTTGTGAACGATGTAGAAAGACGTGCACATTAAGAGCGTCCAGAGTAAAATAATAAATCAAAAATTAAAAAAAAAAAGTAATTAAAATGAACGAACCGTGGCAGCTAAGAGATGACCAGTCCCAACTGAGAGCGCCCGTTCACGAACATGACGCATGTATCGGCGCCAAACAACTCGACCATATTTAAGGGAACTAAATGACCCGACACACCCGCCACCATCAGCGAGACATTTGAGTGAGCATGACATTCTCTCTTAGCCACCAAGGCATATTCAAGTCAATGAAAGATAACTAAATGTAAGTGGTGGCTGAACAGTACAAAGTACTCACACATGTGCTATGCAATTATATAATACTAAAAACTGGAATCTATACAATGCAAGTAGGTATATTTTAACAATCTTCTGCAGCTTCCACAATACATTAACATGGAAATCAATTCTTCTTCTACTTCTTTGCGTGTCGATAGACTCAAATAACGCCCGACCAGTGCAATCAATTAGTTTGCAACTATGGTTGTGGAGCAGGACCAGCATGTAGCCAAGCATTTTTATCATCAATGTAATCCCCCAACTTATAATATGCTTGCCTACATAGTGTGCGTTTTATACAAGATTTAAATTTCGTCTCATTCATTTGAAGAATGTGGGGAGGTATTTTATTGTAACATTTCAAACAGTACCCCATGAAAGATGAATCTACTTTAGCAAGCCTGAAACCTGGCTGAACTAGTTGGTCCCTATTTCTAGTGTTATAGTGGTGTCTGTCACCTCTTTTACTGAATAAATGCAGATTTTACCTAACGTACATGATGTTTTCATAGATGTATTGACAAGGTACTGTCATGATATTAATTTCCTTAAACAGTTCTCTTAGAGAATCGCGTCTACGTAATTCATATATGGCTCTGATGGCTCTTTTCTGCAGAATAAATATAGACTCGATGTCTGCAGCCCGTCCCCATAGTAAAATACCGTATGACATAATACTATGAAAATAACTAAAATAGACTAGCCTCGCGGTATCAATATCAGTAAATTGACGGATTTTTCTAACAGCATATGCAGCTGAACTCAGCCGTCCTGCAAGAGATGTTAAATGAGGACCCCATTGTAACCTTGAGTCGAGCGTGATTCCCAAGAAAACCGTTTTATCGACAAATTCTAGTTTCTCTTGATTCAATATTATGTCACAATCATTACTTTTGACATTTGGTAGAGCAAATCTAATGCACTTAGTTTTTTTCCCATTTAGTACTAAATTATTAGCGGTAAACCAATTATGGACCATTAAGTATTATAACCAATTAAGTAGGGCGTTAGTTACGTCGTCAAGATCAGTGGCGCGTCTGTTTATCCTAAATATTAAAGAAGTATCGTCAACAAACAACACCATATGCGGATGGTTGTTAAATAAACGGGGTAGGTCATTAATATATATTAAAAAGAGGAAGGGACCCAATATCGAACCTTGTGGTACACCCATTTTTACTTTTAAACCCATTGAATTGACACCATTTATTTGTACCTGCTGCTGTCTATCATTCAAATACGGGAATTATCATTAATAAATAATTAATGAAAAAAATACCGATCGGCGACACATGCCAAACGAGAGTTATTGTTATTTTGCGCGCCAAAATTGACGCTTTCCTAATAGGCCTCACGTTTAAGGTAGAGCGGCTCGGCGCCGCCGCATGATGTAAGCGAAAAAAATGTTAACTGATCAGGCGGAAAAGACCACGACTGTACCTGCCTTGTTATAGATCAAACTCCCTCAATTAAATACCTTGGCATCACACTAGACGAAAACCTCTCATTAAAATCACATATACACCTGCTCTCTGGTCGCGTTAGGAAGCTGTTATACGTAATGAAAAATTTACGTGACTGTACACCCATTGAAATTCTACGCACAATTTACCTTGCCCTATGTCAGTCAGTACTTCAATACGGGATCTCTGTTTGGGGTGCAGCCGGGAAAAGCACAGTTATAGAAATAGAAAGAGCTCAAAGAGCCGTTATAAAAGTAGTTTTAAGGAAACCTTTCCTTTACCCAACAAACCTAATTTATAAGGAGTTTACTGTGCTAAGAGTTCGGCAATTATTTATCCTAAAGGCTCTAAAACTCTACTTGTTCACAAAACCCTGAAAAATAGATCCGATTATGAAAAACTTGTCTTGAAACGCGTCCTCAACATTCCCCTTCCCGATGCAAATAGCCTCTTAGCCAGACAATGCCCATATTACTCGCATATCCATATATATAATAGAGTCAGTAAAAGCTGCGACATTAAAGACATGAGCAACTTTTCATGCAAGAAAACTATAATAAAATGGTTTGATAAACTGACATATGAAGAGACGGAAGAAATCTTAATTATATTGTTAATTATACTATAAACATAAAATAACTACAAACCCACACATCTGCGCGCACACACACACACACACACACACATACACACACACACACACACACACACACACACACACACACACACACACACACACACGCACACATACATACATACATACACCACTCTCACACGACATTGGAATTCTTTATTTTTTACTCATTAAGTACTTCTTTTTATTATTGTAATATCATTTGGATTTTTTCTTTTTGTTTTTAAAAAGGTATTCCTCTTGCCTTGCATATATCACATCAACAAATTTGTTCTAATTTTAAGTAATCGCAACTCCGGCCCCCAAGATACAGGCACAGCCTAGTTTGGGGACCTCTGCTTTCTAACTATTTTGTTAAAATTTCACTTGTTACGATTTTGTCATAATGCTAAACTAGGTTAAGTAAATGTCTGTAACAATGGATTAATAAATTTATTCTTATTCTTATTGTCGAAATGACATCATCGTCCTTCGGCTATGTAACTAACTAGCTAAGATAATACTGTGAAATATTATAATTAAAGGCTAGAGGAAATCCAAAACTCCTAAGAAACAGCTCCAAAATTAAACCTATACTACAAGTTATCGGTGATCGACGCGACGAAAAGGCCCGACGAAGCTTCCCAAATGGAAGCTTCGTCGTATTTCACAGTGCCTAAAGACAGTGACAGTGTCTTCAATCAGTGTATCTTCCCTGTTATGACTTACGGAGCCGAAACGTGGACACTCCCGTTACGATTGGTCCACAAATTCAATTTCGCTCATCGAGCTATGGAACGGGTTATGCTTGGAGCCTCTCTGAGGTATCGCATCCAGAACGAGGTGATCCGCAGAGAACCGGAGTTGACAATATATGTCGCTCACAGAATAAGTAAGCTGAAGTGGCAATGGGCCGGTCATTTAGACGTAGAACCGATGACCGTCGGGGCAGACGTATTCTTGAGAGAAAATCACGAAACGGCCAGCGTAAGGTGGTACGCCCTCAGGCTCGGTGGAGCGACGATCTTCTTTCTTCTTCTCGCATCGATGACTCAAATTTAGCGCAACCAGTACGTTGCAACCTGGACAGCTCTGTCGTTTGCCTAATTCAAGTCCTGGTGCAATTAAGGGTGGCTAGTAATAACTGGATGAGAGTTCCCGAGAATCGAGTTTAGTGGCGTGCGATTGAAGAGGCAATGGACTGTTGTAGGCTGAGGATGATGATACAAGCTATCCAAATGTAGCTATAAACCTATCTATGTCTGAACTACCGCCAGTGAAAGTTAGTTGGTAGTCCTTCACGTCAACCACTCGTCCCTCAGAAGCCTCCGAGTAACACCTCCTTATTCTGTGAAAACTTTGTAATCGACTCATTTGTAAATAGAAACAAAGAAAGCGCCCTTTGTGGGGTAGGCAGGTAAGCTAAGATTAGCCGGATGGACCCGGAGTCCTGGGCAGTGCGACCGGCGAACAGCAGGGCAAGTCCGAGTGGCCCTCCAGATGTGCGGCTGTGTGACCACTAGGGCAAGCTAACCGATGCCTAACAAACCAGTAAGAATTACAATATGTATTTGAAACAAGATATACGGCGTAAGCGTTTTCGTGTTGAAGAAAATGATAAGACGTACTCTTAATTTGTTTTTCGCTTAATTCTATGTATACTGGCCTGCAAAAATAAGTATCACACTTTTAAAATTGCAATAACTTTTTAGGTACACAAGATATACTTTCGAAACAAAAAGGACTCGGAAAATAGTTTAATTTTGTCTATAGTTTCAAAGAAAGCTGATAAAAATTGGTATAAAACGTTTAATTATTTTAAATCTCTAACTTCTATAGTTTAGAAAAAAAATAAATAAAGTGTAGTACTTATTTTTGCAGGCCAGTGTATTTAACTCGTGCCCTATTTTTAACCGTTCAATAAATACGCTGGTGTCCCAAATAACCACGGGATCCCTTCTTTTTGCATAATGTTCTTTTTCCTAATATACTTTGGCATAATTTGTTTTGCCATAATAATACTTTACCATATTTTTTTTGGCATAACAGTTTATGTTGGCATAATTATCTTCAACGCTAATTTGTATAAATTGGCATAAATTGAATTCGCATAATGTTACTAGGCATAATGACTATTAGCATAATAGTATTTAGGCATACAATTATTAGAAATAACGGAATCAAATTTGAGTTACTTTTATGCAATTAGTTTGAATTGAAAATTCATTACGTTGTGCTACAAAAGTTAGTGACAGAAACGAATCGCTGCAAAACCGACTCCACGTAGTCTTGTCTGCCCTACCCCTAGAGTGTAATCTAAGCCTGCGTAGGCGCGGAGGGGCGAGGCGGCCCGCAAGCTGAGGAGTAGGTGGTTTTAACGCTCGCCGCCGCGGCTGAGGTTGGCCGCCGCCAGCAAGCCGAAGCTGCGGTGGTGAGTGTAAAACACATCTGCGACGATAAGCTCGCGTGGGGCCGCCGGAGCCCCGCAGCGCCGAAGCCGTGACAGAAACCATGCCTGCTGCATGTTGCATACTGCATGCTTGCTTGCATGCTTCCTGCATGCATGGTGTATGCTTGTTTACATATTTGCATGCTGCATGCTTGCTGCATGCACGGTGTATGCTTGTTTACATATTTGCATGCTGCATGCTTGCTGCATGCATGGTGTATGCTTGTTTGCATGCTTCTTACAGGGAAAAAACCCACAAGTTCACAATCAACTATGTTCGAAACAAATGTGTTGTGTATTACCTAAACTACTATTACTATTACCCTTGCTTCAGGAGATATGGATTTTTTCCAATCGTCGAAAAAAATTGGTATATCCAATAATGGTAAGTCTAACAATTTAGGAGTTAATTATTATGTTTCTTTGTTATGCCTGTAAAAAATATTATTATTATATTTTAATATCATTATGCGTAAATAAATTTATGCTTAAGAATGTTATGCTTAATCATTATTATGATTAGAGAAATTATGCTTAAAAAATTATGCGTAAGCTGTTATGCGCAAATAATGTTATGCGAAAATATAATTAGGTCTAATAGAAGTATGCCAAGTTATATTAGGTCTTAAAATTTTATGCAAATGGATAGGGAACCAATAACTACTTGTCGAAGCTAAATTTTGAAGTAAGTAAATCAAATCAGTGAGTTGTGTTAAGCGGTCCCGGCGGAGTTGTCCCGCTGCAGCACCACCGTGCTGTGGCGCGCGCGGTTAGCCCCTCGAAGTCCGCGCGAATACCTCTTTTTTTGGGCTTTGGAAGGTCCGAGACCCTGGCTTAGGGCTTTTGAGGGCCCCCAACGTTCCCAATTTTTCTTATGTTCACTTGTTGTTTGTTTTCTTTTCACAAATACCATACCGGGATCCAACGGTATTTGGGTCGGGTTGCAAATTTATTTAAGACCACTTTTTGTTTCCCTATGGAATACGGATAAAAGTGTAGCAGATGTGAATGTGTTCAAAAACACTAGTTTCTCATCCGCTCGTCACTTTTGTCGGATTTATTATTAAGAAACTAAAAGCAAGATCATCTTTTCGAAACACATGAGGTGGTTGACGCATCTTGTTAACATTCTTGTCCTGGCGATTTTAATTTTCTTTAAGACGTACAGCTGCTCTCTGCCTGTCAAGTTCTCGCAAGGATCGACGATCACTATTTGAACAGTCCATAGCGACATCACGAACCAAGGTTTGTATTACAGTAGTTGTGCTGTAATGTTGGGGTCCCTAAGGAGTGGTTTCAAGTAAACAACCGCATCTGTTAGGTACTATTTAATGACTAAATGAATAATTATAAAAGAAACACATATGAGGTATAGTGCAAACTCAGCATACATGATACGTTATAAAGGAGTGTACTTACTTACTAAAGTAAAGGAGCATACATATTATATTCTTACACTTCAGTGCCTTCAATGCCGATCAACAAATTTAACGGAGATGCTTGAGTGGTCTTTTGTTTTGTGATGTTCAGCACAAGGTGCAAGCGCCATAACTCTTCGGACCACTTACTTTTCTTATTATTAGTTTTAACACGTAACATGTTAAGAAGAGTACGCACATATCGTTCCACCTAGCCATTTGCATGATGCATCTCAGGAGTTATATAATGTATAGTGCATCCCAAATCATTAATCCATTTAACGAAATTTGCAGATTCAAACATACGACCCCGATCAGTAACTAGGTGTGGAGTGCCAAATAAAGAAACAGCGTTTTTAAGCGCTTTCTTTAATTCATCATGGTCTTGTCTATAAAGAGGATAAGTTAGACAATCTTAGAAAAAGCATCAACCAATACTAAAATATGCTTGTAGCCATTCGACTCCGGTAAAGGGCCCAGAACATCAGCATGGAGGGTATGAAAAGCAACTTCTGGCTTGGTCCATGAAGTAATGGGCTGTAAGGGTGCTCGAGGAATCCGCTTATTAGCTATACAAGTTAAGCCTTGTCCTATGTATTTTTTTACAAAAGCATGAAGACCAGGAAACCAGAAGTGGTTTAAAATTAATCCAATAGTTTTGTCTACCCCTATATGACAATTCTCATCATGAAAGATTCTTAGCAAACTTAATCTGTGACCTTTCGGTATAAATCAAAGTAACCGTGATTGCTCACCAACAGGCAAATATCGATAGTAAAGAATCTCATTGTTTTTAACGTAACGACTAGCATCTAACTGTCCTTCTTCTAACTGTCTAAGTAATTTTTGCGTTTCCTCATCTCCTGACTGTGCAACCTGAGCCCAATTTCGTGGCTTATCTATGTTATTTACAACACGGATGGGGTTGCGACTAAGATAATCCGCATGAGGTAGTAAAACACCTTTTCTATAGACAATTGTAAACGTCTATAGTATACGCTACTCGAGGTAGTAAGTCCTTTTTATTTTGTGTAGCCTTTAACGCGTTACAATCCGTAATTACCTTAAACTCTATACCTATAAGGTAATGACGAAAGTGACGTAACGTTTCGACTACCGCCAACGTTTCTAGCTCATAGGAATAGTATCGAACCTCTGCCCCATGTGTGACTTGACTATAATAAGCAACAACTGATTTACGACCATCCATACCTATCTGAAGCACCACTGCACCATATCCTCGACTGCTAGCATCCGTATGAACCTCTGTCACTAAATCAGGATCAAAGATAGCGAGAATAGGCTCACTTGTCAAACACTTAATAATCTCATTACGAGCTTGGTCTTGTTCTTCATTCCACTTAAAATCTACGTCTTTCTTAGTCAAACGAGCAATACAAGAAGTTTTGAGAGCATAATTTCCTATGTACTTTCTAAAGTACCCCGCTAATCCTAAGAATTGTCTGACTTGACGGACATTTTCGGGCACTGGAGAATTGACCAATGCAATGATTTTAGATTTAGAAGGACGTACTTTGCCATTACTGATAACTCGACCTAAATACTCTATTTCAGTACTCAAAAATGAACACTGTTGTTCTGTTCACTGTGACTAATGAAACCCAGCGTCTGTTAACGTACGCAAAACATCACAGAAAAGTTTTAATCCTTCATCAATGCTATTACTGACCAATAAAACGTCATCAATATAAACCATCACCGTACCATTGTTTATAAAATAACAGCGTTTTGCTAATAATGCGCTGAAAAACAACTGGCGCATTAGCAAGTCCACAGGGGATTTTCATATATTCATAATGCCCTTCAGGTTTAACAAATCCAGTCAAGGAAATCGATGCATATCAAGAGTGGTAAAATATTTGCCCTTACCTAACCGATCTATATGATCCTCAATCAATGGTAAAGGGTACCTGTCTTTAACAGTAATTCGGTTTAAGGCACGAAAATCAACGCACATTCGATCTGTTCCGTCTTTCTTCTTAACTAAAAGTATAGGACTCGCGTACGCAGATTCGGATTCACGAATTATTTCTTTAACCATAAGATCGTTAATTATTTCACGTACCCGCAACTTCTCATTTAAAGATAATTTGTACGGCCTATAATACACGGGCACATTACTATTCAAGCAAATGTGCATGCTACCGGTAGTCACAGTTGAAGTAGCAGTTCCAGTTATCATAAATTTAGAAAAATAGTTGATTATTTTAATAAGTTTTTCCTTATCGCTGGCAACCAGTGACGTTTGGATAGAATGCTCATTTAATTCAATAACCGAGACTTTTGCATGGACAGCACTAAAAGTTAAACGTTGGTAATCCTTTGTGCGTAAGTACATACATTACTCCCTCACGATTAAGGACGTCTGTACCTATTATGATAGGTGCATTCATACTTTCACTGGGCACGACCAATAAGTCAACTTCAAGTGTAATTTCTTCAAACTCAATAGTGAGTGTCACATATGAAAACACACGAGTGATAGTATTTCCAACACCTTTTAACTCTCGATAAGTGGTTTTTAAAGAGCACGACATATGATTTACCACAGAGGGCGAAATAAGATAAACATCTAAAGCGCCGTTATCAATCAGAATGGCAATGGGTATCCCTTGGATTACTCCAACTATAACATCTTTGCAATTATTAATGTCAGGCAAGGAATAAAAATGTACTTTGCTTTTTCTATTCTATCAGAACATTGTTTTGGCAAAACAATCCTTGATAAATGGTGCCCAGTTTTCTTACAATACGCGCAAACAATTTTCGTTCCCGACTTAATATCACTGTTAGTCACATCTGTTGATGAATTTTGTTTGACATGACAGTTAATTTGTTTATGTCCGGTTTGTCCACAAGAAAAACATTTAAATGAAAACTTTTGAACAGGTCGTTTGAAAAAATTCGGTTTCACAACCTCCTTACATGTTACCAAGTCGCGATTTAAACGTTTTTCATGCTTTCTCTCGATCGGTTTCACAAAAGTAGAAAAATAATTAACTAATTCGTATGGTTTAAGATTCTCATTCGTAGCTGCCGCTTTAATATTGGGTTCATTGATACCACGTATAATAATGGCACTAATAAGTTCTTCACACAAACCTTTAACTATTTGTAAGCGTAACAAAGATCAACGTACATACTCTGCATACGTAGCAAAACTACCAGAATTGGTACTCATGACCTCATATAGGATGTTTGCCACGTCAATATTTTTACGCACAATGATTTAAAATCTCGTTTAAAGTTACTCCAAGACCGGTCTGTAGTAACCCAATCATCTAACCAAGATTTTGCATCGCCCTTAAGACAATGACCGATACGCGATAAATTTATATATAAATTCAGCATCATTCCACTTATTTAGAATTTGTGCTCGATCTACCTCATCAAACCAGGCATCAACATCGTGCATTTTAGGGTCAAAATTAGATACGTAAAAATCACGCGTACTTTAACGAATGAATAGCCTTCACATTTTTTTCCGTCGAATCGTTATTTGTTGACGGTACTTCAACATTAGTCAACATAGCTGCCGACGACCTATCTTCCAACGCATTTAACCGGGACACGATCGTTTGTAGGGACTCACGTAATCCTGAATTGCTCCCAGATCGCGGGCTACACGTCAAACGGTTTCGATGCCGACATTTTGCGACTCCTAGAATGCGAACGGCCATGCGACCGGCTACGCGAACGATTTCGTTTTCCCATTATTGCACAAACACGGAAATCAACAAAATATTACACCAGAAATCAATAATTCATTAACTAAAATCAGATGTCAGATGGGTTGTCATCCCACTTCTGATATAAGTAAGAAAATGAAAGAATTATTGTTAAAAACTTACAATTTTAATAATCAAAGTAAAGCTAACACAACAATTATTGTTTTCTGGCCTCTACACACTAAACTAAATAATAATCAATTCAATACGATACGAAAAAGAAGTGATGTGCCCGTCCTCAGAGCTGTCGCCAGCAAATAGTAGCTGAACATCGTACTGTCAAATCTGTCTTTGGACTTTGACAGTCTATAATGTCTATGTGTTCTCTTAGGTTTCCTTACACTATTATTTACTCCCAAATGTGATGAAAAACTGTTATGTAGGCGTGACGAGGGGACCAAATAAGACAACGGCTCGATGCACACTGATTTATTATAGGTCGCGGCGCGACTAATATACAACATTCCTCCCTCTTAGTATTAACTTATGTCTAGAAGAATTGTTTATAATTAACTCTAGGTACGGAACGGTACACCCTCTTTTGCACATTCTGTGCAGTTCCCGCTACTTCCACAGCTGGCTCCTTCTCACTTTCCTGTTCAACTGGAACCTCACTTCCTTCGCCCGCCGCGGTGTCGTAGAACTCTTCTAATGACCTGTCTGCCTCAGCGTCAATTGGGCGTGGTGATTGGAGTGATCTATCTTCATGCGGTAGAGGACGTGATAGGGAGGCAGTTGGCGTGTTCACAATTACAAGCGGGTTTGGTTTGGTAGCGCTTGCGACGTCTTCCAATTCAATTGGTGAATCCCAAGTGTTAGGCGGGGTGGTATCCGTTCCTTTATACAACATCAATTGATTTTTATGTTTTTTAATAATTTTCTGAGTTAAACAGTCCTTTATTAAGTAAATTACTTGTCCTTTACGTTCGACTATTATGCCAGTGTTCCATGAATTTGGTTTGTTTCCATTTTTATATATAACTTTATTTCCTACATCAAAGTATTGGGTGTTTGTTCCTCCATACGCCTTACTCTGCGAGTACTGTTTCCGTTGCACATGATCATTAAGGGGAAGTGACGGTGTCGAGGCTGGTATCACTGGTTCAGTTAGCAAGTCTAAACGTGAACGAAGTTTCTTACCGAAAACCAGCTCGGCGGGTGAAGTACCAGTGGTGGAATTTACGGAGTTTCTGTAGTCAAATAAATATTTTTGTAATTTTGCACTTATTTCACTCTGATTCGTACTGGTCATTATGCTTGATTTAATGCCTTTTTTTATTATTTTTACAAAGCTCTCAGCCTGACCATTGCTAGCTGGATGATAAGTGGGTGACGTCACGTGCGAGATTCCATTCAGACAACAAAACGATTGGTATTCTCGTGAAATGAATGCAGTGCCGTTATCACTAACAATTGTCTGTGGAATGCCAAACCGAGATATGAAATCTTGTAGTTTTATAACAACATTTTTACTAGACACATTAGCCATTTGATACACTTCTACCCACTTGGAATGCGCGTCTACAATCACTAAGTAAGTATTATTATTAATTGGTCCCAGAAAATCTATATGTATTCTTTGGAATGGATGTTTAGGGTATGGCCACACTGCGAGCGGCGCTCGGGCTGGTGCTTGCCTCAGGTTACGACACACCTCGCAACTCGCTATCATTGTTTCAATAGCCTTGTCCACACCTGGAAACCAGAACCTACTGCGAGCTTCGGCCTTTGTTTTAACTATTCCCAGGTGTGAACCATGTAGTTCGGATACAACTTTAGCACATAACTTTTCAGGAATCACTATTTTATGACCGCGCATAACACATCCACTTTCAAACGATAATTCATTTTTACATAAATGAAATGGTTTAAGACTGTCGTCTTTAATCTTTATTGGCCATCCGTTCTTAATGTAATATATCACTCGAGTTAATATCGGGTCTTTGTACGTTACTTGCTGTAATTCCTGAAAAGTAATGGGCATAATTCCATCTATGACGAAATTAATGTATGAGGCGCGATCTTCTTCGATGTCTGATACACCGTGACTGTCATGCGCCCTCGCTCTGCCGGCCACGCTGCCGGCGGCGCCGCTGCGTGATGACTCATTATCTGAACCAGACCCAGGTAAGCTAAACCGAGACAGAAAGTCTGCACTATTTTCCGCGCTTTTTACATACTCGATAGTGTAATTGTATGCACTCAAGTACATAGCATACCGCTGTAGGCGGTTCGCTGTTACCTCCGGAATGCCACGGCTCCCGCCAAAAATGGATAACAAAGGTTTGTGGTCAGTGCGTAAAACAAACGGTACAGACCTTCCGTATAAATATTGGTGGAACCGCCGCACTCCGAAAATAATAGCAGTTGCCTCCTTTTGTATCTGCGCATACCGTTTCTCTGCTTTGTTTAACGTACGGGAGGCGAAGGAGACCGGCCTTTCGATTTTATCCTTACCTACCTGTGACAAAACGGCCCCTAGCCCCGTGGGTGACGCGTCGACAGTCAAAATGATCTGTGCACTACCATCAAAGTGAGTTAAAACTTGATCTGAAGCGAGGGCATTTTTAATGGCATTGAATGCATTGTTATGTTCCTCACTCCAGTTCCATTTACTTCCTTTTTGAAGCAGATTATATAATGGGCTAAGTAGTGAAGAGGCGGCCGGCACGAAATTACGATAATAATTAACCAAGCCTAAAAAGGATTGCAATTGACTAACGTTAGTGGGTGCCGGTGCATTTACAATAGCCCTTACTTTTTGCGATGATTTCTTTAGCCCGTGTTTATCGACCGTGTAACCTAAATATTCTACTTCATCCTTAAAAAATTCACACTTTTCTTTTTGAAGTGTTAACCCGGCGTCTTGTAGTCATTGCAAAACTAAATGTAGCCGTTCTACGTGCTGTGAATCATTTTCGCCTGTTATCAACACGTCATCAAGCATGCATAGCACTCCGTCCAAACCTGACAGCACGCACTCCATGGCGCGTTGAAAAATCGCCGGCGCGCTCGCGAGACCGAACACCAAACGAGTGTATTGAAATAATCCCCGGTGCGTATTTATACATGTATATTTTTGCGATTCGTCATCTAATTCAAACTGCGCGTAGGCTTGAGTTAGATCTAATTTACTAAACTTTTGACCGCCGTGCAGTTTTGTAAAAAGTTCTCGTGCTGTCGGCAATGGATACTGCTCTATCTTTAGCTGCTTATTTATTGTAACGGAGTAGTCGGCACATAACCTAATATCGCCGTTTCGTTTTAATACAGGCACGACTGGAGATGCGCGCTCCGAGTACTCGACTGGTTTTAAAATACCTATTTTCACTAGACGGTCGAGCTCCCTATCAACCTTATCACGTAAAGCGTAAGCTATCGGGCGTGCTTTATAAAAAATAGGTTCCGTATTCTCTTTTAACTGCAGGCTTACCCTGTATTTATTAAACCTACCAAGCTCTTCCGAAAACACTTGTGGATATTGTTTTTGGAGATTATCAATACAGCTGATTTCTTTTTGACCCACATACTGAATTGGTAACATTTCAAGTTTGAATGCGGAAATAAAATCACGTCCTATAAGCGGAGGTCCTCCGTTACGGACAACAAATACTTTCAAATCACAAATTTGTTCTGAATAGGAAAAGGACAACAGCGCCGTGCCTAAACAATCTATGCGATCTCCGGTGTATGTTAACAAGCGTTTGTTAGTGGATATAAGGGGTACCTTCAAAAAATATTTTTTGTATAAACTTTCCGATAACGCAGTGACTGCCGACCCACTATCAATTTGAAATTTAATTTGCACTCCATTTACCGAAATTACTTCCGTCATTGGTTCACCGTTAAAAGAACGTATATTATATAACTCACCGTCGTCACCGTTACTTCCCTCTTCTACGTAATTTATTTTTTTGCACACACGGCGCAAATGCCCTTTCACATTGCACTTTTTGCATCTATAATTAGCAAATCGACACTGAGACGAACTATGGTTTTTGTAACCACACACTGAACACGACACTTCATTTGCCGCCTTCCTTTCGTCGTTTTTCGCGATCTTGAAAACTTGGTCGGCGCCGGCCACCATCGCCGGCTCGGGGCGCTGCGCCGCCGCCGCGGCCGACACGGCGCGCGCGCTGCGCACGCTATCAGCTAGCTCCGCCGCTTTTGCCAACGTCAGATCTCGGTAGTTAGACGCAAACAGCTTCTCCTTCTCTGGTCCTGGCAATATTCCCATGAAGAACCGATCTCGTAAAGTTTCCTCCACATTAAGAAATTGACAGTGAGCAGTGAGTCCTCGTAATCGTGCTGCGAACTGAGTGAAGGTTTCACCGTCATTTTGTGCTGCTACGTAGAATTTATAACGGTCGCTGAACCCTGTACTTTTGGGTGTAAAATGTTCATCCAATAATGCGATAACGTCGTCGTACGGTACTTTTTCAAGCTCCTTTGGCAGGGCTAAATCCGATGCGAGCTTGTGGGTACTATCGCTGAGTGCGCTCAATAAAATAGCACGTTTCTTCACGTCGTCCTCGATGTCGTTCGCGATGAAAAATTGGCCGAGGCGATTTTTATAAGTTTTCCACGTTTGTGAATTGTGGTCAAAAACCGTTAAAATTCCTAAATTTGCCATTATCACAACGTAACACTTATAAACACAACGAGAGGGTACTCGTCGCCAGTGTTATGTAGGCGTGACGAGGGGACCAAATAAGACAACGGCTCGATGCACACTGATTTATTATAGGTCGCGGCGCGACTAATATACAACAAAAACATTGTATGTATTACGGACGGTACGAGAATTACGAACCTTGACTCAGAAAGCCCTCAGTCTTCGACTTCTTTCTTTCGACGGGCTTCTACTAGAGCCTTACTTACCGTCCATAATACACAATGTACTATTTCAGTATTATACGTCATATAGGTCACTTAGTCTGTAATCTGAAGAACATTTGGCACCGGTTCACTTGTCTCGCTCTTCGCATGATGATAGCGATGGCGTGGTAGCGGCGCGGCTGCGACGGGAGGAAGATACTTTCATCAGATAGCTGTTAGATAGCCCGTACCTACATTGACAGCATGTTTCTGTACGCGATGTTCTCCTACGTTATTCCATATTATCACAAGGTATGTTGCAGCTCTCCTGGATCTATCGTGATGTCAGGCGCTGCGTCACTGATGGTCGGACACCTCGCCGCTACTGCCACACACGCCACGTTCTTATCATATGTGGCATAATCAGGCGTAATACTAATGTGTCAGCTATATCTTGCGGAGCCGACACCCGATAGATTTCCGAACAACGAATCAACGCAACGTCTTCCGGATCGCGGTCGCTACTCCAGAACTTTTCGGCCCCATCGGCCATCCGTTCTGCGAGCAATGTGACCTGCCCACTGCCACTTAAGTTTGGCAATTCTTCGGGCAATAGTCTCGCCCCCTATTTCATGGGACTTGCATAACTGGCGAAATGTGGATGTTCGATTAGGTACACCTCTGCCTAACTCTTTGGGGACACAGTCGTAATGTTATGTTACGATGTTATGTTATGTGTGATAAACTGCCCAGCTAGCAAAAACTAATCTTACAAATATCCCAAGACCATATTTTTTTCACTCTTATATCACACTTACAGACACTTATAAGTGTGGATTTGGGCGCACTTTATAAGTATATTCACCCTTGCAATTGCGTTGTAATGGTCTCGCGAAGTGTATTTTCAAACTTACAAGACTCTTGCTGATACTTTTATAATGACAAATAAACTTACAAGTGACTTACAATGGCGCGCTGTAAAGGTAAATAACCTTAAAGTCCCCTTACTGATAAAATAAAATACTATTTTAATGGTAATATCGCTTATAGTCCTCTTTGTGATCTCCTAATAAGAGTTATCACAAACCGCAAAGTCCTTGGAACATTTGTGAAAATAATAAAGTATTAAATTTAAATTACATTACAAAAGGCTAGTGTGTATATTTTCAAATTTCTTACTCATGTATTTGTCACGCACTAAGTATATGCGATTATTAGGTTGCGAAGTAGTTTTTCTCGATTACTTTGAAATTTTAATAACAATATTTTTACGGGCCTTTTGAACAATGTGTCTTTTACTTTATATATTTTTTAATTATTTGTAAAATAATATCAAAATGTCGCCATTACGACCAACCACGACTTATAAGTGCTTTATTAGAGGAATATAAGTCCAGTACTCTTGTCTAAGGTTTATATCGCACTCGTAAAAGTCAAATTAAACCTAAAACCACTGTCTACGCAGCCATGTTGCTTATATTTTTAGGGTTCCGTAGTAAAAGCAAGCCAAACGACGAAGTCGAAGGATCGAATAGAAATTTAATGATAATTTGTACTAGATATTAAAATAGTCTATTACCTGATTTTATAACAATTTCTGGAGTCAACACATCAAAGAAAATAAATAACCCTTAATAGGGAATTGTTGTAGAACTTTTAAAGTGCTACTACTCTATAATATATCTTAGGTGAGATAAATCACACTTTTAAAATACTAGTTTTACAGAAGTCTAATAAAACACTTAGTGCAGTCACTTCTAAGGTTGATTGTACTTATAAAATGAATTTATAAGTATTAATTAAGAATCAAAGGCAATTAGACTTGTAAAAGGCGCTTATAATACCACTGCTCTTATTAATATTATATAACGTTTTCATAAATACGTCTATAAGACTATGTTATAAGTATGAATGCTCTTAAAACTTAAATAGACTTATAAAATAGCACTATAAGATTTCCTGCCTTAATGAACACATATAAACCTTAAATAAAAACAAAAGCTTACGTATAAACCTTGTATGAAACCATCGCTCTTAAAGCTTTTGTTTGTAAGGGTATTTTGCTAGCTGGGTGAGAACTGACGGCCTGATCAAAATGTGATAAGGTGGATGATGACTACAGAAAGCGTCCTTTTGGGCGCTGTCATTCTGGGCGGTAGAGGTCCTAAACAAAATTAAATGGCGTTGAGGCGACGATATGGCTGAAAAACCTGAACATTATGGTGCTTTACAACTTCTTTTTCAAAGTGAACAATCTACCGCCTTGTTGGGTGCTATTTATTTATTTTAAACCGTTTTGCATACAACATTAAATGACTTGTTATTTTCCGTCAGCACGTGCAAGGTATGGGCACTTGAAATACGTGAACAACCAACATTTTATAATTGACCGTGTGAGTATCATGAAGTGCCTAAATGAATGCTTGTCATGCACTTTTATGGTTTTGCCTTGGGATTTGTTGATCGTCATTGTAATTTAAAAGCAAATTATAAGGGAAATTGCAACCTCTTACATTGAAAGGCAAGTTACTTGGAATAATGGGTATGCGGGGAATTATAGCGCTCTCTCCTTAAGCCACTCCTGTAATAATGTTGGCTATTATAATATTACTGGCCAGCTCTGTGATACAAAGTCTGGTGCCGTGCACAGTCTGGGTGCATCGAAGTTTCGCATCAGCAGAACTGGAACGCCAACTTTAAGCTCCAGCTTATGGGACGGCACGCCCGTTAACCCCAGGAACTTTAGAAATTCACAGGGGTTAGGCAGTACTTTCGCCATTACCCATCACAGTGTCTATGGATGTCTAGTACGTCGTGATACTTTTGAATCGCCCACGAACATACCCAATTATTTATTTATTTATTTGATTGACCCACTAGCTCTTTGGCGACAGCACTACCCTTTCACACAACTACCTTTCATATTATATAAAGGGTTTAAAACACCTCTTAAGGAAGCCGAAAGGCACTTGTTTTTCGCGTCATTGCGATCATTTTTTTGTTCTACACCATCCCAGGGGGGCGAGTCTGCTATTACAATAGTGTCACAATGATCTATCATTGATTTCATAATAGTTGATTTTGACAAGTTTCGTAATCTACTATTATAGTGGCGTCATTATGACTTTCCAATGACTTTCCAATGATCAACCACTGACACTCCATTGAAAGAAATGGCATAGAATGGTAATCTCGTACACAATGACAAATGAATGACTGACTTACGCGGTAATCTGCTAAAATTTTGACATTTTCAGCCGAAATTTGCTCAATTAGCACCATGGGAAAGGGGGTTACTGGGAATAATAACACTGATAAACTTTCATAACTGTTCAGGAAGCGATTCGGAACTTCAGGACTTTCTCCGCACTACTTTTTACTGTTTGTTCACTGTTATAGAGGCATATTTGCCGTACTGATGACTACGATTCTATCTGAATTTTGGGTCCCTATTGTACCCCAGGACTGTACTGTACCGAGAGCTATGAATCGCTTCATAATTTTGGAAATTTTTATTAAATTATTCCTCTATAAATTTTTACAGTTTTAACAAAAAATATAACTTTGTGCTTATATCTGATTATATTCAAGACTAGCTGACCCGCGCAACTTCGTCTGCGTTACGTAAGAGAGAGAGAGGCTTAGAGAGAGTGTGAGTCAACCTAAAAAAAATGCAGATAATATGCTTTAGCGGACTTTTTAAGAGGAACAATCCCGTCATACATGTATGATTGTTGAGTAACTTTAACCGTTTACGCAGCGCACGGAAAGGAAGCTCGCAAAAGCAATAATTTTTCGCTGTATTTGCAACAATTTTCATTGATGCTCCGCTCCTATTGATTGTAGCGTGATGTTATATAACCCTCGATAAATGGGCTATCCAACACTAAAAGATGTTTTTAACTGGAATCAGTAGTTCCTAAAATTAGCGCGTTCAACCAACCAAACAAACAAACTTTTCTCCTTTATAATAAGTATAGATTCAAGTAGGTAACAATTTAATTTCTCGGAATTATATGCAATCATCGTTAAAAAATTGTACTATGTTTTTCCAATTTGGGAACACGACCCTCGACAGCCTTAGGTTTTCATCCTTAGACACTCGATGACAGTCATACTCCAGCTAGGTCGAAAGTTCTCATCAAGGTGAATGAATTGAGCCCAAACACGATATAGTTTTTTTTTTCGGATGGGAAATCATCAAATGACTCCTCTCGGAGCAGGAGGAAGTGTCAGACTTTTACTGACTAAAACCCATCCATGTTCCTTCATCGCCCTTTGTGTTCCGGGGCCACGGTATCTCTTTCGAATAGTCCCGCAGCCCCGGCAGGCATCGGCCCTTGCGAACCCCTTCTTTTTTGCTGACTCTCTTTGAGGCGCGCGTAGAACACAAACGCGCCATCGACACGGCCTGTCGTCATGAGACGGACGGACGGCGAGCTAGCCCATAGCTCCTCGTCCACAGGCCCGCGCCTACGGTGGCCGGGGGCCAATACGTGGCTCCCGACGCCCGGGGTGTCTCCCGCCGTGGCCGGGACGTAAGGATCTCTCCCTCTCACGTTCCGCCACCTCCTTCGCTAGCATGACTGCTTCGCAGAAGGAGGTGACGGCATCCCATTCCGTCTCGCTCCGGACCATGTATTGAACCAGGGCTGGGAGAGAGAGGTCGCCGCCGCCGATCGCCGCTTCGAGGACACGGCGGTGCTCCGCCCAAGTGGGGCACACCTCCACAGTGTGCTCCACCGTGGCCTCCGGTCGATCCTCACAATGGAAGAACCCGGGCGTCTCCTCCCGCCCGAAAACACGATATGAGGCCAATAACAATTTAGCTGTAAATATAATCTACGTAAACTGCGTATGGATTATTGATTATTGCGAATAGCATAGCACAGTTCTTGCACGGCAAGAACACGTGGATTTATCAGGCTTCTGGTGTTCGCTATACTTCTTTTTGGAGAAATCATCCTCATCATCATACTCCTGCCCTTATCCCAATTTATTTGGGGGTAGCAT
Organism: Xestia rhomboidea; assembly: GCA_963853795.1. Taxonomy (NCBI): domain Eukaryota; kingdom Metazoa; phylum Arthropoda; class Insecta; order Lepidoptera; family Noctuidae; genus Xestia; species Xestia rhomboidea. The sequence continues at coordinate 19,458,653 of OY970775.1, forward strand.
GATTGTATTCTTCTTCCTTATGTACTACTCTATTACTTTTTGGAAAAATATTTCACGAAAAAAATAAGAAATGCACACAACTTATACAAAATGAAATATAGGAAATCTCACAGCATCAAAAAAAAAATTAACAAATCACAAAAAGTGAAAATAATGTTGGAGGGTTTGAACCTGCAACCCCGTAGTTTACAGAGCGGTCATGAAACCGCAAGGCTATTTACTTCGTTGACATAAGCCACAAATAGCCGTTCTCATGTACTTACGTCATGACTGAAACGTCAAACAATTGAAGTATACGGAAATAATGCAAAATTGCCTACCCCCTTAAGGAAGTAGCGTGATAATATATAGTTTAAATATTGAAGAAGCCTATGCAGTAATTTAGACGTGATGCGCGCACAAACATTTCGTACCAACTACTTAAACCAAGGAAAGCTGATTTTCTTGAGTTCCGCTATTTTGTGCGTATTCACCTCAAAAATCAAATTTCAAGAAAACTGAGAAATTATATTTACCTGTATTAGATATGGAGTATATGTAGCAACTAAAAAGGTTACACTTCATTGGTTTTGATTGTATAGGTGTTTGAAGTTTATTAATTTTAAACACAAAACCCTCTTTTTTGCGCCTCTGGATGAGCCCATTGCCCATCTATACTTCTATACTAATATTATAAAGGTGCTGACTGATGCCATGCCTATTACCCATCTATACTTCTATACTAATATTATAAAGAGGGAAAAGTTTGTATGTTGCGGGTAATCTTCGGAACTACTGATCCGATTCCAAAAATTCTTTCACTAACGGTAAGCTTCATTATCCCCGATTGTCATAGGCATAGGCTAGACATTTAAAACGTTCCCATGGGTGCGTTCCGTTCATAACGAGAGCGAAGCCGCGAGCAAAAGCTAGTTACCAAATAAAAACAGATTAGCCCCATGTTCCATAGCCGCATTGCAAACATTGTTCCATTCTTAGTTACGAACTCGTTGATAATACATAAGTGACCACCATTCACCTACGTGAGTGACCTCTGCAAGCCGTATACATCTACTGACAAGTTGGTACCATTTTAAGGTGACCGCAAGTATTGAGAGATTTCCACGATCATAAAAGCGCGGTGTTTGTGCCAAGCGATCAGGCATCACTCGTGTTGAAGTAAGGTGACCCCGGTGATGTCTGTGTATGTGATGTGCAGCTAGTAACCGTCATGCATGTTAAAGAGTTCGTGCCAATCATAGCACCGGCACGGGTTGGCGTGTGAGCTTTCAATTGTGTAATGTGCACATTAATGTTACACGCAGGTCGTTAGTTAGATGAGTCGTGCGGTCCCTTTACGGGGCCCCGGTGTGGGCGCGTTCATTGAGGCGGCGAGTCGCCCACTGTCTGAACGCGCCCCAAAAGGTGGTAGCCGTAAGGCTGGTCCGTGGATACCGCACCATCTCCCGCGAGGCGGCGAGCCTCCTTGCTGGATTGCCGCCATGGGATCTGGAGGCGATAGTCCTCGCGCGCTTGCATGAACGGCGCGCGGAGGCGCTACGCCGGGGGGTAACTCCGCTGCCGCAGCAAATTGTCGCTCATCGGACAGACTTCCGGCGTGATCTCATGGAGACATGGAGAGAGCGAATGTCGCAACCCCTTGCAGGGCATGCCACAATAGTGGCGATAAGTCCCCTCTTTGAGGAGTGGCTAGAGAGACGCCACGGCGTCCTCACCTTCCGCCTGACGCAGGTTCTCACAGGACACGGTTGTTTCAGGAGGTTCCTGCACCGAATCGGGCGGGAGAAAACGCCCCCCGCCCATTGTGAGGATCGACCGGAGGACACGGTGGAGCACACCGTGGAGGATGGGATGTGCCCCGCTTGGGCGGAGCACCGCCGTGTCCTCGAAGCGGCGATCGGAGGCGGCGACCTCTCGCTTCCGGCCCTGGTTCAATCCATGGTCCGGAGCGAGACGGAATGGGACGCCGTCACCTCGCTGGAGACGCTCCGGGCCGACGCCCCCGTTTACCCGTCCGTACTAAACACGTATTATTCTGTAAGTTTTAGTAGGTTGGTTAAATGTATTGCGCGGCCGCTTTTTTATAACATTCTAGATTTGGTCGGGTTACCACGCATACATCATTTTTTTCGATTATCTCGTTAATTCATTAGTCTACAAGTCTGAAATTGTATATAATTAAACTGTATTTCTAATTATTGATATAAGATTCAGTTACCACTACTACAGTAAACTCGGTTAATCGGTCGTCAAATAACTCAGCTGCTAACTTTTTAATTATGTATCGGATACTAATGAAACTTCAGTACTTTAAAGACAGTAATTACCTATATAACAACGTTTAAGTATTGTTAACTGTGGGAACATATCTATACTGCCTATTTTAATATTGTAACCCTTTTGTTTACCAATAAATGGAATGTAAGTTCGAGGAGCTTGTAAGGGTGTGCGGGGGGGCTGAAGCTAGCGGGCGCGGGGCAGGGGAGCGCGGGCGCACGAAGCGAACCGATCACGCGCAAGTAGTCGCCGATGGTACTAACTCAGCGCGCACGTACAACCTCCTTGACTACCGAGCCGAATCTGCTGGATGTTCATACTCCACCGAAATCGCGAGCTATGGTGAATACACGGAGCACAGCGAAGAAAAATAGAGAACTTTATGGCGAAGTGTCTGAAGGGGTTGAAACTGCTGTTCAAGATGATTCCAGGCAACGAAACACTAAAAGTGACCGTGATGGAAAAACAAAAGACCCAAAACAAGTCGAAAAACCTATATTTCTAGCCGAACAATATGGAAAAGTGACACCGAGTTCCAATACAGGTCTACCCTGGAAGTCAGAAAAAATATCTAAGTCGATATCTTGGTCAAAGTCTGCATCGTCATCGTTAGCTAGAAAGAAAAGACTGGAATTAGAAGCAGCAGAAGCTAAGGCGAAAATACAAATGGAAATAATTGATAAAAGGTTGGCGGCCGATTTGGCCGAGCTAGAAAACGAAGAATAAAGTTCACAATCGGAAGGAAGAGAAGGAGATCATTCTAAAGTTGAGGTGGAGAAGTGGCTAGAACGAAGTCATCGCGAACTGGGGGCAGAGGCTGCATAACCGCAGGATACAAATCTGGGCGACCTTGACCTGCCGCTACCGCCGCTAGGGCAGGAAACAGCTGCTCGAGGTGGCACTGATGGAACAGTTCACATGTTGGCAAGCGCTCTCAAAGATCTGGCCGCTGCTGCTACAGCTAATGGATCACATGCTCATATGCTGAGCCGATTGAGTACACCTAAAGACTTACCTGGTTTTGGAGGTGACCCGTTGGATTGGCTGCAGTTCAAGCAAGCATACGAAGAATCAACAAAAGTGTGTAACTTCAGCATTCAGGAAAACCTATGGAGACTACGAAAATGTTGTTAATTAGTGCTACGTCACCGGATGTTGTGATGTCTACGCTGGAGCTACAATTTGGAAATCCAGATATTATAATCGCTAAAATTGTTTACGAGATCAACAAGCTTCAACCGATGGCCCAGGAATATCACAAAGAAATAGTAACGTTCTCTGTGAAAATAAAAAAAACTATGTCGCTGCTGTGCTTGCCATTGGTCAAGATGAGTACCTGAAAGGAACAAATGTTATAATTATCAATTGTCCTGTCTAAATTACCTACAGTGCTTATCTCAAAATGGGCAGACTACAGTTATCCAATCATCAGCAGCGGAGATAAGCCTAAGCTTGTGATATTATCCGAGTTTTTAAATCAAGAAGCAATAAAAATATCGAAAACATCAGTGAATATAATATACAATCCCAGTGACTACAAACGTAAACAAAGTGATAACGTAAAAACTCATACGGTGCTAGTGCAAAACGCTACGGACAGTGGTGACGATAAGTGCCGGTTTTGTAAAATAAATAAACACAAAATAATAGACTGTAAAAAGTTTAAAAAAGCGTTGCGTAAGGACAGATGGCAGTTTATAAAACGTAACGGTTTGTGCTATAACCCTCTTATTATAAAACGTGGTTTTAAAAAAAGTACCGTGTTTAGTACTAGGTTTAGTCAGCACCGATGTCCTGGAACGGGTTTCGCTAGTCGTCACTGAGAAATACTCACCTGCTGTGCCGGAACCTGAGAGATTTTCATCTTGGCTACGCCTCCTGAAAAGTACCTGTAGGGTATTATTATTTATTAATAAATGCAAAAAAACTCACGCAATCGATGGTGATATGATGAGGAGAGCAGAACGTCTGTTGATCATGCACCCACAGAGGCAGACATTCGCCGAAGACCTGGAACACCTGAAACAGAAAAAACCCTTAGATCGAAAAAGTAAGCTACTCACCTTAACTCCTGTGATTGACGAGTACGGAGTTTTACGCGTTGGAAGCCGCATCGAACAGGCACCTGGAATACCACCTGAAACCAAATATCCAGTAATACTTGACGGCCACAACTACGTCGCTCAGTTGATGGTCAAGCACCACCACGTGAGGGCCGCCTATGTAAACCAGGAAGTTCTCGTCAATAATTTGAAACAATATTATTGGATTATACGCTTGAGACCTACAATATTGGGGTGGGGCATGGGAACGCCTAATACAATGCGTAAAAAATTCATTGAAGGTCGTTCTGAAGGAGCGAGCACCCCGCGATTAGGTATTAAATACCCTGCTGGCCGAGGTGGAACACATGGTCAACAGCCGTCCGCTGACCCACGTGAGCGTCGAACCGTTCCGACGAGTCGCTGACGCCTAATCATTTTCTTCTTGGCGCTTCAACTAACCTACCTACTATAGGTAAATACGATGAGTCAGATAACTACCTGCGTAAACAATGGCGCAACTCCCAAAGACTCGCAGATTTGTTCTGGAAGCGTTGGGTTTGGGAGGTACTACCAGATATGCGACCTAGAACCAAATGGCATCAGGAACAAACACCCCTGAAAGTGGGTGACCTTGTATTAATCGTCGATCCAGATTGTCCGCGCAATGTTTGGCCGCGCGGGCGCGGTCATGCAGTAATGACATGCAGAGATGGTCGCATAAGAGTCCTTGACATAAAAACCAGGACTGGTATGTTGCGTCGGTCAGCCGCACGCATCGCTCGAATCCCAACGGAAGATGAGTGCTGACGCACTGGGGTGGGGGATGTTAACTGTGGGAACCTATCTATATTGCCTATTTTAATATTGTACCCTTTTGTTTACCAATAAATGGAATGTACGTTCGAGGAGCTTGTAAGGGTGTGCGGTAGGGCTGAAGCTAGCGGGCGCGGGGCAGGGGAGCGCGGGCGCACGAAGCGAACCGATCACGCGCAAGTAGTCGCTGATGGTACTAACTCAGCGCGCACGTACAACCTCCTTGACTGCGACATTTTCAAAAATTCTTTACGTTCAGTTTTCTTCATTGCCTTTGCCAAGTACAGTCTTTGGAGCGCTTATTGGAAGTGCTAGGACCTATTAAGCATATTTTCTGTTTACTAAAATAACTTCAAAACGGTGCATTATAGTGGGTTCGTTTATTGCGTAACAAATTATAACTAATTAGCCAGATCTCATGTACAGTCGTGGTCTTTTCCGCCTGATCAGTTAAATTTTTTTTTCGCTTAAATCATGCGGAGGCGCCGAGCCACTCCACCTTAAACTTTAGGCCTATTAGGAAAGCGTCAACTTTGGCGCGCAAAATAACAATAACTCTCGTTTAGCATGTGTCGCCGATCGGTATTTTTTTCATTAATTATTTATTATAAAGTCAAAGGGGCGGGGATAGAGAGCGTTTCTATGTTTTGAGTGCAAGCAAAAATTAGCTTAGTGGTGATCAGGCGGGAGTGTCCTCTATAATACAAATATTACTATCATCCGTATAGTCAATTCCCAGATACAGCAATCGTGCAAACGTTATCCCAGCAGGACTATCTTCGCAACCATAGCAAATGTAAATACAAATTAAGTTGTACCATTTATTTCAAATTGATTTCTAACTATTTAGATAAGATTTATTTCAAAATATCCATTAGAAAACAAAAGATCTGGCTGGGGTAACGTTACTCCAGCCGAAAGTGTTTTTATCAAATAATTAAAAACTATCAGCTTACCAAATTTAAAAATCTGCTTACCAATTACAGAAGCTGTATTTGTAATTATCTATTGAACTTAGATGACGATTTTCGACAAAATCTGGCTGGGGTAACGCACACCAATGGGCCGGTCATTTAGCCGTAGAACCGATGACCGTTGGGATAGACGTGTTCTTGAGTGGAGACCGCGAATCGGCAAGCGTAAGGTGGGAACCTTACGTTTGCCGTCCTCAGGCTCGGTGGAGAGACAATCTTCGCAGGGTGGCTGGTAGCAACTGGATGAGAGTTGCTGAGAATCGAGTTAAAAGGTGATGCTTATTTCTAAAGAAATCTCTTCCAGCTTATCTGCGAAAGGAGATACTAAAAAAGAGATGTAGACATAGTGTGTTAAAAAAAAAGAAAATGGAATACATAAAACAGATATACCACGATGGGGAAAGCTTAGAGGAACACTGTCTCCAAATATTGGCGCCATCCGCCGCCATGGGTATTGTCTTTCAGTCTTCCATCATAATCGCCGTGCGATGCGACTCTATATTGTTGGTAGATAGGTAGGTGGGTAGTTGAAATCACACACAAAACTTGACTCAAGCTCCAAACGTTTATTTCTAATAAACCATTTAGGTCAGGCACTTAGAAACATTCTAGAGTTGAGCCGTCCGATCGCATGTGGTTGATATGGAGAAGAACGGACGAAGAAACTCCATACGCTCTTTTAAATCGTGTTACATTTCTTGTTTTCACAACTTAATATTGTTCACTTTAATAAACACTTATAAATACTTAATACTTCAATTGTTTTACTCATCGTAAGTTGACGAGACACCTCGTTGCCTACGCGCGTCATCATCTTGTGTAGCGGAAGTGACACATACACCCAGTGCAGTGATTCATTACATCGTAAGTTCATTAAAACTTACAAACAATACCAGAATACTTCACAATTAATTATTGTAATAATTAAACAATACTAGTATTTACAAATGCAAAGGTGTTATTAAGTTTAAGCTAAATTACTCGCTTCAATACTTTTTACACTAGTTTTTAAAACCATTTCCGGCAGATCGATTAATACACACAGGTCTTTCACTAACAAATTGCTTTGTAAATAATCTTGTTAGTTTTTGGTTTGTAGTTAGTTTTAGGAAAACTGATTTAGTCGTAGTTTAAAATTATAAATTGAGTTATTGACCATTAAAATCGTTCTTGGCGCCACATTCCACAACACTGTGGAATGTTGCCATACAAACAAATCATAGTGCCAAAAGAGAAATAACAAATTGGTAAAATACCAATTGTCATAAAGTATTTGCTTATCTAGATAAAGACTTTAGTTTAATCAATTACTCTCTAAATTGTCACTTGAAGATCTAAGTACTAGTTAATACAAAAACCAATAGATGGCGCTTAACTCTTCAGTTAATCCATAACGATGTTTGTAATAATCGTACTGCCAAGCAGAGATGGCAGGTTCATCAATATTATCATGGAATAGAATTATGAGCGTTATTAATTAGAATAAATCTTAGCAGATAGAGATTCTTGCGGCGACAGATAACTATTTTAAATATAGCATACAATACATACATACCAAAAATAAGTACAAAGAAAAACATATAACAATACTATAAATAACGACTAATATATACTTATGCAATTATGACGAAATGGATAGATAATGTTCATTCACTCCTCTCTTAAAAACTGCAACAGTTTGGCAGTCCCTAATGTCAGGCGGAAGTGAACTCCACAACCATCAGGCGTGGACAGTGAAGGAGTAGGAGTAGAAACACAATTCATTGTATTATTATTTTTTTTAGAAGTCGGTAGAGTGGGGAGGGGATTTGAAGAGGTTCCTAATATGCGTCCTACAAGGTGCATCAGAGGGACGAGATTAGGAAAACCGTTCTCGCAGATAGGATGGCGTTTTGGGGTTGTGAAGGATGTTAAATAGCGGACACAATATCCGAGAGTTCCTGCGAAGTCTGATTGGGAGCCCCTTGAGCATTTTGCGAAAATTAGAAAAGTGATCATATTTTTTAAGATTAAAAATGAAACGAATACAGATGTTCTGCAAGCGCTCAAGTTTAATTAAAAGCTCCTCGGTGGCATCCAAATAACAGGCATCGGCGTAGTAAATGATGGGTTTAATAAGAGTTTTCGCGAGGGAGATTTTGGTGTTCAATGGCAAGAAGCTCTGGAGGCATTTCAATGAGTAGAACGAGTAGTGCACTTTGCGACTAACTTCAGCAACGTGGGCAGTCCATGATAAATAGGAATCAATTGTCACCCCCAGGTTTTTAGCATTAATCGCAAATGACTTCTCCCGCTCTGGGCTGAGCAGGAGGGAGTGTCAGACTTTTACTGACTAAAACCCATCCATGTTCCTTCCTCGCCCTTTGTGTTCCGGGGCCACGGTATCTCTTTCGAATAGTCCCGCAGCCCCGGCAGGCTTCGGTCCTTGCGGACCCCTTCCCTATTGCTGACTCTCTTAGAGGCACGCGTGGAACACGAACGCGCCGTCGACACGGCCTGTCGTCATGAGACGTACGGACGGCGAGCTAGTCCATAGCTCCCCGTCCACAGGCCCGCGCCTACGGTGGCCGGAAGCCACCACGTGGCCCCCGACGCCCGGGGCGTCTCCCGCGGCGGCCGGGACGTGAGGATCTCTCCCTGTCCTGTTCCGCCACCTCCTTCGCTAGCATGACTGCTTCGCAGAAGGAGGTGACGGCGTCCCATATTGATCAAGGCCTGAGATTTCCTAGGATTGATCTGCAGTCCAAAGTACCGCGACCACTCACTAATCAAATCCAGATCCTTGTTCATGGCAGACACGGCGGCTTCCGCGTCTTCCCTTAAGAAATGATGATAAAGCTGCAGGTCATCTGCATAGAGATGGAAGAAGGAAGAAATGACTCTGGTGACAGAGTTAATGAATATAAAGAGAAGAGGAGAGAGAACGCCACCCTGCGGCACACCCACGCTAAGAGAGCACCAATCAGAGGAAGACTCATCAAGACGAACACGCTGCGAGCGGCCTTTAAGATAGGAGTCAAACCAACCAAAAGAGGAAGAGGAGAAAATGAGAGATTTAAGAATCCCCAGAAGGATTTCGAAATCAAAAGAGTTAAAGGCGCTACTAAAGTCTAGAAGTACAAGTAAGGTAAGCGACTTCTGGTCCATAGCCCAGCGAATATCGTCAGTAACCTTTAATAGAGCCGTTACAGTGCTATGGCCAGGACGAAAACCAGATTAGAAAATACTAAGAAGGTCATTCCTAGAAATGAAGGCCGTGAGTTGCTGATGGACAATGTGCTCAAGAACTTTAGAGAGATAAGGGAGGATGGAAATGGGTCTGAAATCGGCAGGTCCAACCGGTTTAGTGATTTTGGGCAAGGGGATGATATGGGCTTGTATATACTTCTTATACCTCAGGTACAGTGGAAGAAAACAAGGAGTAGTTAAAAATATGAGTCAAAACCGGAAGTAATGCGGGAAGGATAGGAGAAATCATTCTTAAACAAAGGTCGTCATTACCAACAGCAGAGGAGGAAATTGCAGAAATAGATTTTGAGGTTTAATTAAGATCATTTATTCTCATAAGAATCAAACTATTCACTTTCATGACTTTCACTTTAAATACTTAAAACTTAACAAAAGTTGGGGGTATTACAAAAGTTAAAATTATATAAATATACTAGCTGTTGCCCGCGGCTTCGCCCGCGTGAAGATCGGTTACTGTCATGATGTATCTGTCTGTCTATCTGATATGTATGATCATACTAAAGGGATAAATAGTATCCTACATGTTAATCCAAGTTATAAAATATCTATGTGCCAAATTTCATAATCATCACAATTATTTTTATCACTAACATAATCACTGTCGCAATCACTGTCGCAATCACTGTCGCAATCACTGTCGCAATCACTGTCGCAATCACTGTCGCAATCACTGTCGCAATCACTGTCGCAATCACTGTCGCAATCACTGTCGCAATCACTGTCGCAATCACTGTCGCAATCACTGTCGCAATCACTGTCGCAATCACTGTCGCAATCACTGTCGCAATCACTGTCGCAATCACTGTCGCAATCACTGTCGCAATCACTGTCGCAATCACTGTCGCAATCACTGTCGCAATCACTGTCGCAATCACTGTCGCAATCACTGTCGCAATCACTGTCGCAATCACTGTCGCAATCACTGTCGCAATCACTGTCGCAATCACTGTCGCAATCACTGTCGCAATCACTGTCGCAATCACTGTCGCAATCACTGTCGCAATCACTGTCGCAATCACTGTCGCAATCACTGTCAAAATCACTGTCACAATCACTGTCGCAATCACTGTCACAATCACTGTCACAATCACTGTCACAATCACTGTCACAATCACTGTCACGATCACTGTCACGATCACTGTCACGATCACTGTCACGATCACTGTCACTATCACTGTCACAATCACTGTCACAATCACTGTCACAATCACTGTCACAATCACTGTCACTATCACTGTCACGATCACTGTCACGATCACTGTCACGATCACTGTCACGATCACTGTCACGATCACTGTCACGATCACTGTCACAATCACTGTCACAATCACTGTCACAATCACTGTCACAATCACTGTCACAATCACTGTCACAATCACTGTCACTATCACTGTCACAATCACTGTCACAATCACTGTCACAATCACTGTCACAATCACTGTCACTATCACTGTCACGATCACTGTCACGATCACTGTCACGATCACTGTCACGATCACTGTCACGATCACTGTCACGATCACTGTCACGATCACTGTCACAATCACTGTCACAATCACTGTCACAATCACTGTCACAATCACTGTCACAATCACTGTCACAATCACTGTCACAATCACTGTCACAATCACTGTTACAATCATTATCATCGTAATCACAATCATCATCATCACAATCATAATCATCATCATCACAATCACAATAATCATCATCACAATCATCATCATCGTAATCACAATCACAATCATCATCATCGTAATCACAATCACAATCATCATCATCGTAATCACAATCATCACAATAAATCAAAAATAACATCCACCATCTTCTGGAACTCGAAATAAATGCCATATTCGTAATCAGCACCTCTGATAATCTCGGTATCGACACCCATATTGATTTTTAGACATTTCAACCCCATCGCACCCCAACAGGGGATGATGTTATTTCAGGTCCGCCATATTTAATCTTAAAATCGTTGTTTTTGCAATACACCTGACCAGATACACCATACAAACTATAACCATGTTGATTTTCAGACTTTGTCACCCCATTTTCCCTTCTTAAGGGAATTGTTAAATTTGTTAAAAGTTGAATTCTGAAAAAACCTGAAACCCGTTTCCACTCATTTATCAATAGGAGCACTCCTGTGAAGTGTCAAATAAAATAGTCTAACTAATCTTGTTTCCCCATACAAACTTCGGAGCCCCGTTTAGCCCCCTTAGGGGTTGAATTTTGAAAAATCATTTCTTAGTGCACCCCTAGACCCCATAAGGAAACTACTCTCCAAATTTGGAATCTGTAGACCCAGCGGTTTAGGCTGTGCATTGATTTTTTGACATTGTCACCCCATTCCCCCCTCTTAGGGGTTGAATTCTGAAAAAACCTGAAACCCGTTTCTACTCATTTATCGATAGGAGCACTCCTGTGAAGTTTCGAATAAAATAGTCTAACTAATCTGGTTTTCCCATACAAACTTTGGAGCCCCGTTTAACCCCCTTAGGGGTTGAATTTTGAAAAATCCTTTCTTAGTGCACCCCCAGACCACATAAGGAACCTACTTGCCAAATTTGGAATCTGTAGACCCAGCGGTTTGGGCTGTGCGTTGATAGATGAGTCAGTCAGTCAATCAGTCAGTCAGTTTCTTCTTTTATATATTTAGATGTTTGGGGTAGATTACAAATCACGCCTGCCAATGCCGACAGATTTTAAGAACCTCCAGACATCAGAAGAGTTGCGGTTGTCGAGAGATTTGTAAAAGTGTGTCTTTTAGCATCTCTACTACACATACGACTGCAGCGATTACGCAACAATTTGTACGCAGTTAGATTGCGCTCGGAAGGACAGCATTTAGCCTTCTCTTGGCTCCGTCTCTACTAGCCATCGCATCCTTAATGGCAGGAGTGAGCCAGGGAGCAGAAACATATTTAACCATCACTCGACGCATAGGGGCGTGACAGTCATATAAGCTCTGTGCTTCGCTGTTTAAGATACGAACCATTTCGTTGATACACGAACTCTCTACGATGTCCGTCCAGTCGATGTTACTGGCATTAAGCAATGTTGCCTCCAGGTCTATGCCCTTGTAGTTCCGGAGGAGAATATATTGCGACTTGCGCTTAAGAGGGCGTAACTTATATGACAAAAAGACGAGATCATGGTATGAAAAACATGCAGTAAGCTGCCCGTGGATAGAAACATTATTAGAATTGGATACAATTATCAGGTCCAAGAGAGAAGGGGTGCAGTTAGGGAAATGATGAGTAGCAGACAGAGGCAAAATACTGATATTAAAAGAAGATAGAATAGATTGAAGTTTGTGAGTACGAGTATCAAGAAGGCAAGTATTAAAATCACCCATCAAGACTACGTGGTCATAAGCTGGACAGAAATCATTTCAAACCGAATCAAAAGAGTCAAAGTAGTCGATGCTGAGGTTAGGACTATACATAACCCCCAGAAGCATTTTAACGCGATGTAGTGTAATTTCCAGAAATAGACGTTCCACTGACCCCGAGTACGGTGATGGTGATATGCTAATAACCTTATAAGGAATATCAGCTTGCAAGTAAATGGCTACACCACCGCCACCCTTACCAGTTCTATCATTACTGATAAGAACAAAAAACTTATGAACTCGTCGACCAGCTCAGTTTAGTGAGACTTATGAACTCGTCGACCTGCTCAGTTTGGTGAGACTTATGAACTCGTCGACCAGCTCAGTTTAGTGAGTTCAGAGTTCAGAGGCTCTATCAAATGTTCTGTTTCTTTTTGTTGGCCTACGTTAATCTAGTTGGCGTGCTGTGTGCGGTTTTGGTGCCTGGCTCCCCGTAGTCCGCAGGTCATCTCCGTCACGTGATAAATGTCCGATAATATAAAAATTCGTATGTGCAATCTATATGTCATCGAAATGAATCGCAACCCCCTCCCCCCTCACCGACCACCGTCCTCCCCTCTGCGCCCCGGTGGCAATACTGAGCGTCCATGATGGATGTGTCGAAGGAAATCGAGCGGGCATCGGAAATGGCCGCGTTCGGGGCCCATAGCTAACATAATTCATTTCTGTTCCATTCAACACTGATAATTCATTTTTATTCATAGGCTAGGCGGGGGTCCCGGGAGCGGGGGAGGGGGTTCTGATCGCTTTCGCACTGTGCAATCATTTCGTTTTGATAACTGTCAGGAAAGATTTACCGAGTCAATATGACGTGCTGACCAGGCGACCACGGTGTGCCTACTGACAGACGAAACGACGAAATGTTTGAGGAATCGGAAACGCATCGATACTTTATTGTTGAAACTTCATGTTGAAAGAAATGGCACCGTTCAATGTGACGAAGATCCAGTAGGCAGTAGCTGAGTAGCAACACATTGGTAAGACAGCAGTCGGAGTTCCGAGGGAAGTGTCGTCTATCTCGCGTGTAAATATCAGATCATTTGCACAACGCTCCTGCACACAGCACAGGTCGATGCAGAAGGCTGTCTAGTTTAAGGTCAATATTCTAGTACGAATTGCCGCTGAGCTCCACAGACGTAAACAGCAGTACGTAATAGTTGTACACATTATGGACTTTTTGTCTTTTTCTAAGAAGTGGTACTTCTCCGATATGTTCCGGTGCTACACAACTCGCCTCACTAATGTCCGCCGGTAATAAAATAGAATAGAATATTGCTTATTATTCTACATCATACAAGTAACATTCATAAAATAAAACATTTCACACAATGGACGGTCTTGTCGGTAAAGCGATCTTTACTATTGTCTGTAACACACACGTTATGTTGTCGCTCAGCGATCCTCTCGTTAATTGTTATTCGAGTGTCGGGATCGACTCGCTCGCCCCGCTCCGAATGGCGGCTTATTTGGTTGGTAGTCGTTTTTTTATATAATGAGCTGATTCTCGTCAGACTAAAAATCTGATACTAATTCGTAAATCATTTTCTATAATTCAAGAAGAAATGATAATATATGATAATAAACAATAATCTCGGAAGATAGGTATCCCGTAAGTGACATTTTAAGTTTAGTTATGAACCGTGATAGCTTAAAACAGTGTTTAATATGATAATATTTGTAGGTATTTGAAGACATTTTCATCACGGCGAAAAGTGATAGAAGTCCTAGGATGGCGGTGATTTTCACTATTCCCCCGCGCGCAGCGGGGTTCCTCTCTGCGAAAAGTAAAAGAAGTCCGAGGATGACGGTGTCTTTCACTATTCCCCGCGCGCAGCGGGTTTTCTCTCTGCAAAAAGTAATAGAAATCTGAGGATGGCGGTGACTTTCACTATTCCCCCGCGCGCAGCGGGGTTCCTCTCTGCAAAAAGTAATAGAAATCTGAGGATGGCGGTGATTTTCACTATTCCCCCGCGCGCAGCGGGGTTCATCTCTGCAAAAAGTAATAGAAGTCCGAGGATGGCGGTGTCTTTCACTATTCCCCCGCGCGCAGCGGGGTTCCTCTCTGCAAAAAGTAATAGAAATCTGAGGATGGCGGTGACTTTCACTATTCCCCCGCGCGCAGCGGGGTTCCTCTCTGCAAAAAGTAATAGAAATCTGAGGATGGCGGTGACTTTTACTATTCCCCCGCGCGCAGCGGGGGGCTCCTCTCTGCGAAAAATAATAGAAGTCCGAGGATGGCGGTGGCTTTCACTATTCCCCCGCGCGCAGCGGGGTTCCTCTCTGCGAAAAGTAATAGAAGTCCGAGGATGGCGGTGTCTTTCACTATTCCCCCGCGCGCAGCGGGGTTCCTCTCTGCGAAAAGTAATAGAAGTCCGAGGATGGCGGTGGCTTTCACTATTCCCCCGCGCGCAGCGGGGTTCCTCTCTGCGAAAAGTAATAGAAGTCCGAGGATGGCGGTGACTTTCACTATTCCCCCGCGCGCAGCGGGGTTCCTCTCTGCAAAAAGTAATAGAAATCTGAGGATGGCGGTGACTTTCACTATTCCCCCGCGCGCAGCGGAGGGTTCCTCTCTGCGAAAAATAATAGAAGTCCGAGGATGGCGGTGGCTTTCACTATTCCCCCGCGCTCAGCGGGGTTCCTCTCTGCGAAAAGTAATAGAAGTCCGAGGATGGCGGTGGCTTTCACTATTCCCCCGCGCGCAGCGGCGAAAAGGCATTCTACACAGATATTCACAAAAGGAAAAAGTGATGTAAGGCGCGAACATTAACTATAATTGTTCAGTAAATGCGCAGCTCCAGCGTCACGCGCGTCCGGCGCGTCCTTAGAGCGGACCATTACGACTCAAGCGATGCGCTTATCGCGCCAACCCGCCATCCCGCCAGCCCGCCAACCCGCCAGTGTGCAGTGGCGACACGCAAGTATATATTATATCAATTCGATTCGCTGAAGTTTCGAGGGGATTGAAATTACAATTGATTGCAACTGAGCCTAATGGTGAGTGAAAGAAATGGTGAATTGGGTGTCATTATTTTATATTACAAACTGGCCAAGTGCTAGTCGGACTCACGCAGGAAGGGTTAGGTACCTTAATAGTACTGTAGAGGAGCCCCCTTTAATCTAATTTTGGTAGTATAGATAACGAAACGGGTCCACGCTTAGGGCAGAACTTTTTATGTCATAATATTATTTTGCATACCAGCGGATAGCTTATACTTCATTTCGCAGAAAATCGTTTGGCAGACACTCATTTATCATACTTCAAAACTCATAATTTTGTAAGTCAGAATCATCTTTAGGCATAAAGGAGACCATTTTTTTTAGGCCCACTGCTTGGATGTTGCATTTATTATTCATATTACACCAAATAAAAGTAACCGTTTTATTATAGTAATAAATGAAAGATTACATAGAAACGTAACCGGAATTATAAAATCATAATAAATAAGATAAATTATGATAAGTTTTTGCGAGTCAAATCATTCCTGTTGTGGTCAATTTCATTTGACAGAAAATACTTACGTGAACGGACGTTTTTAACATTTACAAAAAAGTACGGTACCCAGTGGTAACAATATCTGCTTTAATTATAATAGAAATATATAATAGAATATAAAAATAAATAGTATTAAACTGTGAACTTTTATTAATGCTACTTTTAAAGGATTTCGCTAAAATCTCGTAGATGATTTAAAAAATCGTCGTGGCCATTTGATATTTACTTCTTCCGTTTATTTCGATTTTCGTGAAAGGGTTTCTGGGTGAATTTCAACAAATGCCATTTTTTTAATCATATCGGTGAACTTTTTCATTTATATTTTTTTTTGTATATTTTTCAGGCTTTCTTGGTTTTTTTTTGTTAATCTTTAGGATATCAAATATCTCCAAATTTAATACATGAACGTATCATTTAAGACTAAGGAGAAAATTCAGTTTGAATTCTGGTTTCCACCGATATGACAAACCGGCACCGATTATTCCAGTTTATCCACCGAAATGATGTACATATCCAGCGATATGATAATCTATCCACCTTTGAATATCAAAAAGGAAATAGCTATTAGGTACCTATATATTTTTACAAGGGTGACTTAGAACTGAAGACCTGAACTGAGGGTGTTATGTAAGTGATCTACTTACATAAGACCCTCATCCAAAGAGCACTGAGTTCTTAGAAATCCAATTAAAATATTTTTTTTGAAATTATGTACCTATTTTATTATATTTACTTTCTTTTTTTAACATATTTACTATAGGTACTTAGAATTAAAAAAAAGAATTTATTGTCATTGTCTTTATTAAAATGAAGTATAAAAAAATCAAAAGTCTCTTATAGGTTAAAATTGCACAATACACATTGATTACTGTGGACGATCCAGCTAATTGTTTTGCCGTTGCGTGCAATTGCTCCACCTCACCATCATCATCTTAGCCATCTATAGACGATAATATACATTACCGAATACAGACCTCCCCTAATGATACATTTATACATCTTCTACTACCCAGTGGTATCGTGGTAATGATTTTGGCAGTCTATGTAGGTAAGTATGTATATAATGTATGTGTTTGTATGTATGTTTGTATGTTCCGTTGTTTCTTTGTATACTTAACGAAATGACACGGGATCCACCGATATGATAAAACGACTCACCAAGATGTAAAATGATCTACCGATGTGATTAAGCAATCCACCGATGTGACAAAACTGTGCGTTGAACATGAATCAAAACACCGATATTAGATATAAGACACCGATTGATTTTTCTTATCATTTCGGTGTAAATTATCACATCGGTGGTAATAAAGACCACCGATTACAGCGATATGAGAACAGCGACGTGAGAAATAACACACATTTTAGAAAATTTGAAAAAATGCATAATTTCTAGGATAAATTCAATAACAGTCAATGAAGCTAATTCTCTTACTACCTCTGTTAGAACCAAACAACAACAATAAAACTACTCATTACACTAGAAAAATGCAACCACCGATAATATAAAATAATTGTCCGGGAGCAACTGAAATGGCGTACTTACGTTATTGGCGGGAATATGCAGCGATTTGACACACGTCCGTCCTGACTGCGCACTAGCACACACTAACGAGGGAAATAAGAAATAAGTCTTTTTTTCTTAGTGCCCATAAGACGACTCACTGACCAATAATCGATTATTTTATATTAATCGATTTTTTCCTAATTTGTCAAATAAAATACAAAATAATCCAAAATTATATCTCGAAAAGTCTTGCTAGCTGGCAATTGGCATGAGGAGCGTAGGCCGAAGGCCGGCGAAGCGACGATGACGTTTGTGACAGAAAGTGGGTGTGTAATGTAAAATGTGAGCGTAGCGAGCGCGCTTCATGAAGTCGTAGAGGTTCTAGAAATAGTCTTCTCCATCGACTACGCTTTTTGTGAATATAAAGTGTTTTGAGGTTGGGATACTATAATTTGTTTTTCTCAACAATGGTGCGTCGCCTTTACATGGGAGTGGTGCCAGGGCACAGGAAGCACCTCCCCCCTCCCTTTTCCTGCCCAACGATACTAATTTTTTACTCCTTTTCATTCTAATAACTAAATAGCGCTATTCTAACCTCAAAACTTTAATCATGGATATCACCATAACCATGGGGCTCCGCGGGGTGGGGTTTGTACAGGGGGTACCCCCTCCCCCCCTCTCCCTCCCCCTCCCCCCGTCCCTTAAATCGCTGTCCAGTAATGAAAATTTCAATATTTCTTAACTTATTTTATTCCTTTTCAGTTAAACCCACTAGACGCACTTTATGGAAACTGCCTAATGTTATTGAATGAAAGTATTCATACTGCACATTCAATGTTTGCATTCTAGTTGGATCTTCAATTTTAAGAGCACACCAAACACATGCTGTCCTTGTTGACTCCGAGGAAAGAAATATTATTTTACAGTGGATACCTTTGCACCAGGTAATATTTTTATGTGTGTGTAATAAAATAGAAATAAATAAATAAATTATTTTTTAAGTATATGTCGCCGCAAGAGTCTTAATCTGCTCAGATTGAATCTAATTAATAGCACTCGTAATACTATTACATGATAATATTGATGAACCTGCCATCAGTCTCTGCTTGGCAGTACGATTATTACAAACATTGTTATCGATTAACTTAAGAGTTAAGCGCCATCTATTGGTTTTTGTATTAACTAGTACTTAGATCTTCAAGTGACAATTTAGAGAGTAATTGATTAAACTAAAGTCTTTATCTAGATAAGCAAATACTTTATGACAATTGGTATTTTACCAATTTGTTATTTCTCTTTTGGCACTATGATTTGTTTGTATGGCAACATTCCACAGTGTTGTGGAATGTGGCGCCAAGTACGATTTTAATGGTCAATAACTCAATTTATAATTTTAAACTACGACTAAATCAGTTTTCCTAAAACTAACTACATATCAAAAAGTAACAAGATTATTTACAAAGCAATTTGTTAGACCTGTCCTTAGATCTGCCGGAAATGGTTAAAAAGTAATGAAGCGAGTAACTTAGCTTAAACTTAGTAACACCTTTGCATTTGTGAATATTTGTATTGTTTAATTATTACAATAATTAATTGTGAACTATTCTGGTATTGTTTGTAAGTTTTAATGAACTCACGATGTAATGAATCACTGTACTGTTGTATGTGTCACTTCCGCCTACTCAAGATGGACGCCGCGTGGGCAACAAGGTGTCTCGTTAGCTTACGATAAGTAAAACAATTGAAGTATTAGGTAGTTTGATGTGTTTATTGAACTTGAAGTGAACAATATTAAGTTGTGAAAACAAGAAATGTAACACGATTTAAAAGAGTGTATGGAGTTTCTTCGTCCGTTCTTCTCCATATCAACCACATGCGAATGGACGGCTCAACTCTAGAATGTTTCTAAGTGCCTGTACCTTTTTTTTTTTCGGATGGGAAATCATCAAATGACTCCTCCCGCTCTGGGCGGGGCAGGAGGGAGTGTCAGACTTTTACTGACTAAAACCCATCCATGTTTCTTCATCGCCCTTTGTGTTCCGGGGGCACGGTATCTCTTACGAACAGTCCCGCAGCCCCGGCAGGCATCGGCCCTTGCGGACCCCTTCATTTTTGCTGACTCTCTTTGAGGCGCGCGTGGAACACGAACGCGCCGTCGACACGGCCTGTCGTCATGAGACGGACGGACGGCGAGCTAGCCCATAGCTCCGCGTCCACAGGCCCGCGCCTACGGTGGCCGGAAGCCACCACGTGGCCCCCGACGTCCGGGGCGTCTCCCGCCGCGGCCGGGACGTGAGGATCTCTCCCTCTCACGTTCCGCCACCTCGTTTACTAGCATGACTGCTTCGCAGAAGGAGGCGACGGCGTCCCATTCCGTCTCGCTCCGGACCATGGATTGAACCAGGTCCGGGAGCGAGAGGTCACCGCCGCCGATCGCCGCTTCGAGCACACGGCGGTGCTCCGCCCAAGCGGGGCACACCTCCACAGTGTGCGTCACCGTGTCCTCCGGTCGATCCTCGCAGTGGAAGCACCCGGGCGTCTCCTCCCGCCCAATTCGGTGCAGGAACTTACCGAAACATCCGTGTCCGGTAAGAACCTGCGTCAGGCGGAAGGTGAGGACGCCGTGAAAGAAAGAAAGAAAAAGCATTTATTAACCCGCACAGGACAAAACACATAAAAAAAATGGTGAAATTATCAACTAATAAAAATTAAACATAAAAGAACTAAAACAAATTAAAAATAAAAAGAAAACGAAATTGGTCCTGTACAAGGCCAAAAGGCCCCTATCTCAGCATGGTGCTGTCACGTTAAAAAACGTCACAGCGCTGGTATTCTGATAAGGCCTTTTTTTTTTTTTTTTTTTTTTTTTTTTTTTTTTTTTTTTTTTTTTTTTTTTTTTTTTTTTTAGGATGGGAAATCATCAAATGACTTCTCCCGCTCTGGGCTGAGCAGGAGGGAGTGTCAGACTTTTACTGACTAAAACCCATCCATGTTCCTTCATCGCCCTTTGTGTTCCGGGGCCACGGTATCTCTTTCGAATAGTCCCGCAGCCCCGGCAGGATTCTGATAAGGCCTAAAGTGAGAGTGATGCCACGGTCAGCTACGGATAAGGTTAATAAATAAAAATAAATTGTAGACGAATAAACAATACATACATGTAGAATATTATAAATACGAAGAAAATAATAATTATAACTACACCCCACGTAACCAAACTGTTCGCCAGTCTGTGCCATAACTTTCACTGGCAACACTGAAGTACATAGATGGACGCGGGCGCAGACATATTTGTTTTGTTTGGAACAGTAACTGCGAAGAGAAATCAAAACAAGATAAATTAAAAACAACACAACAACAATAACACTGTAATCATAATCATAAAAGTTAATGTGCAGTGATAGTGTATTCATACTCGTATTAAACTGGAGTTGTCAACAGAGTTAAAACAAGAAACAATCATTACCTACTGTACTTACGTGAGTTACCGAAGACAATTTTTCCACTCCGATCAACTAAACCGATCAACTGAAACGGATCTACTGTTTTTTGTTCCCAACGAATCAACTATTTAGTTGATCCGATAGGAACATTTGTCATTCTTCTTGTTTGTTCCTATATAGACAACTTAATTGAGTGATATAGGTAAAACCTTTTCTATGAGTATTAATCTTAAGAACTGTCCACTTGTGAATGATAGATAAAATATTCTTGGTATTAAGCATTGAAATTGTCATAGAAAATATTATGAATAATAAGATAACATTTTCTATGCTGATCCATGGTATAATAATAATTGTCCGCTGAATTCATCATTCTTAAACGTTTAATTATTACGTATTGCCATGGAGGTCATTGAAAAAAATGGTGGCAAAGTCTTTCTGTACGAAAATTATCAATATACGAAAGTCCGAATGTATAAAAGTGGTGCTACTTTTTTAAGATGTATAAACCATAAAAAGAACCCGACGTGTAACGGAAGCATTACTGAGAAAGTAAGTAAAATTTACACCATTATAATGTAATATCTAGACTGCTGGTTTTGTTAGCAGAGATAGGAAAAATCAAATCACAGATTTTACCGCACGAATTTTTTCCGCCAATGCGGCTACTCCTATTTGATTCCAAGTGTTACAAAATTGCAATAGAAAACTGATAAGCAGACTTTTTACTTACAGGATAACAACGTTATAGCCAAGAAAGGTCATACATGTTTATTGGATACCTCTATAAATATTCTACTAAAAGAAAAAAGTGCTCTCAAACGAAAAGCGACAGAAACTGATATTCCAATTCCAACCATTTACAAAAGAACAAAAATTGATATGAAAAATCAAGGTCTTAACTTTGTTTCTAATATACCGAGTTTCTCTAGTTTAAAAAGTGGACTTTACAAAGCTAGAAACAAAGCAGCTGGTGTAAAGAATTTCCAAGAGGTTGAAATACCAAAAAAGTTTACTGATTTTTTATTGTGCGAATACGTTGATGAGGAAATTTGTATTGTGTTTTTTTGCTCAAAAGAGTCGAGAGGACTTCTAAAGACAACAAAAGATTTTTTTGTGGATGCCACTTTTTACAGTTGTCCTAACCCTTTTTATCAGCTATTGAGCATTCATGGTGACTTCGGCAGTACTGAATTTACGACTAATACAAGACCATTAATTTATGTTTTGATGCCCAATAAAAAAACAGACAACTTACATCAAGGTATTCCGCTTGATTAAAAAAACATTGCCCGACTTAGAAATTAAAACGATGCATTGCGACTTCGAGATTGCCCTATGGAATGGTTTACTAAAATTTTACCCAAACGCACAAATAATAGATTGCTATTATCACTGGACCCGGAACATTTGGCGCATGGGAAAAAAACAAAAACACAACAGCAAGAATAAAAAACGCATTATAGGACTGTGTGCAGTTTTGCCACTTCTTCCTAAAGCATCAATGTTAGATGGGTGGCAATACATACAATCAGAATATGAAGCTATTAATTTGAAAATGTGTGAATTTATGGCATATGTTCAAAAGTTGCTTAAAAAACGTCTTGATAGAATCAGCGCCTTTGGGCAACGTCACCGAACTAACAATGTCTTGGAATCATTCCACTCCAGTCTTAATAAATGTATAAATAAAAACAACGTAACATTGTTACGTCTATTAAATGTAATTGTTGATAATGAGACATTCATCGACACTCAGATTCCAAAACAGCGAAAGCAAAAATATATTATCCGAGATGACTACATTAGACAGACCATGATTCAACATTTATCTCAAGAGATCACTATTGGACACGCTCTCGAAACATTAAGATAATGCACTTAAGCACCTACTCTGTGATGTCCTCGTTATTATAGGCTTATTTTTTCAATGTGCCTTTTTCTTTTTGACATTTGACAGTTAAAAAATAAAATGGATGAGACGAATTCATCCAAAAAGTTTATCTTGATTTTAATAATTTAAAATAAAAATTGATTCGATAGGAACAAAAAGGAAAGAAACTCTAGTAAAAAATGTATTGCATCAACTAGTTGATTCGATAGGAACATATGCCTGAATCGACTTCCACTTTGATCAACTGGTTGATTCGTTCAATTGATCGGAATGGAAAAACAGACCGAAGAAGGAAAAAAAGTGAAATTAGTCACTTTTTTAACGGCAAAAGTGCACCTCGGTGTCGAAATGCCGGAAATTCACAACCAGACGCTAGAAAATTATGTATCATATAAAAAAAGGACTGCAAGACGCTCCGGCCACCATTGCAAACTGCGTGCAGAACCATTGGTAAGTTTATTCGGATGAAACTTTTTGCTGTTGGAGTAAGTATCGTTTGTATTTATTTCTCAGGAGGTCACTCCAGCAGCGACTGGCGACGAATTTGAAACTACCACGGAATGCAGCAGTTCTGTGGGAGGAAGCCAACATCAGGTACGAAGATGCTTTGGTTTTTATTTGGTTAATATCCCGCGACCAAGACAGTTTTTTATATAAATATTCTGGTTTTTTTGTGAGAATAGTGCCAAAAAGAAGGGTAGCCAGGTGAAGCTTTCTCCGCGCTGACATTCTCATCAAATTACCCTTGTTCAAAAATGGAGTGATATGGGCTCTGGGCGGCACATTGAAACAGAACCTTGCACACGCATTCTGTACCCGCTGGATTAGCTTCTGACTTCTACCAAGAATGCACGCCCCATACACAGTGTCAGCATAGTTCAGCTTGGATAAGACAAGTGACTCACATAGCATGACTCGCATATCCACACTTATGTAGGGACGGACACTATACAGAAGCTTGAGCCGGTAGAAGCAGTTGCGCACGGCTTCCAGAATGTGCGTTTCAAAGTTTAGTTGCCCATCGAAAACTACCCCGAGGTTACGAGCTTCCAGAACCCTCTCAACACCACAACCATCAATCCTGAGGTCCAGGTTGCAACACAGCATTTTGTTAAGAAAATCCCTGGATCCTACCACAATATATTTGGACTTAGTTGGATTCAGAACCAGGGAGTTTCTCCTGGACCAATCAGAGATTCTTTCTAGATCTTCATTAATGCTTCTTACTGTTTCAGCAGTATCCAGGGCGTTAAAGGAGAGATACATCTGCAGATCATCAGCATACAAATGGAACTTAGTGTTGATCAAACATTTGATGATGTCAGCACTGTACAAGATGAAGAGGAGTGGGCCAAGGATAGATCCCTGCGGTACACCCCTGCTCACGTGCTTTGGACTAGAGGACATGGTATCTCCATTGTCACATGACACCTGGACGAATTGCGATCAATTAGTGAGGTAACTCTCAAACCATTTTACTGTTTCAACGTCACAACCATAATAAGACAGCTTTGCGAGAAGAAGCGAAGTATTGATTGAGTCAAAAGCACGTGAGAAATCTAGAAGGATAAGGAGGGTTCCCATGTTTGGTCTCTGGCCTCAAGGATGTTACCAACCACATCCAGAAGTGCTGTTGTCGTACTGTGGCCCTTACGAAATCCGGATTGTGCCTGAGGTAAAATACCATTGTGCTCCAGATATGCCCCAAGCTGGTTAGATACAACCCTTTCCAAAATTTTAGATAGACAAGGGAGCAGGCTGATAGGGCGAAGATCCTTCACAGTGGTGGGGTTGGGAACTTCAGGGATAGGTCTGACAATTGCCATTTTCCACAGATCTGGGAAGTAAGAAGTTACAATAGATCTGTTAATGATTTCTGTTATGACTGTAAGAGTACGAGGAAGAGTCAACATCAGAATCAAAGATGGCGCCGTGGAAAATTATTGGTTTTGCCATCATGGGTGTCGTTTTCATGGTTTTTGGGGCCGCTTAGTACGAAAATGAGGTCAAAATGAAAATCCAAGATAGCGCCGAGGAAATTATTTGGTTTTTCCCATCATGGGTGTCGTTTTCATGGTTTTTGGGGCCGCTAAATATGAGGTCAAAATGAATAATATGTATTGTATGTATTACATAATATATTATATTATATGTATGCAGTTTAGTTGAGAAAATAATTTATTTATTTAATAATATGTACTGTTATAACACACTCTATAATAAATTTATTTAATAAAATATACTCTTCTGCAAATCTCGCTACCGAAATAAGGTTTGCTGTTGCATTGTAATTATGGTATGTTATTGCAATTTGTTTGTATATTTTTAATTTTGTTTGCAATCAAGTAAAAGAAGATCTTTTTGACTAACTTAAAATTATGATATGGTGTCAAGAAAATTAAGAGTCCCACATTGCGCGTCGGGGAACAGATCAATGTTATTGAAACTTTACTTCGTTCAATTGATATTACAGTTTAAAATTATTGTACAGGGACTACGGCCAACGCAGATCGGGACGGGATTTAATTTTTTACCAATCGACATTAAAACGTATTGATATAGAAACACGACATAAATTGCTATACTTTATAATGATCCCGTGGCATCCCGTGGCATTGAAAGGGATTTGACGCGCCACGGTCGTATTTCTATATCAACACGTTTGAATTTGAATTGAATGTCCACTGGCAAAAATTTAAAACCCTTTCCATGCCGTCCCGGTCTGCGTTAGCCATTAACTGGCTTGTCTAAAGGGAAAACATGACAAACACTTAATTTGTTTTCGATTGCGCCATCTTTTAATTTTTTTTAGTTTCGTTTTCAGCGACCCATAAATTACGAAAACGACACCGATGATGGAAAATCAAAAAATTCGTTGGTGCCATCTTGTATTTTCATTTTGATCTCATTTTCTTTATCAGCGTCCCCGAAAACCATGAAAACAACACCCATGATGAAAATACCGAAAATTTTCTTCAGCGCTATCTTAGATTTTCATTTTGACCTCATTTTCGTAATCAGCGACCCCGGAAACTATGAAAACGACACCCATGATGGAAAAACCAAAAAATTTCTTCGGCGCCATCTTGGATTTTCATTTTGACCTCATTTTCGTAATGAGCGTCCCCAAAAACCATGAAAACGACACCCATGATGAAAAACCAATAATTTTCTCCGTGCCATCTTGGATTTTCATTTTGACCTCATTTTCGTAATGAGCGTCCCCAAAAACCATGAAAACGCACCCATGATGGAAATACCAAAAATTCTCCTCGGCGCCATCTTGGATTTTCATTTTGACCTCATTTTCGTAATCAGGTATCCCGAAAACCATGAAAACGACACCCATGGTGGAAAAACCAAAAAAATTCCACCTTCAAGTAATAACAAGCGTGATGATTTAATTAAATTTAGTTGACACTTAATTAACATCTAACAGGCTTTTAATGTACACTTAATTCTCATTAAGTTTTACCTACATGGAATGGACATGATTGTGTTTAAGCTTTTTATAGTTGGACATATAAACAGTAATTAAATTGACATGTATTCCTCAGTTGATTATGTAAAATATAGAAATGGTTGTCTGAGTGCTTTTTATGGTTTGACTTTTTGTGCTCTTTATGCTTTTGATTGATGACATAGCAATATTTTTTCATATATTTTTGTTTGCTTTGTATTTGATTTTGTTATGATTTGAATTGTACTTAATTATTTTGCAAAATTCGAACACAATGTAAATTGATTGATGAATGAATAAATAGATGTTATGAGTCTGTACAGAGTAAACCTCAGTGGCCATTAAGTCGCGCAAAAGTCCAGTGGCGCAAGTGTCCATTCGCGCAAGTGTCCTTTCGCGTAAAAGTTCATTCGCGCAAGTGTCTTAGCGCGCAAAAGTCCGTTCGCGCAAAAGTCCATTCGCGCAAGTGTCCTGGCGCGCTAAAGTCTGTTCGCGCAAAAGTCCAATTGCGCAAAAGTCCATTCGCGCATTTGTCTTTTCGCGCAAGCGGGTTCACGCAAGTGTCTTTCGCGCAAATGTCTTTCGCTCAAGTGTCCTGATACCCGGCTATAATGGTGTTTAGGATGTGCCTATGCCGAATACTTAATCTCCATCCATCTCCAATCATATTAAAATAAATAAAGTTCCACACCATGCTAGTCTGTTAGTCCGTGATTTTCCTCGGAACTTTTTACTGAAAGTATTTAGATGCAATTGATTCGATTAAATAAATTGAGCTATGCTTGGAATCTCTGAGGGATCGCAACCGCAACGAGGTGATCCGACAGAGAACCAGAGCTGTAATCATAATCATTTAAATCTTTATTTATCTCGACATCAAAAATTACAGGCGCTGGTATATGCTCAATCTTAAATAGAGAAAGGTGTCTGAAGTAGGTAAATCCTGAGGTACAGATAACCTCTCCCGGAGAGGTGATCTGTACCTACCTCAAGATTTTCCTACTTCAGACACCCGGGCTTATATAACATAACATTTTAATTTTAGCAAAAAAGTTAAGTCAAGATTCTAGAGTTAAAATTGGAAGTAGGTACTTAAAATTTATTATTTGCAATTTGACGATTATCCATAGGTAAAATAAAATATGCAAATGACATATTGAAAAAATTAACTTGTGGAACATTTTGGTTCAAAAGTAGTACAGACCAAACATAAAGAAACAAAAAATAAAATTTATAAAAAATATGCTTGCAGGCATAATAAAAAAATAATACGCATTATACAAAAAAGTGGGTTAGGAATGTTAGGATGCTCATCAGTATATGTATACAAATACATGAAAACAATATTTAAAATCAAAAGTCAACATAGCTCACAGAATAAGTAAGCTGAAGTGGCAATGGGCCGTGTGCGTTACCCCAGCCAGATCTTGTCGAACATCGTCATCTAAGTGCAATAGATAATTAGAAATACAGCTTCTGTAATTGGTAAGCTGATTTTTAAATTTGGTATGCTGATAGTTTTTTAATTATTTGATAAAAACACTTCCGGCTGGAGTAACGTTACCCCAGCCAGATCTTTTGTTTTCTAATGGATATTTTGAAATAAATCTTATATAAAAAATTAGAAATCAATTTGAAAAAAATGGTACAACTTAATTTGTGTTTATATTTGCTATGGTTGCGAAGATATTTAAAATCCTGCTGGGGTTACGTTTTACACGATGGCTGTATCTCGGAATTGACTATACGGATGATTGTAATATTTATACATGAGATCTGGCTAATTAGTTATAATTTGGTACGCAACAAACGAATCCACTTTAATGCACCGTTTTGAAGTTATTTGAGTAAATAGAAAATATGCTTTAGTAGGTCCTAGCACTTCCAATAAGCGCTCCAAAGACTAAACTTAACGTTACTATACAGGTAATTACTATCTATAAATGGTTCCGAAGTTTCATTAGTATACTATACGTAATTAAAAAGTTATGATGATGTTCTGTCCACGGCGTGCAGGTAAGTTATTTGACGACTGATTAACCGACTTTACTGTAGTAGTGGTAACTGAATCTTATACCAATAATTAAAAATACAGTTCAATTATATACATGTGAAATTTCAGACTTGTACACTAATTAATTAACGATATAATCGAAAAAAAATGATGAAAACGTGGTAACCCGACCAAATCTAGAATGTTATAAAAAAGCGGCCGTGCAATATATTGTACCAACCTTCTAAAACTTACAGGATAATACGTGAGAATAAAACGTGTTTAGTACAGACGGGTAAACAAGTGGTAAAGTAAAACATATTTATAATGGAATAATCATTTAAAAAATAATAATGCGTAGGTAATAACAAATATGGAGTACCTACCTATGTAGATGATGATGATCATATGCAGATATTTTAATTAAGTTAGGTAAGTATATAAATTAACTTCAAAAATATTTAATTAAAGCCACGAGGCCCATACCTATTATATATCCTTTCCTTATCCTAAAAATACCGTGTATCGTTATTATGTCATATTAAAATATCATTATAAATTCGTTTACCTAATTACATAATATAAAATTAACTAAAAACTAATTAAGCGCTATTTGTACCTTGTAAATTGGTAAGTAAGTAGGTACCTACCTACCTCATCGATAGAATGGTTAAACGTAGGTAGGTGGATATAAGAATGGCATAGTGGACATTTACTTTGAGCAATTTAAAGTTTATTTAAACATTTAGTATGGTAGGTTTAATTTTTCAATCAAACTAATTTTATTCGTGACTGTACCAACTTTTAAGGACAATTATGCTAATAATTTTAGAATGTTGGTATAATGTATTGCGTGGCTGCTTTTTTATAACATTCTAGATTTGGTCGGGTTACCACGCATTCATATTTTTTATCGATTATCTCGTTAATTAATTAGTGTACAAGTTTGTAATTTCACATGATTATTATTGAACTGTATTTCTAATTATTGATATAAGATTCAGTTACCACTACTACAGTAAACTCGGTTAATCGGTTGTCAAAAAACTCAGCTTCGCGCCGTGGCCGGAATATCATAACTTTTTAATTACGTATAGTATACTAATGAAACTTCGGTACCATTTATAGACAGTAATTACCTATATAGTAACGTTTAAGTTTAGTCTTTGGAGCGCTTATTGGAAGTGCTAACCTACTAAAGCATATTTTCCATTTACAAAAAATTATAATTAATTAGCCAGATCTCATGTACAAATATTACTATCATCCGTATAGTCAATTCCGAGATACAGCCATCGTGTAAAACGTTACCCAAGCAGGATTTAAAATATCTTTGCAACCATAGCAAATACAAACACAAATTAATTAAGTTGTACCATTTATTTCAAATTGATTTCTAATTTTTTACATAAGATTTATTTCAAAATATCCATTAGAAAACAAAAGATCTGGCTGGGGTAACGTGCCAGCCAGAAGCCAACCAGCCGGAAGTGTTTTTATCAAATAATTAAAAAACTATCAGCATACCAAATTTAAAAATCAGCTTACCAATTACAGAAGCTGTATTTCTAATTATCTATTGCACTTAGTTGACGATTTTCGACAAAATCTGGCTGGGGTAACGCACACCAATGGGCCGGTCATTTAGCCGTAGAACCGATGACCGTTGGGGTAGACGTGTTCTTGAGTGGAGACCGCCAATCGGCAAGCGTAAGGTGGGACGTCCTCAGGCTCGGTGGAGAGACAATCTTCGCTGGGTGGCTGGTAGCAACTGGATGAGCGTTGCTGAGAATCGAGTTAAATGGCGTGCGATTGAGGAGGCCTAAGTCCAGAATAGAATAGAAAAGAGCCTATGTCCAGCAGTGGACTGTTGTACCTACGCTGATGAGGATGATGACGAAATAAATTGACTAACGAGGAACGTTTCAATGTAAATTCTAGGCGATGCCGCGCTATTTCGAAATGAAATAGAAATCCTTTCTTATATTTCAGTCTATCAAATCGTGAAAATCGTATCAAAATCTTTCAAGTAGTACTAACATGGATGAGTGACTTTGTTTTATACTACTTTTGTTATTAAAAAGTGAACTACTACCGGTTAAACATATCCAATTCGACAATATCGCACGTTTTGAGGTTATTGTTAGATTCGCAATATACACTATACTATTGCTTTATGTATATTACTAGTTCGAGATTTGATGTGAAAGAATGTTTTTAAGTGATTAACTTGTTTTCGCCATAGGTGCTGGATGTCTATTAGGCCTCTCCCTCCATGTTGCCGTTTGATGGTTAGTCTTTCTATGGCAGATTTAGGGTGTAAGTTGTTGTGTTTTGTAAAGGTTTTGTAAGTGTAGTGTCGTGTCGTTCGTTCTAATTGTTCTGTCTGTTTTGGTCTTTTTTATAACTCCGAATTAGTACGTTAATACGGGAATGGCGAAGGTGTTTAAGGCTTTAATTAGATGTTTACCTGAAAGTTGGTTTTTACAAACGGTGTTTAGTCTTCTTTTATACTCTGCAGTTAATGTATTTTTGACCCTAACATGATCGAGACCTTTTAGTTGCGCATATCCTAAGTATTTATACATGTCGATCGGATCCATTGCTGTTACAGTATCCGTGTCATTCACTGCATAGTCCCCAGGCCGCACCTTGCCTTTTACAATGTGTAATGTTTTACATTTGTCCAAACCAAATTTCATGTTGATATCGTTACTAAATTCTGCTGTAATATCTACTAAGTTTTTCATATCTTTTTCTGTTTTTGCATATAATATATAATGTCGTCCATAATATAAGATACGATATTATAGTTTCATCTGAAATGTGTCTGAGGGAGTATCCGGCCCCGTAGCGCTGCAGCAAATGCGACAGAGGATTGAGGGCAAGACAAAACCATAGGGGGCTCTAGGAGACGCCTTGATAAATGCCTTTTTTATAGATATTTGTTGGTTATAATTTAATTGTAGTGTTATTTTCCATTGTAACATTGAATTGCATGAAATCAATGATTTTCGGGTTATGCTATGCTCTAATATTTGTATCAACCAAGAATGGGGAACACTGTGAAAGCTTTTTTGTAATCGATATAAATGCAATGAAGATTTCTGTTTTTTGAAGTGGCGTGTTTATGTATAGTAGAATCAATAATCAGCTGTTCTTTGCATCGCATGTGGCCCTTTCTACATCCCTTCTGTTCCTCTGCTATTATATTATGGTGTTCGATGTGTGAGCTAATCTTCTTTGTAATTGCAGATGTCAATATTTTGTAGATTGTGGGTAGGCATGTAATTGGTCGGTAATGGGAAGGCTGACTTCAATTTTTAGTTTTAGGTAGCATGTAAGTAATTCCTGTTGCAATAAATTCGGGTGTGTTCTGTTGTCCTGCTATAATATCTGTCAAATTTTTTGCTATAGATTTGTGTAATGAGGTTAACTTTTTGTACCAAAAATTATGCATTTTATCGATCTGGATTTTATCTTATGTATTTTATATATCTGGCTGTTATGTGTGTAATGTCCGACTCTGTTACCTCTACAAATTCCATTTCGTCAATCTCTCTCCATTTGGCTTCTTCTTCCGCTATCCACGCTGCTTGGTCGTTGTGCTGTACTTGCTCTTCCCAAATGCTAGCCCAATATGCTTCCATTTGTTCTTTTGTAGGTAGGTTAGGTGTGTTTGTGTTATTTTCATGATTTGTATCTGTTTGTTGTGT
This sequence comes from Xestia rhomboidea, assembly GCA_963853795.1. NCBI lineage: Eukaryota > Metazoa > Arthropoda > Insecta > Lepidoptera > Noctuidae > Xestia > Xestia rhomboidea. The sequence goes on from OY970775.1 coordinate 19,490,911, forward strand.
GCGTAGGTTCCTATAAAACATTTTTTCGTTTGTGGCAAATGTGCCGTTATCTTTTTTGCTATGTTGTGCTTTTTTATATCTTCTGAGCCTATGAGCTTTAAGTGCTAGTTTTTGTTTTAAGGTGTCTAAAAATTCTTCAGGTTTTCTGTTACTGTTTTCATGTCTAGTGTGTGTGGAATTGTTTCTAAATATGATCTCAATACTTTTGACTAATTTATTAGATCTGCAACCGCTGATATATTGAGTGAGTCTTCCAATGTCTGCCCTTTATTTTTCAAGGTCTTTTTCTAGTCTCTGTTGCCATGCTGGTACTATATTCTGCCTTGTTCTTTGGGATCCTGTGTGGTCTGTGATTTTGAAGTTTAGTTCTTCAGATATAACTACGGCTGTGCAATATATAAGTAGATGTATATCTATAAGCTGTGTGTCATCAGATATAAATTGTGTGAGTATAGTCTCATTGAACAAATTAACTAAACGAAATAGGTTAGGTGTGTATTTAACTTAGGTAATCTTTGTCTAGCTGCTGGTCCATCCCAGAGTATTGTGTTATTTTTGTTCTAAATTTTTCATTAATTTCTTGAATATATGTGTCAGTTGTTATATGTTGATCTGGAACGAGTATGGCCTCAACGTCATTTTCTAGCGTTAGGGTAATGGACTCGGTTTGTGTGGATGTGTGCGATATTTGTGTGTATGCTTGTAATTGGTTGTACGGTTGAGATTGGGCATAAATAAGTTGTGATTGACTAAGCAGTTGTGGTTGTTCTTGATGACTAATGTCGTTTATGTTTTGTGTGATATTGTCAGTATCTGTTTAATTTACTGTTTCTTTTTGTAGTAATTATTGTGTTCGTACTTCTTCTTTTAATTGATCTATAACTTCTTGAGATAGAAGTTTATTCCTAACTATGGTCCTCCTTTGGTCTGACATTCTTTGTTCTGAAACCGTCCTTTCAGGATATGGTCGGGTGACAAGTGTATGCAATTGTTGTCTGTAAGTGGTCATAACGGTCTCTAATTTAGTTATGTGTAGGTAGGTTCGCATGATAAATAGATTTACTTCTTTACTCCATTTCTTGCGAACTCTTGCTTTTCCAGCCTTGGTGGACGCAGGCAAAAAGGTACCCCTAGGATACCTAGTATACCCCCCGCGCAGCATTCAAGGTTGGAGTGGATGAAACAGTATTTAAACTAATAATGAGGGGTGATGAAAGTGTAGGTGACGATGGTATGGACGGTGATGATCGCCTAGAAGGTGTGTATGAGACTGTGCTTGGACTATATGGTTCTACAGGGGTGTCTGTCCTGTCCGTCAGTCTGTCACCATCGTCAATGATTTCGGCTGTAGTATCTTTGTCGGTGGGAGCCCGCCTGTTCAACTCGTCACCGCTGACGGATCGCATGCTGTGACACCCAGCGTCAGCTCCAGGTGCGCCCCGGCAATCGCCCCCGGGCAGCGGTCCTATACGTTTTCTTTTTGAACGAGTCTCCAATTGTAGTGGGTTTCCAGAGCCACGATTAGCCACGACAGTAATTTCTCATTCGTGTGTCCGCCCCCCACGTGATTAGATGGTCAATCAGGACGAGTGGTTGTTTGAAGGGGTTATTATTATTATTATTTACATCCAAACTTCGTGGCTGCCACTGAGAAATACCTGATTAAAGATCCCAATAACACATTGGCCAACCTGTGAATCGAACCCAGGACATCATGCTCAGTAGTAGCGCTTGCAGACCACTGAACCGAACGAGACAGTCTCTGAACTGAAAAATATTACAAAACACTATACGGAACTGAACAAATCAAATCAAATCAAATCAAAGCATTTATTTCAAGTAGGCCAGTTACAGGCACTTTTGAATTGTCGAAACAAAGATGAAAATTAAATGTAGCTACAGTCACAAGGCATAAAAACTGTGAAAGTACTGTAGTTGCCTAGCGTAGATCTCTATGGAGAAGAACGGGCAAGAAACTCCATGGACACTCTTTTAAATCAGAATATTGTTACAAAATCTTGGTTACATCATTCATGTTGAGATGGTATATTATGTGAGAACAATGTAGCAAGATGTGCACGTTAAAAGTGTCCACAGTAAAACAAAACAGAAAAAAAAAAAACAATTCAAAAACTAAAATAATTCATTAAAATAAGCCATGGCAACTGAGAGATGACCAGTCACAACTGACAGCGCCCGTTCACGGACATGACGCATAGATCAGCACCATTCAACAAACAAGACGTAGGTTTCCAGCGACTGATAGCATTCTAGTACATAGCACTCACACAACATGGGCAATGCGATTATATAATACTAAAGAGATTGAATCTATACAATGCAAAGATAGTTGTACAATCTTCAGCAGCTCCAACAATACAATTAGTGCTATCCATTTATGCGCCCCTGTCCTTGTGGAGCAGGACCGGTATTGAGCCAAGCATTTTTATCAGCAATATAATCGTCCAATTTGTAATATGCTTGCTTACTCAATGTGCGTTTAATGCATGTTTTAAATTTTGTTTCATTCAGTTCAAGAATGCTTTGTGGAATTTTATTATAGCATTTCAAACAGTACCCCATGAAAGAAGAGTCTACTTTAGCGAGTCTGAAGCCTGGCTGAACTAATTGGTCCCTATTTCTAGTACTGTAATTGTGTCTGTCACCTCTTTTACCAAAATGATGTAGATTTTTCCTCACGTACATTATGTTTTCGTAGATGTATTGACATTGTACCGTCATGATGTTAATTTCCTTAAACAGTTCCCTCAGAGAATCGCGCCTACGAAGATTGTATATGGCTCTGATGGCTCTTTTTTGCAGAATAAATATAGATTCAATGTCTGCAGCCCGTCCCCATAATAAAATGCCATAAGACATTATACTATGAAAGTAACTAAAATAGACCAATCTAGCAGTATCTACATCAGTAAATTGACGGATTTTTCTAATAGCATATGCTGCTGAACTTAGCCGCCCCGCCAGAGATGTTAAATGAGAACCCCATTGAAGCCTTGAATCAAGCGTAATCCCCAGGAAAACCGTTTTATCTACGAATTCAAGTTTCTCTTTATTCAATACTATATCACAATCACTACTTTTGACATTCGGTAAAGCAAATCTTATGCATTTCGTTTTTTTTTTCATTGAGTACCAAATTGTTTGCTGTGTACCAATTATGGACTTGAAGTAGGGCATTCATTATTCACGTCGTCTAGATTTTGGGCTCGTCTATTTATCTTAAAAATTAGGGAAGTGTCATCGGCAAATAACACCATATTTTGAGGTTGGTTTTTCAGTAAATACGGTAGATCATTTATATATACTAAGAAGAGGAAAGGACCCAATATTGAGCCTTGCGGAAACCCCATTTTGACTTTTAAACCCTGTGAATTAACACCATTTATTTGAACATATTGTTGTCTATCACTCAAATAAGATTTTACCAAACTAAGTGCAAGTTTACCTAGTCCGTAATGCTCAAGTTTCAAAAGTAATGTGTCGTGATTTACGCAATCAAATGCTTTGGAGAGGTCACAAAATATTCCTACAACGTCTTGGGACTCTTCCCACGCCGCAAATATGTGCTTTAATAAAGTTACACCAGCGTCAGTTGTACAACGTCCCTTAGTGAAACCATACTGTTGATCGTGTAAGATTCTGTTGGTGTTAAAATGATGGAGCATTTGATTAAGCATTACCTTTTCGAACACCTTGCTAAAAACTGGCAACACGGATACAGGCCTATAATTATTAGTATCTTTACTATCCCCGGATTTGAAAAGAGGTATGACTTTACTGTATTTCATTAAATCAGGGAAAACTCCTCGGTCTATGCACAAATTAAAAATTAAAGCTAAGTAAGGAGCTATAGTCTCAAGTATGGATGTACAAACTTTGATAGACATTCCCCATAGATCTTCGGTCAGTTTGATTTTTATTTGCCGGAAAGCTTTAATAACTATCATAGGGTTTATGTGTTCAAATTTAAATTCAGCCTGGCATCCAGACACATTCGCCTTTAATAAATGAATTGAGACTTCAGGAGAGGAATTAAGAGCCTCCGTAGTTTTTAACGGTATATCGGTAAAGAAATTAACAAATTCTTGAGCTACTTCCTGATTAGAGCTTTTAGGACCACATACTGTATTTAATGTATAGCTAGTATTCCGTATTTTCTTCCTGTTAGTCTCGCTATTTATGACTTTCCAAACTGTCTTTATTTTATTTTCTGCTGTTTTAATCTTGTTGCTAATGTGCAGGGCTTTGGCAACCTTGCATGTATTTCTAAAAATTTTTGAATACTTAGCAACATATTTGTTAAAAGTTTCAGTGTTTATATAAGGCTTAAGGCCATAAAGCTCAAATAGTGTTTCCCTACTTTTTCTGATACCTCTAGTTGCCCAATCACTAAATATAAATTTAGGGCAAATACTTTTTGTCTTCTTTTCAAAAGTTTTGTTGAATTCAGTGTGAACTATTGAAAAGAAATTATCATAAAATTGATTTATATTAATATCATCATGGCTAAATACACTTAACTTGTTCTGTAGGGAAATATTATACTTATTTAATTTGTTAGAAGTTATGGGTCTAAATTTAATCTGAACTTTTTGCAATGGTGTATTACTCCTAAAAGTTACAGTCTGTCCGCTAGAGTCAGACGGCAGACAATTAACTATGGCTTTATCTATGTAATCACAATCGCAGAAAACATTATCTATGCAAGTAGCAGAAGATGGAGTGATTCTAGTAGGTTCTATAAAAGTGTTGGTCAAGTCAAATGACTTAAAAAGATTTAATAACCGACTGCTATTTAAATTTTCTTCTAAAATATTGATATTAAAATCACCACAAATAATTGTTGATTTATTACTAGCAGCAAGTTTTGCCAGGACATCTTCCATTGTTGACTCAAATAAGGAAAAGTTTTGATAGTTTGGGGGTCTGTATACACACACAATAACATGCTTATCTAGCTCAACACAGGACAGTTCGACGCAATGTTCAGCCGAGAGACCTACTATGTCGTTACGTTGCTTATATTTAAAACAATTTTTTACTAAAATTAGGGAACCTCCACGAAGCATAGTTTTACGGTTAAAGCAGCTACCTCCTCCTCCTGCCCAATCCAGCTCCTTAAGCCAATGTTCAGTAAAACAAATAATGTCAAACTTACTATTTTCTAAAAACAATTCTATTTCTAATAATTTGGAAGAAATGCCTTGGATATTTTGGTGGAATAATTGTTCTGCTGAGGCCCTGTTTTACTAGCTAATTGAGTGCAAGAAGATACCTTGCTGTTGGTAGGTTTAACAATATTGTTAATGGTACCTTCTGTTGTCTCACTTTCTAGTTTAGTTTAGTGTGAACTGTTTGGACCACTGCCACTCCGTGACATAAGTGTACAGTTTTATTATTCGACAAACTGTTAGAGCCGCCAATTGTCGAATGTTTCCGTTTCCGTCGGTTCCAGTTCATTGGCTCCTCGCCACATGTCACACTCGGATCGGACTCCACTCTGATTAGCAAACATCACCTCTTCATGCGGCGGCACTATTGCCAACTTATTATCAGCCCTATCTCACCGACACAAGGATGATCCGCCGTTTCTACTCGCTGCTGTGGCAGAACCATGAAGATTGTTCGCAAAAATTCGCCTCCAAAAACGTCGGAACGGAATAACGGAACGGAAAAAAAAACCTTTTTACATGAATTATTATTTATATATTTCAGCAACAGAGCTCAATTTTCTTCATAATGCTTGGTCCGTATATGTGAGCTATCGCCTTCGTCTTGCTTGCTTAATTATTAGAATTTGATTTTTATTTACTAGACTTAAGGTTGGTATTGCGTGTAGAGGATGCACTGGGGCTTTTTTTGCCTTCGCCATTTGTAAAGTTGACACAAGACTTTCTCGTGTTACATTGAAAAACAAAGCTTGTTTTGATCTAACGAAGTGAGATGCGCAGTTAGTTTCTCCTTGTTGCTACGTCCTGGTCGATACTGTAGGCACTAGGCAGGCAGGCGGGCAGGTACACGCGTACAGCGCGCGCCGGTGTGCGTGGGGTCGATGCACCGCGTTGAGTAACTAGCGCCGATTCGAAGTCAGCTCGCTCCACTCAATACAGTACCTATATTCTATTCAGAGCTAGAACTACACTAACTTAGAAGACAATACCAAATCATCCAATATGTAAAACAATACGATATTCGTGGTACCTTCAGAGGTCGCCGACCCTCTTGAAATTAAGATGAGTTCACAAAGAACTCCCACGCGGCACTCCGTGCGATGAGCACTATATTAATGAACTTAATTACTGTTACTTAAGCGAGTAGTTCCCTCGACTTCTGTCTCCCTGGTACTTGCTATAAAAAGCGCCCTTCGCTTATTGCTCAGTAGCGGCAGTTTCACTTCTGTTGCCAATGTTGCCATGCACATCAGCTGTTCTTTGTTTGTTACGTATCTTTTAACGATACTAGTAGCGCCATCTAGTTTGAGAAGGCGTAAACGGCACGTCTGTAAAGAAATCCATGTTTCTTGAAGCTTATGTCAGAGTTAGCTGCAGAAATATGGGTGGAAGTCGATTGGTACCTATCCACCTACTTTTGGCATCAAAATAATGATTGATACAAAAGCCTACACGTCAGCGTAACATTGTAAAAACAGTTAGATTGGTAATCTAGGTATCTAGCGAGATTGTAAACTGTCGAAATATTGGCAACTGAACATACTGCTTACTATATTATTTTTCGGTAGTTTATAATCTGTCGAAGTGAAACCGTAAAATAGTGAAATGTATACTTAGTTAGATACATAATGCTAAGATAATATATCATCATCGTCATCACTTCAGCCGAAAGACGTCCACTGCTGGACATAGGCCTCCCCCAAGTGTCGCCACATTGACCGGCCCCGTGCGACTCGCATCCAGCGGACTCCCGCAGCCTTCACCAGGTCATAGCTCCACCTAGTGGGAGGCTTTCCAACGCAACGTCTTCCGGTTCGCCGTCGCCACTCCATAACTTTTCGGCACCATCGGCCATATATTATGTAATAGATAATAATCATATTTAAAACAAATAAAAATATATGGGACAGGATAGGACGACCCAAATGGCGCAGCGGTAGTGAGACTGCCTCACGTTCTTTGAGTCCCGGGTTCGAATCCCGGTAGGAGCAAATGTTCGTGTGATGAGCATGAGCATTTGTGTCCGAGTCATGGATGTTTATATGTATAATAAATATGTATTTATAACACATGCTCTTAAAGGGTCTCTTATTTCACCAATTTCAATATCGTATTGTATCTCATTACGTACTTGTGCGTTATTGTAATGTAAAACGCACGGTTTATCAAGATGCTCCGTCTAAAACGAACGTTACTTTTTTTAATCTTAGCAAAGAGTTTTTATGTCAGAAAAGTGGTCAACATTTTATGAATAAAATTAACTTTGGGTGATGAAATATAAGAAATAAACATTTAATTATTTAATTTAATTAATTTTGACAATAAAATACAACCATTTATCTGTAACAAAAACACGAAAATATTAATTTACTCGCGCTAGCAACATCGCCTCGGCTGTAAATTTCAACTTACCGCACTTATGTCATAATGTACTTTTTTGTTTGTAATAACAAACAAAAAAGTACCTGTCTATGTAATATAATTATCAACTATCTGGTGTCCACGACCCAAGCCTCGTTGCTTAGTAGGGCACTATATGGCGCTGTGTGTAATATCCAGCGACATTTAGTTATTTATATACCCGTAGTCTACTAATTTCGTGGAATTTTAAATGAAGTATTCTTTGCCAATATTTACACGACTGCCAAAAGGGGAGTGTTATGTTTTCAGAGTTCATGTCCATATGTACAGTGTAAGTATGTTTAGTCCACCATAACTTCTAAACGCCAAAACCGATTTTGATGTATGTGTAATTTTTGCGTTATTCTGGGTAACAGCTAGTGAACATTGAAAAATAATAATAGGCTATGTTTTAAGAGTAAAAAAGAAACTTTGATTTTCATCTACAGATTGTTAGGCTGATTACAAATATATATATATATACAGCATAACAACAGTAGTACTCAATATCTATTCTTTCAGTATAGCACTAGTCCACAAACGAGATGATGTCAGTCTTACTAAACCCAGTGATCGATTCGAACTAGCTATATAGGTACCAATAGATGCCTTGATAAGAAAGGAATAAGCCTAGGCTGGCTAGGTTACAACCCCCAAATCCATGCAGGTCGACCGCGGCGGGATTTTATGTTTTGAAAAATCTTAATGCGTGATCCCATCTTAAAACATGGCAAGAATACAAATTTACGGAAATAATTTCTAATATTTGCTGATATAGGTTTTTCAACCCCTTAGAGTGCTAAAAAAAGGAGTTTAGGGTTGAAGTTTGCTACGTGTCATTTTACTACGTGATCGAATCAACTCAAAACTCAGTTATAACACAATTGATTTAAAACAAGAGAGTGATAGCAGTGAGTGGTCGCAGCTAGGGAAACTAACACTGAAGAACATACTGACGCAGACCGTTGTTATTCCGTCCTCGCCGACTAGGCCCGCCACGCTGTCCCGCAGCAAGGGTGGGGCCTTGCTCCGAGTGCGTGCCCATTTTCACTACGAAAATACAGATGGATGAGCACAATGCAAGTATGACCAAGGAACTCCAAAACATGTGTGACGTGGTGGCAGTAGGTATATCTGTGGAAGCCGACACTCACGGACAGCGGCCACACCCCGAATTCATACCTTCTTACCCCCAGGGTCGTAGGCAGGGGGAGGGTTTTGGGGGTTGAACCCCTCCCCCTCCTCTCCCCGAAATCTATAAAAAGAATACAAAAAATTCTATCTTTTTAACCGACTTCAAAAAAGGAGGAGGTTATAATGTTCGCGTATGATTTTTTTTAATGTATGTTACACGATAACTCCTCCATTTGAGGACCGGTTCTCAAAATTCTTTTTTAATTTGAAAGAGTATACTCCTGTGGTGGTCCCATTCAAATTTGATGACGATGCTGATCTTCGGAGATATACAATGGAACTCTTCAAAAATAGACGGCAAATCTGTCGTCATTGCTGCAATCGCTTGGATGTTTATTGTTTATAGAACATCATGACGTAGCATCACGCCTGTATGCTCTGAGGGGGTACGCAGATGTGTACAATACACCCAGATTTCGAAAGTTAGGTATGTTTTCGGATGAATGGACAAAGATTTTATTGGCATGTCAGATATGTCTGACATGCCAATCAATTGTGAGAGGAATTTATGAAAGTGTGAACCTTTGTTATTTTGTATATTTTAATTTTATGTTATCTCTTTCTCTTTTAGTTCTAGTTTTAGTTACAGTAATTGTTTTTAAAACAACCGTTGCAATTAAATAAATAAATAAATTCTAAGTTCCATTTATTGGGGATAAGGCTACTACCATTCGTAGCGGCGATTGGCGGCGGCGACCTCTCGCTCCCGGCCTTGGTTCAATCCATGGTCCGGAGCGAGACGGAATGGGACGCCGTCACCTCCTTCTGCGAAGCAGTCATGCTAGCGAAGGAGGTGGCGGAACAGGACAGGGAGAGATCCTCACGTCCCGGCCGCCGCGGGAGACGCCCCGGGCGTCGGGGGCCACGTGGTGGCTTCCGGCCACCGTAGGCGCGGGCCTGTGGACGGGGAGCTATGGGCTAGCTCGCCGTCCGTCCGTCTCATGACGACAGGCCGTGTCGACGGCGCGTTCGTGTTCCACGCGCGCCTCAAAGAGAGTCAGCAATAGGGAAGGGGTCCGCAAGGGCCGAAGCCTGCCGGGGCTGCGGGACTATTCGAAAGAGATACCGTGGCCCCGAGGAAGGAACATGAATGAGTTTTAGTCAGTAAAAGTCTGACACTCCCTCTTGCTCCGCCCAGAGCGGGAGAAGTCATTTGATGATTTCCCATCCTAAAAAAAAAAAAAAGGCTACTACCATGACTTGTTTGGGAACAACTAAAAATGGGAAAAATAAATAAACTGATTTATTTACAACGCGTCGTAGCGTACATTAATCTAAGATTTATTCACAATTTAGGCAGTAATCAATCTAAAATAACAGGTTCCCTTTCTGCTGATGAACTTAGAAAAGATTTGTCCCTTATATTACGTGTAGCTCAATCTGAAATGTTCCCAGAAGAGTACACTGTCCTTAAATCCGGGAAGTCAATGTCACTTAAAAAAAGGTTAATTTCTTTGACTCCCTTTTTAGACTGGGACAAAATTATTCGTGTAGGGTGCAGACTAGATAACTCCCCGTATGAATATGACGTAATTAAAACATCCAATGGCCCTTGGGGGGCAGAAATCTTCCTAAGTTAACTGTAAACAAATGCCTGAAATGTTTCAGATATAAAGCTTAAAATGTGCAGCCAATTATGGGACAGTTACCAGACACTAGAAGAACTCTACAGTTTCCATTTATTAATAGAAGCGTCGACTATGCTGGGCCTCTATTGATATATCTGACCGGAAAGGTCGGGGATCTCGATTGATGAGAAGTCGTACCTGTGCATTATTGTATGCATGGCTACCAAGGCTGCGCGTCTCGAGCTTGTCACGTCTCGTTCCGACTGCTCGGCCACAATGTCGTAGAAGAAAAACGACTACGTCAACATTACGAAGGAATTTGTAAAACACTAACAATGAAAGTCGCAAATTCGTAGGTCCAATTTTCAATTACATACATACATTTACATTTTCTTCGAAATCGTATTTTAAAGCAAAAAGAATGGAACCTCTAGCACAGCTCTACGAAGCTCCGTTTAAAAAAACTGCGCGGCCATGGCTAAACCTTTATAACTTTCTAAATATTTGATCTAGGTACGAATTTGCGACTTTCATTGTTAGTGTTTTACAAATTCCTTCGTAATGTTGACGTAGTCGTTTTTCTTCTAAGACAGTGAGGCCGAGCAGTCGAAACGGACACCTCTAAAGAGGCTTAAAGGGCTGCTTTAAATCGTTTTGTCGCACGTCGTAGAAGGCCACGTAGGTACTATTTTGTCCGATAATGGTACAAACCTTGTCGGAGCCGGAGCATGTATTGAGTTAACTAAATTTTGCAGGACTGTTGCAAGCGAAATAGCTCAGGAGGGAATACAATTCAGGTTTGCACGCGTATTCTCCATATTTTAACGGTCTTGCTGAAGCTGCGGTTCGGTCAACCAAATTTCACTTAAAACGACTCTTGCAGCTCACTCACTTCATTTACGAGGAAATGGCTACGTGCCTTACTCAAATAGAGGCAATATTAAATTCTAGACCCCTTACTTCTCTTTCCACTAACCCTCTAGATTTCTTTGCCCTTATTCCTCACTTCCTTATTGGACGCTCATTATTATCGGTTTCAAATCCACAGGTCACCGATGCCAACATCAATCGTTAGGAGCGCTACCAACATGTGACTGTGGAGAGTTTAAGACAACAGAAGAAGAAAGAAGAAGAAGAAGAAGTGTGGAAGAGATATAATATAGAGTACATTTTCAATCTTTAGCAAAAAACCAAATGGCCGGCCTCTATCAACGGCGACATTGCGTTGGGATCACTTGTTCTTATAAATGACAAGGCGCTCCCACCGCTCTGCTGGTTGCTGGGGCGCGTCGTGCAGGTGTACCCCGGCAGCATCACGAGGGTCGCGGATCTTAAGACGAAGAGGGACGATTCGGCGCGGCTTCAACAATATCTGCCCGCTTCCTCTTTGAAGTCCACTTCAAACCGGGGAGCATGTCTATGCATGGCATGCCTCGCGGCACTAGGCGGGCGGTCTCGCGCTTCGACCCCTCACTTCTAAATGTTACCACGCCGGAGACACTGACTGATTGACAAAGGTAAAACACTTGTATCCTGGATTACACCAGATCAATCAGTCCACGTACCTATTTTTATTTCTATTATTCTATTTCGCTCTGAAATTGAGCACAAGGCGAAAACGCGCCAACACTAAGTAAAAGTAAACACATTACGTTTTCAAAAAATCAGCCTCCTAAACCAGCGGTCGGCAACACGCGGCCCGCGGACGTCTTACTTGCGGCCCGTGATTGTTTTGTAAATAAGTTATAATTATCAAAATAAATGCATGAACGAACCGCAATTGACCGTATAATGTGGATCCAGCCCTAAGATCCATTGCCTACCACATCGTGTATTGTGCGCCTCTGGTGCCTAGTCGAAATTTTTTCCATAGAAATTTCGGGGAATTACTCCACTGTCTGACATTGTACATCCAAAGTTAAACATGATATCGTTTTGTCTCTGTGGTGTTCTGCGTACACTAGTTAGGGTTTAGAGTAAAACCACCATATATCAGTGTGGTGTCTTTGTTCAGGGTTGTACAAATAAAACACTGTTTCCAATATTACGGCGTTAGACGTGCTGTCGCTACGACCGTTCAGACTAGACAGAGCTCGGTACATTGGCCCGCGCTCCCTCTAGCGTGCATCCCCACCACAGCACGCATAACTCATTTATAAAACACCACATCTCTTCTTTACAAAATATAAAGAAATAATAATAAGATATTTTATCTTATTTTTCCTATCTGAATGATTGATTGATTTTGGTTCTTTTGTTTTTAATATTCATTTTATTGGTTGTTATTGTTATTTTATTTCTGAATGATTTATGACTTTTGTTTGATTGCCATCACTCACTGATGATTTTAATATGAATTATTTGAATTACGCATGTTCATCTTTTCATCACTTTTTTTTTTTTTTTTTTTTAATGTTCATTAAAGGCAAAACACCGGGAGAGATGGAAGAAAATGGGGGAGGCCTTTGCCCAGCAGTGGGACAGAACAGGCTAACTAAAAAAAAAAAATGTTCATTAACACTAACAAAATTCACTTATCCTAAGATACATTAACACACTAAAATAAAGACTTTTTGTTAGGCTAGCAGTTCGCCTTTCAAAGCTTACAAAAGATTAAACTGCTAATAACATATTAACACACAATAATATGGGTCTTTATTGACAAATGTGCAAATTGTTTAGTTAATTATAATTCACTGCTTTTGTTTGCTTGTTTGTATAATTTGTAACTTGTGTTTTAATAAATTGATTTATTTATTTATTTGCTTATAAAATAAATGGCTGATTTAATCTTAACTTATTTGCTCATAATCAAGTTATAGTAAATTTTGAACTTCTCGAGTGGTTTAAATGAGGTTATTTTTTCCAGTTCGTCTTATTTATTATTTTCTTTGATTCCCAATGAAATGGAACTCATTTATAACTGACAAGTAGAAGAATTGTTCCATAAAACCATAAAATGAAATAGTGATTTTAATTTAATATCTTTGAATTTTTAGTTTTGATGGATTGATGATGTTTATTTTGCAAGTAGGTTTTTATAAACACTAGCACGGCATTTTTTTTAAACTTGATGGAGCCGGTGTTTCGTACCTGACTACTCTGAGAAGAAACAGCCGAAACAAACTCAGAGGTCATAGTCTCTTTTAACTACACTACAGACATTGCTCAATTCACACGAGGACTATGCATATTAGTGTCTGATATGGTATTTTGAAGAGAGAACCACACAGTTTTGAGTGGACCTGTCCAGTCAGTGCAAGCATTTGTCAATTATCGTGTAGCTCGGCTTAACTCAATTTGTAATATTGACTTGAGACCCACTTTTACTCGAGAATTAAATAAATGACCCAAGATGTAGGCTCTTTGGCTTTGGTTTTCTTGTTTGGGCTTCTCTAATTTGACTGTGCTTGTTGTTTTGCAAGATTAGCACTCAAATGTATTGAGAAAGAAGAAACTGTGGTTATTTTAAATTTTGTTACTGTTGTGCAATTTAGTACTCGGCTGCTAAATATTAGCATTTTATTATGTCACAATTTTGAGAGTCCACACTCACATTCACTGCTGACTATTTATGTATCAACACATACACATATATATTTTCCACGCACATTTACATATATATTTTTCGACACAGATGTCTATGTATATGCATAAATATTATACATATACACAATCATCAATGTAATTCTTTTTTCTCTTGTTCTGCAGTACTTTTAGTAATACCATTGAAACTACATTTTATGCAATCTGCATTGATTGCAGGGCCGGGACTAGTATCACCTTTGTGATTTTTGGTGCCATATTTAGGCATTTTATCACCTTTGTGATTTTTGCTGCCTCATTTAGGCACTTTATCACCTTTGTGATTTTTTGCTGCCACATTTAAGCATTTTATCACCTTTGTGATTTTTGGTGCCATATTTAGGCATTTTATCACCTTTGTGATTTTTGCTGCCACATTTAGGCATTTTATCACCTTTGTGATTTTTTGCTGCCTCATTTAGGCACTTTATCACCTTTGTGATTTTTTGCTGCCACATTTAGGCATTTTATCACCTTTGTGATTTTTTGGTGCCATATTTAGGCATTTTATCACCTTTGTGATTTTTGCTGCCACATTTAGGCATTTTATCACCTTTGTGATTTTTTGCTGCTTAGGCACTTTATCACCTTTGTGATTTTTTGCTGCCACATTTAGGCATTTTATCACCTTTGTGATTTTTTACTTTGTAGCATATTTTATGCGATTTGTATTATTTGCAGGCTTCAACCACTGACAGTCGTTTTGTTATATGTTAACCTCTCTATAGTGAGATATTTGGTTGCATGTCAATTTTATTAAGGCGGGTACTTGTTGCCTTTGTATTCTGACCATCGTGGAACTTGTTTAACGGCCTTTTTACGGTTTTAGATTACTCCTGTTATGGTTTTATATTATTGTTGTATCACGAGAATCAATATATTCTTTCTTAAACCAGTTGAACGATAGCAAACATTTAAAACTTGTCTCGTCGAATTCGTATTAGGTTAAATTATTTTCTTCAAGACGTTAGTGCTCCTTAAGTATTTTTTTACAAAAGAATCCCACAGGTACCAAGTTTTAACCATGCATTGGTCGTATCCAGCCAATAGCAAAGAGTTCTATGGGTACCGATAACGTGGCACTTAAATAAACTGTAGTTTGAAAGTTTCACCAAGGGTTCTATTATAAGTGCCTGTCAAGTGTAAACTAAGCAATACGGCCACTTGAAATGATACACGTCGGAGCTAGGGAATATACGATAGGTACTTGCATCGTATTTATTCCTTAATTTGTTTTTGATGACACCACAAAATGCATTTCGTCAAAAATTATCATTAGCCCTAATGGATTTTATGACACTTGTTCAGTTTTAACAATAGGTGAGGTAATAATTACCTCCATTGCTTCGAAATTATCGAAGGGGTACTTGGTTAAAACTGGAATTTACGAGGAATGTTTTCGTAGGGCACGTTAGTTTTTGGTCAAAATTTTCATGTGATACATCAGGTTTTGATCGAAAATATTTTTTTATTAAATTATAGAAATTGATCTAGGCAATTTTTTAATAATTTTTTGTTTTTCTGAATTTATTTCGAAATATATATTTTTTTTTTGTAGGTGCGACGTATTTCATCCTTTTTTTTTGTTTTTTTTTTTTTATACTATTTTATTATTAATGTCGAATCAAACAACTAAATTTCGTTACTACGTTCCGACATTCAGTCGTTTGAGTAAGTGGCGTAAGTACTAGTTTTTTTTTTTATTTATTACTCAGTTCATCGATCCATGCTGCACAATCACATTCCTCAGCTTATCGCAGACGATCGCATATGCGATATTATTTATGTAACGATACCTATATCATATATTAATAACAAATTGTGGATCGAAATATAACACAATGAACAGTATTCGACTAACTTCGCTAACAGTTAATGAATTAAATACTGATTTGTATTGTACGTAATAATGTATTTTAGAATGATTACATGCTTCATAGAACAGAATGGAATATTCATGTACTGAACAGTAGATTTTTTTTTTTTTTTTTTTCATGTTTGGTGCCATGGTAAAAGTTGTTTGTTTTCCTGAGTACAATCACGTGTTTACATAATAATATCGGTTTATGTACACCATACAAGTAACATTTTACACAGGGTGATAAAATGGGCGGTCTTATCACTAAAAGCGATCTTTTCAAGACTTATGTAATTATTTAGTTAAATAGTTACAAAATAAACAAAATTACGGAAATCAAAAAAAAACAAATCACGATTAATACTAAATTTTGCAGGTCCCCTTATTATGTTCTTGGGACTTGGTTAAACATAACTAGCGAAATGTTGAAATATGCACATTTAATAACACTAGTTGACTCGCCAGCGTACCACCGTACGCTGGCGAGCACAGGCCGACAGTTTGACAACGACTCACTTTTAGTTTAGACCCGTGTTCGCCTGGTTGGTGATTGTTTTGTTATTGTGCTTTCGTGCCACTGACTACCTTTAACGACCGAAAGATCCAATGATCATTAATGACAGCGAGACCAACGCTCAAGGTGCCTTCCGAGGCACGGAGGAAACCATGTAATGGGCAGTCACCCACAGACCAACCCAGGCAAGCACGGCTCAACCCAAAGATCGACCGTTATTATTTTTGAAACTGTACCTCACATA
Organism: Xestia rhomboidea; assembly: GCA_963853795.1. Classification (NCBI taxonomy): domain Eukaryota; kingdom Metazoa; phylum Arthropoda; class Insecta; order Lepidoptera; family Noctuidae; genus Xestia; species Xestia rhomboidea. The sequence continues at coordinate 19,507,466 of OY970775.1, forward strand.
ATTTCAAATCACTGCTTAAAAGCTTCAATTCAGCCAATGAATGTGTGTGATTTACTTTACATTGCTCACATTTATCACGTCAATTTAATCACCAATAATGCTGTTGAGGATATAATTCCCCTGAATATTGTTAAACAGTATCAATTAAATCACCAGCTATGCTGCTTCCGTATCATTACAATGATGATGTCTTAATGATCAGTTTATCTGTATATAGGTACTGCTATACAAAACCAAAAAAAATAGCTTTGTTATTTCTTTTGTGTCAGTAAATGACCAGGCATTACGCCAGCTTACTTGCTTCATTATGTTTTGAATCACTACTAATAAAATAACCAAGTTAATCGTTTCTAAAAACTGTTATCAGTACAGCTGTGTTCCGATCTAATAAGTCATAGCACATTCCATCGTAAACAAATGAGAAATTCTATAGGCTGTTGTCGATATCGCCTCCGTTACATTTTAAATTGTTTTGGTTACTTGAATCATAACATCTGTTTGGTAATTGTAATAACACAATGATTTAAATATGGTGATTAGACTTACGTGAGCTGTTTTATCATAGCTAAAGAACTACACTGATTGTGGCGCGCACTTTAGTATTCCTTTAGTTATTATAACACTATTATTTCACTATCTCACTACGGGTTTTCCTTTTTTTTTTCACTAAACACACTTTCACTAAACACTTTCACTTTTACACTTAAAAACACAAACTCTGTATTTACACTTTACACGTTCACTTTTGTAGTTTTATCCTCGTCGCCATTGTGGTGTTCTGCGTACACTAGTTAGGGTTTAGAGTAAAACCACCATATATCAGTGTGGTGTCTTTGTTCAGGGTTGTACAAATAAAACACTGTTTCCAATATTACGGCGTTAGACGTGCTGTCGCTACGACCGTTCAGACTAGACAGAGCTCGGTACATTGGCCCGCGCTCCCTCTAGCGTGCATCCCCACCACAGCACGCATAACTCATTTATTAAACACCACAGTCTCATTAATTACTTTTGTCTGTGCGGAAACAGAATAGTAAAATAAAAATCCGTTAAAAGTTACGAGCTACCAAAGATTGGTTTTTATTGTCAATTTTAAAGCAACTTTGGGCGTAAATTTGTAATAAAATAAGTGTCAAATTTTCAAAACAAAGTCGGTACCGACAAAGCACAATTATCGAAGAAGTCAATACATTTTATTTGTAATTGATTTATGCAGTGGTTTTTACATAAAACTCGATTTTCCAAAGGCCTTTTCGTATTTTTTTACGCGCGTCTTTAACTATTAATTATCGTGCATCTCACTGAACTCATTCAGTCGGGCACGATGCCAGGTGATAGCTTTCTATTTGGCCACGCCCACCGATGAGTTCGAGCCCGCGACTAGTGCAACCATAAGAACGCGCTTTTCATTTTTTCTACGGGATAATTGGGATATGAACAATTATATACGTAGGTATATTGGGCTTCTAGGGTTAATATCACAAGTGCGGCCCGTCTTTAGTTTATTTTGCCACCTTGTGGCCCTTGCCTGCCAAAAGGTTGCCGACCGCTGTCGTAAACCATGTACTTAGTATAAAGTTCTTGAGTCATACTTCATTTTTTTTTTTTTTACTTTTATTTTATCACTATTACTTAATTAGACAATAATATATTAAAATATTGTAAAAAAAAAACATTAATAAATAAAATAAATAAATATCGCTAAACATTACACACAGCGCCATCTAGTGCCACACTAAGCAACGAGGCTTGTGTCGTGGACACCAGATAGTTGATATACTACATAGATACTTTTTGTTTGTCAATACATACTTATTATACATATAATAATAAATAGAAATATAAATAATATATAATATAAATATTTAATAATCTTTACATACGAGTATAATTATGCTAGAGGAGCCACGAGCTAAATAATAACAGCCGCTCGGGTCGATCTTTAGGTGAAGCCGTGCTTGCCTAGTGTAGATGTTGTGGGTGGTAATCGGCGAAGTTAAACGATTTAGTAGCGTAAGAAACTTATATTTTCAAAAGACACGGAAAAAAATGACAAACGAGGTAAAATCACATACAAGCGCACCCGCTTGCAATGCTCGCACGGACTGAACTGCCGGTGTCTTAGGTGGGGGTCCAGCGGCCCGTACATCTGTACTTACATATATGTTCTTATAATTATGTTATTACTACTTACTAACTAATCTACCTATGTATCTACTCGTAAAGAACATGAGCGCGTCGCTAACATTCCCCCCCCCCAGTGCTGGCTCAGCACTCCTCAACAAGTGAAATACGCGCGACGCGAGCCGCAGGTCGCTTCCAGACACCAGTCTTAGTCTTTACTTCGACCAGTCTGATTCGTCCATCCTTCCCTGGGCATGTCTTCTGTATGACACCCTTCGGCCAGGTACTACGAGGACTGTTAGGATCAGCCACTAGCACTACGTCACCTACCTGCAAAGGTTTCACCTCCTCGTTCTATTTTCTTCGAGGCAGTAAGTTTGGGAGAACCTCTTTCACCCATCTACGCCAAAACATATCCGCTAAGGCTTGTGACTTTCTCCATTGTTTGCGTAGAAACATGTCGGAATCATCGAAAGTCCCAATGATAGGTGTGCTGGATGAGCTACCTAAAAGAAAATGGTTCGGAGTTAAAGATTCTAAGCTTTCAGGGTCCACGGAGACGTGCGTCAACGGACGACTATTCACCATGTTCTCCACTTCCGCCATCAGGGTAAGTAGAACTTCTTCGCGAGGAGCGCGTTCCTTCATTATAACTCGAAGTGAAGTTTTCACGCTTCGAATCAGCCTCTCCCAGGCCCCACCCCAGTGAGGACTAGAAGGGGGTATAAAATGCCACTGCATGGCGTTGTTCACGCCGACGGCCTTGAGAGCATCTATATTAAGTGCCTGCTCTGATTGCTTCAGTTCCTTGTCGCTTGCTCTTAGGTTGGTACCATTATCAGAGTATAGATGACAGGGCCATCCTCGCCGTGCTGCCATGCGTCGCAGCGCCATTATCAAAGAGTCGGACGTGAGCGATGGAACAAGTTCGATATGAATCGCTCGTACAGTGAGGCAGGTGAACAAAACGCCATACCTCTTCTGCCTCCCTCTGCCGACTGTCACTTCCATTGGGCCGAACAAGTCCAGGCCACAAAATGAAAATGGTTGTTGGTGATGTGCTACTCGAGCGTGAGGTAAGTCACCCATTCTGGGTACTTGAGGCTTACATTTCCTTATGCGACAAAGCATGCAATTTGAAACCACCCTTTTAACTGTTGGCCTTATTCTAACAACCCAATATTTCTGTTTCAGGTTATTGACGACCATTTCCTGGTTCCCGTGTGCTTGCGTTGCCTTAATGTGAAAGTACAGCACAAGAAGACGCGTTATGTCATGCTTTCCATCCAGTATAATTGGTCTCTTTATTTCTAGGTCCACGTCTGACGCAGCATCGATGCGGCCACCGAGGCGGAGTAAACCAGTTTCGTCTAGATACGGTGACAAGGTAAGTAACTTACTATCTCGTGATAAGTGTTTTCCATTTTTGATTGCAGATATTTCGGCGGAGAACGATTCCACCTGCGCCTTCTTTTGCAACAGGATCTCAGCTCGAGCCATCGCATCGCAGTCAACCTCACCGGTAAGTCTCTTGCATCTGTCAATAAATTTCAGAATGACGGCCGTGGCTCGCTGCAAGCGAAGCCAGGAGGAAAACCGCTGCGGCTCAGGAACAGGTAAGTCACATGTTATAGGCTCATGCACCACAGCTACACACTCTAAACTCCCTTCGTCTCTGTCGATGTCGGGGCTCACGACGTCAGCAGGCCATAAGGACTCCACTTTGTATAAAAAATCGGGCCCTGTGAACCACTCACTGTGAAACATTGTGTGGTTAAATTCATCACGAGTACCAAGATCCGCTACATTTAATTTGGTAGGTATATATCTCCATTCGGAAATACGCGTGAGTTCGTCTATTTCCCCCAATCGGTTCGCTTCGAACGTTTTATACCTACGTGTGTTATTTCTAATCCACTGTAAAACAGTGGTGGAGTCACACCAAAAATATCGCCGCTCAGGTGCTAATCTGTGTTCCTTCAGAACGGTATCAGCCAATCGTGCAGCCAACAACGCCGCCTGTAGCTCGGCTCGTGGTACAGTCATGGGTTTAACGGGTACAACACGACATTTACTTGCTATAAATGCAACGTTAACAATCCCATTGACTATCCATCGCCAGTACGCCACACAACACATGGCTTGAACAGATGCATCGCAAAATAAATGTAGCTGTAAGCGTGTATAATTATTACTTGCCGGCGTAGCACACGTAGCGGTTGTCGTAGGCGGTCTACACGTCTCGTAGCAGCTTCTCGTAGCAGATAACTTCAGCCCGGCGGGGATCGGCGGGAGGAGGTGGCCTTATCATCGCAATCTCGGCGACCGGTTTTCTTCCCGTCTCGCTCTCACCTTGTAACACAATAGTTTTATTATAGCACCTAGGTATACGTATTTGTTTTATATCCTTTAATAACTCGATCCATTTGCACCATTTATTGTAGATACTATCGGGTACTACGTCATCCCAGCCTATGTTTAAGCGCCAAGTATCTTGCAACATAATTTTGCCCTGAATAGTGAATGGTGCTAAGAATCCTAATACATCAAAAATCGACATAACTATTCGAAGCATGATTCTTTTAGTCGGCCTATCCTTATTTAAAATAATATTTTCAGGAATTCGTTTCAGAGACACGTCGAAACATAATTCATCTTCTCCAGGATACCAGATGAGGCCCAAGGTGCGCTCGCCATGGTACTCCTGTTCAAATTTGAACCTTACGCTGGCGGTGCCTAAGGTATCCTTCGGAACACTATCTAAAACAGCAATACTATTGCTTGTCCAGTTACGGATTTGGAAACCACCGCTGCTATGAATCTTAGTTACATTTTTAACCATTTCTATCGCCGTCGTGTCATCCGGCAGGCTATCAATATAGTCGTCCATATAGTGCGATTTGTATATCGCATTAGCAGCAGCTGGTAATGACGACTCGTAACGACGCGCATTTACATTTTTAACAAACTGAGCTACAAAAGGAAAACAGTTAGCGCCGAAAATAAGTGACGTCATAATATAAATATCAACTGGCTCGTCAGGGCTGTTCCGCCAAAGGAACCTAAACGCGTGTTGATCTTCAGGGCGAATTTTAACCCTAAGGAACATATCCTTGATGTCACCGGTTACTGCAATTGAATATTCCCTAAAGCGCAGCATTATACCAAACAGCGATGACAACAAGTCCGGCCCTGTGAGTAAATAGTCATTTAGACATTTATCACCAACTGGAGCGGCAGAATCGAACACTAGCCTAAGTGATTTTTTGTTAGGGTTATCTACCCCGAAGTGGGGTAGATACCACGTCCTGGGTGCCGGCAGTGGATTTTCCATCTTGTGAGCGTAATCATTATGTAATAAATGATTTATACGCTCGCGGTATCTGTCGGCGAAACCATCGTCACGTGCCATCTTCCTTTCTATCCCCTTTAACCTTTTCAGAGCGTTAGGATAGGTGTCGGGCATAGTGCAGGCCTCATTCTTCCAAGGCAAACCTGCACGCCAGCGACCGTTGACGAGTTCGACAGACTTCTCCAGCTGCGCGACGGCACGAGTATCATTAATATTTTGTCTCGGCTTACCTGACACTCCCAAGGCGTCTACAGCGAATGAATGCCTCACCTCCTCGTGGAGGTCCCGTAGCATGCGCTCGTCCCTGTCCGCGGCGGTGCTAGTTGCTGAGCTCAACAGCAGAGTGGCGTGCGCCTCGACGGCGCCGGCGGCGGCGACCTGCGCGTGCCGAGCGTGCTGCCTTCGCAACATACCATGCATGCACCAACCTAGGGGAGTCAATGTAGCGGACGGCTCATATAATTTACCTACTATAACTTTGAGAGGTAACAACAAGTGACAGTTATCTTGACCTATTAAAATTTCAGGTTTTACATCATGTTTACATAACTTATCATTTATTCTAAACAGGTTTTTATAATTATTACAATTTACAATAGAAAGTTGTTGCAAAGGTAAGTCTAACTTGTCTACACATCGAAGTTTTATATTATACATCTTATTGTCCATACCCGATAATTTAACATTCGCGATGGTTGTTTTACACACCAGTTCATCGTCAGACCAGGCTCCGCGAATTCGCATCGTCTCTGAGCGGCCACGAAGCCCCGCACGCTTCGCTAGCCCCGCACTGATAAGTGAGACGGTCGATCCGTCATCAAGGAGGGCGTTTGCACTGAATACACCGTTAATGATATGTAATAACTGAATATGCAGAATTTGCAGTTATCGGTATCATCATCTGTTTGCAATAATATTGCTTGAGATCGATTGCCGGAACTATCTTTGTTTTTATGGTGATTGTTTTTATTTTGGTCAGTGCGAGGACTCGTAAAATAGATATTTGATGTAACTGATATTTTTACGGCCTCATCGTGCAAGAAATCAGATAAAATGACCATACGGGATTTCTGTCCTTCAGTAATGAGCGGGAAACTATAATCAGACCATTTAGATAACAGTGTTGTAGGCAGCTTGGACAATATAATTTATTTATTTATTTATTTTTATTTATTTATTTATTTATTTATTTTATTTTACAGAAGGCTTACAGACTAACAAGCAAAAAATGATAAACAGTGTAGTATTTCCAAATCGCTAATTACAAGCCTCCACACGTAGATAAAAAGAAAATACATATAACGGGGAAATAAAAAAATAAACAAAAAATAAAGTACAGATGACAATTCATTACATGCGAGAGAAGCTACTTAATCATCGAAAAAGTTGTGTGCCATTTGCCGTCGCAAGGACGCCACACTAGTGCAGAACAAGTCGATGTCATGGTCCCTAGAAAATTTATTGAAATCACGTGCACTCCTTATTGAAAAAACATTTTTCACATAATTGGTCGTTGTGAAAGGTACACTTAATATTGGTCGCTGACGTAATCCCATTAGGTTCGTGCGTAATCCTATATTTGCAACAAGTTCAGGACAGTCAATGTGGCCATTTGCGACACCCATAAGCAGAGTCATGTCTCCAATATGACGCCTGATCTCCAGAGGAAGGAAGTGGAACCGTTTACAGCGGTGCTTATAGTCAACCGAGTATTGCTGTGCTCTATAATCTAGGTAACGTAGAAATTTTCTTTGGACGCCTTCAATACGGGCCTTATAAATCTCATACTGCGGGTTCCAAACCTGAGATGCGTATTCTAAATGGCTACGTACAAAAGAACAATATAAAATTTTAACAGGTTTAAGAGATCGAAAACAGGCCGTGGTGCGTAGTATAAATCCCAGAGCTTTTGATGCCTTTGTAACTATGCTATTCACATGTTGATCAAACAGAAGCTTGTTGTCCACGATCACCCCCAAGTCTCTTATGCTATTTAGCCTGCTAATTAATTCATTGTTGATAGTGTAATTAAAGTTGATCAAAGACGTACGTCGTGAGAATGTTAGGACGAAACATTTAGAGACATTTAATTGGAGTTTGTTAAGTTTGCAATATATCTCAAATATAATATAATTGAAACAATGCTCATACCTTGTAAGTACTCTTCGCGTCCAACTGCTCGCACTGCTTGTATTAGGTTTTGCACTTTCACTGAAAATGGCACGATTTCACTATGATAGTTTTGTGACATTGAGGGCAATTTCTTGATATCTTGCACTATTTTGGATATTATTAGATCAGCATTGCCAAAACGTAGCTCCAAAGTTGACATGATTTTGCACGGTGGACTCGCAGAAATGAGTAAGGCTGCGACGGCATGCTTGGCAGCTCCTCGGAGACACTTTCTCAACCTCCACAGGTTTTCTTCAGGAGAAAATTTACAAAGCTCGGTTGACTCTTTATAGGCTTGTTTGAACTGCAGAAATTCCAGTGGGTCTCCTGAAAAGTCTGGAAGATCCTTCGGCGTGCTTAATCGAGTTATAAGGTTGGTATTCGGTGCACTCGTAGAAGCCAGGTCTTTCAACGCGCCAGCTAGTATTTGAATAGTCGCTTGCATACTGGTGGCCTCCGCCGTTGGTGGCGGTGGGGGTACAGTGTGTGGGTGCGACTCCATCGGCAGATGTGGCACTAAAGGTGGCGGCGGCAGTGACGTAGTTAGCCCTGGTGGTGCTAGTGGTGCCGTAAAGAGGACGGCATCAGCAGGCGCGGCTGGTTCTGTCTCAGGTGGATGCAACTTGCCCAAGGGGTTGCCATAATCGGGGGCCGATTGCATTAATTCGTGGTGACTCCTTTCCAGCCATTGCTCCACGTCGTGAGTGCGTTCTTCGTGTGGACTGTATTTTTCTTCTTCCTCTAGTTCAGCTAAGTCCGCTTCTAGCTGTTTGTCTATGAGCTCCAGTCGTATCTGTGCCTTTTGTTTTGCAGCATCCAACAACAACTGCGCCTTTCGAGCTTTAACCGATGATGTGTCGGATTGACCTTTCGACCTTGGCAACGTGTGTTCCGTTTTGACGCTCGGCCCTGCCGCAGGTGTTTTGAACTCCGTATTTTTAGCTGCTGCACTGGTTGAAGACTGACATTCTTCAGTGTCTGCTTCTTGAGCTCCCTTTTGTTCTTCGAAAAGTTTACGTTGCGCGAGCTCGCGTCGCACCATACTTCGTATGCCCACCATCTTGTTTTTTCACTGGTGGCGTGACAAACATTAACTGATGTTGATCCGGTTCGATTGACCACTTTGTAGATGTTGTGGGTGGTAATCGGCGAAGTTAAACGATTTAGTAGCGTAAGAAACTTATATTTTCAAAAGACACGGAAAAAAATGACAAACGAGGTAAAATCACATACAAGCGCACCCGCTTGCAATGCTCGCACGGACTGAACTGCCGGCGTCTTAGGTGGGGGTCCAGCGGCCCGTACATCTGTACTTACATATATGTTCTTATAATTATGTTATTACTACTTACTAACTAATCTACCTATGTATCTACTCGTAAAGAACATGAGCGCGTCGCTAACACCTAGGATGGTCTGTGGATGGCCACCCATTATATACAGAGTTTCCTCCGTGCCGTGCCTCTGAAAGTACGTTAAGCAGTTGGTCCTTGCTGTCATGTGATGATCTTTGACAGTCGATACAGGTAGTCAGTGGCCCACAAAGTCTAACATCCAGTCTTTCCAAGGAGTATCGTATTACTCAGTACTAACTGGGTGGTGGAGGTCAGATAGGCAGTCGCTCTATGTAAAATACTGGTATTCAGCTGCAGCTGATTAGACTGGAAGCCGAGCCCAACATAGTTGGGAACAGGCAGGCAGATCATGATATAAGTACGAGTATAAATTGTCAAAATAAAATTAAAGAGCATAGTCTTGCTACAAATGCATTGGTAGACAAAGTGGACTCCCTGACTTTTAGCAACACTCAGTATCAGAGGGAATCCAGTGGTGATGCCCTCCAGCTTGAGGCAACGATGGACCGGACCCTAGCTGTGAGTACTCAGGACTGTATTTCTGGCCAAGATACAATAACTGACTTAGGTCATTTTGTCTCACCTAATAGTCTTGATTCTAATCTTTCAGTTATGTTCTCTGTTAGTATAGGTAGAGGGCTAGGGAAATTAATCAGTAATAACCTGAGTTATTGTACCCATTTGGTTTGGTATGGTTTGGTTGGTAATAGTTCTAAGATTGAAAAAGGAAGATATCAGTGACTGTGTATCAGAGTTGTTAAAGTTAAAATGTAGTAAAATCATTTTGTGTTCTTTTCCCTATTTTAAAAATTTGGGTAATAGAAAAAACAATTATATACACCATGTTAAATAACCATGTACATTTTTTTGTAGGTCACTATAGTGACAACCTATTAGATGTAGACACAAAATAGCTCGGCTATTAGCTTATAATATTCACACAGACATAAATAGTATGTCTAAGTTTAGTTCTATTATTAACACTTAACATTTGTTAAGTCTGTTTTACGCTTTCTGTATTGTAAGCAACGACCTATTGTCGGGCCTACGCTGTCCCCTCATACTTATGTACTAATGCTGTAACAAAATAATATTGTAACACCAAATGATTATAAAAGAGTAACCATGGAGTTTCTTGCCGGTTCTTCTCCATGGAAACGACCAACGCGAACCGTGCACCTTTTTCGCCCATCTAGGCCTATGTGAAATAAAATAATTTGATTTTGATTTTGATTTTGAACACTGCGACTATTAGTAATAATACTAATGTACAGGTGACTTTAAATGAATATAGCATTAGTGCTATAAATGTTTACAAACATTGTACTGAGGAGGATCCATGTGTCACCGTGGAGAATTCTCAATTAGGTTCTATTAGCGATAGGGTCTTGTTGTCTGAGGATGGCACGGGAGTCTCCGGCCTCACTCCAAATATTAATTTAAACTAGAAAGTGAGACAAAAGCAGGTACCATTAACAATATTGTTAATCCTTCCAACAGCAAGGTATCTTCTTGCACTTAATTAGTTAGTAAAACAGGGCCTCAGCAGAACACCATAAAATTATTCCACTAAAATATCCAAGGCATTTCTTCCAAATTTTTAGAAAATGTTTTTTTTTAAATAGTCAGTTTGACATTATTTGTTTTACTGAACATTGGCTAAAGGATTACCAAATGCTTATCAATTATGAGAACTATATGGTGGGTAGCTGCTTTAACCGCAAAACTATGCTTCGTAACCTACACGAAGCATTAATGTTAATAAAAAATTGTTTTAAATATAAGCAACGTAATGACATAGTAGGTCTCTCAGTTGAACACTGCGTCGAACTGTCCTGTGTTGAGCTAGATAAGCATGTAATTGTGTGTATGTACAGACCCCCAAACTAGCAAAACTTTTCCTTATTTGAATCAATAATGGAAGATGTCCTGGCAAAACTTGCAGCCAGTAATAAATCTACAATTATTTGTGGTGATTTCAATATTAATATTTTAGAAGAAAGTTCAAATAGCAGTCCGTTATTAAATCTTTTTAAGTCATTTGACTTGACCAACACTTTTATAGAACCTACTAGAGTCACTCCATTTTCTGCTACTTGTATAGATAATGTTTTCTGCAATTGTGATAACATAAATAAAGCCATAATAAATTGTCTGCCGTCTGACCATAGCGGGCATTTGCAAAAAGTTCAGATTAAATTTAGACCAATAGCTTCTTGCAAATTAAATAGGTATAATATTTCGGTACAGAACAAGTTAAGTGTTATGAGCCTTGACGATATTAATGTAAATCAATTGTATGATCTTTTCTTTTCAATAGTTCACACGGAATTCAACAAAACTTTTGAAAAGAAGACAAAAAGTATATGCCCTAAATTCTTATTTAGTGATTGGGCAACTAGAGGTATCAGAAAGAGTAGGGAGACTATTTGAGCTTTATGGCCTTATATAAACACTGAAACTTTTGTGGAATGAATTTTGTGTAAAAGGGAATGTATGCTAAGGTGCGAGTGAAAGGTGCGAAAGTGTGAAAGAGAGAGGAGGAATAAGAAATATGGCGTGACAGATATAGTACGATGATAGACGACAGACGTGTTTTTTTTATTAAAGATTTTTGTAATTAAAAATATACAAGTTTCTACGAACAAAACTCTATTATTTCACCATACGATCCCACACTTTTAACAAGTATGTTGCTATATATTCAATTTTTTTTAGAAATACATGCTAGGTTGCCAAATCCCTGCACATTAGGAACAAAATCAAAACAGCGGAAAGTAAAATAAAGACAGTTTGGAAAGTCATAAATAACGAGACTAACAGGAAGAAAATACGTAACACTAGCCACACATTAGACACAGCAACTGGTCCTAAAAGCTCTAATCAGGAAGTAGCTCAAGAATTTGTAAATTTCTTTACGGATATACCATTAAAAACTACGGAGGGTCTTATTTCCTCACCTGAACTCTCTATTGGTTTATTAAAGGCGAATGTGTCTGGCTGCCTGGCTGAATTTAAATTTAAACACATTAACCCTATGATAGTTATAATAGCTTTCCGGAAAATATAAATCAAACTAACTGAAGATCTATGGGGAATGTCTATCAAAGTTTGTACATCCATACTTGAGACTGTAGCTCCTTACTTAGCTTTAATTTTTAATTTGTGCGTAGACCAAGGAGTTTTCCCTGATTTAATGAAATACAGTAAAGTCATACCTCTTTTCAAATCCGGGGATAGTAAAGATACTAATAATTATAGACCTGTATCCGTGTTACCAGTGTTTAGCAAGGTTTTTGAAAAAGTAATGCTTAATCAAATGCTCTATCATTTAACACCAACAGAATCTTACATGATCAACAGTATGTTTTCACCACGGGACGTTGTACAACTGACGCCGGTGTAACCTTATTAAAGACGCCAAAGGAATTTTTTGAGACCTCTGCAAAGCGTTTGATTGCGTAAATCACGACACATTACTTTTGAAACTTGACCATTACGGACTGAGTAAACTTGCACTTAGTTTAGTTAAATCTTATTTGAATGATAGACAACAACATCTTCAAATAAATGGTGTTAATTCACATGGTTTAAAAGTAAAAATGGGGGTTCCAATATTGGGGCCTTTCCTCTTTCTAGTATACAACGTGTAACATAATTAACGCACATCCTGAAATTACTTTGTTCAGAATCGTTTACTGAATCGATTTCTATAATTTTTAATGTAGGTAATTTTTTATCCCAAAAATAATTAAAGCTACGTAATTTATAGCCACACTACCCCTGTATAGTCCAAGCGAACTGAAATGGACCGTAACTCAAGGCAATAAGACTTTTAAAAGTGCAGTTTTATTTGTATTAATACAAATTCCGCCATTCAATACAAAATAAAGAAAAATGAACCTTATTTCAAGTAAGTTAAAGTCGTTACAAATACAGTTAGGTAAACTTGGCGATTCAACCGCACGCACACATTAAACAGGCACTCGTTAAAGGACACAATAGATAAACCAACAAAATGTAAAATATGTGATACTTGTTTTCGTTCCCTTTCTCGTGCAAATTAAAAACCTGGGATAGAGCGAGATAGCCACCGGGCGGCGCCGGCGGCGCCTACAATCAAAGCTAACTTAAATAAATGTAAACAATATTTAGTCACGCGCTAACTTCCGTACAGTGTACTTATGCAAATAGTTTTTCGCGCGCGCTTTCTTTGCAATAATTGACACAAAATGTTCAGTGAAATGGTGACTAATGGTGAGGATTGTGGCACGGTGCAGTGTGGTGATAATGTGGTTCTAGCTGGCAGAACATTCAAGTCAACCAAAGGTATGGTACAAGAGTAGACCGCAGGGTAGGACTATGTTAGCTGCTACTTCGTGGCCATGGAACGTTCCGTCCGAACACAGCCATCGACAGGGGAGCCGATTGGCGTACACGTACTCGTTTTCAAAACGAAATATGGGATTAATTCGATGAGAATCCCCAATCAGCTGATTTGAAGACTTTTTTTGTGGGGACGTATTAAATCGCTAGTTTATTTTAAAAAATAGGATAGTGAACGCTTTTGATAAAAAATGACGAAGTGCTTTCTAAATTAAAACACCAATTAAGAAAACAGGCATTAAAATGTATTGAAGTTTTCTATTGAAGTTGAGTCGAGCGACAACGCGACGTTAACAGCTGTCTCGAACGCGAGCGAATACCTACAAGGCTAGCAAGACTCACACAGTCGCATACGTAGGTATGAGACCTACGTATGCGACTGTGTGCGTTCGTTGATTTGTACTGTGACTACAACATTCTTCCGGAATTAGGAAAACTAATTTATTAAATAATCATTGCTTGTACATGTTTAATTAAAAATTCAGTGCATTTATTATGATTATAACATAATAAACTAATTGGGGTGTCTGAGGGTGTGCGTTAATTATGTTACATGTTGTATATAAATGATCTACCCTATTTATTGAAAAACCAACCTCAAAATATGGTGTTATTTGCTGATGACACTTCCCTAATGTTTAAGGTAAATAGGCGGGCCCAAAATCTAGATGACGTGAACAATGCCCTACTTCAGGTCCAAAATTGGTTTACAGCAAACAATTTGGTATTATATGAAAGAAAAAAAACCAAATGCACAAGATTTGCTTTACCGAATGTTTTAACATCCGTTCATCAGTAGTGATTGTGATATAATATAAAATAAAGAGAAACTTGAATTCGTAGATAAAAAGGTTTTCCTGGGGATTACGCTTGATTCAAGGCTACAATGGGGTGCTCATTGAACATCGACTGTCTGGCAGTTTGAGTACTATAAGCGACCTACCCAAAAGTCCTTTCTTTGGTATTGTTCGTCGTTTCGTTGAGCTCCTTGAGTTATAAGTCGAGCTACACGATAACTGACCAATGCTTGCACTGACTGGACAGGTCCACTCAAATCTGTGTGGTTCTTTCTTCAAAAGACCATCTCAGACACTAATCTGCATAGTCCTCATGTGAATTGAGCAAGATTATGTCTGGACTTCAAAAGAGACTATGACCTCTGAGTTTGTTTCGGCTGTTTCTTTTCAGAGTAGTCAGGTACGAAACACCGGCCCCATCTAGTTTTTAAAAAATGACGTGTAAAAGTGTTTGTAAAAACCTACTTGCAAAAATAAACATTATTTCATTTCATTTCATCTCTTGCGGGGCGGGTAAGTTCAGCAGCATATGCCATTAGAAAAATCTGTCAATATACCGATGTAGATACCGCTAGACTGGTCTATTTTAGTTACTTTCATAGTATAATGTCTTATGGCATTTTGCTATGGGGACGGGCTGCAGATATTGAGTTTATATTTATTCTGCAGAAAAGAGCCATTAGAGCCATATTTAATCTTTGTAGGCGCGATTCTCTAAGAGAACTGTTTAAAGATATTGGCATCATGACGGTACATTGTCAATACATCTACGAAAACATAATCTACGTCGGAAAAAATCTGCACCTTTTTGGTAAAAGAGGTGACAGACATAATTACAGTACTAGAAATAGGGACCAACTAGTTCAGCCAGGCTTTAGACTCGCTAATGTAGACTCATCTTTCATGGGGTACTGTTTGAGATGCTAAAATAAAATTCCACAAAGTATTCTTGAACTGAATGAGACGAAATTTAAAACATGCATTAAACGCACACTATGTAAGCAAGCATATTACAAGTTGAGCGATTATTTCGCTGATAAAAATGCTTGGCTCAATGCCGGTCCTGCTTCACAAGGACAAGGGCGCATAAATTGATAGCAGTAAATGGTATTGTTGGAGCTGCTGAAGATTGTACAACTATCTTTGCATTGTATAGATTCAATCTGTTTAGTATTATATAATCGCATAGCCCATATTGTGTGAGTATACTACTATGTACTAGAAAGCTATCATTCACTGGAAACCTACGTCTTTTCTTGACTTGAATTTGCCCTGGCGGTTGAGAGTATGTCATGCTCACTCAAATGTCTCGCTGATGGTGGCGCGTGTGTCAGATCATTTAGTTCCCTTCAAAATGGTTGAGTTGAATGGTGCTGATCCATGCGTCATGTTCGTGAACGGGCGCTGTCAGTTGTGACTAGTCTTCTCTTAGTTGCCATGGCTTATTTGAATGAATTATTTTGGTTTTTTAATTGTATTTTTTTCATTTGTTTTACTGTGGACACTTTTAACGTGCACATCTTGCTACATTGTTCTCACATAATATACCATCTCAACATGAATGATGTAACCTAGATTTTGTAACAATAATGCTTTGATTTTGATTTTATATTATGTTATTTTTTTCTGTTGTTTATTGTTTCATTTATCAATAAATGTCTAGTATACTTACCACATCTTTTTTGCAGTAAATTATTATATATTTTTGACTAGCTGACCCGCGCAACTTCGTCTGCGTTACGTAAGAGAGAGAGAGGCTTATAAGAGAGAGTGTGAGTCAACCTAAAAAAATGCAGATAATATGCTTTAGCGGATTTTTTAAGAGGAACAATCTCGTCATACATGTATGATTGTTGAGTAACTTTAACCGTTTACGCAGCGCACGGAACGGAAGCTCTCAAAAGCAATAATTTTTCGCTGTATTTGCAACAATTTTCATTGATGCTCCGCTCCTATTGATTGTATCGTGATGTTATATAACGTATAGCCTTCCTCGATAAATGGGCTATCCAACACTAAAAGATGTTTTTAACTGGAATCAGTAGTTCCTAAAATTAGCGCGTTCAACCAACCAAACAAACAAACTTTTCTCCTTTATAATAAGTATAGATTCAAGTAGGTAACAATTTAATTTCTCGGAAATATATGCAATCATCGTTAAAATATTGTACTATGTTTTTCCAATTTGGGGCTTCCCTCGACAGCCTTAGGTTTTCATCCTTAGACACTCGATGACAGTCATACTCCAGCTAGGTCGAAAGTTCTCATCAAGGTGCATGAATTGAACCCAAACATGATATAGCTTATTTTTTTTTCGGATGGGAAATCATCAAATGACTCCTCCCGGAGCAGGAGGAAGTGTCAGACTTTTACTGACTAAAACCCATCCATGTTCCTTCATCGCCCTTTGTGTTCCGGGGTCACGGTATCTCTTTCGAATAGTCCCGCAGCCCCGGCAGGTATCGGCCCTTGCGGACCCCTTCTTTTTTGCTGACTCTCTTTGAGGCGCGCGTAGAACACGAACGCGCCGTCGACACGGCCTGTCGTCATGAGACGGACGGACGGCGAGCTAGCCCATAGCTGCCCGTCCACAGGCCCGCGCCTACGGTGGCCGGGGGCCACCACGTGGCTCCCGACGCCCGGGGCGTCTCCCGCGGTGGCCGGTACGTAAGGATCTCTCCCTCTCACGTTCCGCCACCTCCTTCGCTAACATGACTGCTTCGCAGAAGGAGGTGACGGCGTCCCATTCCGTCTTGCTCCGGACCATATATTGAACCAGGGCCGGGAGAGAGAGGTCGCCGCCGCCGATCGCCGCTTCGAGGACACGGCGGAGCTCCGCCCAAGTGGGGCACACCTCCACAGTGTGCTCCACCGTGTCCTCCGGTCGATCCTCACAATGGAAGAACCCGGGCGTCTCCTCCCGCCCGAAAACACGATATGAGGCTAATAACAATTTAGCTGTAAATATAATCTACGTAAACTGCGTATGGATTATTAATTATTGCGAATACCATAGCACAGTTCTTGCACGGCAGGAACACGTGGATTTATCAGGCTTCTGATGTTCGCTATACTACTTTTTGGCGAAATCATCCTCATCATCATACTCCTGCCCTTATCCCAATTTATTTGGTGGTAGCATGATTGTATTCTTCTTCCATAAGTACTACTCTATTACTTTTTGGAAAAATATTTGAAAAAAGTGAAAATAATGTTGGAGGGTTTGAACCTGCAACCCCGTAGTTTACAGAGCGGTAGCGGAGGCTATTTACTTCATTGTCATAAGCCACAAATAGCCGTTCTCATGTACTTACGTCATGACTGAAACGTCAAACAATTGAAGTATACGGAAATAATGCAAAATTGCCTACCCCCTTAAGGAAGTAGCGTGATAATATGTAGTCTAAATATTAAAGAAGCCTATGCAGTAATTTTGACGTGATGCGCAAGCCTATGTAGTAATTTTGACGTGATGCGCGCACAAACATTTCGTACCAACTACTTATACCGAAGAAAGCTGATTTTCTTGAAGCCGTCCCCACTAGGAAGCTGACTGGTGAACCACATCTTTTTCGCTTCGCTTTCGACAGCACGCTCCAAACTTATTGTGTCCAGTATCGCAGGCGTAACCGCAGTTCTCCGCATGATCGAATAGAGAGACTGAAGCTGTCTCGCGTCTGCTACCCTAACAGCGGGAAGTGGCGCTTTGCTCGGTGCAGTTTGCCGGAGATGTTCAAATAAGTGGTGTACAAATTAGATATTTTTTGTTCAAGCTAGCGGTCGGCAACGCGCGACAGAGACCTATCTCCTTGCAGCCCGCGACTGCTTCGTAAATGAAAGTTAAATTCTTATTTAATTACTTTTAATTTTAATTATAATGAATATAATAATTATGTGCTTATTTATTTGTTATTTTAATAGTTTTAATTTATAATTGTTTTTATATTCCAATTTAATTGAGGTTTTTTTTTTATTTTTTGAATTATACTGTAATTTAATTTTATAACACATTTGCTCGTAAAGGGCCTCTTATTTCACCAATTTCAATATCTTAATGTATCTCATTACGTAGTAGGTACTTGTGCTGTAAAGTAAAATGCACGGTTACGGATTATTTGTTTTATTTATTTCCTCGCAAAAATGTTATAAAACGTCGTATGACGTACGTGCGCTTTGATAATTACAGCCTCTGCTTTTTCATCGCCCTCGCCTACGGCTCGGGCTAGCGATATCGCCTTGGCTGTAATTTTCAACTTACCGCACTTACATCATAATGTACTACAACTTGACATTTTAAATTCAATGTAAACTTTGTAAATTATAATTTTGTTAGTATCACATAATTATATTTCCATTTCTATTTGTATTATTGATGATATGAAGTGCTGTGCACACCTATAAGTGACGAATTCACCGCAAAGCTGTTGAAATTGAATATATTTAAATGTACTTAATGATTTAGTGAATAAGTCGTTGGTGTGTCAATAAATAAATTAATAAATGAAAGTTAAATTCTTATTTAAAAATAAAAATAATTTATGATACAAACACGTAATCAGCGTTTCTTGGGCCTGCCTCAGTGACGACGACAGTTTTCAGACACCCAGTGTGTGACGATTCACAATTGGAAATATGTGACCCGCCCAGTCCCATTTTAACCTCGCAGATTCATCGCCCACATCGGCGACGCCTGTCTTGGAGAGTATTATTTCGTATTCGATCAGTGACTTTGTTGTTTAAAATTCTACGCTCCATCGCTCTTTGGCAAACCTCGAGTTTGGACTTCTGAGCGTCCATCAAAGTCAAGTCTGGGCGCCATAGGTTAGCATAGGTTAGGGTAGGTCACACATTTTTTTTATTTCATTTAACATTTTGTTTAAGTTAGTTATTGTTTTCCCCTCATTGTTCCATTGTCCTCTGTATTCATAAAATTACAATAAATATTTTATCATTATTTATAACATAATAATAATATATATGTATAATAACGCGATTTCGTATTCCGCCGAAGTGTGGTCATAACTTACCGTGCTATCAAATCAAATCAATTTATTTGTGAACCATAGGTATTAACATTTTAGATGGATCTTAAGAACTAGATAGCGCGCTATGGTTTGTCAATTTTGACATACAAATATTTATAGAAAAACATGCATGCATGCGTAGTTATGAGCTTTAGTTTAGATTGGAATTAAATTAGATAATTAGTTTACATTAAATTACAATACTTTAAATCTTCTTTGGTATTAAATTATTATCATTCAAAAAGTCTTCAATTTTGTAGTAACATTTGTCAATTATTAATAATGCGAGAGCTTTTTTAAATTTTACTAGAGGCATATTTTTGATATTGTCAGGTATTTTATTGTAGATTTTTGGTGCAAAGCCAAAAAAACTCTTTTGCATTAAAGATGTCTTGCATTTAATATTACACAACTGTGACAAATATTGAGCACGTATTGGCATTCTTTTTATGTCAGACATTTTTCCGAACAAGTGGGGGTTGCTTTTTATAAATACTGCAGATTCTAAAATATACAATGCTGGTAGTGTTAGTATTTTCAGTGATTTGAAGGATGGTACACAGCTATCAGTAGTCTTTAATCCACACATAGATCTTATACAGCGTTTCTGCATCTTAAATATAAGTTCCCTGTCAGTTGATTGTCCCCAAAAAATAATTCCATACCGTAGCACTGAAGCCACTAGTCCATGATAAGCTGTCAGTAACGTGCTAATATTTACTTTTTTAGATAGTTGATAGAGTGCGTATGCAGATTTACTCAGTCTGTTACATAGGTGTTCTATTTGTGGTTTCCATGTTAATTTATTGTCTACCATTATACCTAAGAACTTAGCAGTATTTACTGTTTCTATTTTGTAATTTTTATAAGCCAAATTTATAGTGGGATTTGCCCGACGTTGATGGAATTGCATGATTTTAGTTTTATCTAAATTTATTACTAAATTGTTACAATTAAGCCAATCTATTATTTTTGTCAGTGAATCATTAATCTCGTTTTCATAATTATTGGGATTTGTGCATTCTATTATAGCTGTGCTATCATCGGCAAAGAGAACCATGTTTTGTTGTGTTATCTTTGGGAGGTCGTTAATATATATCAAGAAAAGTAACGGTCCAAGCATGCTACCCTGGGGTACGCCATACCTTAGAAGTCTTTGTTTCGATAAGAAACTGGTTTCTATTTTAGTTTTAGGACATAATCTAGTAATTTCAGTACACTGGTATCTATTGCTTAGGTATGATTCTATGAGGTCGAGGATATTACCTCTTATACCATAAGCATGTAATTTCTGTATAAGTAGTTTATGATCCACGTAGTCAAAGGCTTTACTCATGTCAGTGAAGATAGCACAAACAGGATTTTTATTATCAACACATGACATGACAGTGGAAAGTAAATCATATAGAGCCATATTTATTCCACATTTCTTTCGAAATCCTTTTTGTTCCACACAAAATAAATTATATTTCTCAAAATAAGTGTAAAGCGAATTATAAATAACTTTCTCAAAAATTTTAGAAAATAAAGGAATCTTAGCGATCGGTCTATAGTTTTTTGCATCAGTTTTGTCATTTTGTTTAAATAATGGCTTAATTATTACTTTTTTTAGGCTATTTGGGAAAATACCATCATATATACAAACATTGACAATATGTGCCAATGGAGGAGATATGATCTCTTTCACGTATTTTATTACTTTGGTAGACACACCATCATAACCAACAGTATTCGTATTTTTTAAGTCATCGATAATTCTACTTATGTCATATCCTAAGAGCATGCTTGTGAACTTTGACTGCTTTTGTCTCTCTGCCGATCTGTGCTTTTTACTCCTTCATAGGTACTTCTTGTGCTTTATTGGTGTACATGTGCTTTGGAAGGCCGTTGACTACAATACTTACGTGACGACTTTCATTCCATCGCCCCAGTTCACGCCTGTACCTAAGGAAGTATCTACGACGACAAGGTAGGATTTATCCATACTATTCCGGACTACAAACCTAATGTAGTAGGTCAGGTAGTAGGTAACCTAACCTACTAATTAAATAGCAATCGTTTAGAATTGATAAAAAAAATTGCATAGAATAATTTTTTATTTTGTTTAAATGCTGAATAATAATTTCCTAGAGTTAGGTACCTACTAACGAACGCAATGAAATACCTACGCTCGAACACTTCGATAACACCGGGTCAACGATAGGTTACTACCTAAGAGGTACGTAAATTACAATTCCAAGTATTTCTTCTTCCTACAAATTGAAAATCTTTGTCCCTTCGTCTGTGAACCCCGACCGAATCGGTCTGACGCCATTGTTTAACTATTGTGTCTATAAAGTAGGTTTAAAAACCTCAATAATTCAGCAATAGTAGAAGAACGAGTCGGTATTTTAAATTTTAAAATGGAATCAAGTACATAGGTACTTAGGTATTTACAATGAATTAAAATCAACTTATTTACTCACTTGTTGAAAGTTATCACAACACAACGTTTTTCACTTCGTAAAGTTATTGGTATTAGGAACTTATCTATCATCAGACACATATCACAGATAGTTTCGCGGTACACAACACAATATTGTTTATAATTGAAGTCGTACAGTTATTGAAATCACCTCTTGAAATCGTTTAAAGATGTAAAAAACATTAGTCAGATTATGTGATTTTGGATACGTGCTCAAATCAAACGAAACTTGTACGCTCCTAATTAAAAACATTTTACGTGCAATTTTTACCGCCAAAGCGAAGGTCAATGACCGCACTTGCTATCTCTTTTCGGTTAGTAACGGCCCACATAGTACTATCCTTGTCCATCCACTCACACTTTACTATTTATCCAAGTTCAGTTGTAATTAGGTCAAGGAGACGATGCAGTTCTGTTGACAAGATCTTTTTTGTAGGTTTTATATTTTGACGGTCCTAAGCCCGTTAAAGTACGAAGGGAAAATTGGAATTGTAATGTACATAGGTACCATGCGTCGTAGCGTTAGGGTGCACATCTTGCGCCATTTGTCGCGAGCTGTTTTGAGTAGCAATTAATGCGCCGACACCGCACGGCGAGAAGTGAAGGACAAAATGATAGCATTTAGTAGCTTTTTTTTTGTTTTTGTTTTAGTAGGTAAGTAATAGCATTTAAACAAATAAAATAATTTTAATTCTAAACGATTGCTATTTTAAGTTAGTAGTAGGTACTAAATTAGGTTGATCTTGCAATATATTTTTTTTATGTTTAATTTTTTTTCATTTTTTTTTTCAATTTTTATTTTTTACTTTTCTTAGGTTCCTTTATCGATACTGAACCTACCCCTAAGCTATGGCACGCGACTACTTTAACACTATTTTTTGTATGTTTATTTTTTTTTATTTTAATTTTTTTCGATTTTTTTTTATTTTTCCTGGGTTCCTTTATCGATACTGAACCTACCCCTAAGCTATGGCACGCGACTACTTTAACATCCCTGTATATTACAATCTAGCCTAATAAGGCTAATAAGCAATTTTAATCTAACTTAATTTGCTAAAAGTAAAATTATATCTAAGAGCACGTCCATTGCGTTCACTTAGTCACTTTGTTCTTGTGTCCATATAAATAGCGGCACTATATTACACTCGCGTTATAGTCACAATTATATTTCACTACACTAACTCAAAAGGTTTAGTCCTTTTGAGCCTTCTTACTATGTCCGTGTTATCGAGGAGCTGGATGGCCTCGACATTAACATGATGATGAAGCCGATGTTCATGAGCTTCTGCATATTTTTGGATTATGCTGTTTACGAACTCTATATTCAGGTCCCGATGGATGTCGTCAATTCATATATACCAAGGCGCGTTCACGATGTTCTTGAGTACTTTATTCTGGATTTTTTGTATTATTTCTACATTGCTTTCTTTGGCATAAAGACTGATTTGTAGAGCAAGATTTTGTTAGGAACTGACAACGCGGAATGCCTTCCTAGTAACCAGTTCATGCTTCTGTAACGAATTTCTAATTCTTCTCGTTTCTTTTTGACATGGGTTTTCCAGCGAAGCTTTGCGTCTAAGGTCATACCAAGATATTTGGCAGTGTTTTCGTACGGTAGAATTTTGTTGTTTATGTACAATGGGTTGTGTTCTGATTTCTTGTTAGTGAAGTCAATGTGAATGGATTTTGTTTCATTCAACTTGATCTTCCACTTTTTGGTCCAATCATAGAATCGATTTATTGCTCTTTGTACTTTTACCACAGCTTCCTTGTGACTAGATCCTGTGGACATTGTTGCGGTATCATCAGCAAAAGTGGCAATAGTTGCATTTTCTAGTTCTGGTATATCACATGTGTACAATAGGTACAGGACCGGGCCTAGAACACTTCCTTGTGGTACACCAGCTTTTATTTCTTTTAGAATAGGCATTTTCTTGCCTTACTCTAAAGACTCTTCCAGTTATATATGATTCTAATATGTCTGCGAACTGTTTCGGCAACATAGTTCTTATTTTATAAATCAATCCCTTGTGCCAAACTTTGTCAAAAGCCTGGGCTACATCTAAAAATACAGTGGTACATACTTTCCTACCTTCAAGAGCTTCTTCAATTACTGTTGCAATTCTATGCACCTGATCTATCGTTGAGTGTTTTTCTCTGAATCCAAATTGATAGGCTGGTATAATGTTACTATTTTTTATAATAGGTTTCAATCGTTTTAGAAGTAATTTCTCGAAAAGCTTTGACATCACTGGCAGCAAGGAGATAGGTCTATATCATGATGCATCTTGAGGTGGTTTCCCTGATTTGGGGATCATGATCACTTCTGCAACCTTCCATAGGTCTGGAACATGCTTTAGTCTAAAAGACGCATTGATTATCTTAGTAAGTTTAACCAAGGCTTTTCTTGGTAGATTCTTTAGGATTTCCCCTGTGATAAGGTCATAACCAGGGGATTTTTTTGGGCTGATGTGATCTCTGATTTCTTTAGATACTTCTTTTAGTGTTACAAGTTTTATCTCTTGATCTACTTGTTGTAGTTGTTCCCAGTGGAGATCCTGGTCAGCGCTCTCGGTTTGTGTAAAAGTGTCCTCTAAGTGATGGGCAAACCTTGATGCTTTTTGTTCGTTACATATTGCCCATTGTCCATTTAGTTCTTTTATTGGCGGTATGTGAGCAATAGGTTGTTTTTGATTTCTTGTGGCTTTCCATAAAGAATAATCTCTATGGAAAGTATCACATAATTATATTTCCATTTCAATTTTTATTATTGATTATTACAAGTGGTGTGCACTGTGCACACCTGTGACGAATTCACCGCAAAGCTGTTGAAATTAAATATACAACATGTAACATAAGTAACGCACACCCTCAGACACCCCAATTAGTTTATTATGTTATAATCATAATACATGCACGGAATTTTTAATTAAACATGTCTAGACAATGATTATTTAATAAATTAGTTTTCCTAATTCCGGAAGAATGTTGTAGTCACAGTACAAATCAACGAACGCACACAGTCGCATACGTAGGTCTCATACCTACGTATGCGACTGTGTGAGTCTTGCTAGCCTAGTAGGTATTTGCTCGCGTTCGAGACAGCTGTTAACGTCGTCGCTCGACTCAACTTCAATAGAAAAGTTCAATACATTTTAATGCCTGTTTTCTTAATTGATGTTTTAATTTAGAAAGCACTTCGTCATTTTTTATCAAAAGCGTTCACTATCCTATTTTTTAGATCCTCGGCACTTATTCTTAGACTTAGATATCGCACTAAAATAAACTAACGATTTAATACGTCCCCACAAAAAAAGTCGTCAAATCAGCTGATTGGGGATTCTCATCGAATTAATCCCATATTTCGTTTTGAAAACGAGTACGTGTACGAGAATCGGCTCCCCTGTCGATGGCTGTGTTCGGACGGAACGTTCCATGGCCACGAAGTAGCAGCTAACATAGTCCTACCCTGCGGTCTACTCCAGTACCATACCTTTGGTTGACTTGAATGTTCTGCCAGCTAGAACCACATTATCACCACACTGCAACGTGCCACAGTCCACCATTAGTCACCATTTCACTGAACATTTTGGGTCAATTATTGACATCGCGCGCGAACTATTTGCATACACTGTACGGAACGGAAGGCCGGGCGTGACTAAAATTGTTTACATTTATTTAAGTTAGCTTTGATGGTAGGCGCCGGCGCAACCCGGTGTCATGGTAGCTATCTCGCTCTATCCCAGGTTTTTAATTTGCACGAGAAAGGGAACTCACATATTTTACATTTTGTTGGTTTATCTATTGTGTCCTTTAACGAGTGCCTGTTTAATGTGTGCGTGCGGTTGAATCGCCAAGTTTACCTAACTGTATTTGTAACGACTTTAACTTACTTGAAATAAGGTTAATTTTTCTTTATTTTGTATTGAATGGCGGAATTTGTATTAATACAAATAAAACTGCACTTTTAAAAGTCTTATTGCCTTGAGTTACGGTCCATTTCAGTTCGCTTGGACTATACAGGGGTAGTGTGGCTATAAATTACGTAGCTTTCATTATTTTTGGGATAAAAAATTACCTATATTAAAAATTATAGAAATCGATTCAATAAACGATTCTGAACAAAGTAATTTCAGGATGTGCGTTAATTATGTTACACGTTGTATTTACATGTGCTTAATGATTTAGTGAATAAGTCGTTGGTGTGTCAATAAATAAATTAATAAATGAAAGTTAAATTCTTATTTAAAAATAAAAATAATTTATGATACAAACACGTAATCAGCGTTTCTTGGGCCTGCCTCAGTGACGACGACAGTTTTCAGACACCCAGTGTGTGACGATTCACAATTGGAAATATGTGACCCGCCCAGTCCCATTTTAACCTCGCAGATTCATCGCCCACATCGGCGACGCCTGTCTTGGAGAGTATTATTTCGTATTCGATCAGTGACTTTGTTGTTTAAAATTCTACGCTCCATCGCTCTTTGGCAAACCTCGAGTTTGGACTTCTGAGCGTCCATCAAAGTCAAGTCTGGGCGCCATAGGTTAGCATAGGTTAGGGTAGGTCACACATTTTTTTTATTTCATTTAACATTTTGTTTAAGTTAGTTATTGTTTTCCCCTCATTGTTCCATTGTCCTCTGTATTCACAAAATTAAAATAAATATTTTAGCATTATTTATATCCCCTATAATACCTACTTAATAGATAACTAGGTAGACACCTATTAGGTACCAAATTATTATACATATGTGCGGGCCGCACGTATATTAATTAAATCATGATCTGTCGAATGACCGATTTGGTCGGGACGCCTTTGTTTAACTATTGTGTCTATTTCGTGGACAGATCATGATGGGATAATTGCATTTATCAAATTTTTTTACTATGTGGCCCTTGTCTGCCAAAAGGTCGGCTGTCGAGCGCTGTTCTAGACCATACCTGGGAAAGGGCATGCCGCATGTGGAACCGGGTTTCGGTCCCATATAGTAAAACCGGGTTTTCCCGGTTTCGTATTAGCATAAATACTGGGAAGAGTGAATTGTTGTTTTTTTGTTTACTCTGTACGGTCTTAGCTTGCACGTCTTTTTACATCGTTTTCACATCATACAAATTATATTTAATCTCAACATGAAGGATGGAATCATGGATCGGTTCCATGATTCCCTCCTTCAAGCAAGCTAGGTTAACTTTATCCACGGGAAGCAACACGGTTTTCGTTATTCTAATCCAAATTAAAATTCATGTATTCAAATTATATCGAAGATCAGCACTTATTGAACTGTAACAGTATTTTGATTGAAAAGAGTGTCCTTGGAGTTTCTTGCCTATTCTTCTCTATGCATAGAGATCTACGCTTTGGAATGGGCACCTCAGTACTTTCACAATTATTATGCCTTGTGACTAGGCCTGTATCTTCATCTTTTTTTTTTCATTCAAATGTGCCTATAATGGTATAATTGAAATACCTAAATGCTTGGCTTTGAGTTTGAGTTTCTGAAATTAGGTACAACATATGTCAAGCAAGGCCTTGGAGCAACTGATCTCACCGACACCGACATGCGACACTCAGTAATGAAGAGCGCAGCTCAGTACGCTCGTATCGCTCGTTCTGGACATCGCAATGTTATAACATAATTTAATTGTTGGTGAAACACAGTTACTTCGCTAGCATAGGAGTTCCGTACTCGTATATCAGGAAGCATTTTTGGAATTCATTCCCTTAAGCGGTTAAATAGGGGGTGAAAGTTGTATGGAAGTCCGACATCTTTGACGAAGGGGCACTCTATTGGACACACGGCTTGTGATCAATAAGTCATTTTATTACAATATTATTTTAATGAAAAAAGAACAAGTCGCTTATTTGGAAATGGGGAAAGTAGTAAATAAACTATAAACAAGTTGCAGTCGTACAGTCGGAAGGAATACTCTTTTAATCGATGCACCGCAATCATGCAGCAGCTGATATCATTGATGACTTCTCATATTAGGTAAGACGTCTGCTTCTAATTCATTAGTGTTCTTCGCAAATATTCAGCCGTGCCTGTAGCTCGTCCTTTAGCTTTTTATTAAACAACATTTCTTCTGCATCGATTACTATTTTGAAAACGTCGCGCTTAACAGTAATTTTGACGCCTTCGGGAAAGTCCTTGATGGACTCTCCGAGCTCAGCGAAGAAGTCTATGGTGTCGTCATGTGCGAGCTGCGACTCCTGTGGTGCCGGAGCTGGTGGCGCGACTCGCGCCTGCCCCGAGCCAGGTGCCCCCTGATCATCGTCACTAGGTGAACTGTCACTAAACTCAAGGCTATGGTGATCTTCATCCAAGATATTATCAGAATAACTTGAATCGTCGGTATCCGAATCCGGTGCTACAGTTGTCGCAGTGTTAGGGCGATGACTCGCATCCAGGAATGACATCGACCTCTCATGTGCTGGTCTCCCAGCCCAATATTCCGTCTCGTCGACACTACTCTTGGCCCGAATCATAATACGAAAGTAGTTTTGTCGAAGTAGCCTCCATCTTTTTTTGCAGTGCTCAGCTGTACAAATAAAAGACAATATTAATAATATTTTTCATTTCTCATGCTCTAAAAGTACGCTAATATAGCCCTACGAAGCGGGACTAAAGTGATAACAAGTAATTGGTTTTTTAATTTCCTTCATGTGACATAGACAAACTCAAACAGCCAGTTAAACTACTATTATCTGTGGAGTGTGGACCATCTTCATTGCGAAAATGTTGAGAGTTTTAGTTCCGTGGTTTTTCCGCAAGGAAGGTGGCGCCATGCGTTTTAAATTGTTAATCTGTGACAGGTTTAGAAGAAAAATCTGACCGCGAAAATTTCAGAATTTTTGTCGAGTGTAAATTTGTTCGGTTTTATATAAATTTATTAAGAATGTCCAGTGACAGTGAAGAGTTTGACGTCGACCAAAGAGCACAAGACATAATAGATAATCTTTTGCCGCCAAAAACGCGGAAGATTTACCTTAAAACTTACTAAAGTTCTATGGACTGGAGGAATAATAAATGTTTTTGTACCAAATTGACTATTTTTGTCGCACTCAAAGTGAAAAGTACAGTTTGCACCTCGAGACTAAACGCCAACTTTCATTCATTCTTCTTCATTGAACCACCTCTGGTATATTATGGCTTCGTTTAGTCCCTCGATATAAAATGTACTATTTTGTACTAAATTGACTATTTTTCTCGCATTCAAAGTGAAAAGTACATTTTGCACCTCGAGACTAAACGCCAACTTAAAATACCCTCGGTTTCATTGACTCCCTCGCACGCTCGGGACTCAAACTACCTCTGGTATATTATGGCTACGTTTAGTCCCTCGATATAAAATATACTATTAGGTGTTAAATGAACTAAAATAATGTCATTGTTGCAAAATACTTTATAAATATTCAAGATAAAAGCCTTCTAAACTTCTCTGAAAGTAGGAATCCTAATTAGGATTTAGGAAAATGTTAGGATGGTTCCTGCGCACTGATCATCTGCTATAACTATTTGTAAGTACAGTTATACAAATACACGAGAGAAAACGTTCAGATAATTATAATGTAAGTACAGACATTACACACTCGCTTTGACGAGTTTTGTGTTCTGGGTGTCGAGTCTGCTATTACAATGGTGTCACAATGATCATTCATCAACGGTCATTTTGCTAAAAATTCGTAATCTGCTAAATTCATAATGGTCGATCATTGTTCGGTCAATGGTCTCGTAATAGAATTGTGTTATAATGACATTGTTGTATTGCCATTATTAAAAAACCTTAATAGAAATGATTTTCGAAAAACTATAATTAAATTTGAACATCTAATCATGCCAGATTTAATTTAAATATGTTTTTACATATTATTTATTAGTGTTCTATGCAATCTGAAGTAGTAAGAAGTTCGTAAATAGCAAAAAACATTCAGTTATGTGTAACGCGGATTAATGTGAAACTATACAATTCAATAATATTTTATCTGTTTAGCTGTCAAAGTCAAATGTGACATTACTGCTAACTGACGTTTTATTTGTTTTTATTTCTAGCGGTCAGGTGTTTTAAATTAACTTTAATATAGAAGCCTATATTTAAAGCAATTCAAAATGGTGCTAATTGAGCAAATTTCGGCTGGAACTGTCAAAATTTTTGCAGATTACCGCGTAAGTCATTCATTCATTTGTTGTACGGTGCAACCGCACATTCTGCAATTCAGCAGTTTACGCTACATTCATTTCAACTTATAATAATTAGTTCAGTTCGCGTTGAGCTATCAAGTCAGCCAGGCGTTCTCGTTACAGCCAACAAGGGCCGCGTCACTCACTTCATTTCCACACCATCAGTTCGTTAAGCTCATTTTACTTTAAGTACCTTTGGGACAATACAGTAGTGTTTCAGTACTTTACTTTCTTTTATTCCATTCACCTATCATCTAAAAGTAATGTCTGGTCTAGCAAGGGATCATACATTTGTCATTGTGTACGAGATTACCATTCTATGCCACTTCTTTCAATGGAGTGTCAGTGGTTAATCATTGGAAAGTCATAATGACGCCACTATATTAGAAGATTACCAAACTTGTCAAAATCAACAATTATGAGATCAATGATAGACTATTGTGACACTATTATAATAGCAGACTCGCCCCCCTGGCCGAAGAGCGCACGAATCGCTTTTCATCCCAAATCTTAACTAAGAATACTTTGTTCACTGTTCCATCAGTCATACCCATAGAGCATGGAGAGGCGTCGTCGGTCACTGGGGGGCCGCCTCGTGGCATTATTTACATGGGCTGATAAGGGCGTATGTTATTGTGTCGCCCAGAGCGATTTCGTAGCACGACAGCTATTGCCTACTTTCGCACTATGACTACGTTTTAACCGACCTCAAAAAAAGGAAGAGGTAGAACCTCTTCCTTTTTTGAGGTCGGTTAAAACGTCAAAAAGCGCTCAATTTCCTTTTTAGTGTTCGTGTGTATGTATTATATAACATCATGACGTAACATCAAGCCTGTATGCTTTGATAGGGTACGCAGACAGGTATGTTAAGTTCCATTTATTGCAATGGGGATAAGCCTATTACCATGACATGATTGTATCACTACATATTTTATTTAATTTAATTTAATTTATTCCTATCCAATTCCAATCAGCACACCTATATTACGCTCTGTGCCGTTCGTTATCAGTTTTGTCTGGGTCATATTCATTACAAAATACAAAAAGATTTATTTGTCATACATAAATTGAGAGGCATCCCCAGTAAGTTACATAGGTACTTGTGTCGGAGCTGTCTCGCTCTTCCCGTAAGTGGTATCCTAACAATGAAAATGAAGTCAACGAATAGAATAAAAATACAATTAAAAAGAAATTAAATAAATTATAGTTAATTAATTAATTATTTAAGCAGTTCTCTTTGTGTTTTGCGTATTTGTGCGTGCGTGTGTGTATGCAGATCAGAATGTTTTCTGTTTCTTCATGTTAGAGATTGTAACCAATCACTTATTGTTCTTTAACAATCGTATAACCGAATGTATTTCACACTTAAGATTCAGTTCATTGTAGATGTAGGTGGATTGTGTAACATATTGACGTCTAGCAAATGCTGATCGAACCCCTGGAGAGTAGGCCACGATATCTCTGCGCCTACTGCTCTGAGTATCATTGGCTTTGTTCAAGGGCTATCGTCTCACCTAAGAGCAATAGTCAGAGACATCAATAATCTACACTTAACATAACATCACGCCTGTCATCCCCGAGGGGTTAGGCAGATGTACCTACCTAATAGTAGGTACACCTTCATTACTCCAGTTATGCTTAAGTCCCATGTAATAGAGGGTGAGCCTATTGCCATCAGCTAATCTATAATATCTGAACTGCCTTAATCCACCTGGCCTGCAACCTCACGAACTGCCATTGAGAAACCTGTGCGCAAGCTCATTCTAGCGACCACTCTCGTCGGACCAGAAGCTGGCCAGTGGGCGAGATTTTACTATTACAAACTTATTATTTACGGTTGGTGCAATAGCCGTTTCATGGGATCGAACAGCAAAGTAAAGTTTCTCCTTTAAAAAGTTTTTTTAACATAGGTACCTACTAGCTTTTATGGTCATAACTTTAATAACTTCTGCGTAGAGTTTGATGTACAGAATGCTCGGTTGACGGCTTCGTGAAGGGTCTGTTTACACCCTGTATTTATCTTTCACGGATGGCTTACTATACCCATTCTATTTTCAAAAAAATGGTCACGTACAATGCGGTCCTTAATTGAAAAGCTATTTATAAGGATACCGTATTAATTCCTAGCAACTTAATACGTTAGTTACCTTGAGCATTTCATGCACATTTTTATAATCTTTTACACCATTGTATAATACACGCAAATAAATTCAAGTGCATTCTCACACCGATGACAGGGCTCGCTTCGGGACTGACAAAACATGTAGACATAATATGCTAAGCCGGGGCGGGCATTTGTTTTCATAAGATGACAAATCGGGACATTTTGAATGAAAAAAACTTAGTTACCGATCGGAACAGTGAAGAGTCGAGAATAACTCCAATATTCATGATGTCCACGAGGTTCCGCTAGTTATAGTAAGTATATTTAATTTTTTACTATGAACTGACCTGGCTGGTTCATGATGGTGCCGATCTCGTCCCAGATGCGCAGGCGGTGCGCGCGGTCGGCGTAGCGCGGGTGCTCGCGCATGTACAGCGCCTCATAGCCGCGCACGATGCTCACGAAGTGCACGTCGCGCAGTTTCGCCACCTCTGCGTCTGCACCGACCCGCCAACATCAACACGTCATGTAGGAACAAGCACCACAACACAAAGATGGCTAGTGCGAGTTATTAGGCCTATTCAACCGAGTAGGTACCTGGCTTGTTTCTTTTCATTAGTGATGAAAACTCGCACGAGGCCCAAAGAGAAGAGCATGCGGTACTCACCGTCAGCTTCGTCAGGTCGAGACTCGTCGCTACAGAGCATCGGCTCTTCGCTTTCTTTAGATGACATATCTCCTTGAACAAAAAACAACCACATACAACAGAAGAAGGAGACTGCATGGTTCTCTTGGCGCTCACAAATGGTAAACATTTATGATTTCTTGTGGAAATTGTAATGATAAACACAAAACAAAACCGTCTTGTAAAAAAACACTAAACGTTGCCGGGCGAGTCACCTGGGTGCCGAGTCTGCTATTACAATAGTGTCTCAATGATCTATCATTGATTTCATAATTGTTGATCGATGGCAATGGTCATTTTGCTAAAAATTCGTAATCTGCTAAATTCATAATGGTCGATCATTGTTCGGTCAATGGTCGATCATTGTTCGGTCAATGGTCTCGTAATAGAATTGTGATAAAATGACATTGTTGTATTGCCATTATTAAAAAACCTTAATAGAAATGATTTTTGAAATACTAGAATTAAATTTGAACATCTCACCATGGCAGATTTCATTTATATATGTTTTTAACCGACTTCGAAAAGGAGGAGGTTCTCAATTCGGCGGAACCTTTTTTTTTTATTTTTTTTTATGTATGTTCCCCGATTACTCGAAGATGGCTGGACCGATTTGGATTTTTTTTGTTTTGTCTGAAAGGGTATACTTCCCAAGTGGTCCCATGATCATCAAGTCAGGATCTGATGATGGGATCCTGGAGAAATCGAGAGAACTCTTCAAATTTTATAGGCACACTTGAACAGATTTCGGTAGTTTTTGAAAGGGTACTTTCTCGGAGTGGTCCCGTTTCAATTTGGTGAAGATCTGATGAAGGACTTTGGAGATAGGCAACGGAACTCCTCAATAAATGATAGCAAATGGACTGGGTTTGCTGAAACCTCATGTCTGTGTATTGTTTACACCAGTTCATAACATAACATCACACCGGTACGTTGTGAAGGGGTAAGCACATGTGAACCACTATTATTATTATTTATTAGTGTTCTATGCAATCTGAAGTAGTAAGAAGTAGAGATGCAACGAATAGTGATTTGGCCGAATACCGAATATTCGGCCGCCGAATACCGAATATTCGGCCGCCGAATATTCGGCGGGTGATCCAGTTTAATTGACGTCGACGCTAATAAGTAACGACACGTTTTGATGCGGTGCGTGCGGCGGTGACGGGGCGGACGGACCCAAAGCTTATATATTTTGTTAAAAAATACCAGTCGTCACCGTGCAGTAGTGTTTACAGTGAGAGACTATTCTCCGAAGCAGGTATTGTACATGAAGAAAAGCGCAATCGTCTCTTACCAACAAATGTAGAAAAACTTGTTTTTATTCACCACAATTTGCCTTTACTTAATTTTAATTATTATAAATACTGATGTTGTGTTCTTGTTTTCGCAATTAATGATTGTTGGATAATTGTTGTTTCGTTGTTTCGATTAAATTGCTTTTTTTTATTTTCTTTTATAAGATATTTGCTACTTTTTTATATATTCGGTATTCGGCCGAATACTACTTACTATTCGGCCGAATACCGAATACTGAAAAAACTGGCCGAATAGGCCGAATACCGAATAGTTGCCGAATATTCGTTGCATCTCTAGTAAGAAGTTCGTAAATAGCAAAAAACATTCAGTTACATTAATCCGCGTTACACACGCGGATTAATGTGCAACTATTCAATTCAATAATATTTATCTGTTTAGCTGTCAAAGTCAAATGTGACATTACTGCTAACTGACGTTTTATTTGTTTTTATTTCTAGCGGTCAGGTGTTTTAAATTAACTTTAATATAGAAGCCTATATTTAAAGCAATTCAAAATGGTGCTAATTGAGCAAATTTCGGCTGAAAATGTCAAAATTTTTAGCAGATTACCGCGTAAGTCAGTCATTCATTTGTCATTGTGTACGAGATTACCATTCTATGCCATTTCTTTCAATGGAGTGTCAGTGATTGATCATTGGAAAGTCATAATGACGCCACTATATTAGTAGATTACGAAACTTGTTAAAATCAACTATTATGAAATCAATGATCGATCATTGTAATAGCAGACTCGCTCCCCTGGTGGCGGTGACGACCCCGAAGCACTCTTTGCGACAGAAACGACGCTATGCTACATAGTTCATTTTAGGTTTCTTGATTGCCACACGCCCTCGCCACGTCACTCCTGCACAAACCGCGCCTAACCGGCCACTTCACGCGATTTCGCGTGATCACCAATATATTTTGACATAAAAAAAAGAAAAAAGATTTCAAATCGGTTTAGAAATGACGGCGTTATGAGGTAACGGGTAAGGTTTTGAAACGAGTCGCCTGAATTAGGGGGTGAGGGGGGTGAGGAGGGATGGAGGAAGGAGTGTATAGTCGCCCCCCACTTTCATCCCCTACCAGAGATGCGTAGTTTTTTTTAAATTAACTTTTAAAGGTTACAATATTTAACGTAAATTTCGGTCAGTGAATACGAAACAGGGCACTATTTTTTTACTGCGACCAATTTCGAGGTAGTAGGTCACATTTCTAACCTAACCTAACCTATTGATCGGAGTGAACGAAATCCATTCGACATCGTTTTTACGACAAACGGTTAATCGGAGACAAAAAACACCAAGACACATTTAGACTTATACTTAGGTGTTTCATACGATAGAATCGAGAAAATAAACGATTTGCGACAATAACACTTTTTTGGCTAAATTTTTGTTTTTTCTGTGCCTGGTTACGTAAGTAAAAATTTTTTTTTTCTCCGGCAGCTAAAATTACATGGGGGCGCTTCAGACCAACCCCCTTGACCCACCCACAGTGACAGAAACTTAAAATTCAGGCGACTCGTTTCAAAACCCAAACCGAGGTAACAAACAAAACAAAAAAAAACGAATTGAGAACCTCCTCCTCTTTGAAGAAAGTCGGTTAAAAATGACGGCGTTGGTTCCGTCCGATTAATACCGAAAGTACCCATGTACCTACACCTATACTTGCCTTAGATTATGTTAATATATTATTTACTTGTTAATAATATACATCCTCAAAGCTACAACAGCACAAGCTACAAAACACACATCAGTATACATCATTCTAAAAAGTAATACTTACATAATATTTACATTATTTGAGCAAATACCTACCTTAAAGTGTTGACTAGCTGAGACTATCCGTGTACACACGTGCGTCGCTCACGGTGACTGCGGACATACTACTGCTTATGTCATAATAATATCATAGCTGGGCGCTGGCACTCGGGCGCCACGTGCACCCGCTCCCCGCGGGCTTGTCGGCGTCGCGCGGAGAAGGGGGGGGGGGTTGCGGCGCGGTATAATGCGGCCGCCACACTATGCTCCTCGCGCTGCTCATCGCTATGCTCCTCGCGCTGCCGCGATGTTGCCCTCTCTGCCCACACACTGCTCTACTCGCGCAATTAATCGCGACGCTCCTTCTTCACTTGTCAATTTGTCATTTGCCTTTGTTGGACAATGGAC
Source organism: Xestia rhomboidea (assembly GCA_963853795.1). NCBI lineage: Eukaryota > Metazoa > Arthropoda > Insecta > Lepidoptera > Noctuidae > Xestia > Xestia rhomboidea. The sequence goes on from OY970775.1 coordinate 19,543,582, forward strand.
GATGAAACTGTGGCAGCGTGCGCGCTACCTACGCATTTTTATTACCCGACTGCGCCAGAAGGAGGGTTATGTTTTTCGAGAGTATGTATGTATGTATGTATAATGGTTTGGCACGCTCTGCAGCTTGAATGGCTCGATGGATTTTAGCTTGAGAGGTGTCGTTAGATTTGCATTTACTGTAAAAGTGACACTCGGTATATCAAAATAATAAAAGAAACAAAATGGCGTGTTTTTGGCGCCAAATTCAAATGTTTGGCACGCTCTGCAGCCAGAACGGCTCGATAAAGGGCTCATCATGAGGATTTTAAAATGGTATATCTAAGTAACTAAAGCGTGTAAAATAAAAAAAAAACATTAAAAAAATTAAAAAACCCGACTGCTTAAAAAATAACTAATAGGTAACTTTAAAAAAAAACTGAAAAGAAAAAAATCAAGTTCAGGAAACAGGACAATGACTGCAACAGTCGGGACCCATTAAAATTAATCTAAACTAAAATCATTACAACCAATATGGGTCCCGACTGTTGCAGTCAATGTCCTGTTTCCTGAACTTGTTTTTTTCTTTTCAGTTTTTATTTAAAGTTATTAGTTATTTTTTAAGCAGTCGGGTTTTTTATTTTTTTTAATGATTTTTTTAGTATAGCTTTTTTAGTACCTAATTATATCAATGTCATAAAAAGGATATCTAGATTAAGTGGTTTGGGCTGGTGCATTGATTTTCAGACTTTGTCACCCCATTTCCCCCTATAGGGGTTGAATTCTGAAAAAACCTGAAATACTTGACAAATGTGTGCTCATTTATCGATAGGAGTACTCCTGTTAAGTTACGAATAAAATAGTCTAACTAATCTTATTTCCCCATGTAAACTTTGGACCCTCATTTCTACCCCTTAAGGGGTGAATTTTGAAAAATCCTTTTTAGTGCACCCCTAGACCACACAAGGAACCTACTTGCCAAATTTGGAATCTGTAGACCCAGCGGTTTGGGCTGTGCGTTGATAGGTGAGTCAGTCAGTCAGTCATTCAGTCAGTTTCTTCTTTTATATATTTAGAAAGATATAGAGGAGGTGTGCAGAATGCTAATATTTTTTTTAAATCAATAAATACAACAATACACCCACTGCCATGTGTCAGCCTGTTGGAATGTATCCTTGTCATAGCACTTATTGTCGGTCTCCAGTTCGAACCCAAGGCACGCGCCTCTGATTTTTCGGATTCATGTGCGTGTTGTATAATTATCAATTGCTTCGGTGAAGGAAAACATCGTGAGGAAACCGCATGCCTGAGAGATATTTCTCGACGGCATGTTAAGCCAAGTCAGAGGCCCATGGACGGCATAAAAACTCTGTCACCAGGTTAGGCACTAACCACACGGTAAAGAAAAGAAAGAAAGCACTTATTTTTGTAGGAATCCGAACTATGTGTATAACTGTCTCATTCAGCTGATTCAGCGGTACGGAAGAGCAGGTTGAACAGTTGAATAAATAAATATCGCTGGACATTACACACAGCGCTATCTAGTGCCACACTAAGCAACGAGGCTTGTGTCGTGGACACCAGATAGTTGATAATACTACATAGATACTTTATATTTGAAAATACATACTTATTATACATAATTAAACATCCAAGACTCGGAAACAAATGTCCATGCTCATCACACAAACATTTGCTCCTACTGGGATCCGAACCGTAACCTAAGAACGTAAGGCAGCCTCACCACAGCTGCGCCAGTCGGGTCGTCTTTGAATAAAAAAAATTGAATGGCTAAGTTAAGGCGCCTCTCCGAGCAAACGACCTTGAGCGAGCTGTTTTTACCCGACTGCGCCAGAAGGAGGGTTATGTTTTTACCCGACTGCGCCAGAAGGAGGGTTATGTTTTTCGAGAGTATGTATGTATGTATAATTGTTTGGCACGCTCTGTGGCCTGAACGGCTCGATGGATTTTAGCTTGAGAGGTGTCGTTAGATTCGTATTTACTGTGAGAGTGACACTGGGTATATCAAAATAAAAAAAAACAAAATGGCGGATTTTTGGCGCCAAATTCAAAGGTTTGGCACGCTCTGCAGTCTGAACGGCTCGATAAAGGGCTCATCATGAGGATTTTAGAATGGTATATCTAAGTAACTAAAAAGTGTAAAACAAAAAAAGTAATTAATAAAAAAAAAAATAACCCGACTGCTTAAAAATAACTACCTAATAACTTTAAATAAAAAGTGAAAAGAAAAAAAAAATCAGGAAACAGGACAAATTGACTGCAACAGTCGGGACTCATATTGGATGTAATGATTTTAGTCTAGATTATTTATTGGGTCCCGACTGTTGCAGCCAATTTGTCCTGTTTCCTGAACTTGTTTTTTTCTTTTCAGTTTTTATTTAAAGTTATTAGGTAGGTAGTTATTTTTAAGCAGTCGGGTTTTTTTTTTTTATTATTTTTTTATTTTACACCTTTTTAGTTACTTAGATATACCATTTGAAAACCCTCATGATGAGCCCTTTATCGAGCCATTTAGGCTGCAGAGCGTGCCAAACATTTGAATTTGCCGCCAAAAATCCGCCATTTTATTCCCATTTTTATTTTATATACCCAGTGTCACTCTCACAGTAAATACGAATCTAACAACACCTCTCAAGCTAAAATCCATGGAGCCGTTCAAGCTGCAGAGCGTGCTTCATTTGAATTTGCCGCCAAAAATCCGTCATGTTTTTTTTTTATTTGACATACCTAGTGTCACTCTCACAGTAAATACGAATTTAACGACATCTCTCAAGTTAAAATCCATCGAGCCGTTCAGGCCACAGAGCGTGCCAAACAATTGTACATACAAACATACATACACACATACTCTCGAAAAACATAACCCTCCTTCTGGCGCAGTCGGGTAAAAAATTAAAAAACCCGTCTGCATAAAAAATAACTAATAACTTTAAATAAAACTGAAAAGATAAAAATAAGTTCAAGAAACAGGGCATATTGACTGCTACAGTCGGAACCCATTAAATAATCTAGACTAAAATCATTACCTCCAATATGGGTCCCGACATTAAATTTCTACATATTCTTGACTCCAAAATTGTTTTTTTTTACGTAGCCTATTGTTTAATAAATCCCCTTACAACGAAACCACAGAAATGAGAAATAATGATTTAGAACATGCTAGTCCTCGTATAGTAACCATTACTTTGATTTGCTACTTATACTAATGGATAGGCAATTCAATAATGAACATTGTTCGAGTTTAAATCGAACACTAAGCGAAAATCCATAATTGCATCGAACGCACGTATGCACATTCGCTCGTTCTTCAAAATGTGGGCCAGTTCGTATTCAGGCCCCTTATTCACAACGCTTCGATTCGATTTTCGATTCGGAAAGTCGTACGTCTATTTTTTTTGACATTATGACATCGAGCGAGGTAGACATACGCTTTCCGAATCGAAAATCGAATCGAAGCGTTGTGAATGTGTGCAGATCTCATTAGAGACACCGCGTACTCAAAAACCATTACCATTACCATTGTCCTGTAATTAAGGTGGATGCTCCAGGGTAGCCCGCGAAATTCAAATTTTCTTAGGTTTTTTGCAAATTGCAGGTCAGTGTCACGTGGAATGTTGATTAAAATATGATTCGCGGCTGTAACACGTGTGTAGTTACAGAATTATAATCATCAAAATCATCAATACAACCCTCGAAGCGCATAAAGGTGCAAGAATGAATTTGACCTTGAAAATGTCATTCCTATAAAAATTGAATTTCGCGGGCTACCCTGGAGCACCCACTTTAAGTGTTGTAGTGATTAAAATATAGCTATCTCTCTTACAATTCGAGACTTTAACTTTTACCATAAACCATATCCTATTAATACGAGCAAGGAGTGTTAGGTCACCATAGCGCCAAGCACTACCTTTTTACAAACATAATGGTCGTTTTTTTTTTTCCAAAAGACGAATATTTGGAATAAAAACCACTCATTTCGCACTATTCGGCCCGCAGTGACTGACGTAACAATCACTTTGTAGTGCAAGCTGATTAGAACTTTATTCTAACATTATTTCAAACGAAGTTCGAACCACCACAAATAGAGTTGCTAATTTTGGTTGGGGAGGCGCCTTAAATTGCTTGAATGAAATGAAAAAAAATTGAATGACTAAGATAGCAATTCTTCAGGTTGACCCAACAACCCTAAAGATCAACTCTGCACCTAATCGGATTTAAAATGAAACTGAATATTAACTTTAACTTTAAAATGTTTATATTATTTTTGCAAAAATGAATTAGGTAAGTAATTAAACAATATCGTCGTGTCTAATTATTCACCTATTACAATATTTTATAAACATTAGTCGCAGGCTGCGATTGCGCTCCGAATGATTGTTGTTTGAATCAAGCAAGATACAACAATCAGACTAGATCTAGTTCCAGCAAGCACTATGGCAGGCCGGGCTGACTCACGCTGCCGACTTGTCCGTCACAACACAAGCCCAACCGTAACGCGTCCCTCACTACATTACTAATAATGTCAAGTGTTCACTCACAGAACAAGTCGACCAACGACACTGTTAAGTTACGTGGCGTGGGCTAGTCTCTAGTGCGGCAGTATGTCACTGCCGTGGTCGGTGCCGGTGCCCTCACACTCCTCCCTGTCGATGAGGAGCGGCTTGTACTCTCTCTCGTCGTCCGTGTCAGCAGCAGAGTTGCTGAGGTTGAGCGCATCTTGCTGCTCCTCTGGCTCCTCGTCGTCCAGCAAGCGGTGCAGGAAGGCGAGGCACTCGCGCCGGAATAGCCGCTGCTTCTTAGCTGGCAACTCCTGGTAATCGTTGTGGATACCGCGGAAGAAGTGGAAGTAGGCGGAGTTCTCGTCGGGCTCGAAGGAGAGCGGGCTGGGGGAGTGCGGAGGGCGCGGCTGCGGCTCCACCGTAAGCTGCAGCGGCGCGGCGCGGGGGGGGCTGCGCAGCGCGAACCAGGGGCTGGAGATGAAGGGCTTCAGGTCCGAGTGCTCGGCGCCGGGCTCCGGCGGCCCCGCGCCCCCCGCGCCCCCCAGCAGCGGCGCGTACGAGTAGCGCGACGGCCTCCTGCGGGAACACACGACACTCGGTCAGTCAGTAGTGTCTATGGTCAGTAGGCGCAAGGCGTGTGGGCGTCGTGCACGTCACGTCACGTGAACACGTACGTGTCGGTGGCCATGTGGTCGCGCAGGAAGCCCAACTCGTCGGCCAGGTACCACTTGGACACCATGCGGCCGCGGCCCGTGCGCACGCCGTACAGCTCGTTGCGCAGGTGCCGCGAGTACGAGTTGCGGATGTGCGACCACTTGCGCCGCACGTCCGCCACTGCAACACACACGCAAACATACAAATTATCACACTTCAAATATTAGTAGGAAAGGAAGTGGAAAAGAGACTATGGGCCAGGCCTGTTAATAAATGGATTAAACGAACTTACCTAGTGAAGTTCTATCCATATTATATGAAGAAATTAGTCCGAGGTATATGTACTAGCAGCAGCCGCCTTCTGTTGCTCTTTGACGCGATTTTAGAAGAAAAATAAAAAGCGACACCTGGCAACACTGCTGTTACTGGTCATTCAGTTTAGAGCAGTGGTACAAGGTACCCACCTACGGGAAGAATTAATCAAAGGTTAATCTTGGGAGGGTGGGAGACTCGTACCTCGGACTAATTTCTTCATATAATATGGATAGAACTTCACTAGGTAAGTTCGTTTAATCCATTTATTATATTCGAAATTAGTCCGAGGTATATGTACTAGCAGATGTTTAGAGAACATGAATTAATAAACTTTTATGTTAGAAACAAGTTGTATAATGTTTAATTAATCTAGACAAACTTCCTAAATGTCTTTCTTAATTGAATAGATATCTAGATAGGAACGTATTTTAATCAGACTTAGGTACTTAATAATCTTATACAATAACATTTGAATATTTTAAACTTAAAATACAATATTTAAGAATAAACATTTGGAGTTACACTCCATATATTATGAATGTAGTAAACAAAAACTTATAATTCTTCTTATATAAAGACTATCAAAGTCAGATAATCAAACCATTAAGATAATCAACATACATAAATCAATTATATAATCACTATAAATATCAATATGAGCATAGAAATCGTAGTATTCATTAGCTACTTGTATTATAACATAGAGCAGTTTAATCAGCTAAAACTGCCCTAGCAAAGTTATTTTGAGTGTCATCTTCATACTGTAGAGGTCTATTATAATGATTTGCAAAGGTGGATGATCTCGAAGACCACCCTACTGCCTGCAGTATGGAGTCCACAGTTAAGCCCTGTCTATATGCTCTTGAGGAAGATGCATGTCTAGTAGAATGTGCAGAGAATATGGATGTATCAATACCACTTTCGTGCATTGTCTGTCTAAGCCACCTACTAATAGTTTGAGTAGTTGCATGTTTGTGAGGTCTACGAAAAGTGAGGAATAATCTTGTTAAAGATTTATCTTCTTGTCTGAATATTTTAGTTTTTTCTAAATATATTAGGAGAGTTTTGGCTGGACATATTTCGGGTTTATTACTTAAAAAAGGTAACATTAATCTGAGGCACCTTCTACTTGGACATGAAGTTTTTAGAATATCTGTAATCATTATACTTACACCCTCATTATTAATCTTTATATTATTGACATTTATGTAGAACAAGGTTTGGACACGCTGTCCTGTAGCTAACGCAATCAGCATAGCTAGCTTCTTTGTGAGATTTTCTAAACTTAAGCTATCAAGAGGATACCAAGATTTTAAATGTTGCAACACCTTGCTGGGATCCCAGACATTATTGTATTTAGCTTTAGTTGGGCGTAATTTGAAAAATCCTCTAAACAAACGTTTAATTTTATCATCTGAACCTACATGGCTACCTATTATGAGAGAGAGCGCCGATCTGTGACAATTTAACGATTGGTAAGATGATCCCTTATCGAACATATTAGTGAGATAAGAAATTATTATAGGAATTGATGCGTTATACATATCTATATTGAATTCCTTTGTATAGGACCACCATTGTCGCAGGCAACTGTTGTATTGTTTCAATGAATTCTGTGATAATGAGGCAATCATAATGTCCGTTGCTTTTTCTGCTATCATTCTTCTCTTGAAGGCTTGCCTGACAATATGCACGCCCCCAGGGTAAGGTGTAGAGGATGAGGGGTTCTGAAAGGAGATGTTACAATATCGTCAGATGGTCCTATTGTCATAATATCTGAGACTAACAGAGATTTCAAGACCGGGTACCACGGTTGTGATGGCCATATAGGAAAGACTATAATTCCTGTAGCCTTGTCTATTCTAATTTTATGTAGAACTTTAAGCAGCATACTAAAGGGGGGGAATGCATAGAAAAATAAATGATTCCATTTAATTGTAAAGGCATCTATGTTCCAGGCATAGGGGTCCCTATGCCAAGATACATACTTTGGACACTTATGATTTAAACGTGATGCAAAAAGATCTATAACCGGTTGGCCAAATTTATTAACTATAGAATTAAAAAACTTATGTGAAAGTTCCCATTCTGTATCTACATTGAAATTACGAGACTCAAAATCGGCTTCTTTATTGTCTTTAGATTTAATGTAAGAAGCAAAAATCCAAATCTTCCTCTTTTCGCACCATTGCCAAATTTGTTTTGCAATCTTATTTAGTTTGGGATATTGTACTCCCCCCATGCGGTTTATATATGCTATGGCCGTAGTATTGTCGATCCTAAGTAATACCTCACAATTTTCTACTGTACTAGCAAAACTTCGCAAAGCGAAGTATGCAGCTAACAACTCTAAATAGTTAATATGTTGTTGTTTTTCCCAGTCTGACCAACTACCCCCAGTGCTCTCTCCATCACAATGTGCTCCCCATCCACTTAGTGATGCATCTGAAAAAATTTCTAGAATGAAGTTATATTGTTTAATATTGGTACTCCTATTGGAGATGCTCTTTTTCCACCACTGTAATTCTGTTCTTATTTCACTATTTATTTCTAATCTATGATCATAGTTTCCATTTGAAGCTTCAAGGGCTAAAAATTTTTCCCTTTCCAAAGTTTTTGTGTAAACAAAGCCATATGATATGGCCATGCAAATTGATACTAAATTTCCTAATAACATAGCAAAATCTCTAATTGAGCATGACTTTAATTTTAAGTATTTATTAATCAGAGACAGAATCTTTTCTCTTTTCTTTATAGTAGGGCTTAAAGTCATGTCTTTAGAATCCATTACAAATCCTAAATATTCACAACATTGTGAAGGGACATTTGAGCTCTTTTCTTTGTTAATAACAAAGCCTAAATTTTCCAATAATTTTCTTACGACTTTTGTATTATGAAGACATTCTTCATAAGTTGTCCCAAGACAAATTATGTCATCAAGGTAGATTACCATTCTTATCCCTTGATTTCTGAGATACTCTACTACTGGCTTTAACAGTTTGGTAAATACAAAGGGGGCAGTGGACAGACCAAAAGGTAAGCAATTGAATTCATATAATCTGTTATTAAATGCGAACCGCAGATATTTCTTATCATTTTCTTTAATTGATACTAAATAGTATGCATTTTTGAGATCTATTGTGCACATGAAATCTCCCTTTATGACTAATTTACATAAAGTCCTAATATCCTCTAGTTTAAAATGATTGGTTATAATAAATTTATTTAAGTTTTTCAGATTTAGTATAAATCTGTGTGATCCATCACTTTTAGGTATTGAGAATATCGTAGATAGAAATTGACCAGTTGTAGGTTGACACAGACTGATAGCACCTAGATTTGACAGTTTATTTACTTCTTGTATTAGAATCTGTCTCTCTGTCCTATTGAAAGAATTATTATATGGAATATTATCTTGCACAGGTTGACAGAAAAATGGGATGGAGTATCCTTTTACCCAGTCTAATATAACAGAGTCTTTGGTTAAAAATTCCCAACGAGAATAAAAATATGCAAGGCGAGCAGCAAACTTTACCTCTAAGGGTACTTGGCTTGTGGTCGGCTGGAGGCTGACTGTTGTCTCTTGGGGTACTTCTGTGGCTGGTGGGGCTGGTATCTCCTGTTGTGTGTATGTGGTTGGCTTCTTCCTCGATGTGTGTTGTTTCCTCTGTTTGCTGGAAGTGGGTTGGGACGTCTGAACTGCTGGTAGTTTTTTGGCGTTGACATAATATTTGTATTTCCTGCAATTATCTTTGGTTTGAGCACATTGACCGCTCTCTTCATGGCTGTGGTAGTCTTCACCGTCTCTTCTAATTTTGAATACAAGTATTCAGTTCGTTTGTTGTCCTTTAAGTTAAGTTGTAAAGCCTTATCTAGGAATGGTGAGATGAGTTTCTTTCTGATGTTAGTGTATTGGCAGTGTAAATTGGATAATAGTCGGGCACTTTCTCCGAGCATCTTTATGATGTTAATCTTATCAAAATCTTTCTTGGTCATGTCATGTATTGCTTGACAAATAGTGCCTATGGCTAGACCTAAATCTTGCTGCCTTGCTACCATGAGGGTATCTCTGGTCCTGGTTGAAAAATTAATAAGTCCAATTATCTCCGTGTTAAGTTTTGGTGCATCAAGTAATTTTGCATTAGCTGGTATGAGTGCAGACTTGTGTAAGGTCTCTCTCTGTTCCTTTGTCAGTCCCTCCGTTAAAATGTTTTCAATAATCTTTAATATGTTAGGGTGTATGTCATCACCATAATCCTTTTGAGTACCAATCACTTCACCTAATGCGGAAACAATGTCACTGGATAGCTCCATATCCTCTTCTTCGTCTTCTATATTAGTATCAGCGACTGGCACAACTTCTGGTTCCTCGGCATGAACTTGAGCTCTCACTTCTAACTGTTCGATGAGGGAATCAGTTTCTTCTTCACTCTGTTGCTCAGGTTCTTGTGCTAGAGCAAAAATTTTGGAGTTGTTATCATAACTGACCCTAGAACTCATAGTAGGTACCGCTCTGATACCCCAACCGTTCAGAGTAAGTAGGTACAGGAATATGTACTTATATTTAACAGACTAAGACAACTGAAATGAGTGGGAATTTGTCCCACAACTCAAAAATAGTGTAGGTACCTAGTGAGTGCAACCCTCTCAACGAGAGGTAGGTAAAATGTAACACAAATTACCATTGTTCTTTGATCTACGATTGATTGTTGTTTTAAAGCCTTGTATTTTAGACTATCCACAGCATAACCTTCTCAACGAGAAGGAGGCAAAATGTAACACATAATGCCATCATTTTCCGTCCTGCAATGCAAGGACATGCTGTAACTTGAGGATGAAAAAACTCAAGTAAAATAAGGATTGAAACCCAAAAACAGTGTGGGTATGAACTTCTCAACGAGAAGTAGGTAAAATGTAACACATAGTACCATAGCTTACTGTATTACTATATTTTTTAAATGAAAAATACTTACGATCAAGCTCCGCCATTTGGGCTTTGTATTTTTCTATCTTTTTTGCCAATCTCCTCCTTTTCTTATTTTCCTTGTATTCCTTATCTTCCATGTTGCGTTTTGGCATCTTTGTTTAATAATAATCACTTCACATTACTGTTAAATAAGCTTTAATCAAAATTTCTGGAAATTAAACTTTTTACGATGCGTCATGCGAGCGCGAAGAAAACGAATGACCAGTAACAGCAGTGTTGCCAGGTGTCGCTTTTTATTTTTCTTCTAAAATCGCGTCAAAGAGCAACAGAAGGCGGCTGCTGCTAGTACATATACCTCGGACTAATTTCGAATATAATTGTATGTTTATACATTGTAAATATACCTACATACACATTATGAAGCAACGTATTTAGATGCCCACATACGAGTAGGCTAATGTGTTTCTGTAACTACAGCGTACAGCGCAGCTGCAGCAGACAACAGAAAGCTGGAGGTGGGAGCTGCACACATGTGTGGTCATAGTATGAGGGTATGCGTACCGGACCAGCCCATGCTGTCGGCGACCTGCTGCCACAGCTTCTTGACCTGCGAGTAGTAGCTGGCGACGGGCATGTTGTTGCGCGCGTACAGCAGCGGCCGCGCGCGCACCAGCTGGATCATGCGCCGGTCGTCGGCCTGGCTGCAGTCCACCAGCCGCCCCACCTCCCCCGCCCGCTCGCCCGCGCCGCTGTCGCTGTCGCCCCCGCTCGCACTCGCGCTCACCAATGAGCCTTTCTTACGTTTGCCGGTTGACATATTAGTCTCTCAAAATGGCAAAATTAACACTATCGATCTATTTACATCACAAAACTTTATATAATAAACACTAGATACTCCAAAAATGTGAACCTACAGTATGTAGGTATTAACTAAAGGCTTCACTTCGTAGTTTTTATAAATATCTCGATCGTGTACACGTCACACCACAGCGAGGGCACCGAGCAGACACGCCGACGTGCACAGCGGCAGACAGACACGCGCAGTGGGAAACAAGCCGCGCTTGTGCATCTCTCTCGCTCCCGTGGCGGAGGCGCGCGTGTGAACGGTGCGTACTCTGAAACACGTGATAAAGCAAGAGCGCAGACGCTCCGGGCCGCCCGCCGCCGGACACTTTTATAAATTCCACATCGCTAGTTATCGATTCACCTCGGCCCGTCCGACGACGACGCGACGCCGCGCTACTACTTTTCGATTCAGATTTATTTTCGGCTTTCTGTTGTTGATATTGATACAGATATTATTTATGTTGATACTTACCTTCTTTTAGGTAAGTAGATGTACGTTCGAATTTCATCATCTTTTATTTTTAGGCATAGTTTCACGCAGATTCTTTAGCATTGCCTAAAACATACATATTAAGTAGGTACTTACCATCTTACCTACACTTTTTATTTTACTATAACCCAACCAAAGAGGATGTCGGACGTATTGATATATTAATCGTCACTTCTTATCGGTTAGCCTGTCATAGTACCTACATACTAGGATTACTAGGTAGTAGGAGTAGCCTTGTCGCAGATATATTGTCAAAGCCGTGATACACAATTTCACTAGTCGGTAGATTGTCAATTGACTTCATTTCTTACAACTTACCGGCCTGATTTTAGTGTCATTGTAATGTCACGGGGACCCGCGCAACTTCGTCTGCGTTACGTAAGAGAGAGTGTGAGTCAACATAAAAAAAGGCAGGCTATCGCGGACTTTTTAAGATGCGGCGATGGGATGAGATAATGGCGAATGCCAGCGCACCACCCACGTCACGTCCATGCACAGAACAAAAAAAAACAGTAGAAATCGCATAGCGCTTTATTATAATTTATAGCATCGGAACCAGCGTACCCCAAAGTAACACATAAACAGGTTAATTGTACTTCGTAACACTAAGAAAAGCGTGGTGTGATTGGTAATTTAAAATTGAATGAAATTAAGTAATAGAATAGAATAGAAAGCTTTTATTTCAGACCGGAGTCCATAGGGTTAGTAACAATTTTACTTAAGTTCTAGTGTTAGTAGGTTTACAGACACAGATGAAAATGTACAATCATAATTCAGCGTGGAGCCGCATCCACCTCCGCACCATCGGGGAATCCCACCGATCTGCGAATACACTGAGAATACTATTGGTGCTGCCGCGAACACGAGTCATCAGGGATGCACATCTATATCTAATAATGGCAGCAAAACCATCAATATTATTATCTGCAAACATCCCTGACGCACTACTACGCCACGGCAGCCGCAGCAGCACTCAATAAATAATAGCAATAAATATAGCGTAATATATTAGTCTTCGTTTATTTGAAAATAAACCATAATCATAATATAGCGATAGAGTGGTTTATTATCTACTCTGTTTACGTATTAGCTCATACGGAATAGTTTTACGAGCAAGTTCTGCTACTCGCCGCTAGATGTCACTACACTAAATGCATTTAATAAACCTTTAAGTGTTTTGTAATAAGATTGATATTTCCGTAACGAGCTCATTACTATTTGTGTGCTATTCGTTCTTCTCTAGGGTTGTACCACTGCTGTTGCCTTTTTATCGACATTGCGTTTTGTTTTACAATAAAATACAAGAGTCGATACTTAAATATTTTTAAATTTCAAAATGAATTAAGTACATACTTATGTTTGAAATCAAGTGTTATAAATTTATAATAATGCTTATGATTTATAGAAAGAATAATTAAGAATTAATTGTTATGTTAATATTGTCATGCTATACTACTATTTTGCCTTCCAGTCGCTTCGATCCATGTTTCTTTTCTGTCTGGATCCTTAGGAAATCTGAAGCCATAGAATAATACGAAAACCACTTTTTTATAGGTTCGAGATTTTGTGAAGGACCTAAGGTCGATAAATCTTTTCTAAAAAAAAAAGGTTGGAACAATTCATGGAAATATGTACTACTTATTACTAATACAGAATCATAAAAAAACGCACACAGGGTTAATTTTTCGCCGATACATCATAGAAGTTTAAAACGTCGATAACTCATTATCGATAACGTCAATCGGTAATTGAGTAGCGTGTGCGACTGTGACATGTGTGTAGTTGGAATCTTCGAGAATAATATGTTTGAGTTAAAAGAAAGTAGACCCTATATTATAAACGATAAAGTGTATTTGTACTTGTCTTGTCTAATAAAATAATGTTTTTCAAATTTTATTCGAATTAGAGTAAATTAAGACTCACCGATGGTATGATATACCACCAATTGATACGTTTTTGGTTCTGCTATCGTGTTTACACTCTAGAACAGCAAAATAAGGCATTTTAGTAATTTTTTTTTAAGTTATTGTCACAGTGACGCTTCTAGACTGATGTGCGTGGCGTATCCGTGAGGGAAACACTTTGCGGAACAGCGCAATGCACGGGGTCCTCGCGCCCCGCCCACATGCGACTTCTACTGTTTTTATGTTCTGTGCGTCCATGCGACCAAAGCAAAAGCGGCATAATACACTGGCCTGCAAAACTAAGTCCCTATCACCCTTTTAAATTTGCATTAACTTTATAAGACGTACACAAGATATACCTACTTTCGAAACAAAAAGGACTCGAAAAAGAGTTTAATTTTGTCTATACTTTCAAAGAAAGCTGATAAAATTGCTATACTTAAAACGTTTTCTATGATAAATCTCTAACTTCTTTAGTTTATAAAAAAAATATATTTAAAAGTGTACTTAGTTTAGCAGGCCAGTGTAGTCGATTTTTTTTCTTCGAGATAATTTAGCCAGTTTTGAATTTAAAACAACTTGGTAAGTAAAAGGTCTATTCTATACTAGTGATCTTTGCGTCGGTTCCTGTTTCGATATACCTACCTACTTAGGTCTGTACAATAATTTGGTAGATTAACGTACCCACTGTAGGTACCTACCTACTTACTTATTTTAAAACTATAATTGAGTTGTCATTACGTTCACAACAAAGACATGAAATAAATTTAACAAATCAGGTACTTATTGTCGGTTCGTCCGACGCAGTGACAGCGTTCGCAAACCCTCGGTCCCCGGCGGCGGGGCCCCTCGGCTCGGTAGCAACTAGCGAGTTAGGGACCCCTCGTCAGCGTTACATAACCCTCTCGCTCTCCTCAACATTATTGTACCACGCAGCACGCAGCGTTTTAAATGTTATAAGATTGTTTAAAGGAAGAATAATAACAATATAGGTGGAGTAGAAATATTGTTTATTTCATTCGAACAATAGCTTACTTTACAAAATCTTACATCTATTAAATGCATACAAATCTGAAACATACAGCGCCGACACGAACTTACATAAAGGTAGCTAATCATTTTGTATTAGTCTTCATGTATTAGTACTTAACTAATAATAGGTAGGTACCTACCTCGATTTGAATCATCGACACGAAGGAGAACCACACAATGGCAGAATGTAATATAAGTACCTATTAGGTATATTAGGTGTAACCTGAGGGTGCAACGTGCTACAATTAGTTACACGTTGACACACATTCGAGTGGAACTTCAATTAATTTGGATTAAAATATAAATTCTGGCAAAAATCTAAACGAGATCGTGTCATAGTTGTCCCAACACAAAGGCGAGATGACCGGCTCATTGAGAATTTTATAAATATGTGACCTATGGCAGTACCTATCATATATAGGACGTTTAATTTAAAAATAATTCCCGAAGTCCGAACGCGCACTGAAATGATCGTCAGTCCGTACTAAATGAAACAGTCGGTGAGGTAAGGGTGCACATCCTCCAGGCTCCAGCCGACGGCTACTAACACTCACTAATGTCACAATGTTTCGATATGGACGCACTGTGCGCGAGGCGCGCGCGCTCACTCGCTGTCGCGCTCGTCGTCCTCGGCGTCGTCGTCGTCCGACGCCTCCTGCTTCACCTTGCTCCGGCTCACCTTCACGGGCTTGGCCTTGGCCGCGCCTCGCTTTGCCGCCTTCTTGGGCGGAGGCGCGCCGCCGTTGGCGTGGAAGCACTCCAGGTCGCGTGCGTACTGCTCCTTGGCCACGGCCGCCTTCTCTTCCCACGTGGTCTTGTCGTCCATGGAGCGCCAGAGCTCTCCCGCCTTCTTGGCCACCTCGGTCACCTTCAGGCCGGGGTGGTCGGCTTTGATCTTCCCGCGCTCGCTGTTCAGCCACAACAGGTACGCCGACATCGGTCTTTTCGGTTTTTCCATCATTTCCTGGTGACAATAAAATTACCTATGTAGGTACTTAAAGCAAATAATTATGGCTAAAACAAAACGAAATGACGCTGTGCTACATTATCCTTAACTAGGTACATATCCCTTTTTTTATTTAAACTCAAATGCCCTCCACCTATCAGGATTTAAACGAAGCCAACGACAGGGCTGTGCAGGTGGGCCAGGTGGCAACATACTGGTCGGGGATTATTTGAGTCTATCGACACGCAAAGAAGAAGACTCATATTATAGTGATACGCACCGCACCACGCCGCGCCGCGCCGCGCCGCCGCCAGAATGTAAACATAGCATCTACAATACAATACAACTACATTATACATAATATTATATAGGTAATCGAAGGCGACGCGCGGCGGAAGCAGCGGCGCAACTCGCCAGTGACGCGTGACGCGACTTTGTTGAGTGTCGATGTCGAATATTCAGAACCGTCATGAGACAATTTGAATCCTAATACATTTACAATTAATACAAAACACAATAGTAAATTCAAAAGGTACTTACGATAAGAATATGTGGTTTTACGGCAACAAAAGCAAAAGTAAGAGCGTGTTTCGGTTAGAGTACGCGTCGCACGGGCCTTGCTCGGGCGAGTCTCGCAGAGGCACTGGGGCGGCGCGCGGGCCGGGGCCGGGGCCTGGGCGCACGCCGCGCCGTGCCGCACACCCGTCCATACCCGGCCCGGCAGCATGGCAGCGCGGCATGGCGGCACCCCACACAGAGCCACTTCACCCGCTCGCGCAACCCTAAACAAGTTTTACTTTTATTTAACGCTCTCTTATTCGGTTATTCGTTTTGAGCTCGTCACAGACGTGGCTATACTATATATTTATGGATTATAGCAAGGCATATTACGACATATTTTCTATACAAATTTTCAAGTGACCGCACACGCAGCTATAATATATATATTTATAACACATTTGCTCGTAAAGGGTCTCTTATTTCACCAATTTCAATATCGTTATGTATCTCAATACGTACTTGTGCGTTATTGTAAAGTAAAATGCACGGTTTATCAAGATGATCCGTCTAAACCGAACAGTACTTTTTTAAATCTTAGCAGAGTTTTTATGTCAGATAAGTGGTCAACATTTTATGAATAAAATTAACTTTGGGAGATGAAATATAATAAATAATCATAATACTTTAAGTAAGTAATTTAATTAATTTTGAAAATAAATTACAAGCATGTATCTGTAACAAAAAAACAAAAATATTAATTTACTTTAGTAGTAATACTGGCTGTTTTTTGTGTGTTTGCCTTAAAAAAAGTGCTGATGCGCATCGCTAATTTTTGAACAAGTAAAATTATTCCGCGCGCTTTTTTATTTTTTTTATTTGTTTTATTTATTTCCTCGCAAATATGTTATAAAACGTCGTATGACATACGTGCGCTTTGATAATTACAGCCTCTGCTTTCTTATAGCCCTCGCCTACGGCTCGGACTAGCAATATCGCCTCGGCTGTAATTTTCAAGTTACCGCACTTATATCATAATGTACTATAACTTGACATTTTAAATTCAATGTAAACTTTGTAAATTATAATTTTGTTAGTATCACATAATTATATTTCCATTGACGTCACCAAAATATGTCGATAAATATATCTAGGTATATTTTGGCATATTAGTATATATTTTGGTATATTAGGTAATATATATTTTGAGGATACGGGGTGTTCCATTTGTTCACCGAACGCCTGCTTCACCTCAACAATGGCACTCACGTATTGTTTGTGTCTCGGCTGTGTGCGAGCCCGCATTCGCTCGTCACTCATTACCAGGGCTGGCAGTCTCGACAGAGTTAACGACATTATCGTTAACTTTCGATCGCTAAAATAACAATGAAAAAAACAGTTGCAATAACGATGCTTGCGAGAAAAGCAAGTCTTTACATCCAAGATGCTTTTCTCGCAAGCATCATTAGTTCAACTAAATTTATTCGTTAGTAATCGGCGATCGAAAGTTAGCGATTTTGTCGCTATCTATGTCGAGACTGCCGGCCCTGGGCCAGTCTCGACAGAGATAACGACAAAATCGCTAACTTTCGATCGCTAATAACTCACGAAAGAATTCAGTTGCAATAACGATGCTTGCCGGAAATGTAAGTCTCTACATCCAAGACGCTATTCTCGCAAGCATCATTATTGCAACCGAATTTATTCATTAGTACTTAATTAGCAATCGAAAGAAAGTTAGCGATTTTGTCGTTGATCTCTGTCGAGACTGCCGGCCTGTATGCTTAGTACGAGTTTTTTGTACGTATCGACCGACGCTGGGTAAGCGCCACCTAGCGTCATACGTGAGAACTAATTTGTAAGTGTTAGTTTTAAAATTTACGTCGTCGATAGTGACAATCGAGTGCCTCTCGAAAGTAAGGACCGTTTCGAGCATATCGCTAACGTTTGCATGTATAACGCGAGTGCAAGTTGCAATTTTGACAGTTTTTACAGCTCGAATACGAAACGCAACGCAGTCACTTACGAGCGGGAAAAGTTGTCATCGTGAGAGTGGTGAAATAACAAAGTTATTTAATTTATATTGTGAATAAAAATAACAAAGGAATCTCGTAATGTATACCTACTTACAGACCATTAAACATCCTACTTTCACGCCAAGTCCCGTTGGATTCGATGATAAATCATGATACTAATTAAATTCGCCATGAGTTCTCTTTTGTTTTATATGCTGATGTCATTCTACCCAGGTGGTTCTATGTTTCGTTCCTGACAAGGCAACGTGCATATCAAATTAAGCATCAGTATCATCCTCTGAGGAACTTTCAAAGTAGTGCTCTTGTCGAATTCAAATAGTACCTAGATTGATTATAGTGTTCATTCAAAATTTGAACATCCTGTACAGAAAATAAGCTTTTAAACCGTGCGCTTGCAAGGACGAACGCAGACCGAGTAGGGCAAAATATATGTATATTATAGTATAGCTCCCGTGGGCGGTAGTATATTATTATATTATAGCGACGTCTGTGACGGGCTTTAACAATCTAACTTGTAAATACGGTTTTTCAGATGACTTTTGGTGACGTTACATTACAATCGTGCGATTAAAATAACAATAGTATATTTTATATCGAGGGACTAAACGAAGCCATAATATACCAGAGGTGGTTTGACTCCCGAGCGTGCGAGGGAGTATTTTTCATTGGGAGCATTATTTATAAAAGTTTCTATCTCCTGAGCCGTAAATACTTTGGACTTTTTAGCTTTATGACCACTGGATAAGCGTTTCAGGAACGAAGTCAAATTTGTGAATGTCTTCATGTGCACTTCATGCTTGATATTCATTGTCGATTTTAACATAGAATTCGTAATCTACAACGACGATGGTTGATATTTTTTCGACAATTCATCAAAATATGTCAAAAAGACGCTTTCTGTGAAAGAATTTATATGTTTCTTATTCCTCCAGTCCATAAAACTTTCGTAAGTTTTTAGGTAAAAGAAATGTCTTTTTTATATTAATTTCACTGCTCCATCTCCATGCTTCCCATCAGAGTTGCTGCTATTAAATTTAATAAGTAATCATTATTTTAGAGAAGGCGTGAAATATATGAGACATTAAATTAAAGTAAAACGTTGGTAGTATTTTATTTTAAGTATATGTGGCAACCCTACCAGAGAACATATGCTTACGCGTGGCGTCAAGGCACAATATAGATCGAGCGCGCCCAGTTTAGGTATTTAAAAAGTTGGCTTTCTTCAAGATCAAAGGAGTGCAACTTCTGTACTCTAGTACTATATTACCTATTTTGTGCTTTAGGCAATGAATAAGCATCAGTTAGCGAGCGAGACAGAGACGCGAGGCAGGAGACCGCGCGACAGGTGCTGCCCCTGACCAGTAGTGTGTCGAGAGTTCGAGACGCGCTCGAAAAGTACGTGAAAAAATGGCTAATTTACTGACTCCATCGACAGACACTCCGACACTGAATGACTTGTAGCTTTGGTATCGGTCTCGGTCTCGACCCACAGTACATGCAGAAGAGACCGAGACACTTGTCGCGGTCTCCCGTCTCAGTCTCTTGTGTCGGTCGCTTGTCTCTGTCGCGACGCGAACCGCCACCTTAACTGTATTTAGTATTTTTATAATATTTAATATGTTCTTACCTTTGTATTCTTAGATTATATTTAATGATTTTTTGTGAATCTGTGAACAGTGTAGACTTTGTAGATTCCTAGATGCGTGTTAACTTTTGTTAACCTTTTACCTTGTTTTACTTTTTAGGGTTGCGTAGTCCTGACAAGGAACCCTTATGGTTTCGCCATGTGCGTCTGTCTGTCTGTCCGAGGTTTTGCTAAGAGACCGTTAGTACTAGATAACTGTAATTTGTAGAGGTATGTATATATATGTGAAGTGGGGATGAATTTTTTTTTCGTCGTCTTCCCCATCGTGTGGGGTACCTATCGTTGAAAGGTATTTTAAAATGACTAGGGTTGCTAATACTACTTTTGATTTAATGCTCCATTTACGAAACATTGAACTTTAAAGTGCAAATTTTTGTTCCAGTAGGGCGCCCCCTTTAATGAATAAATAATTTAAATCATGATGATAATGCATTTCATGAACTTTAAAGGAAAACTTTATTAGTTTAGCGGTAACAGTCGTTGAACTTGGGTGTTGGATAATTTTGTACCAAATACAAAATCCTTAGTATAAATCCTATAAAGTGACTAAGACGAAGTAGTTGCTTGTTTATAACGGGTTAAGACTTGCATTGAAAAACAAAATCTAAAATATAACGGGCTACTACGGAACCCTACACTGCGCGTGGCCCGACACGCACTTGGCCGGTTTTTTTGTGTGTTAAACAACGACTTATTCTCGGGCATATGCTGTCCTCCCATACATAAGTACCAATGCTGTAACATGATAAGTAATACATATTATAAAACCAAATCATTTTCAAAGAGTAACCATGGAGTTTTTTTGCCGGTTCTTCTCCATAGGGAACGACCAACGCGAACTGTGCACCTTTTTGTCGATGTTTTATAAGTGGCCATGTGGGGCTATGCTATGTGAAATAAAATATTTTGATTTTGACCTGTAATAGGTGCTAGGTGCCCCGGGCCTACAGCCACAGCGGAGCCAGCAGGCGTGTAGGATACGTATTGCGTAGTAGGCATTGGTAGCTGACTTCTGGAGGTCTACTCTCTAAGCATCGAACTCCGAAGTTGTTTCGGCCGAAGTTACGGTCGTTTCCTACTCCGTATCATAAGTTATTTTCGGACGGGCGCCGTATCTTCGTTGTCCCTGATCTGTTAATATTTTTAGTTGATATAGACTTAGGGCAACTTTCGACGTTTGATGAATCTAGACAGCTTTTGTATTCTATATTATTAATTAATAATATTATAAAGCGGAAAGATTTGTATTTTTGTATGTAACGAATAAACTTAAAAACTACTGGACCGATTTGGATAGCTACATTAGCAGAGAGTAACATGGGCTATATTTTATCCCCGTTATCCCACGGGAACGGAAACTACGCGGGTGAAACCGCGTGACGTCCACTAGTTAGTTATATTTTGAGATTTCCAGTATGCATTTCTGTCTTTGTCTATGCATTGCAATGTATTCGATCGCCCGCCAGTATAATGATAATAAGATATTTCGAAGGGTTTTTTAGTACGCAATATACACGCTTTTTGTCGTAAAAAACAATGAAAACCATGTTATTACGGAAAAGTTTAATTTTGTCTCAGAAATCTTTTCATATACCTATTTGTAAAATATCTAACATCTATCAATATCAAAGGTAGGTACTTACATACTTTCATAATATACCGACTTAATATTTATACAAATCTATACATTATTAAAATAATTTCAGTCATTTTCCTAATCTTTACTAATTTGTCAGTGCACAAATTGCTACAATTTCAAGTAATCGTGGTTCTTTATCTAATTGGCTTAGTTATTTATTTATTTAGTACATGGAGGACTTACAGCTAATAAAAACAGAAAAAAAAAGAAACCATAGTCACCAGAATGCCATTTACAAGTCCTCACGTATAGACTTATAATGCGTGCACCGCCGCGCGCCGCGCCCGCTGCTAAGTCAACGAACTTGATTGCCAATCAAACTGAATTGAACTAATGTTTAGTCCCTCGGGACTGGACTACGGGTTGCACCTCATCTAGCTGCACGGAATCGCACTCTTCCATGCTACTATCCTTTTCAGTCGAGCGTGCTGTGAGAGCGAGACACACAGCGAGAATGGTATCGCACGCGGCTTTGTTTCCCAGTCTAGCAAATGACGAGCATGGAAAATGCGATTCCGTGCTGCTAGATGAGGCGCAACCCTAACGCGGAGCAAACAATGTTGCAGACTAGACTGTGTTTGTTTGTTCATTCGGCGGAGCGGAGCTATGCTGACAGCACGCGTCGAGCGAATCATTCAAAGCAAAATGTTACGGACAACGCCGCTTTTCAGCTGCGCTTTGCGTATGTAATGTAATGTATTAATTTTTTATCTACTTCGTAAATCGATGTCCACTGTAGGCTGCAGCTGAGCGGAGCGCAGTATGTTACCCAATCCTGTTGGTGCACAGCTCTGCGCCTCTCCTTTCTTCTCCGCTCTAGTGGACAGGCAGCCTAAAACTGTCATTAATTCAAATTCCAGATTATAGTACGAGAGCCGGCTGCAAGAATACCTACCCCATCAGGTGCCTTTTTTTGTGGTCGGGGACTACTTAACGAACAGGGCCGTCATCTACCCCGGTCGCAACGGAGAGTGGAACCGGCGAGAGATATCGTGTGGTGTTCCACAGGGATCGGTTCTACGGCCACCCCTGTGGAACATCGGTTACGACTGGGTGCTGCGCGTCGACCTCCCTAGCGGCGTCAGCGTGGGTCTCGAGGTGGCATTGCACAAGTCTGAGGCCATGTGCTTCCATGGGCCTCGGAATGCGTCACCGCCGGGATACTCACTGATGGTAGGAGGGGTATCCATCGGCGTCAAGTCGACGTTGAAGTAACTAGGACTCGTCCTCGACAGCCGGTGGAACTTCTTTGAGCATTTCTGAAGTTTAGCCCCCAAATTGGAACAGACCGGGGCTGCCTTCAGGCGGCTCCTGCCCAACCTGGTGGTCCAAACGCCTCCTGCCGGAGGCTCTACATGGGAGTCGTGCGGTCCATGGCTCTTTACGGGGCCCCGGTGAGGGTTACTTGAACGCGCCCCAAAAGGTGGTAGCCGTAAAGCTAGTACGTGGGTACCGCACGATCTACGATGAGGCGGCGAGCCTCCTTGCCGGATTGCCGTAATGGGATCTGGAGGCGATAGTCGTCGCGCGTATGCACGAATGGCGCGCGGAGGCTCTTCGTCGGGGTGAAACTCCGCTGCCGCCGCAAATTGTCGCTCAGCGGACAGACTTCCGGCGTGATCTCATGGCGACATGGAGAGAGCGACTGTCGCAACCCCGTGCAGGGCACGCCACAATAGTGGCGATAAGTTCCCGCTTTGTGGACTGGCGGGAGGAAATGCCCGGGTATTACCAATGTAAGGGTCGACCGGAAACCACGGTGGAGCACACGGTGGAAGTCTGCCCCGCGTGAGCGGAGCACTGCCCTATCCTAGTAGCGGCGATCGGCGGCGGCGACCTCTCGCCTCCGGCCCTGGTTCAATCTATGGTCCGGAGCAAGACGGAATGGGACGCCATCACCTCCTTCTGCGAAGCAACCATGCTAGCTAAGAAGGCGGCGGAACGTGGGAGGGAGAGAACCTCACGTCCCAGCCGCCACGGGAGACGCACCGGGCGTCGCGAGCCACGTGGTGGCCCTCAGCCACCGTAGGCGCGGGCCTGTAGACGATGAGCTATGGGCTAGCTCGCTGTCCGTCCGTCTCATGACGATAGTCCGTGTCGACGGCGCGCTCGTGTTCCAAGCGCGCTTAAGAGAGAGTCAGCAAAAGGTAGGGGTTCGCAAGGGCGGTGCCTGCCGGGGCTGCAGGACTTTTCGAAATAGATACCATGGGCCCGGAACACAACGGGCGATGAAGGAACCTGGATGGATTTTAGTCAGTAAAAGTCTGACACTTCCTCCCGCTCCGCCCAGAGCGTAAGGAGTCATTTGATGATATCCCATCCAAAAAAAAAAAGGGGGATAAATATCTGTAAGATATTAAATGAATTTCATCATCTTGTATGTTGCAAATTTTTTGTCATATGATTTCGGCGAGTTTTTCAAATGTGCTTTTATTATTTATTATCTTTAATAAAAAATACGCAATCAAAATATTAAATAGTCCCTTAATAAAAAAAAAATTGAAATTTTAGTTCATGCGGAATGCCGCTTTGTGGCTAAACGCATGTTCAAATGAACTGATAAAAATGGATGCAAAAAATACGGATGGGTTTTAAATAACAATCGCCTAGAACCTCTATGGTACGAAGGTGACCCAACACCACTCACTGTGGAATCCATTATAATATGATCGATTCAGAGGACGATGATATTGATCAGTCATATAACAGTTCAAGCAATGAAAGTGATTTTTGTTTATTCCATGTTTACAGAATCAATTTTATTATCTTTTAATTTTATTATATTTTTTGTACATACGTTTACTGATTTACATTAGAACAGTTCAATCCGACTCTGATTTTGTTTTGTTTTTGTTTGATTATAAACAAAAAAAAATGCTGTCATGTGACGCCATTGTAGCTAAATTGAATGTTTGTATTTTTTGTATCTAAATAAATAATTATTGTACCCACTTAGTTATCTACAATCAATGGCAAACCAACTTAACCATTACATTTATTATTTCTTTGATTATTACACTTTTAATGTAAGCATTATTATTGTACATGTTTGAGTGCTACAATTCTTGTTTTATTTAACGTTTCAATAATAATCATAAATGTGTATGAAATAATGCTGCTTACCTACCATACCAACTTCAAATGCTTTGAACACTAAGTTCCGGCAAGATTAGACCTGGCAGACCTTTTGATTCTCTATCGAGGGCATCTAGGTTATTATTTGGCGTTTGTTCCATCAGGGTACTCGATGAGGTAGGTTCATGGTTCCGGCGGGGGCATATTTTTGGGGGTCTGCCAAGTACTTCCGGCAGAGTGCGCACTGGCAGACCCACTTTTTTTAAAGTAATTAATCAATGGTTAACTGTTGCCAGCACTTTAATTCGGGTACCTTGTGACGTAATTTTGACTAAAAATACGACACAAATATATGATTTTTTTCCATGACCCGGCAGGTTCGGCCCTGGCAGACCTGATTTTTTTTACGTGTTTAAGTGTCGGTTAACGATCTAAAGATAGCCTATTGGGGTGCCCGATGAGGTAGGTATTTTTGCAGCCGGCTCTCGTACTATTAGCAGCAAGTAGCAGTCGTGTAGGTACATGTCGCCCAGTGTGCTCAACTGTCAAGTTCCATGACTGTACATGATACACGTTGTTAGTACAAAGCCGGAGCGGTCGTTCACACGACACTGTACTGTTCGATATTTTACCCGAATGGCGCAGCGGTACTGAGGCTGCCTTACGTTCTTTGGGTCCCGGGTTCGAATCCCGGTAGGAGCAAATGTTTGTGTGATGAGCATGGACATTTGTTTCCGAGTCATGGTTGTTTATATGTATAATAAGTATGTATTTACAAACAAAAAGTATCTATGTAGTATATCAACTATCTGGTGTCCACGACACAAGCCTCGTTGCTTAGTGTGGCACTAGATGGCGCTGTGTGTAATGTCCAGCGATATTTATTATTTATTTATTATTTATTATTTTATTATAGACAAATAAATGCTGTACGAAACCGCCATGATGTGATGTCCGTATGAACACACAATATTTATAACAATAGTGCCGCATGGCGCGGGCGCATGCGAGCCGAGCTTAGGGGGCGTCCATAAATTACGTGAGGTGTTTAAGGGGGGAAGGGGGTCGAGTCAAATCTCATCTAATCTTACGTTGGAGAGAGGGGGGGTCTCGGCAAATATCACGCAATTATATATAATTACACTTATAATTAAACTCTCAGCAACATTGATTACTAGTCATAACTAGTCGTAAATAAAAGCACGAAGCAAATTTGTTTTTTTCTTTTTACAATAACAATCCAACACGTTTACGTAAGAAACTCACATTTTGAAAAATCTCACGTGAGATTGGGAGATGGGGGAGGGGGTTGAATAAAATATCACGACATCTCACCAGGGGGGGAGGGAGGGGCAGAAAATTAAAAAAAACACCTCACGTAATTTATGGACGCCCCCTTATGGGCTATGGCGTTTTAATGACGCTGTTGACAAACATAAAAATAACCGCGGAAATTGTATGAAACACTGACTACATGGTCATTTGCAATATAACTTACTACTAACACGCTGATCTCGACCGATCTCCCCTTACTCCCCTACTAATGTTTTCGATCACTTTAAAGCTAATGATTGTTCACTGAAGCCACAGAGATCATAAAGCGCATATATGGCACTACACTCCACGGATGCGAACAGTTCCCGCAGACACAACTCTACCTTGTCACACATAGACTCATCTCAATTAAATTATTGTTTTTGCGGTCACAGTGTGTACAGTCTTGTTTTTTCAGTAAAATGTTATGAAACAGTTTCACAGATGTGTACCTTGAAGCGCTACAAGATCCAGTGCAGCAACTAGCTGTGCTTGCACACACATTGTACGTTCAGCTTCCGGTGATGTGCGTAAGCATAATATTCATGACCAAATCAAACTCGTCAGCTGTCGGAGTTGCCAGCTACTGGCAGAGTAGAAAGTGTTGGCAGTAAATTGGCGGTGAGATTAAGTATAAGTCGAGTGCTAAGGCGACGGATAAGTCACTGGATGGACGAGGCACACTGCAACTGCGTGACGCTGTTGATCTGAGCTTTGGCTCTGGGGGTGCTGATACTAAAGCGATCAACTGCGATAGTATTGTCCAGCTGACTGCATGTGCGTCGAGCTCAGGCGCTGTGCGCGGCGGCCGCGGCGGCGTACTGTGCGTACTGTGCGTAGTGCGCGTAGTGCGCGTAGTGCGCGTAGTGCGCGTACAGGGTCGCGAGCCGGCGCCGGCGCGCGCGGCGGGCTCAGGACGGCTTGCGCTCGTCGTCGCTGGGCTCGCTGGAGGACGACGAGCCCGCCTCGGCGGCCCACAGGCTGGCGTAGCTGGCCTGCTCCGCCAGCAGCGCCTCCTCCGCCTCGATCACCGCGTTGAACAAGCTCTTCTTTATCTGTGCACAATAAAAAGAGACAAACCAGACTTATAGGGTTGGTAAGAACCTGCACACGATATGCATTTAACAAACTGTACGCCCCGGGAATCGAACCCAGGTGTCAGGAGCCATGATCTAGCGAGTATGTTAGGTACCTTGATCTGCGTCGGGAAGGGAAACCGCTTGGTGGACTGGCACATGCTGTTGAAGAAGATGTCGAGCGGGTCGGGGTGCGCGGCGGGGGCGGCGGGGGCGGGGGCGGGCTCGGCGCAGGCGCGCTTGGCGGACTGCGCCTTGCACAGGTAGTCCAGCTTGCGGTCGAGGACGGTGAGCTGGGGGCAGCTCTTGCGCTTGGGCGCCGACTCGGCGTCCGACTCCGAGTCGGAGGAAGAGCGCTCGGCGTGGCCGTTCTCGGCGGGCTGCTGCGGCGCGGGGTAGCTGGGCGAGCCCGCAGGCTTCTTGCGGTTGCTCATGTACGGCTGCAGGAACTGCATCAACCCCATGTACTTCCACGGGTAGTTCTTCTTGGTGGGGTTGGCGGGGTCCTTGGCCAGCATCTCGCTCTGTCTCTTCAGCGCATCGCGGTAGCTGTCACGCAGCTTCTTCCACTTCAGCTTCACCTCTTTCACTGCAACATTTTACATTTGAGAAACTGACCAGTTTTCCGAGGGTGACGTCGATAAGTAAGTACGCAGTAAGTCAATGTTTACTGTGCTGAAGGAAGACAATGAAAACAGCAAAACAACACTAACTAGATGCATACAGGAATATATCGAAGGTGACCGATACAGAAAGATTATTTAAATAAGCATAGGTACATAATCGTATAAATTGTATAGCGTTAAACGTATATGTAAAACCTATGTAAAAATAAATGGACCTTAGCATTCAAATAATCAAATGAAAGCATTCATTTGTTCCACTTGCAACTTGAGTGACTGCGCACGGGTATTTCTGATCCATTGATTTTACTATTTATTTGTATTACGTTCTCACCTCAAACTTTTGGAACAGACTGCAGTACAAAATGTAATGCTTCTTTAGTCCCTTTTAATAATATTCTGTGCGTTGCCTGTGTGAATTTATTTGAATGGAATGCACATAATATTAACTTTACCTTACAAGTCTTACAATAATACAGTGAGTCTTTATAATGTGCACATTTCGAAATGAGGTAAGTAATCTATGCTTAATTTTATCGACAGAAATAATATTTAAAAAACCTAAATACCTATTTATTTTTATGGAATTATTAAAATGTTGTTCGCTAATAAAAACGGTGTAACTTTTAAACTAAATGATCTATCGTGATGAACCAAACTCTATAATTATTAGAAATAATTAGGCGTCTTTATAAAATGAAAATTGTGGAAAAAAAACTACTCTGATAATAGGTACCTCATCATCATCATCATCCACAGCCCGACTTCACCCACTACTGGGTATAGGCCTCTCTTTGCTTGTGCCAAGCTCCACGCTTCTGTGCCAACCTCATCCAGGATATTCCCGCAATGGCAACAATATCGTCTGCCCATCTCGCCGCCGGACGACCAACACTTCTCTTTCCATTCATTGGACGCCGCTCGGTCGAGCATGGAACGCTCTATGGCTCTCTGTGCTACTCTGAGTCTGTACACAGCCTCCCGTGAGAGCGTCCACGTCTCAGCACCGTACGTCATGGTTGGCAGAACACACTGATTATTAGAGACGGGTCTTGAGGCAGTGTGGAATTTTGGCTGATTTGAGAATATCGTCCAATTTGCTGAATGCACCCTAGCTGGATTCTTCTCCATATTTCCGCTGTTTGATGCTCCTTGCCAAAGGAAAGAATATGACCAAGATAGACATAACGGTCAACCTTCTCCAAACTTTCATTCCCGACCTTACCAGAAGGATTTGGATTGCTGGAGAAATTTGCCATTATCTTCGTCTTGGCCATATTCATCCTAAGTCCTACTTTGAAAGAGGCATCTTAGAGATTTTGAAGCATCTTATGGAGATCCTCAAAGTTTTCAGCAAAAAGTTCGAGATCATCTGCAAAGGTGAGCACCATTGATGTCTATGTGTGTATACTATATACCTATACCTACTCATTTGAAAATAAACATGTTTCTTTTAGCAAAAATCTGTTTTCGTACCACTTGCTCAAAAAAGTGACATTCTATGCCACAAAAAGCAAACATATCAATAGTCATTTTTAATCACGCCATCGCCACCACTAGACTAACGAGGCGGAGGCAGTCGTTTATTTATTTTGATAGGCTTAAAAGTTAGGTGTTAGCACCTAACTTTTAAAAACAGGGAAAGAAAATTGTACTTACTGATTTTAATTCATCCTCCAGGGGGAGAATGTGATTTAAATTTGGAATACTTACCGAAATTTATACTGAACTACATCTGTGTTTACACCATTGAGTTTGAATATAAGTAAAGCATTATACATCTTTTTGAAAAAGGAATACGCATTTATTATGCAGTTATGATTATTAAATAAAATTACGAAAACCGACGAGGCCGTATGAGCTTGATGCCTTTGCTTTTCCGACAAAAAATATTAGTCTAGGAATTTGCCGCGTTTTTGTTTTCTTCAAATGCATAAACGTTAAGTTTTTTTTTTTTTTTTTAGTTTTTTTTTTAATTTATTTTTATAAATAAGTTAATGTTCTAAAATGCTTATAAGCATTTTAAATCTCATATTATTATTGTGTTATTTTTTTCGCAAATGGTACGAAAAGCAGAGTACTTTCCTCGGTGATAAAGCTGTCTTAGTCTTGGGTGAACTTAAATCCCTCGCTACACTCAGGACTCCTCTTAAATCCCTCGCTTCGCTCGTGATTTAAGTTTTCAACACCCTCGCTACGCTCGCGAGTAAACCTCGAATCCTTCGTTACGCTCGCGATTTAAATCGTCACCCGCGACAGAAGACACTGCTTTATCCCCTTGGTTAATAATCTACTATTTTACAATAATCGTAAAATTACTCAATAAGACGTCATCATTAACCTACCTATTTTAACCGACTTCCAAAAAGAGAAAGAGATAATCAATTCGTTGGATTTTTTTTGTGTGTATGTTAAATACTAAATAAATAAGCGTTAAGTAAGCGATATCTTTGCCAATTGTAAACCGATTTCGATGATTACTTCGCGGTGGTCCCGTTTAAATTTGGTGCAGATCTGATGTTGATCTTCCGAGATATACAATGGAACTCTTCAATAATAGACAGCACATCCGTCGTGAATGCTGCAATCGCTTGGATGTTTATTGTTTCCACAACATCATGACATAACATCACGCCTGTATGCTCTGAGGGGGTAAGTAAGATGTGTACAGTACACCCACATTTTAAAAGTTAGGTGTTAGGTTCCATTTTGTTGGAGATAAGCCATCTCCAACAAAATGGATAGATATTAAAATAAATAAACGACTGCCTCCGCCTCGTTAGTCTAGTGGTGGCGATGGCGTGGCGACTACTGAGCATGAGAGCATGAGCTCCTGGGTTCGATTCCCATCTCGGGCAAAGTGTTATTGGGTTTTCCATCAGGAATTTCTCAGTAGCAGCCACGGAGTCAGGATTTGCGCCCGATTGATGGCAATGGGCTCGCACTCTATTACATGGGACTTAAACATAACTGGTGAAATGTGGGTGTTGGTACTATTAGGTACAATACCTCAGCGTCTTCAGCCCAAACTTTGCGCAAATCCTACAAAAAAAAAAAAGTTGAAAATTAAGGTAAATTTTGGTACCTAAGAGCGGGGCTAACGCCAGGATAAATTCTGATTTCCCCCGCGCGTCTCGCCACCCCCGCATTAGTGCGGATAACAAACACGGGCGGCGGCACCGGCGCGCGACGCATGGGACCAAGCTCGCGTACTCGACGTCATTGAGTATATGCAACACAGTTAAATAAAACCACTTTTTTTTCATATTTTTTTTGTTTTAATTTTTTAACACCTACAATGCATTCCTATGTTGTTTGTACGTCGTGAAATAAAAGTTTTGAGTACGCCATTTCATCTTAATTTTTTTTTAATATTTCTGTAGAGATCAAATAGTTGGATGCATTCATTTACCTATATTTTTTGGCTAAGTAATTATGGACTACATTTACTGGAAATGTAATGCTTGATCTACCGCCTTGTGTACTTAACTTATATGTAACTTATATTACCGCAAAAAACTGTCGAAAATACTATGCAAGAGTGTCATCTAGAAATTCCTCTTTATTGCTAGAGCTATAATATTTGATTGTTCATGCTGGGTGGCTGAAGTGTTACCGCTTATTATCTCCAGGGGAGAGGAGAGGGTCTCTGTATTCCCGGGTGGGCAGGCGACGTGGACTCTTGTGGTTCGCTGGCGCTGGCTCCTGGCCCTTTCCCTTTTATTGGGGTGCGAATTCCGAGAACCATTTCTAACTATTTAGGTTCCGTTTGTTTAATATCCTACTGTCATGTGTGACTTGTGTGTATAGGGCACAGCGAAGAGAACGGGGAAAGTTGTCTATATAAAATATTGTAAATAAAAATAATAAAAAAAGATATAATAAAATAACTACTACTAATACTGCACTGTGAAATATAGTTCAGTTTTAACCCTGTAAATGGGGAGTCAAAAACAAATAGTGCAAATCCGCGGTCCAAATTATTCTAGCTCCCGTAGTTTCCGAGATACCGGTATTTTAGTGTGTAAGGGGTGAGGGAGGGTCCTATCGGGAAGGGGAAGGTACCTCTTAGGCGACTTTAGTCATGGGCTGATTTTGAGGTCAAAACTGCTCTATGTCCTCTCGTTCCCGAGATATGGCCCGTTAAAGGTTGAGGGTTCAGGAAAAGGAAAGGAAAAAGGGGGGGGGGGGGTGGATACCTCTGTGGCAGTTTCCACCTCGTGGTGTCAGACACCACTAAGTCTGAATCCGTGGTCGAAAAACGCCTATCTACACGGGTTTCAGAGATATCCGCTTTTTTGGGAATTTCTGCCGTACCGTACCGCGCCGTATCGCAGGCCTTGTCGGGTAGATCTTCCAGTTGACCTAGCTGGGTCTTCCCTTTTCTGATTTTGGCGTGAGTGGGCTCGTTTATTCGGTCTTGTTGAGCTCTTTTTAACCGTCTTCAAAAAGGAAGAGGTTCTCAATTCGTCGGAAACTTTTTTAATTTTTTTTTACGTATGTTCTCCGATTACTCGAAGATGGCTGGACCGATTTGGATTTTTTTTGTTTTGTTTGAAAGGGTATACTTCCCAGATGGTCCCATGATCATCAAGTCAGGATCTGATGATGGGGTCCTGGAGAAATAGAGAGAACTCTTCAAATTTAATAGGCAAACTCGAAGCGATTTGGGTAGTTTTTGAAGAGTACTTTCTCGGAGTAGTCCTATTTCAATTTGGTGAAGATCTGATGAAGAACTTCGGAGATAGGCAACGGAACTTTTCAATAAATGATAGCAAATGGACTGGGATTGCTGAAATCTCATGTCTGTCTATTGTTTACACCAGTTCATAACATAACATCACGCCGGTAAGCTGTGAAGCGGAAAGCACATGTGAACCACTAAAAAGTGAAAAATAAAAACTTTTTGCAAAAAATAATACCGACTCCAAAAAACACAAAAAAGTGAAAGGAGGAGGGGGGGGGGGCTTCGAAGATTCCGTTATTTTTTGGCTAGGACGCACCGTTTCAGAGTTACAGGCCTTTTTCAGTTTTTGTGTTGGTAAACTAATTTCCCTTCACTGAAAGTTATTTTACACAAATACTATAAAATTTACCACCTACCTACCAGCTACCTGCCACCTACCTACCTACCACCCACCTACCACCTACCTATCTACTACCTACCTTCTACTTACCTACTACCTACCAGGTGCACAGTTAGTTCGGACGGGTTGTAAGTAATTAAAATAATTTCGCACAAAAACAATGCACGATTAAATCAATCATCCGTTTATTTTGCGTTTACTATGCGCTTATGCACGTAAAAATACAGAAGTACCTTCGACTTCGACAATCAGCCATCATTTGAGTCTTAAACTGTCTTAGTTATCGCTTATCAATTGTATTTTTCTTGTTACATAAGTTACTCAAAACAAAAGTAGATAATATTGGCGGCTAGGCGCGGAGCAAAGTGACATAGACTACCCGTCTCAACAGAGCGCGGGCAACTGATCGGTGAAACAAACTGATGTCTCAAGCTCGCGTCACGCGAGACGGAAGACAGCGTATTTCGCGGATTAATAATGTAGTAAGCGCCAAATGCTTAGTAGTCTGTTATCTCTTAAAATAGAAAATATTTTGAAAAACTGCTAATGTCAGCTCTAGGTTATACATTAGTGATAATATTTATCTAGTTTATGGTTCAGTGACATGCACCAAAATAGAATACAAACGAAAAATGTTGGAAATTAGAGGTAAGTAACTTTGTGATGGTTTTCTATCGAGAAAATTTTATCCTATTATGTTTTCCGTCAGAGCCAACCTTCACATTTCTATATGAAGTTTCCTAACATATACCTACTTTTTTTTTCCAATTTGAACATAATTTACTACTGTAAAAATCTAATCAAAGATTGAAGATTTTGCTTTAGGCCCCCTCTTAATAGTTTTCGCAAAAATCTAAATTTGCCCATCTTTTTATCGTGTTGACTCAGGACCTTGATTTTTATACACCTCATAGGGACTATTAGATCTGTTTCTGGTATAAATTTCAACTTGCTAGGTCCACCCGTTCCTGAGAAAATCGGTTGTGACACACGGCCAAACAGACGGACAAGAGAGTGATCTTATAAGGGTTTTTTTCCGGGGCTGCGGGACTGTTGGAAAGAGATACCGTGGCCCTGGAACACAAAGGGCGATGAAGGAACATGGATGGGTTTTAGTCAGTAAAAGTCTGACACTCCCTCCCGCTCTGGGCAGAGCGGGAGGAGTCATTTGATGATTTCCCGTCCGAAAAAAAAGGGTTCTTTTTTCCGTTTGACGTACGGAACCCTAAAAATGCAAGAATAAAATGCTTTTTTGCAAAAAATAAAACCGACTTCAAAAACACTGTAAAACACAACAAAGCTTCAGAAGTCGGTGGCAAAGAAACTGAATCAGGAAGAAATCGATGAACATACATAAAATAAGACCACACGATTGAAGTAAAAATGTTCATAAAATGAAAACTAGTGGGCCAAACTACTATGTTATATTTTTATGGGACAAAATGGCAACTATTCCGCATCAAACTAAAGAAGAATCACGTAAATCGGATCATAATTCAAACTCAGCGTTATCGGTGTACCTACATAGGTACATTTAAACAAAAAAAATACCAATCGAATTGCGAACCTCCTCCTTTTTGAAGTCCGTTATAAAGTTACACCGTTTTGTTTACACAAAAACACATTTTTAAAATTACAAAAAAAAAAAAATTAAAAAAAAAACCGTCGATAAAATTAAGCATAGAATCCCCTTATTTCGATATAATTTGCACATTACAAAGACTCAACTATAATCAATTACCAACAAAGTCA
The DNA here is from genome assembly GCA_963853795.1 of Xestia rhomboidea. Lineage (NCBI taxonomy): Eukaryota > Metazoa > Arthropoda > Insecta > Lepidoptera > Noctuidae > Xestia > Xestia rhomboidea. Next base: position 19,577,937 of record OY970775.1, read on the forward strand.
TAGACTCGTCATACCTGTCGGTGTAGGAACAACACTACTTACCTACTTGTTAATGAAGTTCTGAAGTTCTATGCTCTCAGCTCCCAGCTACAAGAGCCGACAGTCAACCCCCGACTATCTCGTGAGGAACTAGCTCAAAGTGCTCTCAGCGGCTTTGTCAACTGTTGTTGACAACTGTCCAACAAATATCAAAATCTGCTACATTGTTCTACTTATGTTATAATTATTCGAGAAGTACCTACCTACAATTATTTACCTAGGTATTGGAACTTAGGAGTTGATAAAATAATGTGGTTACCTATTTCACTGGTTTCATTTGTTATTACCTGCATCATATTAATTTTTGATCAAATAGGTAGGTTAACCTACCTATGCAACTAAAACAATTAGCTAAAATAGGACTGGGCGGTAAAGCCAGTAGGTAAGTCTCGCGTCACCGGCACTCGGCGCGTTAGGTTAGCTAATGGTTTCCTTCTATGTGCCTCTAATATCACAACAATAGCGTGCGCGCGGCGCGGCGGGCGCGTGCGGGGCGCTGGGGGGGGGGGGGTCGGAGCGGGCAGGCGGGGCTCACCTGACGACAGGTCCGTCTCCTTCATGACCTCGGCCCAGGCGGCGTCCTTCAGCTCCTGGTCGCGGTACTCGATGGCCGTGGTGTTCCACAGGCACGGGTACTTGCGCACGGTCTCGATGAAGTGCTCCATGGTGCGTCGGGCTCGGCGCGGGCGGTGCGGCGGCGGCGGCGGCGGCGGCGGGCTCGCGCGCGATACTGAGCCGAGCGGCGCCGCGCGGCCGGCGGGGGGCAGCTCGGGGCCGCCCGGCGCCGCGCCGCCAGCTGCACCGCCGGGCCCCGCGCCCGCCGGCCATGGCGCCGACTACAAGCCACATGCTATTGTAACGCACCGACCAAGCGAGCACCCACCGGCTACCGCACACAGTCAACAACATGTCAGGCTGTGTGTTCGTCCTATCACGACCTAGCCTAACTAACCGACTCTTGACCCGACTGACACGAAGAGGTTGACTGCATTGCACGTCAACGTCTCGTCTAGGCCATGCTGTAGCAAACCGAATGCCTTTTTCTTAAATCCTATAGGTAATTGAGTTTTAAGGATTCGTGCCTTTACAAAATGTAACGAATTTATAACAAAATATTAAAAGAGCGGGTACTACCTACCTACTAGATAGATAGATAGGTGAATACTCGGTCATAAACTTGAGCAGTAGTAGTAAGAGGATAAGAATTCTCCCGAAACGCGTTATCTACTTCAATAATGATACTGAAAACATCCTTACAATGACCTAAACACACAATCAAACACTCTAACACACTCACACACACACACAATCACCCATACTACACATAGATACTAATATTCGTCTCGCATACATAACCTAGATTTCTAAGCATAATAAAAAACTATAAATGTCGTATGATTCCTTGCATTTTGTCAGCGCACCTAGTACATAATTTATGAAATGAAAATATAAAGGGGTTCCCTCCTGGCGTCCTGAAACACAGGCCACGAGTCTAGCTTAGGCACGAGTCTCCCACAACATATACTTACCTGAATTGTGTATCATTGTCGAATCTATCTAATCTATCTAAAATAATTTATGTATATTGTGGTGAGAAATAAAGTTGATTGATTGATTGAATAGGCACGTTTTTATGGACGTGAAGAAGTGGCGTCCGGTTGGACGTTCTTCAACCATTGAAGCTCTTAGCCGCGATACGTTAGTTACGAAAAATCAAATTTTTCGTAACGTAGACAGAGATCTTTCCGCTGTCGCTACACTATCAGGTAGTGTAGCTATAATACATAAAAAAATATTTCTTATACTAGGATACTGTATCTCAATATTCTGCCACTTCACCATCCACAGCCGATATTCGTTTACAACGACAGAAACTGGAGTATTATCTTGTAACAATGATTAATCGGTTGCTAGTGGTTTCACAGTTTCAATGTCTTGATTAAATATTGTATTCGCTTTTTGGCATAAAAACGCTTAGACGAAACCTTAAACAAATTAAATATTTCAGGAGACAGACGGTCCTGTAGGTCACTATTTATTTAGTACAGTATTTAAAACCATTATCACTACATTAAATACCTAATCCTTTTACTCGGTCTCCTCGCAGAACCACAAACATTCCAACATTATCGTCTTCCATTCATCAGCAAAAAAGTCCAATCCAAGGTTGGTCTCCACCAGAGCCGACATATACCCCGGTCGCAGCGGAGAATGGAACCGGTGAGAGATGTCGTGCGGTGTTCCGCAGGGATCGGTTCTAGGCCCGTCCTTGTGGAACATCGGTTACGAGTGGGTGCTTCGCGCCGACCTCCCTGGCGGCGTCAGCGTGGTCTGCTATGCAGACGACACGCTGGTGGTGGCACAGGGGGGATCGCACGAGGCGGCGGCCGAAATTATGACACGCGGGGTTGCGATAGTCGTTGAGAAGATCCGGCAACTGGGTCTCGAGGTGGCATTGCACAAGTCCGAGGCCATGTGCTTTCATGGGCCTTGGAATGCGCCACCTCCGGGATCCTCAGTGACGGTAGGAGGGGTTTCCATCGTCGTCGAGTCGACGCTGAAGTACCTGGGACTTGTCCTCGACAGCCGGTGGAACTTCGTAAAGCATTTCCGACGTTTGGCCCCCAAACTGGAACGGACAGGGGCTGCCTTCAGGCGGCTCCTGCCCAACCTGGGGGGGCCGAACGCCTCCTGCCGGAGGCTCTACGCGGGAGTCGTGCGGTCCATGGCCCTTTACGGGGCCCCGGTGTGGGCGCGTTCATTGAGACGGCGAGCCGCCCACTATTTGAACGCGCCCCAAAAGGTGGAGGTCGTAAGGATGATCCACTAGCTCGGACACTGATGTTTCGGTGAGTTCCTGCCCCGAATCGGGTGGGAGGAGACGTCCGGGTGCTTCCATTGTGAGGATCGACCGGAGGACACGGTGGAGCACACTGTGGAGGTGTGCCCCGCCTGGGCGGAGCACCGCCGTGTCCTCGAAGCGGCGATCGGCGGCGGCGACCTGTCGCTTCCGGCCCTGGTTCAAGCCATGGTCCGGAGCGAGACGGAATGGGACGCCGTCACCTCCTTCTGCGAAGCAGTCATGCTAGCGAAGGAGGTGGCGGAACGTAAGAGGCCGAGAGCCGCGGGAGTCGCCCCGGGCGTCGGGAGCCACGAGGCGGCTTCCGGCCACCGTAGGCGCGGGCCTGTGGACGGTGAGCTATGGGCTAGCTTGCCGTCCGTCCTTCTCATGACGACACGCTGTGTCAACGGCGCGTTCGTGTTCCACGCGCGCCTCAAAGAGAGTTAGCAATAGGGAAGGGGTCCGCAAGGGCCGAAGCCTGCCGGGGCTGCGGGACTATTCGAAAGAGATACCGTGGCCCCGGAACACAAAGGGCGATGAAGGAACATGGATGGGTTTTAGTCAGTAAAAGTCTGACACTCTCTCCTGCTCCGCTCAGAGCGGGAGGAGTCATTTGATGATTTCCCATCCGAAAAAAAAAAAAAAAGTTGGTCTCCACTCGCGCGTTGAGCATCGTAAGCATACGCGGTATAGAGCTACAGAGCGACTAAATGGGACATTAAGTTATTTATTATTGAATCCAGAAGAGGGATGTATATTATGGCTCTGCGGAAATATTCTTCAGCAGATTGAGCAGGTTGGTCATTGGCTCTATTAAATGTTTAACAATATGTTTAACAATTTTAATTAGTGGTCCACCTAGGTCCTGGATCAAGCCCAGGAGGGGGTCATGACCCCCCCCCCCCCGGATCCGCCCTTGAAGACTAGTTGTCAGACTTGCGGAGTTGCGGGTCACTACCTGTAACTACTGTCAAATATCGAACGTATCTTTCCGAGGCACGGAGACTTCGTTTTGTCAAGCGCTCAGCTTTATAACCGTGAGCACCGATCCGTGTGACGAGCTCCTCTTCTCTTAGTGTTTGTACGGCTGTACGCGTTCCATTCCATAAATATAAATAAATACTTAAAGTACTTACGGGATGATATCCGTGATTTTGTTTTTGTTCGATGAGCTCCCGATATTTCGACGCTGTTGCAAGCATCATGATCGCGGGAATACTGAAGAGGTATGCGGGTGGGACGAAAATTATTTATTATGAGCAGACAAATCTGTCTACCCTCTTTCTTAGTCTTTTATTACGCGCACTACTGGAACTCGATTGTACGAGTAACTCACGACAAAACGCACTCACAGTATCACTAGGTTTTTCTTGATAATGGAGACGCATGTTATTTTTTATTAGGTTACCACTGGATTCCACGTACTTGATAGTTTAAAACCATCCTCACGATTGAAGTTTTTATGTTTTGAAATTTCAATAGCTTCTCTGGTCAAACTTGGGATGTAGTACCGGTCTGTAGATAAGATTTGCGGTTTGTGAAACTCCATCGAGTGATTTGGCCCTGAGTCCAGCAGATGTTCAGGTATGGCCGATTTGTGTCTCTCATTGTTTTTCACTGCTTTGATGTGTTCATTTATCCGGCATGAGATGGTACGTTTGGTTTGTGCAATGTATGAGCTACCGCAACTGCAGTCAATTTTGTATACTTACCCCGGGATGTTCTAAGGGCAGTTTGTCTTTAGGTGAACGCAAACTTAGCCCTGGCACGACACGACCAGCCAGGGCTCAGGTGGGACGTCAACCGACCTACTAGCCATTTGTTAAGGGAGTAACAGATAAAATCGGTAGAATACTGAGTAGGTACTCAATTAAAACTGTGTTCACTCCCTACAAGAAAATCGGGCTAAGTTTGCGTTCACCTAAAGACAAACTGCCCTTAGAACATCCCGGGGTATACAAAATTGACTGCAGTTGCGGTAGCTCATACATTGCACAAACCAAACGTACCATCTCATGCCGGATAAATGAACACATCAAAGCAGTGAAAAACAATGAGAGACACAAATCGGCCATAGCTGAACATCTGCTGGACTCAGGGCCAAATCACTGGATGGAGTTTCACAAACCATAAATCTTATCTACAGACCGGTACTACATCCCAAGGTTGACCAGAAAGGCTATTGAAATTTCAAAACATAAAAACTTCAATCGTGAGGATGGTTTTAAACTATCAAGTACGTGGAATCCAGTGGTAACCTAATAAAAAATAACATGCGTCTCCATTATCAAGAAAAACCTAGTGATACTGTGAGTGCGTTTTGTCGTGAGTTACTCGTACAATCGAGTTCCAGTAGTGCGCGTAATAAAAGACTAAGAAAGAGGGTAGACAGATTTGTCTGCTCATAATAAATAATTTTCGTCCCACCCGCATACCTCTTCAGTATTCCCGCGATCATGATGCTTGCAACAGCGTCGAAATATCGGGAGCTCATCGAACAAAAACAAAATCACGGATATCATCCCGTAAGTACTTTAAGTGTAGTGAAAAACCGTGAAAGTCTAAAACAGTATAAATAAATAATTGCAACTTCCAGTCTCTGTGTTGAAGCCACCACTAACCCTCGATCAGTGCTAATACGTTATTGACAGGTTTATCGAATACCTACTTGACTTACAGCACAGTGTACTATGCAAACATAGCAAACAAATGGCCTAGGTAATCACTCTAGGGCTAGGTCTCGTCAGTCGTCACACTAACTATATAAAACAAAACATTCAGTGTTGTTGTTCGGCGCCCCGGCCGGAAGAGCGCGCGTGCGGGGCAGGGGCGTGGGCCGGGGCCGGGGGAGCACAGCCACGGTAATATTATAATACAGTAGTGTTACTCGGCCGCATGATAGAAATAAATGCCTACAGCCGCGCGGTACGTAAACATGCGTTAGGGCTGCCCGTCTCCAGCATTTTAATTACATTTGCCTACTTTGTTTCTATTTAGTTTTGTGATTGTAAATATCCTTTTTATATAAATAAATGAAATACTTTGTATATTGAATTGGAAGTGTTCAATAAAAATGCGTGCTGTTTTTTTATTGGTAGAATTAATACCACGTCTTTACTTTGAATTATGCAAACTAACAAAACACACATGCACCGAAGTTTTAACACAAGCGTAAGTAGGTAGGTACCTACCGTATCGTGATTCATTCAGAACCGCATATAACTACCTATTTCACTCGTCTCAATAACTTCCCGTTACTCAATTCGCTTTAATTATTAATCCAAACACGTTTTTTTTCGAGAGATAAAAGGAAATACTTATCCATTAAAAATATAGTCTTACCTTTCAGAGTTTCCAGGTACTTAATTAAAAAAAACTTATGTCTGGATGCGTTATTGACGAATTCATACAACCAAAAACAGCACAATATTTCCTACTCGTCATATTAACTGATTTTTAGAGAAAAAATCGCGCGGTTATTGTTAAAAAAAACAACACACCGTCCGGGTCCGTTCGACACTGCGGTACAGCCGTGACTGTCTGCGCCCCGAGCGCACCCCGTGATCGAGCGATCGCGCGTAGGTATAGCTCTCGTTTCGTCCGTTTGTATGAAGTTGGAGTACTGTATTATAATATTACCACGGTGTGTTGTTTTTTTAACAATAACCGCGCGATTTTTTCTCTAAAAATCAGTTAATATGACGCGTAGGAAATATTGTGCTGTTTTTGGTTGTATGAATTCGTCAATAACGCATCCAGACATAAGTTTTTTTAAATTAAGTACCTGGAAACTCTGAAAGGTAAGACTATAAAATAATTTTACTTACTAGTAGGTAGGTACATAATGTGTGTCTTTATAATGGATAAGTATTTCCTTTTATCTCAGGAAAATAAAGGTGTTTGGATTAATAAATAAAGCGAATAGAGTAACGGAAAGTTATTGAGACCAGTGAAATAGGTAGTTATTATGCGGTTCTGAATGAATCATGATACGGTAGGTACCTACCTACTTACGCTTGTGTTAAAATTTCGGTGCATGTGTGTTTTGTTAGTTTGCATAATTCAAAGTAAAGACGTGGTATTAATTCTACCAATCAAAAAACAACACGCATTTTTATTGAACACTTCCAATTCAATATACAAAGTATTTCATTTATTTATTTATAAAGGATATTTACAATCACAAAACTAAATAGAAACAGAAAGTAGGCAAATGTAATTGAAATGCTGGAGACGGGCAGCCCTAACGCATGTTTACGTACCGCGCGGCTGTAGGTATTTATTTATATCATGCGGCCGAGTTACACTACTGTATTATAATATTACCGTGATATTACCGTGACACTGCGGTACAGCCGTGACTGTCTGCGCCCCGAGCGCACCCCGTGATCGAGGCGCATAGGTATAGCTCACGTTTCGTCCGTTTGTATGAAGTTGGAGTACTGTATTATAATATTACCGTGGCACAGCTGTTCGCAGATCGATGCCCTCCCCGCGCGGCCTTGCACCGCGCCCTCGTCGCCTCGCGTCCCGCTGCGCGCTACTGCACTGCTGCACCGCAGCACCGGAGCACCGGCACACACAAAATTAAATGTAAACACCACCAGCACCAGTGCCTATCCAATCTGCGCTTTCTGCAGTATTTTTGTGCATTAGCAATTTTAACCCAGGCCAGTACCCAGAGTCTAGGTGAACACAATCATTATTATTAATACTTATCTAATTATTATTAAGTCTTTTAATCACTTGTTACCCATCTTGTTATGATTAAATATTACGTTGTTTAAATAACCTACGGCTTATCAATAAATATAATATATGTCGCCGCAAGAGTCTCTATCTGCTAAGATTTCATCTAATTAATAACACTCATGGTTCTATTCCATGATGGTCGATGGTATTGATGAACCTGCCATCTCTGCTTGGCAGTACGATTATTACAAACATTGTTATCGATTAACTGAATAGTTAAGCGCCATCTATTGGTTTTTGTATGAACTAGTACTTAGATCTTCAAGTGACAATTTAGAGAGTAATTGATTAAACTAAAGTCTTTATCTAGAACTACAGTTAAAATTAAGATAAGCAAAAACTTTATGGCAATTGGGATTTTACCAATTTGTTATTGCTCTTTTGGAACTATGATTTGTTTGTATGGCAATATTCCACAGTGTTGTGGAATGTGGCGCCAAGTACGATTTTAGTGGTCAATGACTCAATTTATAATTTTAAACTACGACTAAATCAGTTTTCCTAAAACTAACTACAAACCAAAAAGTAACAAGATTATTTACAAAGCAATTTGTTAGTGAAAGACCTGTTCTTAGCATTAATTAGACCTGCCTTCGATCTGCCGGAAATAGTTTTAAAAACAAAGTGTAAAAAGTAATGAAGCAAGTAATTAAGCTTAAACTTAATAACACCTTTGCATTTGTGAATATTAGTATTGTTTAATTATTACAATAATTAATTGTGAAGTATTCTGGCATTGTTTGTATGTTATAATGAACTTACAATGTAATGAATCACTGAATTGAGTGGGCGTGTCACTTCCGCCGACTCAAGATGGTCGCGCGTGGGCAACGAGGTGTCTCGTTAGCTTAGGATTAGCAAAACAATTGATATGATACTAAGTAATTATTAGTGTTTATTGAAGTGAACGATATTTTAAGTTATGAAAATGAGAACTGTAATACGATTTAAAATAGTGTGAGGAGTTTCTTTGTCCATTCTTCTCCTCAACCGTATTACTTTGCGAATGGACGACTGAACTCTAGAAAGTTTTTAAGTTTCTGTACCTAAATGGTTTAATAGAAATAAACGTTTGGAGTTTGAGTCAAGTGCTGTGTGTGATTTCAAATACCCTACCCTAATCGCACGGCGATGTGATGGCTAGAGAAGAAAAGAAAAGCTTTCCCTGCCGTGATATACAACGTGTAACATAATTAACGCACATCCTGGAATTACTTTGTTCAGAATCGTTTACTGAATCGATTTCTATAATTTTTAATATAGGTAATTTTTTATCCCAAAAATAATTAAAGCTACGTAATTTATAGCCACACTACCCCTGTATAGTCCAAGCCAACTGAAATGGACCGTAACTCAAGGCAATAAGACTTAAAAGTGCAGTTTTATTTGTATTAATACAAATTCCGCCATTCAATACAAAATAAAGAAAAATGAACCTTATTTCAAGTAAGTTAAAGTCGTTACAAATACAGTTAGGTAAACTTGGCGATTCAACCGCACGCACACATTAAACAGGCACTCGTTAAAGGACACAATAGATAAACCAACAAAATGTAAAATATGTGAATTCCCTTTCTCGTGCAAATTAAAAACCTGGGATAGAGCGAGATAGCCACCATGACACCGGGTTGCGCCGGCGCCTACCATCAAAGCTAACTTAAAAATAAATGTAAACAATTTTAGTCACGCCCGGCCTTCCGTTCCGTACAGTGTATGCAAATAGTTCGCGCGCGATGTCAATAATTGACCCAAAATGTTCAATGAAATGGTGACTAATGGTGGACTGTGGCACGTTACAGTGTGGTGATAATGTGGTTCTAGCTGGCAGAACATTCAAGTCAACCAAAGGTATGGTACAAGAGTAGACCGCAGGGTAGGACTATGTTAGCTGCTACTTCGTGGCCATGGAACGTTCCGTCCGAACACAGCCATCGACAGGGGAGCCGATTCTCGTACACGTACTCGTTTTCAAAACGAAATATGGGATTAATTCGATGAGAATCCCCAATCAGCTGATTTGACGACTTTTTTTGTGGGGACGTATTAAATCGTTAGTTTATTTTAAAAAATAGGATAGTGAACGCTTTTGATAAAAAATGACGAAGTGCTTTCTAAATTAAAACATCAATTAAGAAAACAGGCATTAAAATGTATTGAAGTTTTCTAATGAAGTTGAGTCGAGCGACGACGTTAACAGCTGTCTCGAACGCGAGCAAATACCTACTAGGCTAGCAAGACTCACACAGTCGCATACGTAGGTATGAGACCTACGTATGCGACTGTGTGCGTTCGTTGATTTGTACTGTGACTACAACATTCTTCCGGAATTAGGAAAACTAATTTATTAAATAATCATTGTCTAGACATGTTTAATTAAAAATTCAGTGCATGTATTATGATTATAACATAATAAACTAATTGGGGTGTCTGAGGGTGTGCGTTAATTATGTTACATGTTGTATATAAAACTTTTTTTACTGTTGTGTTAATTGTTTTTTTATTTATATACAAATACAGCTACCTCTTTTTCGTAGTAGGTATTCATCACGTATTTCATGAACTATATTTTTTTAATACATCCCCTAATCAAATTTTGGGTCAAAGACCTGGCAGATATCTGGATGTATGTCTTTAGTGCACACATAAATTTCTGCATGTATTTTAATGAATAGAGCAGCGGTGGCCCAGTGGTGGCGGCCCCGACTCACGAACAGTAAGTCGTGGGTTCGAACCCAGGCAGTCGCATTACTTTGTGTAATTTATTTTATCACCATTGCTCTCAAAATGGTGAAGGAAAACATCGTGAGGAAACCGGAAATAATAATATTAACCGGAAATGTCCTAGAATTGAATCAAGTTGTACAATGAAATATTAAGATTACCTTTTTATAAGCTTAAAACGTTATTATAATAAATATTTATTGTTTTTACGCTTAAAACAAAATTATTTAAATTAATTTCCATCAGTCTATTTTTTAAATTCCTTGATTTAATTACTCGAATTAATCCAAATTTACAAAAAAATAATCGATTGGAATAATCGCTTTGAAACATTACAAAGTTTTAAAAAAAAATGGTCGACATGAATGTCATGTCTTCAACGTCAATATCGAATACAAATTGAGTAGTGGTAATGAATATAACGTGTTATTGGTCCTGTGTTAGTAACGTACGCTAAGACCTGGGTATTTTCATGTTGTTTAATATTTGGAATGATGTTTTTCATATTTGTTATCGAATCTATACGCGTCTGTGTGGTACAAAGTGAAAAATAAAAATGTAAACACGCAAGATTGCCGCGAAACTTCGGCTTTAGATTTCAAAATTCATCATAACCACTACTCATATAAATGAAACTATAAATGAATTCGTCATATAATTCAATGACGAGTTAATTATTCTCAACATAGTGGAGCTTGGATGTCCGAAAACTATTTTTTTTATGATTTCTAGCCTCGGCTCTCAAAATGGCGATGACCGTATTTACGTACTTTGATTTTATTAGGGTAAATTTAGAATCTTGCGCGCTAAATATATAACTTTTAATGGCGTTGACAGATCCTTTTATCCAACTCTCTTAAATTAACGCATACTCATAGTATTTGATAATCAAAATAATAATAACAAGAATTAATCGATGTCATATTAATATGTCAAAACACTGTATCAGCTGTATGGTAAGATGAGTAAACGCACAGAGTAAACGTTAACATTTGACGTCATGCACGCGCTCGAGTTTCTTTGGGAACTGTCGGCGCGTTTTCGGTTCAAAGAATTATTTTTAATATAATATATCTTTCTAATTAGCGCGCTTAAAAAAAAAACAAAAAATTGTTTGTTATGAAACTTGTTTAGTGGTCTTGGTGGATCTTTCCAATTATGACAAAAAAAAAAAATAGAATAATACTCAATTCGGAAGTAACCGCGTTGTTTCGTAATAATGCTCATGACTGTGTGGCTGTAGAGTAGATAGTGCTGCATGGATAATTTGTCGCGTAAAATAAGTAAGTCGGATTAACGGTTTTTTCAATACTATATCGGGTTTATTGCAGTTTGATGAAATCCGAACTATGGACTATAAACAGAATGTCAGCCAGAACTTTGACCCTGGAAGATAATATCCAGCGTGTCACAAGATGGCCAATAGTCATCTCCGGTGATTGTGACACCGAAGAATAAGTAAAGCGAGAAATACCAGTGCGCCAATGAAATTGATGTGTGGTAGTCACAATCAGCACGGAGTTTTACAAAATGGAATGGAAGCACAGCATGACTTGCACATTTTGAGTGTCATGGAAATAAACAGATTGTCAAAATGCACTAAGCTGAAAGCAACAAGATTTATTAATTATTAGTGCATAGCCCGAATAATGGCGAAGACCACGTTTATGATCACAGGTGATAGGAATCAAGTGCGTGCGTTCTCCTCGGGAGCAGAAATTCGAATGTGCCACGTAGGCACGTATCCGGGGAGGGGGCGGGATAGTTGGGATTTATCCCCCCCCCCCCCCCCCGAAATCTGACTAAAAATAAACGGGATCATAAACTACGGTACCTAGTTTAAGTTGTTAAAAATTATGGTACAGTGATTTTTCACACAGTTCACATGGATGTTTCAATGTTTGCCCCCCCCCCCCCCCCCCCGGAACCAAAAGTTTGGATACGTGCTTGTGGGCCAGTCCCGGTATACAACATGTAACGTAATTAAAGCACACCCTCAGACACCCCAATTAGTTTATTATGTTATAATCATAATACATGCACTGAATTTTTAATTAAACATGTATAAGCAATGATTATTTAATAAATTAGTTTTCCTAATTCCGGAAGAATGTTGTAGTCACAGTACAAATCAAGAACGCACACAGTCGCATACTTAGGTCTCATACCTACGTATGCGACTGTGTGAGTCTTGCTAGCCTTATAGGTATTCGCTCGCGTTCGAGACAGCTGTTAACGTCGCGTCGTCGCTCGACTCAACTTCAATACATTTTAATGCCTGTTTTCTTAATTGATGTTTTAATTTAGAAAGCACTTCGTCATTTTTTATCAAAAGCGTTCACTATCCTATTTTTTAAAATAAACTAACGATTTAATACGTCCCCACAAAAAAAGTCGTCAAATCAGCTGATTGGGGATTCTCATCGAATTAATCCCATATTTCGTTTTGAAAACGAGTACGTGTACGCCAATCGGCTCCCCTGTCGATGGCTGTATTCGGACGGAACGTTCCATGGCCACGAAGTAGCAGCTAACATAGTCCTACCCTGCGGTCTACTCTTGTACCATACCTTTGGTTGACTTGAATGTTCTGCCAGCTAGAACCACATTATCACCACACTGCACCATGCCACAGTCCTCACCATTAGTCACCATTTCACTGAACATTTTGTGTCAATTATTGCAAAGAATCGCGCGCGAAAAACTATTTGCATAAGTACACTGTACGGAAGTTAGCGCTTGACTAAATATTGTTTACATTTATTTAAGTTAGCTTTGATTGTAGGCGCCGCCAGCGCCGCCCGGTGGCTATCTCGCTCTATCCCAGGTTTTTAATTTGCACGAGAAAGGGAACGAAGACAAGTATGACATATTTCGCATTTTGTTGGTATGGGTAACTATTGTTTCCTTTGTATCCAGTGTCTGTAAGTGTGTGCGTGCGGTTAAATCGCCAAGTTTACTTCAACTGTTTTTGTAAAGACTTAACTTGCTTGAAATAAGGTTCATTTTTCTTTATTTTGTATTGAATGGTGGAATTTGTATTAATACAAATAAAACTGCACTTTTAAAAGTCTTATTGCCTTGAGTTACGGTCCATTTCAGTTTGCTTGGACTATACAGGGGTAGTGTGACTATAAATTAAGTAGCTTTAATTATTTTTGGGATAAAAAATTACCTATATTAAAAATCATAGAAATCGATTCAGTAAACGATTCTGAACAAAGTAATTTCAGGATGTGCGTTAATTATGTTACATGTAGTCATCTACCTAGGATGAATTGGAAATGGCCGGCTCGGGCACGCCGTATAGACAAACAAAGTCAAAGTCAGGGCGCGTATTGAGTACGGACGTTCGTTTGTTTTCATACAAAGCGCGCGGTGGCGGCAACCGTGCGGCGTCGGTATCGCAGCGCTTTCCGACGCCGCACTGTCACTGTCCCGAACATTTCCGACCTGTTGAAGCAGCATAAGATCTACATATTCGCCAGGGCTGCTACAGCGCTGGGTTACAATCTCGTGACTTTAAGTTCGATCCCAGCCTAAAGATTTTCTTTTTATGAATCGTGTCATTTTGTTTGTTTTCTTAACATCTTCTTGTTAAATTTTATGCATTTAAAAAAAAATTGTGCCTAAAAGTCAGACTTTGGGACATGAAGGAGCGTAGGCTGAAGGCCGGTGGAGCTCCGATGGCTGACGGGAGATAGGGCGGCAGCTTTTTTTTTTGCCCGTCCCGTCCATCTGTTGAGCGTCGACTACGCTTTTTAAACCTATCAATCAACCTCAATCTCAAACAAACTAAATTCAATCCAAATTCATAATAATGCATGAATACGTCATTCGGCTCAAGATTCGTTAGCATTCGGTTATGTTGATGCCAAATGACAAGTGCCAAACGCCAAAATGAAACTGGCGCGAGACGGTCGTTGAAGGAAAAGAAAGAGAATGTCATTAAGACGTTAAGGTGGATGCTCCAAGGTAGCCAGCGAAATTCTAATTTTCTGACGTTTTTTGCAATTTGCAGGTCAGTGTCAGGTTGTTTGTTGATTAAAATATGATTCGCGGCTTTAAAACGTATGTAGTTATAGAATTATAATCAACAAAATCATCAATACAACCCTCCGAGCTCATAAAGGTGCAGGAATTACTTTTTCAAGTTCAAAGTCATTCCTGCACCTTTAGGCGCAAATTGCAAAAAACGTAAGAAAATTTGAATTTTGCGGGCTACCCTAAAGCATAGACAGATATGGCAATAGGTACAGTCACAATCAAGAAACTTACATACTAACTGGAATGAGGACGGGCAACCCAAAAACGTTCCGAGCGAGAAAGCTTCAAGAGTGGGTGTTGTCTCTTTCTAATAGGGTGTCCAATAATCATACTAACTCTTGAGACAGTTACAGAGTAGCTGTTATTTTATTATTTAATGATGATGACCTGCAACTCAATAGCATTGTATACGAAATAGCTTCAAGACTCGATGTCATTAACTTTTTATGTTGACTTAAATGTATGTCTGTACTGTCAAGTTGCAAATTATCCATTTTGCAACCTGTCTATCCAGACGACTTTTGTATTCGAGGATTCGAGGACTCCGTTAATATTATATATTTTTTCAGACATCCAAAATCGCATATTCATGCTATGACTGTTTACCTATAATGTTTTAGTAACATTCGCCAATATTTATTTTATATTCCGAAACCATTCATTTTCACTCGCAGCTCGCCAAATGGATTACTTTGCTGGAGAAGCATGGGCAAAATCCTTAGGACCGGCATGGCACGGCACGGTGCGGTGGACTCTTTTCTTTTCAATATTTGTATTTAAACAGCAAACTAGGTACTACCGACACCATGTGCGATGTCCGATGTTTCTAATTTATAAAATATACTTTTGATTACTATGTACGACAACGATGTTCGAAAGTTCGAACTTACTTACTTATTTTATTTGGATATTCTCTATTTAATTTAGTCGTAATAAACAACCAAAGTTAAAAAACTTCCCTGAAAAACGAAATTCCACATCCAGCATACCCTTACTACTACACCCCTTCACACAACACAATTTTACCATATTTAAAGCGGATTATTTCACTTAAATACAGTAAAAGTACTTAAATGACTTCAACGCGAAAATGTATCGGCCATATTGTTTACATCGGTGACAAGGCAAGACAGAGACACCATCCACCTTTGTCGGTTTCTCGCTCGGAACGTTTTTTTTTTTATTGAATCCATTGTACCAATTTAAACTGCAATGTATAGATTCCAGTTTTTAGTATTATATAATCTCATAGCACATGTGTGAGTACTTTGTACTGTTCAGCCACCACTTACATTTAGTTATCTTTCATTGACTTGAATATGCCTTGGTGGCTAAGAGAGAATGTCATGCTCACTCAAATGTCTCGCTGATGGTGGCGGGTGTGTCGGGTCATTTAATTCCCTTAAATATGGTCGAGTTGTTTGGCGCCGATACATGCGTCATGTTCGTGAACGGGCGCTCTCAGTTGGGACTGGTCATCTCTTGGCTGCCACGGTTCGTTCATTTTAATTACTTTTATTTTTTTTTTAAATTTTTGATTGATTATTTTACTCTGGACGCTCTTTAATGTGCACGTCTTTCTACATCGTTCTCACATATATGTATAATCTCAACATGAATGATGTAACCAAGATTTTGTAACAATATTTTGATTTAAAAGAGTGTCCATGGAGTTTCTTGCCCGTTCTTCTCCATAGAGATCTACGTTAGGGAACGGGCAACTACAGTACTTTCTCAAGTTATTATGCCTTGTGACTGTGACTGTAGCTTTGCTTTTATTGTATTTTCGACTTTCAAAAGTGCCGTAATGGTCTAATTGAAATAAATGATTTGAGTTTGAGTTTGAGTTTGAGTTTGAACTCTAGACTTTTGAAATAGAGTTTTATTTTTTATTTTTTTAGCATTTTGTTCGTACTCATTCCAGTTAGTATATAAGTTCCTTGGTCACAATATGAATGTCAGCAAGCAAAGGAAAACTGGACTGGGGCTGGCTGGCAAGTGAAAAAAATAATCGATATATATCGTATCGTCCTTTTTAAAAATATCGCTGGGTGTCGATAACTATTGGGTTATATTTCAATATTTCGATTTATCGTCAGTTTTTGTAAAATTATTTAATATTCCCAAAGCAAAAATAGTATTTTTTATTAATTTATTTCAATCAACTTTGGAACAATTTAACAGAATTATAAAAATATAAAACAACATAACAATTCAATATTTTTTGCCCATGCCTAGCTCAACTGACAGCACAGTGAACTTACGGAAACCATGAAGTTTGACATCTCCTTTATTATTATTATACTCTTTGTTTGACATAATGCTAGATGTTTGGCTAAGGTGTTTGTCAATAAAATTGAACATATTTTAATTGAGAAGTATTAGAAAAACATTAAATCGCTTGTTCCATAACACCGTTTGGTACGAGTAAGCGATAGTGTTAAATACTCGTGATAAAACGTTAGTGCAATCCAGGCGTTTGTTGATCGTATCGATGAGGTACTTAAGAGGCGGAGGCTGTTGAGCGCAGACCAGTGGGCATCGAGCGGGCCGGTGAGCGACAGGACACTGCCGTAGGCGCCATGGAGGGGCAGGCCGACTCCGAGCGCGACAGAGCCCTGTGAGTAGAACCCACTACCTCGAACGATCACCACTGTTTCACTGAGATTCGCATTGCATTCCAAATCATAGCAATCGAATGTCCTCTTTGTAGCAGCACCTATTGAATATTTTCATTGAAAATTTCCCATAACATACATGTATCTAAGCATTCCCTTGTAACAGTAAGGTTTTAGGGATGAATGTCAATATAATGTTTGCAGATCAGGGGTGGACAACAGTGCTGCCGAGGGTGATGGAGACAGGGCGCGCTACAGGTTAGTTTCTCAAATGTATTATATGTGTGTGTGTGTTTTATTTTGTTTATATTATTGTATGTATTGTTTAGTTTGTATTTGTTAGTGATGCTACGAATCATTCCCTCTGCGTCGATTCCCTTTACGTCGACCTGTGAATCAAATGACATCTGTTTTGAAAAGTTTACGCTTGATCTCGAGGTTGCAAAAGTACACTTAAAACAAAAAATTAAACACTTTTACAAATAAAATTATATTTACTTTACACAAATTATGAAAATATTCTATGTATTAGAGACAACAAGGCTATTCTCCAAAATATTGACTAAAATCGTCTTTTTAGTGACCAAAAGTACAAGGCTCGCATACATTCAAGGGAGTCTACCTACATACTGTACATAATTGAAATATAGGTTAAACTAATTATCGAAATACCATCCTGAGTTAGTTGTTTTCTGTTCGCGGCATGTTGTGCTTAAGTTCTGTACCCTAATAAAAGTACTACATCATCAGCCTACAGCAGTCCTCTGCTGGACATAGGCCTCCTCAATCGCACGGCATTCAACTCGATTATCAGCAACTCTCATCCATTTGCTACCAGCCACCCTGCGAAGATTGTCGCTCCACCTAGCCTGAGGGCGTTCCCACCTTACGCTTGCGTTCTCCACTCAACTACACGTCTATCCCAAAGTATGTTGGTTATACAGCCGGTCCATTGCCACTTCAGCTTACTTATTCTGTGAGCCATGTCGACGACTCTGGTTCTCTGACGGATCACCGCGTTGCGAATGCGAACCCTCAGAGAGACTCCAAGCATAGCCCGTTCCATAGCTCACCGAACGACCTTGAATTTATGGACCAGCTGTGCCGTGAGTGTTCACATTTTGGCCCCGTAAGTCATAACAGGCAAGACGCACTGGTTTAAGACCTTAATCTTTAGGCTCTGTGGCGGTTCACGTGACGAGAAAACCTGAAGAAGTTTTCCAAATGCTGCCCAGCCCAACTGAATTCTTCTGTTAGTCTCCCTCTTCAAGTTGTTCTTACCAAACTGCAGAGTTTGGCCAAGGTAGACATATTCTGGCATTGCACAAATCCGAGGGGCCAAGGTAGACATATTCTGGCATTGCACAATTCCGAGGCCATGTGGTTTCATGGGCCTCGGAATGCGCCACCGTCGGGATCCTTACTGACGGTAGGGGGGTATACATCGGCATCGAGTCGACATTGAAGTACCTAGGACTCGTCCTCGACAGTCGGTGGAACTTCGTGGAGCATTTCCGACGTTTGGCCCCCAAACTGGAACGCACCGGGTCTGCCTTCAGGCGGCTCCTGCCCAACTGAGGGGACCAAACGCCTCAGGATCATTGAATGACTTCCCATCCGAAAAAAAAGTAGACATATTCTCGACCAACCCCAAGAGGACCGCCATTGATAACTATTGTTGTCAAAGCCATGACGATCTTGGGGTGACGTGTTCATTGAACATAACCTGGGTTTTGTACAAGTTCACCCGTAGGAATATTGGCAATAAAGCAAGTATTAAATATTCAATCATGTAATTTATTGTATATTTAATACTTGCTTTATTACCAATATTCCTACATGGTAGCAGAGCGTGGTTACACCCTGAAACCAATGCTTATTGAATAAGCAACTATGCCATCCAGCATCTGCTGCAATTCATGCAATGATCCAGCCAACAAAAGTACTAGGCTAGCAGGAAACGAAGATGATGTATTTCAATCACAAGTGTGACAATATTAAACAGTAATTACCTACACCTACTCAGATACCCGGAATATAAAAATACACAACTCCTTGAACCTATGCTAGCCTAGTACTTTTTGGTGGGTTATCAATGTATTATTTAAATACGGATCACCGGATGAGCAAAATAACTGTTTTAATCAAAAAGCCGTATTTCGTTTTTAATGTGTCTGTACTTTGTGACAGCTATGTCGAGGCGAAACAAAAGACAGTTCATCAAAACCAAGAAAAATCATGATTCGATGCAACTACTGCAATGTTTGTTGTGCTAATGAAAAATCTTATAAGGTACAATTCCCAAGGTTCGTTTAACCACTATAGATGGCAACATTGCCACCTGCTGCCATTTTCAGCTGTGGTGCTGCAGTTTGCAGTTTTTAATTTATTGTACCTTTATAAACAGGTGCGACTGAATTTGTAATTTTAAGTAAAAGCTATTCTTTGGGTTTTATTGTTATCTGATTAGTCACATAACAATAAAACCCAAAGATTAGCTTTTTATCGAACCGAGTGTCCAGTCGTTAAGCGCTACGTAGTATTAGCAACCCCTTAGTCATTTTAAAAGACCTGTTCAATGATATCCCACACGATGGGGTAGAGAACGAAAAAAAAATTCATCCCCATTTCACATGTAGGGGAGCTACCCTAAAAAATATATTTCACAAAATTTTATTTTTCCACTTCGGCGTTATTTATATACACACCTCTACAAAATTACAGCTTTCTAGTACTAACGGTCTCTTAGCAAAACCTCGGACAGACAGACAGACACAGACAGACGGACATAGCGAAACTATAAGTGTTCCTGTGTCAGGACTACGGAACCCTAACAAAGCAAATAATAATTGATGTGCAAACTTCAATACATTTTAAAAGTGGAAAAGCAACAAATCAATCGTAAAAAACGGTTTAGACAATTTTGTTTTAAATCAAATTCCTTTCTTATTATAAAGGTTATTCAATCAACATCCTTGCGCACATGAAATTTTCTGTGTTTCACCCAAACGAATTCATAGAGTTTTTCTTTTGCGGCGATTTTAGTCACATTCCGAAGTTTTTGGGATTCCACACTTAGATGGTCGTTGACATAAATACGTTGTAGTGCTCCTTGAAATATAATTGATCTGGGTCTTAGGACACTTGTAATTAATTTTGTTGCTGATAGTGTCAACGATTGAGAATAAGTTCTCATCCTTCTTTAGAGGGACACCCTTAATACATTATTTAGTTTGGATCGCTGATTAAATAAATAAATAAATAAATGAAAGCATTTATTTCAGGTCCGAGACCCATATTAATCAAAAATACAAACACATAAATAATTGAAATAGCAGAATTACATTAGAATTTCATACGGAACAATTTTTAAAAAACAAAAATAAATAGTCACAAATACAAACACATAAATAATTGAAATGTCAGAATTACATAAGAATTAAAAACATGATTAAATTAATAAGTCAAAAGTAAAAATAAATAAATGTCAAAATAATTTATCATATTATTAAAAGATTAAAAAATGTGGAATTACAAGAAATCAAATTTAAATGTCAAATCAATGGTATAGGTATTATTTAAGTATTAGGCCTTAACAACACGCCGGAAGGAGGCCGCCGGACATGCCGGAGGTTTAAAGGAAGAGAGCTCAAGCTTTGTTGACGCTAATTCTGTTTGCAATGAAGAGACAGTGTCCTGAAGCTTCTCAAACTCGGAGGTTTTTTTTCTAGTTCAGCAAGTCTGGTATCAAATTCATCAAGTCTACCACTTGAGAAATCACAACTTTTCTTAAGCTCGGTCAACTCATCTTTAATCGATCTTATGTCACTGACAAGGGTTAGTAAGCTCAGCAGCTGCTGTCTCATTTCGCTAAATTCACCCAGGACTGTATCCAGTGAAGCAGGAGGTTGCGGCGAAAGCAAAGCAGGCGACGATTTACAAGCAGGACATTGCCATTGCGCTCTTCGGTCGGGTCCCAGTTTTCACCAACCCGCTTCGGACACATTTGCACAAGAGAAATCCAAGAATTTCTTGCAACTTCCACATTGCACCCCGTCATTAAACTGATCATTGCAAATTGCACACGTCTTCATCACTAAGATAATTTATTAGGAGATAATTGTAAATGCAACTTTATGGAATCGCGAAAAAGGTTGACGATCTATTTTTTTTGAGCGTAAATGTACTGTGATAGTGCGTGCTCACACGAGAACTGATGAATTAAAATGTAATCGGTAGTATCTAATTTATCCCATACCCAGCTCGTAACAATACTGTAATTCAGCTGCATCTAGTTAGACTGGAAGCTGACCCCAACGCAGTTGGGAAAAGGCAGGCAGATGATGTTCACATAGAACATGATGGATCAGAAATACGCAATATGGATGTCGTGCCAAGGGTACAGTAGAGTACAGAGCGTGCGTGCACTGTGCAGCCTGATGGTGCGCTGCGCGTCGCAGTCGTCGCTGGACGAGTCGTCGCAGCGGCCCGCGGGCGGCGGCGCGGACGCGGCGGCGCACGCCGCGCACCCGGCGCGCCTGCTGGCGGCGCTGGCGCGGCTGCGGCGCGACGCCGTGCTGTGCGACGTGCGCCTGCACGCGCGCGCCGCGCCCGACGTCGCGCCGCCCGACGTCGCGCCCGACGTCGCGCCCGACGCCGCGCCATCCGCTGCGCTGCCCGCGCACCGCGCCGTGCTGGCGGCCGCCTCGCCCTACTTCCACGCCATGTTCACGCAGTTCGACGAGAGCACGCAGCCCACCATCACCATACAGGTAGCTCCCGATCACTGTATAACTACACTTGAGTCCTTTTCTAAAGAAAACGATTGTCTAATAAGTTCATCTTAGTATGACATGTAATTCCCCTCCAAAAACCAAACTTCAAAGCTACATTGGCACAATTGTTTAATTTAGCACTGATTGCCATAACGAAAAATACACCAAAGTTCGCAATCGATCCAAAATTGGGTTAAAAACAAAAGAGTCACCTGGATGCGATACTGGTATTGTATGAGTTGGTCGCGTGTTGTTTCAGAACGTAGAGCCGCTCGCGCTGGAGGCCATCATCGAGTACGTGTACACACCCGACTCGCTCGTCATCACCGAGGACAATGTGCAGGTAGCTCTCCTTGCGATGGACCCGGGAGTCAGCAGCAACAAATGTTAATATGGCCGGTTCGTTGTCACTTCAGCGTGCTGCAGAGTGCAGCTTCACTTTGCCCTCGAAACGATATCCTCACTGGATTTGGTCAACTTCGTCAAGTGGCACTTTCGGCCTCTGGTCTGCTCAGTCGTTTTCTCAATAGAGCGTTTTTTCGCGTTTAGAGCGTCGTTTTCACGTTGTTCTGTCATAAGATCCAGCATAGTTTTTAGATATTGAGGTCGCGACATGACGTAGCTTACCATACGCAATACGACCAGAGCCTGCTGTCGGCGGCGTCGCTGCTGGCGGTGGGCGGCGTGCGCGCGGCCTGCTGCGTGTTCCTGGCCGGCGCGCTGTCGCCCGACAACGCGCTCGGCATCCGCGCCTTCGCCGAGCTGCACGCCTGCGCCGACCTGGCCACCGCCGCCTCGCGCTACATCGAGCACCACTTCGCGGAGGTGCTGGACTCGGACGAGTTCCTGGCGCTGGAGGCCGGCGCGCTGGGCGCGCTGCTGGACAACGACCGCATCACCGTGCCGGGCGAGGAGGCCATCCTGGACGCCGTGCTGCGCTGGCTGCAGGCGGCGCCGGGCGCGCGCGGCCCGCACCTGGGCGCGCTGCTGGAGCACGTGCGCCTGCCGCTGCTGGCGCGCGAGTCGCTGCTGGCGCGCGCGGCGGCCGAGCCGCTGGCCAGCGCCGGGCTGCGCGTGAAGGACCTGCTCATCGAGGCGCTGTCCTTCCACCTCATGCGGCCCGAGGGGCGCGCGGCGTGCGCGGCCGAGTGCGCGCGCGCCCGGCCGCGCCAGCCGCCCCGGGCCCCGCGCCAGCTGCTGGTGGTGGGCGGCCAGGCGCCCAAGGCCGTGCGCGACGTGGAGGGCTACCAGCTGGACGCGGCCCGCTGGCGCCCGCAGGCCGAGCTGCTGTCGCGCCGCTGCCGCGCGGGGCTGGCCGTGCTGCAGGGCAAGGTCTACGCCGTGGGCGGCTTCAACGGTGAGCCGTCACTCTACGACCTCCGAACGTAATAGGGAGCCACAGAACTCTTTCCGTTATGAACTGATCTGACATACTAAACTACGTCTGTATAATACGCGCAAAAGAACATGATATTTTTTACCCCTCTTTAGTTGAGAATTCGAAATATCCTACACAAATTCTTGTCATGTATAATTTTTTTAATAAAATATTAAACTCATAAACTACCCTTTTAAATTAATTTAATAAAAAATAAAATGTATTAATATGGGACCACCACGTAAGCTTTCTCTACCAAAAAACCGGCCACGTGCGTGTCGGGCCACGCGCAGTGTATGGTTTCGTAGTAGCCCGTTATCACAATATCGGACGAACCCGATGGTACAGCGCCATCTAGCGGCAGCTTTGTGAAACTTATAATAATTTATTATGTTTGTTTTTCAATGCAAGTCTTTACCCGTTATAAACAAGCAACTTCTTCATCTTAGTTACTTTATAGGATGTATTCTAAAGATTTTGTATTTGGTACAAAATTATCCAACACCCAAGTTCAACGACTATTGCTGCCAAACTAATAAAGTTATCTTAAGGTGGATGCTCCACGGTAGCCCGCGAAATTCAAATTTTCTTATGTTTTTTGCTATTTCCAGGTCAGTGTCAGGTTGTTTGTTGATTAAAATTTGAATCGCGGCTGTAACACGTATGTAGTTATAGAATTATAATCATCAAAATCATCAATACAACCCTCCAAGCTCATAAAGGTGTAGGAATTTACTTTTTCAAGGTCAAAGTCATTCCTGCACCTTTATGCGCTTGGAGGGTTGTATTGATGTGTTAGAGCCGCGAACATATTTTAATCAACATACAACCTGATACTGACCTGCAAATTGCAAAAAACGTAAGAAAATTTTAATTTCGCGGGCTACCCTGACGCTTTCACCTTAACCGCTATAGTTTTCCTTTAGAGTTCATGAAATGCACTATCATCATGAATTTTTCCAGATTTTTCAAGCTAGCAGTTTAGCTTTTAGAGGGGAGGAGGAAAGTAACTTATTTAGTCCCGAGATGGGGTTTGGTGCCCGAGCGCAGCGAGGACGCTAATAATTCGAGGGACTAAATAAGTTTTTAACCCGAGGTAAACACTGCTTTTCATTACGAATACACTTAAACAAACAAAAATAAAAACATGAATCAACTCGCAAAAGCAAATGAAGATCGGATTGCCGCTTTCCCGCCTATTTTGTTTTTTTTTTCTGTGGCCGCTATTCAGCCATTACCTATTTTTAATTTTCTTTCCTTTTTTCAAATCTATGTTATTTTGAAGAAATAGTTGAAACTGAATTATAATAAAGTTATTTAAAAAAAATATATTCTTTAATTAATTAACTTTAAGTTATTTAAATTTTACATCGTGGCTGTATAGATAGTTGGAACATGGTTCAATAGAAAAATAAACATTTTTTTTAATAATTTGACAGCTGTCAGTTGAAAACGTTTTTCTCTAGGGCTGAAAAGTATTACTTTCAACCATAGAGATGCGCAAAACGTGTCTAACAAAAGATAAGGAGTGATATGTATATTTTTGCTTCCGGAACTAGTCCACTAGTTCCTAAAGGAACTAATGAACGTTACTATTCGTTTAGTACCACAGAAAAGTTCCAGTACCATTGTAGTTCAGAACTATCAAAACAAAACCGAAATGATTGAAAGAAAAATCCGTTACTAAAAACTAGACGAGTTGTTGAAGGAACTATTATTTAATCTGTGTGTGTTGTCATACGATAATACGGTTATTTTTAATATACTACATAATTCTTTCCATTCGAACATACGATGTGTTCCCATCTCGTTCTATCATAGGCGTGGCGGTGCGTTGATGTGCGATGGCGCGAGAGCTAGCAGAGCGCTTCGGAAATGTCGGAACTACTCGGTACTAGAAGAACTAAAGGACACATTTGAATTGGTAGTGAACGAGTGAGTGGTGTAGTACCGGGACTGGAAGTATATCATTTTCATGACTCGTTCCGGAACTACCCAAGTCTATTCAACCAGCTCCTCAGGCAACTTCAGACCTACTTTCCGAGCATGAGTAATGAAAAATATGTTATACAAGCAATAGTGTGGTCACAATAACGTGGATTGTGTCGGTCTCGGTGATGCTGGTACGTAACTGGTGCGTGTGCACTGTGCAGGCACCCTGCGCGTGCGCAGCGTGGACGTGTACGACGTGGCGACCGACACCTGGAGCGCAGGGCCCCCGCTGTGCGCGCGCCGCTCCACCCTCGGCGTGGCCGTCATCGGGCACGTCATCTACGCGGTGGGCGGGTGAGTGTGCCGCGCGTGCGTGCTGCGTGCGTGCGTGCGTGCGTGCGTGCGTGCGTGCGTGACCGCCTGACGTGCGCCGCAGGTTCGACGGCGCCACGGGGCTGAGCTCGGCCGAGGCGCTGGACACGCGCGAGGGCGTGTGGCGACCCATCGCGCCCATGTCCACGCGCCGCTCGTCCGTGGGCGTGGGCGTGCTGGGCGGCAAGCTGTACGCCGTGGGCGGCTACGACGGCGCCTCGCGCCAGTGCCTGCACACCGTGGAGCGCTACGACCCCGCGGCCGACGCCTGGGAGCCCGTGGAGGACATGGGCGCGCGCCGCTCGGGCTGCGGCGTGGGCGTGGTGGACGGCGCGCTGTACGCCGTGGGCGGCCACGACGGGCCCGCCGTGCGCCGCAGCGTGGAGCGCTGGGCGGGCGCGGGCTGGGCGCCGGCGCCGCCCATGCGCACGGCGCGGCGCAACGCGGCCGTGGCGGCGCACGCGGGCCGGCTGTACGTGGTGGGCGGCGACGACGGCGCGGCCAACCTCAGCAGCGTGGAGGTGTTCGACCCGGCGGGCGGCAGCTGGGCGCTGCTGCCGGCCGGCATGGCGCTGGGCCGCTCGTACGCCGGCGTGTGCGTGGTGGAGCGCGCCTCGTGACGCGCGGGGGGGGCGCCGCTCACCCCGCCGCGCGCCCCCTGCCTGCCCGCCCGCCCGCGCCTGCACGAGCCGGGGTACGCGAACGTGGGCCTGTACGCGAACGTCGGAGCCGGAGTGGCGGGGGTCCCGGCTGCGGCGGTGCCCTCGGGGCTGGCGGGGCCCTCGGGGCTGGCGGGGCCCTCGGGGTCGGCCGGGCCCTCGGGGCTGGCGGGACCTGACCTGCATGGCCCGGCGCCGCCACACTGGAGGCCGCTGTACGTGCAGCGACAAGATTCCGATCAGGTATTAAAATCCGATCACCCGTTTTGCGTGAATGAGTAACAAACGTCTATATACAGGGTGTCCGCCAACGAATGGATAACCTTGAAATGGCCCTTAGCAGAACCCATGGCCATTCAGAAAAAAGTACGAAAAAAAAAACTATCTTATAAATAAACTAGCTGTTGCCCGCGGCTTCGCCCGCGTGAAGTTCGGTAACTATCCCGCAGGATCATACTAAAGGGATAAATAGTAATTATCCTACATGTTAATCCAGGTTATAACCATCATAACAATTATAATCATCACTATCACCATCATTATCTTGTGGTGATTGTTCACCATCACCATCACAATCACTATCATCACAATCACTATTATCGTAATCACAGTCACCATCATCACAATCATCATCATCGTAATCACAATCATTATCATCGTAACAACAATCATCGTCATCGTAATCACAATCATTATCATCGTAATCACAATCATTATCATCGTAATCACAATAATTATCATCGTAATAACAATCATCGTCATCGTAATCACTATCATTATCACCGTAATCACAATCATCATTATCACAATCATCACAATAAATCAAAAATAACCCTGTATAGAAGTCGAATCCACCATATTCTGGATCTCAAAATAAATGCCATATTCGTAATCAGCACCCCTGATAATCTCGATATCGACACCCATATTGATTTTTAGACATTTCAACCCCATCGCACCCCAACAGGGGATGATGGTATTTCAGGTCCGCCACATTAAATCTTAAATTCGTTGTTTTTGCAACTATACCCATGTTGATTTTCAGACTTTGTCACCCCATTTCTCCATATTAGGGGTTGACTTCTGAAAAAAATTGAAACAAATGTTTTCAAATTTATCAAAATCAAAGCATTTATTTCAATTAGGCCACTTACAGGCACTTTTGAATTGTCGAAACAAAGATGAAAATTAAATGTAGCTACAGTCCCAGTCACAAGGCATAAAAACTGTGAAAGTACTGTAGTTGCCCATTCCCTAGCGTTCCATTCTCTATGGAGAAGAACGGGCAATAAACTCCATGGACACTCTTTTAAATCAGAATATTTTTACAAAACCTTGGTTACATCATTCATGTTGAGATTGTACATTATGTGAGAACAATGTAGTAAGATGTGCACGTTAAAAGTGTCCACAGTAAAAATCAAACAAAATCAAAAATAAAAATAATTAATTCAAATAAGCCGTGGTACCCAAGAGCTGACCAGTCCCATCTGACAGCGCCCGTTCACGAACATGACGCATGGATCAGCACCATTCAACTCAACCATTTTGAAGGGAACTAATGATCCGACACACGCGCCACCATCAGTGAGACATTTGAGTGAGCATGACATACTCTTAACCGCCAGGGCACATTCAAGTCAAGAAAAGACGTAGGTTTCCAGCGACTGATAGCATTCTAGTACATAGC
Organism: Xestia rhomboidea; assembly: GCA_963853795.1. Lineage (NCBI taxonomy): Eukaryota > Metazoa > Arthropoda > Insecta > Lepidoptera > Noctuidae > Xestia > Xestia rhomboidea. The sequence goes on from OY970775.1 coordinate 19,605,762, forward strand.
ACTCACACAATATGGGATATGCGTTTATTTTTTTATACGGCTGCCCAAAATAAGGAGTGTTATTAAATTCAATATTTTAATACCAAAAATATTGAATTTATACAATACAAAGATAGTTGTACAATCTTCAGCAGCTCCAACAATACAATTAGTGCTATCCATTTATGCGCCCCTGTCCTTGTGGAGCAGGACCGGCATTGAGCCAAGCATTTTTATCAGCGATATAATCGTCCAATTTGTAATATGCTTGCTTACTTAATGTGCGTTTAATGCATGTTTTAAATTTTGTTTCATTCAGTTCAAGAATGCTTTGTGGAATTTTATTATATCATCTCAAACAGTACCCCATGAAAGAAGAGTCTACTTTAGCGAGACTGAAGCCTGGCTGAACTAATTGGTCCCTATTTCTAGTACTGTAATTGTGTCTGTCACCTCTTTTACCAAAAAGATGTAGATTGTTCTTACGTACATTATGTTTTCGTAGATGTATTGACAATGTACAGTCATGATGTTACTTTGCTTAAACAGTTCCCTCAGAGAATCGCGCCTACGAAGATTGTATATGGCTCTGATGGCTCTTTTTTTGCAGAATGAATATAGACTCAATGTCTGCAGCCCGTCCCCATAATACAATGCCATAAGACATTATACTATGAAAGTAGCTAAAATAGACCAATCTAGCAGTATCTACATCAGTAAATTGACGGATTTTTCTAATACCATATGCTGCTGAACTTAGCCGCCCCGCCAGAGATGTTAAATGAGAACCCCATTGGAGCCTTGAATCAAGCGTAATCCCCAGGAAAACCGTTTTATCCACGAATTAAAGTTTCTCTATTCAATATTAGATCACAATCGCTACTTTTGACATTCGGTAAAGCAAATCTTATGCATTTCGTTTTTTTTCTCATTGAGTACCAAATTGTTTGCTGTGAACCAATTATGGACCTGAAGTAGGGCATTATTCACGTCATCTAGATTTTGGGCCCGCCTATTTATCTTAAAAATTAGGGAAGTGTCATCGGCAAATAACACCATATTTTGAGGTTGGTTTTTCAGTAAATACGGTAGATCATTTATATATACTAAGAAGAGGAAAGGACCCAATATTGAGCCTTGCGGAACCCCCATTTTGACTTTTAAACCCTGTGAATTAACACCATTTATTTGAACATATTGTTGTCTATTACTCAAATAAGATTTTACCAAACTAAGTGCAAGTTTACCTAGTCCGTAAATGCTCAAGTTTCAAAAGTAATGTGTCGTGATTTACACAATCAAATGCTTTGGAGAGGTCACAAAATATTCCTACAGCGTCCTGGGACTCTTCCCACGCCGCAAATATGTGCTTTAATAAAGTTACACCAGCGTCAGTTGTACAACGTCCCTTAGTGAAACCATACTGTTGATCGTGTAAGATTCTGATCGATAGGAGTACTCCTGTTAAGTTTCGAATAAAATAGTCTAACTAATCTTGTTTCCCCACACAAACTTTGGAGCCCCGGTTAACCCCCTTAGGGGGTGAATTTTTAAAAATCCTTTCTTAGTGCACCCCTAGATCACAGAAATAAGGAACCTACCATCGGTTTGGGCTGTGCGTTGATGTGTCACCCAGTCAGTCAGTTTACCATTTTATGTATATAGATTGCATCCGCAGATGTAGGACCTGCTTAAGAATGGGAGGCCATATTACAGTTTTTTGCTTCAGTAATTTTTTCTCCTTGTCTACATTAATAGCAACAATACATTACGAGCTGCCAACCCGCCATACTTTACATACAAACGCTCGCGCGTAATTTTGCTGTTGTTGCACATATATCTTTGATTTTTTTGAATTAATAGGTATCTTGTGCACTATATCTAGGCTTCTAACAAAGACAAAAATAAAAATTTCTAGAAACGAATTCAGTATAAGCCTCCAAAAAATGCTATTTTGCACAAGTATTACTTCAACTTTGGCCGTTCATAATGTTCTCATAAATTGTAAAAGTAAAGAAAACATTTTGATAGAAGCCTTGCAAATGTAGTGTAGATTCTAAATGACAAATTTTTATTTCACAATTATTCAAAAAGACGTATTTGCTGGAACAAGTTTTCTAAATTTTCGAACACTATTTTTCGTTAAATTTTATCGCATTAGGCGGTATGAGGTGCGCGGGAAACGAGTAGTGCGGGGTCGGGTCTTGGTTAGGCAAGTTGAAAGAATATCGCCGCGATGGCTCTGGATGAAACAACAAGCTTTTCAACCATGCTCGCGTTGACGATAGACGGGCCGGGAAGGGCCCTCTTAATAGCAATATTTAAGGTAGATACAATAATGCCATGTACCATTATCAAATCTACTTGAAACCGACATTATTTTAAAATTATTGGTCTCTCATGTCTGACATGAGTATCATGTCATAAATTTAAGCTCTCCACTCCAGACAAGTTAGCTTTTCTTAAGTCCATTTATTCATAAATAGATCTTACTTAATCGATTTAGGGAGACAATTCTAAGAACAAAAAAGGAACCAAGGCTCCAAGAGCGAGCGAAGCGAACTCGAAAAGTTTATAATTGTTTCGCCCCTTCATATAGAAGTTATTTGGTCGACTTACAAAGTTAAGATGCAAGAGGAACTTGGCTGCATGAGCGAGCGTAGCGAGCTCAAGATTTTTTAGTCAAATTCTATGAAATAATAATTAGTTGTATTCGAAAATTTTATATCTTTCCTCAGAAGAGAAAAAGAAGAAGAGAAAGATTACCAATCTTAAAACCGCACTAGTTATCTATTACGCCTATGCATGGCTCAGCTACGGCGTGATAGTGTGGGGAAACAGTACAGACGCAACGACACTTTTTATATTGCGAAAAAGACTGATAAGAATATTAGTAAATATAGAAGACACCGACAGCTGTAAATCTCATTTTCCAGAACATAAAATATTGACCCTCCCCTGCTTATACATTCTAGAAATTTGCAAATTTGTTCGAAAATACCTACATTTTTACACTACACGAGAAAATATACAGTCAAGATACACATTACGTCATAAAAATAGTCTAAACGTACCAAGCTCTAAGCTAAAAATGCATTCAGCAAGTAAGTCATGTCAATGAAAGTTTATACTTGCTGGCCTACTTGAAATAAATGCTTGAAAAAAAAATAAATGCTATAATACATTGCCGGAAAGAATGAAAAAGGAACAAAAATTGTATTAATTTATTAATAAGTTACAACAATTTTTATTATATAACTGATATTATACTATTAAATGAATATCTAAATGACAAATTTTAAATAATACACATATATATTTTTTTTATATTAAGTATTGTTACTTTAGTATTACCAACTAATTAGAGAAATGAAAGCCCTCTTTCGCTGTTGTACTTGGGTGTGGGTTCCATATCAGTCCTCCCGCAGTCGGCGCTGTTCGCGCCGGAGCGCGGCTGGCGCGCGCAGACGCTGCAGCCGCACGCGCGCGCCGCCGTGCTGGTGCGGCGCGTGGCGTCGTGCGCCGCGCTGGCGCCGCCCGTGCTGCTGCTGCTGCCGCCGCGCTCCGCCGCCTCCGCCGCCTCCACCGAGTCCGACGACGACTGAGCGTTACTTCTGTGCATAGCGTCGCGTATATTTTTTAAATTTAAGGAAGTTAATAAATATGTGTAAAATCATTACATGTCATATTTTATTCCGCAAGTGTATTCCCATAGTCAGACGATACGTACATGACGATACATGAAAAAAGTTCTATTGTTTCTGCTAGCTATAATCAGAGTGTCTGTCAGACGCATCGTCGATGTTGCCGTGTGCGAGAGCATTCTTGCAACAAATCACGGGATAGGAGTTTAGGAAAGTGCGATTCCGTGCTGCTAGATGAGGTTTAACCCTTACGTCCTGGCCACAGCCACAGTATAAAATATGGACCGAAACTAAGCCTAGTTGATGCAATAATTACCTAAGCTCCATTCATAGGGTTGTCCCTTTTAATGTTGTTGATATTGTTTTTGAAGTGAAAACTTCTTTAGGCGCGTTGAGCACTTTTTGGGTGAAGGAAAAACATTGAACTCATCGTCACCTTTTTTTTTTGTGAAATCGCAAAAGGAGGCTACCGCTGACCAGGCCTCCGCGCTCCCCAGCATGGCGTCCGCCAACGCACGCCGGGAAGCGGGAGGCCCAGTCGCCCGCGAGGTGACGGGTGCAATGCGGGCGGAGGCACCTCCGTGCCTGTCGCTCGCTCGTCACCGTGAGGAGGGAGGGCAAACGCCCCTTCCCCCCCTCACCGCCCACGGAGCGGTGCGGCGAGAGGATCATGTTTTGCTCATGATCCTCCCACCGCGCCGCCCCGCCTCCTCCCTCTGCGAGAACCTCGCAAAAGGAGGACCCCACTCCCCTGCCATGCCCTCTGCTACGCCCGCTGCTCAGAGGGGCACGCAGGGGAAACGCACACCGCACTTCGCATGACGGGAATTTGATCATACGAAGTGCGATGCGCCCCCCCCCCCCCCCCCCCCGGAATGCGCCTGGTGGTTTTTGTTGCGTCTATTTCTTATGGAATTAGACCAAGAACAGGGCGGCAACCACGTGAAGGTGAACACACCAGACTTGCCTTGAGGATCTACACGACCGTAGCGCTCTCCCTCAAGACCCTTACTGCCTCCCTTAGAGGCGGTAGGGTACCGCTTCTAAGGGAGGCAGTAAGGTAGACCTGCATCTATGCTACCATGCAAAGCATGAGCAAAGCATGTCGTTGTGCAACCGCGAAAGCATAAATACAGATCCGCCCCAACTCATCGTCACCGTAACGTAAGTAACGTAACGTGCGGTCACGCTTCGTAGCACTACTCGTAGCCTCGTAGGCAATCCGCTACGGCGTAGTACCACATAGGCATGCGCAGGGCACAACCAGTGGTACGACTGGGGCGGGGACGAAGGGGTTGAGTAGAGGGCGAGGGATAGGTCGTATCATCATTTCAGCCGAAAGACATCCACTGCTGGACATAGGCCTCCCCCAAGTGTCGCCACATTGGCCGGTCCCGTGCGAATCGCATCCAGCGGATTCCCGCAACCTTCACCAAGTCATCGGTCCACCTAGTGGGCCTTCCCTTCCTCTTTCTCGAAGTTAGACCTACATAACCGGACCGTTTGTCCCAGGTACACATAATCCTCTACAACTTCGAGAGTCTCCGATCTTGATAGGAGTGGTTGTGACAGGGGCATTCAACATGAACTTGGTTTTGTCCATGTTCATTGTAAGACCCACTCTTCCGAAAGCTTTACTGAGGTCATCGAGCATTGTACTGAGGTCCTTCATGGTCTCAGCCATGACCACTATATCGTCGGCAAACTGAAGGTGAGCGATGTACTCGCCATTAAAGTTAATGCCTAGCCCTGTCCAGTCCAGAACCTTGACGACAACCTCCAGTGCAGCGGTGAAAAGTTTCAGAGATATCACGTCTCCCTGTCTTACACCTCGCTACAGTAGGATAGGTTCTAAGGCTTGGTCCTGAAGTTGGACTGACATGGTGGCGTTTTTGTACAAACACTTCAACACCTCGACGTACCGATAGTCGATTTGGCACCGTTGGAGCGACTGCAGTACAGCTCTCGATCAAATCGAAGGCTTTCTCGTAGTCCACAAACGCTAAACAGAGAGGCAGGTTATACTCTTTGGTCTTCTGTATATATAACCTGCCGCAGCGTTATGTATGTGGTCCACAGTGCTAAAGTCTTTTTGGAAACCCGCTTGTTCGGGAGGCTGAAAATCGTCAAACCTGCGCGCGAGACGATTCGTGATGACTCTTAAAAACAACTTGTAAACATGGCTTAAAAGTGAGATGGGCCTATAATTTTTTAACCGGGCATTGTCGCCCTTCTTGAAGAAGAGCACCACCACACCCCTGCCCCATGCCTGTGGTGTTTTCCCCTCGAGAATGACGGAATTAAAAAGCTTCTGAAGGGCCTTAAGTACCGGTTTTCGCCTTCAGGAGTTCGGCCGTAATTCCGTCATCACCCGGTGCCTTGTTGTTTTTGAGCTGTTTCAGAGCCATCCTAATCTCGAACAGGCTGACGTCCGTGATGTCTTCGGTATAGTGTCGGGTCAGGCTAGCTCTTGGGTCGTTTGCTAGGTCGACAACGGGTTTACTGGTTGACGTGTACAACTGTCCATAAAAGCTCTCGATCTCCCACAGAAGCTCCGGTTTGGCGGATAAGATCCTCCATCGTCGGTCTTCAGTTTCGTGAGCTGGCTCTGCCCAATAGCCAGATCTCTTGTAAATACCTCGGAGCCTTTATTCCGCTCAATAGCGGCTTTAATACGCTCGGTGTTAAAGCGGCGAAGGTCGTTCTTCAAGGATTTAGAGATCCGTCTATTGAGCTGCCGGTATTTCCACACCAACACACAAAATAGTGAATAAAAACAAAACAGTGAATAAAAGGCCTTTTTATTCACTGTTTTGCGTGAATAAAATAAGCTTTTTAGAGTAGGTATGGTATAAAATTATTTGTTTTGGTCGTGCGATGCCGAGTCCGTCCACCGATGCCGCCGCGCGCGCCGCTCTCTGAGTTGCGCCCGCCTCGATACTCGCTAGTACATTTATTTCACTCGCCCACCGCGCAGCCCGTCGCCGCCGCGAGGTTCACCCGCGCCGCAAAACGCGTCGTTGTCTAGCATTTGTTTTCGCCGCTCACGCCGCCGCCGCCGCCACCGACACCGCCGCCGCACTACTGCACCGTCCAGTACGGGGCGCTATGAACGTGGCGGAGCTGTGGACGAACATCAAATGTATCGGATCTGACAGGTAAGAGTTGTAGAGATCCTAAGCAACTGCAGTCCTTCTATATTCTATAGCTATGTATTATAGTGATGTAGCGCCGTGCAGTACGGTACACTGGTACAGTTAAAGACGGGTAGTCGACGCATTTGGCGTTAATTAACGAAACTAGACCGTCCATTTTTGTTCATCGACTAGTCCATCAACTAGTTGAATTCGTCGACTAGTTTAATGCGGCGACTTGGTTATGCAGACGTTTTAAATAAACTTTGCAACAAAGTCTATTACGGTGACGGCGACGTAGGCAGTAGACTAGACTTCAAAATAATCGTGTGCGTTACCCCAGCCAGATCTTGTCGAAAATCGTCAACTAAGTGCAATAGATAATTAGAAATACAGCTTCTGTAATTGGTAAGCTGATTTTTAAATTTGGTATGCTGATAGATTTTTAATTATTTGATAAAAACACTTCCGGCTGGAGTGACGTTACCCCAGCCAGATCTTTTGTTTTCTAATGGATATTTCGAAATAAATCTTATGTAAATAATTAGAAATCAATTTGAAATAAATGGTACAACTTAATTTGTATTTGTATTTGCATTTGCCATGGTTGCGAAGATATTTAAAATCCTGCTGGGGTAACGTTTTACACGATGGCTGTATCTCGGAATTGACTATACGGATGATTGTAATATTTGTACATGAGATCTGGCTAATTAGTTATAATTTGTTACGCAACAAACGAATCCACTTTAATGCACCGTTTTGAAGTTATTTTAGTAAATAGAAAATATGCTTTAGTAGGTCCTAGCACTTCCAATAAGCGCTCCAAAGACTAAACTTAAACGTTATTATATAGGTAATTACTGTCTTTAGATGGTACCGAAGTTTCATTAGTATACTATACGTAATTAAAAAGTTATGATGATTGTTCGGCCACGGCGCGCAGCCGAGTTATTTAACGACCGAATAACCGCGAGTTTCCTGTAGTAGTCGTAACTGAATCTTATATCAATAATTAAAAATACAGTTCAATTATATACATGTCACCGCAAGAGTCTCTATCTGCTAAGATTTAATCTAATTAATAACACTCATAATTCTATTCCATGATAATATTGATGAACCTGCCATCTCTGCTTGGCAGTATGATTATTACAAACATAGTCATCGATTAACAGAAGAGTTATGAGCCATCTATTGGCTTTTGTATTAAATAGTACTTAGATCTTCAAGTGACAATTTAGAGAGTAATTTAATAAACATAAGTCTTTATCTAGAACTACAGTTAAAATTAAGATAGGCAACTATTTTATGACAATTGGGATTTTACCTATATTATGTTACTAGCTGTTGCCCGCGGCTTCGCCCGCGTGAAGTTCGGTTACTGTCCCACTGGATCAAAATAAAGGGATACATAGTATCCTACATGTTAATAAATCACTGTCACAATCACTGTCACAATCACTGTCACAATCACTGTCACAATCACTATCACTATCACAATCACAATCATTACCATCGTTATCATAATTGTTATCATCGTAATCACAATCATCACAATAAATCTAAAATAACCCTGTATAGAAGTCAAATACACTATCTTATGGATCTCAAAATAAATGGCATATTCGTAATCAGCACCCTTGATAATCTCGGAAACGACACCCATATTGATTTTTAGATATTTCAACCCCATTGCACCCCAATAGGGGATGATGGTATTTCAGGTCCACCATTTTCGATCTTAAAATCGTTGTTTTTGTAATACACCATACAAACTATACCAATGTTGATTTTCAGACTTTGTCACCCCATTTCCCTCTTTGGGGTTAAATTCTGAAAAAACCTGAACCCCCTTTTTATACTTATTTACCAATAGGAGCACTCCTGCGAAGTTTCGAATAAAATAGTCTAACTAATCTTGTTTCCCCATACAAACTTTGGAACCCCGTTAATCCCCCTCAGGGGATGAAATTTGAAAAATCTTTTCTTAATGCACCCCTAGACCACATAAGGAACCTACTTGCCAAATTTGGAATCTGCAGACCCAGTGGTTTAGGCTGTGCATAGATTTTTATACTTTGTCACCCCATTTCCCCCTCTTAGGGGTTGAATTCTGAAAAAACCTGAAACCCGTTTCTACTCATTTATCAATAGGAGCACTCCTGTTAAGTTTCGAACAAAAAAGTGTAACTAATCTTGTTTCCCCATACAAACTTTGGAGCCCCGTTTAACGCCTTTAGGGGTTGAATTTTGAAAAATCCTTTCTTAGTGCACCCCTAGATCACATAAGGAACCTATGTGCCAAATTTGGAATCTCTAGACTCAGAGATATGGGCTGTGCATTGATTTTTAGACTTTGTCACCCCATTTCCCCCTGTTAGGGGTTGAAATCTGAAAAATCCTGAAACCCGTTTCTACTCATTTATCAATAGGAGCACTCCTGTGAAGTTTCGATTAAAATAGTCTAACTAATCTTGTTTCCCCATACAAACTTTTGAGCCCTGTTTAACCCCCTTAAGGGGTGAGTTTTGAAAAATCCTTTCTTATTGCACCCCTAGACCACATAAGAAACCTACTTGTCAAATTTGGAAGCTGTAGACCCAGCGGTTTGGGCTGTGCGTTGATAGATGAGTCAGTCAGTCAGTCAGTCAGTTTCTTCTTTTATATATTTAGATTGCTCTTTTGGCACTATGATTTGTTTGTATGGCAACATTCCACAGTGTTGTGGAATGATGAAACTTCGGTACCATTTATAGACAGTAATTACCTATATAATAACGTTTAAGTTTAGTCTTTGCAGCGCTTATTGGAAGTGCTAGGACCTACTAAAGCATATTTTCTATTTACTAAAATAACTTCAAAACAGTGCATTAAAGTGGATTCGTTTGTTGCGTAACGAATTATAACTAATTAGCCAGATCTCATGTACAAATATTACAATCATCCGTATAGTCAATTCCGAGATACAGCCATCGTGTAAAACGTTACCCCAGCAGGATTTTAAATATCTTCGCAACCATAGCAAATACAAATTAAGTTGTACCATTTATTTCAAATTGATTTCTAATTATTTACATAAGATTTATTTCAAAATATCCATTAGAAAACAAAAGATCTGGCTGGGGTAACGTTACTCCAGCCGGAAGTGTTTTTTATCAAATAATTAAAAAACTATTAGCATACCAAATTTAAAAATCAGCTTACCAATTGCAGAAGCTGTAGGTATTTCTAATTATCTATTGCACTTAGATGACGATTTTCGACAAGATCTGGCTGGGGTAACGCACACAAAATAATCACTCTAACAAATTTAACTTTAAATCTAGCAGACAGAGTTGATATTTGTACGGGACGGATGTACGGCAAGTAACACAAATTCATTCGTCGTGGTATACAAATAACAACTCTCTTTTGCAAGGTTTTGAGTTAAAATTTGTTTGAGCGATTATTTTATTTCCAAGGACGAATGAATTTGCCTACGTTCTTGAGTCGGTAGCCCTAGTGCTCTAACCGTTGATTCGTTCACAGTACGTCGACGGTCGAATTAACTAGTTCGTTCATTCAACGCTCATCACTAGGTAAGTAGGTACAGTGCAAGTACAGTGCGCGCCAGCCCGCCGCGCGCGCCGCACGTGTGTCCAAGTGCGCGAGTGTCAGTGCAGCCGGCCGCGGTTAACGGCACCTGTCGCAGCTCGCAGTGCGTGTCCACAGACGTCTCCGCACAATACGTTATACACTTCATAGCTCTCATTTATTACTTGTTCAATTAACTAGTCCTGTAAATACCTACATGAACAACTTAAATATTTGCAGATAACTTATTTGTAAATTAGTTGACACCTGTGACCACCATAATTTGTCCCTACTTCAGCAGCCAAGACAAGCCTATGCCTGCCTGGGCTGCCAGGTCATCTGTCCCTTGGTGTAAAGTGCAACTGACCCACACAAGTAACTCATAATATGAGTCGTGACCTATCCAGACTTCCAATAAGCTGCAAGCAACCGTCGGATGTGTGACGTAAACATTGCGCGTGAAACTTCATACAAGGTAGATAGACAAATAATTACAGTAGGCACAAAACAAAATTAGGTATAGAGGAGTTATGCCCGACTCGTTACTGTACCTATTGATCACCAAAATCTTTTTCCATACTAGGAGTCCCGACTCGTCCGTCACCATAAGAAAACAAATGAATTTTTGACTTTGAATTGAATTCCCGATTCGGGACCGATACCAGTGTAAATTTGCGTGTCAAAAAGTACAGTTAGTAAGAAAAATATAGTATTACTTTTAAATTAATTTATTTACAACAACCATAAACTTAAAAAAAAAAACATACAAACATAATATTATCTTCAATATTTTGTTGGCAAGCGTCATTTAAAGAATACGTCTCGTGCCTTTAAAGTACCAGCCAACAATGAATTGTATAGTTGTTTTGTTTGTTCATTTGATGATGCTTTAGCATCGATGACGAATCGGTACTACAAAAACAAAAAAAAATGAAACAGTTGTGAATCGTGATCTTTTGTTTTTTTGCTGACGAGTAGGAACAGTGACTAGTCGGGCATAATTCCCATAGAGCACCCTAGTTGCTGCACACAGCTCACCGAGCTGGGCCATCGCGGCCCACAGAATGCGCCGGTCGGCCACCGCGGGGCTCGCAGTACAAATGGCTCAGCCGCTGATGTGCAGCAGTTGTGCACATCAGCGGCGGTTTGGCCAGTCAATCACTTCTACGCCAACTGATAAGCAAACTAAAGAACTAAGTTACTGGCGTTTAAAAAGAAGGCGATCCCCGAAGTACTAAGAAAAGACAATAATTCAGTAGAAGCTGTGGTCATCCTTTCAAATAATGACTAAGTGAATTCTATTAGCAGATAGAGAGCTCAGCGCGCACCGGTGCCACTGTGTGCCGTGATGCGGAGCGCCTGCGCCGCCAGCCGCCATGAGGAAGTTCATGCGCACGCGCGCCCGCTCCCCCTCCCCCTCCCCCTGCCCCTCCCCCTCCCCCGGCCCCGACCCGCCCGCGCCGCCGCGTGACCCCGCGCACAAGAACAACGGCCACGCCAGTGAGTAGACACAAATACAAATCTAAACTCTGGGTTCCTACTGAGAAGTTGCCTCATAACAGTTCGCCCTACCCGGGAATCTCACTCGTCCAACGAGGCACTTACAATACGTGACATTAAAAAATGTAGGTAATTAGTAACCCGTTAGTAAAATAACCATCAAAACCGGTTCACAATTGGCGAAGATATCGCTGAACATACACACAAAAAAAAATCGGACCAATTAATAACCTCCTCTTTTTGGAAGACGGTTAAAAAGATGGAAATGGCTTAAAATCCGCTAAAATGTGTTCCTTTTAGATATTTTTTTAAAGTATACATAGATTTATATAGTAACATTTTTGATCTTTTACATCGCGAGGCAATTTGTTGTAAAGCTGTGCTACTTCATACAGAATAGTGTGGAATAGTCCTGCCGTAGTTTGTTCTAGGGGCCCGCAACGCTATGTCATTTGCTTGTCTAGTTCTGTATCTGTTTTTTATTTTTGTGATTGTTTTGTAAGAGTTATTTGTGTGTGTATGTTTTTGTATAAAATTTTATGTACAAGGTGTATCGAGAATAGATATGAGCGCCGCGCCGGCGCGCCGCCGTCGCCGTGAATTCATGTCGGCGCGCCGCCGCCGAGTTTAGCGCGCGGCGCGCCGTCGCGACGAGTCGCAACTTGCTTTCTCGCTCGCACACGCGGCCCGACCGCATAAGTGCTCATGCGGCACGTCGGGCGGCGCGTTGTGCGGCGCGTCTTGCGGCCCGTTGCGCGTTTTCCCGTTTACGGAGAGGCGGTGTCATCTGCGATATATTTGTTTTTGCGCGTGTGTCAACATACGCGCGTAAAATCGCTTCTCCGTAAACACTCTCATACATCGTCAATCGTCATAGTATGTTAGATTTGAAAGCGAGCCGCGCCGCACAACGCATCGCGCGACGCGCCGCATCTCCGTAATTAGTTAGCCTAGTCGCTTCGCCACACTCGTCGCTAACGCAGTCGAGTCGAATATTTTACCAAGTAAACGTGTATTGTTGTGTGGTGTTAACAACATGTGATCTGAAACTCTTTGCCCCCAACAAATTGCGATGGAGCTACTTAAAGTAGCTGAAACTTTTAGTAGCGCCATCAGGATGGAATTTGGTGTGGACAAATGTGCAGTCACGTATGTAAAGCGAGGGGAGATTATGGAATCCGAGGGACTTCAGCTCTCGGACTCCATGCACCTAAGATCTCTTTCCTCATCCGAAAGCTATAAGTATTTGGGTATGTCGGAAGCGGTAGGCATTAACGTAACTGACATGAAGCAATCGTTGAGGGAGCGCTTCTTCGGTCGCCTGAAGAAGGTATTAAATAGCCTTCTTTCAGGGGGGAACAAGGTGCGCGCTTTCAATGGTTGGGGTCATGCCGGTTTTAATGTACTCTTTCGGCATACTCAAATGGACTCAGACCGAACTCGACGCCCTGGATAGAAGAGTTCGTACACTGCTGACCGAAAACCGGATGCATCACCCACGATTATCGGTGATGAGACTGTACATCCCGCGGAAGTGCGGAGGTCGAGGCTTTTTAAACGCGAAGACCCTCCACAACCGCGAGGTGTGCAGTCTCAGAGAATATTTTTTAAAAGCCATCAAGGTGGGTATCCACTACCGAGATGTGGTTGCAGTGGACAAGGGCCTCACCCCGCTGTCCATGGCTAAAGAAAACTGCCACACACCTGAAGTGCTTACCACCGATGACCGCAAGGAAGTATGGCAAGGGAAAGAACTTCACGGGCGCTTCTACCGGGCTCTTCATGGGCCCGATGTGGATTTTCTAGCGTCCGTGTCCTGGTTACGTTTCAGCGACCTCTTTGGGGAAACTGAAGGTTTTGTCTGTGTGACTTCGTACCGGAAATATATTATGAAGGACGGGACGGTTAACGTGTGTCGGGCATGCCACCTTCCGGGTGAGTCCATCAGACATATTATTTCTAGTTGTTCTCGTCTGGCTAATGGCGAGTACTTGCAAAGGCACAACCAAGTAGCCAGGATTATACACCAGCAACATGCCTTGAAATAAAAACTTGTGGAATCTGTGGTACCGTACTACAAGTATGTGCCCAAACCAGATCTCGAGAAAGACCATGTCACGCTGTACTGGGATCGGTCTATCATTACTGACAGGACTATTGTCGCCATAAGCTTGACATAGTGGTGATAGACCGATCAGCGCGCCGCGTAATGATAATCGATGTTACCATTCCGCATGACGAGAACCTCGTGAAAGCTGAGAAAGAGAAACAAATAAAATATTTCGACTTGGCACACGAGGTTCGCGACATGTGGAATATGAACTCAGTTATCATTGTGCCGATTGTCGTGACGGCCAATGGCCTTATAGCCAAGAGCTTCGATGAGCATCTATCGAAGCTCTCTTTAGGCGGTTGGATCAAGGGCTTGGTTCATAAGGCAGTACTCCTCGATACGGCTCGCATTGTGAGGAGGTTCCTGTCTCTGCATCCCTAACCACCGGTGGCTTGGACCATGCTCCCGACACCAGTGGACTACTATTTTTATATTTTTAAATGTTTTTGTATGTTTTTTATAAGAAATATTTAAAAATGTTAATAATAAGATCAAAGATGAACAAAATATAAGATACTAATAAATATTTATATTTTCGATTTTTTTAATAGTTTTTATTATTTAAATAGATAGTGCTCTAATTAAAAAAAATCTGTTTCACTTCAACTCAAAATGCTGAAATGATTATTTTTCAGTAAACGTGATCTCCAATTATTATTTAGAAGACTGTAAACTTTTTTTTAACAACAATATGGTTTCTTTGTTATTTTTAATAAATCTCTCCCTGATAATAAAAAAAAAAACTAAGGCCCACGGCCGGCCATGCCGCGCCGCCGCGACGCCGCCGCCGCCGTGCAAATTTCCAGGCCACGCCGCCGCCGCGGCATTGGCCATCGGCGCTCATATCTAATCGAGAAGCGTCATTTAAGAGAGAGAGAGAGTGATGGTTAGAGAGAGGCACCCTTAAAAGATAGACATAATAATGCTATCGCGGACCTTTTATAGAACTTACGAAAAAAACAACACAAAAAGTGAAAATAATGTTGGGTGGGTTTGAACCTGCAACCCCGTAGTTTCACAGAGCGGTCATGAAACCGCTAGGCTATTTACTTAGTCGACATAAGCTACAAATATCCGTACTTACGTCATGACTGAAACGTCAAACATCTGAAGTATACGGACATAATGCAAAATTGCCTACCCCCTTATGGAAGTAGCGTGATAATATATAGCCTAAATATTGAAGAAGCCTAGATGCAGTAGTTTTGACGTGATGCGCGCACAAACATTTCGTACCAACTACTTATACCGAAGAAAGCTGATTTTCTTGAGTTTCGCTATTTTGTGCGTATTCACCTCAAAAATCAAATTTCAAGAAAACAGAAATCATATTTACCTGTATTAGATATGAAGTATATTATGCAGCAACTTTAAAAGGTTACACTTCATTGGTTTTTTTATATTGTCTTTGTGTATGAAGTTTATTAATTTTAAACACAAAACCCTCTTTTTTGCGTCTCTGGATGAGATTGATGATTCTAGAACAATCTAAATTTTTTTTTTCATACATGCTCACCTTACCTCACTTACTTACCTCCCCTTTTCACCCCCTTTTTCCAAAATATTCCAAAATTTCTATAGCCTAAAAGTTATTCTGAATGATTATGTTATTGAAATAGATTTGTGAAGATTTCAACAATATCGGTTCAGTAGTTTTTACGTGATGCGCGACAAACAAAATTTTTAAATAGTATATTTTATAACGAGGGACTAAACGAAGCCATAATATACCAGAGGTGGTTTGACTCCCGAGCTTGCGAGGGAGTCAATGAAACCGAGGGTATATTAAGTAGGCGTTTAGTCTCGAGGTGCAAACTGTACTTTTCACTTTGAGTGCGAGAAAAATAGTCAATTTAGTACAAAAACATGTATTATTCCTTCAGTCCATAGAACTTTCGTAAGCTTTTAGGTGGTAAAAGATTATCTATTATGTCTTTTGCTCTTTGCTCGACGTCAAACTCTTCACGGTCACTGGTCATTCTTAATAAATTTATATAAAACTGAACAAATTTACACTCGACAAAAATTCTGAAATTTTCGCGGTCAGATTTTTCTTCTAAACCAGTCACAGATTAAGAATTTAAAACGCATGGCACCTTCCATGCGGAAAAACCATGGAACTAAAACTCTCAACATTTTCGCAATGAAGATGGTCCACACTCCACAGATAATAGTAGTATATTAACTGGCTGTTTGAGTTTGTCTATGTCACATGAAGGAAATTAAAAAAAGAATTACTTCAGAGGTAGGCTTAGCTAAAATACCATGTAACATTCATTACTGACAATTTCATCGCATTGATAAGTTCTGCGTTTCTCTTATTAGTATATCGGACACATTCCACCAACACATGCTGTGCATCCTCTATCTTACCACATACAACTTCACAGTGTAGAGAGTCAGACTTTCGCATGAGATAAGCAAAGTTGTTTAGAATTTGGCTTCGATTCAGTTTCGACCCGGTGAACCAAGGTATATGAGGAGGCTCACATTGTATACTTTTATAGCAGATTCCTTTCGATTTTGATCTTTCGTTAAAGTGTTCTTTCCAAGATAGATTGTTTATTTTTCTATATTTACACAAAATTTCCGAATAGCTTGGTAATAAGTATATCCCGTGTTTTTGTTCCTGTCAGAATGGCATATTTGGCTAGTCTGTCAGCCTCCTCATTACCGGGAAGTCCAACATGGGATGGCACCCACTGAATAACTACATTTTTATTTGTTTGGTTAAAAAACTTATTTTTTTCCAAAATTCTGTATGCTATAGCTAAGCCCTTTGACCCCTTATGAACACATTTAGAAATATGCTGTAAAGCGCTCTTACTATCGGTACATATCCCTACTTTCATCACGTTTAGTTCTAGCCCATATTTCAAGGCCTCAGAAATGGCAAATAGTTCGGCACTCATGATAGAACTATGATTATTCATATTATAAGTTTTATGATATTTATTTGCTAAATCGCAAAAAGCTGCTCCGACTCCTTCTGATGTTTTGGACCCATCTGTGTTAAATGACATGCCAGCCAGAGTATTTTTCCCGTAATTCATCAAGGGCATTATATTTTAACGAATAAATATCTTAGTGTGATTCTGGAGCAGTGACAATAAATAAATAAATAATAAATAACTAGCTTACATTTAATAACATCCATCAATATAGCCCTGCGAAACGGGAGTAAAGTGACCACTTTAGTCCCTAGGGAGTGAAAAGTAATTAGTTTTTTAATTTCCTTCATGTGACATAGACAAACTCAAACAGCCAGTAAATATACTTTTCAATACACTTCCTCGAAAACTGGTTCATAACGCACTACGATTAGGTTCAACATGCAATGTATTTCATACACGTGTGGTTTTTATCATTTTTCAACACGTGTGCGGGCATGAAAATTGCCACAGATAACTATACCTATACTGCCTATACTTAGTTCAAATTGGTTCAATGCATTAAGTCGGAGGTGAATGTTTTTTTTTAATTTTGGCAAAGCAATAATGCGTCTTTACCGCCTAAATATTTTTTAAATATTCAAATTGTGTTTATAAATAGAATATCATAGATAAACATGATTATTTAAAACTAATATTTACTTTTATAAACAAATTACCATTTATTTGTGTTCTAAATTCAAAAATATAAAAAGAAAATATTTTTTATAATAGGCTGTTTAGTGGCTTCATACCTTTGCTTCTCCTTCAACCTGGCGAAAGCAAAGCGCGGAAAAAAAGAAAATTAAAATCATAGTTTCATAATAATTTATCACAAAAATATTTTTCGTTATTTTATTTTATTTCTTCAGAAGTGTATTGAAAAACGTCGTTTGATACACGTGGACATTTGTTATTGCAGTTCTCAGCTCAAAAACACCCTCGCCTACGGCTCGGGAGTTAATTCCGCCTCGAGTGCAATAACAAACTTTCTCCACTTCGTATCAAAATGTACTATTTCGTACCATTTGCTCAAAAAAGTGACATTCTATGCCACAAACTGGGAAAGAAAATTGTACTGAATTTCATTCATCCTATAAGGGGAGAATGTGATTTAAATTTGGAATACTTACCGAAATTTATACTGAACTACATCTGTGTTTACAGTTTACACCATTGAGTTTGTATATAAAGCATTTTACATCTTTTTGAAAAAGGAATACGCATTTATTATGCAGTTATGATCATTAAATGAAATTACGAAAACCGACAAGGCTGTATGTATGAGCTTGATGCCTTTTCTTTTCCGACAAAAAAATATTAGTCTAGGAATTAGCCACGTTTTTGTTCCCTTCAAATACATAAACGTTAAGTTTATTTTAATTTATTTTTATAAATAAGTTAATGTTCTAAAATGCTTATCTCATATTATTATTGTGTTATTTTTTTCGCAAATGGTACGAAAAGTAGAGTATGTTCCTCGGTGATAAAGCTGTCTTAGTCTTGGGTGAACTTAAATCCCTCGCTACACTCAGGACTCGTCTTAAATCCCTCGCTTCGCTCGTGATTTAAGTTTTTAACACCCTCGCTACGCTCGGTAGTAAACCTCGAGTCCTTCGTTACGCTCGCGATTTAAATCGTCACCCGCGCCAGAAGACACCGCTTTATCCCCTTGGTTAATAATCTACTAATGATCTGTGTGACCATCTTCATTGCGAAAATGTTGATAGTTTTAGTTCTATGGTTTTTCCGCAAGGTGGCACCATGTGTTTTATATTGTTAATCTGTGACTGGTTTAGAAGAAAAAACTGACCGCGGTACACTCTGTCCTCTACTTTTGGTAGTGACAATTTCCAAATAATCATCTCTTATCCTCTTTCTAAACCAAATGCACCAATTAGGAGATCAAATCTAAAATATAAATTACCCCATAGTAATAGTAGTGACTGGAACAAATTTAAGGATATTGTTGACAGAAAGCTTTGTTCTTTGCCAGTTATTTCTGATGGTAATGAAAACAGTTGTGCTAAAGCTTTAGCACGCTTATTAATTGCAGCGGCGGATGAAGTTTTTCCTGTAAAAAAGAACAATATTAGTTTAATTCCGTCGCCTCCTTGGTGGGACTCGAGTGCACAGAAGTGATTAATAGACGTAATGAGGCGGAATACAATTATAACCTTGAAATGTCAGATATTAACTTCGAAATTCTTACTAACATAATTTTAGAAACTCGCAAACTATTTAAGAAGAAAAAAATTTAATCTTGGCGTAACTTTTGTTTATCTATTTCACCGAATACTCACCCTACGATTGTCTGGCGCTACATTCGTAGATTTAGATCCATTTATAATAATCATTCTCCTATCCCTGATTCATTAGCCAGCGACTTTTTAAGTAAATAGCTCCTCCATGGGTTCCCGAGGCTAACATAGCTCTCATACCCATTACCCAAAATATTCATTCGGCGCTTGATCGTCCATTCACTCTCATTGAATTGAAGGGTGTTATTAATAAAACACAGGATTCAGCCCCAGGCATTGATGGCATACCGTATTCCTTTTTTGCTCATCTAAATGACGACGTTCTCAGTTATTATTTAGAGCTTATTAATTCTGTTATGATGACAGGAAACGTCCCTGTTGAATGGAAACGTCAAATGGTTATTCATATTCATTTATTTGCGTTCCACAAGGTATTGCCCTTTGATTGTTCTTTTTACTTCTCATTCTGATTTTTCTTTTTCTTCTTAATTGATTTGGATTGCAACGTCAATTTCAAGGCGTTCGTGGTGCGAATACCGAATTGTTATCTGCCCATGGTGATGGAGGAAGACTTTTGGCCGCAGGACGTGGTATTCCGTCGCTTCCGCGGACAAGTTCCACTGGACAGCCAACACAAGTGAAGTGTGACTAAGTGAAGTGCTACTAACATAGTTTTCAAGTTTTATTTATTAACACAAGTCTTGTATTTACTTTATATATTATTATGTTAGTTTATAAGGTATATATATATTTATGGGCCATTGTAGCCTGAAATAAATTGATGTTGTTGTGTTGTTGTTGTCGTAATCAGTATTATTATTATTACCCCTTACTCAGAAATTGGTTCAGGCGAGCTTACGATTTAGGGCCGATTATCGTCTAGGGAGCGTTGTCCGTGCGTGTGTAGCGAAATCGGAACCGATTTCAACGCAGTGCGCGTGCGACTGCAGTGGCAATAGGACATGTTTTTGTAAATCAATTTTTATTTCATGCGGAGATATGGCGAAGGAGAGCGAGACGCGAAGCCTGGACGAAATTTCATTAAAATCCGTTCACAAACATACATACACATACAATTTTTCTCTTTTATAATATTGAGCGTGATTAAAGATGTGCACTTACTCTGATGTAATGTTTCAAATTTTTGTAGATAGCGGAGCATGTCTGGAATCATTTTCGACATTAATTGCGGCGATATTACAGCACTCAATTTTGAATCCTCGTAGCTTTGTCCAGTAGCCAGGAAACGTAAAGTAAATATAATGCGGGTTGCAGACCAAGAGCTAAGCTAAGTTAGTTTAGCTCTCATAGCTGACGCAGTTTTTCATACTTGTGTGCAGCTAAAATATGCGCAGCTAAGTTAGTTGTGTATGCCGATGCACAGCTACGCGAGCTAAGCTAAGCTCTCCTTTTGTTTGCCGAGATAGAATGTGTTGATATATCCAAGGTCTGGAATGTCTCTGTTTAGATAATCATAAGTCATGCGTAACGTATTCATCATCGGAACTTTCTTCATCGATATTATTCATGACGAGTCCGTCGAATTGAATTTCGCAACACTAACTAAGCTTTCGCTTAGTTTTTGGTGTGCACAGGACATATTTTTAGCTTATCTTAGCTTAGCTAACTTCAGCTTCAGCATAGCTAAGCTCTTGGTCTGCAACCCACTTAAGTCGTTCTCTTGGACTTATGGATTCTCGCATTATGGTATTCTGTTTTTGTATGAGTGGTGGCACCAAATTGAGGAGCTCTTCAAAACATTCAATAAAGTTTTTCAAATCAGCTGGTTCTAAATTTCTCATTACGTTCATGTGACTCAATTCATGGCGTTGCATCAACAACCTCTTAACCCAAGTCTTCCTCTTTTGTTTTTGTTTTGCTCGCACCGCGCACCGTAGCAATTGCCAGAGCGATGCCTATTTTTTGAGAGTGTAGGTGGCATCTTAGATCAACGAGCGCTTTGCTGCACGGTAGGTTACGTACCAAACTGTTAACGAATTTGGATGACATTTTGCACACAGATAGTTTATTGGCAGGGACGTGTGGAGAGTAATGTCCGATTTCATCCCCACCACCACTCTCCCGATATTGCCTTTGATTTTAGGGCCGTGTGTAGGCGCTTCTAGTTACATTTATAAAATTCATAAGCACACTCAGAATTCTTCGGGGAGGTTTTTGACTGATTAATATACTGGCTGTTTTGAATACTGGCAGGTCGCATTTTTATGACCGCAACAACTTAGATTCTAGAAAAAATGAAAAACAGAAGATATTAGTGTGTTTTTTTATTGTTAGTTTTCTTATACCTTTTTTAGGGTTCCGTAGTCCTGACAAGGAACCCTTATAGTTTCGTCATGTCCGTCTGTCTGTCTTTCCGATGTTTTGCTAAGAGACCGTTAGTACTAGAAAGCTGTTATTTTGTAGAGGTATATATCAATAACGCCGACAAATGGTTAAATAAAATTTTGGAAAATATTGTTTTTTAGGGTATCTCCCCTACATGTGAAGTGGAGATGAATTTTTTTTTCGTCGTCTACCCCATCTTGTGGGGTATCGTTGAGTAGGTATTTTAAAATGATTTAGGGGTTGCTATTACTACTTTTCGATTAAATGTTCCATTTACGAAATATAAAAGTTGAAAAGTTTTGTTGTTTTGTTCCAGTAGAGCGTCTTCCCCCCTTCTAAGAGCTAAACTGCTGGCTTGAAAAATCTGGAAAAAATCATAATGATAGTGCATTTCATAAACTTCAAAGGAAAACTATAGCGGTTAAGATAACTTTATTAGTTTGGCAGCAATAGTCGTTGAACTTGGGTGTTGGATAATTTGTACCAAATACAAAATCTTTAGAATACATCCTATAAAGTAACTAAGATGAAGAAGTTTCTTGGCCGGTTTTTATATTTGTTGGGGATAAGTAACTTGACAATACGAATAGGTAGGTACACGATGTTTAACTTGTCTTATTAGAGCCTTCTTTGTAACTTCACATTGTATCTGATGTTCGCATACAATTAGACTACTGGAAAAACCTTTGCCAGAGTGTTCTGTGGTGTGACGCCACAACGCACAATATAAGCCGGCTCGCGGCTGGTCGTATTTAATTTTATTAATTTTAAGAAAACTTACAGCTAATACATTCGAGAAGTCAGAATTAATATGTAGAAGAAGGCCAATTACAAGTTTCTACTTATATAAACTTAGCACTTAAAATAGTCCGGGGAATTTTTCGCTGATTATTATGCATTATTCGGGATGTCTGAAGACAAAAGCGCAGTAGGTATAGAATTTTCATGGTTTTGACATTCAGACCAAACATTTTGTTTTGTTTTGTTTTTGTAAACTCAGAAGAGTCCCTAAAAATAAAACCCAACGCTATAAAAGCCTTGATATGACATTGACTCTGGCAATTGAGGTGAGGGAGGTAGGTATTCGATAATTTGTAATCATACCTTTAATCAGTAGTCATCATAATATCAGTGTCGCTCCGCACGCAGCGCGCCCGTGCCTGCCGTGCGTGTATTGTGCGCGACGGCCTTCTGCGATTGTTATAGGTACTAACAATAGTTTGTATTTGTGTTTCTATATTTATCCTACGTTGTGGAGCTAATAGAGTCATAAACGATCTGAGAACATTTTAAGCAAGGTTTAGTTAGTAAAGGCGCTTTAAATTTAGACATTTCGTGTCGCACCGCAGCGCATACCGACGCCGCACGGTTGCGCACCGCGCGACACGAAACGTCTATTGAAAGCGCCCAAACAGTTTCCATAAAAAGGCTGGCTCGGCGAGCACGTAACGGGGACCATCGGTCTCAGTCTAGTAGCGCACCGTCTGACTGTCTGACCAGTAGGCTAATTCACGTAACTAAAGAAGTGCTGTTGCAGTGCAGTTGCAGTTAAGTTTCGATCAAAACAACTCTTTTCGTATTCTCTACCGCTGTCAGACGCGCTCGCGTCAAGTTCGCGTCACGCGAGCGCAATAACGGCATTCTACTGTTGCGCGTCTTTAGTGCGTGCTTCGGAACGCAACATGATCGGTATTCTAATAAGTAAGAAAAAGCACTAAAATCTGTACTGGGGTATTATTTTAATATTTTAATAACGTCATATTCATTGAAATGTAATCGATTCTATTCGATTATTTAGTGAGTAATATTTTTTCTCTCAAATGGCCACACCCTAAGTCAGTTTGGTTGTCATACAGTTGACGTGCAGTTTACGCGCAGCTTACGCGCAGTTCAAAGATTACAAGAATACCGTTTATCACTCGAACTTGAACTTGACTGCAACTGCACTACAACTTCATCGGCGCGTCATAAAATTACGTGAATTAGCCCTCTGGCCGCGTGTGCGACTGTGTTAACTCTTAACGTGTGTGTGTGCAGATGGCGGCGCGCTACGCGACGAGCGGCACTCCGAGCTCTCCAGGTGAGCTCTCCAGCACCCGCATCACCGCACCGCCCCACAACGCCCCGCACCGCTGGAAGCTGAACGCTCGCATCTCCATAGTCCTTACACGAAAACAATTTCTCCAGTTTTAGAAAAAATCCATTTATATATCTCTAAATGGCTGGGAATGTTTTTCTTAACTGCTAATCATTGTACCTACCTACTAAGTATGCTCTCATTTGTAATGACTATGTATAAGCATGTTAATTTGAGGAAAGCAGAGCACTCTAAAATGATTGTTGTATGTAACGGAGTGACCTTTCACACCTGTCCGTGCAGCCGCCACCGTGCACCGCCACCCGGTGTGAACAGATCGTATCTGACTGTTATATTAGTTTCTCCGAAAACTTTGGATCCATGCGTCGTCGCGCGAAGGGACCGCTCTAATTATACTACTCGTAATTATATAACGACGACAGGATGGAAGGAATGTTGCCTCATTCCTCCATGTTCCGGTCGAATAAGAAGCGGTAAGGGCAACATCTTGTGCCTCCGTGTGTCTGCACTTGCCGCTTCAGCTCGCCCCAAAGGAGCTCGATAGAGTTCACGTCTAGACCTCGAGTTGGCCAGTGCATAACAGAGATTCCAACCTCTTGCAAGTATTCCCTTACAGTTCAGGACCCCTGGCCGTGAACAGTCCCGTCCGGGAAACGCATACAAGGTTAGTCTTGCCGTCGATTGCCTTGCCGCTGAATGCACCAGCCACCTCCGTCTTCCACTGTCTCTTTGCGCGAATCGTTCCCACTGCCTCTTGCGTACTTTACTAGACACACCCTCTTCTCATCCGAAAAGAGCACAGTCCTCATCGCTCTATTGTCCACTTAGTTGCAACCGGTCTATGCAGTAAGTGCACTTCAATTTTGTGGATTATTATTTGTAGTGTGATTGTGCTTCACCGGCGATCCAGCATAAGTACTAACTTAAGTGGGTCATCGTCACACTATAAAATAATTGATGACGACATAAATCTTAATACCTAATTTGTTTATAATATAAGCCTTAGGTTAGGCGAAGACACAGAAGATAGCCTCCGCAAGTGAGCGCTGGGCCGAAGGCCGGCGTGAGACTAGCTAGACGTTCAGTGAGATGACAAGTGTGTGTAGAGTGTACTCGTGCGCAGGTACTGGAGCGGCTCGGAAGCGTCGGGCGCGCTGTTCGAGGACGCCGCCTTCCCGCCGGCGCGCGCGCTGGGCCACGCCCGCCTCGCGCGCCGCGTCGCCTGGCCGCGCCCGCACGTGAGTACACTCCGTATACTTAGCTAGTCAGCAGGATGAGTGAGGCTAAGCGATGTTCCCATGGAACCTATGCAGAGCCTGGGCTCTGTCACTCCGTGTGTAGGCATGAGATAATTACCTACCGCTTCGCTCATATTGAATATGCAACCTCTCTAGAGCTGCTGCGCTCCAGTCGTGCGTACGTATGCCGCGTTAATTTTTCGCGCTCTTTTGACTGGTCGCTTGCGTCGCGTACCTACTCGTACTTCGTGTTTCTTAACTGACTGATTTATTGATCATTAAGGTGTATGCTCCAGGGTAGCCCGCGAAATTAAAATTTTCTTACCTGTTTTGCAATTTGCAGGCCAGTGTCAGGTTGTATGTTGATTATGTAATATAATATATGATTATGCAATAATGACTATTTCTGAAAAAGTCATTCTTGACAGTTACATGAACTGAATATGAATGTTTGATGTTTTTTTTTTGAAAAACGTAATTTAATAAAATAATAAACGTAAGTTAATTTCACTGCTGCATGTCCATGCTTCCCATCAGAGTTTATTTTAAAATTATTTGTTAGATTTCGCATTTATGCTGCTATTAAATTTAATAATCGTTTTCTTAGAGAAGGCAAGAAATATATGAGACATTATATTAAAGTAAAACAATTGTCATTATATAAGTTTTAATTTAAATAATAATACATTAAAATACAAAAATGTTGGTAGTATTTTATTTTTAGGACGAGTGGCAACCCTACCGATTGACCACTAAGCAGCGAGACGCCGAATAACATACGCTGACGCGTGGCGTCACGTCAAGGCACAATTTAGGACGAGCGCGCCCACTTTAGGTATTTAAAATGTCGACTTTTTTCAAGATCAAATGAGTGCAACTTCTGTACGCTAGTACTATTATCTATTCTGTGGCAGAGCGTAACTAGCGAATAGGGCGAGCAGAGCGCGCGGGGCGCGGGGCGCGGGGTGAGAAGGAAGTGAGTCAGGCCGGCCGCGGTCCTGCCAACCCGGCGCACGCGGGACGTCGCAGTTGCTAAGTAGGAAAGACATCAACGCGCGCGCGTTTCCGCTCCCACCCCGCTGTACATCGCCACTTCATTCATACGGATCACGTCCAGCTACATTTCACAAATATTTCGGTGCGGTGACTGCTAATTGTCATTTAATCGGGAAACGCTGCTGACCTCGAGAGCGATCAAAATAAT
Source organism: Xestia rhomboidea (assembly GCA_963853795.1). NCBI lineage: Eukaryota > Metazoa > Arthropoda > Insecta > Lepidoptera > Noctuidae > Xestia > Xestia rhomboidea. Next base: position 19,631,785 of record OY970775.1, read on the forward strand.
TGTATTTCACATAGGCCTAGATGGGCACTTATAAAATGTCCAAAAAGGTGCACGGTTCGCGTTGGTCGTTTCCATGGAGAAGAACCGGCAAGAAACTCCATGATTACGACTCTTTTCAAATCATTTGGTATTACTTACAATATTATTTTGTTACAGCATTATTAGGTAATTAGGTACGGGGGGACAGGGTGGCCCGACCAGGCGCGGATACAGGATTTCCTTTAGAGGGGGCAATTTTTGTTTGATATTAACTTTTTTTTTTTTTCGGATTGGAAATCATCAAATGACTCCTCCCGCTCTGGGCGGAGCAGGAGGGAGTGTTAGACTTTTACTGACTAAAACCCATCCATGTTCCTTCATCGCCCTTTGTGTTCCGGGGCCACGGTATCTCTTTCGAATATGTCCCGCAGCCCCGGCAGGCTTCGGCCCTTGCGGACCCCTTCCGTATTGCTGACACTCTTTGAGGCGCGCGTGGTACACGAACGCGCCGTCGACACGGCCTGTCGTCATGAGACGGACGGACGGCAAGCTAGCCCATAGCTCACCGTCCACAGGCCCGGGTTTGATTTTATCTATCTTATGGAAAATTCATGAAAAAATTTTTATGAACTTTTGATAAAAAATGGAATCACGCGTTACTTTACAGATATCTATGATATGATGATATGCAATGCAAGATACAAGGTGGTCGACAGGTTTAGGGCCAGGGGGGGAGCATAGCGAGAAATTCTTATGACACCTTGCCTTGGACAGGCTAGAACGGTTTCGATCCTTCTTATAGGAGTTACTTGGTCGACTTTTAGATAAACACAAGAGAATGTAGTCTAGTCTAGAGCGAGCGAAGCGAGCTCGAAAATTTTAACACTTTTCCTACCGACCTACTGGAGTTACCTGGGCCTTTTACAGACTAAGTTAAGACTCAAGACAAACTACGCTGCAAGAGCGTGCGAAGCGAGCTCGAATTTTTTTACATCATTGCCTCAGATAATTATGCTATAATTGCATATAAGGCCTCGGGGCAAGGGGCTCCTAATGTATTTCAGGCTCTGTCTATATAGGTCGATCATGCAAAAATCCAATAGGAGTGCCAATCCAGAGCTCAAACCAAGTAAAAAACCAAGACATAGCGCTGCGAACAATAAAGTGAGGCCAGCGCAAATTACGTCTCACTCTGTTCATACACGCTCACACGCACACATTAATTAATTAATTTATTTATTTGTCTATTGACACACCAACGACTTATTCACTAAATCATTATGTACATTTAAATATATTCAATTTTAACAACTTTGCGGTGAATTCGTCACTTATAGGTGTGCACAGCACTTGTATAATCAATAATAAAAATTGAAATGGAATATTATAATTATATGACTAGTATTTGCGTGGGTGCGCGAGCTGCACGCAGCTCGCGGGTTTCGTGTTTTTGAGAAGTATTCCCTATCCTTATAAAATATTGAGAATCCATAGGCATCCTTAAATGAATTGAAAATCCGTTAGAATACCCCTAAATCAGTATGAGGACTCTGAAGAACCCCTAAAACATTTGAGAAGTATAACAAAAAAACATAACCTTAAGGTTTGCTTGTCGTCGTCCCTGAGTTACGCTTCACCCACTCAACCTTCGTTACGCTACGGAGGTAGGCGGCTCGCTTCGCTCGCCACCTCCCCTCTTCGCTCCACTCGGTCTCGCAGGCTCGCTCCACTCACGACCTACCTACCACCGGAAAGCGGAGGGGAGCAAAGGGGAGGTTGGGGAGTAGAGGGTATACAAATTTCAACGCCCCCCAATAACAAAGTAGAGTAAAAATCAAAATGCCGCTACGTGTCCTAGTTTCCGAGATACGATGGGGGGAGGAGTGAAGGGGGGGGGAGGGGGGGGGAGTTTTGAAAAATGATTTTGACCAACTCTTTGCCCCTTTATACAAATCTGAAAGGCGAAGCCGCGGGCAACAGCTATCTATCTAAATATATAAAAGAAGAAACTGACTGACTGACTCATCTATCAACGCACAGCCCAAACCGCTGGGTCTACAGATTCCAAATTTGGCAAATAGGTTCCTTATGTAGTCTAGGGGTGCACTAAGAAAAGATTTTTCAAAATTCATCCCATAAGGGGGATAAACGGGGTTCCAAAGTTTGTATGGGGAAACAAGATTAGTTAGACTATTTTATTCGCAGGAGTGCTCCTATTGATAAATGAGTAGAAACAGGTTTCAGGTGTTTTCAAAATTCAACCCCTAAAAGGAGGAAATGGGGTGACAAAGTCAAAAATCAACATTGGTATAGTTTGTATGGTGTATTACAAAAACAACGATTTTAAGATTGAAAATCCGCCATTTTCAATCTTAAAATCGTCGTTTGTAACCTGAAATACCATCATCCCCTATTGGAGTGCGATGGGGTTGAAATGTCTAAAAATCAATATGGGTGTCAATACCGATATTATCAAGGGTGCTGATTACGAATATGGCATTTATTTTGAGTTGGGAATGGGACATTTTGACCCTGAACGATTTTGAGATCCAGAAGATGGTGGATTTGAAGTCTATGCAAGGTTATTTAAGATTTATTGTGACAGTGATTGTGACAGTGATTGTGACAGTGATTGTGACAGTGATTGTGACAGTGATTGTGACAGTGATTGTGACAGTGATTGTGACAGTGATTGTGACAGTGATTGTGACAGTGATTGATACCATTTATCCCTTTTATTTTGATCCAGTGGGACAGTAACCGAACTTTACGCGGGCGAAGCCGCGGGCAACAGCTAGTATTCAATAAAATTAAAAGAATAGTTTAAAAAAAATTGAGTTCAAAAATTAAATTAAATTATACAGTATTAAAAACATTGGATAGAGTCACACAAATACACAAATTAACATTTTGTAAAAGAACCAAACAAACAAATCGTTCAAGAACCGAGGACGAATCGTCTGAATTCATTCAGACTGTTCGAGAATATGTCCAAGTTGTTAGTAGTTAGTACGCACACGTTAACATCAAACTACAATTAAACTATGCCTCAATAAATGCACAATATGTTTACGAAACCGGCCTCACTTTGCTGTTCGCAGAGTTTCGTCTTTACCTTTTTATTTGTCTGAGATCCAGAGGTAGTAAAAGGAGCCTTTTGATAAATGTTTTTAATTAATTTGAGTGGTTCCATTTTACGCTACAATTTATTACGTACAATACTATTCTATGGCATCAGGCAAGAAGAGCTATAACTATTAAAAATCATGAGCCTCTATAAGGAGCAGCTGGCACGTCCTGGCGACGCCCATGACAAGATATACAACTAGAATAATTTAATTTCAATTCTGTCAAACCAGTTCAAGCTTGGCTAATGACGTATTTGGTCCAGTTCAGGGGAGGGGGGGGGGCAATTGCACCCATCCCATTGCCCCCGCCCTGTATCCGCGCCTGGGCCCGACAATAGGTCGTTGCTTACTATACGGTACATGCGTCATGTTCGTGAACGGGCGCTGTCAGTTGGGACTGGTCATCTCTTAGCTGCCACGGTTCATTTTAATTACTTTATTTTTAAATTGTTGATCTAATCTTTTACTCTGGTAGCTCTTAATGTGCACGTCTTTCTACGTTGTTCTCACATATATGTATAATCTCAAAATGAATGATGGTACCAAGATTTTAACAACATTTTGATTTAAAAGAGTGTCCATGGAGTTTCTTGCCCGTTCTTCTCCATAGAGATCTTCGCTAGGGAATGGGCAACTACAGTACTTTAAGTTATTAAGCCTTGTGACTGGGACTGTAGCTTTGTTTTTTTTTGTATTTTTGACATTCAAAAGTGCCGTAATGGTCTAATTGAAATAAATGATTTGAGTTTTGAGTTTTATACAAAAAACGTAAAACAGATAAATACCTATTTATGGGAATCTACAAAGCCTACAAAATTCACTCATTTACAAATAATAGGTAAAAAAAAAGAATCTATAGGTACAAAGGTAAGACAATATTGCTTAACATAAAAAAAAACAAAAAAATTAAACAAGTGACACAAATATTGTCATGAGTGCTGTAACTATTCTGAGCAAAAGATGAAAAAAAATGACTTGAAAACTATTGTAAAAATCTGAATGGAAAGAAAAGAAAAAAGGAGATTGAGAATAGTTAGAGACATCCGCAAATTTGTGACGTTTTATGAGCTACGTTTATGTTTTATGAACTAGAGCCAAACTTCTGTAGCTTCAACGTAGTCCTTGATTTTGTAATATGCTTTTTAATAAGGACACGTTTGATATAGTTTTTGATCTTTCCATCGGTCAGTTCTATAACTGACTTTGGCAACTTGTTATAAAAGCGTATAGGTACTGTTTATAAAAAAAGACTTGCAGGTTTTTGTTAATCTGAATTTAGGTATTACAATTTCATGTTTAGTCGGAAGTCGCTTATAATTTTGAAAAGCCCACGATTTTTGCGGACATATAAAATAGATTCAAGGATATAAAGTGAAGGCAGAGTCAGTACCTTGATCGACCTCTTTAAATTTTTCTCCGAGTGACTCGCGAGGACCCATTTTATAGATCGCGCGGACTGCCCTCTTTTGTAGAATGAAAATTGAGTCAACGTCAGCTGCTGATCCCCACAGCAGAATATCATAAGACATAATACTGTGGAAATAAGCATAGTATACTAACCTAGCTGTGGCTACATCATTAACTGCCTTATTTTCCTTACTGCATACGCAGCTGAGCTTAACCTACCTGAAAGAGTTCTAATGTGCGCGCCCCACTGCAATTTTGAATCAATAGCAATCCTTAAGAATACAGTTTCCGCTATAACATCAAGTATAGCAAGATCGCGGGATCGTCGACATTAGAAATGAGAAGAACAAGGTTGGCACCTGGCAAGCGCTCATCGGTGGCTGCGCTGGCTTATCGACATACTACACCCAGCTCCACTCTGCTGAGCAGCACAGCTCAAGTGAAATGGTTCATGCATGTACCTACAATTGTACACACGTCGCGCCTCTCGTCAGTGCAAAGACGCAGCGCGGTCGCACCTGTGACAACAGGGAGGCGCGGCCGACTGCTGCCGAGTGCCGACCGGCTGACTGTCGCGCTCGACCTCGCGCCGCCATCTGACCACTGTGGACATACTACACTCGAACAACACAACTTGTCTGATTAGCAGCCATCATAATATATCATGTTATCATCATGTTTTGTAAGATGGTATTCGTTTTAGCATTTTCTGTCATTTTTTTTATTGTTATGTACTTCTGACATCTTAACATGATGAAAGTTAAGTATCGTAAACTGCATGTCAGTGATATCAAAACCATTTCACTACGCTAGACCAGCTCAAGATCCAAGTGTTACCAGGCGCGCACGGCGCACGACTGTCCCACTTGTTGTTATTGTTGTACTGGAGAGCAGACATCTGGTTCCTTTAAGTTTCTCGTGATTTGTGCGTGCACCTGCACGATAACCGAGTTTTATGTGTTGCACTTTCTCCGCGGCCACACCACCCCGCGCCGGGCGCCTCCTCGAGCACACTGCTCGCTAGAGAGCCACATTACATGGACCCGGCCGGTGCAGCGGTGGCCTCACGAGCAGACATGTACCTACACAGACGCACAGTTCTACTGCCCTGCAGTAATCACGCAGGAGAGTTTGTTGGTTGCGCCACATCTGCCAAAACAATGACTCCTAGAACATTAAGAAGTGCTGAATTGCGAGAGCGTAGCGTTGCTTACGTAGGTACATTTTCAAGTTCAGAAACTGCTGATTCTGAGGCTAGTGTGGATAAACGACCATTTTTCTGTTTTGATGAGCATACGGAGGCCAGAGCCCAGAAGTAGCGCACCGGTCCGCACGTAACACCATGTAATGATATTATTATGAGCGCGTCGTACGGCCGCACGCCGTTATGATAGCCGTTGTACCACCCCCCTCGTGCCCCTACGCCCCGCACCTTGGTCCGCGCACTGCGGCCCACATTTAAGTGTACTCTATTTGTAAGGCGATGTTACCTCGCGCCGCGACGCGCCACCAGCGCCGTCTGCACGCGCTGCCACAATACCTGCCGCGGTGCGGAACACCCGGTCACACGACTGATCCACTTCCTACAACTTCTAGCTTTCCGAGAAGCTGTGTCATACGCTACCTCTGGCACACTTCACCTTATACTTTTTTGCTTAGGTAAACTTTGTATACGCGTTCAATTTGAAAGATAATAAAAATGCACATATAAGAAGAAAATAAACCTTGGAATAAAAAAAAAACGAAAAAATCATAAAAGCTTGTCGCGTACCTATAGTTTTTTTTGCCTTTTCTATTGACGCGAAATCGATGCCTGCGACATGATCTTTCCTAATGTAGCCTGCTGCTTACAGGAGCTGTGTGCGCGGCCGCGCTTCCGCGGAGACGACGGCACCGACGAGCTGCCCGACCACCTAGCCGAGCGGTGGGTACCTAGACATCCCTCACAGAGTGCCCTTGCTAGCGGGTGGCGCGGAGACCCGGCGGGGAGCGCCCGCCAGATCTTGTCGAAAATCGTCATCTAAGTGCAATACATAATTAGAAATACAGTTTCTGTAATTGGTAAGCTGATTTTTAAATTTTGTATGCTGATAGTTTTTTTAATTATTTGATAAAAACACTTCCGGCTGGAGTAACGTTACCCTGGCCAGATCTTTTGTTTTTTAGTGGATATTTTGAAATAAATCTTATGTAAAAAATTAGAAATCAATTTGAAATAAATGGTATAACTTAATTTGTGTTTGTATTTGCTATGGTTGGTATGGTTGCGAAGATATTTAAAATCCTGCTGGGGTAACGTTTTACACGATGGCTGTATCTCGAAATTGACTATACGGATGATTGTAATATTTGTACATGAGATCTGGCTAATTAGTTATAATTTGGTACGCAACAAACGAATCCACTTTAATGCACCGTTTTGAAGTTATTTGAGTAAATAGAAAATATGCTTTAGTAGGTCCTAGCACTTCCAATACGCGCTCCAAAGACTAAACTTAAACGTTATTATATGGGTAATTACTGTCTATAAATGGTACCGAAGTTTCATTAGTATTGTAATGACCGGGGTTCCAAGATAACTGAATGGATAAAAAGAAAACAGGTAGTCTATAACAGATGAATTTACTAAAGAATGGTCCCCAAGTATCTTAACGCTAACACCTTAACGACTAATCACATGAAAAGAACTACAAGTAAATAGCATGTGTACAAAACAAAATATAACAAAAACAAAGCAATAAAAATAAAATAAAAAAACATAAAGAACAAAATGTCCGCACAAAAAGTAATCCTTTAGCTGGGATCGAACTCGGAGCTACGAGATTCCTACTCCACGCTCTGCGCCTCGAGACCAGCCGGTTAGTTAAATACTGTGGCGAATATGTCGATGTGTATTGCGCAATGACAATAAAATTACGCTGTTTCATTAACGGAAGCCGGAACTAATTTATCAATTTATGTGCCTCAACGATAAGGGCGTTTCCGCAAGCTGAGGACAAAAATGAAACAGTCAGCCTTGCAAAACTTCTATAAGTAATCTAACCTACATTCCGTTGAATAGACGCAAACACTTACTCCGTTTCTTCCGTTGCTCGCACACAAATTCACAATAAATATTGCACCAACAACAATACGTCTTTATGTTCTTAACAATTTCCAAATGATGATGGCTTTAAAATACACAGAATTATGCAATTTATTACGGAGCAACCGTTACTTTCCGTCTGTCTTCAATTGACATTTTCTCCGGCCTAATTGTTTTACCGCCACCGTCATTAGTCCGTTGTCTCAAAAATTATCATTTTGAACTATTGTGGCGAGCCTAGTAGCGCCATCTTGTATTAGATTGGAGGACTAAAACATCGATCATTACAGTATACTATAAGTAATTAAAAAGTTATGACGATGTTCCGGTCACGGCGCGCAGCTGAGTTATTTGACGACCGATTAACCGAGTTAACTGTGGTAGTGGTATCTCATATCCTATATCAAGAATTAGCAATACAGTTCAATTATATACATGTGAAATTTCAGACTTGTACACTAATTAATTAACGAGATAATCGAAAAAATGATGAATACGTGGTAACCCGACCAAATCTAGAATGTTATAAAAAAGCGGCCGCGCTTTATACCAACCTTCTGAAACTTACAGGATAATACGTGAGAATAAAACGTGTTTAGTACAGACGGGTAAACCAGTGGTAAAGTAAAACATATTTATAATGGAATATTCATTTCAAAAATAATAATGCGTAGGTAATAACAAATATGGAGTACCTACCTATGTAAAGGATGATGATCATATGCAGATATTTTAATTAAGGTAAGTAAGTAAGTATGTAAATTAAAACACTGTTTTAAGCTTTCACGGTTCATAACTACACTTAAAATGTCAACCCGCGATCATGGCGCTTGCAACAGCGTCGAAATATCGGGAGCTCAAAAACAATAAATAATCACGGAAGATATCCCGTAAGTGACATTTTAAGTATGTAAATTAACTTCAAAGATAATCACAGATAATTTTATGGACAAATATGCAACGTCGCTTGCTTCAATTCTTCACTGTGTTATGCTTAGCGTTCTGAATAATTAAAGTAAAGTAGTTGCAGCCATATTTTAAAATTAAGTTTCATTGTAAAAAATCACAGATCTACAATAATAAAATGTAATAACATCTCAGTGCAGTAAGTCTGCCTGTATCTGATTACAACAGTTTTGGTAGATAACGAAATCACAAGTTACCGATACAAAAGCACAATTATGTACCGATGCACAACTCAGCCGATACAAAAGTATAAAACATAAACATATACGCACTGCACAAGATCAATTCTCTCCTAATAGGTCGGTCGGTCATGAATGAATGTGCAAATTATGCTATGGAGTACCCCCCCTTCGTTAGGCACATCCCGCGCGCGACGACGACTGTTTCCAATGTTCTTTCTTTCTATCTACCGATGATAGCGCCACCGCCCGGCGCTGCCCGCATGCATGATGCACCATCGTTTACAATAATCTGCATTTACATATTGAAAGGTCGGTTCGTTACAAAACGTTGACTTTAATAACAGTAATAATATACAGGGTGTGGCATAAGTAGTGGTCCACCGTTCAGGATTCGATGAACCAGATAATTAACTATAACAATTAAAAATTTAAACCATTTATACCCAAGGGTTCCGAAAATATTTCCTTTTTGTCTTTTATTTACGAAATTTCTACCTTTTATTACAAATTTGGTTGTAGTTTCAACAAAAGTCATTAATCTTTCATTTTGATTTCTGTTAATTACTGCTGAATACTAGAGCTACCACGATAAATTATGATTTTTTATGTAAATTCAGCTCTTTTGAAGAAAAAGTTGGTTCTTCTCTAATTTTAACCCAAATTTTTAACACACCATCAAGTTCAAGAGCGATTTTTGTAAAAAAAAAACGTACCACATTGTCATTGCCCATGTATTTAATAATATGCCTACTAAATGCCGATTTCAAAATGATATCATTATAACAGATCCAATAATTTAACAAAAAGATATTCAATTTTAATTGAAGAAAAGAAGATTTTCATTAAACTACTTTTTTAAACTTTATCGCGTTAATACTATTACAAAACGTACTAAAACTTAAAAAACGGATACAATCTAACTTTTTACATTTGTAATGTGATTTGTGTTGAAGCACAAACATGTCAGGTAAAAAAAACCTGACCCTTTTTTCTAACTTTGCTGTTAGAGTACGAGAGCACCTTGATACAGCGTATCCAAATAGGTGGATTGGGCGCTTAGGTCCAATATTGTGGCCACCACGCTCGCCAGATCTAAATCCCCTAGATTTCTTTTTTTGGGGTTGCCTAAAAGAAAAAGTCTATAGCAAAGAAATCACAAGTATTGACCAATTGAGGACTAGAATCCAGTCTGCAGCTAGAGAAGTCAGCGAAAGCGGGTTTGCCCGACGACCTAAACGGTGGTTTATTCGACGTTGCAGAGCGTGTATTGCTGCGAATGGGGGGCCATTTTGAACATTTCGTTTAATTTTAATGATTGTAATCATGACAAAGATTAATAATAAATGATAAATATAGTGATTTGTTTTTTATTTTTAATTCTTTGTTCAAATACCTGAAGTAACAAGTTAGGTCTACATAACTCTGTTATAGTAGTTTTTTTAAACAAATGGGCATTGACACTGTAGTGCATTTTTTAGCAAATATCGTAAGTATGAACGCAATAAAGTTTAAAAAAATAGTTTAATGAAAATCTTCTTTTCTTCAATTAAAATTGAATATCTTTTTGTTAAATTATTGGATCTGTTATAATGATATCATTTTGAAATCGGCATTTAGTAGGCATATTATTAAATACATGGGCAATGACAATGTGGTACGTTTTTTTTTTACAAAAATCGCTCTTGAACTTGATGGTGTGTTAAAAATTTGGGTTAAAATTAGAGAAGAACCAACTTTTTCTTCAAAAGAGCTGAATTTACATAAAAAATCATAATTTATTGTGGTAGCTCTAGTATTCAGCAGTAATTAACAGACATCAAAATGAAAGATTAATGAGTTATGTTGAAACTACAACCAAATTTGTAATAAAAGGTAGAAATTTCGTAAATAAAAGACAAAAAGGAAATATTTTCGGAACCCTTGGGTATAAATGGTTTAAATTTTTAATTGTTATAGTTAATTATCTGGTTCATCGAATCCTGAACGGTGGACCACTACTTACGCCACACCCTGTATATAGGTATGTACTTATCCTACCCTTATTATCATATTATAATATTAATTTATCGATTTAGTTACTCTTAATTATCTATCTACTTTTTTGGTTACCCAAACATAATAAACAAAAAAAACTTGATAATAAATACTCCAGTCAATAAAAATAAGAAAATAAGTTGAATATTGGCAATAATTTGTCGTAAAGGAAATTTTTATTCGTTTTATTTATTTAATTAAAACCACGAAGCCCATACCTATTACATATCCTTACCTTATCATAAATCATTACCTTGCCATATTAAAATGTCATAATAAATTCCTTTACATAAATACTTAATATAAACATTAACTAAAAACGAATTAAGCGCTATTTGTACCTTGTAAATTGGTAAGTAAGTAGGTACCTACCTACCTCATCGATAGAATGGTTAAACGTAGGTAGGTGGATATAAGAATGGCATAGTGGACACTTACTTTGAGCAATTTAGAGTTTATTTAAACATTTAGTATGGTAGGTTTAATTTTTAAATCAAACTAATTTTATTCGTGACTGTACCAACTTTTAAGGACAATTATGCTAATAATTTTAGAAGGTTGGTATAATGTATTGCTTGGCCGCTTTTTTATTACATTCTAGATTTGGTCGGGTTACCACGCATTCATCATTTTTTTCGATTATCTCGTTAATTAATTAGTTTACAAGCCTGAAATTTCACATGTATATAATTGAACTGTATTGCTAATTCTTGATATAAGATTCAGTTACCACTACTACAGTAAACTCGGTTAATCGGTCGTCAAATAACTCAGCTGCGCGCCGTGGCCAGAACATCGTCATAACTTTTTAATTACTTATAGTATACCAATGAAACTGCGGTACCATTTATAGACAGTAATTACCTATATAATAACGTTTAAGTTTAGTCTTTGGAGCGCTTATTGGAAGTGCTAGGACCTACTAAAGCATATTTTCTATTTACTCAAAAACCTTCGAAACGGTGCATTAATTTGGATTCGTTTGTTGCGTACCAAATTATAACTAATTAGCCAGATCTCATGTACAAATATTACAATCATCCGTGTAGTCAATTCCGAGATACAGCCATCGTGTAAAACGTTACCCCAGTAGGATTTTAAATATCTTCGCAACCATAGCAAATACAAACACAAATTAAGTTATACCATTTATTTCAAATTGGATTTCTAATTTTTTACATAAGATTTATTTCAAAATATCCACTAAAAAACAAAAGATCTGGCTGGCGTAACGTTACTCCAGCCGGAAGTGTTTTTATCAAATAATTAAAAAACTATCAGCATACCAAATTTAAAAATCAGCTTACCATTTACAGAAGCTGTATTTCTAATTATCTATTGCACTTAGATGACGATTTTCGTCAAGATCTGGCTGGGGTAACGCACACGCCCGGTATGGCGCGCGGCGACGGGGAGTCGCGGACCCAGCAGTGAGCCGCCGTGCTCGACGCTGACGCTGCTTGCACATTTAATTCGTTCTCCAACTGCCGACTTTTGAGTGCTGAGCGCTGAGCGCTGAGTGCCGAGTGCTGATCTGCAGCATTGCACACTTCGGCCGGAGTATTTTAAAGTCTGCTCCTTTGCAGCGGCGTGTCTCTTTTTGTTTATAAAATTCCTATTATTGTTTCTTATAATAGGAATTTCCGCCTCGGATGGATTCTCCGTAGTTGCCCGAGATTTCTGGGGTTTGAACCCCCGAAACCCTCTTTCTGCCTACTGCCATGACGATGCAGGGAGAGGCTAGGCTAGGCAGACTGTGCATGCTCAGTATTCACAGGAAACAAGTAGAGCTGCAGGACACTAAATTTATAATGATATTGATCGTAATTCACTTTTTTAATAATTAATAATTATTATACAAACTAATTATTTACACACTAACTCTTTAAGGCGCTACTCCTATCGGGACATCGTAAAAACGTCCTCGTTTTCGTCGCAGAGTTAGCCGTATTGCTACATAGGTATTACAAACCGAAAAAAATACAGTGTGTAGTCAAATGTATAAGTAAAAGACTTATCCAAAAATAATTTAAAAAAAGAAACCAGAATCTTGAAAAAAAAAATCGCAAGAAAGAACACGAAAAAACTTTTTCGTCTCGAAATACTCAATATTTTACCTATCAACTTCTTTTTAACTATCAAATAGGAAATTTAATCAACTAAAGACTTAAGTATGTAAAAATATTTTAACATAACGGCGTTTTTTTTTTTATAAAACTGAGAAATATCTTTCACATTGGCGGACACGAGATTCAACTAAAATCAAACGCATCGCCATTTTCAACCTTATTTGCTTACTGCGATTCACTACTGTCGCGCGCTTGGTAGTGACACGCCCACTCGCCCAGTCTGCGGCTAACTCTTACAGAGATACGCACGCGGCGCTCCAGCATTACGTAAATTCGTTTATCAAAATAAGTTATTTCGTGAAAATTTACTCCTTTACACATTTTTGTTTTTATACGGTTTTTGTGTGATACTTGGACACTTTAGTTTATGAGTTCGTTATATTTGGGACTGATACGTGATTTATGTGTGATAATAACAATAACAAAACAATGGGAAAGAAAGTGCTACGACGGATTGGTACAAGAAAACGGAGAAATAAACCCAAAATAAATTCTGCATCTGAGTAAGTATAAAAAGTTTTTACGATACGTTCAAGTATAAGCTGACCTCGTATTGTACATCAAGTCTATACACCGCGAGATCAGCTCATACTGGAATGTGTCGACGTGTAAATTCATCACCCTTTACTGTAAAGAATTGCTATTATTATTATCATCGTAATGCTATGTGGTCATATGTATTTCCTCAATATCTGAAACATACTTATTTCTGGATTGATAAGTAGCGACTTATGTGAACAAAACAATACATATTATGATTGTTATGACGGGGGCGCGTGGCGGCGACCGCTAAGACAGGTACGAACGAGGGCCAATCAAGCTATACAAAACCAGTTTATGCGGATCTCTCGTTGTACGGGAAATTTATACAAAGTGAGGCCTTGTTATACTGGAAATGTCCAGCTTGATATGCCGATGCCGCCGTGTTTACAGAGTAATAAAAATATCGCTTAGCTGGATCAAAACTATACAACTACTATACAGTATGGAATTGATTGATGTAAAAAAGTACAGGATGTTATTTTTTCGAACTTTAGTCGGTTCGATTCCCGAGTGTGGCAAGCGAATTTTCGAAAATCTGTGAATGCAATTTTTTTTTTTTTTTTTTAAATAAAATAATGTTTCCTTTGTGTAAAATTGCCACTTTCGCTCCAGGTGGCATTGAAAAATTCCGCCCTGTATATATTTCAGTAGTTAGGTACTAAATTCCTAAATAATATTCTGGGTTTTATTTATCAGAGATCGGATAATCGGTTGCATACCTACCTATTGATCTAAAGTTGAGGTTTTGACTTCATTTCAGCGCGATTAAAATACGAACTAACAAACATTTACCTTTACATATTGCTAAGATAACCCATTTATCTGTGTTTTTTAGAGAAACCACCGAAGACGAGCCCCTTGTTGAAACAGATTTTCAAGAAAATTCGTACTTACCAATATACAGGGTCGAAGAATTGTAAATATCATGATGTACCTACTTCATTCAGCAACTTCAAAAAAAAATCCAGTCAAAGTTCTCTAATTGATTGCAATTTAAAAGATTTATGTCACTGATAGGAGAAAGCAGAAATAGTTTGATTTCTAAATATAAATTTAGACGTAGGTAGGTACTATGTGTAAAAAAGATTTTATACTTAATAACAATTGCTATTTTATTTTATCATCCCTCACACACCCTCAATACTTACTACTTCTCGATAAATTCTCATACTTAGGTAGGTACTCGATGATCTATACCCATCACGTCTGTGAAGTATTCATAAAACCCGATTCAAATAAGGAAGTATTGACAATCACGCGGCCGTAGCCGCGGGCATCAGCTAGTTATTATTATAATTCAAGCCTAAAGATTTCATGATCATTTCAGATCACCATGTATTATGAAAATAATGTTTTACTCATAAATTGTAAGCCATATTTCAGAGCATGGACATTTATTTCCGAGTCATGGATGTTTATATCTATAATAAGTATGTATTTACAAACAAAAAGTATCTATGTAGTATATCAACTATCTGGTGTCCACGACACAAGCCTCGTTGCTTAGTGTGGCACTAGATGGCGCTGTGTGTAATGTCCAGCAATATTTATTATTATTATCGGAAAGTGTTTTTCTTCTCAGTCCTTAGACTGGCTTTCAGCTACATTTACGGGCCGAAACCAAAGTAAATGTAGCGTGTGGTGTGTAATTTTGTGAATGTTTATGTGTTGTGAAGAGGTTCTATTTCGTTTTCGTCTATCTGCATGAATTTTCTAACAATTCTGCACGTATTTAGAATTGCAGCTTTTTGCAGAATGATGTAGATGGATTCTTTTAGGTCGAGTAATTTTAAACTATGGAGAAGATGATTTGGTATAACGCCTGTTGTGGAAAGGACTATAGGCACTACATATACTTTTTCTTGTCGCCAGATTCTAGTCACTTCTGTAACTAGTACTAGTAGCTAGTACTTACTGATTTTTTCTGTGATTGTCTTCTGTATGTTGTGTGTATTGGGAACAGCAATGTCTATAAGGTAAGTTACTTTGTTTATTTTATCCTGTAGGACTATATCCGGCCTATTGTAATGAATAGTCTGATCGGTGAGAATAGCGCGATCATAATAGAGTTTATGTGTTGTATTTTCTAGGGTAGCTTCTGGTTTATAGTTGTAGTAAGGAGTGCTGGTATTTTGAATGAGTGTGTGTTTTAGTGCTAGTTTCTGGTGGATGACATTGGCCACCTGATTGTGCCTGTGAGTGTAGTCGGTTTGCGTGAGAGTTGTGCATGCTCCTGTTATATGCTGGATGGTTTCTGGTTGGCTGTGAAATTTGCGACATTTATCATTTGTGACTGTAGGATCTTTGATAATGTATTTCCTGTAGTTTTTCGTGTTGATGATCTGATCTTGAATAGCTATTATAAATCCTTCAGTTTCCGGGAATAAGTTGCCTATTTTGAGCCACTTATTTGAAGCAAATTTATTTATGTGGGATTGCTCTAAGTCGTGAGGGTGCCTACCGTGGAGTACTTTCCTCTTCCAGTCTTCCATTTTATGTTGTTGCGGGTCATCATTAGTTGTGTTTAGTGTTTCTGTCTGATGACTTAGATTAAGTGGAGTGTAGTTGAGATCATTTATCACTATGGCTTTGTGTATGTTACTAGTGCGGGATTTGAATGAAAGAATGATTTTAATCGATTAACTTGTTTCCGCCATAGATTCTGGATGTCTATTAGGCCTCTCCCTCCATGTTGTCGTTTAATGGTTAGTCTCTCTATGGCGGATTTAGGGTGTAAATTGTTGTGCTTTGTAAGTGTCGTTCGCGTAGTACGCTCTAATTGTTCAGTGTCTGTTTTGGACCACTTTATGACTCTGAATGAGTACGTTAATACGGGAATGGCGAAGGTGTTTAAAGCTTTGATGCGATGTCTACCTGAAAGTTGCGTTTTACAAACGGCGTTTATTCTCCTCTTGTACTCATTAGTAAGCGTGTTTTTAATGCGTGTATGATCAAGACCTTTTAGTTGCGCGTACCCTAAATATTTATACAAGTCAGTATGTTCCATTGCTGATATAGTGTCCGTGTCATTTACTACATAGTCGCCGGGCCGTACCTTGCCTCTCACAATGTGAAGTGTTTTACATTTTTCTAACCCGAATTGCATGTTAATATCTTTATTGAACTCCGCTGTAACATCTACTAATTTCTTCATTTCGTTTTCTGTTTTTGCATACAGTTTGATGTTGTCCATGTATATGAGATGCGATATTGTTGTTTCGTCTGTATTGTGTTTGAGACAATATCCGGCCCTGCAACCCTGCAGCAAATGAGACAGAGGATTTAGGGCGAGACAGAACCACAGCGGGCTCAGGGAGTCACCTTGGTAGATACCTTTTTTGATGGAGATTTGACGAGTAGTGACAGCAGTGTGGTTGTAATTTATTTGTAGTGTTGTTTTCCACTGAAGCATTATATGACGTATGAAATCTATAATTTTCGGGTTTATTTTATAAATCTCTAATATTTGTATCAACCAAGAATGAGGAACACTGTCAAAAGCCTTTTTATAATCAATATATGTGCAATGTAAATTTCTGTTTTTAGAGGTGGCATTTATGAATAGTGGAATCAATAATCAGCTGTTCTTTACATCCCATGTGGCCCTGTCTGCATCCCTTCTGTTCCTCTGCTATTATATTGTGTTGTTAGATGTGCGAGCTAATTTTCTTTGTTATTTCAGATGTCAATATTTTGTAAATTGTGGGTAGGCATGTAATTGGTCGGTATTGGGAAGGCTGAGGTGAATTTTTATTATTATTATTATTATTTCAGAGGTCGGATAATCGGATGCATAGGTATTTACCTACAAATAGTTGCTGCTTACAAAAGTAAAGAAGCGGCTTGTAAAATACATAAATACATAAAGTCACGCCTTTTTCCCATCATGGGGGTAGGCAGAAACCACATAAGCTACGATCCTATTAAAAATGTATCTAAAATATTATTTGAAAACAAAACCTTACACACAAAAGACGCAACAGAACACAAAATTTGTCGATTCCGGAATCGCGGGTTTTTTAATAAAAAACAAAATTTATTTTAAAAATCCCTGGATCCAGAATACGGACGCCGCGGCACCGCGCGGGAATAAGGCCACGCGCTGCCGATAACGTCAGCGGGGCAGTAGTGGGCGAAGCTACGCGCCGGCGTCGCTTCCCCTGCTTCACCTCCGCAAAAACCTAAAGATTTGCAGCTCACCGCGCCATAAAGAAATAAAAAATACTTACAAGTATCAAAGAGGGCACAGGGCGTCGAAAATTTGTCCACATCGCTGTCAAAGTGTCAAGCTGGAAAAGTGCCCAGAAGGCTGGCAGCATTCTTCACTTAAGGGCAGGTAGACCAAATTTTACCAATTTTACATAACTTTGATTCAATAGTAAACTAACAAATCGTAATTTTTTAAAGCAAAAAAAATATAGATATTATAGTTGACTATATCTACTTTGATAATTTGTGGTTCAAAACATGATATCGAAAACTTCACTCGATAAAAAAAAAATCCGCACAGGAGCCTAATTCGAATATTTTTTTATGTTATTCTTATTTTTCTTGAAGAAAATGAAAATTTACTTCCAAAAAAAAATATCTAAGCAAAGTAAATAACATTTAGAACAATTATTTGTGGTTACATTTTGCAAAAGAGTTTAATCCTTTTAATAATTAATTATTATATAATACAGCGGCTTGCGTACGTGGGATTCAGTCACCCGCCGGGCCTTGACGAGGTAGGACCTATGTCCCTATTGCTGGCGCACGGCTCTCCCGCTGATTTATCGAACGATTTATTCATAGATCGTAGTGTAAATATAATGGTATGGTATTTTTTAACCGACTTAAAAAAAGGAGAAGGTTTCTCAATTTGACCTTATGATAACTTCGTCGTTTATGAACCGATTTTGATGATTCTCTTTTTGTTCGAAAGAAGATATTTCAAGGGTGGTACCATGATCAGAAAACCAGGATCTGATGATGGCATCCTAGAGAATTCGAGGGGAACCTTTGAAAATCGTAGTGTGACTAGTGCGTTTGTTATTTTTTTTCATTGAGCGTTTTAAAGCACTACTAACTAATGAAGGTCTGGAGTCGATATGATGATGGAACCCGAAGATAGTTGAGGGCACTCCTCAACGATTCACAACAGTAATCAGGTGTATGGGCTTGATTAATTTGTATTGATGAGAACTTTACCATTTTATTTTTTTTAGATGGGTTGTGGCTATCATTAGAGTGATGTCTGATGATAAAGACAGTCAAGGGAACTCCTCGACGTTTTACAGTAGCTACCTTGTATTTGGATTTAATTCATTTCTATTGATGAGAACTTTGCACCCATATGGGTTATAAGTGCCATTACAGGTCTGATGATGGGGACCTTATACAGTCGAGGGAATTCCTCAACGATTTACAGTAGTTACGTTTAGTTGGGCTTCCTTCAAATGGTTCAATATGCTAAAATGTTCTGTTCGTACAAAAATAATACCTAATTAAGATTGAAGTTTGCATAGCAAATATTTGTATAGGATATTACAATTAAATGTGACAAATGGTGGCAGAAAAAACGGAATCAAACAAACAAGTCACCGACTGCTGAAGCTAATTAATTCAATACAAAGTGTGTGTCTCTGTTCATGGGCGTAGCCACGGACCTGACCTGTAAGGTACCTAACCAAACCTACAAAAATAAATTATCTAGGTACTAACTACAATACTTAATATCCGTAAGAAAGTTCACACCTGACCACACTCGACAATCGACACAAAAAAAATGCGATCAAAACAAAAAGCGCGCGCGCAACCGTGTACGACCTGTACTATAGAGAGGTCTTTCAGTACGTTACGGCGTGTCAAGACGTGGCTTCGCTCCACCATGAGTGAAAATCGTCTGAGCGGTTTCTGTATGCTGAGTGTTCACAGGATGAGGATCGCCGAAGCGAAAAATAAATTGGAAGTCGAAGTGCTAAGGAGGTTCTGTCTGTAATATCAATCATGAAGTTAGTTACTATGCCTAAATTAATAAACAACATAAAATACCTATGTGTAACTGTTTACTTACTGTACCTGAAAGTACTATCTACAGATAGATATAAACCTCTAAATTGACTAATTAACAAATTGGCATACGCCCAGAGCCCAAACGGCTGAAGTTAGAGACACATTTTTGGATGAAAGATTTAGTGGTTTATGTAGGTGAGCAATAAGAAAGTGTTTTGAATAATTCGAATTATACGTACAGATACAGGGAGCTATAGGGTGTAACCTTTTTGTATGAAAAAAAATAACTAGCTAGTTACATAGTATTTTAGACTGCTGCCCCACCCTGAACCCATGGCTGACTACGCCCATGTCTCTGTTGTTTAACTTGTCGGCAACAATTTTTCCTTAAATTTATAAGATTGTAGACCGGATCCTGCGGCAATCGCTCCCAATGGAATTTTAACAAGTCTTTCAGTTGTTGGGTTGCTGATACTCCAGTTCAGGTTCTCTAGAACACGTCTCTGGAGCATGTCCCATGCGAGCTCGATGGGATTGAGGTCTGGCGATTGTGCAGGCTACGGCAATACCCGGATGTTTTCCATTGCCAAGTACTCTCTGGTCCTGCGAGCTGTGTGCGTACGCGCATTGTCATGCATCAGCGTAAAAGCCGCATACGATACCGCCTTCGGGCCCTGGCTGCCTTGCTTGCCGCCAGAGGGGGGTGCAGAACGATATAATATCGAACGATATATACCTACAATCAAATGCTCTATCATTTTAATACCAACAGAGTCTTACATGATCAACAGTATGGTTTCACCAAGGGACGTTGTACAACTGACGCCGGTGTAACCTTATTAAAGCACAATATTTACTGCGTGGGAAGAGTCTCAAGACGCCATAGGAATTTTTTGTGACCTCTCCAAAGCGTTTGATTGCGTAAATCACGACACATTACTCTTGAAACTTGAGCATTACGGACTGGTTAAACTTGCACTTAGTTTGGTAAAATCTTATTTGAATGGTAGACAACAACATGTTCAAATACATGGTGTTAATTCACAGGGTTTAAAAGTAAAAATGGGGGTTCCACAAGGCTCACTATTGGGTCCTTTCCTCTTTCTAGTATATATATAAATGATCTACCCTGTTTATTGATAACCCAACCTCAAAATATGGTGTTATTTGCCGATGACACACCCTAATTTTTACGATAAATAGGCGGGCCCAAAATCTAGATGACGTGAATAATGCCCTACTTCAGGTCCAAAATTGGTTCACAGGAAACAATTTGGTATTAAATGAAAAAAAAAAACTAAATGCATAAGATTTGCTTTACCGAATGTTAAAAGTAGTGATTGTTATATAATATTAAATAAAGAGAAACTTGAATTCGTAGATAAAACGGTTTCCTGGGGATTAGGCTCGATTCAAGGTTACAATGGGGTTCTCATTTAACATCTCTTGCAGGGCGGCTAAGTTCAGCAGCATATGCCATTAGAAAAGTCCGTGAACGGGTGCTGTCAGTTGTGACTGGTAATCTCTCAATCTCTTAGTTGCCATGGCTTTTTTGATTAAACTATTTTGGTTTTTGAATTCTATATTTGATTTTTTTTTTGTTTTTGCTGTGGACACTTTTAACGTGCACATCTTGCTACATTGTTCTCACATAGGTAATTATACCATCTCAACATGAATAATGTAACCACGATTTTGTAACAATATTTTGATGTAAAAGAGTGTCCATGGAGTTTCTTGTCCGTTCTTCTCCATAGAGATCTACGCTACGGAATGGGCAAATCAAATCAAATCAAATTTATTCGTAAATGTAGGTTTCAATACAATAGAATGTTAGAATAAGGTGGTCAGTTCGCTACATTTTACCCGAGAGCATTACTGTTACTGTTACTGTTAGCCTATGTCATCCCACTGCTGGGCAAAGGCCTCTCCCTATAAATAAATAAATCTTTATTCAGAATTTCAGAAGGTAAAAATACAATATGAATCTAAAAACTAACAATTTAAGTATAATAATGTATGATGCCTGTACTAGGATAATCCTGTATCACAGGCTGCAGGAGCTCTAACAATATGCTATATGTACAGTAGTTATTTTTTTGTTTAATATTTAACATTACGTGACAAAATAATTGTTTTGATTAACTTAAACTCTAATAACTTAGACCTAAACACATAATTGTTACACGCAAATTTGCGTCAGCAGAATTTATTATAGGTTGCAAAAAACATTCGAGGCGCTCTTGTTATATTCGATATTTGCACCTAGCGACTAATGTGCTTACAATAAATAAAATCGATGGTCCAATATGCGTCAAACGCGGAAGTCTGACCTAGAGTATGACGCTCTACGTGCCCTCGTAGTCGATGGAGTTGATGTACCTATATTCTGCTAATTTCTTAGCTGGGCACTCAACATCTCCCGTTTTGTGGTTGTTGGGTTTTTTAAAAGGCGAGCATGTTGCACATTTAGGGGTGTCCGCCTTCTTCGCGCACTCAGACATCGAGTGTCCTGCTTCTCCGCAGTGACCACACGTGGAGTTTACCTCTCTGCATGATTTAGCTGCATGACCAAATTGTTGGCATTTGTAGCATCTGGTAACAAGGGTGAATAACAGGGCAGAAGGTCCAATTTATAAAAATTCTTGCTTGAGATATTAAAGCTCTACGTATCTTGGCTGGAACTTCAATAACAAAGTTACAGGTCGATGTATCTTTCTTCCCAGATTTGTGGCTAAATTTAACGTCGGCCGTAAAGGCCTCCAGTGACATCGCTGGAAACTTATCGGCGATGTTCTGCTCGTACATGAACCTGAAGACGTCAGCATCAGCCAAAGAAGTCGGCACTCCCACAACCGTGATCCGTGGTTTGCGCTTGATGGGCTCGTCGGCGGTGAGTCCTGGTGTAGACATCTGGACTGCGTGCTTGACTTTATCAGCATCCTGTTTGGTCTCGGTGCTGATGATGACGCCTCCATTTTTGGTTTTTCGCACACCACGTACATGGAGCTTCATTTCGTCAGGGCGTATGATGTTTTGCACGAGGTTTTTTGTCTCATCACTCGACTTCAATTTATCGTTGGGATAAACTGCTACGGAACTTAAATTGTTTGGACGAACGAAATCACTGGATCCCTTCTTCACCATATCGGAAAATGAAGCGGTTCCCACAACACCAGAGTCCTTTATCGTCTGTTTAAGCTCCGAAATTTGTTCTGTGAGGCTGCGTTTTTCCTTCAGGTCATCGATTATGTTGAGGGCTTGACGGGATTTTTGCTTCAGAGCCTGATACACCATTGCCATTTGAGTGGTCTCAGATTCTACTTTACGGCATAGGTTGGTAACCTTCAATTTCTGCTCCGAGTTGAGCTTGCCATCTGTGGCAATCGAGCAAACCTCATTTAACTTGAGCTGAACGGATGATATCCATTTTTGGATGTCGGGCGTGGATACAAAATCGATGGTGAAGTTAGACTGACAGACTTTCACGGGCGAGGCATTGGGTTGCACTCGACTACTTGAAATACCGGGGCTGTTATCCGTTTTGGAACCAATTCACGATTTTTATGTTTCCATTATTTAATAAACTACACACTTAGCAAAATACTAAAGAAGGTCACTATTATTGCGTTAAATAAATACTGCTAACAAGCACGTCTGTATACTGCGAGCGGCCGCAATGCAAATCTAAGACTATGACTATGACTTCCAAATTCTTCGTTCCAGGGCCAATGTGGACCACTGGTCGTTGGTTTTGCCCAGCTCGTCCCGCCATCTCCTGCGAGGTCTTCCTTTTCTGATTCGTTATTTTTACGTAATATTCAAAGTTGGATCGAGTTTTGTGCCGAGAAAGCATAACAGATACAGTGCTGTTTATTTGGGCTGCGCAGAAAAGCCAGCGTGGACGGCGCGGCCGGAGGCGCGCGGCGGCGGTGGCGGCGCCCCAGGCCGCCTGCGTGACGTTGCTGTCATCAATGTCATCTGTCTCTTGCTTGACTTTTTACTTGTGATTTTTGTTTGGTTTTTTATATAATTTTATAGACTATTTGTTAAGATATCACGTAAGTTTTATTTTAAATATTTTTCTATGTCCAACAATGACTGTAGTGACGCCGAACGAAGTGCCAGTCAACCTACCACATCGCTGGATGTCCTAGTAAGATGCCCACACTGTTCCCAAGCACGCTTTTTTAAGGGTGAAAGAGGCTTGAAGATACATTTAGGGAAGAAACATAAGCCCCTCAATGTACCTTCTTCATGCCCTACATTACCCACTCCCCTTATACCGGATCCACCCACTCAACCCTTTTGGAAATATCTATCAAAATTAAAAACTTCAACGCCTGTTTTAAAGAGAGTTCCTCGTGGCGCGCGACCTTCTGTAGCATTAAGCGCGTTGTGTCCGCCTCGCCGCCCGAGAGAACTCTCAAAGTGCTTGGGAGCAATTACTAACCTTCCCATTTAGAATTCTACAGGTACAAAAAGATTTGGCAAATAAAAAAACCTTAACAACTCAAATTAAAGACAACTGTAACATTTCGGCCCAAAGTTTTGACCCAAAATTTACAGCACATCTCCCCCAAAGAGGTTTATTGCATTATGTGGAATCTAAATTAGGCGAGGGTGATATCAGTGGTGCAGCTAGGATCATCTTTAGCAGCGATGTGGTTGCGCCGTACTCTCCAGAGCACACAGCACTACAGCTCTGGAGAGCAAACACCCCGCCCCGGCAGATGACCTCGCCTTCCCTGACCCCCCCATTCCAGAAACGAACACTTTCCAAATTACAGCTCAGCAAGTATGTGCGGCCGTCTGTTCCTTTCGGAGTGGCTCCGCCGGCGGCCTCGACGGCCTGACTCCTCAACACCTTAAGGACCTTATATGTTCAGGCGCCGGGGAAGCTGGTGAGTCCCTTTTGAAGGAACTGACGGCCCTCATCAATCTCATGCTCTCCGGCAGTGTGAACGATGCCGTCATCGATATTCTATACGGGGCCAATCTTTGTGCCCTACGCAAGAAGGATGGCGGTATTCGTCCCATTGCCGTAGGGTCAACTTACCGTCGTATCGCTGCCAAAATTTGCTGCGCCTTTTACAGTGAAACACTGGCCAGCAAATTCCAGCCCCTACAGCTTGGCTTCGGGTCCAAAGGGAGCTGTGAGGCTGCGGTACACGCACTGTCCACTTACCTTCGTAGCGATAAGGGTGAGGTCATCCTTAAGGTTGACATTAAAAATGCTTTTAATTCCGTAAACAGGGACACCTTGTTGACAGAGGTTCAAAAAGAAATACCCAAAATTTACAGTTTTCTTTACCAATGCTACAGAAACCCCTCAAAATTACTCTATAAAGACAATCTTTTGGAATCAGCCGTTGGATGCCAACAGGGTGACCCTCTTGGGCCAGTCATTTTTAGTTTAGCAATTAATCCAATTATTCGTCAGCTAAATTCTAAATTCAACGTATGGTATCTGGATGATGGAACCCTAGGAGGTGATGTGGACACAGTCCTAAAAGATTTAACTTTCTTAAAAGAAAAATTTAGTTCTATTGGACTAGAACTTAACCTTTCGAAGTGCGAAATTTACCTTCCTGAAACCACTGACAGACAGACTACCATTTCTAAATTTAACTCTTTGGCACCAAATATCAAAATTACCGAGAAAAAAATCTCTTCACCTTCTAGGGTCACCAATATTTGACGAATCTTTTCCGTCGTTCATTGAGGCAAAAATTCAAAATTTTAACGATGTTTCGGAGAGACTTTTTAAAATTAACATTCATTCGGCCTTCACACTTATTCGATACTGTTGTTTTGGACCAAAATTCACGTATAGCCTTCGCTCCTCTCATCTTTGGAAGCATCCACAGCTTTTAGAAAAAGTCGACGAAATTATTAGGAACACTCTTACTTCAATACTTAATGTGGCCCTGGACGACCGAGCTTGGCAGCAAGCCACACTTCCCATTCGCTTGGGTGGTCTCGGCGTCCGCAAAATTTCAAATATAAGTTTACCAGCCTTCCTCTCCTCGGTCTACGGTACCGAAAAATTAACCAGGGATATTTTATCTTTCTTACTGGTTGATTTTGAGGTGCCGTATTTGACCGATGCGTTGAACGCTTGGAAAATGGCTTGTCCCAATACGGATTTGACCGACAACCTGTCCTCCCAGAGACAGTGGGACGTGCCGCTCTGCAGTATTGTACGGAATACCCTTTTACACACGTCAATCAATACTGTGGAGCGTGCCCGCCTGCTGGCCGTGGGGGAATGGGAGTCGGGCTTGTGGCTTCAGGCACTTCCGTCATTCATCATTGGCACTATGATGGATGACGCATCGTTTCGGGTCGCTACAAGTCTACGCTTAGGCGCACCTTGTGTTGCTCCGCATCGGTGTCACTGCGGTAAAGCTGTCGACAGCCTCGGACACCATGGCCTGTCCTGCTACAGGAGCGCAGGTCGCATTGCACGGCACGCCAGCATTAACGACATTATTCGCCGAGCTCTTGCCAGCGCCGGCGTACCAGCGGTTTTAGAACCAAACGGCTTGGTGCGTGACGAAGGCAAGAGACCGGACGGCATGACGTTAGTGCCTTGGAGCGTGGGTAGGCCTTTGGTGTGGGACGCAACCTGTGTCGACACCCTTGCGCCTTCTCACGTTGCAAGCACGGCGGGCTGTGCAGGCGCTGCTGCTGCGGCTGCCGAGGTCCTCAAACGGCGCAAATACTGTAACCTTATTGGTAATTACAGCTTTGAGCCGTTTGGGGTCGAAACGCTCGGGTCATGGGGTCCGAGTGCGCGTCTCCTTTTTAAGGAAATCTCTCACCGACTGGTCGACACTTCGCGTGACCAGAGGGCTGGCTCTTTCTTTGGCCAAAGAATTAGCATTGCCATTCAACGTGGCAATGCTGCCAGTCTTCTGGGCACGTTTCCGAATGACAGCGATGCGGAGGAGTACTTTGACGCCTATTGACGTCGTTAGATATATGTAAGTACTTACGTTTAGTTTTATTTTTGTAAATATTTAGAGTTATAGTTGTAGTATGTATATAATGTAAATATGGTTTTTCAAAATAATAAATGTTATCAGATTTATATTATAATTAAAATATCAATTTATTACTTACTAACACACAATTTACCAATGTCAAAAAAAAAGTAAAAAATCAAAAATCAATCATCTAAATTTAATATTGTAATAGGCTAAATGTCAGTGGTGTCCTCCATGAACTCAGTTGTGGAGTAGTAACATTTATGAATTAAAAATTGTTTTAGTTTCTTTTTAAACATATTATTATTAAGATTCTTCATCTGTCGTGGAATTTCATTGAAAATAACTGGAGCCATTCGATAAATACTTTTACGTAGAAGGGCTGTTTTACTAGGATCAACACAAAGAATGTTTGAATCCCTTTTCCTTAACCAGGTTTGCCTTAACAAACACTGCCACCTCAAAGATGTATAATGACGGCAATGTTAGAAGCTTCAAGGATTTAAAATATGGCTTACAACTGTCCCTTGAGTGTAAGTTACATAAACAAATACAAAAAAAAAAATACTAAAATGTTTTATTTCATTATTACACGTTGTACATATTGAGCGTGCGCGATTTTTTTTGTGCGATGAAAACGTAATTCTTGTCTGTCGAGTTACCCCAGAAAATGAGTCCGTATCTTAGAACTGATTCCACGTAGCTATGGTAGGCTGTAAGCACAGCGTCACGGTTCACAAATTTGGACAGCTTTTATAGAGCAAAAGCAAAACTGTTAAGCTTCTTACAAATTTCTTCAACATGCGGTTTCCACGTAAGTGGACTGTCTATCACTAACCATAAAAACTTTGTTGTATCCGTTTTTGTAACTGACTGTCCATTGTGACTAATATTAACCGATAGTTGTTGTCGTTGTCGCTGACTGAAATGCATTATACACGTGTTTTCTAAATTAATTTTTAAATTATTCGACTGCAGCCAATCTATAGTTTGCTTTAGCGTGTCTTTGATTTCTTGTTCATAATTGTAGGATTCTTCTTTTTTTATCATTATTGTACTAGAATCATCAGCAAATAATACTGTTGGGTGATTGATACTTTTTGGAAGATCATTTATGTTGTACACCAGGAATAGTGGACCCAATACGCTCCCCTGAGGTACACCGTACCTCACCGTTCTAGGTTTTGACCGATATTTGATTATGATTTCCCGCTTGGTTTTAATATTTATATTAATTTGTTATTTCAGTGTATTGTTGACGGTTGCTTAAATATGAAGTGATAAGTTCAAGACCATTACCGCGTATTCCATATCTTTCTAGTTTGTCGATAAGTACAGAATGATCAACATGATCGACCATATACAGGGCACAGATGGGTAGTCTGTTATCTACACTAGACATAATTTTCTTGAGAAAAACATAATTTATAGCAACATTAATTGACTTATTTTTTCTAAAACCGTTTTGTTCATCAACCAGTATACTCTTACTTTCGAGAAAATTGTACATTCGATGATGCATTATTTTTTTTATGACTTTCGAGAATATCGGTATTAATGCCACTGGTCTATAATTTTTAATTAAAGTATTTTTCCCCTTTCTTATACAACGGCTTAATAATTGATACTTTAAGTTTATCTGGGAAGACTCCTTTTTCAAAACATAGGTTTATAATATATGATAGTGGATGACAAATATAATGGACTTTTTTGATAATGTTTGTTGTTATGTTATCGTATACTGTACTTTTAGTATTTTTGAGAGATTGAATCGTTCTTGATAACTCTTCTGGTGTAGTTGGATCTAAAAAAATCGAATTGTTCACTCTGTCTATCGTAACACAAAATCAAAAGCCATTGTTTTATTTTAAACTATCGATAAAACAAGACAATTCAAGGATTTTCGCAACAATATTATTATTATATCAGGGGACTATCATCTAATTCGTCGACGGTAAACATATAATTCAGATATACTCTACAATTTATTTAATATTTTAACCATAAGATACTACAACAAAAAAACAACAAAAATGTCACACAAAAAAATTTACAATTTTGGCGGCCTTACCCAGGTAGATATTTTCGAATGAATTTTTGTATGCAGACTGGGAACTTCTGTGAAAAGAGAAATTAGTCTTTTCTATGTAGGAATTTTCTTTCCTGACAAGTGCAAGTGCACGTTCTTGCAGCATGCTACCGACGCCTATGTCACTACTCGACCTAGACGCAGCCCAATAAGGGAGTGGTCATGACGCCCTTTGACTCTCTCATAGATCCGCCTTTGGTACTAATAGTATGCAGGAGCGAGACAAGTGGGCTTCAACAGCTCGCCTCGAATATACTATACCTGTGTGTGTGTGTGCAGGTGGCGCGTGACGGTGGGCGCGGCGGGCGACGCGCACGTGTGCGTGGCGGCGGCGGCGCTGGCGCCCACGCCGCGACTGCTGGACCGCGCCGCGCCGCCGCAGTCCTTCCGCAAGCGCTACACCGGCGCCTTCAGGTAAGTGTGTGTGTGCAGGTGGCGAGTGACGGTGGGCGCGGCGGGCGACGCGCACGTGTGCGTGGCGGCGGCGGCGCTGGCGCCCACGCCGCGACTGCTGGACCGCGCCGCGCCGCCGCAGTCCTTCCGCAAGCGCTACACCGGCGCCTTCAGGTAAGTGTGTGTGTGCAGGTGGCGCGTGACGGTGGGCGCGGCGGGCGACGCGCACGTGTGCGTGGCGGCGGCGGCGCTGGCGCCCACGCCGCGACTGCTGGACCGCGCCGCGCCGCCGCAGTCCTTCCGCAAGCGCTACACCGGCGCCTTCAGGTAAGTGTGTGTGTGCAGGTGGCGCGTGACGGTGGGCGCGGCGGGCGACGCGCACGTGTGCGTGGCGGCGGCGGCGTTGGCGCCCACGCCGCGACTGCTGGACCGCGCCGCGCCGCCGCAGTCCTTCCGCAAGCGCTACACCGGCGCCTTCAGGTAAGTGTGTGTGTGCAGGTGGCGCGTGACGGTGGGCGCGGCGGGCGACGCGCACGTGTGCGTGGCGGCGGCGGCGCTGGCGCCCACGCCGCGACTGCTGGACCGCGCCGCGCCGCCGCAGTCCTTCCGCAAGCGCTACACCGGCGCCTTCAGGTAAGTGTGTGTGTGCAGGTGGCGCGTGACGGTGGGCGCGGCGGGCGACGCGCACGTGTGCGTGGCGGCGGCGGCGCTGGCGCCCACGCCGCTACTGCTGGACCGCGCCGCGCCGCCGCAGTCCTTCCGCAAGCGCTACACTTGCGGAAGGACTGCTACGTATCAAAGCAAACGTAGGTAGGTATCAAGAACTTGTAAATCCTGTTGATTCAGCAACAAAAGAGATTTAAAAGAATTAGGTATAGAGGGGACATGGGGAATAATGATGGAATAACGTCATACAAAAATTTTGACACCGAACATTTTCAATTTTGATACAAGAATGCTACTTGACAAGCGGGCGTTTAACACTAGACAGAACGATTTGTTATTAAGGTGGATGATCCATGGTAGCACGCGAAATTCAAATTTTCTTACGTTTTTTGCAATTTGCAGGCCAGTGCTAGGTTGCTAGGTTGTTGTAAAATTTGATTCGCGGCTGTAAGACGTAGGTATGTAGTTACAGAATTAAAATCATCAATACAACCCTTTTTTATCTTTTTTTTTCGGATGAGAAATCATCAAATGACTCCTCCCGCTCTGGGCGGAGCAGGAGGGAGTGTCAGACTTTTACTGACAAAAACCCATCCATGTTCCTTCATCGCCCTTTGTGTTCCGGGGCCACGGTATCTCTTTCGAATAGTCCCGCAGCCCCGGCACGCTTCGGCCCTTGCGGACCCCTTCCCTATTGCTGACTCTCTTTGAGGCGCGCGTGGAACACGAACGCGCCGTCGACACGGCCTGTCGTCATGAGACGGACGGACGGCGAGCTAGCCCATAGCTCCCCGTCCACAGGCCCGTGCCTACGGTGGCCGGAAGCCACCACGAGTACCCAATACTAACTGGGTTCTGGAGGACAGATAGGTTAGACTGGAAGCCGACCTCAACATAGTTGAGAAAAGGCTAGGCAGATGGTGATGATTCAAAATAGACTTATCTACATAAAACAATCCCCTAAAACACCACAGTTATCAGATAATAATTATACTGATAATTCAGCCAATTTGTGATGCTCGGGGCGGGTCTCGGGGCTCTGGGGCTCCGTGGTTCTGTGAACTGTCTAACCTGTGAGTACAAAGGAAGGCGCACGTTGTGGTGCAGGTTCCGGTTCTGGGTGTTCGGCGAGTGGCGCGAGGTGGTGGTGGACGACCGGCTGCCGGCCCGCGGCGCGCGCCTGCTGGGGTCGCGCGCCGCGCACGACGACTTCACGCTGCCGCTGCTGGAGAAGGCGTACGCCAAGTGAGTAGCGGGCGGGCGGCCTTGTCGCTCGGCCGGCCCGAAGCCTGACGCGCGACTGTTCGCAGGCTGCACGGCTCGTACGCGGCGCTGCGCGGCGGCAGCGTGGCGCGCGCGCTGCAGGAGCTGTCGGGCGGCATCGTGCAGAGCTTCTCGCTGCGCCTGCAGCCGCGCGCGCTCACCTTGCAGGTGCTCAACTCGGCCGTGCCGCGCTCCACGCTGCTGGTGGCCACGGCGCCGGCCGGCGCGCCCGGCGGCCTGCTGCCCGCCGCGCCCTACGCCGTGACGGGGCTGGCGCGCGTGCGCGAGGGCGGCGCGCTGGTGCGCGTGCGCGCGGCCGGGCGGCGCGGCGAGTGGCGCGGCGCGTGGGCGCCCGACAGCGCGGAGTGGCGCGCGCTGGCGCCGCCCGACCGCGAGCTGCTGGCGCCGCGCGCCGACCACCCCGGGGACTTCTGGTCAGTGGTCAGCTTGCCTCCCTAACCTAACCACACGCGACCTGTCTATACCCCGCACTCCACGCACTCATTTTCACACGACTACACATTCTCTTACCCCCAAATACTGAAACGTCACTTAAAATTTAAGGGCTGCTTAACATTTGAGCAGCTCCTAAACTTTAAATTTTGTATGGCCAAACGTCAGATTTGAGTATCTGTTAAATATAAGTGCTACTTAAATTTTGAGTGACGTTTCAGTATTCGGCCATTAGAGACACCTTCAATTTGTTTCAAAACTTTTTGATGAATCATACTCTGTGAGTGTGCGGCATCGGTATTCACATAATTCACTGTTTCAATGGGCTTATGTGCCGACATGGGTGCCGGCAGGATTATTTGGAGAATTGTAAATTCAGCTCCATGACAGCTCGAGATTTTTTTGCACTCTACCTCGACAATTCAAATTCTACACATACTTACGAAGACATCAATCCTTTTGACAGGTATTTGCAATCAGAATTAGTTATAAAATTAGGTATAAAACCAAAAGTAAGGTATAAAAATAAACTTCAGTTCGCAAATCACATCATCTAACAAAGGTCACGGCAGCGTATCGAACAAAGTTCGATGTTTACGCAATCAGTCACTAAAGAGAGGTGCGCACTGTTGTTAATGGTTTGTTCACAACCATGTTAGTCTAGAAACCGCTCACCAAGAGTTCAAAATGTAAAGTTGTACATTTGCAGAACTAGATGGTGTTGACGGCGAATTAGAAGTCGCAATTAAGGTTGTCACGCCGTTTGGTTAGGTCAAAGTACATAGAGTTCAGTTTCAGTTCAAAAATTATACAGTTCAAATATGTCAAGTTTAAGTGTGTATTGAGTTCATAGTAAAAAGGTCATAAAGTACAGTGCTTGTGTTATTTGAAGAAGTGTACCATCCTCCGAGTCCTCCGGAACCCAACATTGGTCCTTCGAGCCGGATAGTCGGATCTTTGGACAGTTTTTTGTCTTCTCCGACCCGTGTACTTGCAGTGGATTGCTGCAGCAAGGTACACGGTCCTCCTCACCCAGCATCGGCGGTGAGCTGAGTCAGCTGTGGAGGACTAGTTCAAGGAGTGGCCACAGAGGGCGTCACTCCCGTAAACGGTCCTCTGCACTAGCGGCAGCAGCTTCACCCAGCATTGGCGGTGAGATGAGTCAGCAGTAGCGGACTAGTTCAAGGAGTGGCCACAGAGGGCGCCACTCCCAGATCAACACTTCAAGACGATGACGCAGGTGCAGCCATCACTCGACGTCACAGGTGACGTCACGCGCAGTACAGACAGCGGCTACCAGACGGCGCCACTGGCAGGTTGAAAACGGTGTTTGTGTAAAGTGCAATTTTGTGAGTACATTCTTTTATTTTATTTATCTTGTCCACGAATTGGACAAACAGGTCGAGTCAAACGATTTTGAACTCTATTCCAACAAAGTTAAACCAGAAAAAATAGTGACGAAGTTTCCACTTGGAAAATAACTTCGTAATTTTGGACTTTGAAAATAAGTTAGTTAATTAATTAATTAATTGTTAAACTTAACTATAGTTTAAATTTTGAAAACTTTCGTTAATTACCAATTTGTGTGTCAAAATTAAGACTTTTGTAAAAATGGAAGGATATATTAACGTTTTAAAAGATCAACAAAATGTTATCACAAAGGGATTAACAAATTTTAAGAAATCTGGTAAAGACAGATTAACTATAAAATATATAGAAACTAGGCAAGAACTATTAGAAAAAGATTGGGCATTGTTTAAAGAAATTAATACTAAATTATATGAACGTTTTAAAGCAGAAGATATAGTACAGAATGTGGTTGATATCTATGATGCTACAGAGGACACTTTTGTTACTTATAAATGTTTAATGAAAACAGCTCTTAATAAAATACGGTTAGAAAAGGATTCTGTACATCAAACAAATGCTTCAACAAGTATTGTTAAATCTAGTACAAGTTCTTCTATAAAGTTGCCCAAGATCACAATTCCCATTTTTTCTGGCAAATACAGTGAATGGACAGCCTTCCACGATCTTTTTAAGTCGCTTGTACACAATAACGTATCTTTAGATAATGTGCAAAAACTGCACTATCTTAAAAGCCATCTTACTGGTGAAGCCGAACAGTTGATTAGGTATACACCAATCACAGATGCCAATTACAGTGAATGTTGGTCTCAGTTGGAAAAGCGTTATGCTAATAAAAGATATTTAGTCAATTGTATTTTAAAAAGGTTGTTCAGCCAGAAGCGATTAAATGTAGAATCAGCTGGCGCATTAAAAGAGCTGTTAGATAACACAAGTGACTGCCTTAATGCGCTAACAAATTTAAACATCAATGTGAGTACATGGGATGTTATCATCATCCATATGGTAACATTTAAATTAGATCATGAAACGCGAAAACAATGGGAGTTAAGCAGTTCTAACGATTCAAGCAACAAGTTGCCCACCTTTGAAGAACTTAAAATATTTATTGAAAGTCGTTTTCGCGCATTAGTATGTATAGAGCCGCGAAAAGCCGGGGCTCACCAGGCCAGTAATAGTTCACAGGTTCATAGTTCGAAAGCAATGCTAACCACAAAGCCATCCAATATGCGTTGCGAATTCTGTTCTGAAGCTCACAAACTTTGTTTTTGTAAAAAGTTTGCAAAACAAGCACTTGAAGCTAGGCGTGATTTTGTACGTAAAAACACAATATGCTTTAACTGTTTAGGCAGTAACCACACAGTTTATAACTGTAAAAAGGACACCAGGTGTAGAGTTTGCCAAAAGCGCCATCATTCGCTGTTACATATAAACAGTGGGTCGGCAAATGAAGACCAAGATCCTGAAGTTAAGCTAACTGCTGATAGTGCCAGTCCTTCGACTAGTGCTAACCAGATAGTTTCTTGCTTGTCAACGGGGAAGGTACCCAAACCCAGACAAGTTTTATTAGCCACTGCGCTAATAAAAGCTGAGTCAAAGACGGGTGGATACCAAATAGTTCGAGCCTTACTCGATCAAGGTTCACAGGCTTGTTTCATTACAGAAGCAGCAGTTCAATTTCTTAACCTGAAAAAGATTCCTATTCAAGGGTTTGTTTTAGGATTAGGAGACAATAGGTCAACCATGACAAAGTACATGGTACAAATAAAGATCAAGTCTCGCGTCGATTTTAGTTTTAAGTTCACGTTTAATGCTTACGTTTTAAGCAAGATCACCTCTTACTTACCAGAGCGAAGCTTAAGCACGGATGCTTTCGACTGGTTAGAGGTCAACAATCTGTGTTTAGCAGATCCAGATTTTAACACACCCAACAAAATCGATATTCTGTTGGGTGCTGATGTTTATAGCTGCATTATTAGAGAAGGTTTAGTTAAGAGTCCTGGTAGTCTTGTAGCACAGAGCACTAGATTAGGTTGGGTCCTGTCAGGTGTAGTGGGTCCTGAAAGTAATAGTTCAAATAAAATTAACGTAATGCATTGCAAGGTGCAAATAGACGATATTTTAAAGAAATTTTGGGAAATTGAAGAGCAAATTAGTACTAAACGGATATTTACACCAGAGGAGAAGAAATGCGAAGAGTTTTATAGTGAGACTACTAAAAGAGACAGCGATGGTAGAAATGTAGTCAGGTTACCTTTCCGAGATGAAGATCCTCCCTGCAAGTCTGGACATTCACGTGGCATCGCTAAATCGAGATTTCAAGCATTAGAGAGAAGATTAGCAAAGAACAAAGTCTTAAAAGAAAAATACACAGAAGTATTAAATGAATATTTACAGTTAGGTCATATGAGGCACGTGAAGAAAGATGATTGCAATAGGGAAGAAGCAGTATATCTACCACATCACGCAGTCATTAGGGATGACAAGACCACCACTAAAGTTCGTGTTGTTTTCAACGCCTCTCAAAAGAACAACAAAGGAGTGTCACTAAATGATACGCTCATGGTTGGTCCAACATTGCAGGCTGATTTACGTCACACGGTTTTAAAATGGAGAGTACATGCTATAGGACTTGTAGCGGACATAGTAAAAATGTATCGTCAAGTGAAGGTAGCTGAAAAAGATGCAATGTTCCAAAGAATACTGTGGCGTGACAGTCCGGACAAAGATATACAAGATTACGAGCTTGTGACTGTGACCTTTGGAACAGCTTCTGCACCGTACCAAGCAATCAAAACTTTACGTCAGATCGCTGTTGATGAAGGCGAAAACTACCCACTAGCAGCAGATAAGGTTTTAAATTGCTTCTACGTGGACGATTTTATGACAGGATGCAATAGTGTAGAAGAAGAAATTGAAATATATAAGCAAATGATAGCATTATTAGGAAAAGGTGGATTTGTATTACAAAAATGGAATAGTAACAGTCAAGAAGTACTTAAGAGGATAGAAACAATTGAAAATAATGAAGTTAAAGAACACCGAGATCAAACAAGAACAAATGGTAATAAGGACAAAACAACAGGACAAATAGATATTAAACAGAACAAGGAGTTAGAGAAAATAGAATACAAAGAAGAGAAAGGGTTAGAGATCAAATTAGATGATACAATAAAAATTTTGGGACTTACCTGGAACCGCAACGAAGATACTTTCCAGTACTCGGTGAATCTTCCTCCGTTGACAACTGCACCTGTAACTCCTGCACCTGTAACTGTGTATATCAGACATAGCCCGATTGTTCGACCCATTAGGTTGGTTAGCTCCTAGTGTGGTTTTAGCTAAAATGTTTATCCAAAAATTATGGCTTGCTATGTTAGTTGGGATGAAGAACTAAACACTGAATTAATAAAGGAATGGAGTACTTACCGTGAAGAGTTGTCACTACTTAGCAGAGTTCGGATACCTCGTTGGCTTGGAACTAAGTCGCACGACGATCTTGAGCTGCATGGCTTCAGTGACGCCTCTAAAACCGCGTACTCAGCCGTAATCTACTTGCGGATAGTAGATATTGAAGGCAACGTTCATATTTCGTTGTTGGTTGCAAAAACCAGAGTAGCCCCCATCAAGCAAATTAGTATACCTCGTTTAGAGTTGTGTGGAGCAGTTCTGTTGTCAAATCTTCTAATAGAAACAGCAGATGTCCTGAATATTTCTAAGGATAAAATCAAGGCCTGGACAGATTCCAATGTCATGTTGGCTTGGCTTAACAGCCATCCGAGCAGATGGAAGACATTTGTGGCGAATCGCACCTCGGAGATATTGACTACAATGAAGGCATCTCAATGGTTTCATGTAAAAACCAAGGACAACCCAGCAGACTGCGCCTCACGAGGTATTTTACCTAGTGCATTTTTAGATAATGATTTATGGTTTTCTGGACCACCATTTCTAACTCAGCGAACAATAGTTTATAAAAGGCCAAATGATTTGAATATCGACTTAGAAGAAACAACAAAAACACACATTGCTACAGTGCCAGAGCTTTCAATGTTTGAGCGGTATTCGTCATTACAAAAATTAGTTAGGGTAATCGCATATTGCAGACGTTTTTAAAAAATAACACCTTTAAACGTAGTTATTTACAAAAGTTAGAGCTAGAAGCAGCTTTAGAATGTTGTATAAGACAAACACAAAAAGAAATATTTACAGTAGAATATCTACAATTACAGGACAAAGGTTATTTACAATTAAAATCTAGCAAACTGAAGTCACTTTGCCCCTTTCTTGACACAAAGGGTATCGTGAGAGCTCGAGGACGACTCGCAAAGTCGGAACTAGACGAAGATTCAAAACATCCGATCGTCTTACCACATTCCAGCCATCTGACTCATCTTATAGTAGCAGATGCGCATGAAAAAACATTGCATGGTGGTCCTCAGTTGCTGTTAAACTTTTTAAGATCAGCCTATTGGATAATAGGTGCTAGATCTCTAATCCAACAACATGTTCGCAAATGTGTTATTTGTACGAAACAGAGGGCTAGCGTTAAAAATCAACTGATGGGCGATCTTCCATCAGTCCGATGTAGGCCAGCAAGACCGTTTTTACATAGCGGAGTGGATTATGCTGGACCCATAAACATAAAATCAAAATCAAAATCAAAGCATTTATTTCAAGTAGGCCACTTACAGGCACTTTTGAATTGTCGAAACAAAGATGAAAATTAAATGTAGCTACAGTCCCAGTCACAAGGCATAAAAACTGTGAAAGTACTGTAGTTGCCCATTCCCTAGCGTAGATCTCTATGGAGAAGAACGGGCAAGAAACTCCAT
Organism: Xestia rhomboidea; assembly: GCA_963853795.1. NCBI lineage: Eukaryota > Metazoa > Arthropoda > Insecta > Lepidoptera > Noctuidae > Xestia > Xestia rhomboidea. Next base: position 19,669,291 of record OY970775.1, read on the forward strand.
GGACACTCTTTTAAATCAGAATATTGTTACAAAATCTTGGTTACATCATTCATGTTGAGATGGTATATTATGTGAGAACAATGTAGCAAGATGTGCACGTTAAAAGTGTCCACAGTAAAACAAAACAGAAAAAAAAACAATTCAAAAACTAAGATAATTCATTAAAATAAGCCATGGCAACTGAGAGATGACCAGTCACAACTGACAGCGCCCGTTCACGGACATGACGCATAGATCAGCACCATTCAACTCAACCATTTTGAAGGGAACTAAATGATCCGACACATGCGCCACCATCAGCGAGACTTTTGAGTGAGCATGACATATTCTCAACCGCCAGGGCACATTCAAGTCAAGAAAAGACGTAGGTTTCCAGCGACTGATAGCATTCTAGTACATAGCACTCACACAATATGGGCTTTATATAATACTAAAGAGATTGAATCTATACAATGCAAAGATATCGTACAATCTTCAGCAGCTCCAACAATACAATTAGTGCTATCCATTTATGCGCCCCTGTCCTTGTGGAGCAGGACCGGCATTGAGCCAAGCATTTTTATCAGCGATATAATCGTCCAATTTGTAATATGCTTGCTTATTTAATGTGCGTTTAATGCATGTTTTAAATTTCGTTTCATTCAGTTCAAGAATGCTTTGTGGAATTTTATTATAGCATCTCAAACAGTACCCCATGAAAGAAGAGTCTACTTTAGCGAGTCTGAAGCCTGGCTGAACTAATTGGTCCCTATTTCTAGTACTGTAATTGTGTCTGTCACCTCTTTTACCAAAAAGATGTAGATTTTTCCCTACGTACATTATGTTTTCGTAGATGTATTGACAATGTACCGTCATGATGTTAATTTCCTTAAACAGTTCCCTCAGAGAATCGCGCCTACGAAGATTGTATATGGCTCTGATGGCTCTTTTTTGCAGAATAAATATAGATTCAATGTCTGCAGCCAATAAAATGCCATAAGACATTATACTATGAAAGTAACTAAAATAGACCAATCTAGCAGTATCTACATCAGTAAATTGACGGATTTTTCTAATAGCATATGCTGCTGAACTTAGCCGCCCCGCCAGAGATGTTAAATGAGAACCCCATTGAAGCCTTGAATCAAGCGTAATCCCCAGGAAAACCGTTTTATCTACGAATTCAAGTTTCTCTTTATTCAATACTATATCACAATCGCTACTTTTGACATTCGGTAAAGCAAATCTTATGCATTTCGTTTTTTTTTCATTGAGTACCAAATTGTTTGCTGTGAACCAATTATGGACTTGAAGTAGGGCATTATTCACGTCGTCTAGATTTTGGGCTCGTCTATTTATCTTAAAAATTAGGGAAGTGTCATCGGCAAATAACACCATATTTTGAGGTTGGTTTTTCAGTAAATACGGTAGATCATTTATATATACTAAGAAGAGGAAAGGACCCAATATTGAGCCTTGCGGAACCCCCATTTTGACTTTTAAACCCTGTGAATTAACACCATTTATTTGAACATATTGTTGTCTATCACTCAAATAAGATTTTACCAAACTAAGTGCAAGTTTACCTAGTCTGTAATGCTCAAGTTTCAAAAGTAATGTGTCGTGATTTACACAATCAAATGCTTTGGAGAGGTCACAAAATATTCCTACAGCGTCTTGGGACTCTTCCCACGCCGCAAATATGTGCTTTAATAAAGTTACACCAGCGTCAGTTGTACAACGTCCCTTAGTGAAACCATACTGTTGATCGTGTAAGATTCTGTTGGTGTTAAAATGATGGAGCATTTGATTAAGCATTACCTTTTCGAACACCTTGCTAAAAACTGGCAACACGGATACAGGCCTATAATTATTAGTATCTTTACTATCCCCGGATTTGAAAAGAGGTATGACTTTACTGTATTTCATTAAATCAGGGAAAACTCCTTGGTCTACGCACAAATTAAAAATTAAAGCTAAGTAAGGAGCTATAGTCTCAAGTATGGATGTACAAACTTTGATAGACATTCCCCATAGATCTTCGGTCAGTTTGATTTTTATTTGCCGGAAAGCTTTAATAACTATCATAGGGTTTATGTGTTCAAATTTAAATTCAGCCTGGCATCCAGACACATTCGCCTTTAATAACACAATTGAGACTTCAGGAGAGGAATTAAGAGCCTCCGTAGTTTTTAACGGTATATCGGTAAAGAAATTTACAAATTCTTGAGCTACTTCCTGATTAGAGCTTTTAGGACCACATGCTGTATTTAATGTATAGCTAGTATTACGTATTTTCTTCCTGTTAGTCTCGCTATTTATGACTTTCCAAACTGTCTTTATTTTATTTTCTGCTGTTTTGATCTTGTTGCTAATGTGCAGGGCTTTGGCAACCCTGCATGTATTTCTAAAAATTTTTGAATACTTAGCAACATATTTGTTAAAAGTTTCAGTGTTTATTAAGGCCATAAAGGTCAATCCCTACTTTTTCTGATACCTCTAGTTGCCCAATCACTGAATATAAATTTAGGGCAAATACTTTTAGTCTTCTTTTCAAAAGTTTTGTTGAATTCAGTGTGAACTATTGAAAAGAAATTATCATAAAATTGATTTATATTAATATCATCATGGCTAAATACATTTAGCTTGTTCTGTAGGGAAATATTATACCTATTTAATTTGTTAGAAGTTATAGGTCTAAATTTAATCTGAACTTTTTGCAATGGTGTATTACTCCTAAAAGTTACAGTCTGTCCGCTATGGTCAGACGGCAGACAATTAACTATGGCTTTATCTATGTAATCACAATCGCAGAAAACATTATCTATGCAAGTAGCAGAAGATGGAGTGATTCTAGTAGGTTCTATAAAAGTGTTGATCAAGTCAAATGACTTAAAAAGATTTAATAACCGACTGCTATTTGAATTTTCTTCTAAAATATTGATATTAAAATCACCACAAATAATTGTTGATTTATTACTAGCTGCAAGTTTTGCCAGGACATCTTCCATTAATGACTCAAATAAGGAAAAGTTTTGATAGTTTGGGGGTCTGTATACACACACAATAACATGCTTATCTAGCTCAACACAGGACAGTTCGACGCAATGTTCAGCCGAGAGACCTACTATGTCGTTACGTTGCTTATATTTAAAACAATTTTTTACTAAAATTAGGGAACCTCCACGAAGCATAGTTTTACAGTTAAAGCAGCTACCCACCATATAGTTCTCATAATTAATAAGCATTTGGTAATCCTTAAGCCAATGTTCAGTAAAACAAATAATGTCAAACTTACTATTTTCTAAAAACAATTCTATTTCTAATCATTTGGAAGAAATGCCTTGGATATTTTGGTGGAATAATTTTAAAGTGTTCTGCTGAGGCCCTGTTTTACTAGCTAATTGAGTGCAAGAAGATACCTTGCTGTTGGTAGGTTTAACAATATTGTTAATGGTACCTTCTGTTGTCTCACTTTCTAGTTTAAATTAATATTAATATTTGGAGTGAGGCCGGAGACTCCCGTGCCATCCTCAGACAACAAGACCCTATCACTAATAAACCCTAATTGAGAATTCTCCACGGTGACACATGGATCCTCCTCGGTACAATGTTTGTAAACATTTATAGCACTAATGCTATATTCATTTAAAGTCACCTGTACATTAGTATTATTACTAATAGTCGCAGTGTTAATAATATAACTAAACTTAGACATACTACTTATGTCTGTGTGAATATTATAAGCTAATAGCCGAGCTATTTTGTGTCTACAACTAATAGGTAGATACACTTTACCCCGAGTCGATCTAAGTTTACCAACAAAAGTGTTGATATCAATATATATAAGTTTGTCACTATAATGACCTACTAAAAAATGTAAATGTTTATTTAACATGTGAACTACAAAGGGCCGTGGTCATCGTTCATACAAAGGCTATATATGCCTTTTCGTTTGTATGTCCACACGCGCTCTTCACTTAGAGGTAGTCAGTGATATGAGCACACATGCGTTTTTAGCTGGCGGAACACCTGGAAACAAACAATACTGAGTGGCATTTTATACCGCCTCATTCTCCCAATTTCGGTGGTCTTTGGGAAGCAGGTGTAAAATCCACCAAGTTTCACCTTAAAAGGGTAATCGGTGATTCTACACTTACGTACGAGGAAATGTCTACACTCCTCAACCAAGTGGAAGCATGCTTAAATTCGCGACCGATAAGCGTTATTAACTTTGCTGATCCTGGTGAACCCCTGCCATTAACCCCTGGACATTTTCTGATTGGCGAACCGATAGTTAATGTGCCAGATACAAACTATGAAAGTTCAAATGTAAGTTATTTGTCAAGGTGGCAATTTATTCAAAGGATGCTACAATCATTTTGGAAGCGCTGGTCCCAAGAATATTTGTCCAATCTTATAAACCGGTACAAATGGTCTTCTAAAATTCCTGAGCCAAAAATTGGTGACATTGTTTTAGTTAAGGAAAACGATTTGCCGCCAAGTCGTTGGTTGTTAGGTCGCGTAGTAGAGAAGCATCCCGGTGCTGATAATATCACCCGTGTAGTCACATTACGCACTAAATCTACTACTATTAAGAGGCCAACATCCAAACTTTGTATTTTACCAGTTGCAGATCACTGAATAATTTATGTTTATTTTTTAGCCATTTAAGTTAGTTTTAGATTTAATATGTTTCAGTTTTTTTAATGTATAAACGTTGTTATGTTAAAAAGGAATCATTTATTAATTTAAGTTGTAGTTCATAAAGGACATTCCTTCAATAATGTCCTTGGTGGGCGGTATGTTCACAACCATGTTAGTCTAGAAACCGCTCACCAAGAGTTCAAAATGTAAAGTTGTACATTTGCAGAACTAGATGGTGTTGATGGCGAATTAGAAGTCGCAATTAAGGTTGTCACGCCGTTTGGTTAGGTCAAAGTACATAGAGTTCAGTTTCAGTTCAAAAATTATACAGTTCAAATAATATGTCAAGTTTAAGTGTGTATTGAGTTCATAGTAAAAAGGTCATAAAGTACAGTGCTTGTGTTATTTGAAGAAGTGTACCATCCTCCGAGTCCTCCGGAACCCAACAGGTTCGTATGTACTTACATCGTACCGCATCAAATTTGAGGTGAAGTAGGCTGTTGTGGGGCAAGATCAATTATGTTATATCAATCAATCAATTAATCAACTTTATTTCTCACCACAATATACCTAAATTATTTTACATTGGTCAGATTCGACAATGATACACAATTCAGGTTAGTATATGTTGTGGGAGACTCGTGCCTAAGCTAGGCTCGTGGCCTGTTTCAGGACACCAGGATCCCACCCTTTGTACATTTTCATTTCATAAATTATGTACTAGGCGCGCTGACAGAATGTAAGTAATCATACGAAATTTTATAGTTTTTTTTATTATGCTTAGAAATCTAGGTTATGTATGCGAGACGAATGTTAGTAGATGTGTAGTATGGGTGATTGTGTGTGTGTGTGAGTGTGTGGGAGTGTGAGAGTGCTTGATTGTATGTTTAGGTCATTATAAGGATGTTTTCAGTATCATTACAGTTTAATTTTAGTAGCCAGTCAGTTAGCCTCTTTTTACATTTATTTTTTGTGAGGCTAAAGATTTGTAGCACCTTATGTGTTTTATTGTATAAGTTATATCCACCCAGATAGCAAAAGAAACGCTTTGCAAAGATAGTTTTGTGACGTAGATGATGGCGCTCCACTGGGTCTCTTTTCCCCCTGGACAACGTTGGATTATAAACCAAGAGAGTATGCTGTTTCAGCAGAATGTGCAATATAAACAGTTGATGCACTGTCAGGACTCTGCCGACCCTATACCGAAGACATCCCGGACGTTAGTCTGTACGAGATTAGGATGGCTCTGAAGCAACTCAAAAACAACAAGGCACCGGGTGATGACGGAATTACAGCCGAACTCTTGAAGGCGGGTGGAAAACTGGTACTTAAGGCCCTTCAGAAGCTGTTTAATTCCGTCATACTTGAGGGAAAAACGCCACAGGCATGGTGCAGGGGTGTGGTGGTACTCTTCTTCAAGAAGGGCGACAATGCCCGGTTGAAGAATTATAGGCCCATCTCACTTCTAAGCCATGTCTACAAGTTGTTTTCAAGAGTCATCACGAATCGTGTCGCGCGCAGGTTTGACGATTTCCAGCCTCCCGAACAAGCCGGTTTCCGAAAAGGCTTTAGCACCGTGGACCACATACATACGCTGCGGCAGGTTATACAGAAGACCGAATAATATAACCTGCCCCTCTGTTTAGCGTTTGTGGACTACGAGAAAGCCTTCGATTCGATCGAGACCTGGTCTGTACTGCAGTCTCTCCAACGGTGCCAAATCGACTATCGGTACATCGAGGTGTTGAAGTGTTTGTACAAAAACGCCACCATGTCAGTCCGACTTCAGGACCAAGCCTCGGAACATATCCTCCTGCAGCGAGGTGTGAGACAGGGAGACGTCATATCTCCGAAACTATTCACCGCTGCACTGGAGGATGTCTTCAAGGTTCTGGACTGGAGAGGGCTAGGCATCAACGTCAATGGCGAGTACATCACTCACCTTCGGTTTGCCAACGATATAGTGGTCACGGCTGAGACCATGGAGGACCTCAATACGATGCTCGATGACCTCAGTAGAGCTTACGGAAGAGTGGGTCTTAAAATGAACATGGACAAAACCAAGGTCATGTTGAATGCCCACGTCACACCCACTCCTATCAAGATCGGAAACTCTACACTCGAAGTTGTAGACGATTATGTGTACCTGGGACAAACGGTCCAGTTAGGTAGGTCTTACTTCGAGAAAGAGGTCAATCGTCGAATCCGACTCGGCTGGGCAGCGTTCGGGAAGTTGCGCGGTATCCTCTCGTCCAACTTACCGCAGTGTCTCAAGACGAAAGTCTATGACCAGTGTGTGTTGCCAGTGATTAAATACGGGACCAAAACGTGGTCGCTCACAATGGGCCTCACCAGAAGGCTTAAAGTCACCCAAAGGGCAATGGAGGCTATGCTCGGAGTTTCCTTGCGCGATCGAATCAGAAATGAAGACATCCGCAAGAGAACCAAGGTTACTGACGTAGCCCGAAGAATTGCCAAACTTAAGTGGCAGTGGGCAGGGCACATTGCTCGCAGAACGGATGGCCGTTGGGGGCGAAAAGTTCTGGAGTGGCGACCGCGAACCGGAAGACGTTGCGTTGGAAGGCCTCCCACTAGGTGGACCGATAACCTGGTGAAGGTTGCGGGAATTGGAGCTCCACCCCAAGAGGTGATGCAGTAGCATATTATAGATTGAGCAAGGGTATAGTACACTAACTTCATAATATTTTTATCGAATACATGTCTCAGCGTTTTGAACACATATATTAGCTTCCGTAATCTGTTACTAAGGGTGGTTATGTCATCTTGAAATCTTGGATTTTTATCGATTGTTATTCCCAGGTATTTTACATTCTTAGCCTTGGTGAGTGGTTCGCAGCTATAACTACGGGTGAGTGGGTTTGTGCAAGAGTGAGCTACAATAGTATTAGATGATGTTTAGGAGGATCCACCGTTTTTCATGGAGAACGCTATGTAAATAAATAAATAAATAAAAATCGTTTATTCTATAACCAAAACAGGACAACAAGTTGATGATTGGAGCCTCCTTTTAAGCAAAGAAAAGCCTGTATTAGGAGACTCCGCTCTTTCATAGCTAGACAATAATTTTGCAACAGAACAGAATAATATATTATATATAACATAACATAACTTAACATTTTTCACGTGTAAGTTTATGGGGATGGGGGGGGTTGTGTGTGCTTAGTGCGTGTGTGTGTATGTGTGTGTAGGTGAGTGTGTGTAGAGAGAAATGGGTGAGTTAAACTATGTGTTGTAAGAGCGCCTCAGTATCATCATAAGAAAGAGGTTTTATCCAATTTGTTACCATTTTTTTACATTCATGTAGTTGTTTCGTGTATATGTATATCTCCTTGTTTACCCTATTATAAAGCTGAGCAGAGCGTTTGTTGTATTGTATAGCAGCGAATTTTGATTTAGTTTGTGGGATTTGAGCAATTATATCTTTCCGTCTCTTTGAGAGTGTGTTTGCATTATAAGGAAGTGTTTTATGTTTTTTTAGGACTGTGTAAGAAATGTATAGTTTTCTAACAGAAAGTAGGCCACTCATCTGGTAAAGACTTTCAGTTGGGTATCTTTTCTTTTTGAAGTACATTATTTTTATTAGTGCCCGTTGTGCTCGTTCTACATCTATAAATCTGGTTTTTGCCGCACCGCCCCAAATGGGGATACAGTAAACTATTACAGATTGCACAAGTGACAAGTAAACTTCACTAAGGAGATTTCTATGAGGGCCTATTTTTTTATTTATATTTGTGGGGAGGACATATCGTAATGATTTAAAAATCCATCCTAGCTTCCTAACTCTTCCTGTAACATGCTCAAGATGAGCATACCATGATAATTTTTGGTCAATTATGACGCCCAAGTATTTGGTTCGTGACACTTTACTAATTGCAGGACATTTACAGTTATTATTCGAAACTTTATCACATGAGTGTATTTTGAGGCTAAAATCTTTATTTGGTTGTGAACGATTCGAGATGGTAAAACAGATGTAGTTCGTTTTAACTGTGTTTAGTGTGAGTAAGTTGTCGTTGAGCCAATTAGTTATCTGGACCATGCCCATCTCCGCACTGCGCTTAACATCGGCCCAGTTATTCCCGGAAAAGACAACAGCTGTGTCATCAGCGTAAGAGAAGATTTTTGCTTTGTCGACTTTTAAGTTGCAGAGATCGTTAATATACGTTAGAAAAAGTGTAGGGCCTAACACGCTACCTTGCGGTACGCCGAATGACACATCCGCATCATCACTAATATATGCTCCTATCTTAACCCTCTGCGTTCTATTTGATAGGTAATCTTTGAAAAAATTCAATGGGTCTCCTCTTATTCCGAGTCTTTCCAGCTTATTCACAAGGGTTGGAACAGAGACGGTGTCAAAAGCCTTTTTTAGATCTATAAATACCGACAAGCATTTCCTTCCTGTATCCAAATGTTCTGTAACTAATGAACTGAGGGCTGCAACTGCGTCCTCGGTGGATATTCCTTGTCTAAAACCAAACTGTGTAGATGATAGTAGTTTAAATTTGTTTAAGTAGTTTATGAGTCTAGTATTAGTTAATTTTTCAATAATCTTAGACAGGGCTGGTAAGACGGAGATAGGTCTATAGTTATTGACATCATCTTTGTTCCCTCCCTTGTGTACCGGTGTAATAATTGATTTTTTCAAAGGGGCGGGGAAAGTACCATTTTTGAAACAAAGGTTGGCCAGGTGGGTAATGATGGGAACAACTTCTTTGTTAACATATTTTAAGAAACTAGTAGAGATACTATCCCATCCTGAGGCACTGGACGATTTTAGGCTCATCAGAATTCTTTCAACCTCTTTTGGGTCAGTGTCCAAGAGTACAAAGGAATTTGTTTGCGCAGGAGGAATGCTAGTCCGATCAGCAGGGATTTTATTAGTCCTGGATTGAATTTGCTGAGCTAAGTCTTTCCCAATATTCACAAAGTAATCGTTTACGAAGTTGACGGATTCAGTTGGAGATGGTCTAATACTTAACAGTTCTGTGCTTGGGCTGTTTATTTTATTTGAGTAGGTGATAGATTTTATGTTTTTCCAAAGTAACTTAGTGTTTGTAACTGATTTACTGACTAATTCCCTTTCATATTTTCTTTTTATTTTTTTGATGAGATTATTACAATAATTTCTGTATCGACAGTATGTGATTTTTAAAATTTCATTAAACGGGTCGGACCGAAAGTTTTTTTGCAGTTTATTTCGATTTTTAATGCAGCGTAGTATTCCTGGGGAGATCCAAGGTTTGATTATGCGTTTACTATTTGGGATGCTTGTTATTGTAGTATTATTATTAATAGTGTCAGCCAGTTTCTGTATGAGTAAGTCAGTTAGGAGATTTGGATCATTGCAAAATAACAACTCGGCAAGATTCTTTTCCTGTAGATATTTTAGTGCTTGTTCAAAATTTATATTAGTAGAAGTTTTATTTGTAACTGCTTTGTGTTTTATTTTAGAAAGTGATAAAAACGTAGTGTAGTGATCAGTAATTGTAGTTTGTAAGATGGCAATTGAAGCAGATGTCTTCTTTTTATGAATTCGTAACATGAAGTGGTCCAGGCAGTTCAGTTCTCTGGTGGGTAGGGTATGACCAGGTAATATGCCATAGGCCGACAACATATTAAGGTAACTATTTCGGTTTTTTCGGTCATGAGCTAATTCTGCGTCTTTGGGCCTAATGTTAATATTTATGTCACCCGCTATCACTAAATTTTTCTGTGAAGCTAATGAGTCCAAGTGTAAACCAAGTGATTCCAAAAAAATATCGGGGTTTGTGTTTGACGGGGATCGATAAATGCACAAGACAGTATTATTTAGTATGTCCAGTTGAAGACAAGATGCCCCGTTCAGGTTTATTTCTTGAACTTTTGATTCTAGCGTGTTTTTTACATAAATTACTACACCATCATTTTGGTTCATCTGCCGTGTTGTTACATAGGAGTGATAATTAGTAAGTTGAGGTAATGGTTTATTTGTATTTAATCTGCATTCCGTTAATATTATTACATCGGTTTCGAACTTAAAAGTGGACAACGTAACAACAAAAGCATCAAAATTGCAATATATGCTTCTTATATTTTGTGAAAAAATAGTCAAATCACTTTTCTTTACATAAATATGTTTAGTAAGATTCAAGCAGTCGCATTCAATTGTGCTCGCAATTTCAAGTTTGTCTATCTCATGAACTGTCTGTAATGTGTCACTCATAAAAATTGTTTGTTAATAGAATGATAATCACTGCAAGATATTCGTAAACATCTTTGTAAAGTCTAGTGAGTTTGAGGTATGGAATAGAACAACGAGACGGTTTTATGTTCCGTAACTTCATGTATGATAATGATAACCTAAAAGTTAGTATTTTAATATGTTTGTATGTGATTATTTGTGTTAGGGGGGTATTAGAATTGTGTGAATTGAATATATTATCAAGGATTTTGTTTAAATAAGCTATGAAAGTCTTTTGAGGAGTGTATGTATGTTTGTTGTTTCGTATTTGTGATAAAGTGAGGGTGTTAGACGTGTGTGATGAATTTATATGTAGGTTTATATACATTTTCGGGAGGCATGGGTTGCAAGGGCTGAAATGATGTAGTTTTAAAGCGAAATTGAACTGTGTTAAAGAGTCAGTGTGGATATTGAGTATATGAGGGTTTGTGAAAGTCTGTAAGTTTACATAATGAAAGAGTGGGTACCTTGTTACTACTACGTCCATGGTAATATTATAACACAACACCGCACTATACCGTAAACAACTCGGTGGGATTATCACTGAAAACACTATGAATATCGGTAGGAATGACATCATCTCAGTTATACACATACTTTGTAGGCAAAAAGAGTTAACGGTAAAAAGTCATATTTTAACTAACAGCTGATGAATTTGTTCTTCGCTTCTAACAGTTATAGTCGGTGCCAGGTCCTCCTTCTTTACATAAACTCTTCCATAAGCAGTCCAGCAGTATTTATATGGTCCCGATTTTATTAGGTCACGGGCAAGGAAATACAGGCGAGATCCCTTAGGGGTCAGATGCTCAGACAGGAAGATCGGTGCATCTTCTTGTGTTTTAAAGCCGAGATGCTTGCAGCATAGCTTGGACCTATTTTTAATGTTGAACTTCTTCCCTGATTTCATAATTTCATTTTTTAGTAAAGTGGATCCGGTTTCAACAACAATGGGCATCTTTTGGCTATCATTGTTTTTCCCCCGCACTCTGTAGACGTCCTTAATGTCGTACTTGGCCATGGAACAATCTATATTCTGGGAAAGGGTCAAGACCATATCTATTAGATCTTGCTTAGACTCACTGGCAATTTTTGGTACATTTTTTATAACAAAGTTGGCCTTACGACTTCCTGCTTCAATTTCTTCAATTTTGTTCTCCAAAAGTGTGATATACTTTTTGTCTTCTTTCGACTGATTTTCCAACTGCGAAATTTTTTTTTTCAAGATCTTGATTCTGTGACATTAGGTTTATAATCGTGTTTTCTATGTTAATGTTGGATTGTTGTATTTCTTTTAATGTAGTCGAAACCTGCTGTGTTTCATTTTTCTGACTAGCCAAGAAGAGATCCATCATTTCTTTTATTTCCTTTTTAAAATTATATATTGTAATTGGTTTTGGTTGTATTAAGGGTCAACAGATTGTCGCGAAACCAGTTAGATACCATATCAAAGCCTAGTTGTGCACGCTCATAGACATCCTCCCACAAGCTCGCGCTGAACAAGAGGGCAGTGTCATCAGCAAAGCTGATAATTTTGCCATTGGGGATATTGAGCAAACCCAGATCGTTGATATAAATGAGGAATAGTGAAGGTCCGAGGACACTACCTTGAGGCGTGCCGTAGTTAATTATTTGTTCCTCACTGGTGAATTCATCTATCTTTACTCTCTGGGTACGCTCACTCAAATAATCTTTAAAGAGGTCCAGTGGAAGTCCTCTGATTCCCAAGCTTTCCAACTTACGTACAAGAATTGGGACAGAAACCGTGTCGAAAGCCTTGGCAAGATCTAGAAATATGGCCATAACTTTATTCCCACCGTCCATGTTTGTGACCACATAGTCTGTTAGCTCATGGACCGCGTCAGAGGTAGATTTGCCTGAACGAAACCCAAACTGCGTTGGTGCGATAAGATTATTGTTTTCCAAGTAGCTCACAAGTCTGCTATTCATTACCCGTTCCAGTATTTTGGAAAAAGCAGTCAGCACAGATATAGGTCTGTAGTTATCAACACGGCTCCTGTCCCCACTCTTGTATATCGGATGAATTATGGCTTTTTTGAACACGTTAGGAAATTTACCTGTGGAAAGAGCAAGGTTACATACGTAAGTTAACGAAGGCACAATCACGGCCGCATGCTTTTTTAACAGGTCACCGGATATCCCATCCCATCCCGCGGCACAAGTACTGCGAAGCGACATTAATATTCCGGCTACCTCTTCCTCATTTGTTGGGAGCATTACCATGGATTGCGTTCCGTTAGATTGGTTTCCCTTTGTAACTTTTGTTTGGATACTCTCTATATTTTTAGCTAGTTTTTCACTTAATTTGGCAAAAAAGTCATTGACATGGTTTACTGAATTTTGTGGTGTACTTGAAGAGGCTAATAATTGTGATGATGTGTTTACTTTCCTTGTCGACCTGTTAGAATAGTACATTTTGATACAAGTGGAGAAAGTTTGTCATTGCATTCGAGGCGGAATTAACTCCCGAGCCGCAGGCGAGGGTGTTTTTGAGCCGAGAACTGCAATAACAAATGTCCACGTGTATCAAACGACGTTTTTCAATACACTTTTGAAGAAATAAAAATAAAAGATCGAAAAATATTTTTGTCATGAATTATTAGGAAACTATGATTTTAATTTTATTTTTTTCCGCGCTTTGCTTTCGCCAAGTTGAAGGAGAAGCAAAGGTGAAGCCGCTAAACAGCCTAACATAAAAAATAGTTTTTTTTTTATATTTTTGGATTTAGAACACAAATAGATGTTAATTTGTTTATAAAAGTAAGTATTAGTTTTAAATAATCATGTTTATCTATGATATTCTATTTATAAACACAATTTGAATATTCAACAAATATTTATGCCTAGACGCAATATTGCTTTGCCAAAATTAAAAAAAAAACATTCACCTCCGACTATAAGCATTGAACCAATTTGGACTAAGTATAGGTATAGTTATCTGTGGCAATTTTCGTTCCCGCACACGTGTTGAAAAATGCAAAAAATCGCACATTGACATTTGTTACACACGTGTTGGACATTTGTTATTGCAGTTCTCAGCTCAAAAACACCCTCGCCTACGGCTCGGGAGTTAATTCCGCCTCGAATGCAATAACAAACTTTCTCCACTTGTATCAAAATGTACTAATAAAGCCGACCATAATTGTTTAGTGTTTTTTCCTGCTTTAATACCGCTATATCGGGGTGGGAACCCAGAGGTTAATGATCTCATTTTTATCAAGTTCTGTTTTTAATTTCCTTAATAATTTATTACAATAGTTTCTATACCTAGTAAAAGTAATCTTCAAAATCTCATTATTAGGCGCCTGTTTAGATTTTCTATGCAATGTGTCACGATGCCGCATACAGCGAAGTAAACCAGAAGTAATCTATGGCTTTAATATTTGTTTACGGTTCGGAGTCTTACCAGATTTGGAGTTTGAGTCTATCACGTGTTTTATTAATCTAGTTATTGTTTCCCCTGCCACATGAGGATCTTGGGTCTTGTATACTTCACCAAAGTCTAGTTGTTCTATGTCTGTGACTCTGTGTCTATCTTAGCATAATTAAAACGAATACAGTTTTTTGTAATTATTTTAGGCATTCGTTTTGACAAGAATAGCATTACTGTCTCATGGTCAGTTAGAGCAGAGTGCGCGACTGAAGTTGAAACAGGTAGTCTTGTTTTTAGTATAACGTGGTCAAGACAAGCTTGTTGTCGCGTAGGTATTATATGAGCAGGTAAAAGGCCATGGGTAGCCAGTAAGTTTAGGTAGGAATGTTTAGCGGAATCTTTGCAGAGTTCATGTATGTATGTATTTATATTTATGTCTCCCGTAATAATTATAGTATTGTATTTGGATAACCTAGTTATAAGGTATTATTTAGGCAGTTTAGAAAATTTTCTAGGTCTTTGTAACCTGGCGGACGATATATCGTTATGAGAACAGTATTTCTATCGATTTTTACTTGGACACAGTTTGCATCTACGAATGACGGCTCCTCTGCAACAAGTTGCAGTTTTTTAAGCACATACACGAATACACCCTCATTTTGTGTATGGTTATTGTTGGTAAGGTAATAGTTATAGTTCGGTAACTCGGGAATATTATGGGTGTTAAGGAGCCAACACTCAGTTAATACGATTATGTCCCAGTCAAGTACCTATCGTCCGAGCAAGTGTAGTCATAACTCCCGCTATGTTTTTATTTATGCTCTGTGTAATGATTTTAAGTGTTTGATTAGGTATGAAATTTGGTGGAGTACAGTTTTCCAGGTCACAAGTCGAGGCATCCGACACAGAGACATCATCTAGGTTTTTTAGGTTGTTTTGTGTGTTATCGAATGTTAATGTTGATAATTTCCACTTTGACATTCATGTTTTGAGCGCTTAAATGGCATAACAATAACGTTCGATATAGGTACTATCGAGGACACTCCCGCCTGATCACCACTAAGCTTATTTTTGCTTGCACTTAAAACATAGAAACGCTCTCTATCCCCGCCCTGTTGACTTTATAATAAATAATTAATGAAAAATATACCGATCGGCGACACATGCCAAACGAGAGTTATTGTTATTTTGCGCGCCAAAGTTGACGCTTTCCTAATAGGCCTAAAGTTTAAGGTGGAGTGGATCGGCGCCTCCGCATGATTTAAGCGAAAAAAATTTTAACTGATCAGGCGGAAAAGACCACGACTGTACTGGTGAAGAGCAGGTGCGGTAGGTACATATAGTTGGCTTTCATTCATAAAGTATGTCGGCCGGTTTAGTTTGTGTGCGTTATGGATGTGGCGTGCAAGTGTCGTGATTGTAAATATGATGTGTTTATTGTATTGTGTATGTATAGTTAATGTTAGCAACAAACTTATTTGTATTGAACAGTGTATGTTTAATTGATTTTTTCCTTTGTTAGTTTTGATTAAGTATTAATGAAATAGTATACATATAGGTAAGTTAGAACTAGGGTCAACAAAAATGTGATGAAAAAAACTTTTTCACTTCTCATGCTTTAAAAGTACGCCAATATAGCCCTACGAAGCGGGAGTAAAGTGACCACTTGAGTCCCTAGGGAGTAAAAAGTACCTAATTCGTTTTTTAATTTCCTTCATGTGACATAGACAAACTCAAACAGCCAGTTAATATACTACTATTATCTGTGGAGTGTGGACCATCTTCATTGCGAAAATGTTGGGAGTTTTAGTTCCATGGTTTTTCCGCAAGGAAGGTGGCGCCACGCGTTTTAAATTCTTAATCTGTGACTGGTTTAGAAGAAAAACCTGACCGCGAAAATTTCTGAATTTTTGTCGAGTGTAAATTTGTTCGGTTTTATATACTTGTAGCGGTACTACAAAAAGTACTACGCTACATGGAACAAAAAGTACTACAACGCCATCTATGACACAGATGATAAACTAACAGCGAAACACGTCAAAAATCCTACATCGCGCAAGCAGAGTTATCCGCGACATAACACTACATACAAGAACCCGACAGCAACTGTCGGGCAGTGGCCCACCAAACATAACATCCGTCTGGTCGGAGGATCCTCCCTTTTCTATGGGGGATGAAGAGCTTTACACCCTGTTCTTCATACCCCCAAATTGGTGACCCCGAAATGGACGTCAGCGCAGCCTTCGAGCAACGAGACGTCATCATCGTCAAGATCACTTCCTCAAGCTTTCGAGCAGCGAGACATACAGCCAGCCAGCTTCAAACGGGTACTCCTGACCACCAGCATGCAGACGAAGCGCATTCCTAGTCAGCACCCTCAACCTAGCGACCTTGGCACTGCACCTACTACGGCCGGTCGAGTGCTGATCCTCCTGGTCAGCGCCAGCAGTCAGCCACATCGCAGCGCCACTATACGGCACCACTCTACGGCGCTACTCTACGGCGCACCTCTCTACGGCGCCACTCTACGGCGCACCTCTACGGCACCTCTCTATGGAACATCTGTCTACAATCGACTCTGACTCTGGTCTCCGAGGGAGAGTGATGTAGCGGTACTACAAAAAGTACTACGCTACATGGAACTAAAAGTACTACAACGCCATCTATGACACAGATGATGAACTAACAGCGAAACACGTCAGAAATCCTACATCGCGCAAGCAGAGTTCTCCGCGACGTAACACTACATACAAGAACCCGACAACAACTGTCGGGCAGTGGCCCACCAGACATAACACCCGTCTGGTCGGAGGATCCTCCCTTTTCTATGGGGGATGAAGAGCTTTACACCCTGTTCTTCATATCCCCAAATACTTAACAGTGAAGAGTTTGTCGTCGAGCAAAGAGCAAAAGACATAATAGATGATAATCTTTTGCCGCCAAAAACGCGGAAGATTTACCTAAAAACTTACGAAAGTTCTTTGGACTGGAGGAATAATTCCGCCGACCGACTTCTGAAGCTCAAGTTATTTTTCACGTTTTTTGTGTTTGTTGAAGTCGGTTTTATTTTTTGCAAAAAAGTTTTTATTTTTCACTTTTTAGTGGTTCACATGTGCTTACCCCTTCAGAGCGTACCGGCGTGATTTTATGTTATGAACTGATGTAAACAATAGACAGACAAGAGATTTCAGCAAACCCAGTCCATTTGCTATCATTTTTTGAGGAGTTCCGTTGCCTATCTCCGAAGTTCTTCATCAGATCTTCACCAAATTGAAATGGGACCACTCCGAAAAAGTACTGTTTCAAAAACTACTCAAATCGCTTCAAGTGTGCCTATAAAATTTGAAGAGTTCTCTCTATTTCTCCAGGATCCCATCATCAGAACCTGACTTGATGATCATGGGACCACCTGGGAAGTATACCCTTTCAAACAAAACAAAAACAAAACCAAATCGGTGCAGCTATCTTCGAGTAATCGGGGAACATACATAATAAAAAATAATAAAAAAGTGTCCAACGAATTGAGAACCTCCTCCTTTTTGAAGTCGGTTAAAAAAGGTAGCATACAGTGGTAGGTACAGGGCTAGTCATTTTTCCTTACGGAGTTTCGCGAGGTCTTCGTCACCCAGCTAGCAAAAAATAACCTTACAAATATCCCAACGCCATATTTTTTTCTGTCTTATATCACACTTACAGACACATATAAGTGTGGATTTGGGCGCACTTTATAAGTATATTCACCCTTGCAATTGCCTTGTAATGGTCTCGCGAAGTGTATTTTCAAACTTACAAGACTCTTGCTGATGCTTTTATAATGACAAATAAACTTACAAGTGGTTTACAATGGCGCGCTGTAAGGGTAAATAACCTTAAAGTCCTCTAACTAATAAAATAAAATACTATTTTAAGGGTAATATCGCTTATAGTCCTCTTTGTGATCTCCTAATAAGAGTGTTATCACAAACCGCGAAGTCCTTGGAACTTTTGGGAAAATAATAAAGTATTAAATTTATATTTCCTACAAACGGCCAGTGTGTATATTTTCTAATTTCTTATTCATGTATTTGTCACGCACTAAGTATATGCGATTATTAGGTTGCGAAGTAGTTTTTCTCGATTACTTTGAAATTTTAATAACAATATCATTACGGGCCTTTTCAAAAATGTTTCTTTTACT
Organism: Xestia rhomboidea; assembly: GCA_963853795.1. Lineage (NCBI taxonomy): Eukaryota > Metazoa > Arthropoda > Insecta > Lepidoptera > Noctuidae > Xestia > Xestia rhomboidea. Next base: position 19,687,729 of record OY970775.1, read on the forward strand.
TTATATGTTTTTTAATTATTTGTAAAATAATATCAAAATTTCGCCATTACAACCAACCGCGACTTATAAGTGCTTTATTAGAGCAATATAAGTCCAGTACTCTTGTCTAAAGTTTATAACGCACTCGTAAAAGTCAAATGAAACGTAAAACCACTGTCTACGCGGCCATGTTGCTTATATTTTTAGGGTTCCGTAATATGTAAAAGCAAGCCAAACGACGAAGACGAAGGATCTAATAGAAAATTAATGACAATGTGTACTAAATATTAAAATAGTCTATTACCTGATTTTATAACAATTTCTGGAGTCAACACAACAAATAAAATAAATAACCCTTAATAGGGAATTGTTGTAGACGTTTTAAAGTGCTACTACTCTTTATTATATCTTAGTTGAGATAAATCACACTTTTAAAATACTAGTTTACAGAAGTCTAATAAAACCCTTAGTGTAGTCACTTCTAAGGTTGACTGTTTTACTTAAGAGTTTTAATTAGACTTGTAAAAGGAGCTTATAATACCACTGCTCTTATTAATATTATATAACGTTTTCTTAAATACGTCTATAAGACCATGTTACAAGTGTGAATGCTCTTAAAACCTAAATAGACTTATAAAATGGCACTTTAAGAGTTCATGCCTTAATCAGAACACATATAAACCTTAAATAAAACCATAGCTCTTACAAGCTTTTGTTTGTAAGGGTATTAAGAGTTTCTGACTTAATCAGAACACGTATAAACCTTATATGAAACCATCGCTCTTAAAGCTTTTGTTTTGTTTTTTTTTTTGTATTTTGCTAGCTGGGGCAGTTTTGATGAATCGGCTTGACATTCCGTCTTTTTCACGAATATAAACCTTGCCGTTTGCAACCCAACATTGATGATAACCGAATTCCTTCGTAAGTTCTCGGGCGAGATAATGTAAGCGTTTTCTACTAGATGGGACGTATTCAGGCGATTTTCCTTGTTGTGCTTGTTAAAGTCTTTGGTCGACTTAAGAAACTGTTCTTTAATGTTTACCGACGTGAATTCGACTAAGACTGGACCCACCGCGTCAGACTTGCTCTTATAACGGAATATGTTTTTTATTTCTGTTGTACTCACGGGTTGACTGATGATTTGACCCAATTTCTGTACTGTGCCAGTAAGGGAGTCACGAGTTTCATGGGTTGACGACGGTAGATTTTTAATTTCAAGCGAAGCCGCTTTTTGTTGCTTTTCAAGCGCTTTTATAATCTTTTTGTTACTGCTACATTCCGCCCTTAAATCGTTAATTTCCACCAGAGCATCATCATATTTCTCTGAGAGGAAATCTATTGTCTCTTTTTTTGTTCTCTGATTTTTTCATTTTAAGTTCGTATTTCAGAGTTTTGCAAGCTAATCGCAGTATTTTGGGACCGTATATCCTCAAGAGCCAATTGTAGCGGATTCATTTTTTCATTTTGTAAATTCTGTTTGGTAACTAGCTCAGAGAACATTTCCTTCATATCTCCTATCATTTTCTCCATTCTCGTCATGTCATCTGCACTGCGTATCTTTCTCCTATGGGTTATATTTGTATTGTTATCACTGTTTGTATTAGTACACGATGTCAGGTTTGGTTCAGATGCTGAGTGAGGCGAGGCAGGTGGAGGCGTGCGTCTGACACCGGAGAGCATATTGGGAATCTTGATGCGCAGAAATGACCGCTATCGTGTTTTATGTAAACACGGTTTTCCCGCAAGATTCGTAGGTCTTCGTGTTCCACAACGCTACGAATATTTCCGAGTATTACCCGAACGCGCCCGACTGCCCGCTGGAGGTGTGTCCTTCGTCACGAAGGTCAGCGTCGCAGTCGCACGCGCACCGCTCGTTCCTACGATGACTCACACGCTTTTTTTTTTTTTTTTTAGGATGGGAAATCATCAAATGACTTCTCCCGCTCTGGGCTGAGCAGGAGGGAGTGTCAGACTTTTACTGACTAAAACCCATCCATGTTCCTTCATCGCCCTTTGTGTTCCGGGGCCACGGTATCTCTTTCGAATAGTCCCGCAGCCCCGGCAGGCATGACTCACACGCTGCTGTTGTTAATTTAAACAATTTTGCGGTTGAGTTGAAGAAAAACGATGATAACTTCTGTGTAACTTTATGGATTGAAAAACTGTTTCGTGCACCGCAATACACGTTCAACTGTCTACACATTGATATATTATGACACTTTTTTTTGAGTAACATTGTATGGTCTGACGAAACCAACTTCAGCAATAATGGCATGTACAATCGCCGCACTAACCATTATTGGTCTCGAGTGAATCCTGTTCGTGTTCATGGAACTAACAATCAAGTAAGATTTTCTTTCAACGTTTGATGCGGAATTATGAGAAATAATGTAGTGTTAGTCCACGTGTACGAAGGTCATTTAAACACTGTCAAGTATATTGAAATACTGGATCTCTTATGAAACGAGTTAAATGGTTTCCCCGAGGAAGAGCGAAACCAAATAATTCTACAGCAAGATGGTGCTCCAGCACATAACAGCAGAATCACTACTGCCTACATTAGTAACCATTTTAATACCTGGATTGGTACAAACGGCACAATCAGATGGCCTGCGAGATCGCCAGATCTCACCCCATTAGATTTCTTTATGTGGGGATATGTAAAAAATCAAATTTACATGAAATCTTTGCGAATGACAACGAGTTGAGAGTTGAAGTTCAGAATACGATTTATAATATTCACCACAACACTTTATTAAAGGTTACTAGAAATGAATTCGTTAAAAGAATAAATTTGTGTATCCAAGAGAATGGAGCCCATTTCAAGCAACTAATTAGTTAGTTTACCATTTTTTGTAAATAATTAAATTAATTTAAGATTTCCTGGTTTTCCTTTCATTTAATTTATCATATTTGTTAGAGAGATTTCATCCTTATAATTGACCCTAACGATCGATGCAATAAAAGTACAGGGTATAATTTTTTCAGATTTTAGCCAGTTCGATTCCCGGGTGTGGGAGAAGAGAATTTTCGAAAATCTTTTAATGCAGTTTGCTTTCTATTCAAAAATAAAGGAATGTTTCCTTTGAGTAAAATTTTCTATCTGCAGTATTAAGAATACTTTCCCTCCAGTTGGCATTACAAAATTCCACTCTGTATAATACTGAGGTAGGTAGACACGTTTTACCGACGTCAGCGCGGCAATTCAAACACAAGCTGATTAGCTTGTGAGAACTCAGTCCGTCTTGTGCGTCTGGCCGCGACGCGAACTGACGTTTAAGCGGGAGTTTGGTGTATGAAAATAAACAAATATGGCAAGTTGTGTGTTCAGAAAGTGCAATACAGCCGGCCCAGTAGAAGACTGGGCCGGCTGTATGTATGTGTAGTTGTTAAATCCCTAGCGTACATGTAAAAATAGATTGATGAAAAATCTATCCACCAAAAACATGTAAATTATCAACAAATGTACTTTTAGCTATACAAAATATGAAAGTAAACAAAAACATTGGTATTATTTTATATTCTATACAGGTTAAAAGATAAATTTTAACCAAAAATAAACGCGTCATAGCAGTGACGACGTCCTGAGTATTTACCTGTGAAATGTGCAATTTTCAGGTTTATTTCTATGATTAACACCACATTCACGCACAGAACAAGTAACCATTGTTTAATACAACTGTATTTACTGAAAATAAACCACGATGGACTCTAAAAATCCAAAATACTGAGGAGTTGATTTCCCGCGTGCCGACTTGTGCAGACCTGTCATTCAAAAAAAAAATTCAGTAAAATCTCATTGGGCAGGATGTCGTTCGAGGACTTCGCGCAGAGCTTCAGCCAGCTGGAGCTGGTGCACGTGGGGCCCGACGACTGGCTGCTGGAGCGCGGCCTGCACGCCAAGCGGCCCTGGCGCGCCGTGCTGGCCCGGCGGCGCTGGCGGGCCGGACACAACGCCGGCGGGCCGCCCGGCGCGCGCCACACCGGCGCCAACCCGCAGTTCCACGTGCAAGTGCCGCGCTGTGAGCCCGCCGCGCGCAAGTGCCACGTCGTGGTGTCCGTGACGCAGCAGTACGACGTGGGCGCCGCCGCGGGCAAGCTGCGCGCCATCGGCTTCGCCGTGTACGAGCTGGGCGCCGGCGGCCCGCGGCCCGGCGAGCGCCTGCGCGGCCTGCGCCCGCTGGACGTGACGCACGAGTCGCGCGCGCGCGAGGTGGTGACGTTCTTCACGCTGCCGCCGGGCCGCTACCTGGTGGTGCCGCACACGCGCCGCCCGCACACCGACGCCGCCTTCCTGCTGCGCATCCTCACCGACGAGCTCACCGACGTGTGGTGAGTGCCGTCCGCGCCTAGCGGCCCGCGCCGCGCCCGCGCTCACCCGCCGTGTGCCCGCAGGGAGGAGAACGAGGACAACGTGATCGTGCGCGACGTGCCGGCCGAGCTGCGCGACGGCACCAGCGAGCCGGCGGCGCCGGGCGCGGCCGAGCTGGACGCGGCGGGGCTGCGGGCGGCGCTGCGGCGCGAGTGGCGCGCGTGCCTGTGCGCGCGGCCCTCGCTGGAGCTGTGCCGCGCGCTGGTGCCGCTGCGCGACGCGGCGCTGAGCGGCGCCATGCGCGCGCGCGAGCTGCCGGCGCTGGTGGCGCTGCTGGCGTACTGGCGCGCGGCCTTCCTGCGGCACGGCGGCGCGCGGCGCTGCGGCGGCGCGTCGTCGTACCGGCTGCGCGCGCTGCTGTGGGCGGCCGGCGTCACGGCCAGCAACAAGGTGCTGGAGAGCCTGGTGCTGCGCTACGCGCGCGGCTCGCAGCTGTCGGAGGAGGCCTACGTGATGGCCCTGGCGCGGCTGCACCTCGCGCACGGTGCGTGTCCTCGCTGTGTGTGTATGAAGAGCTCTCAACCCTACGCGTACGAGATTAAAGCGTTGTGTTTGTGTTGCAGAGCGGTACCGCAGCCTCGACACCAAGATGAAGTCCAACCCGCTCTCGTTGGAAGAGGTGCGTGCCAGGCGTGCGCGACGTGCGCGACGTGCGCGACGTGCGCGACGTGCGCGACTTGCGCGTATTCCTCGTGCTGCGTGCTGCGTACACTGACCATGTCGTTCTGTTCTCAGATGATCCTGATGACGATCTACTCGTGAGCTGTGAATCGCCGCTGCGAGCGAGTTTATAATCGTTTTGTAGTCTGTTATGTACACACTAATGTACACACGAATCGCTAAATGATTTGAAAGGGTTACAAGACTTACCCACTTATAATAAATTGTAAATATTATTATTTATTGGCGGCATGTCCGATGTCCGATGATATAGTTCGATGACCAAAGATTATCCGATCCAAATGAGCTGCAGCTAGCGGCCCCGTGCAGTACAAAGCGAGGCGCCCGTTCATGATGTGATATTGTTGAACTAGTTGGTACACACGGTGCACCGTACGCGGTGCATTGTCAGACAGGTGCTATTTATTGTGTATGTTTAAATGCTTTTGCCAGAGTGTATGTGTGCATGTCGGCAACACGGCGACTGCCGCCTTGGAAGCTCAAAGAACGAACACACGCTCCTTGTTGGACTACAAGAATTGTTAGTCCGGATCCCTGCATGGTTCGTGGCAATGGGTTCACCCATGTGGCCATGGGGTCTATGCAGGTAGGTACACACTGTGGGTACACTCTGTTATAAAATTTCTATTGTTAGTTCTCTTTACTGTTTGTTAAAGGTTGTTTATTTATTTATAAGTCATTCATATTTATGTAATTAATATCGGTAGGTAAACCTACATTACTTGAGCTTGCGGGGAAACATTCGCGTATATCGGAACAGTTCTTCGAACTCTTTGAGTTCCCCGTCACATCTGGGCAGGCACGCGCCACTTCAGATTCATAACATGTAGGTATATCTAGGCCAATGTTACCCTCACCGACTCAAGTAATGCGCGTTTCCCGGAAAGTGCTTACTCGAATCAAATATAATTTTATTTGAGCAGCGCAGCGCGTAATCTACGAACCAATACTTTGTTCTCATTAGAATGTTATTATCGTGAAGTAATGCTAATGATAGTGATTAGTGCGAGTGTGGGGTAGTCGACAGTGTCGGCACTGCTCAATAAACGTTTATCTGTGTTGTTGTGTTACTGTGTGCGCCCTCCCCGCTGTCCTACTCCTAACCCAGTTGGTAGGTGCCAGATAATCAGGCTTACCATTTCTGGGACAATGCTAGGGTCAGAGGGTCGTCCTAAGGGAAATCAAAATTGCACCTCGATTCACTTGCACCTCGATTGTACATAGGTATTGATTAACCTCAACTTTGGTGGACAATCATAACAATTACGAAAGACAGAACGTAAAAAATATTTTTAGGTGGAAGCGCACGCATAAGTACCTATTGAACAAAATAATTATGATTCACGACCGTAACACGTAGGTATGTATGTAGGTACTTGTAATTACAGAATTAAAACGATTAAACACATATTACATCCCTCTAGTTATGTTCATGTGATCGCATTAAGTAATTTTTTAATGAAGAAGTTTACTATGGGTCTTTGCTTGGGTCATTGAGCTATAATGCTTGAGTCGACTTGGGTTCGAATTCTCTTGATGTACCTATGTATTTTTTTATATTAAATGGGCCTACTCTTGTCCTGAGTTGTCCTTAATCTTGACCTACCTGAGTACAGAGATCACAGAGATGAAGCCGACGATGGGTCGAGCTAACCCAAAATAAAGCTAGACACCAATATCTGTAGGTACATTAAATTTTTATTTTAGGTTTCTACTAATATAAGAAAATGATTTTGCGAAATTTTAACGGTCGGAAATTAATAGTTTCGGAGATATTAATTGTAGAATTATTGATAGCATTAAATTGAAACTTTTTTACTTTATTATTACTACTTGCTACAACTTTCTTGCCAGGATCATCCACCACCAACTTGCTTTGAAGTGCCATACTACAGTTAGGTAGTATGCGCCCGACCCAGTTCTCGTTAATGGTAATATCACGTTGTTTTGGGATCGACCTCCACTGACAGAACTGTTGTTGCCAATAGGCCAGACATTGTGGTGATAGATCGATTGGAGCGTCGCACAATGATTGTTGATATAACGGTCCCGCATGACGACAACCTCGTGAAAGCAGACAAAGATAAACAATTCAAATATCTAGACCTGGCTCGCGAGGTGGTCGACATGTGGGATGTGAGTACAGCAGTCATTGTGCCGATAGTCGTGTCGGCCAATAGCTTAATAGCCAAGAGCCGCGACCAACATCTTAGAGGCTCTCGCTTGGCAGCTGGATCAAGGGCTTGATTCAGAACGCAGTACTTCTAGACAAGGCAAGTATTGTTAGGAGGTTCCTCTCTCAAGAGCCCTGACTACCGGCAGCTCGGATCCTGTTCCCAGCGCTGGTGAGCTACTATTTTTCATATTTTTAAATGTTTTTTATGGTGTTTTGTATTGGAATTTTAAAAATATAAAATAATATGTAGGTACTTACCCACCTAAGTAAAATAAATAAAGGAATTAATAATATTAATCAACAAATATATACAACATGTAACATAACTAACGCACATCCTGAAATTAGTTTGTTCAGAATCGTTTATTGAATCGATTTCTACACTTTTTAAAATAGGTCATTTTTTTCCAAAAATAATTAAAGCTACGTAATTTGTAGTCACACTACACCCTAACTCAAGGCAATAAGACTTTTAAAAGTTCAGTTTTATTTGTACAAATTCCGCCATTCAATACAAAACAAAGAAAATTAGCAAGTTAAAGACGTACAAAAACAGTTGAAGAAAACTTTGCGATTTAACCGCACGCACACACTACACCTTGACAAAGGAAACAATAAAATGCGAAATATGTCATACTTGTTTTCGTTCCCTTTCTCGTGCAAATTAAAAACCTGGGATAGAGCGAGATAGCCACCATGACACCGGGCGGCGCGGGCGCTAGGGCGGCTACGATGAAAGCTTAAGGTGGATGCACCAGGGTAGCCCGCGAAATTCAAATTTTCTTACATTTTTTTACAATTTAATTGTCAGTGTCAGGTTGTATGTTGATTAAAATTTTATTTATTCGCGGCTTTAACACTTATGTAGTTATAGAATTATAATCATCAAAATCATCAATACAACCATCCAAGCTCATAAAGGTGTAGGAATTTACTTTTTTAAGGTCAAAGTCATTCCTGCACCTTTAGGCGCTTGGAGGGTAGGAGCATCCACCTTAAATGTAAACAATATTAGTCATGCGCGGACATTATTAGTGAGAAGTACTTCCGTAGAGTGTATGCAAATTGTTTTACGCGCGCGATGTCTTTCCAATACACAAAATAATGTTCAGTGAAATGGTGAGGACTTTGGCACGGTGCGGTGTGGTGATAGTGTGGTTCTAGGTTCTTAGCTGGCAGAACATTCAACCAAAGGTATGATACAAGAGTAGACCGCATGACTATGTTAGCAGCTACTCAGCGGTTTCGTGGCCACGGAACGTTCCGTCCGTACACGGCCATAGACAGGGGAGCCGATTGGCGTACACGTAAGTAAGTACTCGTTTTCAAAACAAAATACTGGACTATTTCGAAGAGAATCCCCATGCCAGTACCCAAGAATCAGCTGATTTGACGCTTCTTGACTTTTTTTTGTGGGGACGTATTAAATCGTTCGTTCATTTTAGTGCGACAACAAGTGCCGAGGACCTAAAAAATAGGATAGTGAACGCTTTTGATGAAAAAAGACGAAGTGCTTTCTAAATTAAAACATCAATTAAGAAAACGGGCATTAAAATGTATTGAACTTTTCTATTGTAGTTGGCGAATATCTACTAGGCTAGCAAGACTCACACAGTCGCATACGTGGGTATGAGACCTACGTATACGACTGTGTGCGTTCGTTGATTTGTACTGTGACTACAAAATTCTTACGGAATTAGGATAACTAATCTATTAAATAATCTTTGCCTACATGTTTAATTAAAAATTCAGTGCACGTATATTCGTCCAGCAAGTTATTGTACAATTAAAATAAGATTTAGGTAAGTACTAAACTTTTTTATAAAATATAAATTAGGTAGTCAGTATTTTTTTTTATTTCAAACATAGACTTTATTGATTTATGCTATAGGTATCCATGTGATTCAAGAAATAAATATTAAAACATGTGAATACATAAAACCAGTTTACAAACAAACTTTACGTCACCAGAAATCCACAGTCCCTAGACATTCCCGGCGCAAAGGAGCCCATGACACTTGCAGCGTTTCCGCGCTGAATTGCCAGGGCTAGACTCTGCGTGGGTCACCGCCCCTCTCTCTAAGTCGACCGGCCGATCTCCGCCACAAATTTGATCGCGTCGGACCCCCAGCAACCAGTGGTTTCTACTGCCAGTGGGACAAAATAGTACTTCGACTCTAAGGCCGCATATTTGGCCCGCTTTTTGAGAGCGGCTGATTCAGCCGCGGCACCGGGTGACCCGACAGTGCGAGGGAGATGGCAGGCGGCAAACGTGCTAACACACGTTGCGTCCCAAAGTAGGCACTTACCCTTTTGCCAAGCTACTAACGTCAGGCCATCCGGTCTTTTGGCATCCAAGCGACAGAGACCCGGCCGTTCCAGGACACAAGGGATATTAGCGCCAACCAGCGCCCTCCGGACGTTGAGGGCATGGTGCCGCGGAAACCTCCCTGAGCAACGACAGCAACTTAACGCGTGGGGGCCGTTGGCCTCCACTCTGGACCCGCAGATGCATATATGTGGTTCACAGAGGTCGCAACCCAGGCGGAGAGCCACCGCAAACTACCAACCACCAACCCGCAAATAGTCGCCGTCAAGTAAAGTGCCCAGGTGAGGTGAAGGAAGCGCTTGCAACCACGCTCCTGATTCGCTAACCGCATGCGCAGACGCCAAGAAGGTCGGCAAGCCGACATCCTGTGCGCGACGAACCCCCAGACCTCCATGCCGGATCGGCAAAGCCGCTTGCGCCTATTGAGCTTCGTTCAGCGAAACGTTCAAAATTCCATCTATTGTCTCCGAGCTTCATCGAAATATGAGAGAGACTGTGGGAACCACCACGTCGGGGCAGTCCGCAAAAAGTATGTCAACTTCGGTACCGCGAAACAAATGCGCAAAAGTATCAAAGCGGCGTGGGCAGAAAGATTCTTGAGCCTTTTGTGGGCGTCGAGAAGATTACGCTAGCGATTAGACGAAGTATTATATTATCTGTGCCTATAGCGATCCTCTAGAGCAGCGGTCGGCAACCTTTTGGCAGGCAAGGGCTACAAGGTGGCAAAATAAACTAAAGGCGAACAATACACGATGTGGTCGATTGCGGTTCGTTCATGCATTTATTTCGATAATTATAACTTATTTACAAAACATTCACGGGCCGCAAGTAAGACGTCCGCGGGCCGCATGCGGCCCGCAGGCCGCGTGATGCCGACCGCTGCTCTAGAGCCTCAGGGACCGCAACAGGGAAGATCGCACCCTAGAGACTGAAAGAAATAGGTGAAAGCATAGTGAGACCCGGAAGAAAGGAAGAAAAGTGCGAGAACTTTGCCTCAGGACCACAGGCAAAAACTCATTTAGATGAATTTACCTCGCGGCCCAGCTGATATGATTATAATATACTAATTGGGGTGTCTGAGGGTGTGCGTTAATTACGTTACATGTTGTACATATACTTCTGTGCTATATACTATATTACATAATAATATTATGAAGGGGAAAGATTTGTATTTTTGATTGTTAAATGAATTTATAAAGACTTTACGATAACTTTTCGGGGTTTAATTATTCGAGATCACATGGCTACGGTGTTCTGTTCTTCGTGGTAGCGTGCATTCGTTCGTGTGTGTTTCGAATAGGTGTAATTAGAGATTTAGTTATTCGAGATCCCATGGCTGCGGCGTATGTTTTTTCGTGGTAGCGTGCATTCGTTGCTAAGTGTTTCGTATTCGTTAACTTACGGGGACGTGTTCTTCGTTGTTACACTTTTCTAAATCACGTATCACACTCCAATTAGGTACGCCGACCAAGTGGTAAAATAAAATGTTGAAATAACAAATTTTTGGGGTAGGAGACAAAAAAAAATCATCCCCACTTCACAATGTAGGGGACTACTTTGTGAAGTGGGGATTAATTTTGTTTTCGTCGTCTGGTGCAAATTTTTTCCCCATTTTTAGGGTATTTTCCCAGATTTTTCCCGAAAACGTGAATAGAATAGAATAGAAATGACGACATTTTAAATGGAAATTTTTCATAACCACCAAGAATGCGAGTGCGCGAAATGACTTTTGACCATTTTCATCACTTTCAGCTGGCAACCCCGAGAGCCATTGGGGCTTGAATTTTCGGGTCAGACCCGACTTTGACCAATTCTTTTGTTCTACCAAAGTCAACGGACAGCCACCGTTTTTTTACTGACAGGTAACTTGTATCCTGGTTACTTTAGAAAAATTGTGACATTTCAGAAATTCAAGATGGCGGCCGTGCCATTTCCGGTTTATTACCACTCACTCACTGACATAATTGTTCTCCCAGATGGTGGAGGGGGAGGGGGGTATATTTTGACAAATTCGTAAACAAATATCTCTTACGAGCACGGGAAAATTGCCAAACCTCCCCTTTTTGCCCCCCTTCTCATCCCTCCCTATCGTATTTTGGAAACTAAAAGACCCGTGTGTTATTTTTTTTACGGATTCGTATAGAGGAAGCTTGGGGAAGTAAAAACCATTTTGATGGTTGTCCCCCTTCCCCCCTTTTCACCCCCCTTTAGGCGGATCTCGGAAGTTTAGAGACTTGGAACATTTTCTTTTTCAGATTCTTATCAAGAGGCCCCGAATTAGTCGAAATCATTTTTCAAAACTCCCCAATCTCCCCCTTCACCCCTCCCCCCATCGTATCTCGGAAACTAGGACACGTAGCGGCATTTTGATTTTTACTGTACTTTATTATTGAGGGGCGTTGAAATTTGTATACCTTGCGCTCCCTAACCTCCCCTAAAAGTCCTTAGTGGAGCGAACCTGCGAGACCGAGGAGAGCGAAGGGGGAGGTGGCGAGCGAAGCGAGCCGGCGACCTCCGTAGCGTAACGAAGGTTGAGTGGGTGAAGCTCCCCTCCCCAACCTCTCCTAAAATTGAAAGGGCTGTAACTTCATAACCGTTAGAGATAGCCATCAGGTGTTCGAACAAATATTATAGTAGGCGTCGAAACCTGTCCGGTGGCAGGTAGGTCCTGAGTGGAGCGAAGGGGGGATGTGGCGAGCGAAGCGAGCCGACGACCTCCGTAGCGTATGGTTGAGTGGGTGAAGCGTAACTCAGGGAAGACGACAAGCAAACCTTAGGGTAATGTTTTTATACTTCCCAAATGTTTTAGGGGTTCTTAAGGGTTCTCATACTGATTTAGGGGTAATTCTAACGGATTTTCCAATTCATTTAAGGATGCCTATAGATTCTCAAAATTTTATAAGGGTAAGTAATACTTCTCAAAAACACCAAACACGCGAGCTGCGCGCAGCTCGCGCACCCACGCAAACTAGTTATATTATATAAAGCTGAATTACCACTGACTCACTCACTGACTCATTGACATAATTGTTCTCCCAGATGGTGGATGGGGAGGTGGGTATTTTTTGACAGATTCGTAAACAAGTAACTCCTACGAGTATGGGAAAAGTGCCAAACCTCCCCTTTTTGCTCCCCTTCCTCCCCCTCCCTATCGTATCTCGGAAACTAAGGGACCCGTATTTTTTTGTTTTTACGGATTCGTATAGAGGAGGCTCGGAAAAGTAAAAACCAGTTTTCAAAGTTTTCCCCCTTTCTCCCCTTCTCCCCTCCTTTAGGCGGATCTCGGAAGTTAAGAAATTTGGAACATTTTTTTTTTCAGATTCGTATAAAGGGGCAATGCATTAGTCGAAATCATTTTTCAAAACTCCCCACTCTCCCCCCCTTCACCCCTCCCCGGCGCCGGCGACCGAACGAAGGTTGAGTGGGTGAAGCTCCCCTCCCCAACCTCCCCTAAAATTGAAAGGGCTGTAACTTCATAACGGTTAGAGATAGCCATCAGGTGTTTGGACAAATATTATAGTAGGTGTCGAAACCGGTCTGGTGGTAGGTAGGTCCTGAGCGGAGAGAGCCTGCGAGACCGAGTGGAGCGAAGGGGGGAGGTGGCGAGCGAAGCGAGCCGCCGACCTCCGTAGCGTAACGAAGGTTGAGTGGGTGAAGCGTAACTCAGGGAAGACGACAACCAAACCTTAGGGTAATGTTTTTTATACTTCTTAAATGTTTTAGGGGTTCTTAAGGGTTTTCATACTGATTTAGGGGTAATTCTAACGGATTTTCCAATTCATTTATGGATTCCTATGGATTCAAAATTTTATAAGGGTAAGTAATACTTCTCAAAAACATCAAACACGCGAGCTGCGCGCAGCTCGCGCACCCAAGCAAACTAGTTATATTATATTATATAAAGCTGAATTACCACTGACTCACTCACTGACTCATTGACATAATTGTTCTCCCAGATGGTGGATGGGGAGGTGGGTATTTTTTGACAGATTCGTAAACAAGTAACTCCCGCGAGTATGGGAAAAGTGCCAAACCTCCCCTTTTTGCTCCCCTTCCTCCCCCTCCCTATCGTATCTCGGAAACTAAGGGACCCGTATTTTTTGTTTTTTACGGGATCGTATAGAGGAGGCTCGGAAAAGTAAAAACCAGTTTTCAAAGTTGTCCCCCTTTCTCCCCTTCTCCCCCCCTTTAGGCGGATCTCGGAAGTTAAGAGACTTGGAACATTTTTTTTTTCAGATTTGTATAAAGGGGCCGATTGTTAATCGAAATCATTTTTCAAAACTCCCCACTCTCCCCCCTTCACCCCTCCCCCCATCGTATCTCGGAAACTAGGACACGTAGCGGAATTTTGGTTTTTAGTATACTTTATTATTGGGGGGCGTTGAAATTTTTATACCCTCCCCTCCCCTCCCCAACCTCCCCTTTCCGGCGGTAGGTAGGTCCTGAGTGGAGCGAACCTGCGAGACCGAGTGGAGTGAAGGGGGGAGGTGGCGAGCGAAGCGAGCCGGCGACCTCCGTAGCGTAACGAAGGTTGAGTGGGTGAAGCTCCCCTCCCCAACCTCCCCTAAAATTGAAAGGGCTGTAACTTCATAACGGTTAGAGATAGCCATCAGGTGTTTGAAAAAATATTATAGTAGGTGTCGGAACCTGTTCAATGGTAGGCAGGTCCTGAGCGGAGCGAAGGGGGGAGGTGGCGAGCGAAGCGAACCGGCGACCTCCTTAGCGCAACGATGGTTGAGTTGGTGAAGCGTAACTCAGCAAACTTTAGGGTAATGTTTTTTATGGGAAAAGGTCTCAGTTTTTAAATAAGGTTTTATTAGGGGTCCGTAGGGGTTTTCATACTGTTTTAGGGGTAATTCTAACGGATTTTCCAATTCATTTAAGGGTGCCTATAGATTCTCAAAATTTTCTAAGGGTAAGTAATACTTCCCAAAAACACCAAACACGCGAGCTGCGCGCAGCTCGCGCACTCAAGCAAACTAGTTATATTATATAAAGCTGAATTACCACTGACTCACTGACTCATTGACATAATTGTTCTCCCAGATGGTGGATGGGGAGGTGGGTATTTTTTGACAGATTCGTAAACAAGTAACTCCCGTGAGTATGGGAAAAGTGCCAAACCTCCCCTTTTTGCTCCCCTTCCTCCCCCTCCCTATCGTATCTCGGAAACTAAGGGACCCGTATTTTTTTTTTTTACGGATTCGTATAGAGGAGGGTCGGAAAAGTAAAAACCAGTTTTCAAAGTTGCCCCCTTTCCCCCCTTCTCCCCCCCTTAGGCGGATCTCGGAAGTTAAGAGACTTGGAACATTTTTTTTTCAGATTCGTAAGAAGGGGCAATGCATTAGTCGAAATCATTTTTCAAAACTCCCCACTCTCCCCTCCTTCACCCCTCCCCCCATCGTATCTCGGAAACTAGGACACGTAGCGGAATTTAGATTTTTACTATACTTTATTATTGGGGGGCGTTGAAATTTTATACCCTCCCCTCCCCTCCCCAACCTCCCCTAAAAGTCCTGAGTGGAGCGAACCTGCGAGACCGAGTGGAGCGAAGGGGGGAGGTGGCGAGCGAAACGAGCCGGCGACCTCCGTAGCGTAATGAAGGTTGAGTGGGTGAAGCTCCCCTCCCCAACCTCCCCTAAAATTGAAAGGTCTGTAACTTCATAACGGTTAGAGATAGCCATCAGCTGTTTGAACAAATATTATAGTAGGTGTCGAAACCTGTCCGGTGGTAGGTAGGTCCTGAGTGGAGCGAAGGGGGGAGGTGGCGAGCAAAGCGAGCCGGCGACCTCCGTAGCTTAACGATGGTTGAGTGGGTGAAGCGTAACTCAGCAAACATTAGGGTAATATTTTTTATGGAAAAAGGTCTCAGTTTTTAAATAAGGTTTTATTAGGGGTCCGTAGGGGTTTTCATACTGTTGTAGGGGTAATTCTAAAGGATTTTCCAATTCATTTAGGGGTGCCTATAGATTCTCATTCTCAAAAACACCAACACGCGAGCTGCGCGCAGCTCGCGCACCCAAGCAAACTAGTTTATATTATATAAAACTACAAAGCCACTCACTCACTCATTGACATGTCGTTTCTCGGAATGGGTGAGAGATGGGTTAGGGGTATGTTTTGCAATTATGTATAAAACCATAGAGTGAGTAGAGGAAAATTATAGAGGAGATTCAAATCCAAGATGGCGGCCGAGTCCATTTCCGGTTTCGGTGGGGAAAAGACTTGGAGGAGTTTCGACTCATAGGTCCTGTATAAGATCTGGAATGATTTAAAAAAAAAGTAAAAAAAAAAAAAAAACAAGGCGGCTGCGCTAGGACGTTTTGAAAATTGCGACTTTTTCCACTCGACTCTGACGAATTGTTTTGTTCTACCGATTCCAAAAGTTGGCAACACCAAGTACACCAATCGGTGGCCTATATCCTTGAGATTTCAGAAAAATTGTGACTTTTCAGAAAAACAATATGGCGGACGCTGTGGCGGCCATTTTGTGAAAAGTTGGAATTTTCGACTTTTTTCAAATCTATTTTTCGTGTAGTTGGCAACATCTGACAGGTTCGAGTTGTAACAAGCGGTTGTGTGTTACGTCAACGAGTGTTGCCTGGTGAAATAAATTTCCCCATTTTTAGGGTATTTTCCCAGATTTTCCCCAAAAACATGAAAAGTAGAAATAACGACATTTTGAATGAAGACTTTGTCTAGCTGGCAGCATTGGGGTCCCCCGAATGACATTTGACCATTTTGGTGGATTTTAGTTGGCAACCCCAAAAACATTGAATATTTTAATTTTTGGGACTTTTTGAGTTTGGCGAGTTCCTTTGTTATACCAAACTCGAAAGTTGGCAACACCAAGTACACCGATCGGTAGCCTATATCCTTGAGATTTCAGGAAAATTATGACTTTTCAGAAAAACAAGATGGCGGACAGTGTGGCGGCCATCTTGTAAAAATGACGAAAAATCCCAATTTTCGACACGATAAATGGGACAGCTGGCAACCCCGGACTGGATAGTGTTGTATGAACCGGTTGTGTATTTCTTTTAGGAGTGTGGCCTGGTGCAAAAATTTTCCCCATTTTCAGGGTGTTTTCCCTTATTTTCCCCAAAAACATGAAAAGTAGAAATAACGACATTTTGAATAGAAACTTTAACTTACTGGCAGCATTAGGGTCTCCCAAATGACATTTGACTATTTTTATCACTTTCAGCTGGCAACCCCGAGAGCCATTGGGTTTTGAATTTTCGGGTCAGACCCGACTTTGGCGAGTTCTTTTGTTTTACCAAACTCAAAAGTTAGCAACACCATGTACACCAGTCGGTGGCCTGTATCCTTGAGATTTCAGGAAAATTATGACTTTTCAGAAAAACAAGATGGCGGACAGTGTGGCGGCCATCTTGTAAAAATGACGAAAAATCCCAATTTTCGACACGATAAATGGGACAGCTGGCAACCCCCGACTGGATTGTGTTGTATGAACCCGTTGTGTATTTCATCGAGGAATGTTACCTGGTGCAAAAAAAATCCCCATTTTTAGGGAGTTTTCCCAGATTTTTCCCAAAAACATGAAAAGTAGAAATGACGACATTTTTAATGGAAATTTTGCATAACCACCAAGAATGGAGTGCGCGAAATGACTTTTGATCATTTTCATCACTCTCAGCTGGCAACCCCGAAAGCCATTGGGGCTTGAATTTTAGGGTAAGACCTGACTTTGGCCAATTGTTTTGTTCTACCAAAGTCAACGGACAGCCACCGTTTTTTTACTGACAGGTAACTTATATCCTGGTTACTTTAGGAAAATTGTGACATTTCAAAAATTCAAGATGGCGGCCGTGCCATTTCCGGTTTATAACCACTCACTGACATAATTGTTCTCCCAGATGGTGGAGGGGGAGGCGGGTACATTTTGATAGATTCGTAAACAAATAACTCTCACAAGTAGGGGAAAAGTGCCAAACCTCCCCTTTTTGCCTTTTTCCCCTCCCTATCGTATCTCGGAAACTAAAAGACCCGTGTTTAATGTTTTTACGGATTCGTATAGAGGAAGCTTGGAAAAGAAAAAAGAGTTTTCAAAGTTGCCCCGTTTGGCCCCCTTCTCCCCCCCTTTAGGCGGATATCGGAAGTTAAGAGACTTGGAACATGTTTTTTTCAGATTTATATAAAAGGGCTGATTGTTAGTCAAAATATTTTTTTAAAACTCCCCCCCTCTCCCTCCCTTCACCCCTCCCCCTATCGTATCTCGGAAACTAGGACAGGTAGCGGCATTTTGATTTTGACTATACTTTATAATGGAGGAGCGTTGAAATTTTTATACCCTCCCCTCCCCAACCTCCCCTAAAATTGGAAGGTAGTAGCTTTCCGGGGGTAGTTAGGTCCTAAGTAGAGCGAACCTGCGAGACCGAGTGGAGCGAAGCGGGGAGGTGGCGAGCGAAGCGAGACGGCGACCTCCGTAGCGTAACGAAGGTTGAGTGGGTGAAGCTCCCCTCCCCAACCTCCCCTAAAATTGAAAGGGCTGTAACTTCATAACGGTTAGAGATAGCTATCAGGTGTTTGAACAAATATTATAGTAGGTGTCGAAACCTGTCCGGTGGAAGGTAGGTCCTGAGCGGAGCGTAACGAAGGTTGAGTGGGTGAAGCTCCCCTCCCCAACCTCCCCTATAATTGAAAGGGCTGTAAATTCATAACGGTTAGAGATAGCTATCAGGTGTTTGAACAAATATTATAGTAGGTGTCGAAACCTGCCCGGTGGTAGGTAGGTCCTGAGTGGAGCGAAGGGGGGAGGTGGCGAGCGAAGCGAGCCGGCGACCTCCGTAGCGTAACGATGGTTGAGTGGGTGAAGCGTAACTCAGCAAACTTAAGGGTAATGTTTTTTATGGGAAAAGGTCTCAGTTTTTAAATAAGGTTTTATTAGGGGTCCGTAGGGGTTTTCATACTGTTTTAGGTGTAATTCTAACGGATTTTCCAATTCATTTAGGGGTGCCTATGGATTCTCAAAATTTTATAAGGGTAAGTAATACTTCTCAAAAACACCAAACACGCGAGCTGCGCGCAGCTCGCGCACCCACGCAAACTAGTTATTATATTATATAAAGCTCGATTACCACTCACTGACTCACTGACAGAATTGATCTCCCAGATGGTGGATGGGGAGGTAGGTATATTTTTACAGATTCGTAAACAACTAATTCTGAAACCTATGGGAAAAGTGCCAAACCTCCCCTTTTCACCCCCCTTCTCCCCCCTCCCTATTGTATCTCGGAAATCAAGAGACTTGGAACATTATTTTTTTCAGATTCGTATAGAGGAGGCTTGGGAAAATAAAAACCAGTTTTTAAAGTTGCCCCCTTTCCCCCCTTCTCCCCCCCTTTAGGCGGATCTCGGAAGTTAAGATACTTGGAACATTTTTTTTTTCAGATTCGTATGAAGGGGCAATGCATTAGTCGAAATCATTTTTCAAAACTCCCCACTCTCCCCCCCTCCCCAACCTCCCCTAAAAGTTCTGAGTGGAGCGAACCTGCGAGACCGAGTGGAGCGAAGGGGGGAGGTGGCGAGCGAAGCGAGCCGGCGACCTCCGTAGCGTAATGAAGGTTGAGTGGGTGAAGCTCCCCTCCCCAACCTCCCCTATTTTTGTAATTGGGCTGTAACTTAATAATAGAGAGAGATAGCTATCAGGTGTTTGAACAAATATTATAGTAGGTGTCGAAACCTGTCCGATGGTAGGTAGGTTAGATTAGGTAGGATTGAATGGATGAAGCGTAACTCAGCAAACTGTAGAGTTATTTTTTTATGGAAAAGGTCTGAGTTTTTAAATAAGGTTTTATTAGGGGTCCGTAGGGGTTTTCATACTGCTTTAGGGGTAATTCTAACGGATTTTCCAATTCATTTAGGGGTGCCTATAGATTCTCAAAATTTGATGAGGGTGAGTAAAACTTCTCAAAAACACCAAACACGCGAGCTGCGCGCAGCTCGCGCACCCATGCAAACTAGTTATTATACTATATGAAGCTCGATTACCACTCACTGACTCACTCACTGACAGAATTGTTCTCCCAGATGGTGGATGGGGAGGTGGGTATATTTTGACAGATTCGTAAACAACTAACTCTGAAACCTATGGGAAAAGTGCCAAACCTCCCCTTTTCGCCCCCCATCTCACCCCTCCCTATCGTATTTCAGAAACCAAGAGACTTGAAACATTTTTTTTTTCAGATTCGTATAGAGGAGGCTCGGAAAAGAAAAAAAACAGTTTTCAAAGTTGACCCCCTTTCCCCCCTTCTCCCCCCCTTTAGGCGGATCTCGGAAGTTAAGAGACTTGGAACATTTTTTTTTTCAGATTCGTAAGAAGGGGCAAAAAGTTGGTCAACATCATTTTTCAAAACTTCCCCCTCTCCCCCCCTTCACCCCTCCCCCCATCGTTTCTCAGAAACTAGGACACGTAGCGGCATTTTGATTTTTATTATCATTTATTATTTAGAGGCGTTGAAATTTTCATACCCTCCCCTCCCCAACCTCCCCTTTCCGGTGGTAGGTAGGTCCTGAGTGGAGCGAACCTGCGAGACTGAGTGGAGCGAAGGGGGGAGGTGGCGAGCGAAGCGAGCCGGCGACCTCCGTAGCGTAACGAAGGTTGAGTGGGTGAAGCTCCCCTCCCCAACCTCCCCTATAGTTGAAAAGGCTGTAACTTCATAACGGTTAGAGATAGCCATCAGGTGTTTGAACAAATATTATAGTAGGTGTCAAAACCTGTCCGGTGGTAGGTAAAGAGACTTGGAACATTTCTTTTTTCAGATTCGTATAAAGGGGCAATGCATTAGTCGAAATCATTTTTCAAAACTCCCCACTCTCCCCCCTTCACCCCTCCCCCCATCATATCTCGGAAACTAGGACACGTAGCGAATTTTGATTTTTACTATACTTTATTCTTGGGGGGCGTTGAAAATTTTAAACCCTCCCCTCCCCTCCCCAACCTCCCCTTTCCGGTGGTAGGTAGGTCCTGAGTGGAGCGAACCTGCGAGACCGAGTTAAGCGAAGAGGGGAGGTGGTGAGCGAAGCGAGCCGGCGACCCCCATTGCGTAACGAAGGTTGAGTGGGTGAAGCTCCCCTCCCCAACCTCCCCTATAATTGAAAAGGGCTGTAACTTAATAACGGTTAGAGATAACTATCAGGTGTTTGAACAAATATTATAGTAGGTGTCGAAACCTGGCCGGTGGTAGGTAGGTCCTTAGCGTAACGATGGTTGAATTGGTGAAGCGTAACTCAGCAAACTTTAGGGTAATGTTTTTTATGGGAAAAGGTCTCAGTTTTTAAATAAGGTTTTATTAGGGGTCCGTAGGGGTTTTCATACTGTTTTAGGGGTAATTCTAACGGATTTTCCAATTCATTAAGGGGTGCCTAAAGATTCTCAAAGTGTTATAAGGGTAAGTAATACTTCTCAAAATAAATAAGGTTTTAGATTTTATTAGGGGTTCGTAGGGGTTTTTAATACTGTTTTAGGGGTAATTCTTACGGATTTTCTAATTCATTTAAGGATGCCTATATATTCTTAAGATTTTCTAAGGGTAAGTAATACTTCTCAAAAACACCAAACACGCGAGCTGCGCGCAGCTCGCGCACCCAAGCAAACTAGTTATACTATATAAAGCTGAATTACCACTGACTCACTCACTGACTCATTGACATAATTGTTCTCCCAGATGGTGGATGGGGAGGTAGGTATATTTTGACAGATTCGTAAACAACTAACTCCGAAACCTATAGGAAAAGTGCCAAACCTCCCCTTTTCACCCCCCTTCTCCCCCCTCCCTATCGTATCTCGGAAACCAACAGACTTGGAACATTTTTTTTTCAGATTCGTATAGAGGAGGCTCGGAAAATTAAAAACCAGTTTTCAAGTTGCCCCCTTTCCCCCCTTCTCCCCCCCTTTAGGCGGATCTCGGAAGTTAAGATACTTGGAACATTTTTTTTTCAGATTCGTAAGAAGGGGCAATGCATTAGTCGAAATCATTTTTCAAAACTCCCCACTCTCCCCCCCTTCACCCCTCCCCCTATCGTATCTCGGAAACTAGGACACATAGCGGCATTTTGATTTTGACTATACTTTATTATTGAGGGGCGTTGAAATTTGTATACCCTCCCCTCCCCAACTTCCCCTTTCCGGTGGTAGGTAGGTCCTGGGTGAAGCTCCCCTCCCCAACCTCCCTTAAAATTGAAAAGGCTGTAACCTCATAACGGTTAGAGATAGCCATCAGGTGTTTGAACAAATATTATAGTAGGCGTCGAAACCTGTCCGGTGGTAGGCAGGTCCTGAGCGGAGCGAACCTGCGAGACCGAGTGGAGCGAAGGGGGGAGGTGGCGAGCGAAGCGAGCCGCCGACTTCCGAGGCGTAACGAAGGTTGAGTGGGTGAAGCGTAACTCAGGGACGACGCCAACCCGGGGCTACGGGTCTATTCGAAAGAGATACCGTGGCCCCGGAACACAAAAGGCGATGAAGGAACATGGATGGGTTTTAGTCAGTAAAAGTCTGACACTCCCTCCTGCTCCGCCCGGAGCGGGAGAAGTCATTTGATGATTTCCCATCCTAAAAAAAAAAAAAAAATGGACGACGCCAAGCCAACCTTAGGGTAATGTTTTTTTTATACTTCTCAAATGTTTTAGGGGTTCTTAAGGGTTTTGATACTGTTTTAGGGGTAATTCTAACAGATTTTCCAATTCATTTAAGGATGCCTATGGATTCTCTAAATTTTATAGGGGTAAGGAATACTTCTCAAAAACACGAAACCCGCGAGCTGGTTAAAGGGACTGATTGTTAGTTACATTCTTTTTTCAAAACTCCCCCCTCTCCCCCCTTCACCCCTCCCCCCATCGTATCTCGGAAACTAGGACACGTAGCGGCATTTTGATTTTTACTATACTTTATTATTGGGGGGCGATGAAATTTGTATACCCTTCCCTCCCCAACCTCCCCTTTGCTCCCCTCTGGTTTCCGGTGGTAGGTGGGTCGTGAGTGGAGCGAAGGGGGGAGGTGGCGAGCGAAGCGAGCCGGCGACCTCCGTAGCGTAACGAATGGTTGAGTGGGTGAAGCTCCCCTCCCCAACCTCCCCTAAAATTGAAAGGGCTGTAACTTCATAACGGTTAGAGATAGCCATCAGGTGTTTGAGCTTATATTATAGTAGGCGTCGAAACCTGTCCGGTGGTAGGTAGGTCCTGCGCGGAGCGAACCTGCGAGACCGAGTGGAGCGAAGGGGGGAGGTGGCGAGCGAAGCGAGCCGCCGACCTCCGTAGCGTAACGAAGGTTGAGTGGGTGAAGCGTAACTCCGGGACGACGACAAGCAAACCTTAGGGTATAGTTATTTGTTATACAAGAGTGCAAAGTTGCTTTTTAACCGCGTGCTCAATTTTGATAACCGAGCAAGCGAAGGATTCTAAAATTGAGTCACGAGCGCAGCGAGTGATTCAAAAATTAGAATCCTGAGCGGTAGCGAGGGAATCAAAAGAGCACGAGGTGAAAAATCTTTGCACTCGAGTGCAACACGTAACTTTTCATCCCACCTCAGCGAGGAAATTACTAAATGCAAAAAAAAAACATTTACAATCACAAGATACTTTTATTTCAGTTTAGGTGTTAACTACTACATTATGATAGGTAAGTATTACAGAATAATCTTTAAATTATGACAAATAATACTTAGGTACAATTAAGAAAAATTTAAAGTAACGTTGCTACAGTTAGTTAAGTTGAGTTTAATATTTATTTATTTATTTATTAAAACTTTATGCACAAGTAAAAACTGTACAAAGGCGGACTTAATGCCTTGGGCATTTTCTACCTATTTTTTTTAATTTTTTTTAATATCGTACTGTTTCAAATCCTTCTCGCGTGATTGTTGAGGGAGAAAGCTCATTTGCGCATTATTAACAGTTTCAGTCAATTCTGTTGGCGTCAAATAAACTTCTTCGTCGCCAAAACCACTTATTTTACGTTTTTCACTTGTTTTTAACCTAAGGTTTTAACAATTGACCTGATAAGAAAATGGCGCGCGCAAAGCAAATTATAAAAGTACACCAAGAAGGTTCCGAGTCTGAGTTTTTAACAAATTAAAAAAGGTTGTACCTATGATAAATTCGGCACCATGGAGGTAGAAGTAAATAGGTTTAATGATGTTTTGAATTCACAAACTTAGTGCACACGATGTTCTAAATTCAATTTACTTTATCCTCTAGAGGATAAAAACGACTTTTGCACTCAGATATCGAAGAGCAAAAATACTCTTTCCGAGATGGGGGGATGAAAATGTTTTTTATACTTCTCAAATGTTTTAGAGGTTCTTAAGGGTTCTCATACTGATTTAGGGGTAATTCTAACGGATTTTCCAATTCATTTAAGGATTACTATGGATTCTCTAAATTTTTTAAGGATAGGGAATAATTCTCAAAAACACGAAACCCGCGAGCTGCGCGCAGCTCGCGCACCCAAGCAAACTAGTCTTTATAATATAAAAATGAATCGCAAAATGTGTTGGTAAACGCATAACTCAACAACGCCTCGACCAATTTGGCCAATTCTTTTTTTAAAATGTTCGTTGAAGTTCAAAGATGGTTTTTACGGACGACAGAAAAATTCGAATAATTGCCGGAAAAACCCTAAAAGAGCCCTTTTCTTTATCACATACAAACGTTTTCTAACTAAAACGAGCTTTATTGCTATTGTATAAAGTTCATATTGAATTACAAGAAGTCACTGTTGTTTAAACAATGTAGGTATGTTCCTAACGTCAAAGAGTCAATTTTGCAATTTATTACCTCTGTACAAAGTTCAAATTCAATCATATCTATCAAAACAGTGTGCATTGGAGCACACATAAACAAAAAAGAAAAAGAAAACGAAATCGAATAGTTCAATTTGGTCGGTTTCGCGATATGAAAATCAAACAAAAAACATCGTATATCACAAATAAATAAACTAAATAAATAAATAAAAACTATTTATTTCAGATTTACGGAATCCATAGAATGTTAGTACAGTAAGAAAAACTTAAACAATTAGTGTTAGTAACTAAAATGAAAAAAAAAAGACATCCTTAAAAACCATTATTTCATCATATGGGTCCTGACCCAGTGTTGGACGTATCGCGTGTCCAACCTATCCGCTATAACAGCCAGGATGCAGTTGGTGCTGGCGCGCAGCCTGCAGAGCGCCGCAGCGTATCGCTTTCGGAGCACGGCGTGAAAGCCGTCTACGTGCGCATCCGCGAACATACCCGACGCACTGCACCAGCGCGGCAGCCCCAACAACGCCCTGAACGCGTTGTTGTACTGGACGCGCAGAGTGCTGAACGATCGTTGCGTATAATGAGCCCACAGGCTGCATGTGTAAAGCGATGTGCAGTGCGCTCTAAAGAGTGTTATTTTAACACTCGCAGCACAACGCTTGAACCTGTGAGCTATCATATTTGCTCTGATCGATAGCGCCCTTCGCTCCCTGTCCATGTCCTCGTCATCACGTAGGTGTTCAATGACCATGTGCCCAAGATATTTAAAGCGGGTGACTACTTTCATAGGTATTCCGTTTAACGTAACGGGTGGGACCTGCTCCGGTGACTTTGTACCCGCCCTAAATATCATGAGCTCACTTTTTAAAACATTATATTTGAGGCCATGCCTAGCCGCGTACATTTCACAAACATTAACTAATTTCCTAAGGCCGCCGATCGTTGGGCTCAGCAAAACCATGTCGTCCGCGTAACTAAGATTGTTTACACATATGTTGTCTACATGGCAGCCGACATGAATGCTGCTGAGCTCAACGATTAGCGCATTAATGTACAAATTAAACATAAGTGGGGATGACAATCCACCCTGTCTCACTCCACATTGTAAACCATATGGATCTGATAACATGCTTGCCCATTTGACATAGTTAACTTGACTTTGGTACCAAAACTTTAGGATAGCGATAGTCTCACGAGGTAAATTGGTGTCTTTAAGCTTATCCCAGAGTTTGTCATAATTGACAAGGTCAAACGCCTTTGACAGGTCTAAAAAACAGGCATAAATAGGCGTTTTTCTACTGGTGATATACTCAACAGTGTGCTCTAGGCCCAGTATAGCGCGCTCTGTAGAAAGTCCGGCGCGGAAACCACAACTGTGCATCGTGTAGGTGGATACACTCTGCCAACTGGGCCTCAAGCACACTGTCCAGTATCTTCGCAACGACTGTAGCAAGCGAAATCGGCCTGTAATTCGATTTCAGCGAACTATCTTCTGTCTTGTTCTTCAAAATGGGAGTAATTATTGTTTTTGTTAGTTCACTGGGTAGGTAGGAGTGTCCAATGCACAAATTAAGAAACATCGACAAAAGTCTAGATATGTGTGGCCCTGCATTTTGCACATGCTCGACGCTGAGCCCGTCATGCCCCGGTGACTTTCCACCTTTCATATTTTTAATAATTTTTCTTATGTCCTGAGCACTAATTTTAGACACTACGTTTTCACTAACGGGGTCCACGCCCAACATCGCGTCACAAACTCCTAATGGGGATTCTACCGTGAAGTGATCTTTGAACATGTTTGAAATCATCTTCGTATCCGTGACACCCTCGATGCTCAGAGGAAGGCCAGGCCTCAAATTCAGTTTGTTGGTATGTTTCCAAAATTCACGAAACTTATTATTTGAATGTAGTGTCGCTAGCCGGTCCATTTTTATCTGCTCCTGATGTTGTTGGCACCATTTAAGTTTAGTTTTAAAAACCTTTCTGCTATGACACATTGGTTCATGAATTAATCCTTTTTTAGGTTTACCCCACTGTAACCAATTCTGAAAATCAAGCCTGGCCACCCTATGAGCTTCTGCAACATACTTATTCCAACCCATAATTTGCCTGTTCTTACCACTCGTACCTACCCTATAGCTAGACTCAGAAGCCTCACTAAGTGATAAGACAATGTCATTATATAACTTATCTAATATTTGCCTGTGTTCCACAACATTACACCGTTTATCCCCGCATTCACGTAATGCTATAGGAAAGTCAATTTGTTTCAACAATTTATTACAAAGGTTTGTATACATACCAATTTGTTCTGCCTTCCTTTCACCCCAGGTCACTTTACTTTTAGGGACTGCTTGACTTACATTTTTAGATTCAATTAACCCCAAATTACATTTAAAAGACACAGGATAGTGGTCAGACCAGTAAACATTATAATCAACCCAGATATCTAAAACCGAGGGCCATGCTGCACTCGTTACAATGACGTGGTCTAACCAGCGCTGACAACCATGCGCTTCGCTAACAAAAGTATGCGTATCAGAGTCCACCCCACACTTGACAATGTCAGCACATACCCAGTCCATATCCTCACAAAAACTAATTAGTTCCTTAAAAAAGTTCTCATTCGGATGCGCATTGAAGTCACCAAGAACTTAGATACAGTCTATACCACTCTCTTCAATTATAGCGTTAATAGCACCCATACACTGCGTAAAATCAGTCATATTTTCCGCACAGTCTGTAGGCATGTAGACTGACACACACATAATGGGCCGATGACTTATCACTGTTTTGATTGCACAAATTCGATGGTTGTTACAATCAACCACCGTCACCGACGGGAACACACTTTTACGCCACAATATTGCCGTTCCTTCATGAGGTCTGCCACGCACGATTCCTGAAGTCGTGTCCACTGCCGACGTTCCCGTATAGCCAAAGTCGGGATTAATGCTACTAAGCCAAGGTAGTTCAAATGGTAGTAGCCACGTTTCTTGGAGGGCAACTATATCAGACCTCTGCATTAGATGCCTAATATCTTCAAGTGAACGCTTAACATTTTTACAGTTAAACGTTGTAAAAGTAAAACTGGTATTGTTATCAGCTATTTATTTTAATTTAAATACTTGGCGGCAAAACTTTTTCAATGCAGGTAGAGATCACCTTCCCAGCATTGTCACGATGACTAAATTCTACGAATCGTCGATACCGAATACCCTCTGGTCAAAAATGCTCATCCATGAACATGCTTAGTCGGTGTCTTGGTATGGAAATCTTGAAAACATTGTAACCTCTCTGTGACTTCATATTAATTTTCATTATGGGAACACGCAAACTTGTCTTGCTAAAAATGTGTTCAGAGATGTCATCTTCCGCAGTACTTTTATCTACGTTGTATATAAACAAAGGTACCTTATTATCCGCCGCCTTGAATTTTGCTTCAGGTTCAAAGATTGCCTTGCCTTTCTGTCCAATAAACTTATTTTTCAATCGATTTTTCTGAACAAGTGTCCATTCTTCTGTTGGTTTCTCTTTCTCCGTGTGACTGGGCACATTCACAATCTCAGCAAATGTCTTGGTTATAGGTGAGAAATCCATATTTAGCGTCATCAAATTACTTTCTTGTAAAACAGTCGATTCGCTTCCATTGTTTACGCGCAGGCACGACGTAGATTTCAAAGGCGAAGCTACATCGGTGGTTTTGCGCGCACATAATGACGCACACTGCAACTGCTGCGTCTGCGAAAGGGTATCGACATTCGTTGTTTTAGACGCGCACTCGTTATCAACAAAATCAGCTGAGTGCGGGTTTGACGCGGCAGAACCGGTTTCTTCACGCTCAGGCAAACTTACATTTTTATTTGAAGACTAGCTGACCCGCGCAACTTCGTCTGCGTCATATAAGAGAGACAGAGTGATGGTTAGAGAGAGTGTGAGACACCCTTAAAAGATAGACACAATAATGCTATCGCGGACTTTTTATAGAACTTTTTAAGAAGAACAATTCCGTCATACACGATTGTTGCGTAACTTTAACCGTTTACGCAGCGCACGCAACGAAAGATCTCAAAAGGATTTTTTTTTTCCTTTTTTGCAACATTTTTCATTGATGCTCTGCTCCTATTGATTGTAGCGTGATGTTATATAAACGTTGCAACGTTGTTGTTCGTTGTTGCCTTCTCAGATAAATGGGCTATCCAACACTAATAGATACTTTCAACTCGAACCAGTAGTTCCTGAAATTAGCGTGTTCAACCAACCAAACAAACACTTCAGCTTTATAATATTAGGCATAGCATAGAATCAAGTAGGTAACAATTTAATTTCTCTGAAATATTTGCATTAATCGCTAAAATATTCTGTTTTTCTAAATACGGGCTTCCCTCGCCAGACTCTTCAGTCTTACGTTATCATCCTTAGACACTTGATGACGGTCATACTCCATCTACGTCGAAAGTTCTCATCAAGGTGCCTAAAATGAGCCCAAACACCATTTAGATGCTATAAACTCTTGATGACCTCTTGCAACTGCCTTCCGTCTCCATCGTCGACCTTCGATGAAAGTCATACTCTAGCTAAGTTTAAAGTTTTCATCAAGGTCCATGAAATGAGCCGAAACACGATATAGCTGCTGCAAACTGTTGCGAACCTCTTGCAACTGACTTTTGTCTCCACCGTCAGACCTTCGATTACATTCCAGCCAGGTCAAGATGCATGGAATGAGGCCAATAACAATATAGCTGTAAATATAATCTTCGTAAACTGCGTATGGATTATTGATTATTGCAAACAGCACAGCACAGTTCTTGCACGGCTAGAACACGTGAATTTATCAGACTCCCGTTCGCTATACTACTTTTTGGAGAAATCATCATCACACTCTTGCCCTTATCCCAATTTATTTGGGGTCGGCGCAGCATGATTGTATTCTTCTTCCATACTTCTCTATTACTTTTTGGAAAAATATTTCACGAAAAAATAAGAAATATAGAAATGCAAACAATTTAAAAAAAGAAATATAAGCAATCTAACAGCATAAAAAAAAAATTAAACAAATCACATTAAAAGAAAATAATGTTGCGGGGTTTGAACCTGCAACCCCGTAGTTTGCAGAGCGGTCATGATACAGCTAGGCTATTTACTTCGTTGACAAAGGCTACAAATAGCCGTTCTCATGTACTTACGTCATGACTGAAACGTCAAACAATTGAAGTATACGGACATAAGGTTAAATTGCCTACCCCCTTAAGGAAGTAGCGTGATAATATATAGCCTAAATATTGAAGAAGCCTTTAAAGAAATCTATGCAGTTGTTTTGACGTGATGCGCGCACAAACATTTTGTACCAACTACTTAAACCGAGGAAAGCTGATTTTCTTGAGTTCCACTATTTTGTGCGTATTCACCTCAAAAATCAAATTTCAAGAAAAATGAGAAATTATTTTTACCTGTATTAGATATGAAGTATATGTAGCAACTTTAAAAGGTTACACTTCATTGGTTTTGATTTTATAGGTGTTTGAAGTTTATTAATTTTAGACACAAAACCCTCTTTTTTGTATCTCTGCATGAGATTTTAAAAAAATGCTGAAACAGGTAAGTCTTTATTTTTATTAATAAGTATTTTTTCTGAGTTTCATGATTCTAGAACAATCTTATTTTTTTTTTTCATACAAACTTTACCCCCCCATTTCACCCCCTTTTTCCAAAAAAATCCAAAATTTCTATAGCCTATATGTTATTCTGAATGTATTTAAATAGATTTGTGAACATTTCAACAATATCGGTTCAGTAGTTTTTACGTGATGCGCGGTCAAACAAACAAAAATTTTTAAAATGGTTTTAATATCTTCAGTTACTTATTTTAAGTCACCCTGGCTGGTTTTTTTTTTTTAATCTTCAATGTACAGATTTTTTGGTCTCAACGATTTTATTATATGTATAGATTTGTTGACACTTGCAATTTGAAGTCTTCGTTCATGTGGGGATTGAGGTGAAATTGATTTCATGGATACATATTCCAGCCCCATTGGTCCACTGTCGTAGGAATGACTGTTAATTAAATGCGCACCTCTTTTCGTGTTCACATTACTTTCAAAGTAATTAACAATAGACGCCTGTTTCAAGTTATCCACTTCACTTTTCAGCGAGTTGAACGTTTTCAAAGGCACATATCCCTCTTGCATGCTCTTTAGATCACTACGCAAAAGCACTAGATCTTTTAGCAGCCGCGTTACATCTACGTGATCAAATGTAACTGGGGGTAGTTTTTGTAGGTCACGGGCCACAAATATAGGGATTTTTTCAGGGTCGGTGTTCTTCAGTAACGTTATCACGTCTTCCAGGTCCATATGAGACCTCCCTTCACGCTTGCGACTTTTCTTACGCTGCGATGTTGGCAAAGAATTAAAAAGAAGTTTCTTTGCTTCCAGTATTTCCTTTGCGGAGAAAGCACTATCACAAATTCTCACAAGACTCTCTTCGTCCATTACGTCTATTTTGTTGCTCACAAAAGGTAAAACTTCGTTAATAACGATGTTACATTTATCACATTTTACAATATCCGATTCCATGGTTCTAGTACACAGTAGCACATCCGTTCATAACGGCGCGGCGAGCGAGACTGAGAGAGACAAAGCACTACAATGAAAATAAATCTGATTTTTGTTAATAATTATGATTCATATGAATAACAATAGAGAGATTACTTATTTTTAAATGCTTATATATGTTTTATTTAATTATATTTCTTATTCACAACGCCCTATCACCAGGGTGACGGTTCTGTTCAGGTGAATTTTTTGCCATGAGTATAAAATATGTAGGAACAAAAAAATGACACATTAAAAATCATTTTGACAGGCTATATTTGGCAGTACGAAGTCTGCCGGGTCAGTTAGTTATATATATATCTTTCTTGCCCGTTCTTCTCCATAGAGATCTACGCTAGGGAATGGGCAACTACAGTACTTTCACAGTTTTTATGTCTTGTGACTGGGACTGTAGCTACATTTAATTTTCATCTTTGTTTCGACAATTCAAAAGTGCCTGTAACTGGCCTACTTGAAATTAATGCTTTTGTTTTTAAGAATTTTGATAGCTTTAGCACATTTCAGGAACGGCTAAACATAAATTGTGACGTTATTGTTTTAACCGAAAGCTGGCTTGCCAAACAATATAACATACCACTAATCCCGGGATAGAATATGTATAAAAGTACTATAAATTACAACCAAAATGATGGTGTGATAGTTTATGCAAGAAATCATCTGAACTTCTCTGTTGAGGAACCCGATATGCACGACTGTAACAGATTGTTAGTTAAAATTGGATCAGATTTTGCGATATTAGCATTATATCGACCTCCGTCTTTTAAAAATACTAGCAATTTTACTGACTCTCTGAATGAAGTCCAGGAAGCTCCAGGAAGTGCTGATGCTTCTGCTCAGGACTACCTCAACCTATGCGCCTTTCATGGCCTGCTCCCAACACACAGCTTTCCTACACATCACAGTGGCTCCTGTTTGGATCATAATATGCTTAAATCGAATTTCCCTTCACTAGCACTTGTTGTTAACTCAACAATAACCGATCACAATGCTGCCCTACTAACCCTAAATTGCAAATTTCCTAAACAAAGCACTCGCAAAATTTCTAAACTGAATATAAATAAACTTGAAGAAGATTTACGCGTCATCGATTTTGATCCAGTCAATAATTCCGCTGACCTGCAGTTTTGCATGTTGTTTGTAATTGAAAACTTACGAAATGCAATTCAGAAAAACACAGTCGTATCGCAGCTGAGCAACAAAAATCACAACATTAAACCATGGATCACATCAGGTCTTATTCGCTGTATGAAACATGGGGATAAACTGCATATGAAAGCTAAATCTAATCCAGAAAATGTTGTATTGCAACTTTCGTACAAAAGATATCGAAATTTCTGCAATGATCTTCTTAGGAAAATTAAAATCAACTACGACAAAATGGCATTGGAAAAGGCTGGAACAAATAGTAAAAAGATCTGGAAATATATTAAAGACGCAACGTATTCTACAAAACAATACGAGTCATCTTCAAGTTTATTACAAGCACACTCGTCACCAGTGGAATCCGCTAACATAGCAAATAATTTCTTTGTTAATGTGGGCTTACCCACATAACAAAGAAATTATTTCTCTCAGTCTGGCAGAAAAAAATCTGGGTCAATTCCAAAACCTGACGAGCATTCCTTTAACTTCTAACACTGCTTTATCATCCTTCGCGCTGCTAGATATTGACGAGACTGAGGTAGATAGTAAATCATGACCTTGAAAGAAGACTGTGCAGTTGGCTGGGACAACATTTCGAATAAAATTATTAAAAGATTCAAGGACATTTTAGTACCACCACTGACCTACATTTTCCGCATTTGTTCATCTTCAGGACAGTTTCCAGATTGTTTCAAAAAGGCTGTAATTATTGCTGTCTATAAATCAGGCAGCAAAGAGCAAGTGACAAATTATAGACCTATTTCTTTACTACCTTCTATGTCAAAAATATTGGAGAAAATAATAAACAAAAGGTTGTTGAAATATTTGGAAGATAAATCTATTCTGTCTGAAAGACAGTTTGGATTTAAACCTAAAGTTTCAACTGCCGTTGCGGTACATCATCTGACTGACTATCTATCGAAAGAACTTGACAAGGGTAACCACACAGTAGGAATTTTCCTGGACCTCGCCAAAGCTTTTGACACAGTTTCCATTCCAATTCTATTGCGCAAGCTCGAGATCATGGGTGTAAGAGGCACCCAATTGAAAATATTCAAAAGTTATTTAGAAGATCGTTCCCAGTGCGTAAAGATTGGCGATGTTCTCAGCGCTGTTCAAAAAACCATATTTTTTGGTGTTCCCCAAGGAAGTATTCTAGGACCCACCCTTTTTTTGATCTACATAAATGACCTTTGCAATCTAAAGCTAGAGCATGGTACTATCATTACCTACGCTGACGACACTGCTTTACTTTTTTCGGCTGACTCAGAAAATGAAGTCTACAAGCTTGCGCAACACGGATTTAATATTGTAAATAAATGGCTTCAAAATAACTCACTAACTCTGAATGCAGAGAAAACAAATTACATTAAGTTTTCGATGCGCAAGCATATAGCCAATATCCCCTCAGCGTTGCACGCTCATTGTTGCCCAGTCCCTGCAGATAGCCAGTGTAAGTGTCCCAATATTAAAATAGTAAAAATTGTTACCTTTTACATTGTTACCAATATTATTAATAAGACATATGATTATTTAATCAATTAATGTTACCTCAAATCGCCTGAAACACAGGATTACCTAGTTCAGGCTCAAAGCATGGGTGAACTTGACATAGATTTAAGAAAAACTGTAAACATTTACCTTATATTTTTTGAATAAAATTTTTATTAAGAACCTATTATTATTTATTATTATTAAAAATAAGGTTGCAGAGAAAGATATTGTTATTATACAACAGTCACTAAAATTATAATATTTTTTTTATTGTAAATTGTAAAACAGCAAAATCTAGCCGACAAGCTTTGAATCAGTGGTAGTAATCCATTGTCAATTTCGATTCTTGTTTTTTTTTTTATAATTTAGGCATAGATTTTAGGCAACACACGTATTTTAGGGCTCCGTCAAATAATTATAAATTAGGTTTCCAAAAGGGTTCCGTTGCTAAAAAGTTTGAGAGCCGCTGAGGGTGTGGTCAAAAGTTTCAAATATGCATTTGTGTAATACACTGTGCATTTTAGGTGTCACACCTAGAGGCTGAGGCCAAACGAGTATACCACACAAATACTTGTTTAGATACCTACTCAAGTCAAAGTGACAAGTCTCAACAATACAAAATGACCAAGAATCGTAATCTTTATTTTGAATGCGTAACATTATTTTATAAAGTAGGTAGGCTCGCCTCATTGGCGGAAGTGCGAGGTTCCGCGCCGCCCGCTCTCCTCTTGCCCCCGCTCTCGCCCATCGTCGCCCGCGCACTGCACCAACCGGGCGGCGAGAAGCGGCCGGCGCCGGCGATGGCGAACTGTCAACTCCCAGCGCTAGTTAAACGTCAGTTCAGCTTCAGTGTCAGTGACACGGACACATCACGTTACTCCCCGTTTGAATCGAGCGAGCGCTAAGCTAACGTCAATATACAGTGTACTCTGTGGCTAACACTATGTTAGCTAGTTAATCGCGCCAGTGCTGTGTCCGTCCTGTCTGCAGTAGCGACCTATTAACGTAAATTAATATGATTATGAGTGCTAGAGCGGTGTGTGTCGTGGTCGCGGTGGTGCTGGCGCTGGCGGGCGCGGTGGACGCGGCGAACGCGCGCCTGGCGGTACTGGCGCCGGCCGCCTTCGAGCTGGAGTCCACGCTGCAGCTGAACGACGCGGCGCGCACCGACCGTGAGGTGGGCTACAAGGTGCGCGCGCGCCTCACCGTGCAGCCGCGCTGGGCCGCACCAGACCACTCCGGGTATCTGCTCCAGTTCCACGTCAGTATCTTGCCAAGCTCCTAGCTCCTACCCCATGACTTAACTTTCGTTGCTACTTAAATCTATATTCTAGTTAAAAAGATTGTGTTCCCTACTGTTATATGCATTACAATAAGTATAATTCAATTTTATTTTAGTTGCAATCCCCTAAACTATATTTGCGAGGAAAGCATGTGAATGCAGACTTCATGCCGTATGATTCAGTGTGGGACACGCACAGTGACAGCTCATTCTATGCTCACTGGAGCGGCGGAGAGATCAAAGCGGCCTACCTGGACCCCGATGAGTTGCCCGACGTGCTCAACTACAAGAAGGCTCTGCTCAGTCTGTTTCAGGTAAAGTTTGGGCTACATCCTGCTGACAGTTAGTTTCTTCTGTCTGTATTATTATACAAATTGTAGTAATACAATTTGAGGGGATCGGCACTGTTACTTCTTAATACAGGCTATTTCATAGTCTAGCAAGGAGAACAGCACGTCACTAGTGATTTAAATACTACCCACTTCTTGAAATCAACTACAATCTGTTTTTATATATAAAAAGAATATTATTATATTATTTTGTAATATTCACAAAAATGAACAATCTGAATTCAATTCTTGGCAATTGCATCCAATAAATTACATTTAGAAAAAAAACCTTTTTTCAGGTACAAATGCTGGATGGTGAATACAATGAGACAGATGTGTCCGGCTCCTGCCGGGTACTCTATGAGACCATTTCTACAGAGGTGTTCAGGAAAACCAAGGTGAGGAAACATAATAATGATTTTTCATGTATTTGAAATGTAGGTAATGTTTTAAATACTTATTATCAAATTTAGTAAAGCTGATGGGAAATCTGTGAGTCATCCAATTGTTTCTTGAACAATTTTACTATACAAATACTCTTATGGTATGATAAAAAAAAGTAGTTGTTCTAGTTCCAAGTATTTCTAACTAGCTACAAAAACTTTGTTAATAGAAAATGACCCTATAATTTAAATTCTGTCTTCTATATATCAAATATAAGCCAATCTAGCTTAAAATGGCGTAACATTAACACGTGACCCGCAGCGCTCGTGCGCGGCGGACGACGCGGGCGGCGCGAGCAGCGCGCGGCGCGTGGCGCGCTACTCGCTGGGCGCGGGCGGGCTGGCCGCGCTGCACGCCGAGGAGCTGCTGCACGTGGGGCCCGCGGCGCTGGGCCTGAAGGCGCGCTCGTGGCACACGCTGCGCCGCGCGGGGTCGCCCGCCGCGCTGCAGGCGCTGCCGGCGCTGCAGGCCGCGCTGCAGGCGCTGCCGGCCGCGCTGCGCGAGCTGCCGCTGGCGCTGCAGGCGCCGCCCGAGGACGCCGACGACGAGGTACGTACTAGGAGACTCGCTACAGATAAGCGGGGTCGGCGGGCCGCGCTATCTGCGCCACGTCCCGCCACGTAGGAAGCTGACGGCTGTTATCTCTGCGTCTCAGATACTGACAGATATTTTAATTACTTTTTCGTCGATTTCTCTTAACTTGCGTAATAACTCGCAGCTACATTTTAATCAACATTAATATTCTACATACTAATTACCCAACTATGAAAATAATATTAAGATAACGAGAGGCCAAATGGAGAACAAAGAAGAAGTTGCAACTTCCAAAGAAAATTAAGAATAGAATAAAATATTTAAAAAGTATTTCAAAAGTGTACATTTAGGTGCAGTATTGTTGATTCTCAAACAATGGTATAATTAGTAAGTAATAATTAGCGCTTAAAAGCAAACTATAACATAATTAACAGTTGCAATTAATGATAATGTGGAATTCAAATGTTGGTTAGCGACCTGCCCGATCTAGGTTTAAGGTGGATGCTCCAGGGTAGCCCGCGAAATTCAAATTTTCTTACGTTTTTTGCAATGGGCAGATAGGCCAGTGCTAGGTTGTATGTTGATTAAAATATTCCTCGCGGCTGTAAGACGTATGTAGTTATAGAATTAAAATCATCAATACAGCCCTCCAAGCGCATGAAGGTGCAGGAATGACTTTGACCTTGAAAAATTAATTCCTGCACCTTTATGAGCTTGGAAGGTTGTATTGATGATTTTGATGATTATAATTGTATAACTACAAAATAAAAAACAACAAACATTAATATGATGTACTTAACATAACATCTACAGGGTGTAAACCACCTCATCACGAAGCCGTCAACCAAGCATTTATTGCTGGGAAACGACTTTTTGCTATAGTGAAAAATCATGTTTTGTGGTAGAATCAATGTAACGCACTCAAACAGGCCCGGACTTGGACCTAAAACCGGCCCGGGCATTTTAGAGACGGTCGACCCTCCACTATCAAGAGAAAGGAAAACCACTAGGTATCTAATGTAAATTTTGAATCGACCGAAGAAACCATTGTAATGATAAAAAAAAAAGAAAAAAAGGGGTTTTGTATGATATTATAAATGTGTGGTGTGCTCCAAATAAAAATAATAAGTAAAAGTGAAAATTCGGGCGCCAGGAGTACACACAAAACTATGCCTAGGATTGACTTACCTGCGGGAGCTGGCTTTTAATCTTCAAGCTGGAAGGTATCAATAAAAATCGACCATGAAAGTTACAGATCCATTTTATTACCCGAAGGCTGCTGGTTGGGGGAAAAACACAAGAAAATTCCTTTCTAAAATTAACAGATATGGTTCTAACTAGAGGTGTAAAACTAAGATGAAATAATTGTTATTTTATGGCCTGTCATTATTGCACTTTTGAAAATCTAAAATAAGTACCACAAACCATACTAAATTCCGTCGAATAAACTAAACCCGAGGAGTCAAAACAAAACATGCTCATCTTGGTGACCTCCGCTGAGATGCCAACGGCGTCCATGATAAATTTTGGTAGAGGCGAGCGTTCAATTATTTAAGTTGAAGAAGAAAAATATAAGAAGAAAAAGAAACGCCGTGGGGCTGTAAACAAACATTAATAATCGTTAGCTGATGTGCAGCGTTGATAAAAAATGGCGATCGACGCCAACGTTGTCACGAACAAATACGATTAAACTCACCGTTTCTTCCAAAATATTTAAATGTGTTCATCAGTAGACGACGCAATCCAAGCAAACATATGTTCGAGTTAAAAGATCCTGAAACAATAAATATCGGAAACTATAAGCGTCTGCTATGAAAATAACCAAGACATGTGGAACGAACTGAAATTACAAAAAATCGCTTACCATCAAAAATATATGCCATCCAACCAGGATGCGGGCAAGGGCAATCGATCACCACACAATTGGGACTAGATGCCGCCCATCTGAAGGTAATACTTCTAGATTTATTTTAGGAGCGCTGCAATTACGCCATGACCCAAAAATTGACGAGTCGAAAAGTGAGAAATGTCAAAGTGAACTTGACAGCGTAAATAAATCAGTGTGACCACTACACAAATCCAAGTCAACCAAACAATGAATTTTTTATAAGGCAACACCCAAGCTAAACAGTCAAATAAACGACGAGAATATGCATCCATGTGACGAGCTAAAAAGCCTCGTTACACCATCTAAAATAGAATTTTATGCTGAAATGTTGAGCTGCGACTTTGATGAAGAAGAGACTCGAAACTAAAAGTATAGCGACGCTGTCTAACAAGGGTGTCGCCAACTTTTGAGCCAAGAGTGGGGGAGTGGCGCAGAAGTTATTAGAAAAGTCGAAATGGTCACTTTAAAGAATTTATTCTAAGGATTTTATATTTGGTACAAAATTATCCATGGAGGACCTCAGTACAATGCTCGATGACCTCAGTAGAGCTTCTGAAAGAGTGGGTCTTAAAATGAACATGGACGAAACCAAGGTCATGATCAAAAGGTTTATTGCTTCAACTTAAACAACTTATTCTAGATACAATGGAAAGAATCATTTTAAGCAAATAGTTTGCTTGTATGACTACCCATGTAACACCCACTCCTATCAAGATCGGAGACACTACACTCGAAGCTGTAGACGAATATGTGTACCTGGGACAAACGGTCCAGTTAGGCAGGTCTTACTTCGAGAAAGAGGTCAATCGTCGAATCCGACTCGGCTGGGCAGCGTTCGGGAAGTTGCGCGGTATCCTCTCGTCCAACTTACCGCAGTGTCTCAAGACGAAAGTCTATGACCAGTTTGTGTTGCTAGTGATTACGTACGGAACCGAAACGTGGTCGCTCACAATGGGCCTCATCAGAAGGCTTATTTATTTATTTATTTTGGGATAAAAAACAGCAGTACAAAAACATGTTATACACTATGAATTAACTTAAAATAATGGCACTTATTGCACTACCAACACCATTATCCACTGATCACTACTTAAGATTAATGGTTATGCTACGTGAGATTAAATTACAATATGTTAAAAATAATAAAAGAGAAACAAACAAAAAAAAAGTAATATTATCAAAATAGAAAAGTAAACAAAATCACGATGCTAATAGAGATTCGACTACAAGTACCTTAAATTTGTTAGCAGAGAGGTTAAATATATCTATGCTCTCAAAATTATCATTGTAAGAATCCACAAGTTGACGCAGAGGAGCGCGAGAACCAGCATTAGAGTGACAGACTTGACTGGTATTCGTAGTCAATAAAAGGTATGGGCGCGCTCGTCTGCGTACTACTGTTCTCGGAACTAGGTTACACAGTTTATTTGATATTTCAGAGCAATCATATTTGTTATGGATAATACCGTGGAGAAACATTGCTCCAAGAAGCAGCCTTCTAGATTCTAAAGAAAGCAGGTTATACTTATTTAACAATGCATCATACGAGGCTTGGCTGTGACTACATCTCCAATGCATGGCTCGCAGGAACTTTCGTTGTACTATTTCGATTGAATCAATATACATTTTATAGTAGGGGTTCCATATCACAGTTGCAAACTCCAGACATGGCTTAACTAAAGATATAAACAAATATCTATAAGTAGATGGGCGTCTAAAATCTCTACTGTTGCGCATAACAAAACCGTACATTCTAAGCTCGTTGTTGATGATAGTATCTATGTGCGTGTTGCAGTGAAGTTTTGAGTCCAATATCACCCCGAGGTCCCGCAGTGAATACTCTCTATTTAGTTTTGCGTTAGATAAATAATAGTTATATAAATGTTGTTTTTAATTTTTTGTAAAAGTTATAACGTTACATTTGGGTAAGCTCAGTAAGAGTTTATTTGTGGTACAATAAGTAGAAAGTCGATGTAAGTCACTTTGAAGTAATAAACAATCTTCGATACTTTTTATAGTTTTGTAAATTTTTAAATCGTCTGCGTATAGTAGAAAGTTAGAATTTTTGAAACAACCAATTATGTCATTTATAAATATAGTAAACAATAAAGGACCCAAAATTGATCCCTGCGGGACTCCGGAGGTGACTGAAATTAGCTCAGATTGATAGCCATTAATCACAACTTTTTGAGTACGGTTTGTTACGTAAGATGTGAACCAACGCAGCAAATTTCCGCGAATACCATTAAAAGCTATTTTTTGTAATAGCAATTCGTGATCCACCTTGTCAAAAGCCTTCTGGAAGTCCGTGTATACAGCGTCGGTTTGTAGACGATTATCCATGTTTTCAAAAAGATTACTAACATAAATTAATAAATTTGTGTAGGTGGATCGTTGTCGGACAAAACCGTGCTGTTGTTTAATTATGGACTTGTGTAAAGTGGGGTCCACGTCATGCTTGGATCCCTTTTTAAAGTCTGGAGTCAAATGTGCCATTTTCCATACATCAGGAAAAACACCGTGTTTAATACATTTATTGAACAACAAAGGCAAAGGATCACACAGATGATCAGCGACACGTTTGAAAAACGAGGGTGGGATTCCGTCAGGTCCAGGACCTTTTGTGGAGTCCAGCGACATAAGCTCATTGTAGATTTTGAATGGTTTACATAAATATTACTAATAATGTCACTATCGCTATGGAAAGTAGAAGGAGGTACTCAATTATGAAAATCGAATCGCTTAAAGTCACCCAAAGGGCAATGGAGAGGGCTATGTTCGGAGTTTCCTTGCGCGATCGAATCAGGAATGAAGACAATCGAATCAGGAATGAAGACATCCGCAAGAGAACCAAGGTTACTGACGTAGCCCGAAGAATTGCCAAACTTAAGTGGCGGTGGGCAGGGCACATTGCTCGCAGAACGGTGGACCGATGGGGCCGAAAAGTTCTGGAGTGGCGAACGCGAACCGGAAGACGTTGCGTTGGAAGACCTCCCACTTGGTAGGCTGCGGGAATCCGTTGGATGCGAGTCGCACGGGACCAGTCAATGTGGCGACACTTGGGGGAGGCTTATGTCCAGCAGTGGACGTCTTTAGGCTGAAATGATAATGATGATTATGACAAAATTATCCAACACCCAAGTTCAACGACTATTACTGCTAAGCTAATTTATCTTTACCGCTAAAATTTTCCTTTAACCTTTTGACCGTCACGTCAAAAACGAAAAAGCGTGCCCTCGGCGCCAAGCTATGAATTCATCCTTTAATACCTACAAAATAGTAGTGAGTTCGAAATTATATCGATAAAGCTCTATTTATTTTTTAACCTAGAGTATGTTTTTAATAAAAGGCCTTACCGGAACAATATAATACAGGAGTTTTTTTCATCCCGCTTTGTCTTTTATGACAGAAATAATAATGATATGGAGCTCAGTTTCGGCGTTAAATCCACAATTCAAAATAACAATCGATAAAACCAAGTGTAAGGTTGTCAGTCCGGGAAGATGAGTAAAACAAGTGCCTCCATTGGTATCTCGTATATTACTGCCCATAGA
Organism: Xestia rhomboidea; assembly: GCA_963853795.1. Classification (NCBI taxonomy): domain Eukaryota; kingdom Metazoa; phylum Arthropoda; class Insecta; order Lepidoptera; family Noctuidae; genus Xestia; species Xestia rhomboidea. Next base: position 19,729,313 of record OY970775.1, read on the forward strand.
GTACGTACAATCGTTAATATGTATTGATACTTAATATTAGAATACAGATGAACACACATACATAAGTCTTACACACTACACGCCCACCGGCAAAATAAAATAAAAATAATGGTTACATTTATTTTTAATTTTTATGGTTATATATGAATAGCGCTACCTTATAATATATTTTTATTTTTCCTAAATGCTATACTTATGTTGGTTAAATATTGATGGTTACACAAAAAACTAAATTAAATAGATTTAACAGTGGGTTAAACACTAATTCATTATTACAACAACAGTGTAATCTAATTTAGTTAAAAGTCATTTTATATATGGTCTGGTTCTATTTTTATGTACTATTACTTCTTTACCTTTATACAGTATTTTTAAATTAGGATTACAATCTTCTATTACTTGGTATGGTCCTTTATATAACGGATCAAATTTGTTTACAGCTTGTTCATTCTTAAGTAGTATCATGTCACCAGTACTGTATGTAACAGGGTTGGTATACAAATCATATTTACTTTTCCTAACCTGTTTACTAACAACTAAATTTTGTCTTGCGTCGTACTGTGATTTTTGAAGTCTATATCTGAGTTGTTGTGGATAATCGTAATAGTTATAAAGCGGTTCTATATCCGAAGTTAAATTACTTGGTAAATTGCAATGTTTTCCAAATACGAGTTCGTATGGAGTGTATTTAGTTTCTGTATGTACAGTCGTGTTAAAAGCAAAGCACCAATATGGTAGCCATAAACTCCAATTTTGGGGTTGGTTCTCTGTTTGTATGCGTAGGAATGATAGTAAATTTTTATGTGTATTCTCAAGGCCTCCTATTGTTTGATGATGATATGCAGTTGATGTTTGTTGAGTTATTTTTAATGTTTTACATACTTCATTCATTACTTTCGAAACGAACTCAGTTCCGCGATCTGATATAATATTTCTGGGAATGCCATAGCGCAATACAAAGTTATTAATGAAAGCCGTCGCCACTGAAATTGTATCCTTATTTCTAAGCGGATAAGCTTCTACATACTTGCTAAGATCACACTGGAGTGTGAGTACATACATATAATTATCGCTATCCTTACTTAAGGGCCCAACTAAATCTATAAATACTCTATCGAATGCCGAATGACCTGTATCTGTCAGGACCATTGGTTGTTTTATGTTCCTAAAATGTTTCTGTCGCTTGCATTTTTCGCAGCGATTTACAAACTCCGTGACGTCATTTTCTAATTTTGGCCAAGAATAACGGCGTTTTATATTATTTATCATTCGTCGTATACCGGCGTGGCCGCTACTCGGTAATAAGTGGTAGTCATTTAAGATTACACGTTTCGTATCGTTATCATTTATAACTTTTACACCTTTTATAATATATAAACGTGGTCCGGACCAATTAGGTGTTATATTTATGCTTTGAATTAAATCTCTTGTTAATTCAATGTTTTCATTACTTTGTACAATGTACACATTATCAAGTTTCATTTGGTTGCAGTAATTAGCCAACTCCCGTACAAAGGCATCTCGTGCGCATTGTAATCGGTAAGATGGGTTTACTCTTAGTATGCAATTTGTTAAATCATAATTAAATAATGTATTTGATTGGTTATTCCATTCTTTTTCATTGACAAACCTTAACTCAGTGCAATCCTTTGGTTTTTTAAGCAACTCCATAACTCTTAACTCTCTTGTCGCCATGTAAGGTTGTCAGTCCGGGAAGATGAGTAAAACAAGTGCCTCCATTGGTATCTCGTATATTACTGCCCATAGAGTACGTACAATCGTTAATATGTATTGATACTTAATATTAGAATACAGATGAACACACATACATAAGTCTTACACACTACACCAAGTCCATACCATCACTGCATTATGTTCAATCATGACGTACTTTCTTGTCACCTTATGATGTCAGTGGCGTAGCAGGCACGGCTTTTTTAATTTGCTCGCCTCTGCACTAGAGGTGCGCAACCGATATTTATTAATAATATCGAAATAATAATAGGTATTTTGTTTTAATGGTTGGTCATGGTCATAATAGAATAAACGCAAAAATATGGATCCACGCACAGTTAAACTTTGCATTTTTGACACATAAAACTTGTGTCAGACCATTTTTATTTTGCTGCACATATTTTATATTTATGTTTTTTGCAGCGCATAGTTTAGTATTATAAAATTTTCTTGATTTCTCAAACATAAGAGATCAATAGCACTTGTTTTATTTATTTACTAGTGCAGAATTCAGAGTCAATTAAATATAACGTAGGTTGCCGTCGAGGTCGATATTCTTGTGGTACTGCTATCTACATCACTACGTGTCTTGTTATGGTGACTGGCGTCGAAGGCACTATGTTTTTCGAACTTTATGACTGGTTTTTTTTTTTGTCATCTTACTTTACTAAAGATGGAATCTAACGAAAGCAATTCATTATAATTAAATTAAGAAGAGTCAAGGTCCATAATTAACAAAGGAAATAAACAAAACAATTCTGTTTTATGACATTTATTTACGTTTAAAATTCTGTCGCGCAGTCGCGACCGTGGCGTGCTAGGCATATTTTGGTTTTTCGTCTATACATGACTGTGGCGGTCAATAGTTCATGAAATGCACTATCATCATGAATTTTTCCAGATTTTTCGAGCCAGCAGTTTAGCTTTTAGAGGGGGGACACCCTACTGGAACAAAAATTTGCACTTTAAAGTTTAAGTTTAATTATTTACCTTGTTCATTAAAGTATATATATGCTGTGTTTATATTTAATTATTATCTGACTTCTAAATAAAAAAGACTAGAATGGCAAAAAATAAACGATTTCAATCAAAATAATCAGATTTTTTATCAACCCTCTTGTGGCAGGAGCTGAACGTGTCAGTCGAGCAGGCGCGATCCGCGCTGGCGGGCGACGCCGCGGGGCAGGGCGGCACCAGCGCCGAGGCCGCCGCCGCGCTGCAGCTGCTGCCCGCGCTGCGCCGGGCCAACCACTCCGCCGCGCTACAGCTGCTGCAGCGCGCCGACCTGCACGACCTGTGAGTACTGTAGGCGGGCGACGCCGCGGGGCAGGGCGGCACCGGCGCCGAGGCCGCCGCCGCGCTGCAGCTGCTGCCCGCGCTGCGCCGGGCCAACCACTCCGCCGCGCTACAGCTGCTGCAGCGCGCCGACCTGCACGACCTGTGAGTACTGTAGGCGGGCGACGCCGCGGGGCAGGGCGGCACCGGCGCCGAGGCCGCCGCCGCGCTGCAGCTGCTGCCCGCGCTGCGCCGGGCCAACCACTCCGCCGCGCTACAGCTGCTGCAGCGCGCCGACCTGCACGACCTGTGAGTACTGTAGGCGGGCGACGCCGCGGGGCAGGGCGGCACCGGCGCCGAGGCCGCCGCCGCGCTGCAGCTGCTGCCCGCGCTGCGCCGGGCCAACCACTCCGCCGCGCTACAGCTGCTGCAGCGCGCCGACCTGCACGACCTGTGAGTACTGTGTCCGGCGTAGAACAAGCCAGGTGGACTAAACTCATTTATACTTTCTATCTGTAAACAACACCCCTAAACCTCGGATTCCAAGAATTGTTTACGTCTAACATTCCAAACTGATGAGTCATCATTTATCAAAGTAAGGTAATGAGATAAATCTGGGAGCAAGGCCTGCGCTCCGCCCACCAAGGCCACCCGAGGCAAGGGCAGGCCCTCCGCTGCCACCGCCACCGTCGCCACCGCCGCAGCCGCAACTGCCGCCGCTGCCGCTCCCTCTGTCGCCGCCACAGAGGGGCCCTCACAGGGGGCCAGGTTGGAGGAAGCGGTAATGGAGTGCCAATAACGGCCCCATTACGCTTCCTCCAGGCGAACATCAACCACTGCGCCTGCGCTCAGGATCTCTTGCTCCAGAGCGTGGCGCAGTGGTTGATCAACATCGCTGTGGTCGCTGAGCCGTACTTCGTCTGGCCCAGGGAAGACTGGGTGGCGGACCTAAGCGGCTCAGTGACCATAGTGTCGTCGGCCTCCGCCGGCACCCCGACCCTTGAAAGTGTCAGGAGGGGTCGGGGGTGCGTAGCAGCCCGGTTCGGGGAGATCGTCGTAGTTGGTGTCTACTTCTCCCCGAGCCGAACTCTCGCCGAGTTCCACAACTCTCTCGCAGAGTTGAGTGTCGTCGTCGGAAACCATTCCCTCCCCGTGCTTGTCCTCGGGGACTTCAATGCCAAGAACTTGGCTTGGGGTTCCCCTTGGCGTGCGTGAGGATGCGGGGCGAGTCGGTGGTGGACATTTCGTTCGCCAGCCCCGCCCTGTCACCGCGTGTCGTTGACTGGCGCGTCATGGAGGGGGTGGAGACCTATTCCGACCACCGGTACATCCGGTTCGACGTCTCCACCCAGACCTCAAGCGCGCCGGTCCAACAGGCCCCGAGTGGTCCGCGTTGGGCGCTGAAGCAGCTGGACCGGGAGCTCCTCCTGGAAGCCTCGATCGTGCAGGCCTGGGTGACATCACCGGACAGGCCTGCCGACGTTAACGATGAGGCAGGGTGGTTCCAGGAGGCCATGTCCGATATCTGTGACGTGGCAATGCCCCGAGTCCGGCCAGGAAGCGCCCGACGTCAGGTGTACTGGTGGTCGCGTGAGCTGACGTCTTTACGGGAGGCGTGCGTGGCTGCGCGACACCTGTACGCCAGGCACCGCAGGCTCCGCATTCGCCCACCGAATGCGGCAGCCATTGAGGCGGAGCTATATGAGGGCTACAGAGCGGCGAAGACCGCCCTCCGCGGGGCTGTCCTGCGGGCCAGGGATCTGGCCCGCGAGGACATGCTGGGGGCTCTCGACAGAGATCCGTGGGGGCGCCCTTACAAGATGGTGCGGGATAAACTCCGCACCTGGGCCCCCCCGCTGACGCAGAGTCTCCGGCCTCAGCTCGTGGAGGACGTGGTGAGCGCTCTGTTCCCCTCGCGAGGGGAACACCCGCCCCCGCCTATGGCTCCGCCGGCTGCGGTGCCGGAAGCGGACCACCAAAGTGACGACGACGACGCTCCTGAAGTGACCGGGGTAGACCTGAGAGTGGCGGTACGAAGGCTAGGTGCCAAAAATACCGCCCCGGGACCCGACGGCTTGCCTGGCAAAGCCTGGGTCCTGGCCTCGGAGGCTCTCGGGCCCCGACTGGAAGGGCTCTTTAGCGCATGTTTGGAGAGAGGCCAGTTCCCGCTTCGTTGGAAGACGGGGAAGCTGGTCCTCATCCGGAAGCCGGGGCGCCCGGCGGACTCTCCGTCCGCCTACCGGCCCGTGGTGCTGCTCGACGAGGTGGGCAAGCTCTTTGAAAGAGTAGTTGCAAACCGCCTCGCCGAGCACCTTGCGGGGATGGGGCCGGACCTTGCGGAACACCAGTATGGTTTCCGCAAGGGGCGCTCTACGGTGGACGCCATCATGCGCGTGAGGGCCCTCACGACGGGGGATGCGGTGTCCCGGGGTGGGGTTGTCTTGGCGGTGTCTCTCGACATCGCCAATGCCTTCAACTCCATGCCCTGGAGCTGCATAAGGGAGGCACTCCGGTATCACCGGGTGCCGACCTACCTCCGTCGTGTGGTCGGGGACTACCTGGCGGACAGGTATGTCATCTACCCCGGTCGCAGCGGAGACTGGAACCGGCGAGAGATGTCGTGCGGTGTTCCGCAGGGATCGGTTCTAGGGCCGTCCTTGTGGAACATCGGGTACGACTGGGTGCTGCGCGCCGACCTCCCTAGCGGCGTCAGCGTGGTTTGCTATGCAGACGACACGCTGGTGCTCGCACAGGGGGGGTCGCACGAGGCGGCGGCCGAAGTAATGACACGCGGGGTTGCAATAGTCGTTGAGAGGATCCGGCAACTGGGTCTCGAGGTGGCATTGCACAAGTCCGAGGCCATGTGCTTTCATGGGCCTCGGAACGCGCCACCTCCGGGATCCGCAGTGATGGCAGGAGGGGTTTCCATCGGCGTCGAGTCGACGCTGAAGTACCTGGGACTTGTCCTCGACAGCCGGTGGAACTTCGTGGAGCACTTTCGACGTTTGGCCCCCAAACTGGAGCGGACAGGGGCTGCCTTCAGGCGGCTCCTGCCCAACCTGGGGGGGCCGAACGCCTCCTGCCGGAGGCTCTACGCGGGAGTCGTGCGGTCCATGGCCCTTTACGGGGCACCGGTGTGGGCACGTTCATTGAAGCGGCGTGCCGCCCACCACTTGAACGTGCCCCAGAAGGTGGTAGCCGTAAGGCTGGTCCGGGGCTACCGCACGATCTCCCGCGAGGCGGCGAACCTCCTTGCCGGATTGCCGCCATGGGATCTGGAGGCAATAGTCCTCGCGCGCCTACACGAGTGGCGCGCGGAGGCGCTACGCCGGGGGGAAACTCCGCTGCCGCGGCAAATTGTCGCTCAGCGGACGGACTTCCGGCGGGATCTCATGGCGACATGGAGAGAGCGACTATCGCAACCGCGTGCAGGGCACGCCACAATAGTGGCGATAAGTCCCCTCTTTGAGGAGTGGCTGGAGAGACGCCACGGCGTCCTCACCTTCCGCCTGACGCAGGTTCTTACCGGACACGGATGTTTCGGTAAGTTCCTGCACCGAATCGGGCGGGAGGAAACGCCCGGGTGCTATCATTGTGAGGATAGGCCGGAGGACACGGTGGAGCACACTGTGGAGGTGTGCCCCGCTTGGGTGGAGCACCGCCGTGTCCTCGAGGTGGCGATCGGCGGCGGCGACCTCTCGCTCCCGGCCCTGGTTCGTGCCATGGTCCGGAGCGAGACGGAATGGGACGCCGTCACCTCCTTCTGCGAAGCAGTCATGCTAGCGAAGGAGGTGGCGGAACAGGACAGGGAGAGATCCTCACGTCCCGGCCGCCGCGGGAGACGCCCCGGGCGTCGGGGGCCACGTGGTGGCTTCCGGCCACCGTAGGCGCGGGCCTGTGGACGGGGAGCTATGGGCTAGCTCGCCGTCCGTACGTCTCATGACGACAGGCCGTGTCGACGGCGCAGGAGTGTTCCACGCGCGCCTCAAAGAGAGTCAGCAACTGTGAAGGGGTCCCGCAAGGGCCGAAGCCTGCCGGGGCTGCGGGACTATTCGAAAGAGATACCGTGGCCCCGGAACACAAAGGGCGATGAAGGAATATGGATGGGTTTTAGTCAGTAAAAGTCTGACACTCCCTCCTGCTCAGTCCAGAGCGGGAGAAGTCATTTGATGATTTCCCATCCGAAAAAAAAAAAAAAAAAAAAAAAAAGTAATGAGATAAATGCAATTAAAGAAATATGTCAGTTGCATTTTTGCGACACTTGCACTAACATCTCATGGTGGCAGTTCTAATTTTGTGAAAAGTTTTAGTGATGGATTATACTTCTGAAGGTATGTACTGTATTATTTTCTTATTAGAATCTTTTAATGTGTCATAACAAAATCTGTGAACACACAAAAATAAAACCATGTTTTGCTTAGTTTTCGAACTTATCTGGCTTGGAAAAGCCATGTACCCTCTTGTACCCACTCTGAATTTTTGATATGTTTTAGCTACATTTGTAAAGATGATTATGTAATATATTTTATAACACATTTGCTCGTAAAGGGTCTCTTATTTCACCAATTCCAATATCGTAATGTATCTCATTACGCACTTGTGCTGTAAAGTAAAATGCACGGTTTATACTTTTTTTAATCTTAGCAAAGAGTTTTTATGTCAGAAAAGTGGTCAACATTTTATGAATAAAATTAACTTTGGGAGATGAAATATAATAAATAAACATTTAATTCTTTAAGTTAATTAATTTTGACAATAAATTACAACCATTTATCTGTAAAAAAAACACAAAAATATTAATTTACTTTATTAGTAATACTGGCTGTTTTTTGTGTCTTTGCCTTAAAAAAAAGCTCTGATGCGCGCGTCTCGCTAATTTGTGAACAAGTAAAAATCCGCACGCACGCTTCGCTCGCGCGCTTTTTCTTTTTGCTGTATTGTTTTTATTTGTTTTATTTATTTCCTCGCAAATATGTTATAAAACGTCGTATGACATACGTGCGCTTTGATAATTACAGCCTCTGCTTTTTTATCGCCCTCGCCTACGGCTCGGGCAAGCAATATCGCCTCGCCTGTAATTTTCAACATACCGCAAAATCAAAAATCAAAATCAAAATCAAAGCATTTATTTCAAGTAGGCCAGTTACAGGCACTTTTGAATTGTCGAAACAAAGATGAAAATTAAATGTAGCTACAGTTCCAGTCACAAGGCATAAAAACTGTGAAAGTACTGTAGATGCCCATTCCCTAGCGTAGATCTCTATGGAGAAGAACGGGCAAGAAACTCCATGGACACTCTTTTAAATCAGAATATTGTTACAAAATCTTGGTTACATCATTCATGTTGAGATGGTATATTATGTGAGAACAATGTAGCAAGATGTGCACGTTAAAAGTGTCCACAGTAAAACAAAACAGAAAAAAAAAACCAATTCAAAAACTAAGATAATTCATTAAAATAAGCCATGGCAACTGACAATGACCAGTCACAACTGACAGCGCCCGTTCACGGACATGACGCATAGATCAGCACCATTCAACTCAACCATTTTGAAGGGAACTAAATGATCCGACACATGCGCCACCATCAGCGAGACTTTTGAGTGAGCATGACATATTCTCAACCGCCAGGGCACATTCAAGTCAAGAAAAGACGTAGGTTTCCAGCGACTGATAGCATTCTAGTACATAGCACTCACACAATATGGGCTTTGCGATTATATAATACTAAAGAGATTGAATCTATACAATGCAAAGATATCGTACAATCTTCAGCAGCTCCAACAATACAATTAGTGCTATCCATTTATGCGCCCCTGTCCTTGTGGAGCAGGACCGGCATTGAGCCAAGCATTTTTATCAGCGATATAATCGTCCAATTTGTAATATGCTTGCTTACTTAATGTGCGTTTAATGCATGTTTTAAATTTCGTTTCATTCAGTTCAAGAATGCTTTGTGGAATTTTATTATAGCATCTCAAACAGTACCCCATGAAAGAAGAGTCTACTTTAGCGAGTCTGAAGCCTGGCTGAACTAATTGGTCCCTATTTCTAGTACTGTAATTGTGTCTGTCACCTCTTTTACCAAAAAGATGTAGATTTTTCCTCACGTACATTATGTTTTCGTAGATGTATTGACAATGTACCGTCATGATGTTAATTTCCTTAAACAGTTCCCTCAGAGAATCGCGCCTACGAAGATTGTATATGGCTCTGATGGCTCTTTTTTGCAGAATAAATATAGATTCAATGTCTGCAGCCCGTCCCCATAATAAAATGCCATAAGACATTATACTATGAAAGTAACTAAAATAGACCAATCTAGCAGTATCTACATCAGTAAATTGACGGATTTTTCTAATAGCATATGCTGCTGAACTTAGCCGCCCCGCCAGAGATGTTAAATGAGAACCCCATTGAAGCCTTGAATCAAGCGTAATCCCCAGGAAAACCGTTTTATCTACGAATTCAAGTTTCTCTTTATTCAATACTATATCACAATCGCTACTTTTGACATTCGGTAAAGCAAATCTTATGCATTTCGTTTTTTTTTCATTGAGTACCAAATTGTTTGCTGTGAACCAATTATGGACTTGAAGTAGGGCATTATTCACGTCGTCTAGATTTTGGGCTCGTCTATTTATCTTAAAAATTAGGGAAGTGTCATCGGCAAATAACACCATATTTTGAGGTTGGTTTTTCAGTAAATACGGTAGATCATTTATATATACTAAGAAGAGGAAAGGACCCAATATTGAGCCTTGCGGAACCCCCATTTTGACTTTTAAACCCTGTGAATTAACACCATTTATTTGAACATATTGTTGTCTATCACTCAAATAAGATTTTACCAAACTAAGTGCAAGTTTACCTAGTCCGTAATGCTCAAGTTTCAAAAGTAATGTGTCGTGATTTACACAATCAAATGCTTTGGAGAGGTCACAAAATATTCCTACAGCGTCTTGGGACTCTTCCCACGCCGCAAATATGTGCTTTAATAAAGTTACACCAGCGTCAGTTGTACAACGTCCCTTAGTGAAACCATACTGTTGATCGTGTAAGATTCTGTTGGTGTTAAAATGATGGAGCATTTGATTAAGCATTACCTTTTCGAACACCTTGCTAAAAACTGGCAACACGGATACAGGCCTATAATTATTAGTATCTTTACTATCCCCGGATTTGAAAAGAGGTATGACTTTACTGTATTTCATTAAATCAGGGAAAACTCCTTGGTCTACGCACAAATTAAAAATTAAAGCTAAGTAAGGAGCTATAGTCTCAAGTATTGATGTACAAACTTTGATAGACATTCCCCATAGATCTTCGGTCAGTTTGATTTTTATTTGCCGGAAAGCTTTAATAACTAACATAGGGTTTATGTGTTCAAATTTAAATTCAGCCTGGCATCCAGACACATTCGCCTTTAATAAATCAATTGAGACTTCAGGAGAGGAATTAAGAGCCTCCGTAGTTTTTAACGGTATATCGGTAAAGAAATTTACAAATTCTTGAGCTACTTCCTGATTAGAGCTTTTAGGACCACATGCTGTATTTAATGTATAGCTAGTATTACGTATTTTCTTCCTGTTAGTCTCGCTATTTATGACTTTCCAAACTGTCTTTATTTTATTTTCTGCTGTTTTGATCTTGTTGCTAATGTGCAGGGCTTTGGCAACCTTGCATGTATTTCTAAAAATTTTTGAATACTTAGCAACATATTTGTTAAAAGTTTCAGTGTTTATATAAGGCTTAAGGCCATAAAGCTCAAATAGTGTTTCCCTACTTTTTCTGATACCTCTAGTTGCCCAATCACTGAATATAAATTTAGGGCAAATACTTTTAGTCTTCTTTTCAAAAGTTTTGTTGAATTCAGTGTGAACTATTGAAAAGAAATTATCATAAAATTGATTTATATTAATATCATCATGGCTAAATACACTTAGCTTGTTCTGTAGGGAAATATTATACCTATTTAATTTGTTAGAAGTTATGGGTCTAAATTTAATCTGAACTTTTTGTAATGGTGTATTACTCCTAAAAGTTACAGTCTGTCCGCTATGGTCAGACGGCAGACAATTAACTATGGCTTTATCTATGTAATCACAATCGCAGAAAACATTATCTATGCAAGTAGCAGAAGATGGAGTGATTCTAGTAGGTTCTATAAAAGTGTTGGTCAAGTCAAATGACTTAAAAAGATTTAATAACCGACTGCTATTTGAATTTTCTTCTAAAATATTGATATTAAAATCACCACAAATAATTGTTGATTTATTACTAGCTGCAAGTTTTGCCAGGACATCTTCCATTATTGACTCAAATAAGGAAAAGTTTTGATAGTTTGGGGGTCTGTATACACACACAATAACATGCTTATCTAGCTCAACACAGGACAGTTCGACGCAATGTTCAGCCGAGAGACCCACTATGTCGTTACGTTGCTTATATTTAAAACAATTTTTTACTAAAATTAGGGAACCTCCACGAAGCATAGTTTTACGGTTAAAGCAGCTACCCACCATATACTTCTCATAATTATTTCCCGCACTTCTATCATAATGTACTATTATAACACATTTGCTCGTAAAGGGTCTCTTATTTCACCAAACAAAGATTTGAGAACAGCGAAGACACTGATAAGTTCCTTTTCGTTATTCGTTCGTTCGTCTAAGGTTAATTCACGAGGGTAACAATATTATCTGGCAAAATCCTCGTCCATCATCGACGATGTTTTGTCGTCTAATTAAATTCGTTTTTACCAAAGAAACTACGGAATTGACAAAAATCGAGACAAATAAGGTTTTGGAACAAATAAACAAGTTGGGGGCTACATCTTGTGATCTTGGTGGTTCTGAAATTTCTGTTAAGCACAAGCTTCTGCTGACTATGACTGATGGAAAAGTGTGCAACGCTTTGACAGAGACACATTCATCGCAGAAATGCTATATTTGTGGGGCTACTCCCAGAATGATGAATGATGATGGACGGCATTTTGATAGCAATCAGGATAATTTTGGCTTTGGTTTGTCAACATTACGTGTTTGGATTCGTTCGTTTGAGTGCTTTTTACACATAAGTTAGATATTAAGAAATGGCAAGCTAGGTCTTCAGAGGAAAAAGCAAGTGTAAAACAACGATCAGATGAAATCAAACAACGATTCAAGCATGAAATGGGAACCCGACGACCCGAATGGCGCAGCGGTAGTAAGGCTGCCTTACGTTCTTAGGGTCCTGGGTTCGAATCCCGGTTGGAGCAAATGTTTGTGTGATGAGCATGGACATTTGTTTCCAAGTCATGGATGTTTATATGTATAATAAGTATGTATTTACAAACAAAAAGTATCTATGTAGTATATCAACTATCTGGTGTTCACGACACAAGCCTCGTTGCTTAGTGTGGCACCAGATGGCGCTGTGTGTTAATGTCCAGCGATATTTATTATTTATTATTATTATTAATGGGATTAATAGTGGACAAGCCAAAGCCAGGATTTGGTTCCACAAATGATGGAAACACAGCTCGACGTTTTTTCAGGAACCCCGAACTGAGTGCTCAGATCACAGGATTGGATGTTACAGTCATCAAACACTTTGATGTATTGTTGAGGACATTGTCTTCTGGCTTCGAGATAAATCTTGTTGAATTCGAAAAGTTTTGTCTCGAGACAAGAAGACTTTATCTAAGTCTCTACTCTTGGTACTACATGCCTGCTACTGTACATAAATTGCTTATTCACAGTACAGAGGTGATTAAGACGGAAACGTTCCAATCGGGCAGCTTTCAGAGGAAGCCCAAGAAGCGAGAAACAAAGATTGTCGGAGGTTTAGAGAGCACAACACCAGAAAGTGCTCTCGTCTTGCCCCGAATAGAGACTTGCTCAATATGTTGATTTTAACGTCTGACCTCTGATCAACAGCCTCCGGGAAGTACCGAAAAAAAAGTCTAATAAATTGTGCGCAAAGGTCTTAAAGCTCATCATAGCTCCCACTATAGTGCCTCGACTCCAACTGCAACCAAGACCTCCACAAACTCAGGAAGACTATCTTCTATCGGATTCTGAATCCGATGATTCTGATAGTGAAAATTTGTTTTTTTATGTAAATAGATAAGTTTAGAGTTAGATTTATATTTTTTGTATTTAATATGTTAGTCTAAGGTTGTATAATTATATAATTAGCGTTGATATTTGTAGCGATTAAGATAAAAAATCACAATTGTGTCACAGGTCCGGCCTGTGCCGCCTGCTGGGGCTGGCGGGCACGCGCGCCACGCACCGCGCCGCCGACTCGTTCCTGCAGCTGCACGCGCCCGAGCCGCTCGCCCACCTGGCGCGCGCCTACCTGGCCGGCCTGGCGCTCGCGCCGCGGCCCGCGCAGGCCGCCGTGCTGGACGCGCTGCGCCTGGCGGCCCGGCCCGGCCCGCTGCGGCCCGCCGCGCTGCTGGCCGCCGCCGCCGCCGCGCGCGCCTGCGCCGGCGCCGCGCCCGCCGTGCGCGCCGCGCTGCGCGACGGCCTGGCGCGCTGCGGCGACGCGGCCTGCCGCGCGCTGCAGCTGCGCGCGCTGGCCTGCCTGCCGGGCGCCGAGCCCGAGCTGCTGCTGCAGCACGCGGCGCGCGCCGAGCCCGGGCCCGCGCTGCAGGCGCTGCAGGCGCTGGCGGCCGCGCCGCCCGCCGCGCTCACGTTCGCGCGGCTGGACCGGCTGCAGGCGCTGGCGCTGAACGCGTCGGGCGCGCTGGAGGTGCGCGCGGCGGCGCTGGAGCTGCTGGTGCGGAGGCGCGCGGGGCTGCCGGCGCCGCTGGCGCGCGCGGTGCGGGCGCTGCACGAGCGCGGCGAGCACGAGCTGCTGCGCGTGCTGTGGCAGCGCGTGGCGTCGCTGGCGGGCGCGCACGCGGCGCTGGCGGCGCTGCCGGCGCAGCTGGAGGCGCGGCTGCGCGGCTGGGACGCTCGCGCGGCGGGCGGCAGCTCGTCGGTGCTGGCGCGCGCGCCGGGCTGGGCGCTGGGCGGCTGGCGCGCGCAGCTGGTGTCGGTGCAGGTGGCGCGCGCGGGAGTACTGCGGCGCGGGGAGGTGCGCCTGCTGGCGCAGGACGAGCACGGCAACACATTCGACGTGCTCGATGTGAGTATCGCTCGCTCCTGCATACCAATATCGGGATACACGATTTTTATTTTACTCAATTCAGACAAGTTAGAAATATTACAGGAACACTACACAGGTTACAGTGTTATATTACTAAAAACACAGTAAGTACTACTGTAACGACTATTTCATGAATATAACGTTCAATGGGGTGAAATGATCTTAGAGTGTTGTATTGATGATATTAATGATTTTCTGTAACTACATACGTGTCACTTGCGCGAATCATTTTCTCGTCAAAATACAACCTGACACTGACCTGCAAATGAACAGAGAATTCAGAACATGTAAGAAAATTAGAATTTCACGGGCTATGCTGGCAAAAAGGGAACATCTTTAACTATCGTTACTGATATATCATAATAGGTAGACGTGTGGACTCGCGGCCTCGAGGCTTTCGGCGGAGGAAGCGACGACGCTAGCGCCTCGTCCGCGGCGGAGTCCGCCGAGCAGCCCGCCGGCGCGCTCGGCCTGGCCGTGGCCGGCGCGCGCCTGCCCACCATCGCGCTGTTCGACGGCCAGGCCGAGCTGCTGGCCCACGTGTGGGCCGGCACGGCCAGCGCGCCCACGCCCGTGCTGCGCGCGCTGCGCCCGCTGCACGAGCACGACGCGCACGTGCCGCTGCTGGCGGGCGTGAGCGCGCGCCTGCACACGCGCGCCGCGCTGGCGCTGGCGCTGGACGCGCAGGCGCAGGTGTCGCTGTGGTGGCGCAGCGCGCGCGCCGAGCTGCGCCTGCGCGCCGGGCTGGCGGCGCAGGCGGCGCTGCGCGTGCGCACCGCGTGGGCGGAGCTGAGCGCGCGCGCCGACGTGCGCGCCTCGCCGCGCCTGCGCCTGGCGGCCGACCTGGACTTCTACTCGGGCGTGGCGCTGTGCGTGCGCGTGAGCACGGAGCCGCACGAGCGCGTGCGCCGCGTGTGGCTGCGCGGCGAGGGCGGCGCGCGGCGCCTGCGCGTGCGGCGGCGGCGGGAGACGCGCGAGGGCGTGGCCGGCCGCACGCTGGCGCTGGGGCGGCCCAACGACGTCACGTGCCGCACGCTGCGCGCGGCGGATGCTGACGCGGACGCGGACGCGGACGCGGACGCGGAAGCGGACGCAGGGTCGCACTGAACGGTTCCCCTGCTCCACTCTCATACCAAAGACTAGCGCGGTTTTGCGACGATTGTCGACTTTAAGATAGTTATTATGAAAAATGAATTGTTGTATTAAATGTACATTTCAATATTATGGTCTACGATAACAATTGACTGCAAGTAACTTGAGATCTGATAGATTAACATTACATTTAAACTTTTATATTATTAAACAAATAATTTTTAATTTTTCAAATTTCTTTTTTTTTTTTTACTCGCAACAATACCCTAAACTACCCAGTGAGCGATCTAGGGACCCCGTAAGGAACGTAGTTCCCCAAAAAGCACGAAATCAACACCCATGAAGAAAATTTCGTTCGGGATCGCCATCTTGGAGATTTTCCGTGTATTCCCGTTCGTCCCACTGACTTCGTCCCCGTAGTGGGACGAACGGGAATTTACAAAAATAATAGTAAATTTGTTCCCGATCGTCCCATTCATGATTTTTAGGGCGACGAACGGGAATAATTTATTAATTATTTTTAGTCCTCTTGGGAAATACCAAATAATTTCAGACTGGTTGTTTTAATGGTAAAAATAAAACAAATTTTAAAATAAAAAGCAGTCATTTATTAAGGAATAAAAATCACAGTTAAAATCACAGAATCGACTTTACGTCATCAAAATACACATACACTGAAACATTAAAACAAAATAAAAATCTCCATTTTTTAATTATAATTTTTAATTTTATGGAGAATTTTATTTTGTTTTAATGTTTCAGTGTATGTGTATTTTGATACCTAGGTTCGTAAAGTTGATGAAAATGAAAACGACACCCATGAAGAAAATACTGAAAATTATCAAAGACGCCATCTTGGATTTTCATTTTGACTTCATTTTCATTATCAGCGTCCATAAAAACCGCTCAGGTTATTTTTTTTTTATTCTACTTCCTCTGACACAGTATCAGAGCCTATTTTATCTTATGCTTCTCTTTAATTCCAGTTCTATCAATTATTCCTCTCGCACTTTTTTTCCACATACTTTATCTTTCTTTCTTTCTATCTCTTTCATGCATTTACCGGTGGAATTCCGGTCTTAATCTTCTGTCTACTCTATCTACTCTAATTATAATATTTCTTTAGTTTGGGAATCAAGTTACACAACATACACTGTTTCTGTACGGTTTACGTACATACCGTCAGGCTGCAAACGATCGGTACTCTAATAAACTTTTTGTGTTACCAAATCTGTGCGTGTTTACGTCAACTCACCTAACTCCAAGTACTTACTTACTTGCCACTTCTTAAATAAACTGCAAGTGTAAGGTACCGACTATTACGGGATCTTACAGTTTCTTTATTTAAATTAATGGACAGCAGGCATTTGGTATTTTTATTCTTAAATTTCTAGTTTACACCTAGTGCCTATTTATAACTTATTATTATGCTAGTTTTAAATCTTTTTTACATAATATATGGGGATCTCCGGTTTACGATATCCACTTTTTGTTACTATCAAGTTACAACTACAACATACACTGCTTCTTTATTAAATTAATGGACAACAGGCATTTGGCAATTTTTGTTCTTAATCAAGTTAACATCTAGTGCTTATATATTATGCTTATAACTAGTTTTAAATCTATTTTGCATTATAATTATATGGGTTTCCGGGTTTACAATACCCACTATTTTCTTAAGCTTCTTTTGGCCCAGTATTTTTATTTTTGCACACAATTTTCTTACATATTTAGTTTAGGTTCAATACTTATTTATAACTTAGACTAAGCTTATTCTTAGTTATTATATTCTTAGTTATATATTTATGGACTGAGCCATTTAAAGGATCTTATCGTCCAGCATGATCTTGGTACATTTGGCGGTAACCACTATCGGGTCGTCATTTGGTGTTCTGAATGGCCAGGGTCCAGGGCCACAAAACCATTCTTCGCGCTGTAGGCTGCCATGTACGACCCCGTCATTTCCCCTTTGATGACTTGGGATTTGACGTTGTCGTACACCGCTGCCTCTGCCTCCTTGAGTAGTACCTCTAGCAATCCTTCTGTGTTCCTTTGGAAGGTCTGCAGGATCTTCCTGCATGTCATGAGATTGACCTCTCTGGTCGCCCTCACGATTGCTACGTACTCGAGGAAAGCGCTCTTCACGTGGTCTGTAGTGCCCGAGTTCACTGCGAGGACAGGCGGGCTGACTTACTTGCCCTTTGTCGGCTTTTGTTGGTGTAGGCTTCCGTTGTGTCGGTTCTGTTGGTGCTTTCCTGAAGAACCTCTCAACTGCTGCTTCCTGTTTCTCGGCTGGTGATGCGCGGCTGGTGTTTGGGAGCAGTGCTTTGAGGAAAGTGCCGAAGGCTTTCTGTTTTGTGTTGTTGTTGTCTGTGTTGTAGTTGTCGTGGTTGTTGCTGTGGTCGGGACTGTTCGCCTAGATGTTAGTCGACTACGACTTTGTGAAGTTGCGTCCGTTTTGTTTTCCTCTGCTGCGACTTTGGCGACTTTGCTTGCGAATGCCAAGAATGGTTTTCTAGTAGCTGGTCTCCCCATGATGGTGTGGAGTATGGACTGGCTCAGCTGGGTTTCGATCTTGACTTCCAGCTCCATTCTGTCGTGACTTCTCTTGAGAGACAGTCGAGGTAGTGCCGGACTCGAACCGGCTAAAACCACACTCCTGCCCCGCCAGTGTCCCTCTGACATTATCAGAGCCCTTTGTTTCGGAGGTTTGCCTTACTTATCCTTGAAGTTTAGGAGGGCGAATATACCACGCTCTATTTATTGATGTTTTGACTTTTTAGTTATTATCTATTCGTGTACCTATATTTGTTAATCTATATTGTTTAAGTTTTACTTTTATTGTTTACGGTTTATTCTACTATCAAATTTATGTTCTGTGCATTTCGACTATTAATATATGTACTACAATCTGTGGCGAGGAGACAACCACGGAGTGCAGCGTCGTTCGCTCCAGGGTATGTGCTCCAGTGTGGCTCTTACTGACAGACGCTACACTCGCGTAAGTCTTCTCCCCAACACATTCCCTGCTAGCCAGACTGTCTCGCAGTTTAACCAACTCGTCGGAGTTCTCCTTAATTAAGGTGATGTGCTCCTTCATAGTCCTGACGAGCTTAGTCTGGCTAACAAGACTCTCAGGGTTGGACTGGGGAACGGGGCCAGCGGTGGGCGCGGGTGCCGGTACGGCAATGGATGCGGCAGGGGCCTTGTCGCGTTCGGACTCCTTGACTAGCTCAAAAAGCCTGTTTATGGCCTCGAGCACCGTAGTCTTGATGTCGGTGCTCAGGTTATGTTCGCTCAGGTTTTTTTTTTTTTTTTCTCCTGCCCTACTCGTGTCCCCCTGACATTGTCAGAGACCTTATTGGGACTTTTCATGTTTTCTTTTTCTGTTGATTTTACGATGCTATATTTATGGAAATGTTTTGCTGCCTAGTTATGAAATTTAATTTTTATATAAATATATATTACAGGTTTAATACAATAACCGTCGACAAAGGGATAGCGATGCATAAATGTTCAAAGCAAAATAAGCTCTCGCACATAGTGATACAGCATAAAATACTTTGCACACAACAATACAAAAAACCGCCGACAAAAGAAAGACCGATTTATAAATGTTCAAATTAAAATAAGCTCTCGCCTGTAGTCATACGGCATAAACAAGCCTGCGCGCAACAATTACAAACGGAGCCGCGCGCCCCGGCTTCCTATTGTATCCGTGCGGAAGCGCATTTAGTTTTCCCGCGAATGTCGCACGCGCAGCACGCGTCATCAGTGCAATGGAACGACACTGCAGTTATTGCAATTTGGAGTACGTCGCAATGGTGCAACTTTATGCTAGGGCTGATTATGATTCACATGCTGCCCGGCGACTTCACGCGGAGCCGCAACACTTGGAGTCGCTCCGACTTTGCGGGGTTCAGATCCCTAAGTCCCATCGCCACGGACGATCGTAGCGGCGACACAGCGGCTACTCGATCATGGGCAGTTCCAGACACCAGCACATGCACAGGGCAGCTTATTATTATCATGTTTCATTAACTCAAGAGAAGTTTAGTTATCAGCTGATTGAAAAGCACGCGGGTCAACGGCCGCGCGGCCGTTCAGCACTCGGCTTACTATTGGTTCGTGGTCGCTTTCGAGTTTTGTTTTTCACAATGATAAATCTGCCATTTATTGCTTCTAATATTTTATTTATTTATAAAACGATTGTATTACTAAGACAAAACCATTTCGCTGCTGGAAAATAACCATTAAAATTTCACGGTGTATATGATAAAGCATAGTTTTTTAGAGCTCCTTATTTCTGTTTACTACTCTACTACAAATTTTTATGCAGTATTCCAAAAAGATTTTTCTCGTTTTCTCGTTTTGTTGTCACCAATAATTTTGCTTATATTTGTTATGTTTAAAATGGCCTCTAGTCTGTGCTCCGCGTTTTGCCTTTCTTTGCAGAAAGGCCCCAGCTCACTTTTGCCGCACGTGCCAGCTGCTTGTAAATATTGACAGCTTTTCTGCATACGTTTGCGACGTGGGAGTTGAAAGTGAGCTGGTGGTCGACGGTGAGACCCAGTATTTTGATTTCCTTAGACATGCCAATGTCTACCCCGCCCATGCTCAGGAGTGGGACGTCGTACTTAAGCTTCTTGGTTATCACCATTGCACAAGTTTTTTGCGGTGCAAACTTCAGCTTATTTCCGATGCCCCATACCCGAACATACTCGAGGGCGGCATTGGCCTGCCTGTGGACCTCCAACGCTGTCTCACCGTCGAAGATTATCACCACTTCATCGGCGAACGCCTGGCAGTGGACACCTTGCTCGTCCAGCCCCTTCAGCAGGGGGTCGAGAATCAGGTTCCACAGGATCGGACCGCCAATGGACCCCTGCTGCACACACCCCTTATTCGTGTTTTTCCGAATCTAACTATGACACTCCTACCAGTCAAGTAGCTGTCTAGCAGCTTCCTAAAGGTTCACCGGGCACTTTTCCTCAGCCAGTCTGGTCCTGATGGCCGGCCACCATGCGCTATCGAAGGCTCCCTCTATGTCCAGTGATACAACAGTGATCAGCTCAGGTTAGGTTTTTTTTTTTGTTTTGGCAGGAGTGGGGAATCCCCGCGGACACCTCGACTATCCCACAGGAATTTCTCTTGTGAGACAGTCGAGGTAGTGCCGGACTCGAACCGGCTAAAACCACACTCCTGCCCTGTATCGGAGGTTTGCCTTACATGTCTGTGAAGTTTAGGAGGCCGAATAGACCACGCTCTATTTATTTATACTTTGACTTTCTAGTTTATTATCTATTTATGTACCTGTATTCATTTATCTTTATTGTTTATGTTTTTACTTTTATTGTTTACTGTTTATTCTACTTTATTCTACTACTTATCTATTTTATATTTTATGAATTTCGACTATTAATAATACTACAATCTATGTTAATACTTATATCCTTCATTTATTAATTACAATTTATAACTTATTGATATATATATATATATATATCTTGATATCGGTGCCATATTCTCAGTATATAGTTTGATATTAAATTTTTAAGATAGAAAGTAGTTTTAATTCAAATCTGATCAATTCGACACAACTTAACGATGCCACTAGGGCTCTCTTCGGTTCACGTATAACCTGAGCCAGTTTCTCATGAAACTGACTCAAGTTGCAGCTTTTACTCTTGACAACCCTAGTGGTCCGATTAATGCGACTGCCATCTGGTTGTGCCGAATTGAAGATCACCTCGTGATACGCGGAAGTGGGCGCACTAACAACTTTAGCAATAGGCTATTGATGCTCTGGCGAATGCGTCCCACTTCCTGCGGGCATTCACTGCTAAACGCATTGTGCTGGCGTTCCCCCATCTCGGCTCTGGTGCAGTTCACGCACACCGCTGCCTCGCCACTGAGTTTGACTGGGCAGTCCACCCTTAAGTGTGGACCGCCGCAGTGGCTGCACAGGTCAACAGGCTCCGTGCAGAGACGCTTGCCGTGACCATATGCTAGGCAGCGGGTACACTGCACCAGAGGCGACTGGTCCTCAACGCGCACTCTCTGTAGGTCAATGCGGAGCTTGCCTCCAGAGAGTGCCCGCTTCCAGACCGTAGGAGACACGCTCAGCACAATGCTGTTTACGTGCGGGTTTTTAGCCTTCCTCCTAAACTTCACAGACATTCTTTTTTCCCTGTCGTCGAGGTCGTGAAAAATCTCCCGGTTCTGGTTCTTAAGGGCCTTCAATACTTCTTCGTCACTGTGCACTGACAGCACGTCCCTAAGAACCAGAAGAGGGTCGCGGTTTGTCACTTCCTCGACGACAAGGTTCCCTCCGGCTGCTTCTAAACGCTCCTTAATTTTCCTTCTCTCCTCCTTGGTGGCACAACCCATTATTACCTTCCTATCCTTCCCCTTCCTTACTTTCTCCACCCGCACCCAGCCCTCCTTCGCGTCCACCGCTTTCCTGATCCTTTCCAGGATTTCGTCCCCAGTATCCATATCCCGCGTCGAGGAGACAACCACGGAGTGCAGCGTCGTTCGCTCCAGGGTTTGTGCCCCAGTGTGGCTCTTACTAACAGCCGCTACACTCGCGTAAGTTTTCTCCCCAACACATTCCCTGCTAGCCAGACTGTCTCGCAGCTTGACCGATTCCTCGGAGTTTTCCTTTATTAAGGAAATATGCTCCTTCATTGTCTTTACGAGCTCAGTCTGGCTAACAAGGCTCTCAGGATTGGACTGGGGAACGGGGTCAGCAGTGGGCACGGGTGCCGTTACGGCAATGGATGCGGCAGGGGCCTTGTCGCGTTCGGACTCCTTGACTAGCTCAAAAAGCCTGTTTATGGCCTCGAGCACCGCAGTCTTTATGTCGGTCCTGAGGTTGCGAGAGTTGCCTAAATTTAGCTTAGCTTTGTTCAGGCAAGCTCTCGCCTCCTCAGTGCGACTGCGGTTCCTCGCCTCAGGCTTCTTGAGCAGTGTCAAGAAGTCCGCAGGAGCTCGGCGCGTCCTCGGAGTGGCAGAACCCCCCCGCGAGGCGGAAGGAGTGTCCTCTCCGAAGGAGATTCTCCTCCTCGCGTCAGCAGAAGAAGGTCCCGCCTTTTCCGGTGATCGCGTCGAGCCCCCAGAGCCTAACGTTCTCAGGGTAGCGGATGGGGTGAGGAACATATTGTTCACGAGAGGCATGTATAAAATTAAAAACGAACCCCTGTAAAGTGGGGGCCCAGACAACAATGGCCGCTCGGGAGGAGAAAATTGGTCACTGGGATCTTCTGTGTCCCTGTAAAGGGGGGTACACAGAAGATAATAAAAATAACTTGAAAATTAAAACAAATTAGACTAAAACGAATAAAACTAATAGAAGATATTAATAATAATTGAAAACTCAGTCAAAAAAGTATTGTGAGCCTTGCAGACTCAGTCAAATAATGTTAAAATCACAAAAACAAAATTAAAACAATTCAAAACTCCTTACAGAAGTAAATCCTAACAAAACACAAAATAAAATTTTGCCAAAATCCCACGTCTACCGTCTTCCTATAGGCCAGAGGGCGGGTGGATGGGCAAAATTTATTCAAGCTAGGGGCTCGGGCGAGGTGTCCAGAAACGCGTCTCCACGCGGGCTAGCTAAAAATGGAATAAAACAGGGCAGGTGCCGAACAAAAATTGTGAGTTTTGGGCAAAAAACCAGTTTTTGAACCAAAAAATTTTGATTTTCACCCCACAACCTGGAGACCGGGACACGGATCGCGAACCAGAATTCAGGGATGAAGGGTGAGTACATTTATACTATAAACTGAAACTATTTTTGCAAAAAATTTGGAAAAAACACTAAATTTTGAGGATTTACTTTGAAAAATCGAAAAATTCCTAAGTGCGGTAAGGGATGAAGTCCTGACGCGCGTGTAATTGCGTGCGATATGGTCAGAACGTAGGCGGAGGCCTAGTTTAGTCTAAATCCGCTGAAAACAGCTTCAAAATCGCACGTCTGGAAGCGAAGATATCAACGATTGTGTTTCTGCTCAGGTTAGGTTCGCTCAGGTTAGGTTCGCTCAGGTTAGGTTCGCTCAGGTTAGGTTCGCTCAGGTTAGGTTAGGTTAGGTTAGGTTAGGTTAGGTTAGGTTAGGTTAGGTTAGGTTAGGTTAGGTTAGGTTAGGTTAGGTTAGGTTAGGTTAGGTTAGGTTAGGTTAGGTTAGGTTAGGTTAGGTTAGGTTAGGTTAGGTTAGGTTAGGTTAGGTTAGGTTAGGTTAGGTTAGGTTTTTTTTTTTTTTTTTTTTTTTTTTTTTTATTTTATTTGTGCTTTTCCCCGTTCATGGGTAAACAGGATCTTAGTATTCTAAATTTCTCATGCATTCCAGTTCTATCATTTATTCCTCTCGCACTTTTATGCTTCATACGGTATCTTTCTTTCATTCATCTTTTTCATTCTTAGCCGGGTGGGACTCCCGCTATTGTAACTACTCTTTTTATTTTCCTTTATTTATTATGGGTATAACTCAGACTCAGTTTTTTATTTATCTTTACAGTCATTCTTATTCTATCTTATTTTCTAATGCTCTTTACTACTATTTGTTACAAGTTTTACTACTATCTTATATCTATTACAATTTTGAAACTTTCTAGCATACATTTTCATTTTCAATTATTATCATGATGGTGACCTTTGTTGTTTGTTACACAAGATTTCTGGTTCTTAATACTTTAAACAACTAATACATTTTAAAATAATTTTGAACATTACCTTAACATATTTGTTACCAAATTTGCAATACTTTAAATTGGGGCTAAGTTTGACATTTTAAGTTCTTACAACTAGTCTTCTTACAGCTATATTTTCATAGTTTTACACCTTTTTATTTTCTATTTTAAATATCTATCATTTCTTACATACTAAGTTAGACATTCTATTTACCTATTCTATGTTTAAGGATAACAGGCTTATCTTATATCTTAACATCTTTTTCTCATACAATGTTTACTTAGTGATTTCTTAATTTTAAAGTGCTTATTTTCCAGTTTTAGGACGTGGGATTTAGGGTTGGGGTTTTGGGTTTAGGGTTTGGCCTATTTTCTTAGTCGCAGTTTATTTATTCATTGAAGTTCATTAGTTTATGCTAAATTTATTACCAATAAAATATATATACATTTATGTTTATATGTTTATTGATGTTTCTAATGCAAATTATTTTTAAATAGGTGCTTTTGTTTGTTTTGGGGGTGTATTCTTTCGCCTTTTTGTTTTATTTATTTTCTTTTGGTAATGGCAATAATATAAACAATTAAGCTCAGCTTATGAGTATTTATTGTCGTTTCTTTATCTACGGTTTTGCTTTTTCAGCGTTTTTAGGGTCTGTTTTGGGTGTGTTTTTGATATTATTATACATAAATATATATTTAATATATACCTAATATATATAGGGTGCGGTTTAGGCGTACGCCGTCGTCGTCCGAGCCAGATAGTCCCATTTCTTACGAACCGGGCACTCCGCGCTGAACGCGTTGTGCTCGGTCTTCTGAAGCTTTGAGTGCAGGCAGTTGCAGCACTGCGGTTCACTTCCCGCGACAAAGTCCACGCATTTTTCGCGCAGATGTGGTCCTCCGCAGTGGCTGCACCTGTCCACACTCTCAGTACAAAATTTCCTACCGTGACCAAATGCCAAGCATTTGGTACATTGGATGAGCGGAGACTGGTCCTCCACCCTGACCCTTTGCAGGTCGAGGTAAAGGGCCCCAGCCTCCGTCATCCTCTGCCAAACTCTGGGTCTGACTTGGACGACGATGTGTGCCGTTTTGGGGTTCCTAGTCCTTTTTTTAAACTTTACTGTTATGTCCATCTCGTCTTCGTCCATGTCCCTAAAAATGTTTTCATTTTGGGAGTAGATCGCCTTTACCATCTCGTCGTCGTCACTGTCCAAAAAGACGTCTTTTAGGACGACGAGAGGGTTTTTATTCTTCATGGGCGCTACTTTTAGTCCCTCACCTCGGCTCTCGATCCTATCCCTCACTCTCTTAAGCTCCGCTTCCGTGTCGCATCCCAATATGACCGTCTGGTTTTTTGCTTTTCGGACCTTATTTATTTTTAGGCCAGTTTCCCTGGCATCGACCGCCTTCTTCACTCTGGCCAACACCTCGTCTGCAGTCTCCTGGCTGCCCTCGAGAGTGACCGCCATCGAGTGAAGTGCCGGCCGATACCCGGGCTTGGCTGCCGTGATGCTGGCGTATGACGGCCCATCGGTCCTGGGCTCGGATTCCACTTTTTTAAAAGCCTCCTTGACGTCCCTGGTGGCTTCGTCAATTCTGAGCTCGAGGACCCCCTGCCCCATCTCAACCTTGACACTGAGGTCCTCGATCTCATTGTTGACCTTTTCTATAATGTCGGCACCGCTTTCGTTGATCTCCACTTTGATATCCGTGGTGACCTTTGAGACCCTTTCCTCAAGTTGGTTGAGCCGCGTCTCTAGGTTCGACTCCACCCTTTCTAACCTTCCCAGAATGACCTCCGACAGTTCGGGTGAGGTGGGTTTGATGTTGGTTTTTGTGGGTGGGGCCGTTCCCGGCGCCGTTTCCAAGCACTTAAAACGCTTGCTCAACTCGAACAAGGTCCGCAGGCATTTGTCCGACTGAGTCTCCAGGAAGATCTTGATATCCTTCCTCATTTGAGGGTAAGCTTGGACTCTGGTCGGAATGTCCTCAAAAGTCTTCATGACCTCCTGGAGAAGTCTATCAGTGGACGATGCAGCGTAGATGTTTGTTTGCTGTGTATAAGCATCCATAATGTCTACGGACCTCCTCTTACGTTCTGGCCTCCTAATAAAAGTCTTAGCGGCGTCCAGCGCCTGTCCCGGTTGTCCTACCTGACTGGGGGTGGTGGTGGGAGCGACGGCACCAGAGGTCCCTGCCGACGACGACAATGGCGTTTTGGCAGTCGACGTGGTCCCCTGTGTTCCGCTGGCGCCGGCCCCCGTCCCTTTCCCTACTACTGGGGTGCGGATTCCAGACATCATTTTTGTTGTGGCTTGTGTGTAAAGAGCACAGCGAAAAGAACGGGGAAAGTTGTCTATATAGGTGTAAATAAAATGTAAATATAAATATAATAGCGCAATGGTCTGCACACAGTGTAAAGATGTGTGCAGTTCAGGTTAAAATAGGTAAACAAACACAAGTCCAAAATAGAAGCAAGATAGTTTAGAGTAGGTGGGTGTAAATACCTTGGGATATCAATATCCACAAGGGTCCAGCCTTCACTCAAAAGAGCGGGTCATAAGAAAAGTCTTAACACTACAAATAAAGAAAAATATGTAAAATGTACAAGTAAAAAGCAGCAACTACAAATAAATTGTTCTGTCCCCCTTTAAGTTTTAAAAATAATAAATAATAAAATAATAAATCAATAGTCAAAATAAAGTCAAACAAGTTAAGTCTAAGTCGGACAATGCAAATCCGCAATCGAAATTTTCCTATCACATGTAAGCTCCGAGATACAGGTGTTTTACTTTGGGAGGGGTGGGGGAAGGTCCAAACAGGGGGGGGAGGGTACCTGATGTGCGGCTTTATCCGCGGTGTCGTAGACACCACGTGCCCGAATCTGAGGTCCAATCGGCTCTATCTCCTCCCGTTCCCGAGATATGGCTATTTGAAATATAAAGGGAAAAGGGTTCAGAAAGGGAAAAAAGTGGGGGGGATGGATTCCTCGTGTGTGACTTTCACCGTGGTTTCTTCGAAACCACCCAGGCTGATTTTGAGGTCAGATCTTCGCTATCTCCTCTCGTTACCAAGATATGGCACTTAATGCATATACAGGTGTAAACAAACCCTACTGGGTGTAAACGGACCTTACGTGGAAACGAGGGTTTAGGATATGGAGTGTTAGTTGGATGTTTTGGATGGTTATTTGGAATGGGATAAAGGAAAGTTTTTGGAGGGGAGGGGGGTGTGCTTTGAAGGGGGGGGGGGGGTCCCGGATATATAGGCTGTGATGTCACAGTACGGCTGAGGGCCACTTGTCGGAAAGTTTATGGGATTTGGATGGGGAAGTGTTTTGGAAGGGAGGGGGAAGGGGTGGTTAGAAGGGGTTGGTATCCCGGAGATGTAAAAATAGTGTGGTTGTGTGGCTGAGGGCCTCTGTTTATCGTTATACTAGAATATTTGGTACTAAAAGAAATTTTTGCCTTTAGGCTCAGGTGTTACTTTTGGGGTTAAAAAGAAAAATAAAAGTTAGGGGTGGGGTTGTGTTAGGAATGGCCGGGGGGACTTGGCACAAATCCAATACTCCTACGGAGTATTGGATTTGTAGATCGCTCTTAAAAATGGGCTATCTGGCTCCGTTACGGAGCTACGAGCGTTTTTTCGGTTTTACAAGTCCTGGGTTCGATTCCCGGTTGGTGAAGTAAATTAAAATTTTTAAATTTTTCCTAATATTTTGTCGCTTGCACGTGTTACGAGTGTCTAGTTTCGGGATGTCGAGTTTATGCTCCAGAAGTTTCCCGTTTTTTGGAGACAAACAATGAGGTGACCGTGGCTTAGTGACAAAGTTGATATAGTCGACAAAGTTAATTTTCGGTTGTTTGCCCGGCACTTCCTCCACTCCCGGAGCCTAAACTTACTTCCTGTATTAGGCGCGTGGGTTCTTGGGGTTTCTGCTGAGAGAGGGGGAGTTGCTCTTTTCTCCGACCTATAATTTGGATTTTTCGGACAAGGGGTTTGCTTGTGGGATGGCCGCAAAGGGGGTTGTTTATTGTTTCACAACCGCACAAGCTGTGGTTTCTTAACTTCCCCTGGACCGAGGAATACGAAATCCGGCTGAGAGGTAGGTCTACCCAGTGACTACGCACTCTCGAAACTTGGGTGTTAGCAACC
The DNA here is from genome assembly GCA_963853795.1 of Xestia rhomboidea. NCBI lineage: Eukaryota > Metazoa > Arthropoda > Insecta > Lepidoptera > Noctuidae > Xestia > Xestia rhomboidea. The sequence continues at coordinate 19,757,405 of OY970775.1, forward strand.
CTCCCTTTATACCCCTAAATTTAAAATTTAAAAATCATACACCTGAATGTCACCACTAATTTAGAATTTTCACCATTCAGTGATGTCGCAAAAAATACAACTCTACGCTATTTACGTGGTAAGACCCTTAACCTAAGTTTAACAAATTTTTCCGAGGTTCTTGGGGTTGAAATTACCAACCCCCGATTTTTTGAAACTTTAAACGCTAAATATCTTAATAACTACTGATCTTAATTTTACGAAATTTAAAATATAACTAGAATACACTTAACTTAATTTTTTGAGTCCATAAAAAACACACGTCAACGATCCTGTTCTCCCGGAAAAAATTCTTGAAAATAACAAGGATTTTGCAACCTTGTTTTGAGGGTCTTCCACAAGGAATTTTCCTGATGTGTTTTGGTCTCCCGGCTCCTCGTCCGTGTCGTCTTCGAGTTTGGGTTCCAGATCCTGTTGGAACCCTCGGGAACTCCGACCACGTTCCACGTGGTATTGTTTTTTTCTTTGTTATCTCCGGAACCCCGAGTCGGAAAATTCCGAGAGAGGTATCCAGAGATAGGTCTTCTTGCCGCGCACCTGGCTGCGGCCTCAGATTTATTTGCGCCCACTCAAAATCGAGCAGCGTCGCGCTCCGAAGTTTTTTGAAGTGGTTTTTCGCGGTTTTCCGCCACAGTTTTTCACTTTTCACACCCGGATTTTCACTATCACGTGCGCCTTTGCCGCGCGCTTAAAATGGTGTATCACACTGGTACTTTTCCGCGAAAAAACCAATTTTTGCGATTTTTCGAGCGCGGAGCGACTTAAAAGTGATCTGATCGCGGCGGGGGGTGCCGTGGGTTCGGTTAGGTTAGGTTAGGTTAGGTTAGGTTAGGTTAGGTTAGGTTAGGTTAGGTTAGGTTAGGTTAGGTTAGGTTAGGTTAGGTTAGGTTAGGTTAGGTTAGGTTAGGTTAGGTTAGGTTAGGTTAGGTTAGGTTAGGTTAGGTTTTTTTTTTTTTTTTTTTGTTTTGAGAAAAAGGGTAACACTAAGGGTATGTCTTCCCTTTTCCAGGGTGGGTTTGGGTTTGGGAAGGTATAGGAAGGATTGTGAATAAGTGGGAAAGGATTAAGGATGAAATAAGTTTTTCAGTCCTAAAGTTATATAATTGGTTAAAAAGAGACACTGTTTAAAATAGAGCTAAAAATGTTTAAGTGGAGTTAGGGCTAACATAAAATTAAGTTTAAACACAATAATAAATGTAATCTTAAATTGTAAATACAATATATAAAACTATAGTTAAGTAATAATAACAATTAGGAGATGATAATGCGATGTTTTTTTTTTTTTTTTGTTTTGTTTGTTTTTTTTTTTTTGTTTTGTTTTGTTTGTTTTTTTTTTTTTTTTGTTTTGTTTTGTTTGTTTTTTTTTTTTTGTTTTTTTTTTTTTTCTTTTCTATTATATAGTTTTTTTTTTTTTTTTTGGAAGTCATAAGATTAACATAGTTTATTGTTGAGGTTACAAAATATGATGAAAATAGAGGATACATGCTTTGATTAGTTTTAATAGTCTTAAGGCTAACATAGGGGTTTTATAATTATGATATAAGTGCTGAGCCTAGATGCTAAATACATGCATGATGCATGCTAAATACAAACTATAAAATAAAACAGAAATCATAATAAAAAAAAGACAGTGAATGGTCCAGCGAGAGCTAATCAGGCTTGTTAAACCGTTTTAGCTGTCTGACAATCTGGTAAATATGGTTGTGCAACGTGTCAGTTGCCTCTGGGCACAGTATTACCCGAGACAGTTCATACGGGTCAGAATTATTTGCTACAATCAGGTGGTCGTTTCTTGTTGAGGAAAAGCGAGGGCAGTCTTGCATCAAATGTTGCCAGGTCTGAATGGACAGATAGTCGCACGGACACAGGTTATCCGTCGCTATACAAAATCGGTGGAGATAAGACTTGTGGTAGCCATGGTTGGAGAGGTATTGCGTGATGGCGAAATTTGGCTTAACTTTGGCTAGGTATGCTTGGAGGTGATCGTAAGTGGGAAGAAGAGTTTTGATGTGAGTGGCTTTATCATATAGATCTGAAGATGCCTGACGGCAAAGGAGAGAGTTCTGGTATTTTATAAAACTAATTGGGATTGAAGAGTAGTCACAGGAGCGGTGAAGTTTAGCAGCAGATTTGGCAGCGGAGTCAGCCAGCTCATTTCCTGGAATGCCAACATGGGATTTAATCCAAACAAATGTTAAGTTGAGGCCAGCTGTCTCCGCGTCAAAAAGGAGATTTTGAATTTGTGTGGCGAAATGATTTGAGCTAAGTGGGTTTGACAGTTCCGTGAGGGCGGACTTACAGTCCGAGAGGATAGTAGAGGATGGGGTATTATTATGGACAATCCACTTGCAGGCGTGCAGGATTGCACACAATTCGGCTTGGAATACAGAGCAGCAGTCGTGCAGCTTCAGCTTTTTGGTGAAGATGACGTTATTATTTTTGAGGATGACGAAAGCAGCTCCCACCCTGTCATTGTGCTTACTACCGTCAGTGAATATTTGAAAGCTTTCAGGAGAGCACTTTGCCACAACTTCTTCTGGGGTTTTGCATTCATTAAATTTAATTCCATTCCTAAGAGACGGATGAAGAAACTCAGTTGGAGGGGTGGGAGTTTCCAGTTTGATGTCAGAGGGGAGAAATGATGAGTAGCCATTAAGTTTGGATCGTTCGCAATCCGCCATTGCGAGTATTTTGGCTGGAAGAGGAGTGAGGTTTGCAAGGGAAATTGCTGTGGGGGTGTTAACGGTACGAAATCCTTGGATGATCTTTAAAGCGAACAGTCTTTGTAGAGAGAGAAGTTTCTTGCAAATGTGGGAGTATCGTAGTGCGCCAGACCACACGCTTGCAGCGTAATAAATTATGGGTTGTATAACTTGTTGATAAATTATTCGGATGTTCTCGGAGTGGACGCCCCAGGTCGGTCTAACAAATATGGTTAGTTTACTGAGAAGCCTCTTTGATTTTTCTATGACGTAAGCCACATGCTGTGTGAACCGCAGCTTCCGATCGATGATAATGCCGAGGTATTTGAATGAGTTAACAAATGTGACATTTTGATTTTTGACTTTTATTACGCATTTGGTGGCTTTGTTATTGAACCCCATAGCCTGAGTTTTTTCCGGCCCGAAAGAGAGCTTGACAGACTCACCCCATGTCATGATTTTAGAAAGGGTGTTGTTGGTCAGTTGTTCAAGTTCAGATGTGTTCTTGGCGTGGGTTATGAGCAGTACGTCGTCAGCGAAGGCTTGGAGGTGGCAGCCAGGCGGCAACTCCATCGCCAGGAGCTCGTCCAGGATGACGTTCCACAGGGTAGGTCCGCAAACCGATCCCTGTATGCAGCCCCTGGTCATGGACTTATCCACCTGGCAGTCGGCGAATGTTATGCACACTTTTCGATTTGAGACGTAATCGCGGAGTAAGTGGTATATATTGGCCGGACAATTTGTGACCCGGAGTCGCTGAAAAATGGCTGGCCACCACGCATGATCGAATGCGGCCTTGATATCTAGGGACACCGCTATAACGCTTTCCCCGTTTGTCCTAGCTTCCCTAACAGCCCGAAGGGCACTGTCGATAGCCTGGAAGGTGGAAGTGGATTTTTTAAAGCCGAATTGGAGGTTTGAAGAAGCAGACGAAATGGTTAAATGGTGAGTGAGTCGGGTTATAAGTAATTTTTCCAATAATTTTCCAAAGACGTTGATTAGGCCGATGGGTCTGAAAGAAGAACTAAGTGAAAAGTCAGTTTTTCCCGGTTTTGGGATAACTTTTACCAATGCCACCTTCCAGGCGCTAGGAAAATGATTGATGAAGAGGCACCTGTTCAACAAGTCAGTGATGATTTCAGGAAAATGAGTGGCGAATTGCAGGCATATGTCTGCGGTGAGGTGATCCGGGCCAGGGGCTCTTTTGTGATTCATTTGTTTGATGCAATTGATGATTTCGGTGTAAATGAAGGGGGGTTCATTGTGGGTGTCTATGGGTAAACTTATAAGGGATCTGAGGTGTTGTTGGGAGGGAGTATCATCGGAGGTATCGTCCTCCGGATAGAATTTGTTGAGAAGAGCGCGTGCAGTGTCCCGCGAGTCAGTTGTGTAAGTGCCGTCTTCAAGTTTTAGTGTAGCGGGTGGCTGTCTAAGGGGAATGGTCTTTATTATTCGATTTGTCACCGAATAAACGTCCTCCTTTGTTTGGCGGTTGCAGAACTCCCGGAAGTGCTCGGTGGAAGTGGAGCGAATAGCCTCAGAATATTCCTTGCGGAACCTGCTATTGTCTTCCAGGAGGTCGAAGATAGGTCTTCTGCGGCGTTTGCGGTTAAGCATTCGATGATGTGTGTGTAGTACTTTGGCCTTGAGTTCGTCCAATTTGTGGTTCCACCAAGGAGGTTTACGAGGATAGCCGGAGTTACGAGGAAGAATATTGTCACAGGCACTTTGGATGGATGTAGTCAGTTGCTCGACATATGTGTCGAGGCCGGATGCTGATAGGCGTGAGATGTTGGTTTGTGTATCTAGGTTATTGCAGATTTCGTTTTTGAATTTGTCCCCGACTATGTCCCATCTGACTGTAGAGGTGTTGTATCTGAAGGTGGTCATACTTAAGTTGCGGGTGAGGGGAGTCCTGCCGAAGGCGACCCGGAATTCGATGGCACTGTGTTCGGTTGAG